>CM034313.1:59847619-61346048 GCA_019925795.1 Dendrobium chrysotoxum
CAGTTTCGTAAAAAGAAACAAGGATGTGCAATAAAGGCTCAAATGCACATAAATTGCTTGTCAAATCGGCATCGACCTGATCACATATATTTCAAAACATGATAAATGGTGCTATGTGATCGAAAGAAATAAATTCCTAAAGCCGATGATGAATTGAGGTAAAATACGCGAGGTGATCCTTCATCAACACAACGGTGCAACGTACATGAAGGTAGATCGATCTACAAAATGCAAGTGACAAGACCTGCAAGTGACCGATGCCAAAAAAAAGGTCAACAACTGACAAATACACTTCTCTTCTTTTCCCTTAGAACACTAGGTTGATTTGTCTATGGATTTTGTATTGATATTACCTAGGACTATTCATAGTCATGATAGTGTAATGGAAGGTGCAGGCTCCTTCGGGTGTTGCACTCGCTCCCTATCATCTCTTGTATTGGTGTCTAGGGTGGCACCCTTGCTGACTTGGTTTGCCTCATTACCTTTTAATTATGTTCACCATGTTATGTCCATCGTTAGGCTTCGGCACTTGCCATGGTTATTTCTCGCTTGGTAGAGATATTTCTTCACTGACATCAATCTTGATGCCACAAATTTCCGCTATGGATTTCTACCCTGCTGTTCAACAAAGTATGGGTGCTATTCCTCATGCTGCACTCTTTGATTTTTTTGCTGCAGTTGTTGGGGGGGCCATGGCTCCAAAATCTCATAGGGTTTCTTCCACCCAATTTCTTTTTTCTTCATGAAGTATCTGACCCTCACCAATTCAAACAACCCTCCACATTTAAAGGGTAAACCAACTCTTATTTTCATTGAATATAATATTGATGAGCTAGCTACACCATTCATTCTCTTTCTCTCTAGCGGGCAAATTTTCTATGGGGCATCCCAACCTTGAGATTATATGTAAATTCATATTGGGCTTGTTTTTGGCTGTAGAATATTTTGTTGGAGTTCTTGATCCTTGCCATATATTATCAAATTATCAATGTAAGCAGATCACTCTAAACTTTTTTCAAGGCACTGTTACCATGTATGTGGCTTTTTGATGCGCATGTTAAGGAGGTCCCCTCATTTCGATTCATCCATGAAACCTCCTATTACTAAGGTTTTAATATGCTTTTCTTGACATTGGCTCCACTATTTCAATCAATATGTATTATACTCTATGGGTTCTATCTTTGGCAAACCCTTTTAAGTTGTTGTGGCTACGCTTGTCTCTCTAGTTCGTCTGTAGTGATAATTTTGGTGGAAATTGATGTTATTATGCCTCAGGAAAAAGGAGTTTTTGATTGGCTCGTCTTCTTATGGATATTGGCACTAAGTTATATTTGAAGGCATTCCTTTGTATTGTATCTCTTGTAAAATATTTGGGTAGAAATACTCAACTTGCTTTAAAGCTCATCTAAAATTAAGAAAATCGTATGCTATTGATCCAAAATAATTAGGAACAAGGGGAGCATTCAAATGATCCAAATCAACCTTCATAGGTGGTGTATGTGATAGGAAATACTTGAGTTCGCAAGTAACCCTAAGGTAATACTTGAGTTCGCAAGCAAACCTAACCCAAATTGATGAGCAAACAGCAAAGAAACTGCTGTCTACGGCAGTTTAACAGTTCAAACCAGTAGAAAACAAGGAAATTGAAGATAAATCTGAGAGAAAGCCAAGCAATTGACTTGTATTCCACTAGTAGATGAATAACACAGCAAAGATACAATAATATTCAATTCAAGAGGAAGAATAACTCTCCAAAATCTCTAGCCAAGAAGACTAGAGCCCACACCTCCAAGCAGATCCCAAATTTTCATTCAAATTCAAGATGAAATCCTAATTCTCATATTAGCCACTAATTAAAGCAAGAGGACAAATACAAAATCCCTAAACAGCCCCTTAATTCAAACTTCCCTCCTAAATATTCATTAAATTAAATGCTTGGGCCCACTAGGGCATCCGCCCCCTCTCTCCTTGTTCCGCCCCCCCTAGGCTGGCAGCAGTACACATGAACCGGTCCATGTTGGACCGGTTCAGCCGGCCCCTCCTGGGCCGGCGTAACAGTATGCAGTTACACTTTCATCAATTTGACCATGCACATGAAAACTTGAACAAACTTTAAATGGTACTATAGAATCAAAACCATCAGAGCCTCCCTTTATTGAACTAAACATAGAAAATGATATCATAATCTCATTTACATCCAAAAACGTTACAAAGGATCCACCTGATGAGCTAGCCCCCTCCACTCTTATCTTAGTATTGAGGATGTTGATTTCATACACTTTGAGCAACATTTTGACTCATATGATAGTTTATCGAGTATTGATGCCCAAGTGGATAGTAGATTTCATATGCTGTTTTCACTGAGGGAGAGAAATACGAAAAAAATTATTGTCATTCTCTAATATTCACATGGTTTAAGCTAAGGGCTATAAATGGGAGTTCTTGCTTCACCTTTTAGTGGATATTTTTGTCATCATGTTATCTTAAATTGTATTTATGTTTCTGCATTTTATTCTGGCAATTTCTTATAATTGCCTTATATGTATTCATTTCAATATTTGGTTATAATATTATTCTTTCTAAAAAAAATGGTGTGCATAAATAGATTCTCTAAAATGAATTTCATGATCTAAGACTTTGGATGCATTTTATGTTGCAAAATTTTTTGTTCGGAAAATAGTTAGGCTACTTGGATTATCTATCATCATATTGTTTGATAGAGATGTTGGATTTATTTCTCATTCCTAGAAGATTTTTATGAAAATTATTAGATACCACCCTTAAGTGTTCATTGGCCTTGCACCATCAAATTGACGATCAAATTGAGGTAGTGAATAGAGAAGTCTTTGAAATCTATTATGATTTTTTGTTGTGAAAAGTCTAAATAATTGAAATTTGCACCTTACTCTTTTTGAATTTGCTTACAGTAACACTGTTTGCGAATTTATGGGCAAGACGTCATTTGAAATTGTTTAGAGATTAAATCTTAAAACTGCCCATAGATCTTTTCCCATTGCCACTGCATGCATATTCTATCTCTACTTCACCTTTTGTACAATATATACATGTTTACATAATGAAGTTAGTAACTAGATTGAATTGCATAATAAGAAATATTATGATGTGGTAAATGTTAAGAGAAGTGCTCAAGAGTGTAATAAAGATGACTTTATCATGATTTAGATATGTTTTGAATGCTTCATGCAAATCAGATGTATGAAATTGCATATAAGGGCTTGCGATCGTTTCAAATTAGTCAAAAATTTAATTCTAAGTCCCATGTAGTTTAGATTTTCCTCCTAATTTGTACCAGTCGTTTTTCAATATTGAAGATATATTGTCTTATCAAGGAACTTTCAAATTTTGATAATTGCCTGTTAATTTTATATAAGAGGAATTTCTACTGCAATTGTTGTTGTCATATATCCTATCATTCTAGTTTCGCCTATTTATTTGGATGTTGAAAGTATCATTTCAGATAAAGTGATACATGAAAAAAATGTTATGCATATATTTTTGGTTAGGTGGAAAGGTAGACCTTCAGATTATATTTGGTGATCAAGGAGAAACTATAAAAACCATCTCCTAAACCTTTGGATTAATCCATCAATGTTCTTTGCTCCTAGGGGAGTTTGTGGAATACATTCCTTCAAACAAGCCATATTAGCCCACAGAAGCCTAAGTGGTGGCAGGCCAATTATAATAAGTCAAAAGAAGTCTAAATTGGGCCCATTTTCAAGCATTTTAAATGATTTTTAGTTGTGGATGAATTTCGTATAATTTTTCTAATGTATAATTCTTCTAATTATAATTATTCTATTAGTTTTTGTATTTGTTTGGATAAGAATAAGTTCAAATTTGAATCTTGTTGGTTTCGGATATGATTACATTTAAAAGTTGGGGGACTTGTATACATAGCACAAAAATCTTACCTAATATTTGACACTGAAATCCTTCTATTTTTGTACATACCATCCAAATTAGAAATAATTACTATTTGACTACTTAGTTAACTAGCCCTTACTCATCCAAACAAAGAAATATCGAGAGGAGGAATATGAATTCAACTCTCCTTTTTGCCTTCGTTACCATTCTGCCCCATCAAAATGGAAGAAGGGATCAAAGTCACTATCACATTGCTCATCGAAACTCACCTACATTATTTTATCTTCATCTGTCCTCTTTGTGTTTATCATAGATTTGCGTTGCTGCATTAATATATTAGCTTGTTTGAGTTCTTGTTGTTCGGAATTTTCTTGTTTTTCTAATTTCTGTCATTGTAAATGATGTGTTCTTGTTAACTTTGAAGAGATGGATAATGTGCTTTATATATTATATATATATATGAAATGATACATGTTTGAACGTGAACTTGATGCTGCTGCGTAAGCATTTTATTTGGTATTCATTGTGCTAAAATTTATGGCTCTCTTGTTTGTGATGCCGCAACATCATGGCGAATTTTTTAGTGTGGAACTTGTATTGACATGCCGGTGAAACTATAACTTGAAACAATCAACTAAATAAAGGAACTAAACTTTTTTCTCTTCAAATTTTCAATAGGTAAAGGTTTAACGCAGCGAAAGAAACTCCTTTGAAAAGTTAGGTGGAGAGGCAAGGCAATGGAAAAAAATTGTGATGTAGGAAGAAAAGAGAGATGGTGGGGCAGTCGAAGCATGTTTGAACAAGCTTTTTGGTTGACCTTTGGCCCTTTGTATGTTTTGGTGGGGGTAGTGGGGCGACGAAGTTTGAGAGGAGACAAATCAGATTTCCTCCTTGTGATAGTTCTCATTTTTGGCACAATTAAGCAAAGTTCATGGATGATTGTAATAATTATATTTTTGGTGTTATTTAAAAATTAGGAAGATATTTAGGTAAATAAAATGATTTGAGTGTTATATATGTAAACATGTAAGCTTTTTGTGCTATGTATGTAAATCATTCTTTAATGTTTGATTTTGTTTTTGTAACTAGATTACTATAAATAGGGATCTATGATGAATATATGATTATAATTGATTATTAAATGAATGAAATGGTTAATAATGGCCAATTGATTGCTCTAGATTTAAATCATGTATGCGGATCACTCTTGTATGCAGATTTTTTTTTCCTTTTACCTTCATCGTCACTGAACAACATATGATTCGAACAAATCCCAAGGATTTATAAAGAAAAAAAAATCAAACTAAATCCTCTAATTCTTTGCCGGTTGCCTCTCTACAGGAAAAAAAGTTTAGTTTTAAGACAATTCCTTGAAAAGAGAAGATTCAAAGTCAGAGACCTCTAACTTCTGTTATTATTTTTGGATGGAGAAAGCACTGCAACATCCTCCTCCGTGGATGTCCTCCTATTTTTCCCATCTTTTCTCTCTCCCCCATTTTCTCAACAAAAACAACTCTATTTTGGGATCCAGGAACCCATCTATGCAGTTGCTCTCCTGTAACCCAACTTCCTTTCCCCAAAGTCCATCTAGTGTAACACTTGAGAATGCTCTCCCTCTCTCAAACCATTCTGATCCATTCCTCTCTATGTGCCTATAACTATCATGATGAGAAACAAATTATCCTCAGAAGCTTTAGGTTGGCTTGCTTGATATTAATTTCCTTTTTCTCATTTGAAGGTAAATCCTGGAGGAAAAAATGGCTTGCTTGATTGTAATTTCCTCCTCATTTGAAAGTAAATCTTGGACCAAAAAATAAAAAATAAATAATCTTAAAGGAGAACTCATTTTAAATTATGTGATAGGTATATTACAATTATTATTTTGGAGTGAACTAATATTTAATTTACTTTGTTTTTATTATTTTAAATAATTATTTTTTGGAATGAAGTTGTAAATTGTTTTCTTCTTTTTTACTTCTAGATTTGCTGATATATTCTAATTTTTTTATGCATAATATAGATTGCTGAAGATTGACTCATTTTAATTCCAACTATACAATGGATTTTGTTTCAAATTGATTGTGATAACTCGGAGATGTAACCACATGTGTGTGTGTGTTTTTTCCCCTTTGAGGCTTTGTTTGGTTTAAAGGAATTGAATGAGAAGAAATGAAAAGTAAAATTTAAATGGAAAGGATTAAGATTTGAATTTTTGCTTGGACCCACTTGTTTGGTAGAGGAGACATTGTGTGGAAGAGATAATTACTTTTTTTTTGGTTTTAAGAAATAACTGATAAATTGTGGAGTGGACTGATAGGAAATACTTGAGTTCGCAAGTATTCCTATTGGAAATACTTGAGTTCGCAAGCAACCCTAACAGTAAATTGGAACAAAACAGCGAGAAAGAACACAATACGAAATGAAAACAACCCAAACAGTAGATTTTATTATATGAGATAAAACGAAGCAAACGGAAAGCAAAGATACAATTGATCCCCTATTTGAGAGGAGGATCGTCTCTCCCAAATCTCTAGACAAGAGTCTAGAGCCCAAAACACCCAAGAGACTCCAAGAGAAAACAATCTTCAAAAGCATGCCTAGCTCTATCCCTCTCATCCCCTTTAAATAGCCTTTTCCACTCCTTACAAACCTCCTTACATATTTCCTAATATAAGATATTATTTAATTAATACAAAAGATATCAAATCAATTTAATTAATTAAATCTACCTTCCTTATTTGCTTGCCGCCTCTCTCCCTCTCTCCTCTTGTTGCCGCCCAAGTGGGTCCCACCATAAGTAGGGCGGTTTGGGCAAGGCGGTTTGGGCCTTCTTTGATACTGCTGGCCCCATCTAGGCGGTTCAGGATGAACCGCCTTATCAATACCCGCCTCCCAAAGAACCACCTTGTCCTCAAGGTGAAAATCAGGAAACTGATGCTTTATCCTTTCATATGGCTCCCATGTGGCATCGTAGTCTGGAAGGTTCTTCCATTTGATCAGTACTTCCTTAGCTTATTCTTCTTTTTGGCGAATCCCCATTAACTCTAAGGGCTCTAAAATCACTTCTACATCCTCAGTGAGTGTGGCTGGCAATTCTGGGTTGGCTGTATAATCACCAATGACCCTTCTCAACTGGGATACATGAAAAACCTGATGTATGGATATCATTGGTGGTAATTTTAGACGGTAGGCTACTGCTCCAATTTTGTCCAATATCTCGTAAGGTCCAAAGTACCTTGGGGCTAGCTTCTCATTCCTCCTGTTAGCGACTGTTTTATGTCTATATGGTCGGAGCTTCAAAAACACCTTCTCTCCCCTTTGAATTGGACATCATTCCTATGTGCATCAGCTTGTTTTTTCATAATCTGCTGGGCTCTCAAAAGATGCCTTTTCAATTCTCCCAATACCCTGTCTCTTTCCTCGAGGTATTCCTCCACCGAAGAAACTGGCATACTGTTACTCCCAAAGTGCACCAAGTGAGGTGGGTCTCTCCTGTACAATATTTTGAATGGGGACATTTGTGAAGCAGAATGATAAGAGGTGTTGTACTAGTACTCTGCCCATGGTAGCCATTGAACCCAAAGCCGGGGTTTCTCTGACACAAAGCATCTAAGGTAGGTCTCCAAGCTTCTGTTGACTACCTCAGTTTGGCTATCAGTCTGTGGGTGGTAGGTGGCGGTGCTTCTCTTTAATACCGTGCCCTGTAATCAGAACAATTCCCTTCAAAAATGACTGAGAAACACCTTATCTCTATCAGACACTATTGCCTCTGGAATGCCATGTAATCTGACTACTTCCCTGATGAAGGTCGATGCTACTGTCACTGCTGTGTATGGATGCCGGAGAGGAATAAAGTGAGCATATTTGCTCAATCTATCCACGACCACCAATATTATCGTGAACCCTTCTGAACGGGGTAGCCCGTCTATGAAGTCCATAGAAACTTCTTCCCATACACGATCTGGTAGTGCTAATGGTTGGAGTAATCCCCTTGGTGACATAGCCAAATACTTGTTTCTCTGACATACCTTGCATCGAGCTACCATCTCCTCCACATCTTTATGCATTCCCTTCCAATATAATTCTGCAGCGAGCCGACTGTATGTCTTCTGCACTCCTGAGTGACCCCCAATTGCACTCCCATGGAACTCCTGAAGTAGGTGTGAGATGTGGACTGATGTCCTGGGCATCACAAATCTTCCTTGGTATAGCAGTTTCTCTCCTTTCAAAGAGTACCCTGGGTGACTACTTCCCTCTCTCCGTAAGTTTGCCCTGATTTTGCCCAATTCCTCATTCCGAGTGCTTTCCTCTTTGATGGCTTCCCAATCTATCATTAATGGGATTGATATGGTCATTGTTTGAAGTTCTCCCATGCATCTGGACAACGCATCTGCCGCCTTGTTTTCCACTCCCGGTCTATACTGGATTTCAAAATCATACCTCAACAACTTGGATAGCCACCTCTGGTGCTCCTCTGTTACCATCCATTATTCCAACAAGTACTTTAGGCTTCGCTGATCTGTCTGGACAATGAAATGTCTCCCCAGCAGGTAGGGCCGCCACTTCTGAATGCTAGAGCGATGGCCACCAGCTCCCTCTCATATACAGATTTCAGTCTGGCTCTAGCCGTCAATACTTGACTAAAATAAGCGATGGGACGATGACTCTGCATAAGTACTGCCCCAATTCATACCCGGAAGCATCCATTTCTACTATGAAGATCTGAGTAAAGTCCAGTAAGGCTAAGACTGGTACTGTAGTCATAGCCTTCTTTAAACTTTCAAATGCGGCTGTGGCTGCTTCCCCCCATAAGAAGCCATCTCTCTTTAATTGTTCTGTGAGTGGCCATGCTATTGTGCTGTATCCCTTTACAAACCTCCTGTAGTACCCTATCAAGCCTAGGAATCCTCTTAGCTCTTTCAGATTTTGAGGCACTGGCCATTTTACCAATGCCTCAATCTTGGACTGATCCGCTGCCACCCACTCTTTGGACGCAATATGGCCCAAGTACTCTACACTGGATTGTGCAAAGCAGCACTTCTTCAAATTGGCTCGTAGTTGGTGTTCCTTCCCAGTGCTCCTCTTTTGTTCTACTGTATATTAGTATGTCATCAAAAAATACCAATACGAATTGCCGGAGATAAGGTTTAAAAACCTTATTCATAAGTGATTGAAAAGTGGCCGGAGCGTTGGCGAGGCCAAAGGGCATTACTAGGAACTCATAGTGTCCCTCATGAGTTCTGAAGGCAGTCTTGGGTACGTCTTCCTTCTTCATTCGGATCTGATGGTATCCTGACTTCAAATCTATTTTGCTGAAAATCACTGCTCCGCTCAGTTCATCTAACAGCTCATCAATTACTGGTATCGGAAACTTGTCTGGCACTGTTTCCTTATTGAGTGCCCGATAGTCCACACAGAATCTCCAACTACTATCCTTTTTCTTGACTAGTAAGACTGGGCTGGAAAAGGGGCTAATGCTGGGCCTGATGATTTCTGCCTCCAGCATTTCTCTGATTAATTTCTCAATTTCATCTTTCTGAAAGTGAGGATATCGGTAGGGTCGTACGCTGATGGGTGTTATCCCTTCCCTGAGTGTGATGGCGTGCTCCTGCTCCCGGGGTGGTGGCAAGCCCTGAGGTGGTTGGAAGACCTCATAGAACTTCTGGATCTATGGCTGCACAAAGAGGGGTATATCCCTTTCTTCTTCTAGTTCTACTCCTTCCAATCTAAGCAGCTATACTAGGTAGCCTTCCCATATCTGTTGTATACTTCTCACCATGGTTTTGAGAGAAACCATTTATTTGGAGAGTCCTGCGTCGCCCTTGATCACCATTCTTCTTCCGTTGACCTGTAGCTCCATAGTGAGTGCTCCCCAGTTGACCTTGGTATCCCCCAACGTATATAGCCATTTCATCCCTAGGATGACATCCGTGCTTCCTAACTCAAGTGGAAGGAAATCCTCTCTTACCTGAATTCCTTGGATGGTCAACCTTACTCCCCTACATATCCCTTGGCCTTTCTCTGTCTTCCCGGTCCCCATCATCACCCCATACAAACTTGTGTTTACTAATTTTATTCTCAATTGTTTTATGACCTGAGTGGAAATGAAATTGTGGGTAGCCCCACTATCAATCAATACCACTACCTCTTTGCCTTCTATCTCTCCTTTCACCTTCATAGTATGATTCGTAGTGAATCCTACCACCGAATTCAAAGAGACCTCTGCTAGATCTAGATGTAGCTTTTTTTCTATTTCTTCCTTTACTTCCCCTTCGCCTCCCTCCTCAGTTTCCTCGTCATCACAGACGGTGAGAACTTGAAGAGTTCGGTCCTTACACCTATGCCCCGGCATGTATTTTTTGTCGCACCGAAAACATAACCCCTTTACCCTCTTTTCCTGCACCTCCTTTTCTGTCAATCTCTTGAAGTTTCCCCACTTCCTCCTATCACCGGCTTTCCCGGATAGTCTCACGAACACCCCCTCCCACTAGCCCTTTTGGAGCTAGATGAGTAGTGGTCATCCGTATGAGTTACCTGAGTTGTTGCTCTTGAATCCTCTTTCTAGATGTCTCTGGTCTTCCACTAGTTGTGAAATTCCATGGCCTCTCCTAAGTCCCGAAGTCTCATAACCCGTACCGCTGCTCGAATCTCGGATTTGAGTCCCTTCATAAGTTGTCTTCTAGTACTGTCTCTGATAGTCGTTCCACCCGGCTGGCCAGGTGTTCAAATCTTTCCGATAGTATGCTACTGTGCCCTCTTGTACTAGTGCGAAGAATTGCTCATAGAAGTCCCCTTCCCTGCTGGTTCGGAAACGTTCCAGTAAGCATTCCTTGAATTTTCTCCAGTCCCGTAGGGGTTTTCTCTGGTCTCTCCATTGATACCAAGACAGCGCCTTCCCTTCCAAATATAGCCCGGCTGCCATTAACTTCTCTTCCTTTGTTAGCCTGTTGACCCCGAAATACCTTCTACTTTGTAGATCCATCCATATGCGTCCTCACCCTCGAAGATAGGCATTTTCAGCTTATTCACCCGCCGGTCACCTCCATCTCCCCTATGTCCTCCATAGATTCCCCTTTCCCAAGTGCTGGGCCCTCCCCAAGTCTCCCTATCTTCCCTCCTACGTTCGTATAGAAACCCTTCATCATTTTCCCCCCTCTTTTCATCAAACTCCGTACCCTTTCGCCCATGTTCCCTTTCTTTTCTTCCCAATCAGCCCCCCTTGTTTTCGAAACCGCCGTTGGAAGTTGATTCTCCACTAACTTCTTCACCATTGCATGCAGATCGGACACCTTGTCTTCTACGGATGAGATTCGTTCTTCCACCGTGGCTTTGATTTGACTCATTTCTCCTTCAAACGCTCCTCAAAGCGTCCACTTTCTTGGCCGCCATCTCTATCCGGAGTTTGTAGAAGCACAAAACTGAATTTTGGTCTCCAAAAATAGCAACTTTTCTTGTTTCTGGACCAAAAATTGCTGCTGGAATTCTCCAAAAACAGCCCTCACCAGTCCCTGGACTTGCTCTGATACCAATTTGATAGAAAATACTTGAGTTCGCAAGTATTCCTATGGAAATTCTTGAGTTCGCATGCACCCTAACAGTAAATTGGAACAAAACAGCAAGAAAGAACACTATATGATAAATGAAAACAACCCAAACAATAGATTTTTATTATTAAGAGATAAAACGAAGCAAACGGAAAGCAAAGATACAATTGATCCCCTGTTGAGAGGAGATTGTCTCTCCCAAATCTCTAGACAAGAGTCTAGAGCCTAAAACACCCAAGAGACTCTAAGGGAAAACAATCTTCAAAAGCATGCCTAGCTCTATCCCTCTCATCCCCTTTAACTAGCCTTTTCCACCTTCTTACAAACCTCCTTATATATTTCCTAATATAAGATATTATTTACTTAATACAACCTCCTTACATTTTTCTTAATATAAGATATTATTTAATTAATACAACCTCCTTACATATTTCCTAATATAAGATATTATTTAATTAATACAAAAGATATCAAATCAATTTAATTAATTAAATCTACCTTCCTTATTTGCTTGCTGCCTCTCTCCCTCTCTCCTCTTGTTGCCGCCCAAGTGGGTCCCACCCTAAGTAGGGCAGTTTGGGCAAGGCGGTTTGTGCCTTCTTTGATACTGCTAGGCCCCATCTAGGCGGTTCAGGATGAACCGCCTATCATGGACCTTAATGTTGTCCACGCTTGTTTTTTACTTCATCTTTTATTTGGTTTAACTAGAGAATCATAATACATATATTCTAGTTTTCTTGGTAAAAGAAATTTCTTATGGATTACATTGAAATCCAACGGTCAGAATGTGATTACTAGGTACACTATATTTTCTTCCGATTATATACTTCATAGCAAAATGAGCATAAGAATTCGTGGGAGTGCCCCTGTTATTGCCAAACAAGTTACCGATCCAAACCAAACAAAGCTTAAGAATTCCCGAGAGTACGCTCCTATTATGCCAACAAGGCATAACAAATATGATGTAGGCCTGTATGTAAGGTTCAAAGTGCAGTTTTCTTTTATATTTGATGTGTTTATATTTGTCAAAATTTTTTCCGGTAGTTAGTGTCCACTAGTAACAAGATTATGTTTTTGAATCTTTTTGTTTCAGGATGAGAAACTGTACTTAACCTCATTGCTGCATTAACAAAAGAAGGCATGAGTGCCTTCCACTTTGATTTTCTGGAAATGGGTAAGTTACTTTAACATGTTTCAAATTTTTTTCTCCTTGAAGTGTCCTGTTAATGTAACTTCATGTGTTTTTTTTTTCCTTTGTTTAAGAGAAGAATCTAATGTTGATTAATTGTTTGTGATATTAAGTCATATTATATACAGTAAAAATTAGGTTTATATTATATTTTTTAGGATTTCTAACTCGCAAACATATGCCCCAATTCACTGTTTTACTTTGCCTTATAAAAGAAACTTCTTCGCTTCAGATAGATCAGTCTTACCACCTTCTTTGAATTTCACAAATCTTATAATCTTATTTACAATAAACTTATAATTTCTATAGTTAATTACAATCTTTCAATGAATATGTTTATACAAATCATGTATATAAATATTCTGTAAATGCAATAAGATATGATGCTTGTAGGGGTAATTAAGAATTTTTATTTTCTTGCGAATGGATAGGCTATAGATAAAACTAAAAGGAGGAAAAGTTTATTTAAAAAATTAAATAAATTAGTAAGTCTTTGATTGCATAGATACAAAGACAAATCAAACAAATAGACAAATCTTTTTTCTTGTAAGTAACAAATCATTCAACTTAAACAAATAGACAAATAGACGAGTATACCATATGAACGAACAATTTTCTTAAAAAATTAATTCAGATGGCTTAAAGATTAATGGACCGTTTGGGCAGTTGCATTTGTTTCTAAAAATTGCAATATAAATATTGTTGGAAAAACAAAATTTTTGAAAATTGCTATGAGTATTATAGATTTTTTAATTGAAAAGTTGGATATTAGATTTCTTGCAACTACTGTACTATAGTTGATTTGATAATAAAAAATTACTTCTCACAATAAAAATTTTTAAACGACGACAACAAAATTGAAGTGAGACAACTATTTGGAGAATAGCTGTGTAAAGGCTTCTCCAAACATACACTAATTGTAATTAAGCATGCACCTTTGAATTCCCCAGATAAACAAAGCCATAAATTTTGAGGTTTTGAAGCAATAATCATTATTGATATATCCATTAATATCTTGATGTATTTTGACTTTTCAATAAAATTCCATTTATGAATATGCAGATCATGAAATGAAAAACCAAAACAAAAAATTGACAGGGATAATATCAACAGATGTTTTCTTGAAAATTACATTCTTAGTTTATTCAATTGATTTAATAACTTCAACATGTATGACTAGACAACTTTTCGATTTTGGGATAGATAAAATTCTAATTGACGTTTGGGTTCAAATATGATCCAATTTAATTTCTTATTTATATTTTGACTCATGTTTAATTTAGATTTCAACATAGAAATAAATTTTAATGAAGAGAAATGTATATCTATATATATATAATATTTCACAAGCTCCAAAACTCAACAACAAATCTAACATTATTTGAAGTATTAAAATTGATTATGCTGATCTTCATAATACAAAATTGACAAATATTATTATTTAAGTTTATGTTTCATACCAGCCTAATCTTTTTTTAAGCAACACTTCATCAAATAGTTTGTGCAAATTTCTTTTTATCCGGTAAATTCCATTATTTGAAATTAGTCGTGTTATACTTTTCAAAGAATTCTTCAAATTATTTATCTAATCTAAACATACCATAAGATTATTATGCGTCTCAATCTATGTAGAAATACTACTCTTAACTCTATAGTACTTATGTTGAACTTGTTAGAATTATAGCTAAATTGATTTTTTAAATTTCTTTTATTTTGCTTGATATGTCGACTAATACTCATATTGAAGTCCTAGATCTAGAAGACATTATGATATAACCTTAAGGTTTGATAATAAATTTGATATTGTATGTCTTAAAGTTCAATATTTTTAATGCATATCTAACATGTAAATCGGAAAATAATGCAACATATATGTCAAAAAAATCATAAGACAAGTTATTAATCCAAAATAACTATGAACTATAATTGATTAAAATAAAGAGAGTAGAAATCAATTTAGACGAAATATCTATTGTCTTATATATTTATACTATAAATTAAGTATCATAAAAGCCGCATAAATAATTGTGATTTTACACAATCTATCAAACTCCATACTATAGTAAATTTAACTAAACATAATGTCACTTTCAACTAATAACAAAACAATATAGAAATGGAAGATTGAGTAGAAGAAAATAAAGAAGGGAAATAAGTCATAAACAAAGTTAGCCTTACTCTTGTAGAAGGAGATAAGTTATCTTAAAATTCTTCTGTTTAGAACTTGATCAAGGAATTAAGTTCTAGAAGGAGAAGGAATTGCACATCCAAATAGAAATTTTATTCAGCATGCAATGATTTCTGTACATGCCTTGGGCAACTGTTTATCATCACAAAAATAGCAAGATGCAACTACCACCAACCTGAGATGTTATAAATGCCTTGGACGTCACTGAAAGATAAGTAGCTGTGCATTTCAGTCCTGATAAGTGTACATAAAACTACAAGGAACCTCATTAAGCAAAATAGAAACTTGCAAGGAACTATGGTTATAATCACTCAAAAGAACCATAAAGGAGCCACAGCTACAGTTCCACCAGAATTGCAAAGTCGTAGGAATAGGGGTTAAAGGAGCTGTAGATGGTTAATGAAACTGTTTACACCTCATTGACATGGATGGTAACAAGACGATGGTGATATGATTACATGATGTGGTGTGACCTTATTATGATAGGGTTGGAGGGTTTGACAATAGGGATGGAGGCTGAAGGTTGCTGGAGGGAGTAGACTGCGATCTTGGAGGCTTCGCATGTGAAGGAGGATGCTGAGCTTTGTGTGAAGAAGGTCGCGTGTGGAACAGGTTGCTTGAAGAAGCTTTCACGTGGAGGGCGTTGTGGAGAGAGAGGATATCGTGGAAGAAGCTTCACATGCGAAGGCTTCATATATTGTTTGGATGCAAGTGAAGCTTTCATGAAGAGGATGTTGCGAAGATGATTCACACGCATTGTATATTAGGAATTCATTTGATTTTGGAAAATTCCAAATGCACTAAAAATAAACTAATGAGGAATTCTAATCCCTTATCAAAATACTTCAACTTTTTTTTGCCAATCAAATACTTGAAATTTCAATATCCTGACATTTGATTACTCTGCACTCCTAATTATTAGAACTAAAAAACATTAAGAAGTTTTGATAATATATTATAGCCATAAAAATGTTTGATGAATAGCGTTAATCGCTTGAGAAGAATTTTATGTTTAGGATATTTGAAATGTTATTTACTACAGTTTATGATATTTATAGTATATTCAATGAGCTGATAAAAGTGAATCTTATATTTTGATTTCTATATGTTGTCCAAGCATTAATTTTTAAGACCTTAATGAATAGTCAAAATATTATGAAAACTATTGGAACTTAGTCTTAACTAACTAAATGTCTTAGGTGAATATGAATGGTGTGATTTTATGTTTGAAGATCATAGAAGGTATTAAATTTCAAAACGAAATACATACATAATCTTAGATGCTTGAATACTATCCATCCTCTTTATCATCTTAAAAACAAGTAACATGCACCATTTCATTAGTTTTCATGATGCTTAGATGCTTGAGTTTTTCATGCTGTTTATAATATACATCATATAAACTTAAATACATGCATGATCTTCAAACTTAAGATTATGATCATCCAGCCCCTTTAATATCATTAAAACTAGTATACATAATTCCATTAATTTTCATGAGTAGATTTTTATCATATGCAATGAGCTGTATTGTTGAAATAAATGGCAAAATAAATTTTTATTGGACTTTTTTAGGCCTTCCTGTGGCCATTTTTTGTCATACTTCATGAATGTTTTAATCTTATGAAAAGTGATGAAACTCAATCTCTAAATTTTTTCCATTTTATAAATGATTATGAAAAACTTATTTTATGTTTGAGGATTATAAAAGGTTGCAAACTTAAAAACAAATTTAGGAGGAGAAAATGGCATAAATATTATATATTTTTTTTCATGAGCGGGCAATTGTGGGCACATGCGAAGAAATGATCAAAAGAGAGGTATATGTTGGACAAATGAGGGTTTCTATTATGCTCATGACGGATATCTAGGCACCCTAATATGTGGGAAGCCATAGTAACTGACAAAATGCTTTGGGGAGTTGCCATTATTTATTACAACTCTTTGCTTTGATGCATGGAAATTCTTAGGGTTGAGTTGCTCGAGTTTCAATTTTCACATTCAAACTTTTGAGTAATGAAATCCATTATTTAAGTAACTGCATTCAAAACGTCAATAACTAAATTCATAGTTTGGACTGTAAAAAAATTTAATTCAATATACTAAAAAATAATTTGTTGAAAACCATAAGACCTTAGTTTAAGTTATTTTTTATTCCATATATATCTATTTTTGAACTTTTAAATATTTAGAATCAATGACTACATATTTTATGCATTAATGGAATATTTAAATTGGTTATGTGGAACCCGACATTGTTTGATTAGGGGTAATCTTCACACACACACACACACACACACACACACAAATTCAAACTCCATAATGACCATTCATGTGCATATATATATTGCAACCAAAGTTGATGGGTATATAAGCCATTATTTCAAATCATGTGGTTAGTTCTACTGTGGCAAGTGGCAACTTTACGGAATGGATAATACCCCATTATTTACTCTCAATTGCCATATCGATATAATTTGAACTTCTACTTATTCTAATATCAATGAAAGATATTCACTATATGCAGGCATATATATATGTGTAAGTGCCACATTATACATTTGATTGGTATCAAGTGTTGAAAGCTTAACTTCTTGAAATGTATCTAAAAAAATATCCTTTGAAAAATTTAAATGAAAAGATATTAAATCATGTTTGGAGGGAAATTATATTTATTGTGATTAACTCAAATGTATGAATCCTATAGAAGTAAATTATTCCATGAAGAGTGAGACTCAGATCACTTCCTATGGGAGCTTATAAATATGAAAAAGAATCAGTCCAATAACATTATATTTTTATGAATCCATGTAGATGCTTGAAGAGTTAGCAGCAATGCACGTGCAGGGTGAGTTTTAACTTAATTTTCAGAAGCTCTCATGACCAATATCGTCTTAATATACGCTGATACACATACGTCAAAAGTTTCAAAATGAATATGCTTACAATAACTAATTATTTATTCATTTGGTTGTAAAATTGTGAATACTAGAGGTTCATTTCTGGAAAAAAAAAATTAGAATACGCTATAGGTGGTCTCAGTAAAATTAATCCACATGGAAGAAGGATGCCTTAAGATTTTGTTATTCTCAGGGGTAATCATCATATATGCAAGTAAATCATTGACATCACTCAGTACAATGTTTCTAGCATTGAAACAAAATATCAGGATATCGGCATGATGCTCTGGGATTTGGTACCTTCAATGTTTTTGCTCTTTGTTTTAGCCCTCTATAATCATGTTAGATTTATTGTTGCACAACCAACTATTGGATCAACTTGAAAAAATTAATAGCCGTGGTGATCAAATAAACAACTGTAGTGCGCCTTCTTTATACTTATTGTTATTGAGTTAGACGGTTCAAATAAGTGATTAAAATAAATGGTTTTATCTCTTACAAAGTAATTTTCAATGTCAGAGTATTTGCGCATGAAAGGTTTTTTGGACATGCAAGAATATTTTTAGGCAGAGATAATAAACAAAATGCTCATAATAATCACTATTGCATGTTTTTCACAACATTAGAAAATATCCACAAATAAGCAGTCCCTTCGCATAGCATCAAAATTTTTATAGGATATGGAAGTTCTTCATAAGAACTAAATTATCGTTTCTCATGGGTACATCTATCATATCTCTTCGTAGATATTTATTGGATACAAAAGTATTTGGAGTTGAACATGAGAAGATATGGAAAAAAAGCAAACATTTTATCTTAATCGTCTCAAATATGAAATTTAGGAGAACCTATGGTGTTAAATGTAGCTAGCAAAATTAAACACAGTAGAATAACCAATGAAGGAGAAAGGAAGAAAGAATCCTAGCAATACCAATTATACTCAAAATAATTGGAGAATAATTAAGAAACTAGATGATTTTCTGTTGCCAGTGATAAGTCAAAGGACATAAAAGATGTATGAGATAAGATGCAAATAATGTTAGTGATATGTTACTTTTTACATCAAGGGTCTAGATTTTTTTTTTATTTAAAATGAAGGGTTGAGATTTTGTTTGAGTGATATACTAAGTGACTTTTTGAAGAGCAGTATGGATTTGCCGGTTGTGTTGAGTTCAAACTTCATTTGCCATACTCATATGATATTGGCTGTCCTCTTATGCGTGGACTTGTTACTTCAGATTTCACAGTAAATTGCGTTGTGATTTTTTTTCTCTTAATGTTGCTCTACTGATGCTAACTTTAGTAAGTTTATACCTTGTAAAAGTGTTCGCAAATAAAATATGTGCAATTTAATAAACTGTCTTAGGATTAGAGGCCATAGGACCTTATACGTATTGGATGATGGAATGAAGAGCCTGTGTTATGGAGGCGGTTGTTATATTCTTTTGCATAAGTTTTGTTGGAATGAAGAACCCGTGGTATCACGGTCGTTATGATGGAATGAAGAACCTGTGGTATGGAGGCTGTTTTGATGTTAATTTGCATAAGTTTTCAATAATAGTCGCTCAAATTTTATTGGGAAATTTTCACAGATCATAACAAGATAGAATATTGAACATGACATGCGGGAACTATCTTTGTATTCTGTGATGATGCATGATAGATGTGTTTACTAGGCATAATTGTTGACTTATGTTAATGAAATTTAATGTAATTTTTTAGCTTTAACCTGAAGTATTCTAGAATTGGGTAAATTCCAGGTTTTATGCAAGTATGCTTGAAGTCATTATTGTTTTGTTGCAAAGCAACCTCAAGAAAAGGTGGTTAGCTGCGTATGCTTGTCTAAAATTTATTGCTTAAAATTCCCCTTCATAGTTCTCGTTATGCCAGTTAGAGAGGATACCATATTTTAAAGTTGAACCAGTTCAAGTAATTGATGGAATTTGGTGGGTTTGTTCTGGTTCTTTTTTTTCTCTGCTCAAAACGCAAAAGAAATTCCCTAGCGGTTGCTGTCATTGTTTCAAGAAATTACCTAATTGTTACTAGCATAGTGAGGACTTTAAATTAAAGGGGGTAGACAAATTGAAGCTTAACCAGCCTTGCTAATTGTAATCTCAGACACGGTAACCGTGCTGAACTCTCTTGAATCTTGATTGCTGAACATAAGTTTGGCGTCATTAGGTTTCATCCAACGCATTCATTATAAACTGTTATATTTTTAACTATTTGCTGCATCTATTTGCTCCTACCCTCTATATTTTAGTAGTCAGATGCTAGATATACTGATGATCTATATAATTTTAGTATGAATAGTAGATAAAAAAATCCTCATAAAAAATATCTGACATTAATGGATTGGTTCATTGTTAGAGCTTCACTTTGAACACAGTTGTGTATAATATAAAGCAGGAATTTGTCGTAGTTTCCCTATATGGGCTTTAATATTTTCCCAAAAAAAAAAAAAAAAAAAACGTTCTGTTTACCAGTTTAAATTCTCATGTCTTTTGTTTGTGCTTTCCTTGAATCTATTTAAATTAACCACCCCTCTCCCCATTTCCTCTTAAGTACACAAGCTCATACACACACATCATAAGGAAGGTGAACAAATGAGAAAAGAGAGGTGCCTAAAGGTAGAAGCAACTTTAAATTCTTTGTAAATCATTTCAATTTATTATTATTATTATTATTTTGTAAATCACCATTCAAAATTTATGTGGCTTCCCATTTTTTGAATATGTAAACCTCAATACTGAGTCCCTTTAGCTGTTGTTGTGGCTTTTGAAGTAAACTTTTGTTGTACAAATGATTTGACTACCCAATACAACGGTGTATTATATTAACATAATTAGTCAATATTTTAAAAAATAAAAAATAAAAAAATTAGTCAATATTTTGCTATCACTCCTATTATCGTAAGGACTTTTATTTTCTAACTTTGGTACATCCGTTCTTTGTTATAATTGATCTGCATAATTTGTTGCTCTTGCTTCTGTTCCCAATGAATTGAACAACCACGCAATCTTTTGAACCTAAACTATTTTAAAATTGAGGTAATAATGTCAACCTATTAATGTAACTTGAAGCTAGAAAATAAGATGTAACCTTTCTAGGCCTATGCAACTCTTCTCCAGTATAATCATTGACATATTCTTAAAATAAAATAACAAATAAAATAACCAAACTAATGAAAAGAAAGACAAATTGATTGATGTGATGCTTCCGACAATAATAAATGGGAAGATTGCCATCAAATTATTAATATCTTATTGTATTTAATGATGGTAATTAAGATTAAAATTACTAATTAGTTCATAAATAATTAGAATAATTGGTTACTGACTATTTATCTTAATCTAATTAAGGTTTAAATAAGGGTTTAGATTGAGATCATTAAAGACTTAGAATTTTAGTTGTATTTGATTATGGGATTTCTGCATGGTCAATTAATCAGCCAATAAGGTGTATTAATTGACAATTAATTGTTTATTATGTTTAATTAGGACTTATGTAAAAATTTAATTAAGATCCTTAAGGTTTTAGTAATATTTAATTATGGTTGTTTACGGATGCTATAATTATAATACTATTTAAGCTTTTTTTGATTAATAGGCATATTTTAATTGACTTAAAATTGATAATTATGAAAAGAGATTAGATTGTCAGAGCTTAAATAAGGTTTAATTCGGATAAGTAGAACTTGTTTGCTATTAATGATGGATTTAATACTTAATTATGTTAATTTATTGTAGATTAATTTTTTTTGTCATTTTTTTATTCCTTAACATGTTTCAATTTTTTTAATGAAAGTAGAAAATAAATAGAACATTTTATGGTTTACGATATTTGTTTTAAATACAACAACAATAACATCAAGCCTTTATCCCACTATGTGGGGTTAGCTAATATGAATCCTTTTTTTCCATTGTGTCTTGTTAAGAGTCAAATTCTCATTTAAATCTAATAAAGAAAGGTCATTTCTAATATTTTCTAACCAAATCTTTTTAGGTCTTCCTTAACATAAGCTAAATCTAATACATCTACTCTCCTAATCGGGTCATCGGAAGACCGTCGTTTTATGTGACCAAATCATCTAAGGCGACTCTCTCTAATCTTATCTTTCACTAGAGCTACTCCAATCTTTTCACTTATATGCTCATTTCGTATTTTATCTGTAAGAGTAAAGCCACTCATCCACCTGAGCATCCTCATCTCTGCAACACTTGACTTAATATTATGCTTCTCTTTTAATTACCAACCAGAATGCGTCATGTCACCCTTTCGCTATGTACCGCGGCTCGATACCGCTCAGTACCGCTGATGTGGCTGCACCTGATTCGCCTCCGGACGTAAAGCAGCATCCGGTCTCCGCACAGAATAATTTCTCAATACTTTGCGCCATAAAGCATTGAAGGTCTCACCACCATCTTATAGAATTTTCCCTTAAACAAAAAAAGAAAAAACAAAACAATCCATATATGGCCTTAGATTATTACAAGTTTTGGTGGTGATTTATAATGTTATCATGCATGCGTTTGGGCGTTATGATTAATAGCCAATCTTTCTTGAGGGGTGGTTTGGTTTGAAGTAAAATGAGTGTAAATATTCCAAATGCAGGAGTTTTGAAAATATTGATGTTTGGTTTGAAGCAAAATGAACGCATAGTAAAATTTTAAAGTATTTGGAATGCACGATTTAGTTCATTTTCAATGTGTTCGAAATTCACCGGATTTAAAGCTTTGCTTGTCGTTGACTGTTAGTCGTCGGCACCCTCCAACACTGGTGCCCGCCATTCGATGCAGCCTACCAATTGCTATCGGCCACCATTATCATTAGGCTTTAAACTGCACTTCAAAAAAAAAAAATAATCACCTGCATTTATTTTACACTCATTCAAACAACTCTAAATATTTTAATTACATTGCATTTCTTTTACATTGTATTTCATCTTATTTTACATTCCTTATTTAGTAAAACAAATAGTCTTAAATCAATTCAAAGCACAAGCTTTGGCAGCTAGCATGAAGACATAATTTGGATTCAAGGCTTTCTCCTACTATATGAGTAAGTTTAATGGTTCTATAATGTTTGGTTGATAGTGTTTTGCACATCTAAGTATGCATTTTTAATAAAGAGGAATATTCTGAAAACAATCTCGACAAATCGCATACAATATAGGTCATTTGTTTTGAATTAAATGATTATGATTATTTGAAGATGAGTATATATGTTTAGTTAAATTCCTTTCTTTTTATTTATATGCTAAAAATAAAATGATGAGATTTTTTTGGCTTTTAGTTTTGGTTTCTTACTTTCATATGTATTATACGCTATTTCTACATTTAGTTAATTTTGATTTTAAGCTTGGCATAGGAGTGAATCTACTTTAGTTTAGCTTGTGACATGCTAGTGATATTGTGCTTTCCAGGGAAAGTGAAGGTGAATTTCAATATGGAAACTATCGCAAGGAAGCGGATGACTTGCGTGCTGTGGTGCTAAATCTTTCGGAGAAAAAATTCAAAATTTGTGCTATTAGCGGGCATAGTAAAGGTTAGTAGCCAATCACATTGTTGTATCCCACAATATGATTGTAATATATGGCTTTTTTATTATATATGTGGAGGATAAGACCTAAAGACAATTAAAACAGTTGATGGAAAGTTTCTAAATGTTTGTTCTTCTTATAATTATTCATATACAATAATTCCACTCATGAAAGTACATACTAGTCAATTAAATTGTAAATTCATGTTGTTGCTTTATCCATTTACGATGCTCGTTGAAACATATGTACAATGAGCTTATAATTCTATAAGAGTCTCTATTTTTTTGAAAAGGTTTTGAGATGCCCCTTACAAATTCTATTATCCTTGTCAAACATCTGGGTTCTTAAGGCGACAGTTCATATTCAAATTTTAATTCTTGTTGGTCAATTTTTTCGACAAGAAGCTTCATTCTTCTTTAAGCCCATATCTTTTTGCTTTAGTCATGGGTGTTCTCATTATACATTTGTAAGAGGTTGTACCATGGTGTATGTTTTTTGTTGATGATATTCTTCTTGTTGATAAGACTAGAGAGGGAGTTGAAGGTAAACTTGAATTATGGAGGTCAACTGTAGAGTCTAAAGGTTTTCGTTTGAGTAGATGTAAAACTGAATATATGGAGTGTAATTTTAGTAGTAATAGATCTAGTGGAGGGTTTGTGACTTTGAGTGATCAAGTCATTAATAAGAGTACACGTTTTATATATTTTGAGTCTATTGTTCAGAGTGATGGTGAAATAGATAGGGATATTATTAGCATAATTTAAGTTGGATGGTTGAAGTGGAGGAATGCATCAGGCTTTTTGTGTGATAGAAAATTCCCCCTCAAACTTAAGGGAAAATTCTATAAAATGGTGGTGAGACTTGCAATGATTTATGGTGCATAATGTTGGCCATTAAAAGAGAAGCATAATGTTAAGTTAAGTGTTGCAGAGATGAGGATGTTAAGGTGGATGAGTGGCTTTACTCTTAGAGATAGAATATGAAATGAGCATATACATGAAAAGCTTGGACGCTCCAGTGGAAGATAAGATTAAAGAGAGTCGCCTTAGATGGTTTGGTCACATAAAACGGCAGCCTTCTGATGACCCTGTTAGGAAAGTAGATATATTAGATTTGTCTTATGTTAAGAAAGGTAGATGTAGACCTAAAATGACTTGGTTAGAAAATATTAGAAATGACCTTTTCTTAAGATTTAAATGAGAATTTGACCCTTAACAGGACATAATGGAGAAAAAAAATTCATGTAGCCGACCCCACACAGTGGTATAAAGGCTTGATGTTTTTGTTGTTGTTGTATCTTTTTGCATTGTAAGCTAGTGGTTTTTTAGACTGCGGACATGCAATAAACCAAATTGCAGTTGTGAATACTGCCATTGGAATTGATTGTTCGTATCTGAAGTCTGAACTGAGTGAGAAATGCTGCAAATCGAACAAATTGTCTTTGACTAGGACATGTAAATTTTCATTTCTAATGAACGTAGTATGC
This sequence comes from Dendrobium chrysotoxum, assembly GCA_019925795.1. NCBI lineage: Eukaryota > Viridiplantae > Streptophyta > Magnoliopsida > Asparagales > Orchidaceae > Dendrobium > Dendrobium chrysotoxum. The sequence goes on from CM034313.1 coordinate 59,872,354, forward strand.
ATTAAACAAGCAGGAAATCTTCTTATTAGAACAACCAGATAATCATTTTTTATGATCCTTGTTGTCTATAGTAAGGAAGGTTTTGTATGATCTGACATCTACCTGGATAGGTGCTAGTTCTGATAAATTATTTCACATAAGTTCTGATTTCATTCGTTTGATGACTAATGCAGTCTTTTAAACATTTAGAGTTAAGTTACCCCTTTTCAGTGAGCACATTATGCATTGTCTTCTATTGCGGCCAAGTTTCCTGAATGTGTATCAGCCTCCTTTATTTTTGTTGCAACTTGGCTTTCTAATAACTTACAAAATTGCTGACCAAAACTCCATCAGAAAGTTTCCATTCAATATTTGAAGAATTTAAAGTTTTGAAACAGTAGCTAACGAAGTTTTAACAGGGGGAAATGTGGTGCTTCTTTATGCATCTATGCATAATGATGTCCCTATCATCATTAATCTTTCTGGACGCTTTGCATTGGAAAGAGGCATTGATGGACGCCTGGGGAAAGAATTCATGCAAAGAATAAAGAAAGATGGCTTTATTGATGTCAAGGATAGAACAGGTGAGTTCTCAGAATAATTCCTCGAACTGCCTAAATGTCTTTTTTTTTTAAGTTAGCATGCAATGAACTTGTCTGTGTGTGAACACGGTATAGTGGTTGAGGCTTGTGTTTATGTACTTACAATTTTTTTGTTTTGTGGTTGGTGCTTATTTGGTATTGCACCTGTATTTGCTCTCTTTTTATGTGGATCAGTGTTTTGCTTGGGGGTGCAATTAGTTCTTTGCATAATCAGCCATGTTGAAGTTTCAAAATTTTCTTGCTTTCTTCCATGGAAATTCATGTGCTGTTGTGTTTTGTTGATGCACGCCCATTGGTGCCAACGTCTTACTTGTGGGTGCAGCCGGTTTATCTGTGTAATCTGGCGCATTAAAGTTAAAAGTTTCTTATGCTTTCTTCCATCACAATCCATGTGTTGTGGTGTTTTGTTGTGTGTGCTTTCTATCTATATATATCAAACAATTTTATATTGACTTAATGACAATCATGATAATGATGATGATGATACATTATGTGCATGCGTGTGCACATATACATACAAGGGGCCGAATAAATGACTATTCTTTTATTTGGATGGTCATTCATCACACAAATTGATTCTGACTTTAGTATTCAATCATGATAATGATGTTACATGATTCAGTAATAAGTCGGATTAAATGTTCTGTCCATCATAACTGGTGGTGATCAAGTAAATAATCCTCGACTATTTAACTATGTTTATTTCGGCCTAAAATTTCTCAACTTTCAATTTAATCTCTCAACTTATCAAATCAGAATTTTTTTGTCCTTCTGCATCTCAATATTTTGGAATTGACAGAGACAGTTCACAATAGTCTTTTGTTTAGGGCATTATCGATTCTTCAAGCTGAGATGCACTAGAGATCCTATATAGTGTTGATCTAGCCAGTGAGTAGTCACGAGAGAGCTAGGCATCTTCTATAATAAATGATGGAGTCTGGGAATAGTGGCTAGAGAGTTAGTGGTCCTCTACGATGATGAGAGAGCTGATGAAAAGTGACAACACAATTCTTTATAATGACTGAGTTGGGGAATAATGGCAAAAGTATCCGCAAAGGGGATGATAAAGTTCATAAATAGAGACAACACAAAAAACTTTTCTATGGGGCAATCATTCACGACGAGTGAGATCATCGAGCATCAACATCAATATTTAAAAAAAGGGTAAAAGAAGTAATAATAAATATGATCAAAATTTAAGGGTCATTTGTGGTCACTTTTTTTTTTTTTTATTAATACTTTTTTTAATGTTTTGATTTAAAATAAAATTATGTTTGGTATCTTAAATATGCAATATTTTAATTTTTATTAAATATCATAAAAGTCAATGAAGGTGGTGGTGTCGATTGCGGTGGGGGGTGGCACTGGTAGCTGCGGCGATGATCGGCGACCATTTTTGGTAGCTACTACTAGCTAGCCGAGGTGGATGTCTTTTAAAAAAAATGAAAACACATTGAATACATCTACAAGTTTTAATTACTTTTGAAAAAAAAGTTGATTTATTAAAAAAAGCATGAAATTGAGCAAAAACTTAGTGTCATCAAGTCACTAAAGCTGAGTTGTAAGCTAATCTGAGGTAGCAAATTGAGAATCATGTATAAGCTAAACTATGTTGCATGTGAGCACGCATGATTCAACTTATATGAGGAAAAAACTACTTCAAGTTTTAATAAACTTTTCTTATAAGCATGTTTGAGTGGGAATTGCATTTAGCTAGTTCTTTGGCGTCAAAGTTGCCATCATATCTTTGCAATTGCCAGAGTTAACCTATTCGGATTGCAATGGGTTAAAAATCATGGATAATGGTATAGGAAGGAATGATAAAGTCAACTACAAGCAGTTATTGTGTTGCTTATTCTTATGAAGGTTATGATTTTTTTGGTTTTGTTGAGCATTGTAGTAATATAAATTAGATTATGAAAAGCAGTTCACGTAACAAACAATGTAATAATTTGAATTACATTCATCAATTGGTTTGGTACGAGATAATTTCATTGTAGTTTAGAATTATATAAGATTATAGCAGCTTCTTTTTGTAGTAGGGTGGTTTTACTAGCTCGTTGAAAGCCGAATAAACCAAAATTATTATAAATCTTAGTCAAAGTTTAAAAATATTTTAATATCTTTTTTCTTCCATTTTTAATGGCTAGATAATGACAAAATAAACACCTTGATGCCTTTTGTATGAGATGAAGTTGACAAGAGGATGCTGACTATGGACACTAATTGAGAAAAAACAAATGCAAAATGATGTGGATTACTAACACACCCTAAATTCTGAGTAGATCGAAGCTTATATGAAGAATAATTTAGCATTTTTGAAGGTCAAAGACAAATTTATATTTTTTTAAGAGACTTACCATATGATGCAGTGCAAATCTTTCTTGTTTATCTTCATCTCAAATTTTGGTGAGTGTTGTTGAGGCTTTGATGATCTCACTTGTTTTTTATGATTACTCTTGGACAATTTTCCCATTGTGAAGGCTAGTCTAGCTACAAAGTATCGTTCCATAGAAAGCTCTTTGCATTGTCCCTATTCATTAATTTTTTAGTCATTGCTCCTATACTCTTGTCATTATAAAGGATTTTCTACTCTATCATCACTATTCCCGTACTTTCTCTTCACTAAAGAGAATCATTGCCTCAGCTCTTGTCATTGTAGAGTATCTCGTCATTGTATTGGATCTCTAGGATATTTCTTAGTTGAAACTTGAAAACATTGATAATGCTCTTTGCTTAAGATTCTCTTGGGTTGCTTTCGTCAATTCCAGATAGATGAGATGACGGAAGGACTAGAAACCTAAGATTTGATAAATTAAGAGACTAATTTTGAAACTAAGTCTAGAGCTAAAATGAGCATGCTTAACTAACTTAGTGATTATTTTGGTCACTTAATCAATGTCAATTATGATGGAAAAAGCATCATTTAACTCGACGTATTTTTGAATCATGTATCATCTTCCTTATGATGATTGAATAAGCAAGTCAAAATACATGTGTGATGAATGACCATCCACATAAAAGAAGAATTGTTGATTCACCCCCTTTTTCTCATGTATATACATGTCGTACACACACAAAAAGCATCCTTATTATTATCATGATTGAATAATTATGTCAAGATAGATTTTTCTGATGAATGATTATTCTTAAAAAAGAGTAATTATTGAGCCACAATCTCATGCCAAAGGTCAACAAAACAGCCCTAGACAAAAGTTGAAACTTACGAAGCATGGACATGATCACAACATGGAAATAGGAACATTGTATGGATGGGGGACACGATATAATTGTAGAGAGTATCATATGGCATATCAAATGTAGGATTATTTCTTTTATAAATTAGTAATAATACATAAAGAACACACTGTATCAACATTTTACATTAAACACATTGAAGGTAATGAATAATTTCCAATGTCCAAAATAAAAGGCAAAATAATCAATATAAAAACTAATATTTGTACACTATTGGCAATCAGTCATTGACATAGGCATCAAATCATGTGACTTGTTATTCCATGTGACCTTTACCTTTTCTACATTAACTGCCAAATAAAAAATGGAGCATATTAGAGGAAAAATAATTATAGGTCAAAATGATGAGCATTGTTCATTTAACCTCATCATCTAAAAAATAATGTGTTGGGGCATCTCCTAGTTGTGTTGGGGCTAGGCCCTGCCGTATTGGGCATGCTCCAATATTTGTCTTTTCCTTTGAAAAAAATATTGACTTGATATTAAGCAGGTCTAATAAATTTTGTGGGTGTCATGTAGGATGGAGACGTAGGAGTCCTTGCTGAAGTATCCATGTTTCATGGGCAAACATTTATCAAGTAAATTCAAATTCGATGAAAATTGAAAAATATACAATGACCTATCTCAACGTTGATGAAAAATGAACGATGGTTGGTTATGATATCATTCACATTGATGGCGCCACAACTTGGCTTGATTATAGTGAGATGTAGGAAAGCCAGGACAGACATCGTAAGGATGTGCTGCGATTTAACTCAATTATGGTGAATAATTTCAAGGAAAGTGCCGTCTTAGTATTGTTTGATATGACATATTTTCCTTCTCTTCTTAAATAGTTAAATGAGGTGCTTACTAACAGATGACAACTTTAAATTTCGATCCTGAAGAACTTCCTTTTCCTTTCAATCATCAATAACCTGTTACACTAATTAAGGTTAGTTTTTTGCTATCTTATTAAGGCTTTTTGTCGCAGGAAAAGTTGAGTTTCGGGTGACTGAAGAGAGCTTAATGGATCGTCTAACCACAGATATGCGTGCAGCTTGCCATGCCATTGATAAAGAATGCAGGTTATTCTTCATCAGAAATTTGGTCTTTGTTTAATATGCTCACACAAACCTTCATAAAGCAATTGTTTCACCATCTACACTTATCTGGCACCAATGTGTTGCAAGATAATTTCTTGAAAAGTTTTGGGGATGTTGTTTGTTTTTAGGTTTTTTTAATTCCTTCTAACTGGTCTGTTTTGTGATCCATCATGTTTTCCTTTTGCTTTGGTCCTTTGGAAATCGAGAATCATTTGTTCTTCCAATACCCTCACAATGACAATCAACACCTTCAAGCAGGATTGATAAGCATGACATAACTACACTTGCTAGCACAATTTATAGTCATGCCATGTCATCATATTGCTTTGGAAACTTTGGTTTCCTTATTATATTATTTTGTTCAATAAGAATTTTTCCATTAATAGTGGCGGTTCAATTGACTTTGTTTGTTCGCATGCGGTCTTTTCATTATGCTCAAAGATTTTTATTATATATCTTTATTTTGACAAGTTGCCGTTTGCTTGTGAGTGTGGATTGTTTTTTCTGTGTGTTTGTTGCAAAGCTTGCTCTCATTTTTCCACAGAATGTTAAACCCCACTAATCCCAGTTTAGTGACTTACTAAGTTGGCTCTTTATCATGGGACATGCAGCTCCTCACTTGTCTATAATGCTTCTCCATTGCTCATTTGCAATATGGCTCTCATATATACTTGGTAATTTGATTTTTTGGTATAATTTCATAATCATGCAGGGTCTTGACTATACATGGTTCAGCAGATGAAATTGTACCTTCAGAAGATGCCTTTGAGTTTGACAAACTCATACCCAACCACAAGCTTCTTATCATTGAAGGTGCTGACCATTGCTATACTGCACACCAAGAGCAGCTGGCTTCTCTTGTTGTAGACTTCATAAAATCTGCTCAGGTACTCTCATTTAAAGTAACAAGGGAACCTGTATCCTCCAGATTATGAGTCATAACTCTAAAATCTATCTGCTTCTTGATGTAGCTGGTCTATTATCATATTGACGCAGCTCACCTTGGTCTGATGGTTGGAGCTTTGGCTACCAACCAAGAGGTCTTGGGTTCGAGTCTTGCATATGTGATGTGTTCATGAGTTTGCCCTTAATTGGCCTAAATGTCAAAAAAAAAAAAAAAAAGACATTTTGGAATAAATATGATTGAATGTAATGCATATGATGGACAGGATTATTGAATTTCAGCTATATTGTATGTTTGTGTTGATGATGAAGCATTCCTTGTTATAATACCAATTTGAATTTCAGGTCGTCGAAGCTACTGCAGCACAAGCGACTTAAGCTATTTCCGAGCTCATTGCTGTTGCCTTATCCTTCAATTTGGCAAGTTGTTTAGCTTAATGTGTAATTTTCCAGTTGTACTGGAAGTAAGAAAAATTTGCTTGTGCCTGTAGTTTTATGGCGACTAATTACAATAATAGACACCCTTTAATATGATGGCTTCTTTTATTTTTTTCTTCTCATTTGGTTGTTGATTATTTTAGTTAAAAAATGAGCTTAAGCTAATTATGTGGAGGAGAAGAGTATTAAATTTTAGAAATGTTTATTGTTCTATCATTATGAAAAAATGAATATAAAATGGAATTGTAAGCAACAAAGTAGTGATTTCAATTATAATTATTATAGATTTAATATAGAAATAAATACTAATTTATATTTTTTTTCCTCATGAAAAACATCTTATTTGTTTGTGATTTTTGGATAAAATACTCGAGTGTATTATTTAGCCAATTTTTAAAAATGATTTATTTATTTTACAGTAGATGATATTAATAAGTACCCTTGATTTGGAAAAATAAAAGTCAGTTAGGAGCTCTTTTAATTAAATTCTAATTAGAAAAGTTAAGTCTTTGTCACATATTATTAAAAAGTTTATAAGATATTTAATTTAAAAAATATAAAGTATTCACAAAAGAAATCTAGAAAATTTTGTTCATTGAAAAGAGTACATGTTTCAGATATGTGGATATTATAGTAGAACTCAAGTTGGATGGTTGAAGTGGAGGAATGCATTGGCCTGATTGTGCGATAGAAAAATATCTCTTAAATTTAAGGGAAAATTTTAAAGATAGTAGTGAGACTTGTAACATCTTTTGATATAGAATGTTGACCATTAAAAGAGAAGCAGAAAATTAAGTTAAGTGTTGCAGAGATGAAGATGCTCATGTGGATGAATTAGAAGGACCCTAGAGACCCCTTTTGAGCTCCACCCATGCTAGTATTTGAAGCTTTGTTTAAACCAAACATTTGAAATTATCTCCATTATTTTTTGTTAAGGCATGAAAACACGATACTATTAATGTTAGAAAATGGTGAATTCCTTATAACTTCTAATTAAATACAACACTTATCTTTCCTATGGGTGTTAAAAAGGATCACATGGGAGGATTATTGAAGGCTTATAGATACGATAAGTTATATTGAGAGGATAACAATTTGATCAATCGAGCAATGAGTTTTTTGGACGTTATACGGAATAGCTTGAAAATCATAGTCGAGTGATAATGTTTGGAGGATTGTGGATGAGCAATAATAGCTTGAAGATCATACTCAAGAAAAAGTGGAGAAAGGGCCATAATAGGGCGACAATGGCTTGGAGATGGTATTTTTGTAATTGTGGTCATAGTAACATTATTGGGCGATGGCGATCAATGGACCATAGTTGGATGATTATAGTTAGGATATTGTGATTGAGGATAGTGATTAGGCTACCATAATTAAGCGATGGTGGCTAGAGGACGGTGATTGGATCACAATGGTTAGATAATCATAACGGAGCGATTGTGGTTGGGAGACTATAGTCGAGTAATGGTGGCAGTAGAATTACAGCTAATAATGTCGAGCAAGGATTGCAATTGAGTTTGTAGTTAGACGATCATTATTAGGATATTATTGTTGGCTGACGATGTTTAGAGAATCGTAGTCGGATAATGATAATTAGATGATTGTTGTCGTATGATGGTGGTCGAAAGATAATCATACGATGATAATGGTCGAAAGGCCTGTTTGAGTTAAAAAGTGTTAGAAGTTTGAAAATGATTAATTTTCTTTGGGAAAATGTTTAATTTCTAAAATTTTAATTTTAAAATTGAACACGTCATTATGAATGATATATCACTTCGAAAGGTGAACATATCATTCCTTAATGAGTTCAAATTACAAAACTTTTTAAGTTCATCATAATTATCATAGTCAAACTTAGAAACGAACCACATATAACCCTAGAGGGTCAAAATGATATTTGATTGAGTGTTCGACTAGCGATGAGGGATCATTAATTTCATAATCAAAGTTACGATAATAAAATGATATATCTTCCCTATGAAAGAGGATATAGTCCATTATCACTCATTTGAATATGACGATAATGATCGTCAAATTTAGATTTTTCCCAAAAATAATTAACTTGAGCTTTTGAAAACTTGATTTTTAAAAATTTGATTTGGATTTCTAAATCTCCTACGAGTTTAAGCCCTCGTAGTTAGTTACTGTTTGATTGAAAAAGTATAATTTTGAAAAAAAATTAATTATCTTTGGGAAAAAATTTTGAAATTGATATTTTAATTTTAATTCTGAAATCGAACGTCCATTGAAAATGATTTATCACCTCAAAAGATAAAAATAAAATTTCCTAACGGGTTCAGATTTAGAATTATAAATTTTATCCAAAATATCGTAGCCAGATTCAGGAGGGAACTACATATGACCTCGAATGGTCAGAATGAAGTTCAATCAAATATCTAACTATGATAATCTGGATAGAATATATTTGATATCATATTCAAAACAATATCAATAAATGATATGTCATTCTGAAGGAAGAAGATATCATTCGTCGTTAATTATTTAAATATGACGATAACGATCGCCATTTTTTTATTTTGCAAAGGTAATTAATTGAGGGTTTTGAAAACTTGATTTTAAAAATTTAATCTGAGTTTCTAAATCTCCTACGAGTGTAAGCCCTCATAGTTAATTACATCGTAGGAAAATCGGAGTTTCCTACGAATACTCTTGATTAAAATAACGATACTAATTTCATTTAAGAATTCAAAGCTTGATGTCAAAGGAGGTAAGGGTTAGAAATTCAATAGGGATTGGGTCAATTTTAAACACTTATTTTTGGAGTCAAAGGAGGAAGGGTAGGAGGTGCTTTGAAATTCTGAAATATTTCAGAAGCACCCCGGCCTATCCTAAGTGTTAGGCTTGAATTTGATTGAAAGAGATATTTTAGTTTGAGTTGTCAATTTTATTAGAAGGTTGGGATTAAATTCTCAGAGGTTGAGGTCTTATAGCCTGAGCTTGCCTCAGAACTTAAATCTAAATTGGGTACTAAAAATTAGTGGCCTAGAACATAGTTAATGCAATGCAAATCTAGACTTACCCTGACTTGGATTGGGGAGCCAACTAAACCACCTAGGCGCTTTAAAATCATATATCTGATCTTTAATACAAGAGTGGTATGGATGTTATTTAAGATAAATTTAAAGAATTGGGACCAACAACTAGAGCGGATCCTAATTGACCCCTTAACATATGTTGGGTATTATGAAACTTGAAATAAAATGCATTTAAATTTTAGACTCGATTTAATTTGTTACTAATGCAATGCATGCTAGTTGACACGATTAAATGCTTGAATCAGAATGAAGAAGTTTTAAAATTAGGCTTAAAAATATGTTTTATCCTAAAGTGCAAGACTCCCCTTGACAGATCTGCACCCTCATAGGCCAGATGGTCTGCCAGAACCTGCAGGAGGGAGGTGCCTAACAAATGAAAAGAAAATGCATCAAAAATATAATGAGAACTCCTGACGGTCCCGGGCTTACTTCTTAAAGCGTTAGAGTTTCTATGTGAGCTTAAATATTTTAAATTTAATTCAAGTAGACAAAGTTTATTTGTACCCTCATGAGCCTCTGATCGGGTTCCAGGCTAAATCAAAATCGACATGCAATAATCACAAAAAACTAACAAAAGTAGGCAATCCTAATATTGCAATCAACACTTTAATCAAATTAAATAAATAATTAAATTAATTAAATTAATACTCAAACTGAAAGTTCATGTGGTATGTGCCACTTAATTATATAACCCAAGGTTTGCAGGAAAAGTAAAGTGGCCGGGTACCACTGACAATAACCCGGATTCTACTCATAAGACTCAAGTGATTTTAAGAATTGGGATTCTTCTCATTGTCCACTTCTTCATCCTTTACGGGGCTGCTTGAATCGTCGGGTTTTGATATCCAAGTGAAAAAAAACTCCCCCTTGAAAGGGGTGTTATCTTTTCTCCTTGGATACTCAAAGTATCATACCTTAGGCTTCCAAATGGAGGAGGACTCTCCCCTGAGGGATGTCCTCTCCTCTATAGAATTTAAGTAGAATAGGTGTGTATCCCCTCTCAAATTATTTTGAATTACAACTCAATTTAAATTTAATTATATTAATCAAAATAAAAAATCTAGACTTAAGTACAACCTGTATGGTTATCCTAATAAACCAGTAATTAATTCAATATCCCAAGTAGTTAACATTTTAAAAACTAAAATGCTCAAATCACAGCCACACTTGGCCATGCTCTTTTTAATTTAAAGGGGTTTAGCACTTTTTGAAGCACATACAGAAAATATCGTTAATTTTTAAAAGCTTGATTTTATTACCCCCTTTAATTTTAAATGCCCTATATGAGTATGGCCACATACATAAGATTATATTAGCATAAATTATCCCTAACATAAGGGTAAATCTAACGCACAATCAAATCAAAATACAGAGTACAAAAATTTAAATAGACAATCACATTAATCAGTTTACTATTAACAACAGCATGCAATAAAAACTATGAAAAATCTGGCACATAACTGTAGTAAAGTAAAATACCAGCCTAGCCTAATACTGGAGTTGGTTATCCTAAAAAATTATCTAAAGTGTGTGAGATAGGTTATGTGGTTTGGATATATCCTATATAGGGTAATTAGTTAAAGTTGTTTGATATTTTGATTAGTTGAAAGGCTTAAGAGAAAGTTTTAATTAAAGTTTAAATATTAATAATTTAAAATTAATTTTAAGATGTATTTTAAAATTTTAAATGGATATCACCTTTGTTGCTCACCGAGACCGTGAAGTTTATTTTACCTTCCTTGGGGCTAATTTAATAGCCTCGTAGGCTTCGGTTACCTAGTGGTATCTAGTATAATTAAGTGTTTTGATTTGATTAAGGTTCGAAAGTTGATTAATTTGATTTAAAATTAATTGATTGTTATTTTTAAGATTTGAATTAGTTTTAAATTGTTATCAATCGGTTCGTGGCGTTGTGCCACCAGGCTCGAGGAATAAAGCCTTCTTAGGACACGTAGCCCTACAGCCCGGAATAGTCTAGCCTAAAAACCTGGTTGATATAATTAAATTAAGGATTTTAAATTTGATTGAATAATTAATAATCAATTAATTTTGTGATTTTAACACTCCATTGATTTCATTCGTGGCGTTGTGCCACTAGGCTCAAGGAACAAAGCCTCCTTAGGATACGTAGCCCCGCAGCCCAGAGTAGTCCAGCCTAAAAACTTCATATTTGGAGTAATTATTATGTATTAAAGGGTTGGTTGAATGATTTAAATATTAATCTAATATTTTCTAAAATTTGAAATTAATTATTAAATTTTGAAATTTTTTGGATTATTTTAATCATTTAATTAAGGGGTCAAAAATTAACTTTTTAATTAAGAATATATTTTAAAAAGTTAGTATTTTTATAAAATATTAGACCTTAAGATGATCAGTTAAACTATAAGTATGCTAGATTTAGATTTTTTATATTTAGTTATGAAGGTTTGAAGTTTTGACTTGATTTTAATTTAAGTTTGACCAAACAGTTGACTTTTTTTATTTTGGTTGATTTTTGAAAGTTTGACATTTTTGTAAAATATTAGATTTTCATATGAATTGACGACCTTTGAGTTTGATTGATTTGGAATTTTTAGAATTAGTTATAATTTTTCAAAGCTTGAGTATTTATTAAAATTTTTAAAAATTATTTAATTAAGGGTGTTTCAGTGATTTGAGTTCAAATGAATTCCTAATTCCTTGAAATCAACTCCAAAAGTCAAGAATGATCTAAGGAGAGATTCCCAAGTGTTTGAAAATTTTTAAAAATTTTAATTATTTTTAATTAATTAAATATTAAATTTTAATGAAAATTAAATTAAGGTCAAATTTGATGTCAAATTAGAGAGCTTTTATTTTTCATTGATTAAGGATTAAATTTTGGTCAGTTAGAGATATTATTTGTATTTTTTGAATTTAAATTTGATTTATTAAATTTTTTGGAAGTATTAAGGGCTTAATTAAGGGGTTAACTTTGATTCAATTAATTAAGGGGCTTAATGATTTCAACAAAATTAGTGAATATTTTTCTATGGGTTGTAGATGTTACTAGGTTCAAGTGGTTCAAATTTTATGTCAATAGAAAGTGTATCCTAATTTCTGAAATTAATCTCTAAGTTTCCTAGACGTGTCATTAATTATTATCCTTAATGATGTCACTGAGTTTAAATGGGTTTGAATCAAGGTTGTTTAACCCTTAAACTTAACATACATATATCCATCACATAAATATAATCATATCCTAAATCTAGGAGAGCCTATGCTAAGTGCCAGTATATGTATCCTAAGTATGTAAAGGATTAAAATTTAATTAATTATAGTTAATGATTTGATTAGTGAATGATTAAAATATAACCATCCACTAATCCTCCCCCATAATTCCTATTCACATAGACTCAACCTATGTTTAAGATTTCGAAGGGATCTCTCAAATATTAAAGATTTAACATATATATAGTTTTAAAATAAAATTTTAAAATATATACATATATACTTAAATATAAAAATATAAATCTTAAAATTAAATATTTAAAATATCATTAAAATGGTTTCAAGATGCATTGAGAGATCCTCTAGTATATTTTAAATAATTTACAAAATAATTTTTTAAAATATTTAATATAATATTAATTAAATAATAAGATAATTAAATAATTAAAATTATTTAAAGTTAATTAAGTTTTTTTATTTTGAAAATAATTTTAAATTAAAATTCTCGATTTTCAAAAAAATTCAAGGTACTATTTATATTTTTCTGAATTAATTTGAATTTTTGAAGCTGAATGTTAATTAAATGTAATTAAAATAATTTAAATTTAATTAATATTAAAAATAGTTTTCGAATAGAATTAAATTAACTCTTAATTATCCTCTGATATTTTAAAATTATTTAAAATACTTTTTATTAAATATTTTTAAGACTATTTGAATTTGATGTTTAATTAACTATTAATTAAATATTTAAGTATTTTAATATTTTAAAATTTTTTAATACATATAATATATCTTAACTTAATTCAAATTCAAATTAAAATATTTTAAAATAATTATTTAATTATTTAAAACATTTTAACAAGGTTTTTAATTAATTTTAAATTTTTTTGAAAATATTTAATTTAATATTTAAATAAATATTTATTAAATATTAAGTATTTAAACAATTAGGGTTTATTCAAGGTATTTAAAATAATTCAAATTAATTTTAATTTTAAATTAAAATGTTTTAAGTTTTAAATAATTTGATATCAAATATTAATTAGAATTCTTGATTTGATTTAAATTTATTCAAAATTATTTAAAAATTGTAATATTTAATATATCTAAACTTTTTAAAAATAATGATTAATATTCAAAAATAGTTTCAAAATTATATTAATATAATATAAAAATATTTTTGATAAGTTTTCTGAAATTTCAAACAAATCTAAAATTAAATAATATCTTAAAAATATTTGATTTTAAATTTCTTTAAGTATTAATAAAAATAAGACTTAATATTTAATATTTATAATAACTTAAAATACATTTATTATTTTAAATTAATATTAATTTTAAATTAAAGGGTTTAATTAGCTGAGTGATTTGATATTAAATACTTAATTATTAAATTAGCAAATAATTTTTTAATTATTTTCTAAATTTTCTATTAATAAAATAGATTTAAAAAAAATAAATCCTTTTAAATCAAATAACAGCGGTGGCCGCGGCGGCGACGGATAGGACACGTGGTAGGCTCTCATTGGCGGGTTCAAAATACGGAAGCAATCATTACCAGCAGCGCAATCATTACGCCGCCAGCAATCATTGGACACTCATTGAACCACGGACGTGGTTCATTTAACCATGTTTGTGGACCTCCGAAAGGACATAAAACACATTGCCGCCCCGGGGGGGAGACAATATTTTGCCAATTGGAAGGTAGATTTGATCACACATATGATTAACCATTGAGGATAGCGGCTCTCACCAGCACACTCTGATGGATAATAGTATGTACGATCTAATCATCATCAACGGGTTTCCCCCACCCAATACATCAGCTCGAGTGGGGTTTCTTTGAAAGTGAGATTCGGTTTCCCACGGGCGCAAGCCCCCGTGGTTAATTACATCTCAGGCTAGGGCCTGAGAAAACTCTCGATTAAGGATTTTACATTATTCTTCCCAAATTGGGATTGGCACATAGGGAGAAGACTAGGAAATCCTACTCAAAGGGGAAGAAAGGTTCAACTAGACTTAGTCAGCATACACGGCTCAAATCAACACCCGGAGGGACTAAGGTAGTGAGAAGAAATTGGAGAAAAGAAATACATACACTCAAAACATGCAGGAGAGAAAGATGAAGGAGGTGTCATCCGTGTGATGCAGATAGGTAGGGTTTATAGTCTCTGGATGATAGAAGACTTACCTACTGATGAGGTATACTATGAAATAATAGTAGCCTTGAATCCTAAATCTAATTGGTTTAGTGTTCTATGCACAACACCAACACCCGTGTCCTAGCTAATGCAATACAAAACCTGGACTTACCCCGGCCTGAATTGGGGAGCCAGCTAACCACCTAGTCGTACAAAATTCATGCTGTCCAGTCATTTATGAAAGATGGGTGGGTAGTGTTGACCTTTATTTTCATTCGAGTGCCCTTGAGGGCCTTTAATTAATTTAATCAACCCCCGTCGAGTCCAATTCGAGCTCGAATTAGCTTGAATTGAGTCAAAGTAGACTCGACCGTATCCGATTGAGCCCGATTAGTTTGTCTTAGGCCCGTCGAGGTTAATTTGATTTGAGTGTTCATTTTATTTAAATTTAACTGGGTTAATTTGAGTAAATCAAATTGAATCCCAAATTGACCCAAATCGGATCTGACTGTAGGCTTGATTTTAATCTAATATGTTTAATTTAATTTACTTATTTATTTATTTATTTATTTTTTCATTCTCATGAGCTTAAATTTATTCCTAAATCAAGCAATCAAATGGATGGCTAATTAAATCACCTTAATTCTCTCCTAATTAATCTTAGGATGAATCCTAGCCGTAGATCTAGGGCCTTAATCATTTAAATACTCTTTTAGGGCTTCATGAAGGGGGCTTGCTTCTTTTTCTTTTTCCTAGCCGCTCTTAACCCTAATTTTCTTAGGGTGAGAGCTCTTCCAACATCTCCACATCTTCCTCCACTCAAATTCGTTGGTAAAATCTTGCCGGCCGCGAGATCTCCGGCGACCCGAGTCATTCCCCTTCCAAAGCTTCTACCGTCCGATCCAACGTGAATTGGAGTTCAACTTCAACTAGAGGAATATACAAGGACAATCTACAAGCTCAGATATTTCAAAATCTAGAAAATCTAATGGTAAGATTTTATCAAAACTTTAGATCTAGGTCACCACACTTAGATCCGTATATCTTTCTAATAAGTACTTTTTAGAGCTTTCAAATACCTCCTCATGACTTTTATTCATGTTCTTAATCTACATTTAAAATTTTATCAAAATCAATAAAGCCATTCTTGAGAACGAAATCTTTTTTTAATTTTAGGGTTATAGAATTCGACGTACATGAATAGCATGAGTCGTTAATTTTCTCTTTCTTTTTTTAATAAATATTTTATTAAGATTAAATACATTTTTTTTATAAAATTTGTTTAAATAATTTAATAATTATTTTAAATAAATTAATTTAAAATTATATCTATTTTATAAAGTATTTATTATTATTTAAAATAGTTTTAATTACTTAAAATCTAAACACTTAGTTAATACTAATAATTATTAAATACTTTTAAAATGATATTATTAAATATTTTTTTATCTATTTTATTTTAAAATAAATAAATAAATAAATAAAAATAAGAAAAATTTTATTATTACTTTTCAATAATTTAATTTTTAAAATTATGTTAAAATATAATATTTTAAGTAATTTTTAATTAGTTAATTGTTTAAATATCTTAATATTTAATCAAAAATTAATTAATTACTTTCTAAAATTAAAAAAAATATTTTTTTATTAATTATTTCGAAATATCAGAAAAATTATTATTATTTTTATTATTTAATTCGAATTAATAATTACTTTCCTTTTTTAAATTATTCTAATTGATTAATTACCTAAATTACTTAATTAGGTATTAATTAATTTAAACTTTAAATACTTTCTAAATTTATAAAAATTATTTTCATATTGAATTATTTTGAAATCAGAAAAATTATTATTATTTTTATTATTTAATTCAAATTAATAATTACTTTCCTTTTTTAAATTATTCTAATTGATTAATTACCTATATTACTTAATTAGTTATTAATTAATTCAAAATTTAAATACTTTCTAAATTTATAAAAATTATTTTCTTATTAAATTATTTTGAAATCAGAAAAATTATTATTATTTTTATTATTTAATTCAAATTATAATTACTTTCCTTTTTTAAATTATTTTAATTGATTAATTACCTAATTAGTCATTAATTAATTTAAACTTTAAATACTTTCTAAATTTATAAAAATTATTCTTTTATTGAATTATTCTAAAATAAGAAAATTATTATTATTATTATTATTTTATTATTATTTAATTTCGAATTATTAATGATTTTTCCTATTTTTTTAAAATTATTTTAGTTTATTAATTACTTAAATTACTTAGTTAATAATTAATTGATTTAAAATTTAATTATTCCTAAATTTATAAATAATAATTTTACTAAATTATTTTCAAAATTAGATTAAATTTTTTTTATATATTTATTTACTTTTTTTTATTTTTAATAAATATTTTTTATTTTAAATACTTTCCTTAATTATTAATTACTTAATTTACTTAATTAATAATTAATTGATTTAAAATTTAATTATTTTCCAAATTTATAAAGAATCTCTTATTCTAATTATTTTAACATATCAGAGATTTTATTTATTTATTTGTTTATTTACTCTTTTAAATTTAATAAATATACCTTATTTTAAATACTTTTCTTAATTACTTAAATTATTTAATTAATAATTAATTAATTTAAAATTTAAATATTTTTCAAATTTATAATAAATAATTTTATTAAATAATTTTCAAAATTAGATAATTATTTTTATTATTTATTTATTTTTATTAATAAATATTTTTTCCATTTTAGATTATTATAATTAATTAAATACTTAGATTATTTAATTAATAATTAATTAATTTAAAATTCATTTATTTTTCAAAACTTATGAAAATTATTTTTATTAAATTACTTTAAATTCCAGAAACTTTAATACTTAATTTAATTTAATTTGATAATTATTTTTAAATATTAATTATTTTGAAATTATTTAAAAATCTTTTTTAATACATTAAACTTCAAAAATTCATAACTAATTCATTTTAAATTGGATTTTTGTGTATAATACCTTAAATTTTTCAGAAAAATATGAAATTTTATTTAAAATTTTTTTCTGGATTCAATTCTGTATTGTTTGGATTATTTTCTGTGCTACCTAATTACTTAATTATTTGATTATTATTTAATTACTTTAAAATTAAAAATTAATTTTAAATATGAAAATATTTTAAAACCCCTTGGTGGTGGCCAGTGGATCTCCTAGGGATATAACATGAAATCATTTTCAAATTATCTTATTTTAAAAATTATATATTTGTGTACTTAATACGTATTTGTATTTTAAACATTTTTAAAACTACATATATTATTAAATCCTTAATCTTGGGAGATTCACTTGGTGAAATCTTAAACCTAGGTTATGTATGTGAAGAGCAATTCATGTGGGAGAAGGATTAGTGGGTGATTGTGTCCCAATCATTCACTAATCACTTCATTAGATTTCTTTACTTAGTATTTTCGTAGTCCTTGCATGTGTAGGTTGCACAAGTACTTAGCCTAGGCTCTCTTAGATCTAAGGACTTGATTGGTGTGTTTATATTTGCTGCATTTACCCTCTTTATGTTATGCCTAAGGGTTAGCTAACTCACTTTATTCCTGCTTAGTGTAGTGACACACTAAGGACAATAATTAAGGATTGTCTAGCGAACTTAGAATATTTCTAGGAGCTAGGATAGATCCCGGATTGCTATGAAACTTTAAACACTAGTGCTTAGTGACATCTGAAACCCCCTAGAATTTTCTAAGAATTTTCTGGACTCTTTAAAACACTTAATTGGCAAACCCTAATTTACCCGTTAATTAAGCCTTAGAAACTTTAGAAAAATATAATAAATCTATTTTAAATCATAAAAATACTCATAATATCTCAAACTCTCCAGAATTCAGTCCCCAACCTTAGATAATTAGGGCCCCCTTAATTGGACCTTAATCTGGACTTTAATTCAACCTTAATAAAAAATCACCTTTTTATCTTAATTAAATCATTAAAAATTATAAAAAATCCCAAATTTTCCCCAAACACTCGGGAACACCTTCTTAGGTCATTTCTGACCTTTGGGGGTGATTCCAATCAGTTTGGAGCTGATTTGGGCCAAAACCCCCAAAGTACCCCTAATTAGGCAATTCCGATAATTCATTTAATTGCCCCAACTTCTAAAAATCATAATTAATTACAGAAAACTCCAAAATGGGCAAACTAAAAGGCACCTAACTCTAATTAAGGTTTAGTTTTTTAAAAAAATATTAGGTGTCCAGAAATCAACCTAAAATAAAAAAGTCAACTCTTTGGTCAACCGTAGCCTGTAGTCTAGGGCCCAAAACTTCTAAAATTCATAACTTTGCGTAGGAAACTCCAAATCCAGCAAACTCAAAGGCACTCAACTCATATTAGGGTCTAGTATTTATTAAAAATATTAAAATTCCAGAAATCAACTTAAATAAAAAAAGTCAACAATCCGGTCAAACTTAGTTCAAAACGAGACCAAAACTTCAGAAATTCATAACTTTGGATAGAAGAATCCAAATCAGGCATACTAACTGTCTAACTGATCAGGTTAAGGCCTAGTATTTTATAGAAATATTAGCTAGTCATAAATACCCTTTAATCAAAAAGTCAATTTTGGACCCCCTTTTGCTTAGTGTATAGGTGGACCCCGAACCCCCTAAAACTCACTAATGCAATTTAAACTTTAAATATTATTACCCTAAGCATTAAAACTGACCTACATACCAAATTAAATAAAATGGATCTTAATTCGCTAATATTTATACTTTAATTAAAATTTCCTTTTAGACCTACAACCAACCTGGACAGTAGGCAATTGTAACTAACTACCCAGCTTAGGATCTACCTCAGCTACACAGCTTTTCACACACATCTAGATGGTTTGTTAGGACACCACTTCTAGACCTAGGCTAGGCCGGTGTTTACTTTTCTGTTGTGTGCCGAGATTTCTAAGATTTCACTGCATGTTGTGAATGAGATGATGATGGCGTGTTTATTTACTTTTACTGCACTCTAGGAATTGATGTGATTGCATAATAGACTACCCATAGGTTAGGATCGATCTTGATACTAATGATACTTTCTGCAGGTGGCCATGCTCATGCCATGCTAAAATAAAGGGGGGCAGAATTCATGATTTAAATACTAACATTATTTCATGCAGATACTCCAGAAATTGCTCAGCCCCCCTAAATAAATGAGGGCTAATTAAAATCATCTTTATAAATTGCTACAGGTGCTCCAGAGCTTGCTTATCCCTCAAATAATTAAGAGCATGGCCAAGTGTGGCTGTGATAAGTATTTTTATTTCTATATAAACTGCTTGGGATGATTTTTATTAAGATAACCTTGCAGGAGAGTTTAGATTTACTGCTTTCATTTAATGTAAATGATTTGTAACTTGGTATTGAGTTGTGAAAGTCTATTTTGAGTGGGGATACTAGGATCCAAAGGTTGGATTCCAAAGAGGAAATGACACCCAATATGAGGATGGTCTTTTCCTATTTGGGAATCCAAATTTGGATCATTCTACTACCCGAGAAGTCCAAGGAAGCTGAGATCCAAAGAGTCCAACAAAGTTGAGATCCGAGGAGTCTAAGGGAGAGAAGACCAAGGAGATGAAGAGCAAGAGTATCCCACTCAAAATAACTTGCGTCAGTCTTAGGATTAGAAATTCGGGTTGTTGGCAGTGGTGCCTGACCACTTTAATTTTCTACAGACCCTGGGTTGTAATTAAGGGCAGTTGGCCTATGGACATTTAATTGATTTGTTTAATTATGTATTATGCTTGATTTGATGATGATTGCATAAAGTTTGTATGCTTTTCATAGTTTATTGGCGATCTGCATGCCGCTTTTGTTTTAGCCTGGATTTCGTTAGGCTCTCTAAGGACCAAAACCTTTTCTACTCGCAACTAATATTTAAAATTGTAAGTTTTAAGCAATTTAGAAACTTAACGACCTAGGGAATTGCCGAAATCGTCGGGGGTCGCATGCATATTAATGCATTTCTCTTTCCTTCTATAAGACACTTCCACGCCTGCGGGTAGAGTCCGGATAATCTGACCTATGAGGATGAGGTGCCGGACCTGGGGAAGCCCAGTCTAATTCTAAAAATTATTTTATAAGCCTTTTTAAAGTTCTGTGCATACCTGATTTGGATACTTTAACCAGCATGCATTGCATTAGAAATCAACTAAATCAAAATTTTAATTGCAATAGTCATAGGAGCATTCACCTGACATCAGTCCGGGGCCAATTAGGAAATCCTCTAGATGTCGGCCCTATTTCCGAGAACTATAACCCACCTACCCATCTTTCATAAATGACTAGACAGCATGGTTTTAAAGCGATTAGGTGGTTAGCTGGCTCCCCCTTCCAGGCCGGGGTAAGTCCAGGTTTTGCATTACATTAGTTAGGACACGGGTGTTAGTGTTGCGTAGAACACTAAACCCATTAGATTTAGGATTCAAGGCTACTATTGTTTCGTAGTACGCCTCATCAGTAGGTAGGTCTTCTATCTTCCAGAGACCCTAAACCCTACATATCCGCGTCACACGGATGACGCCACCTCCATCCTTCCCTCCTGCATGTTTTGAGTGCATGATTTATTTATTTTTCTCCAGTTTCTTCTCACTACCTTAGTCCCTCTGGATGCTGATGTGAGCCGTGCATGTTGACTAAGCCTAGTTGAACCTCTCTTTCCCTTCGAGTAGGACTTCCTAGTCTTCCCCCTATGTGCCAATCCCAATTCAGAAAGTATAATATAGAATCCTTAATCGAGAGTATTCTCAGGCTCCGGCTTGAGATGTAATTAACCACGGGGGCTTGCGCCCGTGGGAAACCGAATCCCACTCTCAAATAAACCCCATTCGAGCTAATGTATAGGGTGAGGGAAACCCGTTATGATCAGATCATATATATTATTACCAATCGGGGTGTGCTGGTGAGAGCCGCTATCCTCAATGGTTAATCATATGTGTGATCGAATCTACCCTTTCATTGGCCAGATATTGTCTCCCCTCGCGGGGCGATGGTGTTTAGTTCCTTTCGGAGGTCCACAGGTAGGTTATAGTTCTTTGGAAGTAGGGCCGACATCTAGAGAGTCTCCTAATTTGTCCCAGACTTATGTATGGTGAATGCTTCTAGAGCTAATGCAATTAAAATTTTGATTTAGTTGATTTCTAATACAATGCATGTTAATTAAAAGTCTCCAAATCAGGTATGCATAGAACTTTTAAAAAGGTTTATAGAAAATAATTTTTTTGAAGTAGACTGGGCTTCCCCAGGTCCGGCACCTCATCCTCATAGGCCAGATTATCCAGACTCTACCCACAGGCGAGGAAGTGTCTTACAAAAGGAGAGGGGAAATGCATTAATATGTATGTGACCCCGGACGATTCTGGCAGTTCCCTATATCGTTAGGTTGCTAAATTATTTAAACCTTAAAATTTTAAATATTAGTTATGAGTAGAAAATATTTTAGTCCTTAGAGAGCCTAACAAAATCCAGGCTAAAATAAAAATGGCATGCAATACTCCAAGAAACTAAAAAAAGCATACAACTTATGCACAATCGACATCAAATCAAATAATGATAAATAATCAAATTAATCAAATAAATATCCATAGGCCAACTGCCCTTAATTATAACCCAAGGTCTGCAGAAAATTAAAGTGGCCGGGCACCACTGCCTACAACCCGGATTTCTAATCCTAAAACAGACACAAGTCATTTTGAGTGGGATACTCTCGGTCTTCACCTTCTCGATCTTCTCTTCCTTGGACTCCTGGATCTCCTCTTCCTTGGACTCCTTGGATCTCCCCTTTCTTGGACTCCTTAGATAGTAGAATGATCCAAATTTGAATTTCCAAATAGAAAAGGACTATCCTCATATTGGGTGTCCTTTCCTTTTCAAAATCTAACCTTTGAATTCTTGTATCCCTACTCAAAATAAACTTTCACAACTCTTAATCAACATTACAAATGATTATATTAAAATAAAGCAGTAAATTCTAGACTCTCCTGTATGGTTATCCTAATGAAAGTCATCCCAAGCAGTTAATATCACATTCCAAGCAGTTTATATGAAATAAAGATACTCATCACAGTCACACTTGACCATGCTCTTAATTATTTTGTGAGGGCTAAGTGGATCTGAAGCACCTATAGCAATGTATAATTATGATTTATTTAGCCCTCATTTATGTAGGGGGGCTGAGCAAGTTTCTGAAGCATCTACATAAAATAATGTTAGCATTCAAATCATTACAATTGCCCCCATTTTATTTAATGCTGCATGAGCATGACCACCTGCAGAAAATATCGTTAGTATCAAGGTTGATCCTAGCCTATGGGTAATCTATCGTGCAGTCACATCAAATCTTAGAGTACAGTAAAAGTAAGCTGACACACCAGCAATTCAATCACAACATGTAGTGAAAACCCAGAAAAACTCGGCACACAGCAGAAAAAGTAAATACCGGCCTAGTCTAAGTCTAAAAATGGTGCCCTAGCAAATAATTCTATAGTGTGTGTAGAGGCCTGTGTGGCTGGGGGTAGATCCTAAGCTGGGTAGTTAGTTAAAGTTGTCTACTGTCTAGGTTTATTGTGGGTCTGAGAAGGGAGTCTTATTTGGAGTTCAAATATTAATGGATTAAGATCCATTTTAGTTAATTTAATATTTGGATCAATTTTAATGTTTAGAGTGATGATATTTGAAGTTTAAATTACATTAGTGGATTTTAGGAGGTCTGGGGTCCACCTATACACTGAGCTAAGGGGGATCCAAAAGGTCACTATAGAAAATAAGCTAGGCTTGGGGTTCCTAACATTTTAATTAAATATTAGACCTTAAGATGAGTAATTAGGCTTTGAATTTGCTGGATTTGGATTTCCTACGCAAAGTTATGAATTTTAGAAGTTTCGGGCCCTAGACTATAGGCTACGGTTGACTAAAAAATTGACTTTCCAATCCAAGCTGATTTCTGGACACCTAATATTTTTAATAAATACTAGACCCTAATTAGAGTTGAATGAATATTAGTTTGCCCATTTTGGAGTTTTCTGTAATTAGTTATGATTTTTAGAAGTTGGGGAAATTAAATGAATTATCGAAATTGTCAAATTATGGGTATTTTGGGGGTTTTGGCCCAAATCAACTCCAAACTGGTTGGAATCACCCCCAAAGGTCAGGAATGACCTAAGAAGGTGTTTCCAAATGTTTGAGGAAGATTTGAGATTTTTAATAATTTTTAATGATTTAATTAAGGCAAAAAGGTGATTTTTGATTAAGGCTTAATTAAAGTTTAGATTACCATCCAATTAAAGGGCCCTAATTATCTAAGGTTGGGGACTGAATTTTGAAGAGTTTAAGGTATTATGGGTAATTTTTTGATCTAAAATGGATTTATTAGATTTTTTTGAAGTTTTTAAGGCTTAATTAACGGGTAAATTAGGGTTTGCTAATTAAGTGTTTTAAAGGGTCCTGAAAATTCTTAGAAAATTCTAGGGGGTTCCAGATGTTACTAAATTCTAGTGTGTAAAGTTTGATACTAATCTGGAATCTATCCTAGCTCCTAGAAATATTCTAAGTTCACTAGACAGTCCTTAATTATTATCCTTAGGGTGTCACTACACTTAAACAGGGGTAAAGTGAATTAACTAACCCTTAGGCTTAACATAGAGGGGAAATGCAGCAAACATAAACACACCAAACCATGTCCTTAGATCTAGGAGAGCCTAAGCTTTGTGCTTGTGCATCCTACACTTGCAAGGACTACGAAACACTAAATAAAGGAGCCTAATGAAGTGATTAGTGAATGATTATGACCCAATCATTCACTAATCCCTCTCCCACATGAGTGCTTTTCACACATATAGTCTAGGTTTAAAATTTCACAAGTAGTAGACTTCTCATAATTAAAGGATTTAAATAATATGTAATTTTAAGATAATTTTAAATACATAAATATTAAAATACATAATGGTATAAGTTTAAAGATCAAGTAATTTGAAAAATAGTTCAATGTGTGTGCATGAGAAGTCCGCTGACCACCTACAGTGGGGTTTCAAAATACTTTATATTTAAAAATAATTTTTAGTTTTAAAATAATTAAATAATAGGTAAATAATTGAATAATTAAGAAATATAGAAAATGATCCAAAAAAGACAGAATCAACTACAAAAAATAATTTTAAATTAAAGTTTATATTTTTCTAAAAAATTTAAGGTATTATGCGTCGAAATCCGATTTAAAATGAATAAGTTATGAATTTTCTAAGTTAAATGGGTTTAAAAATAATTTTAAAATGATTTAAAAATTTTTAAAATTTGATAATAATAGTAGTTTTGAAAATAATAACTACAATAATAATATAAATAATAGAATAATAACAATAATAAACAATGATAAAATTAATGTTTAAAATAATAATACATAATAATATTAATAATAATAATAAATAATAACAATGTTTAAGGAAATAGTTATAATAATATATTAAAAATAATATTAGTAATAAATAATAATGACAATGATAATAATACTACTACAAATAATAATAATAATAATAATAATAATAATAATAAATTTTGAAATTAATAAAATAATAATAATAACAATAAATATTAATATTATAATAATATGAATATTAACATAATAATAATATTATTAAAATAATAATAATAATAATAATAATAATAATATTGATATTATAATAATGTTAATAATAATAAATATTAATATTATAATAATAGGAATATTAACATAATAATAATATTATTAAAATAATAATATTATTATTAATAATAATATTGATATTATAATAATATTAATATTAATAAATATTAATATTATAATAATATGAATATTAACGTAATAATAATATTATTAAAATAATAATATTATTATTGATAATATTATTAATATAATAATAATAATAATAATAATAATAATAATAAAATATAATTTGAAAATAATAAGAGTAATAATAACAGTAATAATAAAATATAATTTAAAAATAATAATAATAATAATAATAAAATATAATTTAAAAAGAAAAATAATAACAATAATAATATTATTAGTATATTATAATAACAGTAATAACAATATTATTAACATATAATAATAATAATAATAATAATAATATTATTATTATTATTATTATATTATTGTTATTAATATATCATAATAATAGTAATAATATTATTATTAATACATTATAATAACAATAATAATATTATTAACATATTATGATAATAATAATAATATTAATAATAATAATAATAATATTATTATTATTATTATTATTATTATTATATTATCATTAATATATTATCATTAATATATTATAATAGTAGTAATAATAGTATTATTATTATATTATCATTAATATATAATAATAATAATAATAATAATAATAATAATAATAATTAAAAATGAAAGTAATAAACATAATGTTTTAAAATAATAATAAATTTAATTATGATTAACACATATTTATATTAAAATTAATTTTAAATTAATTTTTTTTAATAATTCTGATTTAAAAAAAAGGGTTTTAGAATAATTAAACCATTTAATATAATTAAAACCGGCAGCGGGAGCTCTCGATTTGACAAGTGGCAATCCCTGGTTGGATCCCGAAACTGCGGGGTAATCATTGCATGGCAGCGCAATGATTGCGGTGCCGGTAATGATTGTCGCAATCATGCGGCAATCAAACCGCAGTCCGCGGCTTGACTTATCAACTTCAGCGCGTGGATCCAGACGTCGGATCTCCGCAGTTTCGAATGGAAGGCCCTGATCTCGCTGGATGGTGAGCAGAGCCATGGGATCCGAATACGTGGTTGATCAGAGCCGCAGACCGGCGGGATTTTAACCGTTGATTATGAGATCAACGGTTCGAATCCCGCACAGCTGTACGCGAACGTAACCCGAAACTCTAACTCATTTTTTGATTCGTTCTCACGATCGGTTTGACGAAATTGAGTAAAATTTTAAACCTATACTCTATGAATTAACAGAAATCATGTGGGAGAGTTGATACTTCTCAAAACGTGATGTATTAAACACTATTTGACTCTATGTGTTTCTAGCTAGGGTTAAGGTTTTACCTTAATCCAATCGATGGATTCAGTCGAACTTGGGTTCTCTGAACTTGTGGATTGTCCACGAATAATTTTGGTGAAGAAACCTTGAGCTCCCAACGTCTAGATCAAGCACAAAAAGCTTTAGAAGGCTTTTAGGCTTGGTTCGCCGGAGTTCTCACCGCCGGCGAGGTGTTAACGTCGGGTTTAGGTGGAGGAAGATGGGGAGAGATCCAAGGAACTCACACACGAAGGATTTCGCTTTGAGAAGGCTTGGAGAGAGGAAGCGAGCTCCAGATCCTTAAGCCAACCCTAAAAAAACCCTATTTATATCTCTAATCTCTATGATCGACGGTTAGGATCAAAAGGGGAGTCAAATAGGAGAGAAACCAAGGCTCTCTAGCCGTGGTCTTGATTATGGATCAATAGGAAAGGTTTTAAAAGCCTTAATGGGTCTTAATGGGTCGAAATTGGCCCATTAATGACTTGGGTTGACCAAGTCAACCATTGACTTGGTCAACCTAGTCAAATAGGGCCATATGATGAGTGGATTTGGTCCTTTATGGGTTGGATTGGTTTGAACATGAATAGGCCCATTCATGCCTAATGGGTCAACCTGGGTTGACCTGGTCAACTAGGTTGACCCAAGGCCTGGGTCTGGGCTGAAAATAAGGTCAACAACATTAGCAAACCCGCAATGTCGTCGAATCTTAGCTGTTTTGAAACAGACAGCTGGGATGAAGCCTGACAGAGCATATAACCACGGGATCAGATCTGCAGCCGAGCGTAGCCGCGGAACAGCTTGATCAAGCCAGAAAATATGCATTTGAAGCACATTGTGGAAGAGCCCTAAATAACATTTTTTTTTTGCTCGTTCTCACGATCTGATTAACTAAATATGTTCAAATTGTAAACCTAGATAGAACTTGTGAACAGAAATCGTGGGGGACTAGTTTCACGATTTAAAAATCACTTATTAAAAAGTTAAAAAACACTAAATGATTCTACCTAGGGTTTGAGTTTTAGAAGGATATAACCATTCGATTTTGGGTTTTTTGAAAGCTCTGAGCTTATAGACTATCCATGCTCATTTGTATAAAAGAAATCATAGTCTGATAAGCTCTCGATCTCAAATTCTTTGGGTGGACGAACTTTAGCTTGAGCTTGCCAAAAAGCTTGTTGCCGGCGACTTCTAGCAGCTGGATCCGACTTGGGAAATGTGGGGGAGATGCTTGAGGGCTTGAATGAGTAGAGAGCTCGACTAGATGGGCTTAAATCTTGAGAGAGAGGGTGGGTCATCGAATGAGGCCTAACTTGGCCTCCTCTTGCTATTCAAATACCCTAGACCCTTTGGAGGGCTAGAATTGCTTTGGCATGATTTCAGATGGCTTGACACCTATCCTGGAATGGTTGGAAAGCTGGGGAATCAAGGACACCAAGGACATCCAAGGTGTAAAGCGCCCTTGGTCCCCACTTGTACATGGGAGGATTATGGGATGTTTAAGCTTGAACTAGGAGTTAGG
Source organism: Dendrobium chrysotoxum (assembly GCA_019925795.1). Classification (NCBI taxonomy): domain Eukaryota; kingdom Viridiplantae; phylum Streptophyta; class Magnoliopsida; order Asparagales; family Orchidaceae; genus Dendrobium; species Dendrobium chrysotoxum. Next base: position 59,900,655 of record CM034313.1, read on the forward strand.
GAGGGCTTAAAATAGTATTTAGAAAGTTTTGGAATGGATTTGAATGGCTGGAGTCATTTGTGATGGAAGTGATTAGTTTAAACACAAGGATTTGGCTACTTTGACCATTCCCCACCCTTTTGCTAACTCTTTGACTTGTCAACCAGTCAAGCCATGCTGAGGTGGAGTTTGGAGAGGTCTAAAGAACCAATGGGATGGCTTGAAAGAAAAGTATATGCATGGAGTTGATAAATCAATTGAAATGTTGACCAAATGTGTTCATTAAATAGCCTTATTGACTAGTTTGACTAGTCAACAAGTCAAGGCATGATGAGGTGGATATGGAGAAGTTTAAATTGCTGGTTGGGTTTATTTGGAAGTGGCTTGAGATTGTAGACTTGAGATTTGAATGCATATATGTGCATGGAAGGAAGTTTTGACCAAATCCATTGAGTTTTTTTGGTCAACTTGACCATGATTTGACTCTTGACATGCTCAAGAATACTTAAAGTATGAAATGGAATGAACTCAAGAAATTTTCAAAGCAATGGGATTGAAGTCTTGAGTGGAAGAGCATATGGACTACATAATTTTACCATGAGTCAATGTTTGACCAAGTCAAACATAAATGATTTGACTTATTAAAAAGCTAAGGAGTATCTAAAGCATCAAATGACATGGGTTTGAAGGTTTAGTGAAGTTTGAATATACTTAAAGGGGTTTAATGGTTGACTAGGTCAACCAGGTTGACTCAGGACCTGGGTCAGGGTTGAATAAATTTATTTTGATATTTGAAGCCTGGTAGGGGTGGTTTCAGGGTCTCAAATGGTCATTTGGGTCAAATGGGCCTATTGGGCCCTCAAAGGGCATTTCGGTCAACCCTGGTTGACTTGGTCAACTAGGTTGACCCAGGATTTGGAAATGGGTTCAACAATTTGGTTTGATGATTTGAGTTTATAGAAGGTGGTTAGAAGCTTTGGAGAAAGCTCTAGGGTCAAAGTCCACAGTGTAGGTAGGTCTAGTGGCATAGGCCGTAAATATTTGAAAGTTTTATAGCCTTTGAATTTCAATTCAATTTTTGAGGTTAGAAGGCTGTCAGAATGAGTTCAAATTTAGGGGGTTGCCTCTAGAGATATATCCTATCAATATGCAATTGATAAACTCTAAATCAGAGGTTATTTGACTGAGGTTTGGAACGTTTAAAAATTCACTAGAAAAGGCTTTCAGAACTCAGACCTTTAGCCTTGGATTTGAGTCTAGATTTCTAGGTTTGAACTAGAATTTAGGTTTCAAAGTTTAAATTTGTATTATCCTAATTATTTATAATCATTTGAATAATTATTAATGTTTGGATAAGTCCTGAGCTGGGTTTGACATTAGTTTGAAGGCTGAATCAAGGCTTGAACTGGAGTTGAGATCTGAATGGGTTTGAAATCTGGGTATGATTTAAAGCTTGAATTAATTTAAGATATGGATTAACTTGGATCTAGATTATTCTAAGATCTGGATTGATCAGAAGCTGGAATTATCTTGAGATCTGGATTGATTTGAGTTTTGAATAAATTAATTTAAGGTCTAGGTTGATCTGGAGTTTGAGTAGATATAGGGTTAGGATTAATTTGAATTTGGATTGATCTAGGGCCTATATTGATTTAGGATCTAGATAGATCTAAGGTCTAGGTAGATCCTAAGGTCTGGATTAATCTGGAATCTGGAGGAATCCTAGGGTTTAGATAATTCCTAGGGACTGGGTAGATCCTAGGGTTTAAAATCTAAGAGAATTCTAGAGTCTAGAAATCCTAAAGTCTAGAGTCTAAAAGGATCCTAGAGTCTAAATTAACCTAGAGTCTAGGTTGGGTCCTAATGACCTCATACAAAAATGAGGTCAATAATTACATCGTAGAAAAACTAAAATTTTCTATGAAAACTCTCGATTAAAATAATGGTAAAAATTTCATTTTGAAATTCTCAAAGATTGATATCAAGGGAGGTAAGGATTAAAATTTTCAATAGGGATCTGATCAAAGTGGAACACTTATTTTTGGAAATCAAATGAGAAATGGTAGGAGGTGCTTTGGGATTCTAAAAATATTTCAGAAGCACCCCAGCTTATCCTAAGTGTTGGGCTTAAATTTGGATTGAAAAAGATTTAATTTGAATTGTCAATTTTATTAGAAGACTAGGATTTAATTTCTGAAGGTTGAAGTTTTATAGTTTGAACCTGCCTCAGAACTTAAGTCTAAATTGGGCACTGAAAAATTAGTAACCCAAACCTAGTTAATGTAGTGTAAACTTGGACTTACCCCAACCTAGATTGGGGAGCTAGCTAACCACCTAGTCGCTTAGAATTCATGAATCTGATCTTTATATTAAAGTGTGGTAAAACTTATTGTATTAAGTTTGAATAGTTAGGGCTGACATCTAGAGAATATCCTAAGTAGGCCCTTTGACAATTATAAGGTATTATGAAGCTTGAAATAAAAATACATTAAATTTTAGACTTATTTAAATATATTTTTAATGCAATGAATGCAAATTGACTCGATTAAATTTCATAAATTTGAATGAAGGAGTTAACTATCAGGCTTAAAAAATTGGTTTTATCCTAAAGATTGCACAACTTTCCCTTGATAGGACTACACCCTAATAGGTCAAGTGGCCTATCAAAATTCGCAAATGAGGAGGTGCCTAATAAGGTAGAGAAATTTTGAATATATATACATGAAAGACTCTCGGTGATCTAAAGCTTACTTCTTAAAGCATTAGAATTTTTATGTGAGCTTAAAAATATTAAATTTAATTAAAGTATAAAATATTTTTAATGTGCCCTCACAGGCCTCCAATCATTTTAGGATAAATCAAAAGTGGCATGCAAGTAAAAAAAGACTAGAAAAATATGTCATTTCTACTACATAATCAAATTAAATAAATCAACTCAAATTAAATTAAATTATATTTAAAGTTCATATGGTAAGTGCCACTTAATAGTATAACCCAGGGTCTACATGAAAAGTAAAGTGGTTAGGTACTACTGACAACAACCTAGATTCTACTCCTAAGATTCATTGGGTCTTCAAAAGGATTATACTTAGCGGGACTCGAATGTAAAGGGTACGATCACATTATCCTATAGAACAAAATGATCGTAGGCCTTTACACTCTATGCAAGCAGGCTAATAGAAGAGCAAATGAGATTATACATACGATTAACTATGAAGGATACTGGCTTTCACTAGTACACCTTGATAGATAATAATATAAATATCCCAAGAATTACGAGATTTCCCCCATTCGATACATCAACTCGAATGGGGTTTATTTGATGTGGATATCAATTTTCCATAGCGCATGCCCCCGTGGTTAATTACATCTTAGGCCTTGGCCTAAGAAAACTCTCGATTAAGAATGCTATATTATTCTCTCAGAGAGTTTGGCACATAGAAAAAGTTTTAGGCTCTCCTAATCCAAAGGAAAAGATAGGCTCAATTTGGTTTAATTAACATACACGGATCATATCATTACATGGCAGGTCTGAAGAAGAGAAATTTATGGAAAAAGATAATTGCACTCAAACATGTATGAGAGAAAGATGGAGGTGATGTCATCCATGTGATATGGATGGGTGGGATTTATAGCCCCTGAAAGATAAAAAGCTTACCCACCGATAAGGCATATAGCGATACACCAATACCACTAGCCTTTGATCCTAAATCTATATGGGTTATAGTACTGTACAAATAGTAATAACATCTACGACCTAACTAATACAATCTGGGCTTATATCTTGCCTGAAAAAGAAAGTCAACTAAACCACCTAATCGTATAAAATCTATGTTGTCCGATCTTTATGAAAGATGGGTAGGTGGCTGGATTTTTGGAATTTAAGGCTAACATCTAGAGAAATCCCTAAGTTGCCTTATACTTATGAATGGTGTAATACATCTAAGGCTAATATAATTAAATTTTGATTTTTATTTATTTCTAATATAATGCATGCTAATCAAAATATCCAAATAAAGAATGCTTGAAATTAAAAAAAAACTTATTAAATAAATACTTTTTTAAAAGACTAGACTTCCCTAAGTTTAGTACCTCATTCTTATAGGTCGAATTATCTGTACTTTACCCTCAGGCAGGAAAGTGTCTAAATAAGGAAAGAGAAGAATGCATAAATATGCATGCAACCCCGAATGGCCTCCGGCTTATTCCCTAGATCATTTATCTTTCTATGTTATTTAATTACTGAAATTTTATTTTTAATTATGAGTAGAAAAATCTTATCCCTAAGAGCCTAGTATAGTTTAGGCACATGCACATGCAAAAAAGAAACTTATAAAAAGCATGTCATTTCTACTACGCAAACAAAGTAAACAAATTATCACATCAAATCAAAAGAGCATCAACCAGAGTAGTATCCAAAGTCTATGACACATGCCATTTAATATATAACCCAGGGTCTGCAGGAAAATAATGGTGGCCAGGCTCCACCGACAACAACCTGGATTCTATTCCTATATAATGATGCAAGTCTTAAAATAAAACATTTTAGTCTTAATCTCCATCTTCTTGATCCTTCGATTAGTCACCTTCCTTCAGTCTTATTGTGGTACATTATCAATAGGATATTCAAATGAAAAGAAATTTCTTGTAAGGGACTTTTTTTTCTCTTTGGATCTCTAATATCTGATTAAAATACCGCATTTTATAAACTTTCACAACTCTTAATCAAATTACATTTTAAAAAGAAAAAGTATATATATATATATATATATATATATATATATATATATATATATATATATATATATATATATATATTTGTTAAAGGCCGAAGGGGTTTACGTTTAAATTTTAATGTCTTAAGATTAATTTTAAGAGTTTATTTTTAGTAAGTAATTATCACCTTTGTTGCTCACTGGGGCCATGAGATTTATTTCATCCTCCTTGGGGCTAACTTAATAGCCTCGTAGACCCGGGTTACCCAGTGGTAACCAATTTTATTAAATTAATTTAGTTGGTTGGAAATTAAAGATTGATGAATTTTAAATTAAATAATTTGTTGCTAATTTTAGAGGTTAGTTTAATTAAGTTTTCCATCAACAGGTTCGTGGCATTATGCCGTCAAGCTCGAAGACCAGGCCTTCTTAGAACACTTAGCCCCACAGCTCGAAGTAGTCCATCCTAGAAACAGAGTTGATATAATTAAATTAAGAATTTTTATTAGGTTAAATCATTAACAATTAATTCATTTTAAAGTTTTGACACTCTATTGAATCCATTCGTGGCATTGTAACGTTAGGCTCGAGGACCAGGCCTCCTTAGAACACTTAGCCCCGCAGCTCGAAATAGTTTATCCTAAAAACTTCATCTTTGGAGTGCTTATTGTGTATTAATGGGTTGGTTAATTGATTTTAAAATATTAATTTATAGTTTGATCAGATTTTAGGTGAGTTATTGGATTCTAAAATTTTTGGTTATGATTGAACTTTTAATAAGTCTCTTATTTTGTTAACTTAGTTAATTAGGTTCTTATTTATTTGCATTCAATATTAAAGGTATTTTTAGATTATGTATATAATTAATTTTGGGGAATTTAATGAATTAGAATTTGAATTTTAGAAGTCTTTTCATTTAACATATTTTAGTTTATATTTATTCTCCTGGTTTTCTTATATCTTTCAAGTTTGATTTTGTTGAAGGGTGATTAATATGTTAATTAGATTTAGTTCAAGTATATATTCAAATCTTACCTTTTAGTGATTATGAGTATTGGTTGTGAGTTGATTGATAAAAGTTAAGGATTTTAAATGTATTTCTTTGGATTACTCATGGGTTTCTTAAGAGCTTTCATTTATTAACTAGTTGTTACTTATGATTAATTAAGCTTAGATAATAATACACTAATCCTATAGTAAAATGTCACCAAGTTTTCTGTGTTTAGTGTTTCTATTCTAAAGCATGCATGCATTCAAAGTCTAAGTTTTCTAAGACTCAATTCTTGATTTTTGTCCTTAAATATCGCTAATGTTGTATAGGACAAAAAATATTGTTACTAATCCTTTGGGACATACGTGCACGTGTGAATGAATTTAGGAGTCTATAATAAATAAAAATAATCTAATAAAAATGAAATTATTAAAAGTTCATTATGGATGTTAAATGCTTATGAACTAGTCCCGAGACTAACCAAGATGGGGGTGAATTGATATTTTTAAAAATTCGTAAATAAAAATGATTTTAAAAAGGTAGAGAAGCCTTTACAAAACTCCTTTCCACCAATATGGTGAGGTAGAGAATCCAGACTCCTTTCGCTTCCTCCTAAAGTAGGTAGAGAACATTACCTCCTTTTGCTTCCTCCTGAAGCAGGCAGAGAACATTGATCTTCTTGCAGATGATCCTTCCATAGAGACACAAATGGGTCTGGATTGTAACTCGGAGATAGCCGGGTAAGAGACGACGACCAGAGAAGAAGACTCAGATCTTTGCTTGGAGCAACCTTTATGAACACCTCACAAACTCCCCCTCACAAGATCTTCTCTCTCTCTCTCTCCTAAGCTCTCTCTCTCTCCTTCTCAAAGTTCTCACAGGAAAGGACAGCGGTAAAAGATCTCAACGATAGAAGACAAGAGATCTTAAATATAACGGCTAAAAAATTATCCTAAATTTCAACTTACCATCAAAGATCATCCAGGACGATCGGTAGATCGTCCTGTACGATCAGTGTAAATCAGACCCTTTTGGCCTGGATGATCTGGTTCTTCTGGATGATTAGAAGACAAATTATGTTCATATCGTCCGGGACGATTCTGCGATCATCAGGGATGATTAGTTCAATTTAGGAATATCATCTAGAAAACTGTTTGGGTCATCTAGGAGAACTGGTGCTAGACGATCTCAAAATGACTTGATCGTCTAGGACGATACGTATATCATATTGTACGATTAGTTCAAAAAGACCAAAATTATCTGGCACACTGTTCGGGTCATACAGGTAAATCATGCTGGACGATTTTAAAATGACTTGATCGTCCAGGATAATATTTCTATCATCCCGTACGATTAGTTCAAAATCAAGATTATCATCCGGCAGACTGTTCGGGTCGTCCAGGTGAAATGCACTGGACGGTCAAGTTTTCTAATTGATTCTCTAGGACGATCTTGCGATCGTCCATGATGATATGATCGAATCACTCAAACCTTAATTAATTTTCTTAATCATCTGACTAATTTAGGCATGATTATAATGGATCATCATGGACGATACACGTATCGTCTAGGACGATCAAATCAAAAAGCTAAAAATAAAAACTTGCCTAACTTGGTCTGGCAGCTGAGAATTTTTTATTTGAGCATCATCCTGTATAATGGGTGTATCGTCCAGGATCATCTGCTTAATCAGACCGACTTAACGTGGCTGCCCTAATTAGGGTTTCTTTTTTTCAATGGATCGTCCAGGATAATTTGAACAAAAAAATAAACAGAAACTCTAACTCACTAAAACTCTCCCCCTGATTGTGTGTGTGCAAGGTTACTTAGCTTGGGGATCCATTACATTGCACTTAACTCAAGAAAGGTGAAAAAATTACATTGAACTTGAACCACATACAGACTAACTCGATCTTGAGCTGACTTGGATTGCACTTGATCTTCCGGACCTGAAAGGTTAGGCAATCAAATAGAAATAGACATATTTGTTATCATCAAAAATATAATCCTTGAATCCAAATTTGCAACAATCTCCCTCTTTTTTATGATGGAAAATATTCGTTAGTAATTTCAAATTCAGTAAATAGATATTGAACATTGATAAATCAAAACACTGAACATTTAAATATTGATAATTAAAAATACTGAACATTGATAACTACTCCCCCTTTTGACATCGCAAAAAGAGGAAAATATCACATAGACACATAAAAAAATAGTATAAAAACTAACATAAGAAAACTAGCAAAAAGCAAACAAACTAGTACAGAGGGAGATCCTGATCAGATGGAGGCAGAGGTGGCTGAAACAGACTGTGGATGGAGACAAATTGTTTGCCAAACCAGGCCATATCCTGGTCGTGTTGTTGCTGCTGCTGGGCTATATAGGCATTGAATCAGTTGACATTCTCAGCATGCTGCTGCTCCTAGGGAACTACGTAGGAGTCAAAGCATGTCTCCCACTGGTCAAACCTGTGCACCAGGTGATCAAGAGGTGATTCTATACGGAGAGGAGCAGATGCAACGGGTACATGAGCAGCTTCTTCCTCTTCTCCCTCAATATTCATGCTGGGTACATGAAGTTGTGTACTGTGAAGAACATGGAAGGAGTAATTGGAGTAAAAGGAAGGATTGATATCAGATGAAACTGGATATTACAAATTATACTTTGTTTCAAGAGCATAAGCAATGATGTGTCCTAAGGCTAGATTTGGGCGTCTCCTATGGCCCGGATCCCTAATATTAGTGAGATGTTCAATGTATCAAAAGATTAGGTCAGTTGCATTTAAGTCATGATGGGCCATGATGTAATAGGTAGTTATGGAAAGCAAAAGGGCAATATGGATGTGGTCTCCAGCCTTTGGAATGATGGAGGAGTGAAGGACATGCTGGATTATCCTAGCATCCTTGACTAGGGAGGAACATGTATTATCGTGGTAAGGGGCATTGGTGTTCCTAAGAAAATGATTGGCGACGCTCCAGTTAAAATCAGGATCAGAGGACACAAGATGGAGTTTATCGCCAGTAATTAAAAGTTAGAGAATATCTTAAAAGTCTTGGGTTATTAGTTTGATAGGGCGACGATTAACATAGGAGCAGAGAGTGGAGTAAGAAGAGTCGATGCGAAGATTTGCAAAGAAAATGCGGATAAGCTCAGAGCTAAATGGAAAGGCAAGAGTCCGAATGAAGGTGACGAAAGTGTGGGCGAAAAGGTCAAGTACCAGATACGTGAGAATATGGGGGTTAATGATTTTAGATTGAGTGATCTCTACATCAAGAGAGCTTAGGAAGGCAACCTGATCGGCTACCTCAGGAAAGCGGGGATCAATATTTCCCCTGGAGGATCTAGCACCTTGATGCCTAGATTGTTTGCCACCAACCATAAGAAGAATATTGAGTAAGGATGGAAGGAAGGAGTGGTGAAACAATGGAGCAATTTAGCTATTTAAATAAAAATTGGTTAGATCATCCAGGACGATCGCAGGATCATACAGGATGATAGGAGCAATAATGGCGTCCAAGACGATTGGTCAAAAAGGCGATCAGATCGTTCAGGACGATCAGATATCATCCAGGATGATTAGACTCAGGAAATCATCCTGAGGAGTCAAGCTAGACGACCTTTGACAAAAAAAGTATCATCCATGATTATTAGGTGGATCGTCTAGGATGATATACAGTAAATGAATCAGACAGGCCGAAGTTGAATCGTCCAATTGCTGCCATGCGGATCATCCAGGATGATGAGGTGTATCGTCTAGGATGATCACCAATAATTGGTTCATATCAGCCGTTGGATCAAGATGGGGATGATTTGATCATATCGTCCAGGACGATGTAAGGATGTCCAGGACGATGTGACCAAAAATTAAAAAATAATGAAGGATGGAGAGGAATGATCAGGGATCCCAAAATATAAAAAAATAAAATCAACCCAAAATAAAGATGAAGAGAAAGAAAATAGAATTAGTAACAAAAATATTTTTTTTAAATCGATCAGCTCCAGTAAATCAGAATTTTTTCTTGAGTTTCAATTCAAAAGTCAATAAGAAGAAAATCGACGACACTAAAATTCAGAAAAGTTAGAAAATTAATTTTTGTAACTCCTACATCGGACACCTTATAGGTTCAAATTCCTTTCAAACAAAAGTCTAATTCAGAAGAAAAGAAATTAGATTCAAAAAGAGATCCTTTCAAGCCTCATTCCAGAAAAATATCTAATAAAATAGTATTACAAAGTAAGGAATCAGAAATCATGATTTTCAATCTCAAGTTTTTGAAAATATTAAGTGGCGCATGGATTTTTCTAAGATATTTAAAAATCTGAAAGGGAAGAAAGCTTATTTCTTTGTGGGCTTATTTTGTGCCCCTTTTTTAATTTATTTGACGCACTTTTTGCATCCTTTAATTTTTGATATACTTTGTGTATCTTTCTAATTTTTGATGTCATTATGCATCGTTTCATTTTTGGCCCATTTTGTGCCTTTTTATTTCTTTTTGCAAGCTTGCTTTCTTTCATAATAGTTAAAGAATCTCAGTTGTAAAATTATCCTCCAAATATAAGAGAAGACAAAACTCACTCTCTCTACAATAAGGAGGAGTAATTCACAGAACAAAATCATACTACATATGTTAAGTATAATCACCTGATTAAGAAAAACATAATAATTATTAAAAGCTTTGAAAATAATATTCATATGAGGTAGATTACTGTAGGAAGATAAAATAGATCTCTATTTCAAAAACTAACTTTTAAATTTTGAAAAAAAATTTTATCCAAAAGAAATAATACACCATTAAAAGAGTTAGAGGAAAAGAAATAATCATCAATGCTTCTTCTCTTTAACAGATTCAGAGGAGTCAATCACTGCTTACAAGCTTCTAAATAAAAATAAGGCAAAACTCTTAGTCAGAAATTCAATTTATCAGCAGTAGTGAGCAGTGACCTGAATCTGAAAAGAATAAACAGTAAATAAATAAAAAGAAGAAAAATAATCAAATGAAAATCAACAAATGAAAATCAACAGGAAATAGCCAAATCCGATAAGCAAATCAAACAAATGAAAATCAATAGAAAAATAAAAAATTCTAAAATAAAACAGACAATCAAATCAAAACAAAAGCCAAAAGAAAAATGAAAAATAGAAACTTTAGAAATTAGCAATCATCAAATTCATGCATTTATGTCACTCACACCCAATCTGATCTTTAAAATGCTGAATGAGTCAAAGGTCAGTGATTTAGTAAAGATGTCAGCCAGTTAATTTTTAGTTGCTACATGGTGTAGCTCAATATCCTCTTTTGTAACATGGTGTATTACTGGAATGAAGTATACATAAAAAGATGTTTTTGTTATAAAATAATATTACTGGAATACAAGATTTAAAATAAACTTACTTAAAAATAAAACAATGATAAAAGCGCAGTGAAAGCACAGCAAAAGCGCAGTGAAAGCATAGTGAAAGCGCAGCAAAAGCTCAGTGAAAGCACTACAAAAGCTCAGTGAAAGCGCAGCAAAAGCGCAGTGAAAACACATTAAATAAACAGCACCATGTGGGAGACATTCTTAAGAAATACAAAGAAAAAGGAGATGATATGGAATTCTTGCATCTAAACACATTCCCAACGCATTTGGTTAAGAAAGCAACTATCCAAATATCACAATTTTTCTCAATAACATTACTACAAACATCTTGCATGCATACTTTGATGAAGAATCAATATAGCTTCCCATAATTTTTCACAATTTACACCTAGAACTTTACATCATGTGACATGAATCAAACATAAGTTTTACATACCAACAGTTCATTCTCAAATGATGCAAATCAACACATTGGAAAGATACATGAATCGACATATTGCTACAAAATCAACTTTACTTATAACATGATTATCACAAACCCTTATAGAATCCAACATGAGTAGTGAATGCATTCACCAAGAACAAGATGCCTAGAAATATAATGACATATACCCAATAAAAAGCTCCACTTATACTTTTAGTTTTAGCCAAAATCAACTCCGCATACATGTAACTTGTCATCAATTAAATCATCCACAAGATTTTAAATTAAAATGGGAAGAAGCGATGGAAGCTAAATAGAAGGAGAAGATTAAGAAGAAGAAGGAGAAAAGGTAGAAGTAGGGGATTAGGAAGTAGAAGGAAAAGAAGAAGAAGAAGAAGAAGAAGAAGGGAAGAAATATACCTTACCAACGAGGAGTGTCGGTAGCTGGATGCTTCCTGGAGTTCGCGAACAAGGAGTTCAGAGATAAGAGGGGGCACTCGGCTTCCGGGTCGGCTATGCGAGAAAGAGCGGGAGGGCCCCTTATAGGATTTCAAACAAGAGAGAACAAATAGGCCAGAGAGACGGGAAAGGCAGAAGTTAAATGCTCGTTAATGCCGAAAAGGGAATCCTCCCCCATCGTCACCATTATCCCTCAAATCATGTGCATGCCATTGCCAAGAGCAGGAAAACCTTCTTAGGAAATAAAATTAGAACCATCTTTAAAATAATTAAGCTGATTTGGGTCAAATTGTGGTGATATGCACTGATCGAGGTTAATTAAACCTTGTCAAGTCTAATTCGACTCGATTCGAGTCGACTCGAGCTCCACTTGGGCTCGACGAGGCTCAATTAAGTCGATAAAAAAAAGCTCGAGAGCAAACTAAAAAAAAGAAGGTCAACAGTCCCAAGGTCTGGGGAGATCAATTCAGTCAAACTGATTGTTTAGACCCTTAAGGGTCTGTTTGGTCAACCTAAGTTGACTTGGTCAACCATATTGACATAGGACCTAGGTTTGGGTCCAACATGTTTGGTTTGACATCTATGGTTGAATGGAAGTGGTCTCATACAATTTGGAGATCATTTAGATTGAAATAGTTGTTCACACCTTTAAGGGGTATTTTGGTCAAAAGGTATTTACCTAGTCAACCAAGCTTGACCAAGATCTAGAATTGAGTCTTATGCACTCATAATGATGATTAGGATGCATTGGAAGAGTTTTTGGGATTTAATTTGAAAAGGCCATGTTGGAGTTTGAAGAAAACTCCAAAATTATTCTTAAGAGGCATTTTGGTCATTTTGACACTTAGTTAGCTGGGGTTCAAAGTGGTTCCACCAAAATATAGTTTACTACTCAACATAGCATAATCAAGGGTTTGGATGTGGTTAGAGGCTTTGGAGAAAGCTCTAAGGTTAGGTTCCACTAAGGGATAGGTCTAGTGGCACATGCCATAAATATTTGAAGGGTTTTATAGTCCTAGAAATAGATTCAGTTTCTAAGGTTAGAGGTCTCAGAATGAGCTCAAATTTAGAGGGTAGACCCTAGGGACATGTTTAATCAATATACAATTGATAGATCATAAATCGGGGGTCATTTGATTAGGGTTTGAGGTTTTTGAAAAATCACTAGAAAAGGCTTTATGGGCCTAAGCCTTTAGCCTTGAGATTTGGTCTGAAATTTGGATTTACTCTGGATTTTAGATTTGATTGCTTGATTTTGGATTATCTAAATCAATGATAATCATCTGAATGATTGTATATGATTAGATAGGGCTAGATTTTGATATGAAGCTGGATTAATCTGGAGCTTAGAAAATTATGGGATCTGGATTGGTTTGAAGATTGGATTGATTTGAAGTTTCGATTAGTTCTAGAATCTGGAGGAATTCTAGGGTCTAGAATCTAGAAGAGGCCTGAGGCTTGGATAGATTCTAGGGGTTAGAATCTAGAAGGATCCTAGGGTCTAGGAAGATCCTAGGATCTAGGAAAGCTTAGGAACTGGATTGATCCTAGGCTCTAGATTAGTCCTAAGGTCTAAGTAGATCGTAGGGCCTGGATAGGTCTAAGGTCTAGGTGGATCCTAGGGCCAAGATAGGTCTGGAGACTGGATTGGTCCTAGTGACCTTATACAAAAATGAGGTCAACAAATGATCATGCGATAAATGTGAAAAAAAATATTGGGTAATCTTCAATGAATCAAAATACCTAGAGAAATATATAGAGGTCTACTGGATAATATTGACCACTAAGTTAGATGTTATGCATGAAGAATCGTGCTCTTCTGTTATAGTTCATAATTTTTAGCTAAAATTTATTATCTTTTGGCAAAAACATATAAAAAAATACAAATGATACAATTTCCTTCATAGGATCTATTTCTTATGAATTATAATTAAAACAAATGATCAAATGTAACAAGTTTAAATTTAAAATTTAAATTATATATATTCATAACAATGTAAGTTACATCATAAAATTTAAATTAATAACCACTTATTTTACTTTAAGAAATATAAAATATATATCATTATCTTAAGTAATAAAGAGAATGAAATGAATTCATTATCTTAAGATAATAAAACATATATCATTATCTTAAGAAATACAAAACATGCATCAAATAGGCCTAAAAACAGAAAGAAATAAACGAGCAAATGAAATGAATTGTTAGGAACACTACAATAATTCTGGGCGTCATTTTGACACTGCCATTGCAAAAGAGTTGTTAGGAACACTACAACCGGATCATCTTCCCAATACCATAGAAATAGGATAGATCATAAAGGATAGTGCAGAGTTTTAGATAGAGTGAGAGTTTGATGAGTTGTTGGAGTTATAATATATAATATGACAAGAAATAGAAAGAGTTATGAAGATGAGTAAAAATTATACGGAATATAAAGAGGGAAATATGAAAATATAAGAGACACAAATAGGGGAATATAAAGGGATATTTAATTAATAATAATTAAGATCATGATAAAAGGGAATAAGAAGAGTATGAGATAATAAAAAGAGAATGCGAAGGGGTATGCAATAAATGTGAATAAAGACTAAAAAATATTAGAGAATTCAAAGTATATATTTTATTTATTTGCTTAAATAATAAAGAATTATAATTAATTATTTTTTGAAATGAATAATTAATCATAATAAAATAATAAAAATAACGGCCATAATTCTATTTTAATAACTAATATGAAAGGTTAGGACTTTTTGTGAAGAAATTTAAATGGGTTTTATAACAGTAATATTTATAATAATAGATATATATTGTTCAAGTTGAATTTTGGGAGATGAAGATTAAGCTAATTTTTTTATAATAATTTGATAGTGAAGTTTTCCTATAAAATCAAACATAGTAATTTGAAATAATTTAATATTTATATTAATTTTTTATCTTCATTTATTTATTTAAATGCATGATATTTTTTATTTTATTTACATTAATTATGTTTAAGTAAGAGTCAATTAGTGTATTTAATTATATTTATTTTTACATTCAATAAGGATTAATTGATATACTTATTTTTATTATTTCTTAATTGATACATACTCTAGCAATTAATAATATAATTCATTAATTAATATTCATCATATATACATAATATTATAAAATTGATTTATAATTCTTCTCATATTAAATTCTAGCCCTTAAATTAATGATGAATATCGAATCCTAATATTTAAATGTATGATTATCTATACTAATATTATAAACGCCGCTCAAATTTTCTTCTAAACAAAATCTCGACCATTTATTTTAATTTTTCAAATAGAATCCTATCCTTTAAAAATTAAATTCCTATCTTTTAATATAAATTTAAATTATGATTAATAAATGAATTTTGTTAGTAGATTTTTTAATTATTATTTGCTAATTATGACATTATTTATTTACTATTAATGCCTTTATTTAAGTAACAGCTAATTGTTAGAATGTGAAAAATTTTAATTACATTTATTTATATATTCAAATATAATTAATTAATATATTTATTTACATTATATTTTTAATTTATACCTATCTGAGCAATTAATAACATAATTCATTAATGAATATTCATTCATTAAGAATTTTTTAAATTTCATAATTTCAATAATTTATAATTAAGAAAATAATGTATAAATCTTAATTAATTATTTCATAAAAGAATCTTTATATCTATACTACTATTATAAAAGCTACTTGAATTTTCTTTCAAACAAATTCCCGACCATTCATTTTAATTTTTCAAATGGAATCCTAACTTTTAAAAATTAAATTCTTATCATTTAATATAAATTTAAATTATGATTAATGAATGAATTTTAATAATAGATTTTTAATTATTATTTTTAATTATGATGCTATTTATGTTACTATTAATGTCTCTATTCACACTTCTAGACAATTAAATATGTCAATTTTAATTTAAGTGCGTTAATTAGTTAAAAGGACTATTAACGCACTCAAAATGATTCCCAATCCTTTGAGCTTCTATATTCCTCTTCCCGTCTGCTTTGACTTTAGATTTGGCCAGACCTTATATCCAGAAAACTATTTGTATTCCATATATATATATATATATATATATATAAGGCTACGATTGGATTACTCTATTTTTGAGCATTTATTTGTATTTGATTTGTTATGTGTAATTTTTTATTTTTACTCTCACTTGAGAGAGTAGGTTTATGTGACCCTAGGGGGTACTTTTGTCATTTGATGTCTTATTATATTTTGTTTATTTATAGGTCTAACCTCCTCCTTACGAGGATGATGATTGTTATGAATGAAAATTTCTGCACTTTGTGTCTAGGTGTGTTTGAGAGCCTTGAGAGTTCTTATGAGAGCTTATATGAAGTCCCTAGGTGAGAGCAAAGCAAGACCCGTCAACCACAGGAAGTGTCTGGGCTCACAATTTATCTTCGCCTCCACCCCTATTGAGCTTGCCGCCACCGTCATCTCCTCTCGAAGCTTCAACCGACCACCTCTTTGCTTCCATGGCCGAAACCATCATGACCCCCTCTTCCCTTTCCCCCCAAAATTTCAAATTGATCCTCTAACATTTTCCTAAATTAGTCAAACATTAATTTTGAAAAAAATATGAAATTCAAATTTTAAATCTCTTAAAGCCTTGAAATCCTTTCCCAAATTATTGGGCTATGTTTGGAAAGATATCCAATCAATCAATTTGAATATTAATTGGAGATCCTAATTAATCCCCTTTCTAAATTAGTCTAGTGTTAATTTAAAAAAATCTAAAATTCAAATTCTAAATCTCCTAAAACTTTGAAATCCTTTCCCAAATTATTGGGTTATGTTTGGAAATATATCCCAATAAATCAATTTGAATATTAATTAGAGATCCTAATTAATTTCCCTTCCTAAATTAGCCTAGTGTTAATTTTGAAATTTCCAAAATTCAAATTTGAAATATCCTAAGGCCTTGAAATCTTTTCCCAAATTGTTGGGTTATGTTTGGAAAGATATCCCAATCAATCAATTTTAATATTAATTGGAGATCACAATTAATTCCCCTTCCTAAATTAGCCTAGCATTAATTTTGGGAATTTGAATTCAAATTCAAATTCTCCCACAAGCCTTGAATGCCTTTCCTAAATTATTGTGCGATATTTGGAAGGATATCCCCATCATCAAATCTGAATATTGATTAGAAATCTGAATTAATTCTTCTTTCATTAACTAGTAAGTTATAGTTGGCAAGTCCACTATAGCCCCAAATCAGCCCCCTAATTATTTAATGCTTGCCGCCCCCCAATTTCATGATAGGAGCTTGTTGCTTCCCTCCCAAATCATCCCAAAGACAGCCGCCTGCTGCTAAAATACAAGATCTGCCCATTTTCCAGCCCCACTACCAGTTGTTCCAGGATTTAGCGCCTACATAGTTGCTGTCCAAAATTTTCGGAGACATTAGAGTGCTGTTCGGGCATGCAAGAGGGTTCAAATTGTTGCCCTTTCTATATAGGCAGCCAAACGACTTCACCGTGGCTTAGTATCTTCTTCCATGCGGGTAAACTCTCCTCCCCCCTGTATCTTTTTGATCTCTCCTCAATCGTGGCATCATTTTATTGTGAAAGCTTATCCACTTAGCCCACACCAAGAGCGTTGTGTGAGTGGGCATTTGTAGTGACTAATCTATTAGTTAACTTAGGAATTGTCTCTGAAATATTATGTGAGCATGTAATTAATTAATCTGCTATTTAATGGTCCTATCATTAGCATATGATTATTTTCTTAAACTTGATTACCCCCTTACATGCGAAAGTCATTGCTTAAGTTCATGGCCTCATGTTAATAAATTGTGAAGCTCTATTCAAGCACGTGCAATTTCCAAATCAACATCACTTGCATATATAGTTCTACATCACATTTATATGTCAAAATAAATCCTACCTCTTCATCTAACTGAAACTCTCCTTATTCCACATCCACTCCACCCATATTCCACATATATTCTCAATTCTGCAAGCCTTTTGAAGTTCTCTCCAATCTTCAGTTTTGAACTCACAAAATTGATCATTCTTCTCCAACATCTGATTTCCCTCGGCGGGAAAGGTATGCAATTGCTCTTCATCTCTCTCTCTCTCTCTCTCTCTCTCTCTCTCTCTCTCTCTCTCTCTCTCTCCATTTTTCTCATTTTTTTGTTGCAATGCATGTGGTTGTCGTAGCTTTGGGAGCTCTTAGTATGGCTTTGATTTGAACGAACGATGTTGAAAGTTCTCCCTAAATGGTATGACAAATTTTGCCTGATTTGAAGTGGAAATTTATGTTTTATCTTCTCATTTTTATGGAAGTGGCTATTTGTTTTTTATCTTCTTAATTTTGATTAATTTGATTGTTAGTTGTTTGCAACTTTTGTATTTTTTTAATTGCTACTTCCAATTTTTTTAACAAAATAAATTCAGAATGAGAACCATTTTTTTATTTTTTAAGCAAAATAAATTCTTATTCCTCTTTATCAAATGAGTTGCAGGAGTTATAATATATATAGTATAAGAAACAGAAAGAGTTATAAAGAGAAGAATATGAAGAGGAATAAAAATTATATGAAATACGAAGAAAAAAATATGAAGAGGAATAATAAATATAAGAGACACAAATAGGGGAATATGAAGGGATACTTAATTAATAGTAATTAAGATTATGATAAAGAGGAATAAGAATAGTATAAGATAACCAAAAGAGAATGCGAATAGTTATTCAATAAATTTGAATGAAGACTAAGAAGTATTAGAGAATTCAAAGTACATATTTTTATTTATTTGCTTAAATAAAAATAATTATAATTAATTATTTTTTAAAATGAACAATTAATCATAATAAGATAATGAAAATAACGGCCAGAATTCTATTTTAATAACTAATATGAAAGGTTAGGATTTTTTTTTTGTGAAGAAATTTAAGTGACTTTTATAATAGCAATATTTATAATATATATATATATATATTGTTCAAGTTGAATTTTGGGAGATATAGATTAAGTTAATTTTTTTATAATAAATTTGATAGTGAACTTTTCCTACAAAATCAAACATAGTAATTTTAAATAATTTAATATTACATTAATTTTTTATTGAAAGTAAATTGTACAGTTAAATGATAGCACACAGAATAAGCAAATAACAATATTAATTAAGATAGATTTAAAAATGAGAGTATTGAAAAGATCGAATTTAATTTAAATTTTTATATAATAATCATACATTTAAATGTTATTATTCGATATTCATCATAAATTTAAGGGCTAGAATTTAATATGTGAAGAATTATAAATTAGTTTTATAATACTATATATATGATGAATATTAATTAATGAATTATATTATTAAATTTTAGAGTAGATATTAATAAAGAAATAATTAAAATAAATATATTAATTAATCATAATTAAATATAAAAATAAATATATAATTAAATATATTAATTGACTCTTACTTAAATATAATTAATGTAAACAAAATAAAAAATTTCATGCATTTAAATGAATAAAAAAATTTAATAAATAAATTAATTAAATGTATAAATAAAATGAAAGGTTGAGATCTATCTTTAATAAATTAAATGGAAGGCTATGATTGCATTTGTGAGAAATCCTAAGCCACACTTATGTAGTATAGTATAGATAGTATAGATAATCATACATTTAAATGTTAGAATTCGATATTCATCATAAATTTAAGGGCTAGAATTCAATATAAGAAGAATTACAAAGTAGTTTTATAATAATATATATATTTTTTTCAGTTTTATAATAATATATTAATGATGAATATTAATTAATGAATTATATTATTAATTGCTATAGTAGGTATTAATTAAGAAATAATAAAAATAAATATAATGATTAATATAATTGAATGAAAAAAATAAATATAATTAAATGTACCAATTAACTAGGGGTGTCAAAAATTGACACGACCCGAAACCCGACTCGAACCCGATCAGAAAAAATTCGGGTTCGGGTCAACCTGTTTGTGAAACGGGTCGGGTTCGGGTTCGAATTTTTGACCCGTTTGAAAAGTGCGTCGGGTTCGGGCAACTCGAACTGACTCAGTTAGTCGTGTTCGCGTCTAGTTGTGAGTCGAATTGCGTAGTCGCGTCAAGCCTTGCTAGCCGTCTCGGCAGTCTCGCGCAGCAGCGTAGTGCCGGTCGCGTCAACCCACGTCTGCCATCCGCTTAGCCACTAGACGCGTAGGGTTTAGGGTCTGCCGCAGTGCCGCGTTCGCGTCTGACCCCACATGCGACAGCTGCAGCGGCATGCCTCGGCCAGAGTTTGCCGGACGCGTCAACCCCGCAGTTGCAGACGGCCAGTCGGCTACGACTCGCTCACTCGCACCCTTAGTCCGCTCCTCCGCGACGTCTGCTGGTCCCGTACGCTGGCTAGTGGCCTCACCGTGCGCTGGCCTTAGGCCTCACCATGGTCTACCATGCATCCGCGACTCCGCGCCAACCACACGACATTGCAGGCCTTCAGGTTCGCATTTTTCGAATGGGTCACGGGTCAGGTCGGGTCAATTCAGTAACCCGTGCGGGTCAGGTCCGGGTTAGAAAACCTAACCCGATTGCAATAACGGGTCGTGTTCGGGTTGACCCGTTTACGATCGGGTCAAGTCGGGTTCGACCCGAACTCGACCCGTTGACCCGAATTGACACCCTTACAATTGACTCTTACTTAAATACAATTAATGTAAATAAAATAAAAAATGTCATGCATTTATAGAATAAATAAAGTTAATTAAATGTATGAATAAAATAAAAGGCTGAGATTTATCTTTGGTAAATTAAATGGAATGTTAGGATTGTATTTGGGAGAAATTCCAAGCCAGTCTTATATATTATTATAGATATAACTTATTGTAATATGGGAATTATATAATTAGGGATTTGAGAAGGCGATGGTCCGACAATAATGGTCAAGCAATTGTAAATGGTGATGGTCTAACACTGATGAGTAGCCGTGTGTGATGGCAGTGATGGGCTGCAGTCTGATATTGGCAGTCAAGTAGTCGTCCAATGATGGTGCGTAGCTAATGTTTGATGGCAGCAATATGATTGTGGTCTAATAGAGAGGGTTGGGGGTAGTTGAGCGGTGTTGTAATAATAATATTTGAGTGGTGGTCTGACGACTATAGTAGGGTAGTGGTCCGATGGCCGTGATTATAAGGCGTCGATTATGTGTAGCTCTAGGATTCTTTAAACATTTGAGCTCTCTATAATCTTTCATCCTATGTCCTCCTAATTTTGTATAAAGAGTGATTATATTTAGAGTTTTTTTAGATTAACAATATTCATAATCCAAAACATTCTATCGGGTGGCCTATATTGAGTCCTTGATTATTGACTATTTTTCAGCATTTAATTGCCTTAATGATGCCAACATTTACTGACCTTAAGACTATTGAATTTGTCTTGTCGAGACCTTCGATTCGACTATAAACTTATAATATACGGAGATCATTTGATGCCTCAATTAATATCATGAAGTTCTAATGATGCTTCAAGTATATGATACGGGCTCATTTAAACTCAGATCGAATCATTTTTTGTTTGGTTGAATTCATCTTGCTTAGATGTTCAAGTATATTATAAGTTGCTGAAATAAGAGTTCAGATGATTTTAAATTTGAATTCAAAAGATTTCAATTTTAATATGTATTAAGATTTGTGCGTGATCACACAGATTTTATGGTGATGTATTAAATATATTTATTAAAAAAATGCTTAGCAAGTTAATGAATCAAGGGAGTAATAAGTGGAACAATTAACTTTAAAATTATTAGATTTACATATATATCATATAATTATTTATAAATCATTTAAACCTCAAGTGCATTTTATTTTTAAAATAATAAATTATTATTTATAATATTTTTTATTTGATTTAAAAAATTATGTATTACTTAAATAAATTTAAAAATTATGTGTTAAATATATAAATAAAAAAATTTATCATACGTAAATTCTCCAAAATTAAAATAAAAATAATTGGCGTCCCAGGACGGGGTAGGGCGGTATGCTCGGAAATTATGCATAAATACCAAAGTTAGGGTTCCGCTCTATTCTAAATTGTCGATTGGCATCCAAACCAGGGAGACTTTCGCTCTCGACGGCTTTTCCACTCGATCATCCGGTATGCTCTCGCACTTTTATTTCGGAAGCTTTTATAGTGTTTTTTTCTTAAAATTTTTGTGGCTCTATTGGTTTATCTTCATATTTTTTCTTTCACGGCATGTGATCTTATCCTATTACAAAAGATCTCTTTGGAGTTCATTTCCTTCTCTGCTTGTTCGAATCAAGTGCCTGGGTCCGAAGTTCGTTTGCGTATTTCTTTGCATGAGATCTAGTGATTTATTTAGGTATATTGGGAAGCTGTGCTTAAAATTGAAGTTTTTTAAGCGGATTTTTAAAGATGATTTCTTGAATGCTTGTAAGCTGCTTCTGAACTTGATCTGCGAACCAAATAGGCTATTTTTCTCTCTTGTTAGTTAGCATAGCTTAAGGAAGTTTCATTTTCATTATGACCTTTTATTTGAAGGAAATCCAAGGAGTTTTCTTGTTCCTTTGTTTGCATGTTACTACTGATTATTTCCTTGTATTTCTTTAAAATAATCTACAAGATTACGAGTTTGGTCATAGACCATCTGCCGGCCTTCTTTGTTTGAATGGTTCCTGATCATTGGCTCCATGACTCGTTTAAAGCATACCGTTTACTGAATCCAACAAAACCAGTCATATATCTTGGTTTCTTCAATTTTCGGGATATTCTGACTACGATGGAGATACTGTATGTTTTGCTGGCTATATTCTTTTGACTCATGACATTTATTATGATGGGTTTTTTCCTTTAAAAAAATTATTAGGTTATGTTAATTGACAATATGCAGAGTACATTTATACTGATAAATGTAGTATCCGGTCCAGGCTTTAGGTGGTTTGCTAGTTGGAAACAAGTCTTTCCTGATTATGGACCCTTAACTGTCATAGCATTTTAAGAATTATATTGATAACTGGTCTGGTTTTGGTATCATGAAGCTGTTGACTAAATTATCATATAATCTAGATGATGACAGCCTTGATATTCTTTTAACTTATGTTGCTGTTGTAATGAAAGTGGATTTTTGTTGCTTTAAACATTTATTGTGACTTGATTCTTAATATTTCTGTACCCATGTTCTAAAATCTGGCTGCTGGTAGGTGTTTCTAAATAGCATCATGCATTAGGATTAAGAATATCAAGAGTTAAACTTACCTGATTGTATCTTCTTCCACTGTAATAGGCACAGTGGAATTTAACAATTTTTTACTGCAGCATTTCATAGATGTCTTTGTGCATCCTACTTGTATGTATATTTTATTCTAGGTATTAGAGCTTTACTTATTTGTTACTTTCCTTGTTATCTCTGTGCTTCTCACATTTTTTTTCTTTTTTCTCCCCTTTCTTTTGTTTCCCTCTCTTTTGGAATCATTGTGTTGGGATTTGAATAATTTAATCAGTTAAACAAAAGCAAGATATTTCAAACTTCATCTTGCTTTCTAAATTAGCTAAAATTCTTTACATCATTTTGTCCCTGTTGAGTATCATCCTATCTGTTATCATGATTATATCGTTCTCTTACCTGTTCTATGTTTACTACTATTGTTATCATCCAATACAAATGATCTGTCAAATTGAGACTCCTTTGGGGCTTTCCATGGCTTGGATTGAGATGAGATTCTTACTTTGGAATTCCTCTCATCCATTCATTTATTTTCCTTCCAACAAAAATTTGTATGCTTCCTCCGCAAATGCTTTTGGCTTCTCTTCTCCACAGTTGCTTTCCAAGATTCCATTAGATACAGAAAATGCCGAAGACAAGAGCAAGAGCTGCTGCTGCTGCTAAGGTAACTGAGCCTGTAATGCCTGCTGAGCCTGAAGAGCAGGTGGAACTTGATGGTTATGAAGAAATGGAAGAAGAGGTTGAATATGAAGAAATTGAGGAAGAAGTAGAGGAGTTGGAAGAAGAAGAGGAAGAGGTGTTGGAGGAGGAAGAAGAAGAAGAAGAAGTAGAAGTAGAAGAAGAAGGAGCTGATGAGGGGAGTGATAATGATGTTGTTAATGTTGCACCTACAGAAGCCAGTGTAACTTTGGCCATTAAAGATCCTGTGAAAGAGGATGGTGAAAACCTGGAGGATGAAAGCAAGAAGCATGCTGAACTACTTGCACTTCCTCCACATGGATCGGAGGTATATGTTGGAGGCATCCCTCCTGATGCAACTGAAGAAGAGTTAAGAAGCTTTTGTGAACCAGCAGGCGAAGTTACTGAGGTAATTTGTACTTTCTTTCTATTATCAATATATTTTTAAGTTTTTATATAATTTCAATTCATAGAAGGTTTTGAAATTGGCAGGTTAGAATGATGAAAGGCAAAGATTCATCAGAGAATAAAGGTTATGCCTTTGTTACTTTCAGGACAAAGGAGTTGGCTGCAACAGCTATTGAGAAACTGAACAATACTGAATTCAAGGTAGTATATATATATTGTCTTTAGAAATGCTTTAATTTGTTTTCTCAAAAAACTGCATATTCTCCTTTTTGTTGATCAGTTCTCATGCATTAAAGTGGTATTTGGATTTTGGAATACGCATGCACCCAGGTGCACGTATTAGAAGCTATAATATACTTTTACAAAATTGATTCTCGAACTTTATACTTTATAGTTATTTTATTTTATCTGTAGAATTAATAAACTCATCAAAACATTGATGCTTTTGGTTTTTGAACAATGCAAAAAAAAAAAAAAGACATTTGAGTCAAAAGTATATCATAAAAAATTATTAAATGGGCAATATTAAATGATGTTAATTTTTTTTAAAATATACCACATGCAGTTTGAAGCTTATGATGTACTTTTAGAAGTAAGATTATCTATCCTTATCATTATTTTAGTTTGTTTAGAATTATGAAGATTAAACTTGCTTTTGATTTTTTTGAGCAATGTAAAATAAATAAATTATTTTCATGTCTTTTGCATCTAAAGCACATTTAAAACAATTATTAATTTGGCAATGCTAAATAATGTTAAAAAAAAATTTAAACTACATTTTCTAATTATACATATGCAATGAGCTCGTTTTGAACTTGTCCGTGCATATTTTTTTATATCTTCATGTAGAAAGGTTGGACGGAAATCAAACAAGGTATGGAAAACATGAGCCATGTTGTTACTATTTCTTTGTACTAAAGTTTGCTAGAATAATGAAAATGTAGTTGAGATTAAAAAGTAGTTTAAATTAAACAGTTTATTAGTAAATTTCAAGAAATTACCAATAATTTGGATTAAAAAAAAACTAAGAATTAATTGCCTATATATTTTGAATTACCGAGCTTCATGCTTCTTTTTAGTAGAATTGCAGTTAAGGGTTATTTTGAATGTTATGTATTCACAGAAACGTAAATTGTTTCATACTGAATGCTTCAGTGGTTTGATTATTTTTGCCGTTCACTGCTCCAAAGAGCTGAAGATTTTCCATTCTCATGCAAGTTCATAAGTAGAAAAGAGACATGCAGCCCATGAGATGCCAGCTACTATGTGGCCATAAACATAAATTGTTTGATACTGAATCTTTCAGTGCTTTGTACGCTTTTGTTGTTTTTTCCTTCAAAGAGCTGAGGATATGCCATTCTTATTCAAGTCCATAAGCAAAGTGGAAAAAAGACATGCGTCCCATGATATATGCCAGCTGCCATGCAGAGGTTACAAAGTGTGCTGATAGCTAGATTGTATAGTTCTTGGTCAACAAGTTTTCATTTACACTCCATTTAAGGGCTAGTATTAACATTTATATCATTTAAGAAGATATTTTATAGAATTTAACAGTATTCTTTTAAATTGCAGATGCATGTTTATTGAAAGCTTCATCATTTATTAAATTCTTGAATTATTCATCATTAACATGAAAATACTAATTATCATCATGATTAGACCAAATCACAATTATTTGTGCCTTCTTTATGAGTCATCAATTTTCATTCATTCCTATGAGCGTTGTAAGAGGTGTTAAACTTATTCTTCAACCATTTTCTTTTCTAATTCTTTCACACTAATTTTGTCCTTCTGTTTATGGGTGTATTTTCAATCCATCTTACATTTTGAAACCACTTATATGTTTTCTATTATCTTATAGCTATAAATTTTCATCTGATATAATCATTCTCTAACTATCATTTCTAATTTTGCTACACATATTTCTCAATATTCTTCCTTGATGCTAAACTTAGTTATAAACTACCTATTTATTGCCCAACATAAATTTATATAATAAGTTTTTCTTTTTAAGTATGATATCCCTTCAATGGGTAATATCATGGAGACACTTGTATTTTGGCTATACAAACATAACTTCATATGTTATGCCTTTTTTTATATTCTTACTATTCTATATAGTAGATTCAGCATACTTGAGTTTATCACGCGAAGGATTCACTTTATCTCCGTGTGTTATGTCTTTATTTATATCCCTATTCTTTTGTATAGTAGATGTAAGATACTTGATTCTATCTTGCATAGCTATCAATTTATCTTTTGATAATATTGGTTGACAAATATTAATATTAAGTTCACTAAAATTACTTATCATATGACCAATCTTTATTTTTACAAGTTCTGATTATTATCTTCTAAACATTTCTAAATGTTTTTTTGACTTCCCACTTATTTAGATTACGTCAATTGTAAAGAGTATATGCCATGCCAACTCACTTTTAATATCATGTTCATGAGTTTTACAAATAAGTATGAACTAACTGTTTATATGATGCAAGCAAAAATTAGGAAAACCCTAATTTTTGCAAGCAAAAAACAAAGACTTCCTAGGTAATAGAAAGATACATGAAATGCTCAAATTTAGACAAATTACGACAACTAACACAACATATTCCTTTGATATAATAAAAATGACGCTTACAAACTTTGACACTTACAAAAACAAATCCTAAACTTGCATTCATTCGCTTGAGAAGAAAGATACAATGGGGTGGACACTTGCGGATAGAATAAATAGATTAGAAGCCGAGAAGAAAAAGGAGAAGCTCGTAAGCTTTCCTAGAAGACGAGAAGAAGAGGTGGAACAAGCTCGCAAGCTTTTCCAAAACAAATCCGCAGGTTTTCTTTCCAAAAATCACATCATAACTCTCCTCTCTAAATATCAAAACATCTCATATTTATAGATAAAAGAGGGCAGCCAAACAGCCGCTAAAATCTCTTCAACTAACTATATTAAAAGAGGGAAATAGAAGGCCAAGAGACACACAACAGCAGCCCCACATTCAGCACAGAAAACAGGGAGAAAAAGCCACGGGAAAGCAGCCAGAGGAGGACCCAAAAAGCCAACACAGGAAACCCAGCCAGGGAGTTACAGGA
Organism: Dendrobium chrysotoxum; assembly: GCA_019925795.1. Lineage (NCBI taxonomy): Eukaryota > Viridiplantae > Streptophyta > Magnoliopsida > Asparagales > Orchidaceae > Dendrobium > Dendrobium chrysotoxum. The sequence goes on from CM034313.1 coordinate 59,928,030, forward strand.
AAGCAACCAGAGAGGAACCCGAAGAGCCAACACAGGAAACCCAGCCAGGGAACCAAGAAGGCCAGGGGGGCGGAACCATCAGGAACCAAGGGGAAGAGCAAGCTCCTTTATGATTTTATGAGCTAGGAAGAGTAATTAATTTTCTAAATAATGAGCTTAAACTTCAGCTCAAGCATTAATGAGCTAGCACCAAGTAGATCCCCTCATTTGAGCTTAAAATCAAGTAGCCAAGGCCCATCCGAGAACAACAAAGGCCCAAAACCGAGAGCAGCAAACAGCCCAAAGAACAAGAAATTCTCATGATGAATTGACCCCCCTTGCCTACATCATTATCATTGATGTATTCTATTGTAATTGAAAATTCTTTGGCCACTCTCCATCATTGCTAGTACTAGGCAATGTTTCATTATACATATTAATAATAATTTAAGCATGCTTTTGAAACAACGTTTTTTTCCTTAATATACACTAAATAATTGTTTTGTGATTCGATTATATGCCTCTCAAGATTTATAAAAATCATATGAATCATGCAAAAAAAAAAAAATATTAAGATCCTTTCTCAGCTTTGTAAACTTTTTTATTAATTGTCTTGACATAAAAATTACTTTCATTATGGATTTTTCTTACATGAAATCAAAGTTTTTATTTGAAATTAACAAAAAAAATTCTAATCTAATGTTCCATACTCTTACTCTTTCATTGCATGATTGCAGTTTTGATTTGTCTACAATTATTTCAATATTGAACTTTTCTTTGTTCTTAAATATTATTGGCAAAATATTTCTGGTTTACTCATTTGGTATCATCAAAATTTTCATAGGAAAGATTTGTTGGCCAAAACCATTGCAATGACATCCATACCTCTTCAAACTCAATAAATATCTCTTTTTGACCATTATGTATCCTCTTCATAGTTAACTTGACTTCGTTTTTCTTAGATCGATTTATAATGCAACTCATTATCCTATTCATTATGCCATTTTAAAACGTTTCTTATTTAAAACTCCCATTTAATAATTTCTTTAATTTATATTTTAATATCTTTGCATCTAATGCATCTACTTTATCAATATCTATTATCTTTCTATTATTTTAATTTTTTATATTTCTCTTTATCTTTTCTTAACCCCAAGCTTATTATACAATTAATCAAAAGTTGTGACCATCATCTTTATAAGATTTCGAGTTTTTTATGGTCATCATAAGTTTCATTAATGCTTACCTTTTGCCATTTTTAAAATCCCATTGATTTTCCATTATGATCTTTTATACCTGCTCAATTCGCCACCAAGTCTCCTTAGTACTATATAATTAATTTTTACTATCTTAAAATTTATATGACAATCTTCTTAATAGAATTATTTATCTTATCTCATATTAGGTATGACTTTATAAGAATCTCATTTTTTAAATCTCTTATCAACTTATGATAAGCTTCTTGTATAGATAAAAAGAGAAAGATACCTTTAGAGCAGGTGCGAACTCCAAAATAAATGAAAAAAGAAAAGAAAAGAGAAGAGAAGAAAGAAGGAGAAATTTTATTCCATGATCTGAATTACAACAATTTTGGGCTTATTTAAGGCCTTACATGAACCGATTTAATTGGGTTTTATGTCATGTTAGACAGGTTGCTGTATTATAAAAAGAATTACAAAAACTAATGTGTACAAGTTGATTTGGCCTAGTTTAAGTGGGCAGAAGGTCTCGATTGGCTAAGTAAATCTTAGAGTGTTTTACCTTCAGTTTTTTTTTTTTGGCTATTTTGGATCGCAAGTTGCGTGGTACTGCATAATTGTAGGTTGGTTTCCTATTATATGCTTTTGTTCGGTTGGCTGATTGGTAGGTTGTCTTCTTCCTTTTCTATGATAGACTTTAATAATCATTTTGTTGTTTTTAACCTATTATCTTTGATACTCTCATTACTATGAAAAATAATATTGTCCTCAAGGTTGAGGGATGGAAAAGTAGAGTTGTTGAAAAATTTTATCATGTGGCATCATCTAGCATATTGAGTTTCATTGCAAGAGTACATGGCGGTGAGGTTGACCATGAAGTTGTATAATGCGAGAGGCTAAAATTGTATGCGGTAGGAGTGGTTGATTGTTGTGGATGAAAGCAAGTAGAGTTGTGGTGGAAGCGGATGATCACCTTTAAACGGTTTGAGAACTAAAATATGGAAGACTGGGTGAAATTTACCTTTAGAAGGAAGGGTGAGTTGGTAGTCCATGAGAATGATAATAGCTTGAATTGGAAAATGTCCAAAATAAGTTTTGTCTGATTTAAAGTGTGCGATTTGCAAAAAGGTTGGAATTTGACCATAACTAGATCTCTTATTGAAATTGTAAATCTCGACAATAATGATCTGCCATCATTTTCATGCTGTGTTTGGCTTATGGCATATTTTGCTTAAGGGTTTGTAAAAGAGTATCATGATCTGTTAATAGAGTATTGACGTTGTCAATGTCAGAAGTACCATGGATATATGCTAGAATTGATGGTGGTAGACAACCATATAGAGCCTGATATGTGGTCATTTGAATAGCTGTATGGAAGGATGCATTATAACATAATTTGGCTCAACATTGAAATGTAGACCACAATCATGGATTGGTGGAAATTTTAGTATGAAGATATTGTTCTAATATCATTTGAGGACGTCTGTTTGACTATCTATCTGAGGATGATATGTAGTGCTAAAATCGAGTGTAGTACCGCTTAAAGTAAAAAGGTAATGCCATAAATTACTTAAAATTGTTGTCTCTATCAGACATGATCGTTTTTGGAAAATCATACAATCTAACAACCATAATGGCAAAGAGTTTGGCAACTTGAGATGCTGAATAAGTTGTAGGTAAATGTTAAAAATGAGCATATTTTGGTAGATTATCATCTACAACTTTAATAGCATTATAACCTTTTGAATTTGGTATTTTGGTAGATTATCATCTACAACTTTAATAGCATTATAACCTTTTGAATTTGGTATTTCGGTAATGAAGTTCATAGACAAATTTTCCCAAAGTTGTAAGGGTAATGGTAGTGGAGATAGTAGGCTGGCATGAGGCATGTAAAGGTTTTGATTTCTTGACAAATAAGACATTTGCTAATGAAGCCAACAACATCTTTGTGGAGGCTAGGCCAATAAAAGTATGTTGAGATTCAATTGATGATTTTGAGAATACCTAGGCCTACAAGAGGTGTCGAATGGAATTCATTGAGAATTTTATTTTTGAGTGAAGAATATTTACTGATATAAATAAAGCCTTGATAAAAAAGGATATTGTCCCTGAATTGATAATTTGTATGAGAGAGTTCACCCTTGGCTAGTTGAGAGGTTATGTGAAGGATATTTGGAGAAAAGCTTCTTGCTTTAAAATATTTATAAAGAAAAAAGAGAAATTGGTGAGTAAAGAAAAATAGAGTAGAGAGGAATGAAGTGACTCCCTGTCCTTTGGCAATCTTGATAGAGAATTGGCAACTGTATTTGTTTTGTCGGGTTTATATTCAATACAGAAATTAAAACCTAAAAGTTTACCAAGATAATATTGTTGGTCAGGGGTTTGAATGATTTGTTTTTGGAGTTCACGCAGATTTTTATGATCCATGCAAATAACAAAATGAGTGCCTAATAAATATTGATGCCACTTACAAACAACTTTGTTAAGAGCATCATGATAGTTTAGTACTCAATTTCTTACTTAAAAAAGAGATGGGTTGATTACGTTATAACAAAATAGCTCCTCTTTATCTCAACCTAATTTATTGTTAATTTTACCAGCAGACAATTATTTCTAACCTTTCCAAATTCAATTTGCTTTTTCAACCTTCCATTTAATCAATTAATTTATTGCAAATAAGCAATATTTACTTTTCTTCTAGTTATCGTGGGTACCAGTTCCATATCTTCTCATTCAATGCTCTAAAATTGGATGTATCGCATCTAATTTTACTTTAGCATAGCCAATCCTTGCTTACTTTTACTTCAATTGGATTAAGTTATGGAACACCGCGTGTGGATTCCTTTGAGGCAACTTTTATTTATTTTTCATCACAACAGGGTTAAATTATAGTGTGCTACTTGGGATTGGCGTCCTAGCCAACCCTTGTGTAGTTACTACAACTGAAAGTTCCGTGCCACTCTTGTAGTTACTTTAGGTATCTTTGGTTCTTGTGAAACTTACAAGTATTATGCTACGGACTGTCTCAGGGCAAGAGGATCAAATGTTCTGCGTCTCAAGCAAAACATAGGCTGTTTATAGGTAATATTCCCAGAAACTGGACTGAGGATGATTTAAAGAAGGCTGTGCTGGAGATTGGCCCGGGAGTTACTAGTGTGGACTTGATGAAGGCAAGATATTTCGCTTCTCAAAACTATGGTTTAGTATTAAAATTTCTCATTATGCTTTTATAAAATTTGTCCTTCTGTTTATGGTTAATTTTTCTTTGTATAATAATTTATAATATGTCAATTACAACCGTGTTCTTGAGATCAAGGGTCTCCCCACGGTGGTTACATTTTTTTTATAAAAATCCTGTTACACCCATGTTTTTGAGATCAAGGGTCGCCTCACATTGGTGAACATTTTTAAAAACTCCATAAGGGGGCCCTTAGTTCCTTTTCAAATTTCACCTAGGTCCATCAATTTAGTTGTTTGTCTTCAAAGTGGCTCCTGACCTGTTGATTAACTAACATAGGTAAAAAATAGTGATTAAGTAGGTTCACATGATCATAGGTGTGGCATTTTATTGAACGTTGAATGTTTCATGTGATGAAAATACCATTCTCCTTTATGAGGTCACATTTCTCCTCATTCAAAGCGATGTAAACCCAAGAGTTATTAATAAATAGGCTAATTAGGGGGGAAAATAGAGACTATTGTGTAAAAATATTATAAAAACCCTAGATAGAGTCAAGACAAATCGTCAAGAAATTTGGAAAAACAAAGCACATGAAAAACCATAGACAGAAGCACAGTATAGAAGCTAATGGTTAGAACATATGCCTATCTGCTGCGAAACCTGGCTTTTTTCATAAACTCTTTTGCCTTTTGTTTTCCCAATTGCTGTGAAAACCACTTGTTCGTTGGAAATGATAAATGAAAATTGAACAATGGATAATTATCCATGGTTTATCAGCTCGTGTCAACTAAGTTGCCTGACTTATCGACATTTTTAAAATTTGATTGATTCTTAGTAGATCTGCATTGAAGGACCAATTTGAAATGTATAATCAAACTTAAGGATCTAATTAAAAGGTTTTTAGAAATATGAATTGATGTGAAGTGATCTAATTTCACTCTCCTTAAGGTTCTTATTTATGAGCAGGTGAATCAAGAAATAAGTAATAAAAGATAAAATTGTTATCAATTTGGGTCAGAAACATTGGAATAAATTCAATAGATACCTCATCAGAGGTTGTGTTATCTGGTTGTTCAATTGATTAATCTATAATATTCATTATTTGGTCTAGGCTGTTCAATTGATTAATCTATAGTAGTCATTATTTAGTCTATTCACGCTCAAAAATATAGTTCATTTTTATCAGTATTTGATCTCGTATTTAATGTCAATTTAAGATTAATTTTGATTCAAATATGATCTTAGTCTCAATGTTGCATTTAGACTTAAATGTTGGCTCCTATTTAGTATAGATTTAGGTTCATAAACATGACCTAATATATGTGCAATTTAGGTTCAACAATATTAAATGTAAAAAAAAAGTAGATTTATATTGTAATTGCAACTGCTGCATCTACTATATTCTAGAAGGAAAATTCATGAACTACAATCTAATTAAGTTGATCAACATCAACTAGACATGATTTTTGAGTTGGTGTGTCTGCTAGCCTGTGGAGGAGATGATAATGAAATTTTTTAAAGGATTGTAAACACGTGTAGTAGAACAATTGTAATATTCCTCAACATCTAAAGTTACATATAAACCTTCATATTCTATTTTTGGTGAAATTTAGTTTAATTCATCTCTAATTTCTTGTTAAGATCTTTAATGCAAGAAAAAATGATAACACAACAGTCTAGAGGTAAATAATTTCAGCTACAAAACGTAAATCTTGTACAGTATTCAAAAACACAAAAATCACCTTGAACATAATAATCAACTTGCTTGCAAATCTTAAATTGATCCTCCAATTGTTTCCTCATTTCCTTGTATTTTTTGAGCTGCACACATTGCTATTTAAATTTATATTTTATATCAACATATATAGATTTAGTAACAACAATTTATCAAAAGATTTAAACATGGTCTACCCGTTTTAATTTGACGCATTTAACTCTTGGTTATATTGTAGCATTCAAATAGATCTTTTAAATTATTGATTCAATTTGAAAATTTATTAAGATTATGTCTCATAGTCACATTATTCTTGCCTAAAGTTAAATTTCCTTATTTTGCTTTGCATTGCTGTTTTTGTTATTTTGTTTGTTGGCTTAGTTATTATGTTCTTCTAATTGACTTGATAATGCAACCTTCATTGATACCAAATTTAATGCAAGACGTCTTAGAATCTAGTTTCTTAATGCAACTGAAAGTACACAGTGAATGAAATTCAAGCACACAAAACTTAGAATTGACAGTGAGCAGACCACTAATTAAAACAAATTCTTATTATATTTTAATGCAACCAAACATAGGTAAAATTTCCACAAATGATAACACCACCACCACAACAACATCAACATCAAGCCTTTATCCCACTATGTGAGGTCGGCTACATGAATCCTTTTTCTCCATTGTGCCCTGTTAAAAGTTAAATTCTTATTTCAATCTAATAAAGAAAGCTTATTTCTAATATTTTCTAGCCAAGTCTTTTTAGGTCTACCTTTGCCTTTCTTAACATAAGTCAAATCTAATACATCTACTTTCCTAACCAGGTCATCGGAAGGCCGCCGTTTTATGATAATGTAATGATTATCCAATTTTAGATTCTAAGAAATTTGAAGCCCATAAATCACGCTATGACGCAATCAGAAAATCTAGATGTAGCAATTTTAGATAAAATCAATTACACTTGGCAAAATCAATATCAAATTGAATAGAAGAAAAATAATAAGAGCACCAAAAAATTAAAGCCTCGCACCAAATCAGTATAGGGAGATGACTTTTCCCAAAAATTAGTTCACACTTACGCGATACTAAAAAATATTCAACATCCAACAAATAAATGTGGGAAATTAAAAATTTTGTTTTGTGAAAATTTATAATCATATGCTTAAGAATTACAGTATTTATAACCATTAAATACACCAAAGTAGGTAGTCCCATGATCACAATAAAACAAACTCCAAAATTCATGCAGAAAAGCTGAGTTCTCACCAAAAAGTTGCAAATAGAACAACTGGATAAGCATGGGATTGTGAATAGAGGAGCGGCAACATGGGATGGTGGGATCAGCGGATAAACATGCAAGTGGTGGCTCAAGATCGCCTGATTATGTGATTACATGATCAAGGAAATAAGCATGAGTAGTGGCTGTATGGAAAACGTGGGATTTGCCTATAATTGCACCACCTTATGTACCCATGCATAATTTACCTTTTATTTATGAATTTCTAAATAATGTGCAAATGCATCTTTTTGATGCATTTCTTCTTATGTTGGCATTGTTTTTAATGTTCACGCTGATTCTGTATTTCCCAAGTTAAGAAACTTTCTAAAGCTAGCGTCTTATCCTAAAATTTAGGATCCACAAAATTCTAGCCGCAACAGAGGATTCGCTTTTATTGAGTTCTACAACCATGCTTGTGCTGAATATGCAAGGAAAAAAATGGCAGTTCCAAAGTTCAAATTAGATTCTAATGCCCCTACTGTCAGCTGGGCTGATCCTAAAAGTGGAGATTCATCTTCTCAAGTATTAAAATTTACTCGTGTTAATTTTCTTTGTTTCCATCTAGGTCTCTTGGTCACAGGTTATTTACTGATGGTCTTTATTATTTGCAGATTAAGTCAGTCTATGTTAAAAATTTACCCAAGGATGTTAACCAAGATCAGTTGAAGAAGCTATTCGAACACCATGGGGAAATTTCAAAGGTCGTGCTGCCTCCTGCAAAGTCTGGGCAGGAAAAGAGATTTGGCTTTGTTCATTTCGCAGAAAGATCATCAGCCATGAAGGCACTTAAAAACACCGAGAGATATGAAATTAATGGTGAACAACTGATTTTAATTTGTTTTTGTGTTTCTTTATTACGCTTTCTTTAGGCTAATTAGGTGATGCTTCTGTTTTGTTCATTAAACAGGTGAAGTTCTCGAGTGTTCCCTTGCAAAGCCCCCAGCTGATAATAAGAAGGTGGAATCTGGATCCGGTGCACATAAAGGTGCTCTCCTGCCAAATTATGCTGCTGGTCGCGTTGGATATGGAATCATGGGAGGTGCTTATGGTCCTCTTTCTCCTGGTTTTACACCGGTATAACATCTTTTCCTTTTCCTTGTAGCTTATTTGGTCTCTCTCTCTCTCTCTCTCTCTCTCTCTCTCTCTCTCTCTATGCATATATTGTTTGTAGTAATAATCCACTGCGGTTCGCAGACCATGATATATGGAAACAGACATGCTGCTGGCACCGCAATGGTTCCCATAATGTTACCTGATGGGCGCATTGCTTACGTTGTGTAAGTAATTGATTCACAATTGAGCGTTCATTTGCAGCAAAAATGTAGTATTTACAAGGCTCAAAATGTCTCTTGAATGCTGCAGGCAACAACCTGGAGTGCCAATAACTCCGCCATCTCGCGGCGGCAGTAAATCTGCCACTAGCCGTAAAGGAAATGACAATAACCGGGGACGCCGCTACAATCCATACTAGGCTTCGATGTAACAACGTCATTGTAGTAGTAGTATTTCACTGAACCTCTAGCTGAGACTATTTTATTTGTTGCCTTAAAAAGAAAATTGCAAGCTTTGTAGTCTTTCTCTCTGGTATTGTGTTTTGTAATTTATGCACGATGAAATTTTATCGAGTGCTAAGACATTTCTGTTCTGTTATAGTGTTGGTGTGTTCTACTCATGCATTTGAGCTTCTCTAACACAGCTGGAGTTAAAATACCTTCTAAATACTCATCATAGTCCTGCTATAGTATATAGTGTTTGTATGCTCAGTTGGAAAGAAATTGTAGCTTGTGATGAGAATATAGTCAGTAATGCCCTATTTAACCAGAAATGCTATCATTTCGAACTGTTCTTTTTAAACAAAACCACAGTAAACAGTACATTATTAATCATTAGTGATTTTTTTTTGGGACATTTAGGCAAATTAAAGTAGACTCATACATAAAACTCGAACTTAAGATTTTTTAGTTGGTAGCTTAAACTCTCAACCAACAGATCAAAATGGGTTGTGTATCATTGGTGATTTTGGGATGCTACATGAAGGCAAGTTAATGCTTCTGTGTTCTCCGAGCAATAGGTTGGGATCTTTTGTAGTTTTTTAGGATAATTAAGAGGTGGTTTGAAATCATATTTGCTTTTTGTTTTTAGTTGTTTTTTATGTGTGTTTGGTTGGTTTTGATATTAAATTAAAAAAATATTTTTTATTTTTTATTGAATATCAAATTATTTGATTTATGTGATGATGGTGGTGGTTGGTAGTGGCTAGTTAGATGATGATAATATTATTGGTGCAAATTTAGAGTGATCGTTATATTAAAAAATACTTAAAATATTTAATATTTTACATTATTTTAAAAATAAATTGATTTAAAAATAAAAAAATATTTAAAAATATACTAAATAAGCATTTTTTAAAAAAATATAACATAAAATAAAATAAAATTGTAGCTCAATTTGATCTGTTGGTTAAGAATTTTGACAATTAATTATGAAGTCTTATGTTTGAAGTTTGCGTATGTAATATGTGTATTTTAATTACTTAAAATGAAAAAATAAAAAACACTTCTCCCAATTAGGGGCTAAAAATGTGTATTTGCTCCATAAAGCATTATCTATTATTAATGTCTAGGATTAGATCCATAAAAAAATGTCATTCTAAACAAAAATGCATTGTATTTATAGCCATTAGAAAAGGATGAAGAAGGCGGCCACAAGAAAAGCAGCGTTTGGAATGCTGAAGATTTACCCTAGTAGTTAAAAATAAGGCTAGAGAAATTTGACTTCATATGCCTTATAATAGATGGTTAAATATTTATATTATTTATTATTTTAAAGGAATACACCCAAAAGTTTATTTCACACAAAACCACCTCCAACGAGTGATAATATCTTGTATTCGTGAGCTACTTCGTGAAGAATCCTCAGACTCAGATTCAACAGATACTCCTTATGAGTCTAGTTCAGACTCGTCAAATTATTGCATCACGTGCAATAAAAATGACTACTATAAATCTATAATAGAAATGTCAGGATTATATATCCTGACAGATGAACAAAAGAATCAAATGATTCAAATCCTTGGACAAGTATCCTAAATTTATTAAGAGAAAAACAAAAGGATAATTTAATGGCTAAAATGCCAATATATCCAATATATTCCATATGCAAAGTATTGGATAGAATGAAAGCAAAAGAAGCTGATGTAAATCCATCACTCGTCTCCTTAAATGGTCTTAGACATGAGATCAAAATATTAAAAGAAGAGATCAGAACTCTTCAAAAAGAACAATCAGAAATGGCTATTCGAGTTACCAATCTAGAATTCGAACAAACTTTTGTTCAAAAGGAACAAGAGGAAGAAATTATAGAACTTAATCCAATATTAAGTTCATTGTAGAAAGCAATTCTGCAAAAATGATTTATTATCATAACTATAGTAATCCATAAAACTCATGTGATTACTAATTTAATTATTTTAGTACATAGCGGAGCAGATATGAACTATATACAAGAAGGTATAGTTCCTTTGCAGTTTTTTGAAAAAATTCATGCAAAAGCTAACTTCAGCTAGTGATAACAATATGGAGATAAAATACAAATTATAAAAAGGTGGTAGTATGTCGACAAACATACTACATAGATACACCTTTTCTATAGTGAAAAATTTGTCCCAACATGTTATATTGGGCACTCCATTTTTATATAAAATTATGCCGATATCTTCTGATCATTTAGGGATAGTATCTTATTGTTTGGATCATCCGATCAAATTCGATTTCATCTCAAATCCAAAAGAGATAATTCCTAATGAGATGAATAAATTAAATAAAAAATAATTACATATCAATTTTCTTCACCAAGAAATTATTACTAAAGAAATTGAATTAAAAATTCAACTTCGAGAAATCCAAAATAAGATTTCTAATTACCATTCTGAAATAAAAACTCAAATCTGTGGAGACAATCCGATTAGTTTTTAGAACAGAAAAATTCATTGTGTCAAATTATCTTATATTGAGGAATTTGATGAAATGCAAATACCTACGAAGGCACGGCATTCTCAAATTAATAAAGATTATCTAAATCTTTGTAAAAAAGAAATAAATGATTTACTTCAAAAGAAGATCATTAGAAAATCTAGCTCGCCTAGGAGCTATACAACATTCTACGTTATGAATGCTGTAGAGAAAGAAAGAGGAAAACCACGATTAGTAATAAATTACAAATCTCTTAATAAAGTCCTTAAATGGATTCGTTATCCTATTACCAATAAAAGGGATTTACTTAATATATTAGCAACTGCTAATTTATTTTCTAAATTTGATTTAAAATCGGGATACTGACAGATCTAGATTGTCGAAGAGTATCGTTATAAAATGGCTTTTACTGTCCCATTTGAACAATACGAATGGAATGTTATGCCATTTGGCTTAAAGAATGTGTATTCTAAATTTCAGAAGATCATGAATGAAATATTTAATACATATAATCAATATATTATTGTATATATTGATGACGTTCTTATATTTTCTAAAAATATAGAAGAACATTTCAAACATTTAAAAACTTTTAAATGAATTGCATAGAAAAATGGTTTAGTCATATCTGAACCTAAAATTAAATTATTTCAAATCGAAATAAGATTTCTAGGACACTTTATTAAAGATGCTGCCATTACTCCTATTAATAGGAGTATTGAATTTGTCGACAAATTTCCTAATCAAATTCTGGATAAACAACAACTTCAATGATTCTTAGGAGCGTCGAATTATGTTTTAGAATTTTACATAAATATTGCCATAGACGCAACACCTTTTTATAAGAGACTAAGAAAAACTCCACCACCGTGGACAAAGTCACAAAGGATTGTATAAAAGCAGTCCAAATTATTAAACGGCAAGTTAAAAATTTTCCCTATATTCATTTGGCAAACCCTGACTTCTTCAAAATTGTAGAAACAGACGCCTCGAACATTGGCTATGGAGGCATATTAAAACAAAAGAACCCAACTTCTCAACAAGAAGAATTAGTTCGCTTCATCTCAGGAGCTTGGAATCCTACCCAATCGAAATATTCGACTATTAAAAAAGAAATTATAAAATTTCAAGATAATTTACTTAACTCCTCTTTTTTTTATTACATATTGACTGTAGTACACCAAATACATTTTAGAAAAAAGATGTTAAAAATTTGGCATCCAAATAAATATTAGCCACATGGCAAGCCCAGTTATCTTTATTTGACTTTTCAATTGAATTATCAAAGGTTTGACTAACAGCTTACTTGATTTTCTAACTCGTAAATACTTGCAGGGTTCACATGAAAAATCAGGGGTGGAGAACCCCAAAAGGCAAGGAGGCAATGCTTCCAACTAGAGGACGAGGCTGACCTCGTGGAACACCACGAGGGCGTGCCATTTCAGCACGAGGACGAGGAGAAATTCCTCGTCAATCGAAAATGATCCCCTTAAGGATATTTTTGTACAGCCAAAAGGAGGTTAAAATTGAACCAGTCAAACAAACTGAAAAGGCCAAACATCAAGAATTTCCAACGGAAATTTTTGAACCAATTTTAAAAATAGCAATTGAGTTAATACATGAACTCAATTATGAAGATTATCAGACCACATCACCATGGGTCTTATTCAAAAAATATTTAAATCACAACTCCTTCATACAAGACTATTTGTATGATAGAGACATGTATGGAGCTATTCTCATACATCTTTAATGTGTAGATGTTCGTTATCATTTTAACGAACAGAAAAATATTGCTTACAGTAAAAAAAATATATTACAAATTATTCACCCAAAAGATTAGGGTTTAACTCTATTCCAAACACAGACAATGGAGTATGTGACACCTCAAGGAGGACCACCAAAAAAATTTGCATTCAACTACTAGATGTATGTTCAAGCCATAAATAGAGCATTCTACTTATTAAATGCTCAAAAGAATCATTCCTGGATGTTTATTCTAAATCTAGAAAAAATAGAGATTCTAGTTCTTCACTGGTTTTATAAATGGTGGGAACATAAATGTACTACTATCACCATTCTCCCACCAACAGTTCAACAAATTTATACCCAATGGGTAGACACCTCACCACATCTTCAAAAAATTGAGCATGAAGATATTATTGAAGGAATGAACGAATTTTATTTCTTCGCTCAAGGGCAAATTCTATGGATATGGACATGGAAGGTCGAAGTTAATCAAGACTCATTAAACTTAAGATGTTTAGTGAGAAATTTCTTTGTAAAATGGTGGTCAGCTATAATCATAGACAACAAACCCAAGCAAATTAAAAAGGTTATTCAAAATAACCTAACTAGAGTTCGAGGGATGCCTTCTAAAGAAGAATTCTCTCTCAAAAATGTTCATAAATCTTTGTTACGAAAATGCTCGCACGAGTTGAAAGAGTAGATCAAGCTCCGTCTACAAAAGGCCTATGAAAAACAAATGGCCTCAATCTTTCAAGATGATGAGATGGAATCGCACCACTCAGATAACACTGTCGATCCAGGCGACAGATGGGAATATATGAGTGCCCAATCTAAAGAAGCGGGACCCAGCCAGCAAAAAGCAGCCAATTCAAACGATGACTTTTTAATGTAGGTGGAATCAAGGACCCACCACTTGCCAATTATTGTACCTATAGGTGAAAAATATGACCACTTACCTGCTTTTAGGTAGAATCCAGACTACTATACTATACTATTATTATACTATATTATCTTACAAATATACTATACTTTAACTATACTATAGTAAAATTATATTATACTATAATATACTATTACTATACTATACAACAACTATATATGCTAAAACTATACTTCATTTATATTATACTACAGTACAAATATACTATAACTTTACTCTATTATACTACAACTACATTATACTATAACAATACTATACTATACTATATTATACAACTATAATAAAATATAAATGTATTATATCATATTACACTATACTATACTATACTATACTAAAGTATACTATAACCATATTATACAATTACTATACAGTGTTATACTACAACTATACTATACAACAACTATACTATAACCATACTATACTATTACTATACTATATTATACTATACATATAACTATACTATACTTTGCTATACTATACTATACTATACTATCCTGTAACATAAACATATACATATACGCATACACACACACACACACACACATATATATATATATATATATATATATATATATATATATATATATATATATATATATATATATATATATATATATATATATGTGTGTGTGTGTGTGTGTGTATGCATATATGTGTATGTATATAGTCATATGATAACATTAATAACAAAAAATAGAGCAATGGAGGAAAATGATACATTTACTGACATTTCCAAAGAGTTTCAAATTCATAATTGCAGAGCACTTGGCACATTTTGTACAAACAGAGGATCACTTCTGAAGCTGCATAGTTTTAGCTAAACTGTCAATGTTTCCTAATCCTCAACTTCAGTGTTGAACACAAAACTTGGGAAAGCTGTTGTCAAGTTCCTGAAAGTAATGAGCAGCTATTATCTTTTAGAGTATATTATTAACATTTTAAAGTTTATTCAGTATTCTCAGATGACAGAATTTCCACAACCAAATTAGTTGTGGCCTATCTCATCCAAGTTGTTTCCTTAAACATCAGCTGGAAAATTTATCTTGAACAAAATTTTAGGGGAAAAAAAAAAACAATGGAATGAATCTTATGAAGGAAAATATAAGTAACAACAAAAATAAAAACAACAGGATTAGAAGAAATCATAAATTACAGCGAGAAAGAACTGGATGTAGTCCTTAACTAGTTGCATGACAGATGAATAAACAATATTAATGGGAACTTCATGAGGTGCAGTGCAGCGTTAAACTTCCAAAATGTTGATGTAATATAAAATTTAAGGATAACAGGGCAAATAAAGGGGAAAGAAACTAATTTTATGAGTTACTTTGGGTGCTGGTTGATTTCATGAAATATAGCAAAGAACTGTTATTCAACTTGAGATTTGTTCTGCATTCAGATTAAAATTACATGATAATAGAACCAAGCAAATGATCTATAAATCATGAATGACATACTTATTTGAAGACATTTTTATTTACGATTAATAGATTGGTAGTTTGGAAACTTGTCTTAGAATATTTAGTTAGTTATCAAGTCTCGTTTAGCAATGTTTTCTATTAACTCATGATGAGTTTTAAGATAGCAAAAGCAACTTTTTAAGGGTTAGGTAGAAATCACAACTTCTATGTGGAAAAATCCAAATATACAAAGCTAAAAAATGGGGGTTTTGAAAAGCTATACAAGAACGTTTTCTAAGGCTTCATTTGGAACAATTTTTTTTGCTGCTTTATAAAACAATTTTTTAGTACAAAAATTTTTAATTCAAGAAATTTTTAAGAAATTTTTGTACAAGAAAGCCGTTTTAGAAAGCAGCAAAGAAGCTGTCCAAAACGAAGCCTAAAAATATAATTTCATTCAAAACAACGTTAAATTTCCCTAAGACAAAAGTACCCCTATTCTATTTTAATCATAGAAAAAAAAAAAAACAACTATTCTACATTCTATTTTCAATTATCATGTTAGCTACTTCTGATGGGCGTATGGAATAAAATTTCTTTCTTCATTTAAAAATTGCTAATTATTACGTATAAATTACTCTAATATTAATCAGTATTCAAGTTTTAATTACTTTACAACAAATATAATTGATATTATTTATTAATAATCAATCATATTTACTTGGTCATTAAATCAATTCATTGAACTTCAGTTCAAAAAGCAACCTTAACAACAGTTTCCATCAATAATCATCCGCTTCACTTGACAAATACAGTACAACACAACATTAAACAACACGGCCAAATGTGGCCTTAGACTTGATTTTCATATGCAAGAAGGATTACAAGCAAAATAATTAAGCCTAGAAAGGACTTTGGACAAAAAAAGTTAGCGAGATTCAACTTTTTATATCCAACACAATCCCTACGGAAAGACAAAACCGGCTACCTAACTGTAAATGTGAATGGTACTTGTCAATGTGACTGGCCATCAGGGTAAAATTCGTCAACACCAAACCAGATGCGAGGAATTATCTTGATGGGAATTCTTCGCTCAAGGGGAAATTTTCACAATCAATGGACGTTTTTGTTGTGACATCTTAGTTCTCAATGAATAGCATAAACAATCTCTCTTTTGAGCTTAACATGATGCAAAACCATAAATTATGTCTATTATAGGTACAGTAACTCAAGATAACATATTTTCTCTTTTGATGACATGTGATCGCTTACTAGTCAGCCATTAATCAAAACTAAGGATGAAAACCAGTGCATGTGATACAATCACCAAAGGGGGTTAAGAGCATATAAAGTAGAAAGCCAGAAAATGTAGAGCACACTTTAAAATAAAAGATAAGACTCGAAAAGCATACTTCAAATGGGGAAGAGTCATATTCTTCAAAAGTGAAGGGTGTCGACTAACAAAATCTTTCCACTCATCTCTGCTAATTTTGTCATCCCCATCAGCATCAGCATCTTCAAATGTCTGCACATAAACGTAAATTCAAGATTAGATATTTCAGAATGTAAAGAGCGAGACATGAATTGTATATAATTGGAAGCAGGCCTTATCAATTATGGCTTCAAGAAGTTCATCCGGAAGTTTCAAGTCAGACTCTGTCAAGATTGCAACAACCATCTGTTTAACCTGCAGGAGGCAAAAAGGCAAGACATTGATTTATCTATAATTATTTATACGCAGAAAGCAATATCGTGCAATTGCTTGTGGCAAGATAATGGATTATACAACAGAAGAGAAGAAGAACATCACAATGCAGCAGAGGCCGTATCATTTTTAGCAACACGTACAGAATAATTTATCAGAAGTTCGACTATGTTTACTCAAGAGTCCCGATAACATACAAGGCCATGAGCGGAGGTTTGGGTTTCTTGGGTGGCCTGGTTTTGAGTTTTCATATTTTTCTCCTTCATAGGGCCGATTATGGCTTGATTCCATTATGATTGTACTTTTTATTCTAGGCCCATTAATTGAGCTATGTATCTCCTATATATTAAGTACCCTTCCGCTTAATGTAATAAGAAAAATATAGCATTCTTCTCCTATGCTTTTTTCAATAATGATAATCACAAGCATCTCCAGTGCTTGAAAAAGAAGCAATGTACTGAAGATAAAAGGCTCCCATATATGAAGCATACTACAGATAAATGCATTTAGACTGTGTATCCACCTCTAAACCACTGCTTGAATCAAAATCACGGTTAGAGATTTAGATTGATTAACACAAAACTAAGCAACGTTCAATAGGCTTAGTAATTTCATTTTGGACAATTCAGGCTAAACAATGGACAGGGATGAATCACCAAATATGTGAAGAATCAAAAACACGTGTGAAGCAGATTCTACGGTTTGAGAAACATACCTCTTCTCGCTCAATATAACCTGTTTCTCTCAAGTCATATAATCTGAATGCAACTGCAAGAAATAGAAAGATAATAACAGGCACACTTAAGACGGTCAGCTTGTCACATTGACAAGGAAAAAGAAGTTTTTCACCGCCAATTCTTACAGTTCATTTTGTCCTCCAGAGGAGCATAAGGATGGAAGACGCTTAGCGCATGAATGAACTCTTCAAACTCAATAACACCATTTTTCTTCTCATCAAAAAGATCAAAAACCTACAGAAGATGAACAAAACAATCATTGTAAGAAATCATACCCTTCCGCGTGATGCTGCCGTCTTTGTGTGCATGCAAAATGTAACTAGCGCTTGTGTTCCTTGTGGCTTCCTTCAAATGGAAATTTTTTGGTCAGTTGCGGCTTTTTCAGCAGGCCTGCAGCTATTTTAGCGTCTTCCTAAAATTCTTTATTGTTGAAGTCGGTTCCTTCTTTCAATGGTCCACTTTTTGAGTTTTACTTCATAATTAAAAATAGGGATATAAGGCTTGTAAGAAAATTATTCTCTGTTACGTATAAAGTTTCTCTTGGGATGTGCAAATCCTTCTTTTCGGTTTCAACTCATCAATCAAGTGTGAGATTTGGAATTTGAGAGACTATTCCCTTATACAAGTATGGGCTTGCTTATCATTTTTCTCCTTCATTATTCTCCTACATTTTTACTATTGAAGGTGATAATTGTGTAAGTTAGATTTGCAATAATTTGAATTTCTTTTAGTTGCTTGAAATTTTGGTTGTGTGCCGACTCTTTTGAACTTTATTTCCTAGTCATTATTTCTAGTAGAATGCCATAGATCTTTCATCTGAATTGGACTATCATATTTTAGTTTCCAGCAAAAGGTAATACATGGATGCACTAGATTAATGGCTGTCTTATAAATTTCTTGCATGTATTTGTTGCATTGATTTCTACATTACTTGTTAGAATTGTAATAAAAACTCTTAAGCACCCTACAATGTTCTACATCATTCAAGACATAAAATTTTGTGGGCTCTAAAAATTCATGCTCAACTCTTTCATGAGTAAAAATTTCAGAAAGTCAAATTATATATAAGATAAAACACTATACAGAAATTTCACCTTTTTTTTATGAGAATTTTGTGATTAGGTTCAAGGTTTTTTATCGGTGTAAGACTCGGTTAATTATTCCTCTCAATCATGAGAGAGAATATTCACTTAACACTAATTTATAGGCACTAAATCCTTTGCTTACAATAGTAATGATTTAATTTTAAAAAAGAGTAAATATACTGCCATTAGCCTAGAGTTGATAGTTTTGATTTTTTTTTTCAGGGGTGGGGGGGGGGTTATAAAACCCGTTCAAAATTACTAGATTTAAATTTATGCGTTGGCAATGGATCCTATAACTTTTTTGGGTATATTTTAGAGATGCAAATGAACTTGATTGTAGACAACTGCTATGGGAAAGCAAGTTTTCTTAGGGCGATAGGGCGAAGACTTGTGTGGGCAAATTCTTTACACAAACTCATCAAGAATGAGTATATTTTTCATCATATCCTATAAGAAGAGATTGCCCCTAACCAAAGGCATATTTGTAAGGCAAGATGTTAGGAAATAGATGCACTTTACGCAAAATCAGCAGACGAAACACAAGAAATTGGGAAGAACGCTCACAAATAATTTTTATTGAAAGAGGATGCAAAGAAAAGCAAGATACAATAGGATCCTCAATTGGAGAGGAGGATTCGGCTCTCCCAAATCTCTAGTTGTCGACTAGAGCCCAAACATCCTAAGAAAACTCAAATTTCAGTAAAACAAGCGATCCCTAACCCTCAGAAAATTTCCCCTTAAAGCATACAATCCAAAAGGAAATCCCAAAACAGAGGCCCCCCAACCTCCCTTGGTACAACAGTTTCTCCCCCTCTAGGGAATAACCAAGGTGGCTATTCTTATCCTTCAGAAGATCTGCTTCGATCCTCCTCAGCTCCTCATCCTGCACACTCTCCTCCTTAATAGCCCCCAATTCAGCATCAATGGTATCGACATGGCTAACTCCAGGAGCTCTCCCACGCACTTGGACAAGGCATTCGCCACCTTGTTCTCTAACCCTGACCTATACTGGATCTCAAAGTCCCAGCCCAACAGCTTTGACAGCCACCTCTGATACTCCTCGGTAACCATTCTTTGCTCCAATAGGTACTTCAAGCTTCTTTGGTCTGTTCTGACGATGAAATGTCGACCCAACTACCACTTATGAATAGCCAACACTATTGCCATCAACTCTCTCTCATAGATAGACTTCAGCCTGGTTCTAGTTGTCAACACCTGTCTAAAGTAAGCTATGAGCTTGTGATTCTGCATGAGCACTGCCCCTAATCCATACCCCGGCATGTCAGTTTCTACCACGAAAATATGGTAGGGCCAGGATTGGTATCGTGGTCATGACCTTTAATCTCTTAAAGGCCTAAGTAGCCGCCTCTCCCCATAAGAAACTGTCCTTCTTCAGATGCTCTGTCAATGGCCAGGCTATGTTGTAACCCCTCACATATCTCCTATAGTATTCAATCAATCCTAGGAAACCCCTCAAATCCCTCAAATTCTTTGGTAGAGGCCATTTCAGTATTGCCTCAATCTTGGCCTGATCAACGGTCACCCCCTCTTGAGATAGCACGTGCCCCAAGTACTCCACTCTGGCCTGTGCAAAATAATAGTTCTTCAGGTTGGCCCTATGCTAGTGCTCCTGTAACACTTTTAGGACCATCCTTAACTGCACCAAATGCTTCTCATCTGATCTATAGTACACCAAGATGCCATCAAAGAAAATCAATACGAACCTTCTTTGATATGGTCTGAACACCTTGTTCGTAAGGGACTGCAATATAGCGGGCCATTGGTGAGGCTAAAAGACATCACCAGGAACCCATAGTGCCCCTCATGAGTCTTGAATGCGGTCTTTGGAATATACTCCTCTCTCATCCTAATCTAATGATAGCCAGACTTCAAGTCCATCTTTGTAAACACCACTGCTCCGCACAGCTCATCCAACAGCTCATTTATCACCAGAATGGGAAACTTGTCTGTCATAGTCTTCTCATTTAAGGCCCAGAAGTCAACAATGAATCTCTAGCTCCCATTCTTCTTCTTGACCAATAAGACTAGGCTAAAAAAAGGGCTCACACTAGGCCTGATGATCTCTGCCTCCAACATCTCTCTGATCAGCTTCTCAATCTCATCCTTCTGAATTTGAGGATAGTGGTATAGCCTGACACTAATCAGTGACACTCCCTCCCTCAAAGTGATGGTGTGCTCTTGCTCTCTTGGTGGTGGAATCCTTAAAGTGACTGAAAGACCTCATTGAATTGCTGTATAAGTGGTTGTACTGAAGGAGGTATGCCTCCCCTTTCCTCTAATCTGATCCCTTCTAAGCTCTACAACTCCACCAAAAATCTTCGTCCCACCTCATGTATAGTCCTCACTCCTCACCATGATTTTAAGTGACAATAGCTTTGGATAACCCTATATCACCTCTAATCACCACCTTTCTTCACTCCACCACCAGTTCCATCATCAGTGCTCCACAATTAACCTTGGTATCCCCCAAGGTTTGTAGCCATTTCATCCCCAAGGTGACATCAATGCTCCTCAATTCCAATGGAAGGAAGTCCTCTTTCACTTGGACCGCTTGTATGGTCAGCACTACTCCCCTACACACTCCTTTACCCGTCTTCACCTTTTTAGTGCCCATCATCACTCCATAACATCTTGCGTCCACCAATTTCACCCCCAATTGGTCTACAACCTAATTGGAGATGAAATTGTGGGTCGCCCCACTGTCTATCAACACCACCACCTCCCTGACTGCTATTTCTCCTTTCACTTTCATGGTGTGATTTAGAGTGAATCTCACCACTGATTTCAAGGAGACTTCTGCCATGTCCAGATACAACTCTTCCTCCCCTACTAATGCCTCACTGTAAAACCCAAAAATTTCAATCGGATGCGTTGCATGCATTTCAATGCGCCGCAACGAATCTAGCCGAAATTTCAAAGTTGTCGGAAAATTTTGAAATAAATTTTATTAAATTCGACACGAAATTTTGATCAAAACGATATAAAGAACTTATAAAAAATTTTGCGCGGTTTGCGAATTAAAAATCAGCAAAGGTAGTTTAAGTAAAATTTTAGGTGTTGTGACTATTTTGCCCTTAGGAATTCTTAAGGAAGATGATGTGTAGAGGGGTACATGCGTCTTTTGCCTCTTAACACTCCTTTTAAGCCCTCTCCACCTAAGGGACTGAATTCATTTCGGTCCCTTGTTTCGTTCGGCCGAGAACGAGAAGGCGAGAGAGAGAAAGCGGAAGAGGGGCGGCGGAAGGTCCACGAGAGGCGGCGCCGGCGGGTTTTTCGGCAAAATCTTGGGGGGAAATCAAAGAAGAAAGGCTAAGGAAGAAGAAGGTAGGTTTCTCTTGCAAAGAAATTCTATGTTTCTAGATTTTTTTTATGTTTCAAATTTTAGGGTTTCTCCAAATGAATTTAATTTGAAAGGAAATCGAAGGGAAAGTGTAAGGTATGATTACTTAAAAGAAATTCTAAGTTTGCATGTCATTTTCTTTGAATAAGAATTTTAGGGTTTCTCTCAAAAGATTATTTCTCCAAAAATTTCTTTATAAGAATGATTATGTTGGCTATTAGGAACAATTTTATGAATTAAAAATCTAATTTCATGGGAAAATTTTTAAGTTTAGAAATTATGGTTTATCCAAATTTAATGATTTTGAAGGGGAATGTTAAAAGAGCATAGGAGAAGTAGTTTTATATAGAAAAATGCAAAGTTTTTTTAAAGATTTTTAGGTTTTCAAATTAGGGCATTTCCTAATTTTGTAATTTTAAGTTGCATGTTAACTAAATTTTATGCTTAAGGGTCATGGGAGGTCTCTAATTAAGAGGGAATTGAATTTTGATTAAAATATATTGTTCCCAATGCCTACATTATTTTAAATCCGAAAATTTAATGTCTTGAAATTTTAATTAGGTAAGAGGGTTATTTTTTTATGCAAATTGAATGATATTACAAATGAAATAGGTTTCCAAAAATTAGGTTTTATGTAAAACCGAAAATGATTTATTTAAAACTCAAAATATGTGTAGGGATGACGATATATATTGTATCTCTTTTACCTTGAGGATATGAGTAGGAAGAATATAAGGAGTTTAAGGGGAGCTGTTTAGATATGACATGTGTGGGATTAGTGTGTCTTAGTGGTTTGAATTGTAGCTTAAGAGATTTATGTTGTGAAATTTTCCTTTAGGTTTGGAGAAGAAGAAGAAGTAAGGATAAGGTGGTGGAGTTGAAGCTTTCAATTCAAAGTGCATTTGAGGTAGGAATCTCTTTTCCTACATGTTCATATTTCCTTATGTACTTAATTGGTTCCATGTCTCTTACTTATTTCTTGAATAGGAAATGTCATGTTGTTGCAAAAAGGGATATGTTGTTAATTTAAAATGAGATGGCAAGTAAACTCTTCTGATACATATTTATTTCATACATAAAGTAATGTGGCAAGTGAAAACTTTCGATATGACAATTGATCAAATGCATTATTTATTTTGGCTGGTTATGTTTAACATCCTAAGCATCTTTTCTTATTTCATATTCATGATAACTAGTTGTTGGGGCTACACATTTCATAGATACCCCTATATGGAAAGAGTTGTAAACATATTATGTAATTACTTGTGTATGTTGAATGCGGAGTACCAAAAATGGTGCGAAAGCACAAACTTATGAAAGATACATGAACAATATGGTCCTTTTGGGGCAAAAGAGAAATATAGAAAAAGAAATAATTTGCCAAAAGATGTTGTGTACTTGATCAGTACACCCCTGGTACTCCGGTACGGTTGTATAGATACTTATGGGATTGAGACATTTACATTGATACCTTTACATTTAAACACTTATGTGACATTGTGGCATTTAAACACTTATGTGACATTTAGAAACTTATGGCATTGAGATAATTATGTAACATTGAGAAACTTATGTGGCATTGAGAAAACTTATGTGGCATTAAGAAACTTATGTGGCATTGAAGCTCCTATGTGGCATTGAGAAAATTATGTGGCATTGAAAAACATATATGGCATTGAGACACTTATATGGTTTGAGGCATTTATGTAACATTGACATTGAGAAATATATGTGGCATATGAAGCAAAAATATTTAAGGCATTTCTCTTTTAGTTTCTAATGTAAATTTTTTTAAAAGGCATATGAAAATGTTAGGATTAGAGTTTTCTTATTGAGCTCTAACTCACTCCCTTCTGTTGGAAAATTTTAGGAGAACCTGCTACAAGAAATGGCTGACAACCCAAGGTTCACTTACAGTCGTCGTACACCGGTTGACAGGTTCTTTTTTTGTTTTCTTAGTAGTAGTAGTTTATTATTTTTGGGTGGTTTAGCAAGTGTTAGAGTTTGAAAGCCACCTTTGTACATATGAATCCTCTCTTGATGATATGACATGATGTGATGAAAGCTATTGTGTATGTTTGGAAAAAAAAATTTTAGAGGCGCTTTTTGTGTATTATAAAGTCTTTTAGATTTATTAAATGCTTGTTTTAAGACTATTGAAATGTTTTAAATGTCCGATTCCATTCCCACCTCGTATACACGAGCTAACTGGGCCGGGTCATGACACTCACTCCCACCACATTTCTTCACTTTCTCGTCATCGCAGATAGTGAGAACGGGAATAATTTAGTCCTTACACCTATGCTCCAGTATATACCTCTCATCACACCTAATGCACAGTCCCTTAGCCCTCTTCTTCTGCAGCTCCTTCTAGTGAGATTCTTGAAATTTTTCTCGATCGCCCCTCCTACAGGCTATTCCTTTGAGTCTCTCAAAGGCTACCTAGTATCGGTCTCTTTGGTGCTAAGAAAGTAGTAGTCATCCTGTACAGACCTCTTGACCTGCTGCCTCTGGCACCCCTCTCCAGGTGCTTATGGTTCCACTAACTGTGCTAGCTTCATAGCCTCTCCCAAGTCATGAGGCCTCATCACTCTAACTGCCATCCGGATCTTTGGTTTGAGACCATTCATGAAGTTTCCCTCTAGCATAGTCTTAGAAAGCCGGTCCAGTCAGCTAGCATGGTACTCAAACCTCTTACGGTACCCTACCACCGAGCTTTCCTACGTCAGGGCGAAAAACTACTCATAGAAGTCCCCTTCCCTACTGGTTCAGAAACATTCCAACAAGCAGTCCTTGAACTTTCTCCAGTTTCATATGGGCCGTCTCATATCTCTCTATTGGTACTTCCCCTCCAAACATAAGCCAATTGCGGTCAGCCTCTCCTCCTCTGTCAGCTCATTGACGGCAAAATACCTCTCCATCTTGTAGATCCATCCATGTGCATCATCTCCCTCAAAGATAGGCATCATCAACTCTTTACCTTGGGATCTCCTATGTTCCACTGTTCCACTGTTCCCCCTGAATCCTCCATAACCACCCATTCCCCGAGGGATTGGACACCCCCCCCCCCCCAAAGTGTCCCGATTGTTCCTTCTGCCCTCGTACCCAAACCCTTCTTCAAAATCCTCCCTTCTTCTTTTAAACTCAGCACCTTGTCGCTCATAATCGGCCTCTCTTCTTGCAAAATCAACCCCCCTCCACTCATACCCACTGCTCATCTCCTCCCTAGAAATAAGTTCTGGGAGAGGCATCCCATCCACTCCCTCCAAAACCTCTACCTCTTGATTTTCCCCTCTCCTTATCAGATTCGGGTTTCCACCACTTCCTTGACCATCGGTGGCTCCCCTCGCCTCTAATGACGTCGTCTTAGGTTGGGCCTCAAGCAACTTTTTCAACAATTCTTCCACGACGGTGAACTTCCCATTCATCATTTCATGGACGGCTGAAAATTAATTTTCAAATTCAAAAATATTCTCCACAAAATCTAATTTTAATTGACCCATCTCTCCTTCCAATACTTCCATCTTCCTCCCGGCCATAGGTACCAGGGATCGATGTGCTCTGATGCTAATTTGTTAGAAAACAGATGCACTTTATGCAAAATCAGCAGACGAAACACAAAAAATTGGGAAGAAAAACGCTCACAAATAATTTTTATTGAAAGATGACACAAATAAAAGCAAGATACAATAGAATCCTTGTTTGGAGAGGAGCATCTAGCTCTCCCAAATCTCTAGTCGTTGACTAGAACCCAAACATCCTAAGAAAACTCAAATTTCAGTAAAACAAGCGATCTCTAATCCTCAAAAAATTTTCCCCTTAAAGCATACAATCCAAAAGCAATATCAACCCCCCTCCGCTCATGCCCACTACTCATCTCCTCCCTAGAAATACGTTCTAGGAGAGGCATCCCATCCACACCCTCCAAAATCTCTACCTCTTGATTTCCCCCTCTCCTTATCGGATTCGGGTTTCCACCACTTCCTTGACCATCGGTGACTCTCCTCGCCTCTGATGATGTCATCTTAGGTTGGGCCTCAAGCAACTTTTTCAACAATTCTTCCACGACGACGAACTTCCCATTCATCTTTTAATGGACGGCTGAAAATTGATTTTTTAAATTCAGAAATCTTCTCCACAAAATTTGATTTTAATTGACCCATCTCTCCTTCCAATACTTCCATCTTCCTCCCAGCCATAGTTACCACAGATCGATATGCTCTAATACCAATTTGTTAGAAAACAGATGCACTTTACGCAAAATCAACGGACGAAACATAAAAAATTGGGAAGAAGAATGCTCACAAATATTTTTTATTGGAAGACGATGCAAATAAAAGCAAGATACAATAGAATCCTCAATTGGAGAGGAGGATCCAGCTCTCTCAAATCTCTAGTCGTCGACTAAAGCCCAAACATCCTAAGAAAACTCAAATTTCAGTAAAACAAGCGATCCCTAACCCTCAAAAAATTTTCCGCTTAAAGCATACAATCCAAAAGGAAATCCCAAAATAGAGCCCCCCCCCCCCCCCCCCCCCCCCTCGAGGAACTTCCCTCCTAAACCAAAAAGACATCAATTCAAATGGCTACAAAGGGGGACAACAATCACGGGGTCGGAACTCCTGTTCCGCCACCTATAGATTTGGGCCGACTCCGTATGGACTGGCTGGACCGGTCCAACATAAGAATGATTAATATATTTCCAACTTAAAAGGAAGAGAAAATTTCTAAGCTTATTCAAGGTTATGGTCAACCCTCAACTAAATTATGAAATAATGTTGGGTTCCTACATAATAGTGGATAGTTGTTCTGCAAATATTTGGAAGGAGTTATCACTGCTATAAATTAGGAATCAATTTTGCAAGTTTATAAGGAGGTAAACAACAAGCAAGGAGTTAAGGAAGCTACTAAAAATCAACAACAAATTCTAGAAGATTATAAGGAGGTAGAAAATGATCAAGGAGTAAGAGCGATGCTACAAATCAAGAATCAATTCTAGATGAGGAGGACATAGCCCAATTGGTCCCACCAGTCATGAGAATAAAGTAGTTGATCCCAAATATAATTCTACAGACTCTGCGAGCTGTTGTCATCTAGTTCATTCAAAGAAAAATAACCACAAACTAAATCAAAGATCATGATTTCCTAGTTACTTATTTCCATTAAAAGGAGAATAATATTATGTTTATTTCCCCATGTTCGTGTTTACTATTTTCCCAATTATTCTCTTTATGGCATGTACTCCGTTCCTACCTTGGTATACTAATTAGAGGAGTTTTTGGAATGTCTAAGACTGAGAGGATAACAAAGAGAAATGGGAAATGGTTTAGGCTTCATTATTTTAGTTTTTTTTATAGGATAGCATATTAAACTTTTTAATTAGGGTCGTAGATCAATGATCAAACAACTATAAAAAAAATTGAGGATTTAAAGTTTCAAAACCAATCAGTTGAACATTGCAAGTGATAAGCCACACATGTGACACATCACTTGGACTAATAATGACATTTGTCAAAATATGACTAAGAATAGTTTTATATAAATTAATAATACATTTTATTTAAAATATATACTATCAATCCAATTTCGAACATTATCAAGCAGATCCACATATGGCAAGAAATTGGATCGAAGCAAAGTATGATCCAAACATTTGGCTTATGGCTTGGCTCACTTACTTTTTGCCGAGTTCGACTTGAGCCAAAAAAATGATTCAATTTTGAGTGATATTCAATCTCCAAGCTAAACTAGCAGCCCTAGATACCACGTGTTTCTTGTGTCATAGGATGACACAAGCTTGTATATGATAATTCATGGATTAACTTGCAAGAGTATAATAGTGTTTCCCATATTTCAATGACAATTATCCAATACTCAATGTTTGAACCAAAATATCCGACAGATTGATGTGAAATCCTCCTCTATGAAAATTAATGTAGTGATCATCGAGGCTGTAATAAGTTAGCTATTCTTCCTTCAATAACTTCCTTTAATGGCTCCTGAGATTGTGACAATAAGAGCTTCCTTATGTTTTCTCCAGACTATAGCAATAAATGGCTTCCTTTTGTTCTCTTGAGATTTTAACAAAAGTATCTTATTTGTCCCTCCAAGATTGTAGCAATCAAAACACCTTTCACGGTGTGGCAACTTTTTCTTGGAATGTAGAATATGTGTGATTGACTTTCCATCAATGAACCTTCATTGGTTTCTTCATCCCTTTAATGTAGGACAAATGATTTTTGCATGTTATGGAAAAATTTAGAGTTATTTTTGCTTGGGGAATTTTGAAAACTTGTAGATTTTGACTGTATCTTAATGTATTCTAGAAAAATTACTATATTTGATCTTATGGGGTTATAAATAGGACCACTAATACATGCAATACTAATTTAGTAGTTCAATAAAACTTTAGATTTCCTCTCAACACATGCGAGCATTGTTAGAAACATTCTTTGAGTGCTTCATAGGACAGATGATTTTTGTTGTTCTAGAAAAAATTAGAGTTCTTTTTGCGTTGAAGAGTTTGAAGACTTGTAGTTTTTGACTGTATCTTAATGTATTATAGAAAAATTACTATATTAGATCTTTTGGGGTTATAAATATGACCCCTAATACATGCAATATTAATTCAATAGTTTAATAAAACTTTAGATTTCCTCTTAAGTCTTGCAAGCATTTTTGGAAACAGATTCTTTAAATGCTTCATAGGTTTTGATGACTACTTCTGAGAGTAGGTCTCCTCGTATCGATGTGAGATTTGAATCTTTTATTTGGTGATTTATATCTTTGTTCTTTCTATTTACCTGTTTAACGAATGGTGTGCTGATGATTGAAGCTTTGTCAAATGTGATGTGTCAAATTTCATTCCGTAATATGAATCTTGAACATTGATAAAATTTTACATTCTTCACTATTTTTAATTAAATTTCATAATTTGACAACTATTACATTTGTTGCCGGAATGAAAAAAGTACGTTTGATATTCCCACATTAACTGTGACTAATTTTTACAAAATTTAAGAGTTGCAAATATGTGGATTGTAATTTTTTGTGTGCATCTAATCCTAATTCACATAGTAAAGCCTAGACCCTCACTCGTACTACTACTTCACATGAACTTGCAATTGAATCAAAACTGTTGACAGACATTTCAGGATAGATCATTGCTAGAATTTCAGAATTCACAGTCATATACTACTTTGTTGATAATATCTGAAATAAAAGAAATGAATATTCACTTACTACTTACTCGGTCAAGGAAGAGATTCTCTCCAGTTGGAGTCATAAACAATGCCATTTGAAGTTCTTCCTGTAAGATGATTGAAAATGGTTCTGATGGATTCTTACCACAATTTTGAATTAGTTTCACATAAAAACTTTGTCCACTAATATGAGTAATATCCAGAGCTTTGATATACTAATACAAATTCAGTGCATCACTTTAAGTGGAAAAACAGCTGATTTTATTGATTGAGAAAAGGTAAGGCAGCCTTTCCCTTGAAAATCTGATATTACAATTCAACAAAAGTTCAAACAGAAATATACTGTGATTGAATAACTATATGTACATAAAGTTCATGTAACCATGTGTAGACAAAGAGATAATCATCATAATAATAGTAGTACCCCTACAATTTGGGGTTGGCTTTAAAATCCTTCTTCTCCATCCTTTTGTGAGTTGTTGTTGCATGCATTGTTATCTTTAACTTATGCAAGTATGACACAATATTGTGCTAAATTACTTTTTATCCAGGAACTTTACTTCCGATGCCTTAAACATTAGTTTCATTGATGGTCTTATAAGTGTATATTTTCTCTTTGTTTAGTATGGTCAAATCAACTAAACTTATTTTCTTCAACATTGTGCTCAACAGGTGCTATTGGCACAAACCATTTTATATAATAATTGCAAACTTGTTAGGTTTATCACACATACATCTTACATTTTACTTAGGTCATACTTAAGATGGTCATTACTAAGCTTGAATGAGTATTATAGATAAGACACTACCCAGAGATTTCGCCCTCATTTTGCGAGGACTTTATGATCTGAGTTCTGGTTTCCTATAGGCGCAAGCCCATATAGTTAATTACCCCTCCCGATCACGAGAGAGAACTTTCGATTAAGGCTAGTCGTCAATCAGATACGTAGAAATACGCATCTAGCATATAGTAGCAGCATGGGTTGAAGGTTTGAAAATTTAGAGATATTTAAGATCAGAAATTTCACTATCTTGCACTTAAAGCGGATGGTGGGGGAATGAATGATGGACCCGATCAAGATCCCATGGTTCCGTAGTCCCGGGCCATCGTGGTCCCTGGTCTACTTAGTCAGAGGAGGTAGTCGACCCAACTTGACAAAAGGATCCTTGTCAGCAGCCATGGGTTGCTTCGTCCAAAGGGACCTTGTAGACCTGGGATGAGTATTTTTCTAAGGGGACAAATTTGAATCCACCTTAGCTAACAGAGGACTTTATGCCCTATCGATCATATCTTATTGATTCATATCTCAAGGATTTGATGTCAGTAAGGATTGTATTGGCTCTGGCCATAACCGGTATCATGTGGTGCCATTTGGCGGCAAAACCACTCAGTTCAGAGGACCCCGGGTCATAACTGTTTATCCTGCAGTGCCATTTGGTAGCGAAACTGCCAGTTAGAGGACACATACCACGTCCTTACTGGCAGGAGATTGTTTGAGAATGGATCCTAGTGATATTCTCGACCAGGCATTAGCTCTTTGTGAGCTGAAGTAAATTTTAACTTGTCCACCTCGGCAAACTGTTATGGAGGGTGGATGGATTTGCATTAAACGATTTGATGGTTAGATTTCAGTTTTAAATATTTGGGATTTTGGATGATTTTGGAATTTTGGATTTTGTTGGAATTTGGGTGGCATTGAATGTTTGGAATTGACCCCTCCGGTTGATATTTTCTGTTCAACACAGCTATCATCGGGGTGGAGAGGGGTCATTTATATTTATGGATTGAACCTTGTCTACTCTGTCGACAGAGGATTGAGTTTCGTAGGCTTTATGCCTTTGTAAGTGAATTCTATTGATTATAGGCCTTAAAGGCCTAATATAAACGTATAAAACAAATATCTCAGTCGACCCTGCGGTTGTATATTGTTTAATAGCTTGAACCGTGTCAACTCCTATCTATCTGAATAGAGGGATCGGGTTTGAACTTGAATTCACTCATCGACCCGCGCAGCATCCCTAGACGTCACGTGTGTACCTACAACACGCTCGCCGGGGCCCATGCGGGTGTTTGGGGGCATTTTATAATTATTTGTTGAACCTTGTCAACTCCTATTTACTTGCTTTAGGAGAATCGGGTTCAAATTTATTGACCCGCGTAGCATCCCTAGACGTCACGTGTGTACCTACAACACGCTCGTCGGGGCCCATGCGGGTTGTGATTTTATTGATGAATCTTTTTTATAAAGGGCCTTAAAGGCCTAATATGAATGTATAAAATAAATATCTCAGCCGGCCTCGCGACTGTATATTTATTTAATGGTCAAACCGTGTTGACTCCTATCCACCCACATAGGAGGATCGGGTTCAAACTTGGATTCATCATTTGACCCGTGCAACATCCCTAGACGTCACATGTGTTTCTACAACATGCTCGCTGGGGCCCATGCGGGTATTCAATTGCACCTACCCCTTTTATGCACCTATGTGTATACAAACAACGGTGCATGTGCGGGGGACATTTAAAATATTTCAGTTGATTAATTGCGCGGGCAACTATCATTTGAATGTAGCATTTGATTTGAAGGTTTATGCACGCCTTCTGTCCGCTTGTATGAATGTTGCGGATTTGGTGGCGTGATGCTGGAGTTTTATTTGGGAATTTGTACGCCTTCTGTCTACTTGCACGAATGTAGCAGATCCGGTGGCATTTTGCAGCAGCTCGAGGATTGAGTTGTTTGCTGCCTTGTATAGGTAGACTGTCGTGCACTACTTGTCACTTTATGTCAGTGGATTACAGCATACTAACGAATCTCCTGCTTTCTTTCGCAAGAGCTTAGATTTGTTGTGGTGTTTTTGTATTTTCCTGTAGATAACACTTCGCATACATGAGAGACTTCTTAGGATGGCTCATCGGTATTTGAATGTGCTGCAGCCTTATATCTTTGATTGCGAAGAACATATGTACTTGTGCCCACAGAAGATTTATTGTACTTACTTCATATCCACTATTGTTATCCACAAGTAATTTCATTGATCGTCATAGCTCACAGGGGAATGGTTGTATTCCTCTACAAGCGAACTGACCTCAGCCATAGGGATATCATAACCTTAGCTGCATACCACTTGAGTGTGTTTGTCTTCTATTAGATGATTGTCGGCTGTAGAGATGCTACGATATCCTTGCTACAACAGCTCGTAGGTAATGTACATTATGCCATCTCTTCTTGTAAATAGTATGCTTGTTTGTATCTTGATGTTGACTACGAGAATGCTAGGATACTCTTGCTACGAGAGATTGCAGGTGCTTGTATCTATTCCATATCTTTCCATTGTTGATTGGCGAACTCCTACCTTCGTCGATAGCTCTTTCGTATGTATCGATTGGTGACTTTCTACACCGCTTGTACATGTTCTAGTACTCGTAGGGACAACTGCATATGCTCATATGTAGACCAATGTCGATTTCTAGACACTGCAATACTCATCATCCATTGGTTGTCCTCACTTGCAAATATGTTAGTATCTGTGATGGATCCCTGGCTTCATTGTACACATTGGTTGATGAACTAGTACGTCCATTGTGCATCAGTCTTCAATGCTTGTAGGAGACTGAGATATTTGCTAGCAGTTTGATTTATTAATTGTAGAAGTATCCTGACCTTTAGTAGATTGTAGGGATGTCCCAATATTTGTTGCATGAGTATGAGTGTTGTTTACTAGTCACATCATCCATGAATGACTTGTAATGTTCATTGAGGATTTTATGCAAAAACTTATTCAGCATGAGTTCTATATTTGTTTGCTAAAAATTATCTCTTGATTTCAGTACTTTTATTTTGATCTCATATTTGTCAATTCTAAAATTTAGTTCCTTGTAGTGCAAGTTCAGTTCCACATGGTTCATTCAACTCCCTTGACCGATCAGAATGTTTGGAATTCAGAGGGGATATCTAGAATTGCTAGTAAAGTGGGCATACCTCTAGCTATTGATGCTTTGACGGCGCAAAAATCTCATCTTACGTATGCTTGAGTTTGTGTTCAGGTTAACAGTAAAACCTCTTATCCTGATTCCATTCCTATTTCAATTGAAGATGAAGTGATGAATTTGAAAATCCAATATCAGTGGAGACCTACTTCTTGTGAAATTTGTGATTCGCTGTTCCATACATCCTCGGCATGCCCTGTTTCCTCGACCGATCAGAATGTTAATGGTCACCCATCGGTGCCTCATGGACACAAAACTGTTGGCCCTCCAAGAGGTCGCAGCTCTTCTCGTGCTCCTAATTTTAATAGAATCCGTATTAGAAGTAGAAACAGAATCCCCTCTGTCTCTATCCCCAATCACCAACCACCTGCACCCAATAATCAGCAACTGCCGAGTCTCCTAAATACAGCTCAAGCACTTCCTTCCACATCTTCATCTCCTGCCACCAACTTTAATCAACCATCTCCTAGACATGCTCCTCCTTCCATCCCAGACAATGTGCCAAAAACCTCTAACCAAGATCCACCAAAAATCTCCCAATCGATCCCGTCTCCTACAGATTTGATCCCTAACCTCAAGTCTCCAACGAAAGAATCTATCCTTACTGCAATAATTATACCTTTTATTCCTGACAACGCAGCGAAATCTATTATATCTCCTAATAAGTTTGATGCGCTTTTGGAGAATCAATCAGATGCTTGCCCGGTTTTGAATGACCCTCCCCGAGAAGATCTCATCACCACATCAAAGTCTGAAACCACCCAACAACCTCCTCATCCCTCATCTCATATTAAAAATACAAGAGGCAAACAATCTAGAAAGCCTCACGCCACCTCTGCAAAGTCCCAATGACCCTTTCCTCTATCGCCTCTTGGAACATAAGGGGATTTAATAATCCCAGCAAAGTCACTGTCTGTAGGCATTTCATTAAATCTCACAAGCTTGACATGTTATGTCTTTTGGAAAATAGGATTCATCAAAATTCCATTATGGATCCTTGGTTCAAAGCTGCTCATTCTATTTTTGAATGTGAAGATAGTTGCTACAACTTTAATTTATCTGCATCCGGTAGAATATGGATCAAATGGGCTTCCAACAAAGTGCAGTTTTCCCCCTCTTTAATCTCCTCCCAAATGATCACTGGTCAACTCACTTTTGCTTCTTCCAAATGCATCCTTCTATCCATTATTTATGGGTCCAATTCTGCTGAGGATCGTTCCATGTTTTGGGATCAAATCAGCAATATTGCTCCAACCAATGATATGCCTTGGTTTCTCATGGGAGATTTCAACTGCTGTAGATTCCAAAATGATAAAATGGGGGGCTATCCATTGCATCATAGTCGCTTGAAAGATATAAACTCTTGCATTTTTTAAAATCAACTTGTTGATCTCCCTTCAACTGGGCATTTCTTCATGTGGTTCAATCAACAATCTGATAACCCAATTCACATCAAGTTGGACAGGATTCTGGTCAATGAAGCTTGGCTTGCAAGCTTCCCTCGTTCTCACTACTGTGTGGGTGATCCTTTGTGTTCTGATCACTCACCCCTTGTCCTTTTGGATGGTTACCCCCACATCAATGCTAAGCGTTTTCAATTCAAAAACTTTTGGACCTTTAAGGAGGACTACTGGAGCTCTTTATTAAATATTTTTTCAGAGCCTTATGTTGGCAATCCCCTTGTTGATTTCATGAAAAAATTAAGGAAATTCAAATGTTGCATTAAAGCTAAGGATTGGGCCTCTGCGAAGGCCATGGAGACCTCACTTCAAACTCTTCAGGATAAACAAAATACCTTGTTGCATTCTTTGCAGTCCGATCCTGATAATCTGTACATTAATAACTCTCCTAAATCTGTCAATAGAGAGATAGCTGATCTTACTGTTAATTGGGCTTCTTGGATATCTCAAGGAGCTAAAGCTAAATGGCTAAAAGATGGCGAAGACAATCTCAAATTTCTCTATTCCAAAATTAGAATGAGGAAGAATTTTAATAGCTCTGTTCTTTTCTCTGCTATTGAAGAAAACTTGGATTCTGCTGTTTGCACTAAAGAGGCTATTATTCATCATTTTCAAAAACTACTTAATCCTCCTAGGCCTACCAACCCTGAAGCTATTAACTTTCCTGTCGGGTGCAAGATACCTTAGCACCTGAAATCTCTTTTGGTCAGCCCCATTCATGAGGAAGAAATCAAAATTGTTGTTTTTTCAGGAGCCTCTGCTTCCTCTGCTGGACCCGATGGTTTTAACTTTCACTTTTATAAGACGGGGTGGCACAGCCTAGGCCCTTACCTTTGCAAGGCTGTTACTTCTTTTTTCAATAAAGGGCACATCCCTAACTGTTTAAAAGCAACTGCTATTGCTTTGATCCCTAAAGCAGCTCATGTCCGTTCTATTTCTGACTTTAGGCCTATCTCTCTATGCAACACCTTATACAAGATCATAGCCAAAATTCTTGCCTTAAGGCTTAAGTCTATTATGCCTTTGATCATTCACCCGGCTCAAGCTGGCTTCATAAACAAACGGGTGTCTACTGATAATGTTATCTTGGCCTCGGAACTGTTGGGTTACTTTAAGAAATGCACTAAGGAAGGCTATATGTGTGCAAAATTGGATATTAAAAAAGCTTTTGATACGCTCTCTAGAGAATTTATTTTACAAAGGATGGCTCAGAAGGGAATTCCTACCACTTTTATTAATTGGGTGAAGGCTTGTATTTCTAACGTCAAATTCTCTATTTGTCTAGATGGCAATCTTGAAGGTTATTTTACCTCCTCGGCTGGTCTGCGCCAAGGGTGCCCTCTAAGCCCTTACCTTTTTTGCTTTGCTATGGATGCTCTCTTTTGTTTACTTGATAGTCCAGATCAGGGTTTTAAGCCTGTGGATCTTAACGGTTTTCGCCTTTCCCACCTCCTCTATGCTGATGATGTACTTATTTTTGGCTGTGCTTCTATTCCTAATTGCAATGTGCTCAATAGGATCCTTACCACTTTTGGTGATGCAACTGGCCTTATTATCAATTCTGACAAAAGTTCTATCATTCTTTAGCCCAACAATCCTTAAGCTAAAGGATATTTGTGACTCCCTCCATATCCCCAATTTTTGTCACAAACTTACTTACCTGGGCATTCCCATTTCCATTAAGAGATCTCTTCTCTCTGACTTCTCTCCACTCCTTGATATTATTTCTAACAAGCTTTCGGGTTGGAAGGCAAAATCTCTCTCTTTTGCAGGTAGGCTTCAATATTTACGCTTCACTATTTGGAACACCATTGCTTACTGGATTCGTGGGGCTATCATACCTAAAGGCTGTTGCAAACAAATAGCAAAACTATCTGCATAGTTCCTTTATTTTGGTGGTATTTTAGCTAAGAAATTACACCTTGTGTCGTGGGCTAACACTTGTAAGCCAAGACATATTGGCGGTCTCGGGTTGCCTTCCTTGCAAGCTCTTCGTTATGCTTTTGACTGCTCTCTCATCTTGAGAATTTATAATGGAGACCCTTTGCTTTCATCTTGGTGTTTTGTTAGATATGGTTCGGTCTGGAAAAATCCGCCTCCTTTGTCTTCCCCCATGTGAAAAAGTATTTACTCTACTGCCAATCTTGCTAAACAAAATTTTAATTTTAGAGTTACTGTTAACTCTAAATTATATCTTAAATGGGATCACTGGTATGGTGGCTGTTGCATTCAGGAATTAGAACATTATCATTCTCTCCTCAACCGGTTTCCTGACAATGCTCTTCTTAGTGTGCTGATTGATGCTAACGGTTGGGTATTTCCTGATGGTTGTCATGTGGACATTATTAATGCTATTAGTTCAATCCCTATTATCAGAAATGGGAATGGTTCTTGTTTAGTTTGGACTGATGGCAGAAAGGCAAATATCAATTTTGGTGCATTTGTGAAGGATTTTTATAAAAACGAAAATGAGGTGACATGGTATAAACATGTTTGGCATAAACATTATGCAATTCGGTATTCTATTTTTGGGTGGCTTTTCCTTGTTGGGGGCTTAAAGACTGCGAATAACCTCATCAGGAGGAATAGCATGGTTGCCTCTGATTGCTATTTTTGCACTAATCATTTAGAAACTATCCCACATTTATTCTTTGAATGTGATTTCTCCCATTCTATCATCACCAACTTGCTGCCTTGCCTCAACTCTTTCCTTATGCGCCCAAATCTCTTCCAGATTTGTGATTTGCTTACTGGCACTGGCTCTCATAATTCGGATATGGTTTGTTTTAATTTGATCAAGCTTTGGGCCACTGTTTATACCTTATGGAGGGAGAGGAACGACAGGAAATTTGCTAACTACTTCAAGAGTCTTGTCACTCTGAAAATTAATATTAAAAAGGCCGTCGCTATCAAACTGCTTAGATGAGAAAAATGGGATGTTTTACGGCAACTGCTTTAGCTTTTTGCTATCCTCTCGGACTCTGTTTGATTTTTGTTCTCTCTGTTATTTTGTCGCCTGCTGGGTTCTTTCTGTGCTGAAGTCTTTCAGGGGGCGATGATGGGAGAATTGCTATCCTCTCCCCCTGGATGGTGAACTTTGCAACTAATCTCTTAGATGGCATCTTTTGCAACTGGGGGATTATTTTGGTTTCTTGGAGGCAATTCTCCATTGCTGAGCCATTCTTCCTCTGTTTTCTCTTTTTTCCTTCTGTTTACATGTGAGTTTTGCACCTCCTGGTGGCCCTTTCCTTGCTGCTCTTGCAGTTTTTCCACAGTTTTGTTCTCCTTTTTGGTTTACACATGTAACTATTTCTTTTTTAATGATATTTGGGCTTTGCCCACAATTTTCCCAAAAAAAAAAAATCCACTTCAAGCCCATAAAACAGCCATCTTCAACCTCAAATAGCCGAAATCTACAGCAGCCTTTTCCTTCATTCCATTGGGTAATTGTAATTTAGTGGAAGCTTTTCTCAAAGATTCTCCATATAGCTCATTCACGTGAAGATCAAGTCTGATAGAACTTTTGTCTTTTCCCAACCACTTTATTCCCTAATACATGTGGCTGATTTCACCTACCTACTCCTCCAATTCAGCCCACTCCAAGTTTCTCTTTAAACTCAAAGGCCCACCTTAAGCCCCACTTGCAACAACATCCTACCTCATCAAATGCAGTCCATTAAAGGCCCAAATCAGCCTCTCTTCATCTCATATCAAGCCTAACTCATATTCACACTCAACTCCTCTTTGCTACAGCCCATTTCAAAGGAAGAGAGGCTACAATAATTTTTATGTATTTATTAGGTTATGCAGTTTGTTGAGTTAGTATCTTTAACTATAAATTTAGTAGATATTTGAGTTAATATTCTTAACTATGAGTTCTGTAGCTAGTTTAATAAATATCTTTATTGTGTTATTAAGTGCTAACCTCAAATGTACATGATGTCACTAGAAGTACATATATGTGTATATGTTTGTGTGTGAGTATGTGTATACATACACATGTGAATAAAAAAAAGGAGAGAAAGAAGAATGAGGTTTCCAAAAAAAAAGAAGAGAAATGAGAGATTAAAAAAAAGAGAGGAGGAAGTTTAAAAAAAAAAGAGAGATAAAAAAAAGAAGAGATGTATTCCTTTTGTGCATTTCATCGCCGCCACCGTCGTCACACCCGATCCTCGCAAAGGTATAAATTTTCCAAAATCAGATTCCCGTTTTCGTCGCTTGCGGTGGACCGACAAACCCCCTATACGCGCTCTAGTAGCACGGTAGGAGGAAACCTGGTGCGGCACCTACGACGAGGCGGGTAATCACCCAAAATCCCATTTTCAGCATTTGCGGCGACCGGAGAACCACCTATTCGCGCTCTCGTAGCACGGCAGGAGGGAGTCTGGTGCGACGCATACGGCGAGATGGGTAAGCCCTATACACGCTCTTGTAGCGTGGTGGGGAATCCCTAAATACCTGTAAACGCCCTTGTGACGTGGCAGAGAAAGCCACTCGTGTTTTCATGCAGGTACTTTAGAGCCCCCATACACACTCTCGTAGCGTGGTGGGATTGAAGATATATGACCACGGCGTCACATGACACCAACCATACACGCTCTTGTAGCGTGATGGGGTGGCCCAGTTTCCCAAAATTTCTCCCAAATAGGGGAGACGCCGGGAGGCTGCCGAAATTTTCGGTGAACCGAGGACAAAACTTGAACAAATAAGGGACTTGATTTTGGACAATAGAGAACTCAAAATGACATTGAACAAATGACATAAATCTTGACATAAGCCTAAACCTAAATTGATTAACGAAAGAGCTTGAATGAATTTAAAGAATTTGATTTGAACAATAACCAAAGTTTCAAAGGAATTATCACTTCAACTTGAATGCAAATGCTAATTAAGAAAATTTGAATCATTTAAATCTCATGCAAGCAAGCAAGGACTCATGCACAAATTCATTTCAAGCTTAGACATGGAATTTATTTGAAAAATAATGAGCAACTTGTAGTGATCATCTTAATTGGAATGGAGAGATGGAGGAATTTAATACCAAGCTTATAATACAAATTGCAAATTACCTTTAAAAATAAATAACTTCCAAGTATAACATATTTGCAAGAAACTGAAAGATTGTGAAAAGTAGGGATTGATCACAAAGCCATGATACGAGGACTTTGGACCCTTAAGTTGATGATTGCATAACAAGGTCAAAAGTGTAAAATCCTGAAGGACAATGTTCTAGATCTTTAAACCAATGCCAACAAGCAAGTAGAAGATTCGCGACATGCAAGAGACAATGAAGGCATGTGATGTTCGCATAAGGATAACAACTTGTTCATGAAGAGATCACAATGAGCGCAATAGATTCCTTACTAACATGAGTAAAGAATACACTATAGCTTACTTGCGAGCTTTTACAAATTGTTGTCAGGATTTCTTCATGCATATAATAGCTGTCCTATGAGCTAAATGGATGATGATGGAAATCTTGCACCGCATACAATACTCCCATTTATAAATAATAATGCAAAAGCATGCAAGCGAATATAATAACGCACTAATCGACATGCATGAGGAGGTTAATGATGAATGCAACACATATACACAAAGAAGCATATCATGCCCTGCGGGTAGAGGAAATCAACGTATCATGAGTATAGTGATTTGATTTATTCGGCAAGACATGAAAAATATGCAACAATTCGCCAATCAGCGCAACGAAACTATTCGAAAACACACACGGTACAGCATACGATGAATACGAGTATCTGCTGGAAGTGATGTAAGATATCCCGTATGTAAGATAATGCACCTACGAGTGGAAATTAACAACAAATAATGAATGCTACAACATTCCTATAAACAATAATAGTTGATGTGTAATGAATGCAACTATGACCTATAGTCCACATCAAGACAAGCAAATACACGTAATCCTACAAGTAATGATGTTAGTAGAGATACTCATCGATGAAGCAGGAATGATATGTAACAAATGCAACAAGTGTGATTTATGTTGCATATCGCATACAAATAAGGAGCGATGGATCCCCTACAAGCAAGGATAGAAGATATGCAATACATACAAGGGTAGAAGTTCTACAATACATACAAGTCTTCTACGAATACAGATGTGAGTACCATATATCACCTGTGAGTAGATGCAGAAAGACTTCAGTAAATGCAATATCCTATAGTCAATTTCAATCCGTGAATGAATACATCTACTTGCTTACAGGCAATAATAACAGATGTATTGCAAGGACCAAAGACCATAGCAAAATGCATAAAGGAATATAACAAATACAAACACACCTACGGGCCCTTGTAAGAGGTTCGTCGTATAGACCAGAAATCATCCACGAGTAAAATGCCAAAGGGCTATAACGAATGCAAGTTCCTACAGGTTACTGTAGGAAACTTGTTGTATGTACAATACACCAGCTACAAGAAGATACAAAAGTTGCAGTGAATGAAAATATCAATGAGAAATAGCAGGAGATTCGTTAGTGCACAACAAGCTACTTACAGAAAGCAACAAGTAGTGCACGATAGTCTACTTGTACAAAGCAACAAACAGCTCAATCCACAAGCTGCAACGCCAAGCCACTGGATCTGCAATATTCATACACGTAGATAGAAGGCATCTACAAGTTCCCAAATAGAGCGTCGCATATGTTCAAATGATAATTGCTCGCACAGCTGAAATATCTTGAAAATGCCCCGCACATGCACAGTAATTTGTATACACATAGGTACACAAAAGGGGTAAGTGCAATCATACAACCCGCATGGGCCCCGACGAGCGTATTTTAAATACACATGTGACATCTAGGGATGTTGTGTGAGTCAATAAATGAACCCATGTTCGAGCCCGATCATCCTACGTGGATAAATAGGAGTCGACACAGCTCAAACTATCAAAAAGATATACGATCAGGGTGTCGACCTGAATATCTATTTTATACGTTCATATTAAGCCTTCAAGGTCTATAACAAAAGAGAATTCACCAATAAAGGTCTAAAACCTACGAAATCTGATCATCTGTTTACGGCTCGATAGAGTCGACAAGGTTTAATCCATAAATAGAAGTAATCCCAAACACCCCGATGATAACCGTGTTGAATGCAAATCTCACTCGGAGGGGTTAATTTCAAATATTTCAAAATGCCCTCAAACTTTGACAAAATTCAAATATTTTCAAGTGACCTCAAAGTCACCCCGATGATGACCGTGTTGAATGCAGATCTCAACCGGATGGATTCACAAACACTTTCAAATGCCTCCCAAAATCCCAAAAGCCCATGAAATTCAAAATCCAAAACTCCAAAAATCCCAAATTTTGAAATATTTAAAATTGAAATCAACCGTCCAAACGCTTAAAGCAAAATCCATCAACCCTCCACAACAATTTGCTGAGATGGACAAATTGAAATTTACTTTAGCTTATATAGAGCTAATGCCTAGTCAAAAATATCACTAGGATCCATTCTCAAATAATCTCCTGCCAGTAAGGATGTGGTACGTGTCATCTAATTGACATTTTCGTCATCAAATGACACTACAAGATAAACAGTTATGACCTGGGGCCCTCTGAACCGAGTATTGTGCCACCAAATGGTACCACAACGGTTATGGCTAGAGCCAATACGCTCCCCAATGACATCAAATTCTTGAGATGTGAATCAATAGAATATAAT
Source organism: Dendrobium chrysotoxum (assembly GCA_019925795.1). Classification (NCBI taxonomy): domain Eukaryota; kingdom Viridiplantae; phylum Streptophyta; class Magnoliopsida; order Asparagales; family Orchidaceae; genus Dendrobium; species Dendrobium chrysotoxum. Next base: position 59,970,672 of record CM034313.1, read on the forward strand.
CGATAGGGTATAAAGCCCTCTGTTAGCTAAGGTGGATTCAAATTTATCCCCATAGACAAACATCCCCCCCATGTGTACAAGGTACCCTTGGACGAAGCAACCCATGGCTACCGACAAAGATCTTTCTATCAGGTTGGGTCGACTACCTCCTCTGACTAAGTAGACCAGGGACCACGATGGCCCGGGACGACGGAACTATGAGATCTTGATCGGGTCCATCATCCATTCCCACGCCATACGCTTTAAGTGCAAGATGGTGAAATTTTTAATTTTAAATACTAAACCTCCAAATTTTCCAACACCTCAAGCCCAAACTGCTACTATATGCCAGATGCATGTATTTCTACATATCTGATTGACGACTAGCCTTAATTGAAAGTTCTCTTTCGTTACCGGGAGGGGTAATTAACTATAAGGGCTTGTGCCTATAGGAAACCAAAACTCAGATCATAAAGTCCTCACAAAATGAGGGCGAAATCTCTGGGTAGTGTCTTATCTACAAACTCATCTGCCTTCCAAAATTTACCTCAAAACTTAATCCATTAAAACTCCCCGGAAAAAGCAGCAGGAAGGCCGGGGCTGAATTTTTGGAGCCCACATTATGGGTGGGATGTTACAACTAGAAAGACCCCGGGATACAAGTAGGTTCCAACTGGATTGATTTCCACAAAATCTGAAATTTATAGATGTGTGCCTTCATGTAATATTCCAGAATTGCATAATACAGAATAACAGAACAAAATGTGGGCTCCAAAAATTTTGCGCCAACTCTTTTTTCCATTTGTTTATATGGGTGAGAAGAGTTTTAACGAGTTTAGGCTCTAGGGCTAATTTTTAAAAGGAAGATTAGGTTTTAGATAAGATACAACCCAGAGATTTCACCCACATTTTATTTATAAGGCTAGTTGTAAGATAGGCCACATAGGTTGCAAACACAATGTATAGTAACAACAATTTTAGGGTTTGAATTTGAATTTTGAAGTTTATCAACATATACTTAGAACAGGTGACGGGGGAAACAAAGATGAGCCCGATCAAGATCCCATAGTTCCCTCGTCTCGGGCTATCATGGCCCGTGGTCTACTTAGTCAGAGGAGGTAGCCGACCCAACCTAACAGAAGACACCTTATCGGTAGTCTTGGGTTGCTTCTTCTAAGAATATCTTGTAGATCTGGGATGGTGTTTGTCTAAGGGGATACATTTGAATTCACCTTAGTTGACAAAATGGGTTTTGTACCTATTGAATATACCCTATGATTCATTACTCAAGGGATTGACGCCGTTAAGGAACATATGACCTTTGATCGCGATCATAATATAATGGTACCATTTTGTAGCAAAATCACCCGATGAGAGGGCACGCGCCACGTCCCTGCTAACAAGAGACTATTTGAAGATGAATCTTAGTGATACACCCGACATGACATTCACTCTTTATAAACTAAGGTTAATTTCAAATTTATAACCCCCGAAAAATGGTTGTGGAAGGTGAATATATTTTAGTTTTAAGTGTTGGTAATTAAATTTTGAAGTTTTTATAAGCTTTTGGGAATTAACCTCTCCAATTGAAATTTACTATCAACGCAATCATCATTGGGATTCATCAAAGTTATTTATATTTTCATAGAAATTTGGGAGTCATTTTAAATATTTGAGGTCCCCTCCGATTGAGATTAACTTTCAACATGGCACCATCGGTGATTTAAGTTTCCCGTTAAATTTATGATTAGGCATTTGTTTCTTAATCCAAGTCGTGTCGACTCCATTCCTTTTAAGGAGGAGGATGAAACTTGAATATTTAACCGACACAATATTCTCAGACCTTTGAATTAGGGGTTTAAAATAATGGTTGGAGCACATGTGAGTGTTTTAGTATATATATTGGAGCTATTATAGGGGTATTGCCATCTATCCGCTTGTACAAACGTTGCAAATCTAGTGGCATGAAAATAAATTAGGTTTCAGTTGTAACACATAGAAGATATCTATTTCAAGTTATTATATCATTCAACATAGCTTGTAGGGAATGTTTGTTCAATAGGCACTAGAAGATCGTGTTCTTATTTGTGAATGAGTTACATCATTTGTTACGAATTTCTTAGTGCTACATACATGCTAGTTGTGTGCACTATCAATCCCCTACTCCTGCTCACAAGTGAATTGTAACATGCACTAGAAGTTCCTTGCTACTATCCCTAAATAGGATGGTTTGTTTGATATGATCTTCTTATCCATGCTTGTAGGATAAATATTGTGGGCACTATGAATTTCTTGCTCCTATTCACAGGTGAATTGTAGTGTTGATTACATGTCAATTGTTATTAGGTAGCTTCATTTAACTTATTCATATCTGTCATTTGACATAATTTGTAAAACCCCATCCAGTTGAAGCTAGAAGATCTTGTGAAAATGGCCAGTTCTGTGCAGCTCATAGCCTCCGTGTAGATCAATGTCCTCTTCCAGATTTGAAATGAGGGGTGTGGAAAAGGGGTAAATTTTCATCTGATCAGCAGATCAATTTAGTCTTCCAATATGCTAATCTATTATATTCACTGATGATCTGCCCGAGGCAAGTATGGCAAGAAGCAGCTGTAGGATTAAGAAATAAAAAAATAATGTAAAGGGAAATGACGTTGTAGGAGAATTGACCTTATGAATAAGGCCGTCGTTGATGATGGAGCAGCTCAGCTTCTTGTACAGCTCGTGTAGCGCCTCTACCTCGTTCACCGTGACTATAGACCAAAAAGAGAAAACGATAGATTAAAAAAAAGCATCAAAGAGAAGACAAGTTACGTACAGCATCGAGATTCCTCTGCGAGCTTGGCAAAATCATGGCGGGGTTCCGGTGTGCTTCGAAGGAGAATCTTCGGGTGGCATTCGAAGCAGTCAGTGACGACGAAGATCAGAGATTCAAAGATGGCTATCAGCGGAAGGAAAGCGTAACAGAGGCGCTCCCCCACCGTCAGAAAGCTTGAGCTCTGCATTACCTCCCAATAAAGATTGCAAGATCAAATTGGTTTATTGATGAGGAATGCGGGATGAAATTGAGAAGGAAGAAGAAACCTACGCAATAACCAGAAACTTTTTTTTTTAACCGACAAAATTGATTGGTTCGATCTATCCTATCTGTCGAATGAATCATTCAAAAAATATATATATTTTTTTTTTCTTTTGGGATTTAAAATTTAGCAGCTTCGAATCTTCGCATACAGTGGGCCGTTTAGTTACAGTATAAACTAAACGTAATTATTTAAAAGAAATATTATCTGATTGATTATAAACTAAAATTTGAAATTTATTTTTTTAATTTTATGTAAATTTAATTTAACTATGCTTTGAGAATGGTGCAAAAGCTCCAAGATAGCTAATTATATCATAACATTTAGTGTTTTCCATGTATCAATCATAGCAATTCAATTATAATATCATATCATATCATATAAATAAGAATAATTAAGTGATATAATACACAACCCTTATGCCAAATCTTATCTCAATTTTATATCTTCCATCATGTATCAAATTCATACCACTAACTTACATATTCAAGGAAAAGTATAATGATCAGTCATCGCATGTAGGATATCATGTCTCTGTCAATCTAAATCATTTAGATGGCTTTGGGTTTAATTTATGTTGTGATTGAGAAAAAGTCATTTTAGGGATTTAATTCTTCCAATAGTTCTCGTGGCATGGCACTAACATACATATATAGACTCAGATTCAAGATATTGCCACTTGTCCTCTACTCAGCCTTCCCCTTCCCCTTATCTTGACTTGAAACAAATATAGAAAGCAGGCGTGAGCAACCACAGCTCAGACAGCTCAGCAGGCCACATTTAACCTACTCGAGTCCTTAATAATTATTGCCATAAATAATAAAGTAGAAATATTAAGGTAAAATAAATACATCTATGCAAAAATCCAACCAGATTGCTTAGAATAAATAAATACCTAATTTTTTTTTGGGAAAAATAGGGACATACATGCCCAATTTTATTCCACAAAGAGAAATGTTACAATTAAAAAAACAAATGAAAAGAAAGTAAACAACTTACAAGATCAAAGAAATAAACTAGACCTAAAGCCTCCTTAAAGCAGGAGACAACAAACAACAGTCTAAAAAAGAACAAAAACAAAGAAAAATTTCCATAAGAAGATATAACAACAACCCCAAAAAGGAGTAACCCAAGACCAGCAGCAAAAAAAATCTCAGCAAAACTCCAAAACAACCAGCCGAAGCAAAAGGTAGATGATTATCTCAAAACAAGAAGATCTCCCAAAAATGCAAGGAGGCCCTCCAAACGAACCTAGCGATCTCCGAAGCCTCAAAAACAACAAAACTAGGTCTCCCAAAAAGCAAGCAGAACTTCCAACCAACCAAAGCAACTCTGAACCGAAGGCTGACCGAAGAAGCCTAACCAAAAAACAGACCAATCCTCCTGCACACAATAACCAACCAACAGTATCAGAGGAAAAAAAAAAAAGAAATCAAAAAACACCTCAACAAATCAAAACCAAACTTCCCAGAATAGGCAATGCAAGATGAACCTCCAGAATAGCTAGCAAACCCTCCAACCAATCAAAATAATCAAGAGAACTCCTACACCATTCAAAACAGGTCAAAGGAACTAAAGTTCCAGAATCTGAAACACCAAACCAAATAAGCAGGAACCAAAAAACAGTCCCAATCCTCCTGCATACAAAAGCCACCCAACAGTATCAAGGGAAGAAATGACCTCATAAAAAAGGCCAGAAGACCCCGGACTCAGCCAAAGGGAAAACTTTCATATTTTTCAATAAACTGCCAACCTTAATGGTTACTAGTCTAACCTTCCAGCAAAAACTGGTTGCTAAACTAGCCACCCAAAAGAATAAATATGAAATTGCCCAAACATCATAGTCCAAAAAACACTCAAACCACCACATCTAAATAATAAGGTGCTGAATTTTTGGCAAAGAAGCCCAATTAAAAACTTTAGCTTGAATCGTAAACCTGATCCGATTACAAATTGCATCATGACTGCTGAATTTATTATTCATTTTTCTGCAATTTCTTTCTTTCCAAACAAAATAAAGAGTACAACAAGTATAGAGAAAGTAAAGACTTTTAGCATCAGTATTCCATTTCGAATTCCAAATAAATTTGAAAGTTAGAATTAAATTCGGTCTAAGCATAAAGAAATTAATATTAGGCACAAACTTAGAAATAACATGGAAGGAAAACATCAGCTTCAAAAAATAAATGTCTATGCCATTCAGTCCCATTATTACAAAGGATACTGTTATCTGGCACAATAACATTCCTTTTAATCAAAAGATCTGCCGTTTTTAATCCATTCAACATAGCCATCCAAGCGAAACAAGAGAATCTTAACACATATCTCTTATGCCAAACATAATTAAACCAATCAAGTGTATTAACATTAATAAAGAAGAAAGAATAAAAGTTCTTAAAAATAGAAAAATTAACCTTATCCCAAATGATCGAAGAAGAAACCTGATTAAGAATCAGAATTTCCAAAATCTCCTGAGCAATAGGATCCGGAATATGACTAGGAATAACCCACATACCATTATAAATCCAATCACTAACCTTCTTATTATGTAAAAAAGAAGCCTCATAAGAAGAAAGAAGATCTTGCAGAGCCGTCCCCTTAATCCAAGGATCCCAAAAAAGATATAACATACTAAATTCTTCCATATTAAAAGAGATATTATGTTTAATATCTCTAGAAATAACACACAGATCTTTCCAAAATTTAGAATCTTTAACCTACATATTAGTAAGCGATATTTCTAAAGTAACAATCAAAATAATAAAATAGTAAGGAAATATAATAGTTAGCACTTCCTATTCACATCTCAGAATAGATAGAACTTTCCTTAGGCCCTTATACCTCCCATTATATATCATAATTCAGAATTAAAGCCTTTGCGACTCCCTGTGCTAGCATATCAGATAACATGCCCTCATGACTCCGAAATGCACAGCACCATTGATATTTATATATTTTAGACCCTTATGACTCCTAATAGAAAGCACGTCAGAACTTCCTCTAATCATCATAATTAATCAAGATTCACACATTTTAAGATAATAAATATAAAAATAAATACATTTTCAAATATAATATATAATGTTAGAGTTATCACAGAGTTTTACAGAGTGTTCTACTATTAGCCAGACAATAATAATTTTGAGAAAGCCATATATAAAATTTAACATTTTTCAGAGTTTTATAAGATTATCACACATTATGTATAGCTACATTTCATAACTTTTATTATACTACAACACTATTTATAGGCATTAAAATATTATTTTAGATCATTAAAACGGTGTATTTTTAAAACCACCCGATGAAAATTCATAAATAAAATACTAGAATGTGTAGATTATTGCCAACAACAAAATAACAAAAGTTACACAGTAAAAATTTTCTCAATAAATAGATATAGTTAGTTTTGGGTCAAATTTTCAATTAAGATGTTATGAAAATTCAGAATGCTTTGAATTATTATCACACACAGACTCTTGAGACAAGCTCCAACACATAATTTATGCTCCAGAACATATATTTTAAAAAAACATAATTGTCAACTTTAGGTATTAAAATTTTTCACATCATACTGTTTAGAGAAATGGACCATGCTATTGTGTTTAGATCATTGAAATAGCTTAAATTGGAATACACGTGAATTTTACATGCATTTTTCTTGAAAAGCCTGCTATTTTATTAGGCAAAATAACATTGCAAAGTTTTGAGTGAAAACTATTTTCATCGTAGGTAAGCTCCATTGTTGCCGCCCACGACCACTGTCGTCAGCCATTGCCATTGCCACTGACCACCTGCAACCACCGTTGCCACCAGCATCATGACGCCGTCCATCACTTGCTCTCGCAGTTGACCATCACCACCATCATCAATATTGATCACCGCCAGCCCCGCCAAGGCCGCCACCGTCATTGCCATCTTTGGAATTTATACTACTGTTATATCATCAAAAAATTATCTTGATCAAGCGCGAATCTTGAGGCAAAATTAAGTTGGAATCTTCAAAAATTAAATTGGAGACCATATGAATTTCGATTTCAGCAAACTCGCAGTCAAACTGAACATCTCAAAAATATAAACCCAACGACACCAAATTCGAGTCAATTCGAGCCCAAATGAGTCCAAATCAAAGACCCAAAGCGCATTTGGAAAGTTCAAATCATAATTTGAATTATCAAACGGTATCCAAACGTGACATGATTATAGTCGAATCGAGCGGCTCGACGAGATGAATCCAACGAGCCTAAAATCACTGAATTCTGATATCATTAAGAAATTCATATGATCAATAAATGGTCCATGATCAAATGGATCAATATCAGCCATCCATTCAAACCACTCCCATTTTGACCTTGATCCTCTACATATTTAAGATCCATGCCACTCTAAAAAAACTATAAATAGCTCCCATTCTTCTCATGAAAAAGGAGGAGAAAAAGAAAAGAAAGGAAAGGAAGGGAGGAGTTATGGAGCTCTCTTGACGTCGACCACCGCCGAAGTTCTCGTCGACCACCGTCAGAGTTCTCGCCGACCACCGTCGGAGTTCCTCCCAACCACCGCCGGAGTTCTTGTCGACCTCCACTGGAGTTCCTCCCTACCACCGCCGGGCTCTCGCCAGTCCGCTGACCACCGATGGACTTCTGCCAATCTGCTGACCACCGTCGAACTTCCGCCAGTCCGCTGACCACCGCTGGACTTTCGCCAGTCCGCCTACCACTGCAGCATTTTCGCCAGTTTGCTAACCAACGCCGGACTTCTGTCGACCACCGTCGGAGTTCTTCCTGACCACCGCCAAACTTTCGCTTGTTCGTCGACCATCATCGAACTTCCTCCCGCTCGTCAACCACCGTCGGAGTTCTTCCCGATCATCGCCGGACTTCAAGTACAGTCCTCCCGACCTCTCTAACGCCGTGAATATTCCAGGACGCAATAGTTTGGCACCATCTATAGGAAACAATTCCTAGCTGGGGGGAAAACTTACGCAATTTTCTATCACCCCTCAAATATCAACTAGGGGTGTCAATATTGGACCCGACCCGAACCCGACCCGAAAATTTCGGGTTTGGGTTGACCCGAACCCGAAACGGGTCGGGTTCGGGTTCAACAATTCGACCCGTTTCAAAAATCGGTTCGGGTTGACTCATTGACCCGAAATTGACTCGAAAATGACCCGTTTTTGACCCGAAAACCCATTTTTGACCCGGCAACCCGAGATTGACCCGTTTCTGACCCGATTTTGACCCGAAAAGTGGAGATTGACCCGTTTCTGACCCGAAAAATAGCAGTTTTCTTGTTGGAACCGGGTCATTCGGGTCGGGTCGGGTTGACCCGGACCCGAAGTGGGTCGGGTTCGGGTCATGAAAATCGACCCGTTTTTGCAAAAACGGGTCGGGTTCGGGTTGACCCGAATAGTGCCGGGTCAGTTTCGGGTTCGACACGAACCCGACCCGTGACCCGAAATTGACACCCCTAATATCAACCAATATTGTATCAATTTTAATTTGTGGAAGCAAATTTGGATTGGGGGGCAACCTTGACTGTAACTTCCCATACGACTGTAGTCAAGAAGATTTCCTCCAATATTTTTAATGTTTAAGATAATGTTGTTAGCAACCATTTTTCATAAAGCTCCCAACAAATGTACGGATGCTTCAAATAAATTCCAAGCTCTATACAGTCCTCAACTGGACTTCTATTCCATGGGCAAGGTCTTAATCTCAACCTTAAAAAGTCAGTAATGGTCTAATGACATACCATTCTTCATCTTTGATTCGGGATACACGTGACATTCGTCCCCTCCCAATCAAGGCATAATCGATCCCAAGGGGATTCGATTCGATCTCTTTCACACATGTTAACATCATCGAGTAATGCTCTAACTAACAACCTCAGATAGGCCAAAAATCCTTGGTAGATTCCCTCGATCTCTTCCATAAAGGTTAATGTCATTGAGCAACGCTCTGACAAATAATCTTAGATAGGTCATACATCCTTGGTGGATTATCTCGACCTCTTCCATATAAGTTAACGTCAGCGAGCAACACCCTGACAAACAACTTTGGATAGGTCAAACATCCTTGGTGAATTCCCTCGATCTCTTCTATAGAGGTTAACGTCATCGAGCAACGCTCTGACAAATAACCTCAAATATGTCATACATCATTGGTGAATTATCTCGACCTCTTCTACACATGTTAACGTCAACGAGCAACGCCCCAAGCGACCTCTTCTACATGGCATTTTGAAGCATCTTTCTTAATTCCTTCAAAGAAGGAATTGAGACCATCAGGCCTCCACTCTATTGATATCGTTAGAGAATCACTAGACAACTGCAATCGACACAATATTTGAGCCCCTCCAATAAATTATCAATTATCTGCCTCCGTCATCATGTATATCTATTATTTTCAATAAAATGCAGCTTGATCGTCATCATCAGCTCACTGCTTGATCTCCAACGTCAGAATATGACCTAACCACTTCCAATAGGATTTCATTGGCATACTGCCTAACTCCATGTATTAAAGGATCGACTTATGATCGTCAGATATCTTTCAAATCATTAATCATCGTTGGACTTTTGCCTGTTCTTTAAACATCAACAGATCTCTTTCTGAATATCCATCATCATTAAACCTCTGCTTGATTGTCATCGGAGTTTTGCCAGACCGCTGTTGGACTTTCTCCCGACTGTCGTTGAGCTTTCGCTCAATCGGTGTGGAACTTCTGCCCGACCGCTGTCAAACTTTCATCTGACCGTCATCAAACTTCCACCCGGTCGCCACACATCACAGGATTCCACCTTTTCGCTTATTATCATTGTAATTCTTCTCAAGCGTTGCTACTGCAAAATCTCTCTCCAGGAGAGGCCACCGTGGGGTCATTTCTAACTTTTGCAAGAAAGAAAATATCGATCGTCGTCATTGCCCTCCGAGCTACCAATCCACAGAAGGACAACACAAGAGGGCAATGCTTTGATCGTTGTCAGTGCCCTCCGAGCTACCAATTCACAAAAGAACCGGCACAAGAGGGCAAGGCTTTAATCTCCACCAACATTCTCCGAGCTACCAATCCAACAAAAAATTTGGACCGGCACAAGAGAAATAGGCTTTGATCGCCACCAATGTTCTCTTTGATCATCATCTACGCTCCCCGAGCTACCAATCCAGAGGAATGTTTGGACCGGCACAAGATAGCAAGGTTTTGATCACTGCTGACAATCCCCGAGCTACCAATCTAAAGAGAGAGCTTGGACCGGCACAAGAGATTATGCTTTTCTCCTTACCCCCAAGGGGGTATTTATAGTTGCATGAGGGGAACATAAAAAGTTTCTCCAGAAATTTCTATGATTTTTTTAAAATATAATTTTTGAAATTTTAAGAGATAAAAATTAATTATCTTTATTTAATATATAAATATATATAAGAATTCAAAAAGTCATTCTAAAATTTTTTTGAATTCTTTTGGAATTTAAAAAGTCTACCATATTATTATATTAAGCATTTATAGAATAATATGGCTATGCTTTCTCGGATGTGGTGAAATCAATGAGTTATATAGTCCTCTTATATTAATAATATTATAAACATTATGACTGAATTGAATTATATGATGGGACCATCGTCAAGCTAATTCATTTAAGTATCCTCCTATATTAATAATATAAGAAGTTATAATTATGTTATACGTTTCTACTCATAGCCTGGCTACCATAACATATTAACATTATATGAAAGTTTTATCTAATATTTTATAACATAATTATATATCATAAGATGTATTATGTTATAATTATCTCAATAATTATTGGATGTTGAAAATTATATAATAGTTTTCATGCAAGCTATGAAGTCTCCCAGATTTTTTAATCCACTTAATAGGATCATATAAATCACATATTTAATAAATAAATATTATAGAAGTTGAAAATAAATGTTGAATTTGATAAAAATCATAATAATAAATTCATTTTATGAATTTTAATATATCATTATCTGATTTATAAATAAATTATAAATTTAGACAAATTAATTATGACTAATGTTTGTAATTTTTTGAAATGCTTATGTTGGCCAACATTCATGAGAAGGTACAAATATATATTTTTGGATTTTGCAAGCTTCAACGTCCGAAAACAGGAGGACAACTGATATATCATCAAAAAATTATCTTAATCAAACACCAATCTTGAGGCAAAATCAAGTTGGAATCTTCAAAAATTAAATTAGAGACCATCTGAATTCCGATTTCAGCAAACTCACAGTCAAACTGAACGTCTTAAAAATACGAACCCAACGACACCAAAAAGTCGGCTCAATCTGAGCCCAAATGAGTCCAAATCAAAGACCCAAAGCGCATTTGAAAGGTTCAAATCATAATTTGAATTACCAAACGGTATCTAAACGTGACATGCTTATAGTCAAATCGAGCGGCTCGACGAGACGAATCCAAGGAGCCCAAAATCACTGAATTCCAATATCATTAAGACATTCATATGATTAATAAACAGTCCATGATCAAATGAATCAATATCGGCCGTCCATTCAAACCACTCCCATTTTGACCTTGAACCTCCACATATTTACGAGCCATGCCACTCTAAAAAAATTATAAATATCCCACATTCTTCTCATGAAAAGGGAGGAGAAAAAGAAAAGAATGGAAAGGAAGGGAGGAGTTTGGGAGCTCTCTTGCTGTCGACCACCGCCGGAGTTCTCGCAGACCACCGCCGGAGTTCTCGCCGACCACCGCCGGAATTCTCGCCGACCACTGTCGGAGTTCCTCCGAACCACCGCCGGAGTTTTTGTCAACCTCCACCAGAGTTCTTCCCGACCACCGCCGGGCTCCCGCCAGTCCGCTGACCATTGACGGACTTCTACCAGTTTGCAGACTACCGCCGAACTTCCGCCAGTCCGCCGACCACCGCCGGACTTCCGCCAGTCCGCCTACCACTGCAGGATTTTCGCCAGTCTGCCGACTACCGCCGGACTTCTGTCGACCACCGTCGGAATTCTTCCCGACCACTGCCAAACTTTGGCCTGTTCGTCGACCATCACCGAACTTCCTTCCGTTCGTCAACCACCGCCGGAGTTCTTCCCGATCACCGCCGGACTTCAACTACAGTCCTCCCGACCTCTGTCGCCCACCGACTATGGTCATTCTGACCACCGTCGCCGATTACGATTCTTCTGACCTCCATTGCTGACCATGGTCCTCCCCACCTCTGTCGTCCGCCGACTACGGTCCTTCCGACCACCATTGCCGACTACGATCATTCTAACCACCGTCATCAAACTACGGTCCTCCCGACCTCCGTCACCCGCCGACTACGGTCCTTCCAACGACCATCATCAAATATAGTCCTTCTGACCTCCATCTCTCGCCGACTACAATCCTTCCGCAGACTACGGTCCTTCCAACCTTTGTCGCCTGACTACGATTTTCAACCTCCGTCGCCCGCCAATTACTATCCTTCCGACCACTGTCACCCGAATATGATCTTTCCGACCTCCGTTGCCAGCCGACTATGGTCATGCCGACCAAACGAACACATCAATTCTGATTTTCACCATGTAACGCACTATGTATGATGTATATTTGCTACATCAAACCAAAGCCTTCCTCCTAAGGAAGGGACTCGTTTGTAATCGACCACAAATACTATTGGATTCATTCAAATTGGGCCAGGCCCCGTAGTTTTTCCCCTTTTCAGGAGTTTCCACGTAAAAACTTTGATGTCTCTTGTGATTGATGCACCCATCATTTCTACTTGTTTGTGTGTTGAATTTTTGTATAAAACTTGGACGCTAAACTTTATATCTCTCTACCGCCGCGAATATTCCAAGACGCAACAACTACACTCATTTTACTTCAAACCAAATAAAAAAAAATCAACTGTATTTATTTTACACTCATTCAAATAATTATAAACTATTCATTTTACTCTATATATTTTTTTAGCCAACCAAGCAGTCCTTTAATTAAAAAAATTGATGTAAAAGCAACAAAAATTTAATTGATCCTTTCACAATCCTATCAATCACACCCTCTCCACGTTTCTCTAAATCCGTCTCCCTCCCTTTTCTTTTAATTAACACCGTTTAACGACCACCTGTACATTTCAGACTACTTAATTATCTTTGATAGTTACCATCGCACTTTATAACAGTCACCCTCTAATATTATTTACACTGATTCCATTCAACTCCACATACTACAGCTCATTATTTTCTCAGCACCTCGTATGGCTATTCAACACCTGTAGGCCATTTTTTTTGTTTCTGGACAGCACAACCACTTTATCCTTATCGCTTCGTCTATTCTGCCATCCGACTGCAACAGAAAATTCTTGGACGGCAAGGAAGGGAGGCAGCGATGGGGCTTCGACGGAGAAGGCGGCGTCAAAGGGATCGACTGCCCGTGAAGCTTTTTAACAAAAAAAAAAAAAAAAAAATTCTTACTTGAACTGGAATTCTAATCAAGATCTTAGGCTTTGTTTGGACGGCTTTTTTACTGCTTCTTCAAGCAGCTTTTTAGTACAAAAATTTAATTTTTATACTAAAAAGCGATTTGAAGAAGCGTAAAAAAGCCGTCCCAAACAAAACCTTAGTTAAACTTTAGATTTCGCATAACAATTGATACAGAAGATAATAGAGCTCCTAGTAATTTCATAGAAACTTATACATACAAGAATTCATTAATTTACACGTAATGTATGTTATTTTTTATATTAAATCCCCAAAATTATACATACATCCATAATACCAAGATACATGATAAATTGATTCACCTACCAATAATATCATTTCATTCTTTTCCTTTCCTAAACAATCATCATCGTAATATTTGATGAGCTAAACGCCCAATAGGATAAACAAAACTAATATAAGATTCAATCATACAAGGAAGAAATAATAATATATATGCTTGCCTTTTGAACTACATAAACATTTATGATTATAGATACATCTAGTTTAGTGTAGTGATACATTTTAAAGAAAAAATTGCTTTAATATTTAAATAAGTTTAGTTCAAGAGCATCAAATTGTTTCAATTTAGATCCTCAACTGTACAAAATTGATCCAAACGATTTCTCATGTGGTAATTATGATATAAAATTATTTCCAATTTAATCCATTAATGATACATAATTGAATGATTGATCCCAACATATATATATATATATATATATATATATATATATATATATATATATATAGAGAGAGAGAGAGAGAGAGAGAGAGAGAGAGAGAGAGAGAGAGCAGCAATTTTATGTTGTATGATTGCAGGCAAGAACAAAAAAAAAAAAGCTGAATGAAGTTAAGAGTTAGCTAACAAGACATAAAAATGTTCTTGTGCTTTAGTATATTTTATGTTTCATTTGGGACAACTTTTTTAATATTTTTTAAAATATTTTTTTAGTATAAAAAATTTTTATTCAAAAAATTTTATACTAGAAAGTTACTTTAGTGAGCAATAAAAAATTATCACGAATGAAACCTTAGGCTCTCTTCAATTTATGAGGTAACTGCATCATTCTGTTATTATGCCATCGTCAAACGGAACTGTAATTGCTTTTTTATCATAGAAATTTTAAAAAAGTAACAAAAAGCAATCGTCAAACGGAACCGTAATTGCTTTTTTCAAAGCAAAACAGTGAGAAAGCTGTCCCAAACAGCTATCAAAACTACAATGAACGGCTTCTAGGAGCTAATTGCACTGTTCAGTTGTCATTTAACTGGATAATACCATTCTTTATAAATCACAATTTTACTGCAATGCTAATCAGAACACCATCAGCAGAGATGCCGCACGGAAATACAAACTCTTATTTACTAATCACGTTTCATTCACTATCTATATATCTTAAATGACTGCCTACAGTGTATGACACCATTAACAAATAATTGGTGGAGTGGGGAAATTGTGCAGATATTAGCATTTCCTACGTGTGATCTGCCAGATCCTCGATATCAAGCAGGTTAGGCAAAATGTGCAGACGGCAAGGAGAGTTTTTACAAGCCATTATTACAAAGCACCAAAGACAACTTCGTACAGAGCAGGAACATGACCAAAGAGCAAAAGTGAACATTGATGGACAATAATAGCATAGCCGAATGAGTGAACATAATGGCTGTAAGCGACCTCGAGGATGAACTTCACAGAATCGGCAGCAGCACATTACTTACCTTTTGAGAGTTGAGTGTTGATTGGTTCCTAATGAATTTTTTGGGGCAGCTCACTTCTGAAGTCCCGCAACTGGTTCAGCTAATCTGGGCCACCATGAAATCACCAGGTTTTACAAGCTCTCAACTTCAATGTTGAAAACAGAACTTGGGAATATTTTACTCAGGTCCCTGCAAAATGAAGAGAAACTATACATCATAGAAGTTGCCTTCTACTACACTTCAAATTGTGCAGTTTTTTCAGTGTTCACAGATGACAGAATTTCGTTATTTTAAATGTGACCTATATTATCCAAGTTTTCCTGACGCATTAGGTGAAATTTTCATTTTGAACAATTTTTCTCAAAAAAAAAAACAGAAGAAAAGGCAATGAGTTTTGTGAAGGAAAGCTTAAGAAGCAACAAATACCACAATAACAGGACTAGAAGAATAGCATAAATGGCAGCAAAAGACTAGTTTTAATCCATAAATAACTTGGGCATCAGTAGATTTTGAGGAATATGACCAAAGATTAGTTTCCTTTTCATTCAAATTTCAATTACATGATAATTTGCATTCAGATAGCTTGAAAAACTTATAATGATTCATAGAACCATGAAAAATAATCCAAAAATCATGAATAACATACTAATTTAAAGTCAAGTTTGTTTGGGAATGACAGTTTGGCAGTATAAAAAAATGTTCTGGAATGTTTTAGCAGCTCTTATACTTGAATGCTATGCACAAGTAGTATTATGTTCAACAATATTTAAAATAAATCTAGGAAAGAACTTCGGAAAAGAAGAATTAGGACAGTTCAGCTTTCTATAATCGACTCCATCCCAGTAGGTTAGATTCAACCTAACATCCTTCCATGTGAATGATGGGCATCAGGGTTGGATTGTTCAAAACTAAAACTGCTTTGAACAAGTTTCTCCATGAGGGATCTTTGCTTAAGGGGAAATTCTCCTAATTTCTAGGTGTTTATGCTTAAGCATCTTACTTTGTGATGAAAATCATAAATAGATTCATCTTTCAGGGTGCCAAACCATGAATTGTGTATTACTAGAATACAGTAATCAGGGGCGGAACCAGCCTTGATTCTTAGGAGGGGCAACTTATAAATAACACCTCTACACAATGTGTTTAATTCTGCTACGGGGTAATCACCTAAAGATCATAGTGTTTTAATTTTTTTAGGGGGGGCAATTGCCTAAAGACTCCTACAATAAAGAGTAAAAAAAGGATGGAGAGGAACAAATTACCTAAATATCCATGTAATAAATAATTTTTTAATTTTTTTAGGGGGGAGGGGGTTCCGCCCCTGACAGTAACTCTAGATACCATATGTATTATCTAAAAATGAAATTTGATACATAAATTACTCGGGCATTCATCAAATACTTGGCATGAAAACCAGTGGAGGTGATACTGGAAGAGCACATAAAACAGGAAGTCAAAAACTGTCATACAATGTTTAAACTAAAACATAAGGCAGCAAAAACATACTGCAAATGAGGAAGAGTCATATTCTTCAAAAGTTTTGGGTGTCGAATAACAAAATTCTTCCACTCATCTTGATCAATTCTGCCATCCCTGTTAACATCAGCATCTTCAAATGCCTGCACACGAGCATTCAGTCAATAATATATGTTTCGGAATGTGAAGAGCATGACAAGTGATGTAAATCATTAAAATCAGGCCTTATCAATTATGACTTCAAGAAGTTCATCTGGAAGTGCCATCTCAGATTCAACCAAAATGGCAACCAACATCTGCTTAACCTGTAGGAAAGTAAACACAAGACATTAGTTTAAGTATAATTCTTTATAAACGGTAAGCCTCATCATGCAATTGTTAATGGCAATATAATGCAGTGTATATTTTTGTTATAAATATAGCTAAGAAGCCGATTGATTGGATTTTGATTAAAACACATATGCCAGTTCACCTTAACGAATTTTGCTTCTAGATATTGTTGTTAAGCTGGTCTCATTTGGATGACTTTGGACCATTGGAAGCACAATTGCAATGAAAGTTAGATGGTTTGAAGATGGCTTATGAATTTTGAATTTCTTATGCAAACCAAGTATCCGGTTTATCAAAAGTTTTAGCTAGACTCTAAAAAAAGAACTCTGTTCTAGGTCTTATGACCATTTCATGAAATTTTGAATATAAAAAGAAAAAAAGACTAAGGCTTCGTTTGGGTTAGCTTTTTTATTGCTTCTTAAAGCAGCTTTTGAGTACAAAAATTTTAACTTTTGTACTAGAAAGCTATTTTAAGAAGCAGTCAGAAAACCGTCCCAAACGAAGCCTAAAACTTTGGAATGATATATGCGTTTCTAAGCCTACACCATACTAACAAACACCTGAACATAGCATATCCACCTCTAATCATTATTACCTAAACCAAAATCAAAAGCAAACGCAAGCAAATAAGTGTTCAGTCAGGATAAATTAATAAGAGCATTTAGCTTAGCTTAATCAATTAACAAAGATGAAATCACCAAAGAAGAAACGAATTAAAAATACTTATGATACAGATCCTGCAGTTTGAGAAACCTACTTCTTCTCGCTCAATGAAGCCTGTCTCATTCAAGTCATATAATCTGAATGTAACTGCAAGAAACGGCAAGGATAGTAAAAGGCATCAGTGAATAGGATCAGTTTGTCATATTTACTAGCATAAAAAACAAGAAAAAAGAATCTGTATTGCTGTTAGGTATTATTTCTTACAGTTTATTTTATCCTCTAGAGGAGCATAAGGATGGAAAACACTTAGTGCATGAACGAACTCCTCAAATTCAATAACACCATCTTTCTTCTCATCAAAAAGATAAAAAACCTAAAGAAAAGGATCAAAAGAAAAAGCGTAAATGAATCATACAATAAAGAGATTGGTCCTATTGGTGATGCTGATGGTGATGGTGTGTATGTGCTTAATTTAAGGGGAGTTCATGAGTTTTACAAAAGCCGAGTGGATTATTTTGTAATTTGAAGAGACTAATTGTACAAACCATATGGTTCTCTAATGTTTATACTAAACCTCACAACATACAAAATCAATTTTATAGAATAATATAAATGAGTATTCACTTACTCTGTTGAGGAAAAGGTTCTCTCCAGTTGGGGTCATAAATAAAGCCATTTGAAGTTCTTCCTGTAAGATCATTAAAAACAGTTCTTATAAATTCATTTTGCAAAATCCAATTCATTTTTGAAGAAGAAATTGTGAACCAAAATCTAGCGTTCCAAGATAGTATTATGAAATGTGAATATCTGTTCATGATGTGAGGAAAATTTGCTGTTTCTTTTGATTAAGATGCAAAGACATGGGACAATTAATAGTGGCTTAGTGAAATCTAATATTTTGTGGCTCATAGGCAAACAGATATACATTTACATTCATCCAGATGATAAACAAATATTGTGTAACTACATGAAGATATTGTTCAACAAAGAGATCATCATCATTAGAATCACCCAACAATTTGCAGTTGGGTTAATGATCCTTCTTCTCTATTCATTTCTATCTAGCATTGTATGTAGTGCAAACTTTAGTTTAGGCTAGTTATTATTTAACACAGCAGGCAAAATTAACCTTGATCTACTAATCTACTCGTTCTATTTCAATGACTTATCTGCCAAATAACTAACTATTGTGCAAATAATCACAGTGAAAAAAAAAATCACACAACACAAATACAATGAACACGACGATTTACGTGGTTCAGCAAAGATGCCTATGTTCACGAGGAGGGGATGATAATTTCACTATATTGGAGAAAAATAGGAATTGCAAATTGCCTCTCTCTTTTATCTCATGCATACATTACAATAGCTCTCAAGCCCTATTTAAAGATTTGAATCAACCACAGTAAGGAAAGCATAATCAATAAGAAATCTAATCATGCCATAATTAGATCTCCTAATCAATACATAAATCAAATCTCCTAATTAATGCATCAATCAAATCTTCAATCAAATCAACCTAATTAGGAAAATAAACAACTCTCTAATCAAATAAATAATGAACCATTAAAGCTTTCCAAAATAAAACTTATTTGTATTTGAAAATAAGTCCAAATCAACAAAAACCTTATTGGTATATCCTACTCTTCACATTTTACTTAACTAATTATTACAAAAACTTCAAAGTTGCATTAATTCAATATCATATTACTTTAGTGCGCATTGTGAGCTCCTTCCTGGATGGTGACAAGAATCGGCCACAAAATCCTCAAAAATCCCCCCAACCCCACTCCACTCTATCAGTGCACCACACCCACCACAAAGAAAATCAAACATTTCAAACTAGAAATAATACTTTTTCTCCACAAATCTATTTACAATATTATTTTAAAGATAGCTGATGCCAGATGTTCATATTAGGTGATCTCATTTCATAAGTCTAGTTTATTTGAATATTTGGTGGCTACCCACCTCACATCTAATGGTGAGAACCAAGGCTCTCCCGCAAGTGGTGAGAGCTCTAGCTTGGAATGGTGCGTGCATAAGTTTATATTAAATTCATTGAAATTTTCAATAAAATAAAGTGGTCACCACATATCAATTTAAGTAGTGCATTTTTAGGCTTCGTTTGTAACATCTTTTTTACTGTTTTATAAAGCAGTTTTCAAGTGCAAAAATTTTTAGTTCAAAAATTTTTTGTACTAAACATTTATTTTAAGGGACGGCTTTCTTCTTGCTTCTTAAAACAGCTTTTTAATAAAAAATAAAAAATTTTGAACTAAAATACTGCTTTAAGAAGCAGCAGAAAAGCTGTCCCAAACGAAGCCTTAATCTTCTCAAAATTAGGAAGCAACTTTTGGCCATAGTCACAGCCCGTTCCACAAACCATTTTCTAAATCTCAAGAAAAAGAAAAAATCTAAGAGGTGGGCGCAATATTTTTCTAAATATGAATATATAGATTATAAATGTAGGAGAATCTTCAAAATTCAAGGAATTACGAAAGGACCTGGATTTCAAAGCCAAAAGAATTCATAAAATCCATAGTTAAGCATAATATCATATCAAAAGAATCAATAAAAGAATCATGCCTTACAAAACAAATAAAAAGAGGGAAAAAAAAAACCCAATAAATTGATGGGGAAATTTTTTAAAGGATCATGTTCTATGTATAAATTTGGAGAAGGAACACAATATAATTAAAATTTAAAAAGGATAAAAATACACGATGGGATAGTTCGTGTTGCAAAAAACGCAAAGCATAATAGCGTTTTCGAGGAAAACGCAATTGCTCTTTGCGTTTTCAGTAGAAATCGCATTTCTTCCCTGCTTTTTTTGCTTAAAATTCAAAAACTAAATATTGAAAAAGTAAATGCAGAAAGAGAGAGAGGGAGGGGGGGGGGGGGGGGGGGGGGGTGAGGGAGGGAGAGAGAGAGAAATGTTGTTTTTAAATATTTAATCAAAATTTAATTAAGTTTAAATTATATAACTATGATTAGTAAATTAAGTTTAAGTAAAGTTATCTTACGATAAAATTTATATTTTTTGCAACTATAATTTTAAATTAATTTATTAATCAACTAGATCTAAATTAATAAATTATATTATAGTTGAAGATCAAGTTGCACAATATTTATAACTATTTAATTCTTAATATTATATATGATTAATCCATTAATATATATATATATATATATATATATATATATATATATATATATATATATATATATATATATATATATATATAATTTTAATATTAAATATTAGTAAATATATTAATTTTAATATTAAATTTATTATTATTAAATTATATCAAATTTAATATTAAATTAAATATTATTAGATTATATCAATTTTAATAATATTTAAAAGTTTATAAATTAATAAAGTATATTAAATAAGATCATTACTCTTATATTTAAATTTTTTGTATTTTTTAAAATCCAAGGAAAAATGATAAAATAATTTTGAAAAAATCAAATGTCAACAAATAAAGTAAATTCTTATTGCGAGAAGGAATTAAAATATCTTTATTATCTCTACCATATGTTTCCCCATATTTTTTAAAAAAATATTTTAAAATCATTAATTAACCTTATAATATATTTTAATGACTAACAAATAATGAAAATTCTTCTACAAATATCATTTTGAAGACTAATAATTATGTTAAAAATATTCCTTTATTTAAATATATTTATATTCAATATTAAATTTAATCAATCAATTTATTTTATTATAAAAATAATTTAACCTAATATTTATAAAAATATAATAATCAAATTAAATTTTAGCTATGCAGAAAAATATATGCTTCGCTAATAATAGGCCACGGGGGCCACATTGATTGAATTAAAAGCAATATTAAGAGAACATCCTTTGTAAAAATTCTTCATTGATTGAATTAAAAGTAATATTAAGAGAAAAATTTACGCTTTGTAAAATTCGAGAGGAATCTGGGAAATGGGACTCGATATCATATCAATTTTTTTTTTTTTGAAATGGGGTATCTACCGCTATCATTCTAAAGGGAGCGCTTGATGATATAACTAATCATTCGGCAGAACCTAACGAGGCTACCCACCGGCATCGGGTCACATTTACTTTGCCCCACTCAAGAGGCGAGGTCGTAGTAGAGGGGATTCGAACCCGGAACGGAGATTCCCAACAGTGCTCACCCACCAACCACCCTAAGCCTCCGTGGGCAATCTGTTGATCTCTAATATATTCGAAAAATGTCCACAGGCATATTCACTAAAGTGCGATTCCTAAACCCGTAACAAGTAAGGCAAGCAGTAAATATCAAAAAAGAAAACACAAAAAAAAAAAAAAAAGGAATGAAGTTGTGGAGATACTGACCTTGTGAATGTGTCCGTCTTCAATGGAGGTGCTGAGCTTCTTGAACAGCTCGTGAAGCGCCTCTACTTCGTTCACCGTGACTACAAACAGAAAAGAAAGAGGCAACGAAAGAATAAAAAAGAAAGAAGACTCGGGATCAAAATGAAGAAAAAGGGCGTACAGCATTGAGATTCCACGGCGAGCTTCGAAAAGTCATGGCAGGGTTCCTGTGGGCGGCCAAAGAGCAGCCACGGGTGGCATCCGAAGCAGTCGGTAACGAGGAAGATGAGGCCTTCAATGGTTCCAATCAGCGGATGTAAAGCCAAGCAGAGGCAGTCCCCCACAGTGAGCGAGCTGGAGCTCTGCATTGCCCCCAGATAAATATCGCAGGCTCAGATGAGTTTATAAATGGGGACTGTGGAATGAAATTTAAACTGAATAAGAGTAATACCAAGGCACTGGAAGAGGAAGAGCAAGAGGAAGATCTCATCGCCATTGTCGCCGGAAAATCATCGCCGTGCAGCCCTCTCTTTCGCAGTCGAGTAATTTTCCGAAATTTTTTGTTCCTAACGATCCAAATATATACATGCAGTCGAGAGCACCGGACCACTGTTACAGTGACAGTCAAAATGGTAGCCTCTAAGTTGCCGTGGCTGAGTCTCTTAGTTCTCTTCCTAGAGTTAAGTATCGGTACGTTACTGTTAACTTTTGATGAGGACAATAGGCTTCGCTATATACCAGCAGAAATTGAAGAAATATGTTAGATTATTTATTTTTTTTAAAGTTATATTTTAAATTTTTTGGATTAAAATATTTGAATTATGTTTAAGATTTTATTTGGGATGGATTTCTTACTGCTTCTTAAAGCTATAAAAGCCGTCTCAAATGAAGCCGAAGTCAGGATTCAATAATCTTCAAATCTTGACCAAATATTAGTTGAACAATATTGCTTAATTTTTAAAAATAATAAAATCATATTGAACGATCTTGACTCATCTTCATTAAATATTCAAACCATCTTCATCTAACGATCAAGCAATCTTTGAAGTACGATTGAAGCAACTTCGAATCATCTTTAAACCTTCTTCAAACCATCAAAAGATTGAAAGATTATTCAAAGATGTTTTGATCGTGCGTTCAAGATTGTCGATCGTGGTTTAAAGATAGTTTGGAGAATTGTCGAGGATGGGTTAATGATAATTCTAATATAGTTTGAAAATGCTTCAACCAAAAAATTCAAAGAACGTTTGATCATGATCCAAGATTATTTAATCATTATCAAAGATGATTAATTTATAATCAAATCATCATTAAACTATGACCAAAGCACCTTAGTATCAAGATTGAACCTTCTCTGAATCATTGTTGATCTGCAATTGAATAAAGGTTGAGCCATCTTTGAACTAGTATCACACCATCTTTGTCCCATGACCAAACCTTCTTTAAACTATGTTTGAACCACAACTCGACCATTTTTTAACCAACCATCTACAAAACATGATCCATCAATCATTTTTTAACACATTTCATATACTTTCAGTAATAACTCTGTCAAATAAAATTTTTAAGGAGTTATTATAAGTCCAAATCACAAATTATCTTTATCATTTACCATAACATATATATTGTAGTGATTTAATTATACTAAATTTTTCGTAATTTTTAGGCACTGGTGAAAATCTTTAAGAAATTAACACATGTCAGTACAAGCTGGGATTCTGGGACCGTTAGGTCTCCATTTTGCAAATTAATTTAATCATAATTTTTTAAATAAAATGAGTTATTTTATGAATATTTTTTTATAAATTTTGAAGCCCCAAAATGATTTATATAAATTTTTATTATAGTTAGATATATAAATTTTTTATTTTGATGATTTATAGAAGCTCTAATTGATTAATTAAGAAGATAAACGAGATAATTCTTCTAAATTTAATTCTAGGGCATTACAATTGGTATTAGAGCAGAGTTGTTGGAAGAATTGATTTGTTACCAAAGCTGTAGGAATTGATTAAGGGTAGGATATATTAGGTAGATTAAGGTGCATTATTTTACATACATAAATGATTGCATTTATGAATTATTTAAATTAAATAAAATTATGCAAGTGAACAATCAAAATAGATTTACCAGAGTTAAATGTACCAAATGAGCAACACAATATAACTCCAATGCCATCAGATAGTGTGATGCAGTTGGCCACTATTATAACACAAGTAATGGGTGATGCACAGAGAAATAAGCTGGAAGTAAAGAAGAAGAAGAAAACAAGCACTTATAGATATTTCATAACTTGAGATCTCTATTGGTCAAAGGTGTTCTAGAACCTCAGGGTGCAGAAGACTAGTTACTAAAAATAAAAAAAGATCTTTAATAACATACAATGTCTAGAGAGCTGGAAGGTACTATTAATTGTGTTCCTATTTGAAGGAGAGGTAGAGAAATGGTTGGTTTGATAGTAGAGATAGAAATTCTAGGGGAAGACTAATGCTGAGATTACTTGGGATGAGTTAATTAAAATATTCAAGATGTGGTTTGTACCTCCTTTAGCCCAATAATAGATGCATGAAGCTTTTATCAAGTTGGAATAAGGACACAAGACGGTAATGCAGTATGAAATCGAGTTTATTTCTCTTGTTAGATATGCTCCTCATTAATTCTTATGGCCTAGGAAATGTGCTACCGATTTCTGCAAGGGTTGAACATGGAGCTGAGACATCCATTAATACCTTTATATATTCAGGAGTTTTCTAAGTTGGTGTAGCGAGTGTTAGTGTTTGAAAGTGGGTTTTGAAAAGATTAGTTTTCTTTGGGGAATTCAGAATTTAATTCTAAAATTAAATATCCCATCAAAAATATTATACCACCTTGGGAGGTGGAAATAAATTTTCAGAATGGGGTTTAGATTTAGAATTATAAATCTCATCTCGAATATCGTAATCAGATTTAAGAGAGAATTTCTTATGGCCCCCTAAAGGGTCAAAATAAAGTTTAGTCAAATATCAGCCTACGATAATCAAGAGGAGCGATCATTAATTTCATATTCGAATTCATTCAAAAGATATATCTCCCTGAAGGGAGAAGATATCATTTGTCAACAATCACTAGAACATAACGATAACGATAATTAGCAATTTAACTTTCCCAAAGAGGACTAATTGAGTTTTAAAAATTAATTTTAAAAATTAGATGTGGGTTCTAAATCTCCTACGAGAGTAAGCCCTCATAGTTAATTACATCGTAGGGAGGTTGAACTCCCTATAAAAACTCTCGATTAAAATAACAGTAGAAATTTTATTTAGAGATTTTCTAGGAGTGATACCAAGGAGATGAGTTTGGAACTTAAATAGGGATTGGATTAAGTTTGAGCAGTTATTTTTGAAATTGAAGGAAGAAAGATAGGAGACACTTTGAGATTCTACAGCTCAAAAGTGCCCCGACCTAAGCTAAGTGTTGGGCTTTAAATTTTGGATTGAAAGAAGAATTTAGTTTGAGTTGAGCATTTTATTAGAAATTTAGGATTATATTCCTGGAGGTTGGGGTCTTATAACTTAAAGTCTATCCCAGATCCTAGATCTAAATTTGGACACTGGAACACAACAGTCCGAACCAAACTAATGTAGTGCAAAATCTGGACTTACCCCAGCCTGGATTGGAGAGCCAGCTAACCACCTAGGCGATTAAAATCCATGAGTCAAGTCATTTAATGTAAGAGTGGTAGGAACATTATTATTAAAGTTTTGAGAAGTTGGAGCCGACATATAAAGATTGTCCTAAGTGGTCCCTTAACTTATATTGGGTGGAAATGCCAGAGCAAATGCAATTAAAATTTTAGACACGCTTTTTAATTGATTTCTAATGCAATGCATACTGATTGACTTGATTAAAATGCATAAAATGGAATGAAACAGTTTTAAAAAGGCTTAAAAAATAGTTTTTATCCTAAAGATGCACAGATCTTTTTGGACAGAACTGCACCCTCATAGGCCAGGTGGTTTGCCAGACCCGCAGGCGGGGAGGTGCCTAACAAAGGAAAGAATAATGTAGCAATTATGAAATGAGAACTCCCGGCGGCCCCGGACTTACTTCTTAAGAGCGTTAGAGTTTCTAGATTATCTTAAAATTTTTATTATAGTTTAAGTAAAAGAACTTTTTCGTGTCCTCACGAGCCTTCGTGTATCAAGGCTAAAACAAAAACAACATACAAGCGCAAAAAAACTAGAAAAAAATAGGCAATCTTATATGCAATCAAATTAAAATAAAACACATTAAATAATCAAATTAATTAAGTAAATGTCCATAGGCAAATTGCCTTGCTTATTACAACCCAGATTTACAGAAATTAAAAGTGGTCGGACACCACTAATAATAACCCGAATTCTAATCCTAATACAGACGCAAGTGACTTTGAGTGGGATACTCTTTGTCTTCAACTCCTTGGTCTTCTCCTCTTTGAGCTCCTTGGATTCTTCGTGGTTGGATACCCAAATAAAAAAAAGAACTCTTCCATCGAGGGGATATCCCCCGAAGGGGTATCCTTTCCTCTTTGGAATCCAATCTTTGAACCTATGTATCCCAAACTCAAAGTGTTACTTTCACAACTTAATACTCAAATAAATTACATAAATATGAAAATGAAAATTTTAGACTCTCCTCCAGAGTTATCCTAAGCATTTGAATATTAAAATACTTCTCAAGCAGTTATATATGTGCGTAGAAAAAGTAAACACACTTAGCCACATTCTTTTTATTTGGGGGCTAAGCAGCTGAATCACCTGTAGCATTTACATTTATACTTTATTTAGCCCCCGTTTATTGCCCTGCACGAGCGTGGTCACTTGCAAAAAATTTAGTGAGCATCCAGATCGTTCCTAATCTAAGGATAATCTAATTGCCTATCACATCAATTCACAGAGTGTCGTAAAAGTAAACAAACACATCAATCAATTTCAATCACAAATGCAATAAAAACTCAGAAAACCCGACACATAGCAGAAAAATAAACACCGGCCTAGCCTAGATCTAGAGTTGGTTGTCCTAGCAAACCATCTATCCATGCCATCACTAACCCCGAGCCGTCCGATCAAGAAAGAAGGAAAATTGGACGGTCGAGATCGATCCGGGCCGTTTTAGTTCAAAATGAACAAGAAAATTAAAATGCTCATAACTTTCAAAATACTCATAAAAAATTAACAAAATTTAAAACGTAGGCTCAGGGGAACATGAACTTTCATTGCCTAGAGTTTGGAGACCCCATGCAATGAAATTTTTGAGCAGTTTCAAATTGAAATTTAAACTTAAAATGAGTATAACTTACAATCCAACCATCAGATTTTTGAGATCTTAGGCTCGTTGGAAAGCTGCAGTGATCCTCTACAACTTTGATGGAGATACCAAGAGATAGATCTAGCTGGATCAAAAGTTGTATTGGAAAATTTCTCTTTCTCTCTCTAGAATGCCATCTCCTCACTAAAATAGTGATTTGAGGCCTGGAAATGGTGGGAAGAAGCTTGGGAAAGCTTTAAAGATGAATGGAGAGGATGAGGAAAACTCTAGGAAGGTTGAGGCTGCTAGAGTGGGAGCTTATGTGAAAATGAGCAAGGAAGATACCTTAGGTCAAGTTTCCCCCTTCCCAAATCCTTTAATTTTGAATAGATGGCTTAGATTCAATTAGGGAGGGTATAGATGAGTACCATGTGTCCCCTAAGCTATCCAAAACTAGGTAATAGGGTTGGTGGTGAGTGTGGCCTCCCTTGGTCAATGGGAAAGGGGACCACACATTTTCTCCCATTTGGATGAACCAATGCTTGGCTTAGTTTAGGGGATTGGCTTAGGGTTTCTTAAGAGTAAAAAATAGTCTATTTTCCAGCAGATTTGAGTATGTTTTGGATTGAGATAAAGGTTTGCCAAGGTGGCATGGTGATGTGGCCATGATTTGGCTCTTTCTCATTAGTTTAAAGGGGTTTGGAGAGGGTTTTAACCCCTCCAAATGGGTTGACCAAGTCAACCCAAGAGGAAGCTTGACTTGGAAAGCTTTGGACATGTCAATGGTGTCCAATTGAATAATTTTGAGGGATTGATTTGATTTAAAATGGGTTCAAGCATTGAAATTGACCTTAATATGGGTTAAGGGTTGATTTGGTCAACCGTGGTTGACTTGGTCAACCTGGTTAAACCATAGGTTGAGTTTGGATCAAACAAGTTTAAATGAGTATTTTGAGATCAATGGAGGTGGTGCCATGCATTGGTAAGGTCATTTGGATTGAAATTGATATTTGAAACCTTAAGGGGGATTTTTGATCAACCTTGGTTGACTTGGTCAACCAGGTCAAACCAAGACTTGAGTTTGGATCCAATGTGTTCCTAATGATATTTAGGATCCATTGGAATATATTTTGAAGGTTGATATGGGAAGGTCATATTGAATTTTGGGGAAAATACCAAAAACTCCTATAAAGGGCATTTTGGTCATTTTGGCCCCTGGTCAATGCTGGGTCAAATTGGGTCCAGCAAAGTATAGGTTATTGGTCAAAAGTCATAACAAAGGTCATGGATATGGTCGAAAGGTTTGAAAGGCGTCCAAAGGTCAAATTCCACGGGATGGCAAGTCTAGTGGCATAGGCTGTAAATATCTGAAGGTTTTACAGCCTTTGGGAAAAGATTCAATTTGAGGGCTAGGAGTGTTGGATTGAGCTCAAATTTTAAGGGTTTCCCTAGAGACATATATGATCAATATGTAATAGACAAATCATAGATCAGAGGTCATTTGACTGAGTTTCTAGGTGGTAGAAAGTTTACCCAAAAAGAGTTTCAGGACATGGGCCCTCAACCCTGAAGGTTTGACTTGGAATGTTGGATTTGGGTTGGATTTAAGAGTTAAATGATTAATCTTGAACCATACATATCAATGGAAATCAAATGAAAGATTGAAATTAATTGGATATGATTTGGAATTTGACTGAATGTTGATTGAAAGCTAGATTAAAGATTGAGTTGAAAGGTAGAGCTGGATTTAATTGGGATTGAATTGGGTCTTTATTAGGACCTTTATGACTGAGGGGTAGATAACTCCCCATTATTAGGTTACTAAAAAGAAACCCAAGCGGGTCCTAGTGACCTCATATAAAAATAAGGTCAACAAATGGACCTCCAATATGTGTAGTAGAATGAAGTTCTAGTGTACATATTGGCGTTGACCGAATGGAAGGGTGGAGTTTAAGATTTTGATTCTAAGGGAAGAAGAGATCTAACCCTAGAGAATTATGTAGGAGGTAGAACTAGAGTGGTACGACAAAGGGCATTATCCACTACTGATGATTCTAATCCTATGGAAAGGCAGCACCTAACCTAAAGGAAAAGAAAGGTAAAAGGTAGAACTAGGGTGGTACCATGAAGGGCGTTATCCACCACTAGTGATTCTAATCCTAAGGAAGGGCATCACCTATCCTAAGGAAAAGAAAAGGTAGAAGGTAGAACTAGGATGGTACCACAGACTCCTTTCGCTTCCTCCTGAAGCAGGCATAGAACCTGAACTCCTTTCGCTTCCTCCTGAAGCGGGCAGAGAACCCAGATCTTCTTGCAAACAATCCTCCCATAAAGAACTCCGACAATATGAGAGACGACGAACAGAGAAGATGACTCTAATCCTTGTTGGGAGCAACCTTTGTGAATCCCTCACAAACTCCCCCTCACAAGATCCTCTCTCTCTCTCTCTCTCCCAAACTCTCTCTTTCTCTAGGGTTTCTCTGTAAAGAAAAGTGGCAAAAGATTTTTCTTGTTGGAAGAAAAAGATCTTTTATAGGAGGGCTCAAAATTTTCCCTAAATCTCAACTGGTCGGCCAATATCATCCAAGATGATCTATAGATCGTCCTGTATGATTAGTTCAAAATCACCTGTTTCAGCCTGGACGATCTGGCTCTTCTGGACGATTAGTGAAAAAAATTGTTCACATCGTCCCGTACGATTTTACGATCGTCCGGGATGATTAGTGTAAATTCAGGAATTTCTTCCAGAAGACCGCTCTGGTCGTCTAGAGGAACTCGTGCTGGATGACCTAAAAATGACTTGATCGTCCAGGACGATATTGATATCATCCTGTACGATTAGTTCAAAAAGTGCCAAAATCATCCTGATCACCGCTCTGGACGTACAGCTGAAACACACTGGATGATCATGATCATCCCGGACGATCTTGTGATCGTCACAGACGATGTGATTGTATCAATTAAATATTAATTGCTTTCCTTAATCACCAAACTAATTTAGGCATGATTATATTGGATCGTCCAGGATGATACACGTATCGTCTGGAACGATCAGATCAAATCTCTAAAAATAAAACTTGCCTAACTTGATCTAGCGGCTGAGAATTTTTTATTTGAGCCTATCATCCCATACGATGTATGGATCGTCCAGGACGATCGGCTTAATTAGACAGACTTAAGTTAGTCGCCCTAATTAGGATTTCTATTTTCACTTAATCGTCCAGGATGATCTGAACAAAAATTGAACAGAAACTCTAATTCACTCAAGCTCTCCCCCTGAGTGTGTGTGTGCAAGGCTACTTAGCTAGGGGATTAATTACATTATATTTGACTCAAGAAAAGAAAAATATTACATTTAGACACACTTGGACCCGATCTTGAGTTGGCTTGAGTTGCTTTTGATCTTTTGAACCTGAAATAGATTAGCCAAGCAAAATAGAATACAAACATATTTGTCATCATCAAAACTATACTTTTTGAAACCAAATTTGCAACAATAATATCGTCCTGTACGAATAGTTCTTTTTAGGTCATCCAACACAAGTTCCTCTGGACGGCTAGAGCGGTCTTCTGGATGAAATTCATAAATTTACACTAATCGTCCAAGACGATCGCAGAATCGTACGGGACGATGTGAATAATTTTTTTCACTAATCGTCTAGAAGAGCCAGATCGTCCAGACTGAAACAGGTGATTTTGAACTGATCGTACAAGATGATCTATAGATCATCCTGGATGATATTGGCCGACCAGTTAAGATTTAGGGCAAATTTTAAGCCCTCCTATAAAAGATCTTTTTCTTCCAATAAGAAAAATCTTTTGCCACTTTCCTTTATAGAGAAACCCCTAGAGAGAGAGAGTTTAGGAGAGAGAGAGAGAGGATCTTTTGAGGGGGAGTTTGTGAGGGATTCACAAAGGTTGCTCCAAGCAAGGATCAGAGTCATCTTCTCCGTTCATCGTCTCTCGTATTATCGGTGTTCTTTGTGGGAGGATCGTTAGGAAGAAGATCCGAGTTCTCTGCCCGCTTCAGGAGGAAGCGAAAGGAGTTCAGGTTCTCTGCCTGCTTCAGGAGGACGTGAAAGGAGTCCGAGGTTCTCTGCCTGCTTCAGGAGGAAGAGAAAGGAGGTTAGGTTCTCTGCCTCACCGTGTCGGTAGAAAGGAGTTTTTGTACAGGCTTCTCCGCCTTACTGTGGGAGCAGAAGGAGAGTCACATTGAGTTAGTGCAATTCCTGGAGGGGAGGCTCCGGGGAGTGGACGTAGGTCAAGTTGACCGAACCACAATAAAATTTGGTGTGTTCTTTCTGATTATTTTCTGCACTTTAGTTTTCTGTGATTATCTGCTTGGGTGAAATCTATGGTTGATCTTTTCATTTATGTGTTTACTTATTTCCGTTGTAAATCACCAAAAAGATTTTTTTTTCCTGTTGCTCTCAAATTTTTAAATAACCAATTCACCCCCCCTCTTGGTTAGCCTCGGGACTAGTTCATCAGGGCTTAACATTCCTATCGAACTTTTAGCTCTAACAACCAATGCTGAGGCAATTAAATAATAACATTTCTCAAAATTTATCAAAATTCATACCAAACACTTATGGCCGATTCTAGACCATACATAATCATTTTCAAGCAATACAACACTCCTAACAACATGCAAATGGGTTCTAAACTCAAAAATTCAAAATATACCTTTTTTAAATTGAGTCAAAATAGGTAGAACCACAAGCTGAACCTAGAGGTGTCACAACCAATCCTATTATTTTTTAATTGGTAAAACTTTAGCTAATTATTTGAGCTCGGCTTGAGCTTGAGCCCTAATCAAGTCTATTATTGAGCAGACAAGCCAAGCTTGAATTAGACCTGACTCTAACTTGGCTTAACTTATTTGAACCTCAATATCATGTGTTACATATTTATGAGTATTATTATGTGTTAAAATATTTTTAATGGTAGAAAGATATAGAGTTTAATGTCTTAACTTTTTACGAAAGTTCAATACACATAGGTAAAGAGATAGCCAATCCCATTATTTTTTAATTTGTTAAACTTGAGCTAGTTGTTTATGCTTGACTTGAGCTTGAACCCTATGTTGGGGGGTTTGAAAGAGTGACTTGCTTTACAAAGTGCAGAGCAAATCTAATTCAAATTTCTTTGGAAAAATCATAAATGTAATCTTAGATTTCAATTCTGGAGTCGAATAGACCATTAGGCATAATATGCCACCTCATGAGGTGGGGATAAAATCTCTTAACGAGTTTAGATCCAGAATTATAGATTTTTTCTTGACTATCATGACCTGATTTAAGAGAGAACCACATATGACCCCAGAGGGTCAAAATGAAGTTCAGTCAAATATCTGACTATGATAATCAAGAGAAGTGATCGTTAATCTCATATTCGAATCGATGTTAACACATGATATGTCTCACTGAAGAAAGAAAATATCATTCATTAGCAATCGTTCGATTATGATGATGGCGATCATTATAAGTTTGATTTCCTAAAAGAAATATTAATTGGGTTTTAAAAAATTGACGTGGGTTCTAAATCTCCTACGAGCGTAAGCCCTTGTAGTTAATTAAATCATAGGATACCAAAGTCTCAAATGAAAACTCTCGATTAAAATAACGACAAAAATTTTATTTAGAGATTTGAAGGAGTGGATACTGAAGGAGGTGAAACTGGATTTCAAGTGGAATTAGAGTAAAATTGAGCACTTATTTTTGGAGTCAAAGGAAAAAGGTAGAGGACAATTGGAGATTCTGAAATGATTCAGAAGTGTCCCAACCTAATCTAAGTGTTGGGCTTTAAATTTTGAATTAAGAAGAATTTTAATTTGAATTGAACATTTTATTAGAAATATGGGATTATATTCTCAAAGGTTGGGGTCTTATGATTCAGAATCTGCCTTAGATCCTAAATCTAAATTTGGACACTAGAACATAATGGTCCAAACCTAACTAATACAGTACAAAATCTAGACTTTTCCCAGCTTGAATTGGGGAGCCAGCTAACCACCTAGGCGATTAAAATTCATGAGTCTAGTCACTTTTATGAAAGAGTGGTAAGAACATTTTTATTTAAGTTTTTTAGAGTTGGGACCGACATCTAGAGCTTGTCTTAATTGGTCCCTTGACTTATGTGGTGTGAAAATACTAAAGAGAGATGCAATTAAGATTTTAGACATATTTTTTTAATTAGTTTCTAATGCAATACATGCTGATCGACTCGATTGAATATATAAAATGGAATGAAGCAGTTTTAAAAAGGCTTAAAAATAGATTTTATCCTAGAGATTGCACAGATTTTTCTTAACAAATTTGCACCCTCAAAGGACAGGTGGTCTGCTATAACTTGCAACCGGGGAGGTGCCTAACAAACGGAAGAGAAGGTGCAGTAAATATGCTTATGAGAACTCCCAGCGATCCTGAGCTTACTTATTAGATAGTTATAATTTCTATGTTATCTTAAAAATTTATATTTGGATTCAAGTAAAAGAATTTTTGACGTACCCTCACGAGCCTCCGCATATCCAGGGTAAATCAAAAATAACATGCAATCGCTAAAAAAATACTAAAAAAAGTAGGCCATCATATAGGCAATCAAATCAAAGTAAACATATCAATATAATTAATTTCTTAAAGTAATGTCCACAAGTAAATACCCCATTTATTACAACCCAAAATTACATAAATTAAAAGTGGCCTGGCACCACTGGTGGGGTTGAAAGCGGGTTTTGAAAAGATTAGTTTTCTTTGAGAATTTTGAATTAATGTTAAAATTTTTAACTCTAAAATCGAATATCCCATTAGAAAAAGTATAACACTTTGGGAGGTGGAAATAAAATTTCAGGATGGGGTTCAGATTTAGAATTATAAATTCCATCTTGAATATCGTAATCGGATTTAAGAGAGAACTTTATATGGCCTTGAAGGGTCAAAATAAAGTTTTGTCAAATATCAAGCTATGATAATCAAGGGAAGTGATCATTAATTTCATGTTCGAATTCATCTTAACAAAAGATATATTTCCCCAAAGGGAGAAAATATCTTTTGTTAAGATTCTTTCAAACATAATGATAATGATCGTCAATAATTTAATTTTCCCAATGAAGACTAGTTAAGTTTTGGAAATTAATTTTGAAAATCAATTGTGGGTTCTAAATCTCCTACGAGTGCAAGCCCTCGTAGTTAATTACATCGTAGGGAGGTTGAGCTCCCTGCAAAAACTCTCAATTAGAATAACGATAGAAATTTTATTTAGAGGTTTTCTAAGAGTGATACCAATGAGGTGATTTTGGAACTCAAATAGGGTGTGGATCAAGTTTGAGCAGTTATTTTGGATTCAAAGGAGGAAGGGTAGGAGACGCTTTGGAATTCTGAAATAGTTCAGAAGTGTCTCTACCTAAGCTAATTGTTGGGCTTTAAATTTTGGATTGAAGGAGGCTTTAGTTTGGGTAAACTATTTTATTAAAAAATTGAGATTATATTCCCGGAGGTTGGGGTCTTATGATCCAAAAAGAAATCTACCCTGGATCCTAAATCTAAATTTGGACACTAGAACACAGTAGCCCGAACCTAACTAATGCAGTATAAAATCTGGACTTACCCCGACCTGGATTGGGGAGCCAGCTAACCACCTAGGCCATTAAAATCCATGAGTCAAGTCATTTGATGCAAGAGTGGTAGGATATTTTTATTAAAGTTTTTGGGAGTTGGGGCCGACATCTAGATATTATCCTAAGTGGCCCATTGACTTATGTTTGGTGAAAATGCTAAAAAAAATGCAATTAAAGTTTTAAACATACTTTCTAATTAATTTCTAATGCAATGCATGCTGATCGACTCGATTAAATGCTTAAAATGGAATGAAGCAGTTTTAAAAAGCCTTAAAAATAGATTTTATCCTAG
The DNA here is from genome assembly GCA_019925795.1 of Dendrobium chrysotoxum. Taxonomy (NCBI): domain Eukaryota; kingdom Viridiplantae; phylum Streptophyta; class Magnoliopsida; order Asparagales; family Orchidaceae; genus Dendrobium; species Dendrobium chrysotoxum. The sequence continues at coordinate 60,005,878 of CM034313.1, forward strand.
AGTGCACAGACTCCCCTTCACAGATCTGCACCCTCATAGGTTAGGTGGTCTGCCAGAACTCGTAGGCAGGGAGGTGCCTAATAAATGGAAAGAAGATGCATCAAAATGCTATGAGAACTCCCGGCAGCCCCGGGCTTACTTCTTAAGAGCGTTAGAGTTTCTATGTTAACTTAAAATTTTTATTAGAGTTTAAGTAAAAGAATTTTTTCATGTTCTCATGAGCCTCCGATCGAATCCAGGCTAAATCAAAAAGAACGACATGCAATCACTAAAAAATTAAGAAAAGTAGGCAACTCTATACGCAATCAAATCAAAATATATTAAATAATCAAACTAATTAAATAAATGTCCATAAGCAAATTTCTTTGCTTATTATAACCTAGATTTATATAAATTAAAAGTGGCCGGGCACCACTAATAACAACTCAGATTCTAATCCTAATACAGATGTAAGTGATTTTGAGTGGGATACTCTTTGTCTTCAACTCCTCAGTTTTCTCCTCTTCGAGCTCCTTGGATCCTTCGTGGCTGGATACCCAAATGGAAAAGGGAACTCTTCATACGAGGATAAAGTTACTCTTTTCGCTTTAGGTAGTAAAGTGATCCAAATTTGGAGTTCCAAATGGATTAGGACTATCCCCTGAAGGGGTATCCTTTCCTCTTTAGAATCCAATCTTTGGATCTATGTATCCCAAACTCAAAGTGCTACTTTCACAACTCAATACTCAAACAAATTACATAAATATGAAAATAAAAATTTTAGACTATCTTGCAAAGTTATCCTAAGCATTTGAATATTAAAACACATCCCAAGCAGTATATATGCGTAGAAAAAGTAAACACACTTGGCCACGCTCTTTTTATTCGGGGGCTAAGCAGCTGAAGCACCTGTAGCATTTATATTTATAATTTATTTAGCCCCCTTTATTAACCTGCATGAGCGTGGCCACCTGTAAAAAATTCAGTGAGCATCCAGATCATTTTTAACCTAAGGGTAATCTAATCGCCCATCATATTAATTTACAGAGTGCAGTAAAGAAAGTAAGCAAACACATCAATCAATTTTAATCACTAGCTTAGCCTAGATCTAGAGTCGGTTGTCCTAGAAAACCATCTAAAGTGTGTGTAGAAGGTCGTGTGGCTGGGGTAGATCCTAAGTTGGGTAATTTGTTGAAGTTGTTTAATGTTTGTGTTTGTTAAAGGCTAAATGAGGACTTTATATTTGAGTTTAAGTATTAATGTGTTAAGGCTTGATTTAAATGAATTTTATTTGTTAAATGATTACTACCTTTGTTGCTTATCGAGGCCGTGAAGTTTATTTCACCTTCCTTGGGGCTAAGTTAATAGCCTCGTAAGCCTGGGCTACCTAGTAGCAATCGGGGTTGATTAAGTTGATTTAATTTATTGAAAATTAAGGATCGATTAATATTAATTAAGTCAATTAATTACTGATTTTAAAAGTTAAATTATTTTATATTTTTCATCAACAGGTTCGTGGCATTGTGCCACCAGGCTCGAGGAATCAGGCCTCCTTAGGACACTTAACCCCGCTGCCAGGACTAGTCCATCCTAAAAACCTTACTGATGTAGTTGAATTAAGAATTTTTATTTGTTTGAATAATTAAAAATAACTTAATTTTGATGTTTAACACTCCATTGAATTCATTCGTGGCGTTGTGCCACCAGACTCGAGGAACTAGGCCTCCTTAGGACAATTAGCCTCGCAGCCTGGAGTAGTCCATCCAATAAACTTCATCTTTGAAGTGGTTATTATATATTTGAGTGTTGGTTGAGTGTTTTATTAGTCAAATTAAAGTTTTATGGAATTTTAATGAATTATTAGATTTTTAGAAATTATTGGAATTATTTAATTATGTTAATTTAGGGTCCAAAAGTTGACTTTTTTATTTATAGTTAATTTTTTAAGTTTTATATTTTTAATAAATATTAGACCTTATGATGAGTTGTTAGACTATTAGCACACTCATTTTGGAGTTTTTTATGAAAAGTTATAATTTTTTGAATTTCAGGCCTAGATTTAAAATACGGTTGACAGAAAAGTTGACTTTTTGACTTTGACCAAATTTTGAAGATTTGACATTTTAAGAAAATACGAGACCTTAATTGGAGTTGAGTGACACTAAGTTTATTTAATTTGAAATTTTCTGTAATTAGTTATGTATTTTCAAAGTTTCCCTAATTATTGGAATTTTAAAATTGCTTAATTATGATGGTTTTGATCATTGTGACCCAAACTCATCCCAAACTATATAGAATCACTCCCAAAGATTAGGGATGACCTATGAGAGTGTTTCCAAGTGTTTGGAAATTATTTGGGGTTTTTAATAATTTTTAATTAATTAATTTAATTAATTGTTAATTTTCATAAAAAGTTAAATTAAAGTTAAATTAGGACTCCAGTCAAGGGGATTTTATTTTTTTTAGGTAGAGGGCTATGTTTTGGTCAGTTTGAGATATTATTTGTATTTTAGAGATTTAATTTAGATTTATTATATTTTTTTGAATTTTTTGGGTCCTTAAATGGGCTGAAACTTTGGGTAATTAATTTTCTAACCTAATGACCTCTAAATTCAATGAAATTTGAACCTAAGGTTCAACATATCACTAAGTTTTCTATGTTCAGGTTTCACCCCTATTGGGTGTGTGTATAATCTCCTAGGAATTTTCTAAGTTTTCTAGACTTTTCCTTAATTATTTTCCCTATGTGTCTCTACTATTCAAAAGGGCTTGAAATTTGGTGTGGCTAACCCTGGCACATATTCAATCACACCATAAAAAATTATGCAGCCTAATTCTATAAAAAAATAGAGTTATGAATTTTCAAAGTTTTGGGTCCAAAATGAACCAAGTACCTTAAAAATTCACATCACAGAAATCTACAGAGCATCTGACCATAGAAAAATCACAAAATATGCCTAAGATGCTCAAGAACATTCCACCAAAATTTGGGATTCATTTGATCACTGAATTGCAAGAAAATTTAAGAAAACTAAAATTAAACAACTACAAATTTCTTATTATTCAGAGCTCAAAATAACTCAATTTTAATTTTAATAAATACTACGTTCAATTAGCTTTCCAACGAGCCCAAAAACGTCCACTTTGGTGGAAAATTCAATTTTCTGTGAATTTTGAAAGATTTTGAGCATTTTTTGAATTTTTTAAAGCCATTTTTGGTCAAATCAGCCGCCGGCGCCAATCATTGGCAATGATTGGTGCAGAGAAGGTGGCAGCGAAAAGCAAAGTGACATGTGGCGTGGTAGGATCCGCCACTTATCTAGGTCGGATCTAATGATCCGACGGTCAGAACACGGGATAGCAGGATCGACGGCCAGGAACTGGCCATGTCACCCACCTAACCACAGGAGAACCCGTGTTCGAACCCAGAGGCAGACTGCGCGGTATGCCTTGATCCAGGCCTTCCGATTTTCGATCGGACGGTCCAGATCTGCCGATCCTGTGTAGTTCATTTTGAATAGGCAATTTTAAATGCTCAAATCTCCCAAAATATTCGACAAAACTTGACGAAATTTGAACTGTGGCTAGAGGGCAATATAATCTTGCAATGCCTGGAGTTTGGAAGCTCCATGCTTTGTAGATTTTCTACAGTTTCAAATTTAGCTTTTAGTTAAAAGTGAGGATAACTTACAAGCTACCCGATAGATTTTTGCAAACTTGGGCTCCTTTTGCTCCTACTGATGTCCTCTATAAGTTCCCTGAAGACCCTAGAGGATTTTAACGACTGGATTTGAAGATATCGAAGAGAGATAATATTTCTCTCTTTTATCTCTCCTTTTCCACTAAAATGATGATTTTAATGGTGGAAATGGTTGGGAAAGGCTTGGACTGGGGTTAGAGAGTGGTGGAGAGTGTGGGAAGCTCCTGGAGAGTCTTGGGGCTGCTGGAGTTTGGGACTTAGGCAAGAAATGAACAATAAGATGGGTTAGGGAAAAATCCCTACACTTAACCCCTTGTTTTTGAATTGGATGGCTAGGATTCAATTAGGAAGGGCATGGATGCTTGCCAAGTGTCTCATGAGCAGCCCAAAACTAGGAGAAGGCTGGTGGATGAGTGAGACTTGCCTTGAGCTATGTGAGGGGGAACACACCCCTTTTTCTCTATTTGGCTAAACCAAGGCATGGCTTCGTTAGTAGGACTGGATTAGAGGTCAATTAGGAGGAGAAAAAGCTGATCTCCACTAGCCTAAAGTAGGTTTTAGGTTGGAGAATGAGTTTGTATAGGTGGCATGGTCAAATGGCCATAGTTTGGTCTCATTTCAAAATTTTTTGACCCATTGACTTGTTGACTAGTCAATGGTGACTAAGATGTGCATGGGAGGAGTTAAAGGTGCTGTAGGAGTCAACCTTAAGAAACATGGAACCATGATGTTGAAGCTTTGAGTGAATGCATGAAGTTAGAGAGGGTTTTGACCCCTCCAAATAGGTTGACCAAGTCAAACATAGGGAGAATTGACTTGGAAGTCTTTGGACATGTCATGAGTGTTCAAACAAATGATTTTGAAGTGTTAGATTAGTTTGAAATGGATTTAAATGTTGAAAACAACCATAGTTAGGTTAAGGGTGAATTTGGTCAACCATAGTTGACTTGGTCAACCATGTCAAACAAAAAAGTGGATTTGGTTTCAATGAGTCTCAAATATCATATGAGATTCATTGAAAGAAGTTTCAAAGGTTAAAAATATTGAACCATGTTGAATTTTAGTCAAAAGTCTAAAAACCCCTTTAAAGGGCATTTTGGTCATTTTGACCTCTGGTCAACCCTAGGTCGAGGTGGGTCCAGAAAGATATAGATTAATGTTGAATATATTAATATCAAAAGTCTAGAAGTAGTTAGAGGGTTTGGAGGAAATTTTAAGGTCAAATTCCACTAGGTGACGGGTCCAGTGGCACAGACTGTAAATATTTGAAGGTTTTGCAGCCTTTGGGAAAATATTCAGTTTATGGGGTTAGAAGTGTTGGATTGAGATCAAATTTGGAGGGTTGGACTTAGAGACATGTATAGAAAATATTCAATTGACAGATCATGATTTTGAGGTCACTTGACTGGGTTTCTAGGTGACAGAATGTTCACCCAGAAAGGGTTTTCAGGACCTAGGTCCTTGACCTTGAAGGTTTAATTTGGAATGTCAGATTTGGGTTAGATTTAAGAGTTAAATGATTGAGCTTGATCCATCCATATTAATGAAAATCAAATGAAAGATTGAAATTAATTGGATATGATTTGGAATTTGACTAAATGTTGATTGAAGGCTAGATTAAAGATTGAGTTAAAAGGTAGAGCTGGATTTGATTGGGATTAAATTGGGTCTCTATTAGGAACTTTATGACTGCGGGGTGGACACCTCTCCATCATTAGGTCACTAAAAAGAAACCCAAGCGGGTCCTAGTGACCTCATATAAAAATGAGGTCAACAAATGGACCCCCAATACGTGTAGTAGAACGAAGTTCTAGTGTACATATTGGCGTTGACCAAATGGAAGGGTGGAGTTTAAGATTTTGATTCTATGGGAAGAAGAGATCTAACCCTAGAGAATTATATAGGAGGTAGAACTAGAGTGGTACCACAAAGGGCATTATCCACTACTGATGATTCTAATCCTATGGAAAGGCAGCACCTAACCTAAAGGAAAAGAAAGGTAAAAGGTAGAACTAGGGTGGTACCATGAAGGGCGTTATCCACCACTAGTGATTCTAATCCTAAGGAAGGGCAGCACCTATCCTAAGGAAAAAAAAAAGGTAGAAGGTAGAACTAGGATGGTGTCACGAAGGGCGTTATCCACCACTAGTGATTCTAATCCTAAGGAAGGGTAGAACCTATCCTAAGGAAAAGAAAAGGTAGAAGGTAGAACTAGGATGGTGCCATGAAGGGCGTTATCCAGCACTAGTGATTCTAATCCTAAGGAAGGGCAGCACCTATCCTAAGGAAAAGAAAAGGTAGAAGATAAAAATAGGATGGTGCCACGAAGGGCATTATCCATCACTAGTGATTCTAATCCTAATGAAGGGCAGCACCTATCCTAAGGAAAAGAAAAGGTAGAAGGTAGAACTAGGATGGTGCCACGAAGGGCATTATCCACCACTGGTGATTCTAATCCTAAGGAAAGGCAGAACCTATCCTAAGGAAAAGAAAAGCTAGAAGGTAGAACTAGGATGGTGCCACAAAGGGCGTTATCCACCACTAGTGATTCTAATCCTAAGGAAGGGTAACACCTATCCTAAGAAAAAGAAAAAGGTAGAAGGTAGAACTAGGATGGTGCCACGAAGGACGTTATCCACCATTAGTGATTCTAATCCTAAGAAAAGGTAGAACCTATCCTAAGGAAAAGAAAAGGTAGAAGGTAGATCTAGGATGGTGCCACGAAGGGCATTATCCACAACTAGTGATTCTAATCCTAAGGAAAGGCAGAATCCTGACCTTAAGGAAAAGAAAAGGTAGAAGGTAGAACTATGATGGTGCCACGAAGGGCGTTATCCACCACTAATGATTCTAATCCTAAGGAAAGGAAGAACCTATCCTAAGGAAAAGAAAAGATAGAAGGTAGAACTAGGATGGTGCCATGAAGGGCGTTATCCACCACTAGTGATTCTAATCCTAAAGAAGGGCATAACCTATCCTACAAAAAAGAAAAGGTAGAAGGTAGAACTAGGATGGTGCCACGAAGGGCATTATCCACCACTAGTGATTCTAATCCTAAGGAAAGGCAGAATCCTGACCTTAAGGAAAAGAGGATGGAAGTCGATTGATTGAATAATTTTTGAATTTGATTTTATTTCTTTTAAATCTCGAGAGTTTACTTTGATGTTAAATTTGATACTCATCTGGCATGATACTTCTCGAAGAACCACTCTGATGATAAGAAACATCAGGTGGCATCTTTAGAATTGATTAATTGACAAGAACCTCCTTCATAGATCATTTTTAAGGTGAACGATCCAGTCAATGTTGATTCAAAGTTTCCATCGATCTTATGGCAGACTAAAATTGGTCTCCAAAGGACTACGACCAAGTCTCCTACTTGGGAAGTCCTGAGGTGACACAATTTATCATGATCTCGAATCATACGTGACTTATATAATTTCAAATTTTGTTGAGTTTGAAAATAAGTTTCTTCGAGGCCCTTGAGCTCCTCTAATCGAAGTCGGGCACACTACTCAGTTGTGACTCAATTTTGAAAAGTAATTTCCAGTGATGTAAAATACACCTCTAGATGAGAACAATCTTGGATCTATTATAGAGTGTTATTTGACGGAGTGGATTTTAAAGAAAATGATGCCCATATATAAAAAATTGCATATATCTCTCAAGAATGAGATTTGGATCCTTATCATGAGCAGAAGATTCATTCTTTTTATTGGAAAATTTTCTCTTGACCATTTGGACCCTGTAAGAATGACAAGTGGGAACAATTTCATACGTACAGTGAGAAGTAGAGTGACTCTAACTAACCCGAAAAGGGAAAAGGGTTTGGATTGTGTTAACCCATATTAAGTTTCATAGAAACTGAACTAGGGTTCTCCCTTGTATATTTTTAAATTAAAATTAATTTCAAAAGGTTTAAGTTGGAGAGAAAAATTTAATCTTTTCAATTTTCTTGCATGACTCCTTTTTATATCTGATAGATTACCCATGCATGACGATAAATCTAGATTCAAGATTTTTCAAAGCCAAGCTATTAAAGACGATCGAGCCCTTTAAGATTTAAAGATTTGAAAAGAAGGGAGCCTCTTTCTTTCTTTTTTTTTTGTGATGCACTTTGTGTATCTTTTATTTAATTTTAGCGCACTTTACCCATCTTTTGATTTTTTTTTACAAGAGGCTTCGTCTCCTTTAAAAAATCTTAAAATGATTGCTCTTTTTTTTTTGAAAACCAGGATTGTATATCAAGTATAAGAGAAGAAGACTTATTCTCTTATACATGAAAGAATAATCCTCAAGGTGGACCCAATATTTTGATAAGAGTATCAACTTGACTTAAAAAATTATTGAATAGATTTAAAGCTTGCAAGAAACATTTATTAAGATAAAAAAATTATGAGAAGATGGAGAAGATTTTCATTTCAAAAACCAACTTAAATTTGACATAGATTTTAATTTAAAAATCAAATCAACCCACAGAAGCGGTGGGAGGGAGGGGCCTTTAAGTACCCGGTGGAGTCAACTATAACTCTCTCTTATTTTTAGTTCAAAGCAGAGATCAATTTTTCTAAAAAAAGGCGAATCAACTATCTTAAAAATTGGGACCTAGCACACCTGAGAAGTGGTATGTTTTTCTTAAAAGTTGCAAGGCTAGGTGGCAAGTCCCTGTTAGTGTAGAATTATATTTCTATAATCTCGTAGGAGGAAGAGACTATTGTGTGGTCTGCACTATACCTAGTTAATGCTGCATCATTTTAATCTAAAGATCTATCACAGTAGGACCCCATTTAGAAGTTAAATTCAGATGGTGTCAGTATTTGATAAGATCTTAAATCTATCATTATTTTCCTCCCTAATTACTAGCAACCTAGTAATTATGAGAGTGGCACCCCAGGCAGTTTCTACATCTCCTCCTCTATAGATGTAGTGGAGCACTAACATGACCTAACATCATCTGGTAGAGTGGATGGGTCATAACCCTCAACTGGGGGCCTATAGTCCATTGCTGGTGATTGCTCATTTCTGGTTCAGTAGATCTTTTCTATACAGTAGTCAAAAGGGTATAGTGGAGATCACACTCTTATTCTCACAACCTCCCTTCTTTGAGTAATTGGAGGAGGGTGGAAGTGACTTCCACCAAAGAGTGGGTATGTGTAAGGGACAGCGACTCTCAATTGGCCTCTGATTTGACTTGCTTTAAGGCTTCTGACTTAGCCATTTTTTTAGCCTCAACAACTTTCTATTGACTCTATGTAGGTAGTTCTTCTACGATCGCGCTGCTGTGCGATGAGAAAATAAGTTTTCTATCCATTTGAGTATGTTTGATTTCTTAGAGTTAAGGAAAGGTGACTTGAATCAGTTGATTTTGAAAAAGAATTTGAATCTTGAAATTAATAGGTTTTCTTTAAATTTTGAAACTCAAGATGTTGAGTTTTCACCCAACATGAAGGTTCACAAAATTGATAAGAAAATTTAGAGAATTGGGCTTAACTCTTTCATCCCGCCAATTAACTTGGGGGGGGGGGGGGGGGGGGGGGTAAATGTCAATGTCCAGATTTTGCTGAAGAAATTTGAAGTTTTATTTTGAGATCGAAGGGTCTTTCGTAGATTGTGAAATTTAATATACTTGAGATTTGTTTTGATATGCGAGTTTACAATATTTATAGGAAGACTTTAAAGGATTTGGCTTGAATCTTTTGCTCTACCAACTCACTTGGAGGCAAAATGTCAAAGCCCGACTTAGACAGATGTTAACATATCTTTTTCTTTTGGTGTTGGCCACACTCACCCAAGGGAAAAATGGGTAGAGGGACCAACAGAAGAAGGGTAGTCAAAACTATCGATAAAATATTATTTCACCATTATTAAAGATGGAGAGAGAAATCTAGTCCCACCGTAGTCACCATTTTTCTTTGGTGGGGTTAAAAGCGGGTTTTAAAAAGATTAGTTTTCTTTGAAAATTTTGAATTGATGTTAAAATTTTTAATTCTAAAATTGAACATCCCATTAGAAAAAGTATAACACTTCGGGAGGTGGAAATAAAATTTCAAGATAGGGTTCAGATTTAGAATTATAAATTCCATCTTGAATATCATAATCAGATTTAAGAGAGAACTTTGTATGGCCCCGAAGGGTCAAAATAAAGTTTTGTCAAATATCGAGCTATGATAATCAAGGGAAGTGATCGTTAATTTCATATTTGAATTCATCTTAACAAAAGATATATTTCCCCAAAGGGAGAAAATATCTTTCGTTAATATTTGTTCGAACATAACGATAATGATCGCCAATAATTTAATTTTTCCAATGAAGACTAATTAAGTTTTGGAAATCAATTTTGAAAATCAGTTGTGGGTTCTAAATCTCCTACGAGCACAAGCCCTTGTAGTTAATTACATCGTAGGAAAATTGAGCTCCCTGTGAAAACTCTCGATTAGAATAATGGCAGAAATTTTATTTAGAGGTTTTCTAAGAGTGATACCAAGGAGGTGAGTTTGGAACTCAAATAGGGAGTGGATCAAGTTTGAGCAGTTATTTTGGATTCAAAAGAGGAAGAGTAGGAGACACTTTGGGATTCTGAAATAGTTCAGAAGTGTCTCTACCTAAGCTAAGTGTTGGGCTTTAAATTTTTTATTGAAAGAGGATTTAGTTTGAGTTGAGCATTTTATTAGAAATTTGGGATTATATTCCCGGAGATTGGGGCCTTATGATCCAAAAAGAAATCTATCCTGGATCCTAAATCTAAATTTGGACACTAGAACACAGTAGTCCGAACCTAACTAATGCAGTGCAAAACCTGGACTTACCCCGGCCTAGATTGGGGAGCCAGCTAATCACCTAGGCAATTAAAATCCATGAGTCAAGTCATTTGATGCAAGAGTGATAGGATATTTTTATTAAAGTTTTTAGGAGTTGGAGCCGACATCTAGAGATTGTCCTAAGTGGCCCCTGGACTTATGTTGGGTGAAAATGCTAAAGAAAATGTAATTAATATTTTAAATATACTTTTTAATTGATTTCTAATGTATTGCATGCTGATCAACTCTACTAAATGCTTAAAATGGAATGAAGCAGTTTTAAAAAGGCTTAAAAATAAATTTTATCCTAGAGTATACAGACTCCCCTTGACAGATCTGTACCCTCATAGGCCAGGTGGTCTACCAGAACCCGCAGGCGGGGAGGTGCCTAACAAATAAAAAGAAGATGCATCAAAATGCTATGAGAACTCTTAGTGGCCCCCAGCTTACTTCTTAAGAGCGTTAGAGTTTCTATGTTATCTTAAAATTTTATTAGAGTTTAAGTAAAAGAATTTTTTCTTGTCCTCACGGGCCTCCGATCGAATCCAGGCTAAATAAAAAAGAACGACATGCAATCGCCAAAAAATAAAGAAAAGCAGGCAACTCTATACGCAATCAAATCAAAACACATTAAATAATCAAACTAATTAAATAAATGTCCATAGACAAATTGCCTTACTTATTATAACCCAGATTTACATAAATTAAAAGTGGCCGGGCACCACTAACAACAACTTGGATTCTAATCCTAATACAGACGCAAGTGACTTTGAGTGGGATACTCTTTGTCTTCAACTCCTCGGTCTTCTCCTCTTCGAGCTCCTTGGATCCTTTGTGGCTAGATACCCAAATGGAAAAGAGAACTCTTCCTACGAGGGGAAGGTTACTCTTTCTGCTTTGGGTAGTAAAGTGATCCAAATTTGGAGTTCCAAATAGATTAGGACTATCCCGCGAAGGGGTATCCTTTCCTCTTTAGAATCTAATCTTTGGATCTATGTATCCCAAACTCAAAGTGCTACTTTCATAAATTAATACTCAAATAAATTATATAAATATGAAAATGAAAATTTTAGACTCTCCTGCAGGATTATCCTAAGCATTTGAATATTAAAACACATCTCAAACAGTTATATATATGCGCAGAAAAAGTAAACACACTTAGCCACGCTCTTTTTATTCTGGAGCTAAGTAGCTGAAGCACCTGTAGCATTTATATTTATAATTTATTTAGTCCCCTATATTACCCTACATGAGCGTCGCCACCTGCAAAAAATTCAGTGAGCTTCTAGATCGTTCCTGACCTAAGGGTAATCTAATTGCCCATCACATCAATTCACAGAGTGTAGTAAAAAAACTAAGCAAATACATCAATCAATTTTAATCACAACATGCAATGAAAACTCAGAAAATTCGGCACACAGCAAAAAAGAAAACACCGATCTAGCCTAGATCTAGAGTCGGTTGTCCTAACAAATCATCTAAAGTGTGTGTAGAAGGTCGTGTGGCTGGGGTAGATCCTAAGTTGGGTAATTTGTTGAAGTTGTTTAATGTTTGAGTTTGTTAAAGGCTAAAGGAGGATTTTATATTTGAGTTTAAGTATTAATGTGTTAAGGCTTGATTTAAATGTATTTTATTTATTAAATGATTACTACTTTTGTTGCTCACCGAGGCCGTGAAGTTTATTTCACATTCCTTGGAGCTAAGTTAATAGCCTCGTAGGCCTGGGCTACCTAGTAGCAATTGGGGTTAATTAAGTTAATTTAGTTTGTTGAAAATTAAGGGTCGATTAATATTAATTAACTCAATTAATTACTAATTTTAAAAGTTAAATTATTTGATATTTTCATCAACAGGTTTGTGGCATTGTGCCACCAGGCTCGAGGAACTAGGCCTCCTTAAGATACTTAGCCCCGCAGCCCGGACTAGTCCATCCTACGAACCTTACTGATGTAATTGAATTAAGAATTTTTATTTGTTTGAATAATTAAAAATAGCTTAATTTTTATGTTTAACACTCCATTGAATCCATTCGTGGCGTTGTGCCACCAGGCTCGAGGAACCAGGCCTCCTTAGGACACTTAGCCCCGCAGCCCGAAGTAGTCCATCCAATAAACTTCATCTTTGGAGTGGTTGTTATATATTTGAGTGTTGCTTGAGTATTTTATTAGTCAAATTAAATTTTTCTGGAATTTTAATGAATTATTTGATTTTTAGAAATGATTGGAATTATTTAATTATATTAATTAAGGGTCCAAAAGTTGACTTTTTAATTTAAAAGTTAATTTTCCAAGTTTTATATTTTTAATAAATATTAGACCTTATGATGAGTTGTTAGGCTATTAGCACACTCAATTTGGAGTTTTCTATGAAAAGTTATGATTTTTTGAAGTTCAGGCCTAGATTTGAACTATAGTTGACCGAAAAGTTAACTTTTTGACTTTGACCAGATTATGAAGGTTTGACATTTTTAGAAAATACTAGAACTTAATTGGAGTTGAATGACACTAAGTTTGTTTAATTTGGAATTTTTTATAATTAGTTATGTATTTTTAAAGTTTTCCTAATTATTGGAATTTTAAAATTGCTTAATTATGATGGTTTTGATCATTTTGACCCAAACACATGCCAAACCACATAGAATCACTCCCAAAGGTCAGGGATGACCCATGGGAGTATTTCCAAGTATTTGGAAATTATTTGGAATTTTTTAATAATTTTTAATTAATTAATTTAATTAATTATTAATTTTCATAAAAAGTCAAATTAAAGTCGAATTAGGATCCAGTCAAGGGGATTTTATTTATTCTAGGTTGAGGACTAAGTTCTGGTCATTTTGAGATATTATTTATATTTTTTGGATTTAATTTAGATTTATTACATTTTTCTGAATTTTTTGGGTCCTTAAATGGCTGAAACTTTGGGTAATTAATTTTCTAACCTAATGGCCTCCAAATTCAATAAAATTTGAACCTAAGGTTCATTATTTCACTAACTTTTCTATGTTCAGGTTTCACCCCTATTGGGTGTGTGTACAATCCCTTAGGAATTTTCAAAGTTTTCTAGATTTTTCCTTAATTATTTTCCCTAAGTGTCTCTACTGTTCAAATGGGCTTGAAATTTGGTGTGGCTAACCCTAGCACACATTCAATCACACCACAAAAATTATGCAGCCTAATTCTACAGAAAAATAGAGTTATGAATTTTCAAGTTTTTGGGTCCAAAATGGACCCATTACCTTAAAAATTCACATCACAGAAAGCTACATAGCATCTGACCTTAGAAAAATCACAGAATATGCTTAAGATGCTCAGGAACATTCCACCAAAATTTGTGATTCATTTGATACATGGATTACAAGAAAATTAAAAAAAACTAAAATCAAACAACTATAATTTTCTCAAAATCCAGAGCTCAAAATAACTCAATTTTAATTTTAATAAATATTACGTTCAATTAGCTTTCCAACAAGCCCAAAAACATCCAATCTGAGAATTTTGGAAGATTTTGAGCATTTTTTGAATTTTTTAAAGCCATTTTTGGTCAAATCAGCCGCCGGCGCTAATCACTGGAAATGATTGGCATAGAAAAGGTAGCAGCGAACAGCAGAGTATGATGTGGCATTGTAGGACCCGCCACTTATCTAGGTCAGATCCAATGATCTGACGGTCAGAACACGGGACAGCAGGATCGACGGCTAGGAACTGGCCACGTCACCCACCTAATCACTGGAGATCCCGTGTTCAAACCCAGAGGCAGATCGCACGGTATGCCTTGATCTGGGCCATCTGATTTTTGATCAGACGGTCCAGATCTGCCGATCATGTGCAGTTCATTTTGAATATGCAACTTTAAATGCTCATATCTTCCAAAATACTTGACAAAACTTGACAAAATTTGAACTGTAGCTAGAGGGCAACATAATCTTGCAATGCTTGGAGTTTGGAGGCTCCATGCATTGTAGATTTCCTATAGTTTCAAATTTAAAATTTAGCTAAAAGTAAGGATAACTTACAATCTACCTAGTGGATTTTTTCAAACTTGGGCTGCTTTTGCTCCTGCTGATGTCCTCTACAAGTTCCCTGAAGACCCTAGAGGATTTTGATGGCTGGATTTGAAGATATCAAAGAGAGATAGTGTTTCTCTATTTTCTCTCTCCTTTTCCACTAAAATGATGATTTTAATGGTGGAAATGGTTGGGAAAGGCTTGGAATGGAGTTAGAGAGTGGTGGAGAGTGTGGGAAACTCCTGGAGAGTCTTGGGGCTACTAGAGTTTGGGACTTAGGCAAGAAATGAATAAGAAGATGGGTTAGGGCAAAATCCCTACACTTAACCCCTTATTTTTGAATTGGATGGCTAGGATTCAATTAGGAAGGGCTTGGATGCTTGCCAAGTGTCCCATGAGCAGCCCAAAATTAGGAGAAGGTTGGTGGATGAGTGAGACTTGCCTTGAGCTAATTGAGGGGGACCATACCCCTTTTTCTTCATTTGGATAAACCAAGGCATGGCTTGGTTAGTAGGGCTGTATTTGAGGTCAATTAGGAGGGGAAAAAGCTGATATCCACTAGCCTAAAGTAGGTTTTAGGTTGGAGAATGGGTTTTCATAGGTGGCATGGTCAAATGGTCATGGTTTGGTCTCATTTCAAAATTTTTTGACCCATTGACTTGTTGACTAGTCAATGGTGACTAGGATGTGCATGGGAGGAGTCAAAGGTGCTGTAGGAGTCAATCTTAAGAAATATGGAACCATGATGTTGAAGCTTTGAGTGAATACATGAAGTTGGAGAGGGTTTTGACCCCTCCAAATAGGTTGACCAAGTCAAACCTAGGGAGGATTGACTTGGAAGTCTTTGGACATGTCATGAGTGTTCAAACAAATGCTTTTGAAGTGTTAGATTAGTTTGAAATGGATTTAAATGTTGAAAATAATCATGGTTAGGTTAAGGGTGAATTTGGTCAATCACAGTTGGTCGACCAAGTCAAACCAAAAAGTGGATTTGGCTTCAATGAGTCTCAAATATCATATCAGATTCATTGAAAGGAGTTTCAAAGGTTAAAAATATTTAACCATGTTGAATTTTTGTCAAAAGTCAAAAAACCCCTTTAAAGGGCATTTTGGTCATTTTGACCTCTAGTCAACCCTGGGTCGAGGTGGGTCCAGAAAGATATAAATTAATATTAAATATATTAATATCAAAAGTATGGAAGTAATTAGAGGGTTTGGATGAAATTTCAAGGTCAAATTCCACTAGGTGACGGGTCCAGTGGCACGGGCTATAAATATTTGAAGGTTTTGCAGCCTTTGGGAAAAGATTTAGTTTCTGGGGTTAGAAGTGTTGGATTGAGATCTAATTTGGAGGGTTGATCTTAGAGACATGTCTAGACAATATGCAATTGATAGATCATGATTTTGAGGTCACTTGACTGGGTTTTTGGGTGAGAAAGTTCACCCATAAAGGGTTTCAGGACCTAGGTCCTTGACCTTGAAGGTTTGATTTGAAATGTCTGATTTGGGTTGGATTTAAGAGTTAAATGATTGAGCTTGAACCATCCATATCAATGGAAATTAAATGAAAGATTAAAATTAATTGTATATGATTTGAAATTTGACTGAATGTTGATTGAAGGCTGGATTAAAGATTGAGTTGAAAGGTAGAGCTGGGTTTGATTAGAATTAAATTGGGTCTTTATTAGGACCTTTATGACTGAGGGGTGGACACCTCCCCATCGTTAGGTCACTAAAAAGAAATTCAAGTGAGTCCTAGTGATCTCATACAAAAATGAGGTCAACAATCACTAACCATAAGCCCATATTCTAATCCTAAGACAGACGCAAGTAGACTTTAAGTGGGATACTTTTCTGTCTTCAGTTCTTCATCCTTCTCCTTTTCGAGCTCCTTGGATTCATCGTAGCTGGATACCTTAATGGGAAATAAAAATCTACCCACAAGGGGAAGGTTATTCTTCCCACTTTATGTAGTGGATCGATTTTAAATTGAGCTTCCAAGTGGAAAAGGACTATCCCCCTAAGGGGTATCCTTTCCTCTTTAGAATTCAATTTTGGGTCTAAGTATCTCAAACTCAAAGACACTTTCACAACCCTTAACTTTAAATAAATTACATTGATATATAAAGAAAAATTTTAGACTCTCCTATAGGGTTATCCTAAGCATTCAATAATCAAATCAGTTCCCAGGTAGTTATATATATATATACATAAAAGTAAACACACTTGGTCATGCTCTTCTTATTTGGGGGCTAAGCAGTGAAGCATCTGTAGCAGTTATATTTATTATTTATTTAGCTCCCTTTAGTACCTTGTATGAGCGTGGCCACCTGTAAAAAACTCATTAAGCATTTAGATTATTTTTAACCTAAGGGTAATCTAATCGCCCATCATATTAATTCACAGAGTGCAGAAGAAATAAACAAACACACCAATTAACTTCAATCACAATATGCAATGAAAACTTAAAAAACTTGACACATAGTAGTAAGGTAAACATTGACCTAGCTTAGATTAAAATTGGTTATTCTAGCAAATCATCTAAAGTGTGTGTAAGAGATTATGTGGTTGGGGTAGGTCCTGACCTGGGTTATTCATTGAGATTGTCTAATGATTTAGTTTGTTAAATGTTAAAGTGGAGATTTAAGTTTTGAGTTTAAATATTAATGTGTTAAAGCTTAATTTAGGTATATTTTAATGGTAAAGAGATTACTACCTTTATTTCTAACCGAGGCTATGAAGTTTATTTTACATTTCTTGGGGCTAAATTAATAGCCTCGTAAGAAGCCTTGGTTACCTAGTAGTAATCGGAGTTGGTTAAGTTGATTTAATTAATTAAAAATTTAAGAATTGATAATTATTAATTAAATTAATGAGAGGCTAATTTTAAAGGTTAAGTTAATTTATATTTTCTATCAAACGGTTCATGGCGTTGTGCCACCAGGCTCGAGGAACCATGCCTCCTTAGGACTTATAGCCCAACAGCCCAGAGTAGTCCATCCTAAAAAATTTATCTCTGGAGTGACTGTTGTGTATTAGAATATTGATTAAGTGTTTTTATTAATCAAATGAAGTTTTCAGGAATTTTAAATGAATTATTGAATTTTTGGGAATTATTGGAATTATTTAATTGTATTAATTTAGGGTCAAAAAGTTGACTTTTTAAAATAAAGTTAATTTTGAAGGTTCCAGATTTTTAACAAATATTAGACCTTATGATGAGTAGTTAGACTATTAGTATACTCAATTTGGAGTTTTCTAGAATTAGCTATGATTTTTTAAAGTTTGGATATTTATTTGAATTATTTAATTGATTTAATTAAAGGTGTTTTAATGATTTTACTCCAAATGAACTCCCAGCTCCTTGAAATTAACTCCAAAGGTCAGGGAAGACCTAAGGAGAGATTCCCAAGTGTTCAGGAAATTTTTAAAATTTTTAATAATTTTTAATTAATTAAATATTAATTTTTAATTAAAATTAAATTAAGCTTGAAATTAAAGTCCAGTCAAGGGGATTTTAATTTTATTTGATTAAGGACTTAATTTTGATCAGTTAGAGGTATTATATATAATTTTTATATTTAAATTTAATTTATTATAATTTTTAAAAGTTTTAACACTGTCGTTGCCAGGTCTCAGGTCCTGGATGAGAAAAGTAGAGGGTTGCGTTAGGTAGTCGACAGCCAACGTAAAACTTGTCAAATAATAATGACATGAATCCTTTAAAAAATTTTATTAATGCTAGGGCGTCCCCTGGAAGCGACGCGCTGTATGGCCTGAATACAGCGACAAGTGTGCAAGGGCCACTGCACCGCCACCCGGGTGCAGTGTTAAATAGGCAAGGGTTCCCACATCAAGGATGGATGTCGGCAAAGAAGCTAGTCCATGAAACTAAAATTAGGATAGGAACTTGGAATATAGGCTCTCTTATAGGAAAATTAATGGAATTAATAGATATTATGATTCATAAGAAGATAAATATTCTGTGTATTCAGGAAACTAAATGGGTTGGAGAGAAGGCTAAGGAGATTAATAGTTTAGAATTTAAACTTTGGTATTCGGGTAAGAGTTGTACTAGAAATGATGTAGGCGTAATTTTAGATAAGAGTTTGAAGGATAATGTTAAAAATATTAATAGAATTGGAGATAGAATTATAGCTTTAAAGATTGTTGTTGATGCAAAGATTGTTAACATTATAAGTGCTTATGCTCCTCAACTGGGTTTGGATATGGATTCAAAATTAAAATTTTGGAATGACTTAGAAGAATTAATACAAAAGATACCTCTTAAAGAAAGAGTTTTTATTGAAGGAGATTTAAATGGACATGTTGGTAGAGAGGTAGATGATTTTAAAAGCATTCATGGTGGACATGAATTTGGAACGACAAATAAAGGTGGTAAGTCCATATTATATTTTTGTTTAGCTTATGATTTTTCAATTGCTAATACCTTATTTAAGAAAAGGAATGAGCATCTCATTACTTATAAAAATGGATATAACACAACTCAGATTGATTATTTTCTTATAAGAAAAGTAGATCATTTAGATTACAAAGATTATAAAGTTATTCCGAGTGAAAATTTATGTACCCAACATCATTTATTAGTTTTGGACTTGAAGATAATGGGGCAGAAAATAAAAATAAAGTAAAATGATATTCTAGAATTAGATGGGGGTATTTAAAGAATATTAATAAAAATATTTTTGAGAGTAAGATTTTAATCTTAAGATTTTGTCTATACATGAGGATGTTAATATTATGTGGGAAAAAGTGGCTAGTGATATTAAGAATATTGCAAAAGATGTGCTTGGAGTTTCAAAGGGAAAAACTCCTAATAGTAAAAATAGTTGGTGGTGGAATCCAAATGTGCAAGAAAAGATTAAAAATAAGAAGATTTGTTATAAAAATTGGTTTAATTATAAAAATTTTAATAATTGGAAAATATATAAAGAGGCACGTAAGGAATCTAAGAAAGCAATATGCAATGCAAAGAGTTTAGGTTTTAGTGATTTATATAATAGATTAGATACTAAGGAGGAAAAAAGATATATGTATAAGTTAGCCAAACAAAGAGATAGGAGTAATAAGGATTTAGTTCAAGTGAAGTGTATTAAGGATAAAAATCAAAAAAATACTTTTTTTAGAAAATGATATTCAAGAAAGGTGGATGAGATATTTTGCTAAACTTTTTAATGAAGAATGTGAAAATAAAATTGACTGTAGTGACCTTAGCACCCTAAATAAAAATAAAGATTTTTGTTTTTATCGATGTATTAGTAAAACTGAAGTTAGAGAGGCTTTAAAGAAAATGAAGGGTGGAAAAGTTGTTTGACCTGATGATATTCCAATAGAGGTGTGGAAATGCTTAGGAGAAGAAGGAATTTCTTGGCTTACTAAACTTTTTAATACTGTTTTGAAGACTAAAAAGATGCCAGATAAGTAGAGAATGAGCGTGTTAATCCCTATTTTTAAGAATAAAGGTGATGCATAAGATTGTGCGAATTATAGAGGAATTAAGTTAATGTGTCATACTTTAAAACTATGGGAACGAGTTATGGAGCATAGGTTGCGACGTGATACTAATGTTTCTCAAAATCAATTTGGATTCATGCCGGGTAGGTCTACTATGGAAGCCATATATTTATTAAGAGGTTTGATGGAGAAATATAGAGAGAATAAGGAGGATTTACATATGATATTTATTGATTTAGAAAAAGCATATGATAAAGTTCCAAGAGAAGTGCTATGGAGAGTTCTTGAAAAGAAAGGAGTTCATTACGCTTATATTCAAATTATTAAAGATATGTATGCAGGAGCTATTACTTGTGTTCAAACACAAGGTGGTTTGACCAAGTATTTCCCTATTTCGGTTGGATTACATCAAGGATCAGCCTTAAGCCTGTATCTTTTTGCTTTAGTCATGGATGTTCTCACTAGATATTTACAAGAGGATGTACCTTGGTGTATGCTTTTTGCTGATGATATTCTTCTTGTTGATAAGACTAGAGAGGGAGTTGAAGGTAAACTAGAATTGTGGAGGTCAACCTTAGAGTCTAAAGGTTTCCGCTTGAGTAGATCTAAAATAGAATATATGGAGTATAATTTTAGTAATAATAGACCTAGTGAGGGGATTGTGACTTTGGGCGATCAAGTCATTAATAAGAGTACACTTTTTAGATATCTTGGATCTATTGTTCAGAGTGATGGTGAAATAGATAGGGATATTATCAGTAGAATTCAAGTTGGATGGTTGAAATGGAGGAATGCATCGGGCTTATTGTGTGATAGAAAAGTACCCCTCAAACTTAAGGGAAAATTCTATAAGATGGTGGTGAGACCTGCAATGCTTTATGGTGCCGAATGTTGGCCATGAAAAGAGAAGCATAATTCTAAGTTAAGTGCTGCAGAGATGAGGATGCTCAGGTGGATGAGTGGCTTTACCCTTAGAGATAGGATACGAAATGAGCATATTCATGAAAAGGTTGGAGTAGCTCTAGTGGAAGATAAGATTAGAGAGAGTCACCTTAGATGGTTTGGTCACATAAAACGGCGTCTCTTGATGACCCGGTTAGGAAAGTAGAGGTCTTAGATTTGACTTATATTAAGAAAGGTAGAGGTAGACCTAAAAAGACTTGGTTAGAAAATATTAGAAATAATCTTTCTTTATTAGATTTAAATGAGAATTTGACTTTTAACAGAACACAATGGAGAAAAAGGATTCATGTAGCCGATCCCACGTAGTGGGATAAAGGCTTGATGTTGTTGTTGTTGTATAATTTTTAGAAGTTTTAATTCTTAATTAAAATTTTAAATCTAAGTAAATTATTTAATCGGTTTAATGATTTCCAAAATCAGTGGGAAAATTCCTATAGGCTATAGGTATTACTAAGTTCAAATGGTCCAAATTTTATGTCAATAGGATGTATATCCTAATTTCTAAAATTATTCTAAGTTTTCCAGACAAAGGTCCTTAATTGTTATCATTAATGATGTCACTAAGCTAGATAGGATTGAAATAAATATTTCTACCCCTTGATATATATATATATATATATATATATATAAACATGCATAATCACACTCAAGTCCTTAAGTTTAAGAGACCCTAAGCTAAGTGCAAGTGTGTACATCCTAAGCATGCAAAGATTAAGAACTAATTAATATAAGAAATAGTTTGATTAGTGAATAGTTGGAGCACAACTATTCACTAATCCTCTCCCATGATTACTATTCATGTAAACTCAAGCTAAGTTTAAAATTTCAAAGGAACACTCATGCTCTCACAATTTAATATATATAATTTTAAAATTAATTCTAATGTTTAAAAAATAGATTAATTTTAGGATTTTCTAAAAAATTTAGGACAATTCAAAATAATTTTGAAAATAAATCCAAAATAATTTCAAAATAGTTTTAAAATAATTTTCGAAAATCTTTTTATAATTTGAAATTAATTTGAGGCATAAACTTGGGTTTATATAAAAAAAGGGTTAGACTTAATCTAATATTAATTAAATACTTAAGTATTTGAATTAATTAAGTTGATTAAGATAATTAAAATATTAAAACAAAATCTTAATTTCAAAAAAATTAGATTTATTCTCTGGTTTTGTTAAAATAATATTAAACTTTTAATATTTTGAAAATATTTGATTAACTTAAATATTTAATTAATTATTAAAAAGGGGAGGGGGGGGGGGAGGGGGGGGGCGGAAGGTAAAATTCATTAAATATTCCTTAAATTAATTTCAATTTCAAAATAAGCTATTTTAAAATAATTCTTTAATTATTTAAAGTATTTTAAAAACTTTTAATTTTTTAAAAATATTTAATTTAATATTTTACCAAATATTAATTAAATATTAAAATTAATTAAATAATGAGAATTATTTTAAATTAGAATAAGTTTTTAATTTTGAAGTTAATTTTAAATTAAAATACCTAAAATTTTGAAAATTTTATGATATTATATGTATTTTTATGATTTAAATTGAATTTATCTTGAATTTTTGAAATTTTAAGTTAATTAAATGAATTTTAAATAATTTAAATTAACTAATCTTAAAATAATTATTAAATTAAATTAAATGTTTTCTAAAATTTCAAAATTCCAGTCGAACGACACTTCGATGAAACGAGAGACAACGCGTGGTCGGATGAAATGCAGAAAGTCAAGATCGCAGCCGTTGATCAAAAAAATCAACGGCTGAGATCTTGTGCAGTTCAACGGGACTACGATTAACACCCTAAAATGATAAAATTCCTTATTCTCTCAATCACATGGACCAAAATGTTTGAAAATTTAAACCTAGGTTGCTGTAATGAACAAAAATCTTGGGGTTATATTTTGATGGTTTAAAAAGTGCTTTTCAAAAAGCTATTTTACTCTAAATACTATGACCTAGGGCTAGAGTTTTTAAGTAATCTCACCTTGCGATTTTGGAAATTTTGGTTTCGTTGAACTTGTAGACTGTCCACGCACAAGTTTGTAGAAGAAACCACAGCTCGAAGATGTCTGGATCGGGGGATTTAAGCCTTGGATGGAGTTAGCCCTTTGCTCACCAGAGAACTCGCTCGCAGCGGCTTTTGACGGCTGGGTTTTGGTCAGGAGGGCTTAAGGGATTCTTGGAGAGCTCAAAAGAAATGACCAAATGGTTGGAGGTGCTCTAGAGAGTAAGTATTGAGTGGGAGTTTGGTAACTTAAGGAAATGACTTTTTTTCTTAGTTTAATCTCTAGGGTTTTGCTTGAAGGGCTGGGATGCATCAGAGGGGCTGTCCAGATGAAGGACACGTATCCTAAATGGTTGGAAGGCTGAGCTAAAGCCTGAGTTAAGCTCAACCCCCATTGGGTGGCTTTGGCATGAGGGGGACCACATTTCCCTATTTAAGCTAAACTAGGGCCTGGGCTCGGTTTAGGAGCTCCTAAGGGAGCTTTTAGCCCCATTTGTGAAGGCTCAAGCAGAGTATTTGAGGGGGATCCAAAGGAGGGGAATGGTTTGAGCGTTTGAAAGGATTTGAAGGCCTTAAGTGGACTCTTTGACTGGTTAAGCAGTCAATGCTGCTCAGGTGGCAGATAAGAGGAAGTGCTTTGCCGTTTGAATGGATCCCAAAAACTTGGGGCAATGGATTGGAAGCTTAGAGGGGAGGTTGAACATTCAAATAAGGTTTAAAATGACTTTTTGATTGGTTTGACTAGTCAATAAAGTCAAAGTTTCCAATATGGTAGTTAGGGAAAGTAGAGGGCTGTTTGGAGTAAGGGTAGGAGTAGTCAAAGGGTTAGAGCTAAGGCAAAAATGAATGGGAGTATATAACATGGGGTTTGACCAAAAAATTTTGAATTTAACATGGTCAAATCCTATAAAAATTGCCTCATCCATGATTGAGGTATGTTTAAAGCATGGGATGAGGTGAGATTGGAGGTTAGGAGAAGTTTAGATGGGTCTTATTTAAATGAATGGGAGAATTGGCCCAAACAAAACTAGTTTGACCAGACTTTGACTGAGTTGACCAAGTCAACTATTGACTGAGTCAACATGTTCAGTGAGGTCCAAACCACTAGGTAAGGTGTCTAGTGAGGTTTGACCAAGTTTGGAATGGATTTGGGATTGAATTGAATGAATATAGAGTTTATGTTTGGTTTGGTCAACCTAGGTTGACTTGGTCAACCAAGTTGACTCAAGGACTAGGATTGAGCTAAACATATTTAAAATGATATTTAGAGTCTAGTAGAGGTGGTTCCAAGTTCTGGGGAGTTCAATCCTGTCAAATTGACTGTTTGAGCCCTTAGAGGGCATTTGGGTCAACCCTAGTTGACTTGGTCAACTAAGTTGACCTAGTGGTTGGATTTGGGTCCAATGGCTCTCAAATGATATTTGGAGTTTATTGGAGGAGGTTTCAAAGGTTGGAGAGGTTCAATCATATTGAGTTTTGGTCAAAAGTCTAAAAATCCCCTAAAAGGGTATTTTGGTCATTTTGACCTTTAGTCAACTCTGAGTCAAATTGGTTCTGGCAAAGTGTAGGTTATTGGTCAAAAATTCATAATAAAGGTCATGGATGTGGTTGGAGGGTTTGAATAGAGTTCCAAAATGAAATTCCATAAGGTGAGAAGTCTAGTGGCATAGCCGTAAATATTTATAGATTTTGCAGCTTTCAAAAATAGATTCAGTTTCTGGAGTTAAAAGTGTCAGATTGAGATCAAATTTAGATGGTTGACTCTAGAGACATGCATGGTCAATATAAAACTGGCAGATCATGGATCGGAGGTCATTTAATTGGGATTTCAGGTGACAGAAAATTCACCCAAAAAGAGTTTCAGGACATGGGTCCTCAACCCTTAAGGTTTGATTTGGAATATTGGATTTGGGTTGTATTTAGGAGTTAAATGATTGAGCTTGAACTATCCATATCAATGGAAATAAAATAAAAGATTGAAATTGATTGGGTATAATTTGGAAGTTGATTGAATGTTGATTGGAGGCTGGGCCAGGGATTAAATTTGGGGGTGTGGTTGAGTTTGATTAAGGTTGAATTGGATCTTATCTATGACCTATATGATTAGGAAGTAGAAACTTCCCAATCATTGGGTCGCCAAAAAGAAACCCCACTAGGTCCTAGTGACCTCATACAGAAATGAGGTCAACACCCTACTTCAAGCCTATTATTGAGCAGATAAGCTAAGCTTAAATTAGCCCTGGCTCCAACTCAGCTCAACTCATTTGCAACCCAATATCATGTGTTACATATTTATGAGTATTATTACGTGCCCAAATATTTATAATGGTAGAGAGATAGAGAATTTAATGTCCTAGCTTTATATGAAGGTTGAATACACATAGGTAAAGAGAGAGAGATGCAAGAATCATAAGAGACACCATTTTTTTACATGAAAACCCAGGAAAGTAAAAAATCATGGAGTCTTGCCCAGTTGAAATAATTCCAATGGTATTTTTATTTGATTAAAAATGATTTCATTTCTCGAGGGACCGTAGTCAGGTGATGGCGGTCAGAGGGACTGTAGTTGGACCATAGAGGTTAAAAGAACTATAGTTGAGTGGCAATGGTTAGATGGACCATAGTTGAATGATGGAGACTAGAGGGATCATAGTTGCGTGATGGAGATTAAAGGGATCATAGTCGGGCAACGGAGGTTAGAGAAACTGTAGTCAGGTGATGAAGGTCTAAAGAATCATAGTCGGGTGATGGAGGTCATACGAACCTCAGTCGAGTGATGGTGGTGGGAGAGACTGTAGTTGGGCAACGATTGTCAGAGGGACCATAATAGGATGATAGAAGTCAAAGGGATTATAGTCTTGAAATAGAGGTTGTAACGACCATAATCAGGTGATGGTGGTCGAAAGGATTATAGTTGGGTGACAGTGGTCTAAGGGTCGGTAGTCGTACGACAGAGATTGAAGGGACTGTAGTTGGCATGATAGTGGTTTGAGGTCTGACGATAACAGTCGTGCAGAGGTCTGGCTAAGATTGTCTAGTGAAAGTCTAGAGATGACACTCATATGGAGGGCTTATGGTAGCAATGATGATTGATAGGTAAAAGTGTGGGGATGACGACCGTGTGGATGTTCGGTAATAGAGGCCAGACCACAAAAGCCTAGCAGCTATTGATCAGTAAATGGTTTGCTGGTTGTGGTGCTTGAGTGAAACTTTGTGATTATTTAGAGCTCTTCTAAATCTTTATCTAATGTCACAACCCGGCCAGATTAGCCCAAATTAATGAAACGGAAACAAACGGTCGTATGAAGAACACTTATAACTTTCATTTCATAAATGACATAAACACAATAATCATTCAATAAAAGTGTAAGAAAGAGCCACTAAACTTCCAATCTGAATATCTCTAATACATCAAAATATAAAATCTCTTAAAACATAAACTGAAAATATTACAGTCGTCCATAATATATCAACTAACACATTTTATAACATGATCATAAAAACTTGTTTCCTTGAACTGCTCTACATTGGTATGTAACCGGTCTCTCTGACATTAGTCCATAACAGGTTCTCCTGAAAATCATTCCCACAAATATGGGTGAGCCAACGCTCAGCAGGTATCAAGTATTTAACATAAATTCATGAAACAAGAAAAAAGAAGACATTATGCTGAAATGCTTCATTTCATAGTGCTGAAACTTTAATAATAATCATACATAACAATTGGGTATGCATATATTGTATAACCTTTTTCATGCTCAGTTTTCTTTAACTTTTCTCAAACTTTTTCATTCTTCATAACTTTTCCTTTATTCATAACTTTTTCTTTATTCTTAAGTGCATGAATGCATAAAATGCTTAATCATATAATTATACACCTGTCCTCAAAGTATCAATAATTTGTACTAATTAGGTACACATTCAAATTTGGCCAAACATTTTATTTCATTTACTGCGAAGAGTCTTTTACCAATTTGCTCCGAGGAGCCCTTTACCATTTGCCCCGAAGAAGCCTTTTCCATTTGGTACTCCGAATCATCCTGCACATTCAATCATTTAATACTTAACATAACAAAATTAAATTATTCATTAATTTATATATATTTGTCTAATAATATTTCATGCTCAAATGTTCTTCTGAAATTTTATATGTTCACAACTGACTCTAAAAGGAAGCATACATATTGCAGTATGACTTGTAATTTAACTAAAATAAAACATTAAAGCATGTAGAATTTTAACATTTAATGAAAGAGAAGCCTATAAACTTTAAAGAGGTATGAATACCTACCTCACAAGTACAGTAAATCTTAATGACGTCGCTTATGCTCGAGGCATCCTTTTATAATGGACACCTAAGTATAAATGTAAATACCAACATTATTACTAAGCCTTAATCATAATACATTTTCATTAAATAATAACTAGATTTCTATTTTTGGATTTAATAAATCCCTAATTCTTAAACCTCCCTAATTCGTCTAAATCCACACTTTAACCAAATTGAACCCTCACTAATCCCTTATTTAAAATAAAATTAACTAAAATTTTGGATTTACTCAAAACCATAAATTTACTAATTTCATTTCAATTGCATGCCAAAACTCCCCCATAATTAATTTAATAATTAGGGTTTAATATTTTCGAATTTATTTAATTTAAAAATTATGAAAAATAAAATTTTTACTAAAAACCTTAATTTTCACATTTAAAACCTTCCTAATGTCATTAGAAATAATAACCATGAAAGGGTTTTCTTTAAAAAGTCCAAAAGTAAGGAAACCCTAATTTTCCAACTCAACAAAATTTTGGTAAAAACTTCATTATTGTAGTTAAAAAGTATCTCCAATCCTTCCTTAATGATCTCCCTTTAAAAATTTTAGGTTTTTCCAAAACCCTAAAATTTTTCACTTCAAGAAATTGACATGAAAAGGAGGAATTTCTTGCTAAGAAACTTACCTTAGTCTCCCTTGAATCTCTCTCTACGATTTCCCACAAGATTGGCCACCGGAAATCGCCGTGAGACCCGCCTGTGAAGCCTCCTGCTGCTATGTCTGTTCGCCCTTAGTGTTTCGGCCAAACGAAACACTCCATGCGAATAAGGGGATCGAATGAATTTCGATCCCCTTAAGGATGGACGGTTAGGGCAAAATGCAAAATGTCCCAATTGCCCTCACATGCCTTCTCTTTGATTTAATATTTTAAAGCACTTTTAAGTAATTTGTTATTCCAATTATAACTTCAACGATTTTTAATTTCAAATCTGCGAAATTTACTATAAGTCCCTTGTACCAATTTACTCAAAATTTTATGTATAATTTTATAAAATTATTTTTGTCAAAATTTGATGACTTTGAAAATACACTTAAATTTCATTGCAACGCATCAAAATGCGTGCAACGCTTACGATTAATATTTTTTAGGTTTTCCAATTCTACCCTCCTAATAAAAATTTCATCCTCAAAATTTAAAAGCAATAAAATAAAACCATAACTTAATCAAACAGATGAGGATAGCTATCTTAGTCTCCCTTGAATCTCCCTCTATGATTTCCCCTAAGAATGGCTGCTGGAAATCACTGCCGGAGCCGCCCGCGAAGCCTCCCGCCGCCCTGTCCTTCTGCCCCTTAGTGTTTCGGTCGAATGAAACACTCCACGCAAATGAGGGGATCGAATGGATTTCGGTCCCCTTAGAGATGGGCGGTTAGGGAAAAATGCAAAATGTCCTAATTGCCCTCACATGCCTTATCTTCGATTTCATATCTTTAAGGGATTTTAAGTAATTTGTTATTCCAATTATAACTTCAGTAATTTTTAATTTCAAATCCATGTGAAATTCACTATAAGTCTCTTATACTGATTTGCTTAAAATTTTATTTATAAGTTTATAAAATTATTTTTGTCAAAATCTGACGACTTTAAAAATTAATTTAAATTTCATCGCAATGCATTGAAATGCGTGCAATGCTTACGATTAATATTTTTTGGGTTTTACATCTAAGCACCCTTCTGAATCTCTATCTAAGCTTATTTGACACTATGTTTTCTAGCAAGCTCCTATTATGACTTCCCCTAAGGCCATTGATCTTGTTGCTAGTATCTCTATTAATCCCCCTAACTACTCCACCAAGCTCCTGCTTGTCTTAATTCCATATCTAGAGAGCTCCCACTTGTCTCTCCTCTCATCTTGTCACTCCCACTAATCATGAACTCTGATTCCATCCCCAATACTCGAATTGTTGCTCCTATAAGTACGTTCATATTTTGACTTTGGCTTGAG
This sequence comes from Dendrobium chrysotoxum, assembly GCA_019925795.1. Lineage (NCBI taxonomy): Eukaryota > Viridiplantae > Streptophyta > Magnoliopsida > Asparagales > Orchidaceae > Dendrobium > Dendrobium chrysotoxum. The sequence goes on from CM034313.1 coordinate 60,035,090, forward strand.
CTCATACGTTACAGCCAATCCCATTTTTTTAATTGATTAAACTTGAACTAGTTGTTTGATCTCGACTTGATCTTGAGCCCTACTTCAAGGCTATTATTGAGCAGACAAACCAAGTTTGAATTAGCCCCGACTTGAACTCTGCTTAACTCGTTTGCACCTCAATATCATTTGTTATATATTTATGAGTATTATTATGTGCTGGAATATTTGTAATGATTAAGAGATAGAGAGTATAATATCTTAGCATTATACAAAGGTTCAATATATACAGATAAAGAAAGAGGGGTGCAAGAATCATATGGGACATTATTTTTTTTTACATGAAAAACCTAGAAAAGTAAATAATCATGGGCCCTAGCCCACTTGAAATGATTCCACTAGTCTTTGTCTTTGATTAAAAATAATGTCCTTTCTCAAGGAAAGGCATTGGAACAATATAGAAAATGTATATTATATGGAGCATATTATATGGTTGGAGTTGGGAGAACTTAAGGGCATGAGAGTTATTCTTAATTGATTGTTGTCCTGTTTATTTGGTCGCAAGGACTATAATCAGGCGATAGTGTTCGAAGAAACCATAGTTGGGCCTTAGAAGTCAAAGGGACCATAGTTAAGCGATGATGGTCGGAGTGACCGTTGTCAAGGGATGGAGGCTGTAGGGATCATTTTTGGGCAATGGATATTATAGGAACCATAGTCAGGCGACAGAGGTTGTAGGGACCGTAGTTGGGTGATGGTGGTGGGAGAGACCATAGTTGGACGATAGTGGTCGAAGAGACCATAGTCGGATGATATAAGTCATAGGGGTTGTAGTCTAGCAAAAAAGATTATAGGAACCGTAGATGGGCATTGGTGGTGGGAAGGATTATAGTTGGGCAACGATAGTTAAAGGGATCATAGTCGGACGATAGAAGTCAAAAGGGCTGTAGTCAGTGTGATAGTGGTTTAAGTTACACTGATAGTAGTCGGGCAACAGTCTGGCTAAGATAAGTCAGCTAAATTCTAGATATGATAGTCATATAGAGGTCCAATGGCAACGATGATGATTGATAAGTGAAAGTGTGGGGATGATAGTCATGTAGATGTTTGGTGATAGAGGCCAGGCCACAAAAGACCGGTAGATTTAACCATCAAGTGGTTTGCTAGCGATGGTTCTTAGGTAGAGCTTTGTGATTCTTCAGAGCTCTTCTAAATCTTTGTCTAAGCGCCCTAGCCCCCCCCCTTCTGCTTTCATATAGGGAGAAGAGACCTATTTATAAATTTTTGGGAGTGACATTTCTCATAAATGTGTAGCAAATTTAGAGCAGTCCATCTATATTTATTTTCTTTATCACCCCTAATCCCCGCTCTTCATTCTTATTTCATAAAGGGAGAGGGGATCTATTTATAGATTTTGGGAGTGGCATAACCCGTAAATATATAGCAAATCCAGAGTAAATCTGGTGCACTCCATAAGATGACTTGTATTGATTTTCTTGATCATAGATCATTTCTTTAAGCATCTTAATGATGTCAGAATTAAGTGATCGTGCACTTGCTGAATTTTCCTCATTGAGCTACTTGATTCAACTATAAGCATATGAAATTTGAAGTTCATTTGATCCACTAATTAATGCCTTAAAACTTTGAAACATGCTTTATGCCCCTTAATTTTGGCCCATTTGGCCCATTTGTAGATTAATTGAATGATATATTCACCTCAAAAATTTGCTTGCTAAAGTTAAACTTCTCTATTTGTACTCATCCTTCATGGTTGTCATGGATGACTTCAAATGGTCGAATTTAGCAAACAATTCCTTAACTTTCTTAAAAAGCTCTATGTCAAATAATTCTCTTTGTGTGTTGGAAGTAGCACTATTAATATTGACATCTTCCCCTTATTATTAATTAGCCTATCAATCTTTCTTAAATCAATTAGCATTAAGCTGACTAAATTAGAAGGCGTTTAGGGATCCTTCTCTACAACCAATATAATTAAGGGGGATTCTAGAAGTAGAAGAATTTTATTTATAAAACTTGAAAAAGACTTCTACAGAAAATCAATATAAAATTTTACCCAATGAGTTGTTGAAGTCATGATCCCAATAATTTTCTAGCTAAACAATTCCTGACCCTTTAATAGCTTGTTGCTCAATAGGCACTCGGGCCACTTCCATAGCAACCAGTTCCATAGGCACCTTAGCAACTTCATTTACCTCCATCTTAGTACTCTATTGAGCGACCTCCATCTCAGAGAAAGTGACCACTTGGCCAATTTATACTCTCTCTCCACTCAACTCTTGCCGAGTTTATGGGTCAGTAGCAGGTGTCTCGCCGAGAAGCTCAACTGCATAACAAAATAAATAATCCTTTTAAATTTCAAACTTTATCTTCTCTCCCAATTCACATCTCTACATGGTGGGAGAGTAGATATTGATAGAGAAAATTCTTTAACAACCTTAACAGGTGAAACGTATGCTCGTTGGTCAATCATTTACTACGAGTTCCTAGACCTCACCCTTTGACTTCATCTGTTCAATTTTCACTCTCTTCTCTTCTCCTGCTCAGAAGTTCCTTCTTTATTGCATTTTTTTAATAAGCTAGAAATTATATAATCCTTCAAGATGTTAATAATGTCTTTTGGAACCTCCATTCTTCATGAGGATGAAAAGATTAGAGTTCAAGTAGAAGTGAGAAGTTGAAGGAAAAGCATTTGAACAAGAAACATCGATATCTTTTTTATAGGTTAGTTATTTGCTGACATGAACAAAAGGATAATGTCAGAAGTCAAAATCAACTTGATTGATAAGTACTGAATGCTAAAATAAACTTTTATGAATGTTTTATGAAAAATTAATGAAAAATATTTTAATATTCTCTTTATTTTTTTTTCAATAAACCTCCAAAGATATATAATTTAAGACAAGTTAACCTTGTTCAAATCAGGTTGACCTAATTCAAGCTCATATATCTCAGCTTAACTCAATCTAAGTTCATAAGGAACTAACCACTGTATAAATGAACTCACATAAAATAGACAACTTTGATATAGGAAATTGTCCCAAACTGGTGAGTTCAACCTATTAAGAAGGCCCTAGCTACTTCTTTCATATAAGAAAATATTGATTGACTATTTAACTATTCATCCACCAGTACATGCCAAGCAAGCAGCTTCTTATAAGCCTGGCGAATGACTTCTACAAGTCGAACATTCTAATTAAGCCAATACAACTCTTATATTTTTCTCTTATTTTTTGTATAATAATATATATAACAAATTATATAATGCTCAAGCACCAACCAAAATCTATAAATAGGGAGTCAAGAGGTGAGCATAATTTATACAAATTTCTATACTCAATTTTATAAATATCTCAGAATTGGTTACTTTAGAATTCTTTTTTTTCTCTATATTTCTCAGCTCTCCTCTCAATATTATTAGTAGGTGTGATTCAATGACCACTGTGGATTTAACAAATCCAAATGAAAATTTGGACAACTTTTGTAATGGTCTTTGCAAGTGGTTTTACCTCAATTCATTTTGTAAAATAGTCGATCATGCCCAACTGAGCTTCTTTTGGCCCCCTCACTAGAAGGAATGGGTTGATTAGATCCATGCCTAGATAGCAAATGGTCATGAACCTAAAATTGACTATAACTTGCATGTTGATTAATGTTATGTTGGAGCAAATTTATGGTTTTGAATGCATCTTTTAGAAAATTCCTTTTTATTTTTCTAAGTGTTGGTAAAAAAAGAACCTGATCTCTTCAAAGTGACTACCACACTCACAAGAGTATACTTCCCCCAGAATACTAGCAACCAGAATATTTAACACATCTCATATAGGTAGTAGTCACCAATTTCCTGAATACCATGCCATCAATGAGTAGATATTGAGTTACCTTGATATTTAGTCACCTTAGATCCTTGATGCTTGCTATGATAGTATCTTAGTTAAAGTTCTTAATGAATAAATTCACCCAACTCAACTCAGATTATCAGCCTACTTTCATTACTTCTTCTTCTTTTAGTGCTGGAAGAGTAAAATCTAAGACATCTCCTGACAAGATTTTCTTCTTAGAGAGCAGGTTGATGAATTGATTTTGATATATAGGAATGTGCTCAATGTTAAAATACTCACATTTATAATCTCAAATCTTACTTTGGATAACTATTTTTCAAGAACTTATTTCCTTAGTAGATATTGTCTATTGATTTGATTTATAATAAGCTAAAAGTCATTGTACAATGTTAAAAGCTTTACATCTACTCCAACCTACTCCAACAACAAACAATTTTTTCTTGGATTGATTGTTACTAATATGAAAACCAATTTTAATAAAGTGGGAGAGTATTGTCCCTGACAAACTCCTTAGAATAACTCTAATACCAATTTCTTTTACACTAGAAGCACCATCAACAAAGAGTGTCCATACTAGGTCTTCCTTTATAGTCATCTCGTTGTCAGCATCGATTGCATTGAAGTCAATTAAGAAATCTTCTAGTGCCTAAGTGTTAATGGCAGTCCTTGGCATGCACAAGATTTAAAACTCTCTAAGTTCTACTTCCCATTTAAGTAGTCATTAAGAGTGGTTCGGCTTTTCTAGGCCATAAGGATGATGTCATCATGTAAAGATGACTAATGCTTATGTGAGTTTATCCATGATTGGGTAGTGCAACTCAGCTCCTCACAAAATTTTAATCACATGATATATCAGTCATTATTTCTTCTCTTCTTTGTGAATAAGAACCTAACTCATTACCTCCTCGCCGACTCCAAGATACAATGGAAAGTCCTCCTTAGGCTGCAGAGGTAGTGGCAAATAGAGAGGAACAACTTCACTTATTGAAAGAGTTCAAATTCTTCATTTCAAGTGAAAGTTATTAGAACCATAAGAATTGCAAGTATTTGTTGCCCAACTTTGACATGAATTAACTATGCTTGATAATCACCTTATGAACATCTAAAAATCGTTCGCATTTTGAGAATAGGCCATTTTAAGGATTTCTTTTGCCTTTATAAATTCATCTTTATACCTTTTGAAGTTAATAAGAATAGGAAAAATTATTATGAAGGTAGTTGGCTCATGGGCTTAAAATAATTTGATTATAACTTTTTACTCCACATCCGCTGCACCTACTGTGTACAACATTCTCCTCCCATTTTGAAGGCATTTTGTTTTTTCTTTGGATGACCAATCTTCAGCTTCACCAATGGTAGTAGCATGACTACTTTATTTCTTTCATCTAAAATCTGTTATGCATCATCATTTTCAATATATATATATATATATAGCATATGAAGCTAACCATGCTTCATGTGCATAAGATTTTGAACATAAGCTACAGTAGTTGACACCCTCATCCCTAGTAGTATCCTATGCATTTATGTATTGTAGACTTACAACATTAAACTTCCTATGTGCATATGTCTTCACCTACAAATCAATATCTTTGTTAAGATCACCCCATGCATTGTGAAAAAAGCTATCAAATTGGCAATAATTATTATAACTCTATGTAAAAAATGGGTTAAAGTGACATTACATGCTATAAATTTTTTAATGGCATATGTTAGCATGACTAATATCTACACAGAATATCGACATATAGCTGAAAGAAAATCTACATCTTTGATAGTACCTAAAATGAAAAGAAAGTACAAAAGGATGTTGTTATTCATGATTTTCTTATTTTAGCATATAAAAATATTTTTATTTAAAAAAAATTCATGAAGGTAGTCTTAGAAGTCTTATACATCAATAATAATAATAATAATAATAATAATAATAATAATAATAATAATTTTATAAATAGTTCGATCGTAAAAATTCACTGAAGATAGATATATTACGATTTTGGCATTAAAATTTTCAAAAATCAAAATTCTCCTAAAAATAAAGATTTCCAAAATCTCATAATAAAATTTTTTTGGACTAAAAATTAGAGAATTCATGTAGAAATAAGCAAGATATTTATCCCAAAATGAAGAAAGTAGTGTGCTTAATTAAATTACCAATATTTTTTGAAAGAATTTTCCTTAGTGACATATCAGCACATAATGTAAAAAAAAAAAAAAGTCATTCTCAAAACAAAATTTTGGAGAACAGTTAACTTTTTTGAGAAGAAAATCATCTGAGCTTCATTGAAGAAAGATGTAAATTTTAGATGTCACTCAAAATCTCACTTATGAAGGACAGTTCAAAACTCTTGGTAAAGATGCATTAGGAGTGTAAGACTAAATATATATTTTTAAATTGCATAGATGTTGATATCCAAAAATAGGGGAGCAAAGAATAAATTTTTAGACAATTCATTTAGACATCGTGAATCTTGATGCATTATTTGTTTTGGAGACTTCCATAAATAAATTCAAGATCTTCCGAGCTTCAATTTTAGCAAACATGCAGTCAAACTAAATGTACGAAAATATCAAAACTAACAAACAAATATAATACTATCCAAGTCTAAATGAACCCAATTAATCAAACACTTGTAGAATGGTTGAGAATTTTGGATATTAATGAAGATCCGAATAATCTACAAATCTTATATGCTTATAGTCAAATCAAGTATATCAATGAGAGAAATCATAAAAAAAAACCCTTGATCACTCTATTTTGATATCTTTAACACACTTGAACATTAATTGAATAGTCTATTGTCAAAGGATTTAATATTGATTGTTTGATTGAGTGATGTAGAATTTTGACTAGATTTATCAAAATATCTCTCCCAGCTATTATAAATCGACACTCTTTCTCCACATTATGAAAATTTTGACTTAAGGTTGGGGGGAACCTATAACTCCAAACAACTCGGTTTTCCTAATATTTGAGGCTGATGATTATTATTGTTAGTTGTCGTTGTCGTTTATTTGTTGTCATATGATCGTCGTCACCTAATAAGCATCATCTAACCAACACTGTCTGATTGTTATAGTTCATTCATTGTTATCCAACTAAGATTGTCCGACCACCATTATCTGACTACCATCACCCAACCATGATCTTCCAACAATCTTTTGACCACTACCACCAGGTTATAATCATACAACCATCATCAACCAACTAGCATCATTTTACTGCCATCATCCTTTCTCCATTACTTTTCAAACAAGCTCTACTACAATTACATGAAACGAAGCTTAAGTTGATTAATTTGTAATCTCTTCTTCTCTAATTAACATGAAAAGTGTATCTCTATAACTTTACTTACATAGTAGATCATTTCATCTAAGCTATGCCCCCTAAATTTTTTCCCTTATTGGGTTTTTCACTTAAAAACTCTAACATCTCTTGTGTTCCTCACTTTTATCAATGTGTAAGATTTTCATGCAAAATTAGAACATAAAATTATCTCTCTATCATCATAAATTTGTTAATACCCAACAATCAATATTAAAAAGAAAATTGATATTATATTAAAGCAAAATTCAAGCTCTAAAAGAATCATAACACAAGCTAATTGCATTTATATAAAAAGCTAAATTAAATCATTCTTTTTTGTTCCAATTCCATCATTTCCAATACTAAGAAACAATCCATGCAAAGCCGACCATCCCCATCTTTTACCTCTCTATCAGCAATTCATTTGCCATTATCCATTAATTTGACCTTATCTGCTTTTTTTTCTTCCAAATTTATCCCTAAAATCAAATAATTCAAGCTTAGTTTTTTTCTCATGTTTTCTTCGCAATGATCTAACGAAATCAACATGCTAATAATTATTCACACAAAAATCTAACTAAAAGAACTTTTTTTTTGAAGGTATAGAATATTTTCATTTGCTTACACCATGCCAACTGTGATATTCTTTTAAAACATGTCTACTTCACGCTTTGTTTGGGATCGCTTTCTTACTGCTTCTTAAAACAGTTTTTTTAGTATAAAAATTTTTCAAACTAAAAATTTTGTACTAAAAAGCTTCTTTAGAAATCAATAAGAAAGTTATCTCAAAAGAAGCCATTTTGTTTGGAACAACTTCTTCACTTTTTTCTAAAGCAGCTTTCTAAGTACAAAAATTTATAGCTCAAAAAAATTTGTACTAAATAGCTGTTATAAAAAGCAGTAAAAAAGCTATCTCAAATGAAGCTTTAACCTCTTTTTTTTTTTTTCATTACTTTGTCTTTCTTGAATTATTTAAATCTAAACATTCTTTATATTACATCTTCGAAGTTTGAACTGAAAATAACATTAACATGTGAAAAACATATTGTTTAAGAGAGATTTGATTTGTATCTCTTATAATAGTTAGAATTGGAGAAATATATTTGTTGTTTATTTTCACGAAGAAATAAGCCTAAATACTCTTGTTATGACAACAAAATACTTATTTAATGTCTATCATGAACGCATTTAGTTTGAACAAGAGTAGAAGAAGGTTTGAATCATATTCAAGCATGATTAGAAAAGCGTGTTTGAATCTGATTCAAACTGGGTTCAAATCTTGTTTGAACCTATTTAAAAAAGGGTTTGAACCTTGTTCTAATTAGGTTCGAATACTGTTTGAATGCTTTCAAATATAATTCTAATAGGGTTCGAACATCATTTTAGCAGGGCTTAAACATGATTCTAATAAGGTCTACATACCTATAGTAGATATAGCATAGCGGACAATCAGGTTGATACAACATTGGGCAATCACAATAGTTCTAAGATATGCAACTCATCTTGATCTGTTTGTTGGGAGCTTTGGTTACCAACCAAGAGGTCTTGGTTTCGAGTCTTGCATATACGATGTGTGTGTGAGTTTATATTAATTGGCCAAAATGTCCCCCCCTGTGCACAACATATTTCTTCACCTTTGAAGGTATTCTATTTTTTTATTTTTTTTTGAACAGCCACTCTTCAACTTCATCAATAGGGTAGCATGACTTCTATGTTCAGTTCATCCAGAACCTCTAAGATTACGAGAACGCATCATGATTCAAGAAGAACTACATCCAGAGATATCAGAAAATCAAAATATTTATTCACTTAACCTCTTTACATGGCAAAAAATGCATTATGGACATTGCTAATATGTGAATACTCAAAAATTTTTATTAAGAAAAAATATTACATTAAAAATCCAAAAAAAATCAGCTAAATATCATACATCAAAGAGGTTCACTCGCAACAAATTTTGATCACATTGGATGAACGCATATATCGTAGCAAATTATTGAATCTTTGTAATCATACTACAGAGACATTCAAGAATGTCACGGCTCTTGAATTGTTAACCTTATCAACTGGAAAATCTCTCTCTCTCTCTCTCTCTCTCTCTCTCTCTCTCTCTCTCTCGCCTAATGCGTTTATCTCCATTGTTCTTAGTGTGATGATTGACTGATAGAAAGCGATACTAGAAACTAACGAGGATTCTAGAGAAGTGGGAGTCCCCATCACCTCTTAAGCTGCAAGGATACAACCAGTCTTTCTCTTGCTTTCCCTCTGAAATATAGGCTTCTTTCGAGAGGATTCTAGAGCAGTGATAGTCCCCATCACCTCTTAAGCTGCAAGGATACAACCAGTCTTTCTCTTGCTTTCCCTTTGAAATATAGGCTTCTTTCGAGAGGATTCTGGAGCAGTGGGAGTCCCCATCACCTCTTAGGCTGCAAGGATACAACTAGTCTTTCTCTTTCTTTTCCTCTAAAAAATAGGATTATTTATTCTGTGTGGTCACCAGACGCCATCTGAAGATGAATCAGGATGCGCCACATCACTTTTTTTATTGCGTACTGGTGCTGTGTACCGCTGTGTATCTGATGACGTGGCACATTCTGATTTGCCTCCGGACGATTCGTTGACCGCACAGAATAATTTCTTGAAGTATAGACTTCTTTTGAGATAGTTTTCTTACTGCGTTCTAAATCAGATTTTTAGTACAAAATTTCTAGTTTATTTATTTTTTTTTTAACCAAAAACTACTTTAAAAAGCGATAGGTTGGCCCGAAAGCCACCGACCTTTCCTTTTAAGACTGAGAAGTCCGAAACATTTTGTGTGTTTTTCATGCATTATCTTACTCATAGCACCAAAATAGCTTTGCTTTAATTGGCATGAAAACTGGCACAAGAGAATATGATAGGGTTCAATGTATGGTCACATGAGGATATTGAGCCTTTTCTCTATTTTTCTCTTAGTAGCAACTTATCAAAATTCTTTTAGGGGTATGCATAAGGTGATATAACTAGGGGTGTCAAAAAATGATCCTATCAACTAATTGTGAGTTAGACTCGACCCATTTAAAGAATGGATTGGGGTCAAGTTAGGGGCAAACTCAATTTTATCCCAAAAGCAATCTATTTATGTTTTGTTCTAAAATTAATCTTTTGCAGTTTGATCTCCTTTGGTTCATATGTTTTATGTTTTATACCAAAAAATATAGTTTATATATAAATACACCCCTAAATTTCATTGGATACAAAAAATAATATTATTGGAATCAAATTATTAGTTATACTATAAATAACTTGACATTGATTAATGTGATCATATATCCAACAAATAAATTTAAAAAGAAGATATAAACAACTTTATAATTTATTATATCAATAATTGTTGCATTCTAAAAAATTTAGGGCGGTAAAGAGATATAGAATTTAACGTTCTAATTTTGTACGAAAATCTAGCACACAAACATATAAGATAGAAGGGTACATCATTCATAAGAGATACCAAAATTTTTATGTAGAAATCCCAGAAAAGAGACAACAAAATTGTTACGTGGAAACTCCAAAAAAGAGACACCAGAATTCTTACGTGGAAATCCCAGAAAAGGGGGAAAAACCATGGGGTTTTGCCCAGTTTGAATGAATTCACTAGTGCTTGTAGTCGATCACAAATGATGCCCTTTCTCAAGGGAAGGCGTTGGCGCAATGTAGCAAATTAACATCATATATAGTACATTACATAGTTAGAGAATAACTCAATAGTTGTTCTTAAGAGACTGTTGTTCTATTTGTTTGGTTCGTAGGTCCATAATCGGAGGACCGTAGCCAGCAGGTAACGAAGGTTGGAAGGACCATAATTGGATGATGGTGGTTGAAGGGATTGTAGTCGGCGGGTGACAGAGGTAGAACGGATCGTAGTCGAACGATGGAGGTCGAAATGATCGTATTTGGGTGACGTTGGTTAGAAGAACCGTAGTTAGCAGGCGACGGTGGTCGAAACCATCGTAGTTGAGCGACGGTGGTTGGAAGGACCGTAGTCTGACGACGGAGGTCGGAAGGACTGTAGTATGGCAACTGTGGTTCGAAGGACCGTAGTTGGCAGGCGATGGTTGTTGGAAGGACTATAGTTGGAGGGCGACGGTGGTTGGAAGGGCGGTCGATGGCTGCCAGACGAAGGTTCCACGACGATGGTCACGGGGGGGGGGGGGGGGGGGGGGGGGGGGATTCAATAACAAATACTTGGTGGAGCTTCAAAATTCTCTAAGTCCAAGAGCATTTTCTCTCTCCCCCCGCCGGAAGAATGAGGGTCAATTTATAATTTTTAGGAGTGACGTAGCAAATAAATATGGAGAAGATCAATGACATGTTGGGAGTGTTCCATCAGAAGGTTAGTATTAGCTCCCTTGATCATAGAATGTTTATCAAGCATTTAAGTGCCTTAGAGATGTCATAATTGAGTGATCTTGGGCTCTTGGAATTCGTCTCGTTGAGCCACATGATTTGACTGTAAGCATATTATATTTTGATATGGGGCCATTTGGGCTAGAATTTGATCGAATTTGGTGTCGTTGGACTTGTCTTTTTAAGATGTTCAATTTGAGTGTAAGGTTGCTGAAATCAAAGTTTGGATGATCTTGAATTTTATTTTTTAAGCTTTCGATTCATATTTGTATCGGGATTCGTATCTAATCAAGGAAATTTTTTTGTGACATATCAATAATATTATTATTTATTATAAAATTAGTAATTAAATTCCATAACAGAATTTCCATTAATTAAATATAAATTTAAAATTATTATAACTAAAATTTGATATTTTTTAAATGCAACATCATAGTTAATCTAATAATTAAGTGTCTAATAAAATATTATATTTTCTGAGTTAGATTTTAAAGTTAAACGTAAGGTCGATGGATAGTTAAGTTAAAAAAATTAAAAAAAAAAAAAAAATAAAGCTATTATTTAGATTCTGTGTCGTTAGTCGCTATGATTTGGATGGCTCGCCTTCCCTGAAAAAAAGAAGGAAAATGATAGAGAAAAATTGGCAAATGTGCGGATAAGTCCAAATCACTGCAAGGAGGTATGATTCCTTATTTGCTTTCGGATGAGCACATGGAACGCTTCTATTTGTTGGGGGCAGATCTCTTGTTTTGGCGACTTTGGACTTGCTCATGTTGCGTCAATTATTCTATAAAATTTGTACCAGGTGTCCCAATAAAAAATAATTGAGCTAAACTTTATAATTTTTAACTTAATTTGAGATTGATATATTATATGTATTGTACATTCAAATATATTTTTCCAAATATTTAATATGTGGTTGGCATGTCATAGTAGGTGAACTTATATCTTATATGTAATGAGTCTGTAAGGTAACTCGATTAAGGATCGTTAAAATATAATTCGATAGAGCATTTATAAGGGATTCGCTCTTCACAAGACGGTCAAAGGCCTTCAAGGACTATTCAATTTGTTATTCGTCCTCCAAGGTTATTCGTCCTCCAAGGTTATTCGTCATTATTTATGACATAGCATCACCAACAATGCACGTCACCTCAGCTATAAAAAAACATCCATCCATGTGAGTTCTAGCTCGCCCATCATAGTAAGCCTACTACATAGCCTATCAACCTTGCAAATTGAATGTACTCACCTCCAAGGTTCCACCATAGCTCACAAAAATTTTTACGTAGAAATCCTAAAAAAGAGAACAAAATTTTTACATGGAAATCCCAAAAAAGAGACACCATAATTTTTACGTGGAAACCCCAGAAAAAAAGGAAAAACTATGGGGCCTTGCCCAATTTGAATGAATTCACTAGTGCTTTTAGTCGATCAAAAATGATGTCCTTCCTCAGGGGATGACGTTGGCTCAATGTGCCAAATTCACATTATATAGAGCACATTACATAATTGGAGAATGACTCAAAAACTTTTCTCAAGAGACTGTTGTTCTGTTTGTTTGGTTGGCATGTCCATAATCGGAGGATTGTAGTTGGCAGGTAGCAGAGGTTGGAAGGACCATAGTTGGACGATGGTGGTCGGAGACATTGTAGTCGTCGGGCGACAGAGGGAGGAGGACTGTTGTCGGGCGACGGTGGTCGGAAGGATCATAGTTGGCGGACGACGGAGGTCGAAAGGACTGTAGTTGGCCAGCGACAGTGGTCGAAAGGATCGTAGTTGGGCGATGGTGGTCAGAAGGACCATAGTTTGTGATGTTGGTCGGAAAGATCGTAATCGGACGAAGGATGTCGGAAGGGCCGTGGTCAGGCGACGGTGGTTGGATTGATTGTAGTTGGCTGGCGACGGTGGTCCGAAGGACCGTCAATGGCTACCATATGGAGGTCCGACGATGATAGTCGGGGGAATATTCAACATCGGCTGCCTAGTGGCATGAATTTGCTGGCGGTGGTGCTGGGGTGGAGCTTCAGAATTCTCTAAGTCTAAGAGCATTTTCTCTTCTTTACCCCCCTCATGTGAAGAATGAATGTCTATTTATAATTTTTTAGGAGTGGCATAGCTAATAAATATGGAGAAGATCAATGATATGTTGGGAGTGTTCCATCAGATTATTGGTATTAGCTCTCTTGATCATAAAAAGTTTATCAAGCATTTAAGTGCCTTAGAGATGACAGAATTGAGTGATTTTGGGCTCATTAAATTCGTCTCGCTGAGCCGCTCGATTCGACTATAAACATGTTATATTTTGATATTATCTGTTCTTCCAATTAATGCTCTGTAACTTTTAAGTAGGATTTGGTCTTTTGATTTGGGGCCATTTGGGCTCGGATTGGATCGAATTTGGAGTCGTTAGGTTTGTCTCTTTAAGATTTTCAATTTGGCTCTAAGTTTGTTGAAATCGGAGTTCAGATGATCCTGAATTTAATTTTTGAAGCTTCCGATTCATATTTGTATCGAGATTCGTGTTCGATCAAGGGGAATTTTTTTGTGACATATCAATAATATTATTATTTACTATAAAATTAGTAATTAAATTCCATAACTGAATTTCTGTTAATTAAATATAAATTTAAAGTTATTATAACTAAAATTTGATATTTTTTTAAATGTAACACCATAGTTAATCTAATAATTAAGTGTCTAATAAAACAATTATATTTTCTTAAGTTAGATTTTAAAGTTAAAACGTAAGGTCGATGGATAGTTAAGTTTTAAAAAAAAAAAAAAACGAATAAAGTTATTATTTAGATTCTGTGTCGTAAGTCCTATGATTTCGATGGCTCGCCTTCCCCTAAAAAAGACGAAAAATGATATAGAAAAGTTGGCCAATGTGCTGATAAGTCCAAATCACTGCAAGGAGGTGTGATTCCTTATTTGCTTTGGATGAGCACATGGAACGCTTCTATTTGTTGGGCAGACGTCATGTTTTGACAACTTTGGACTTACTTATGTTTAGGGTTTAGATATTCTATAAAATTTGTACCACATGTCCCAATAAAAAATAATTGAGCTAAATTTTATAATTTTTAACTTAAATTGAGCTAAACTTTATAATTTTTAACTTAAGATATATTATATGAATTGTACATTCAAATATATTTTTCCAAATATTTAATATGTGGCTGTGACTTCATAGTATGTGAACTCATATCTCATTTGTGATGTTTGTAACGTAATTGGATTAATGATCGTTAAAATATAATTCAATAGAGCACTTATAAGGGAGTCGCTCTTCATAAGACAGTCAAAGACCTTCAAAGATTATTCAATTTGTTATTCGTCCTCCAAAGTTATTCGTCATTATTTATGGCATAGCATCACCAACAATGCACGTCACCTTAGCTATAAAAAAACATCTATCCATATGAGTTATAGCTCGCCCATCATAGTAAGCCGACTACAGAGTCTATTAAACCTACAAATTGAATGTGCTCGCCTGCTACTCCTAGATGGTCCAAGGCTCCACCGTAGTTCACCAACAACTTCTGGATGTCAGCCAACTAAAGCCTTCTCGACTCAGCACTCACCATACAGACTCGTCTACACCTACTCACTCTTAAGCAGTTAGCACTATAGAACTCTCCTAGGATAAAAAAGCAGGACTAAGAGAGGCATTCATCTATCAAGTTGTCCAGAGTGTGACATGTGTCTAAGGCAGTCAGTAATCATCAATCCATGTAATTTTCTTTTAATGATATAGCCTTTCATATGGCTCACTATTCAATATAAATAAGAGGCGAAGAGAAATATTTTGAATCTTTTGACATTGTAATGTCGTCCTATCGATACTTGAACCAATAGATTACTTCTTATAGAGTTTTCCCCCTTTCTTTCTCTTCATTCTCATACAACCTCTCAAGTGTACTCCAAGAACTTACCTACTAAAAAGAGCATGTGTCATCCATAGAGAAAACTTGAATCAAACATAGATAATTTATATTATATTTATCTCAATGTATATTCTAAGTTTAAAAATAAATCCTATTAAATAATAACAAGTATGTTATTGAATTTATAGTTATTTAAAAATTTTTATGTATTGAGATTAAGGTTTTGTTTGGGACAGCTTTTTATTGCTTTCTAAAATAATGTTCTAGTAAAAACATTTCTTAAATTATAAATTTTTGAACTAAAAAGATAATTTAAAAAATAGTAAGCAAGTTGCCATAAACAAAGCCTAAAAGAATAATAGAGAGGAAAGAGTAAGACTGTCTTGGGTTAATGTAATTAAATAATTAATAAATTAAATATTATGTTATCCAACTATAGATCTAAGTTGGCTACATGGTGATAAATTTTTAAATTATTTTCTTTAAGAAAAAAAATTGTTTCTAGGAAAAATTACGATTAGACTTAAATTGGAAAGAAGCGTACTATAGTGGAGGAATTTGCCACAGTGGCATCGGATTGGCGTTGTGCTTATTTTAATTTTTTGCCTTAGTTTCGATGTATCAAGTGGGTAGTCTTTTTAATTTTTTTATTTTTAATTAAAAAATTTTGTACTAAAAAGCTGCTTCATAGAGCAGTAAGAAAGTAATCTCAAACGAAGCCTTAGTTTTAAATGAATTATAAAATTTGAATAGTCCCGTCGACCGCTAGGTGCCAGTCCGTGTTGGCCTCGCCTGTGGCCGTCAACGTGAGGCCCGTTGTCCCGCCTTGGCCTTGCCTGCTGCCGTCGATGCGAGCCCTACTGTCCCGCCGTCGGGTCAACCTAATAACCCAACGGGTTGGATCCGGGTTCCTGTTTTTGACCCGTTTATAAAATCGGGTCGGGTTCGGGTCAACTCGTTTGAACCCAGGTCAATTCCGGGTTCGACTCGAACCCGATCCGAAACCCGATTTTGACACCCCTAGTAAATATGGAATTATAAGCACCATTTAAGTGTTACATAAATGATGAAGAAAGAAGAAATATTGACTTATATTTGTAGGAGCCTATCTATCTCATCGTTGTATACCCTTATATGAGTTGCTATCATCTCACAAATGTGAAGTATTTGGTCTGCTTGAAAACAATTACAAAGTAAGCATTAACTCTATTCATTGTGTAAAATACTTTCTTAAATTTTTATGAACGTAATGATAACCCAAATACTTTCCTTCAGTATCTCGTGAGTATGGCAAAAATAGTGTCAGAATGGCAAAAAAACGGGTTGATCTGAATCCGACCCGATTTTATAAACGGGTCAAAAACAGGAACCTGGATCCAAACCTATAAAAAATTCAAACAAACAGCCATGTTGTTATATCTAGACTTTGTTACCCTTCCACATAGATTCCCTAGTACTACACTTCTTAATAAGAACTTCGAGAAGCTTAGTAACAGCTTTAGATTGATCCCTTATACACTAGAGTAATCAATTTTGTTCACAAGTAGCCTAGGAGACTGGAGGTAGGTGATAGTCTTCTAGCCTTTAGATTAAGATTCAATGGCTAAGATTAGTCTATTTAGGATTTTTCTTGGTTTGTATATTGATGTTTTAAATCTTACCCAAATCATATTAACTAGCTATCTACATTTTTTTAATACTTATTTAGCATAGTAAGTTGAAATAATTTTCTAATATGTTAAACAATTATTTCTCTCAACTATGATGGTAAAAAACTCTTAAATTCACTATGCAATTTTAATAAGACCATAGAAATATGTGGTTTAAATTTTAAATAATTTGGACCACAAATAATCCCCAATAAGCATTTAAAGCTCTCATTTTAGGAATTTTTAACTATGTATAAATTATTTAAATTATA
This sequence comes from Dendrobium chrysotoxum, assembly GCA_019925795.1. NCBI lineage: Eukaryota > Viridiplantae > Streptophyta > Magnoliopsida > Asparagales > Orchidaceae > Dendrobium > Dendrobium chrysotoxum. The sequence continues at coordinate 60,052,436 of CM034313.1, forward strand.
AAATTAATTCCTAGATGTCCCCAAGTCATTCTTACTTGCTTGACATAATTTTGTGTTTGGCTAATAACAAGTTTAGAGAAAATTTGATTGTATATGAAAGAATATCATTTGTAGTTTTGCATTAGTGATATATTTTCTGATAATAAAAATGTTGTAGATATGTGAGATCATCCAAGTTATGGAGATTAAGGCTTCGTTTGGGTGGCTTTCTGAATGCTTTTTAAAGCAACTTTCTAATACAATAATTTCTAATTCAAAAAAATCTTGTACTAGAAAGCTGCTTTAGAAAGCAGTAAAAAAGCCATCCCAAACGAAACCTAAATGGGTGTCCAAGTTGAGTATGATAATGAAGTCTCCATATCATTTCATTTATATGTAAATCATATGATCCGATTATATATATAATAGTCCAACTATATTATTATTTTCTCTTTTGAGGTGCATTGCAAAATTCATCTGCATATTAGGCATTATACTCTTATTCATTTATTAGAATTTGCTATATTTGATTTATTTTACATGCCTTAGCAATTACCTGACTTCTTATATCTATATTTTTTCTATTTTATGTGATTAGCTTGAAATTGACCTCCTTGGGCTCTTAGAATGTTATTTCTTTTCCTCTACTATTTAAAAAAGATAGAATCAATCGTTAAATATCTTTAAAATTTAATCAAAAGCTTCTCACAAAGACAAATTTTAAAAATATTTAATAAATATTGATTTTATATATATTGGGAAAATTTAGGGGCATCGCCCGTATATTAATGAAAAAAGAACAGTTACAAGTGTAAAAGAGAAAAGGTAACCCAGAAGCTCGATAACAAAAAGAGCGTCGGAGGGTCAAAAATACAAAAGAGAAAATGGACTAAAGCACCGAAGGACTCAGGGAGCAACAAAAACGGTAGAAGGCAGCCAGCAAAAATTATAGAGCTCAATCAAGAGAAAAATTGTAACCCTTGGTTGTCGAAGGGCCCTCCAAGGGATTACAGATTGACGACACCAGTCATCATCGTCCTTCCAAAAAACCAAACACACCAGGCACGAGAGTGAATTGAACTAGCACAATGGGCCAAAACCAAAACCAAAGGGAGAGGGCAGCACCGTGGCCCTCAATTAAAGCAGCTGAATAATAGTGTGATGGTTCTTCCATAAAGAGATCTTGCTTAAAACAACCTTCCTGAATTTAACAGTAAGAGTGGCTTGGCAGTAAAGCGTATCACCAAAAACTCTGTCATTCCTAGCTCTCCAAATATGATAAATGGCAGCACAAGTAGTTAAGAGATAATAACTTCTCTTAATGCCACTGTACCCTTGCTCAATGATACTGTCAAAAGTTTGGTGCAAATTCAGGCGCATAAGTTTGTCCCCCAACTAAGGGAGAAAAGCCTTAATTGTGTTAAAAGTGTAATCACATTCAAAAAATAAATGGGAGTGTGATTCCAGATGAATAAAGCAGAAAGGACAATGGTTCTGGGTGTGAATCCCACGGAGAGCAAAGACATCATCAGTTTTTAGGCCTCCCCGGAAGGCCATCCACGCAAAAGCAGAGAAACGTAATGCATATCTTTTATGCCAAACAAAAGTATGCCAAGAAACTAATGGAGATGAAGAAAAGAGCTGTCTAGAGAAAGTCTTGAAGCAGGGGTTATAATTATCCATCCACAAGTGATTCGTAATGTTCTCCGCAATAGGAATAGTCTTAATAATAGTAGAGAGTGTGGCGTGTAAGGAGGAGGGAGGGCCCAACAACCAAACATAATGGCTTTCCTGACTTCCTAGAGGGTATAAGCAGAGCCGCTGTTATCTAAATTATGCATGGAGATTAATTTAGCAATGGAATTACCTTTGCACCACAGGTCCCACATGAAGGAAAGGCTACTAGTGCTGTGGATGTTAAGGGAAATGCAATGCTTGATGCTAACAGCAAATTTACACAAAAATTTTCAGAAATAGGACGCATGAGCCACATATGGTTTCCAAAGGGAATGGTACTTAGAGCGCCACCAATTGAACAACAGATTGTTGGTGTTGAGAAACCTCCAGATAAGGGAAGAGGAGAAGTCGTGATAAAGTGTGTCAATGGCAGGAATGCCTAATCCATCGTGAGTCTTTGGCCTGCAAGTATCTCTCCATGAAATGGTATGCAATTTCCTCAAGTGAACATTGCCAAAAGAAAAAAAATCTAGAACAAAGCCTATTAATCTTATTACAACAAGCTTTTGGTATAATAGCACCTCTGATCCAGTAGGCAAGGGTATTGCAAATTATGAACTTGATAAATTGAATTATGCCTGTAAATGATAAGGTTCTAGCTTTCCAGCCTTCCAGTAAGTTGGTGATCTTGTGAATCAGTGGGTGGAAGTCGGTTTGCCTTAATTTCCTATAAAAGATAGGGATGCCCAAATATTTCATGGGAGAGGAGGCTCGGGTGATATTCAGTATGCTTCAAATTTTCTCACTGTGAGAGCAATTTTTAGATATGAAAATGGCATTTTTTAAGTGGTTGACCTAAAGTTCAGAGACCATTGCAAATTGAAGAAGGACAATGTTTAGGGTAGTAGCATTTTGAGTTGTAGCTTTGCTAAAAATCAGGAGGTCATCAGCAAACATAAGGTGAGAAATGGAGGAGTTATTAGTTCCCATTCCAAAGAAATTAGAATTGAGGGCTTCCAAGTCCAAGGAGGTAGAGAGGGCATCCATGACAATACTGAAGAGGTAGGGGGATGACAGTCACCCCTAACGAAGCCCATAATTAGAAGGGAAAAAGCCTTGAAGAGCCCCATTGATGCAAATGGAGAAATGAACATCCATAACATAGGCTTTAATCCAAAATATAAACACCCTTGGGAAACCTTTAGCACCGAGACATTCAATAAGAAATTCCCTAGATACTAAATCAAAAGACTTAAAAATGTCCAACTTAGCACAGACGAAGCTATTCCTAGGATTTAGGTTGAGTTCACCAAGCAATTCGGCGGCAAGAATAATGTTATCAGAAATGATTCTATTCTTTATAAAACCTCCTTGACTAGGATGGATGATGAACGGCATGACTTCCTTCATCCTATTGGCGATGATTTTTGTAATGATCTTATACATAACATTGCATAAAGAAATATATGTGCCTAAAGTCTTTGATGTTGACAGCATGTGGTTGCTTGGGTATGAGAGCAATTGTCGTGGCTTTAACTTGTTTGGGCATGTAGGCATTAGAGAAGAAAAAAAGCATAGCATCACAAATTTGGGCCCCAATAGTATTCCAAGCAGATTTATAGAAAAGAAAAGGTAAAGCCATCAGGGCTAGGAGCCGAACAAGAAGGTCCTGAAAAAATAATGCTTTTAATCGCCTCCACGGTTACAGGGCCAGTCAGGTTAGCTAACAAATGGGTGTGGATGGTGCTGCCATGAGGAGTGTTAAGAGGGGCAAAGCCCTTTGGATTGCTGGAGATGAATAGGTTGGTGAAATGGTGAATGAAAGCATTGGATATATCAGTGTTGGAGGTGAGAACACCGACCTCCGTGTGTATCTCCTTGATCAGATTGTAATTTTTTCGGATGTTAATTTTGGAATACAAGAATTTGAGGTCATCTTCACCATTGGAAAGCAATTTGGCTTTAGCCCTTTGGATAATCCAATTAGAGAAGGAGGCTTAGCAATATGACAGCTTAAGGTTGGTGCTTTTAAGGTTTTCATTAAGGAAGGGGTCAGTGGGGTTGTCCTGAATGAGGGAAAGCAAAGAGGTTTGGTGGGCATTTAAAGAGTCTAGCTCATTTTGAATTAAATGAGAGTTTGCCCAAGGTTTTTTCTTAGTAATGGTTTTGAGACTCTTGAGCTTGTGATAGAAAGAGTATAGAGGACTCCCCTTATTCGGTTGGGGGAAGGTTTCAATTAAATGGCTCCAAAACTCAATATTCTTGGACTAGTAGTTCTTGTATAGGAATCTGTGATTTTTGGTAGGAGTAGCTGTAAAAAAGAGAACCAAGGGTGAATGATCCGAGCATTTGGGGTCATCAACCTTATAGAAGGAGTTAGGGTAGGAGGCAAGACAGGCATCATTGACAAGAATGTAACCAAGCTTTATATGAATAGGGTTATCAGCTCTTTGATTATACTAAGTGTAGAAATGCCCCACAAAAGAGAGGTCCTGTGCTCTAATATTGAAAATCAAGTTGTTAAAATCCCCAACCTTATTTAATGAGAGCTTAGTCCCACTAGCTTTTTCATTAGGGGAGCGACAACAGTTAAAATCCCCAAGGATAGGCCAAGGGGCAACCATGTTGTTAGCAATGGATTGAATTTGTTTACATAACAGTTGTCATTTGGCAAAATGTTTGGAAGCATAAACAACCGAGACATCGCAAACAGGTTGAGAAGCAGAGAAAATGGTGCCATGAATAAGTTGGCTAGAGGTAAACTGAGGTTTGAAGTCAACAACTTTGGAATTCCATTTATTCCGGATGCAACCAGGGGCAGAAATAGCAAAATTATCGCAAGAGGCTTCAAAAGGGAATACATTGTAAGTGGCAGCAAACCATAAGTCACTGGCTGAAGGATGAGTGATTTTAGCCTCTAGAATGCAAAGGAGTTCTAAATTATGGCTGGAGACAAGCTGTTTGTAGCTCAAAACTTTTTTAGGGCTGTTGAATCCACAGACATTCCAGGCAGCAAGCTTGGGGAGGATCATTGACATTTGGAAGTTGGGGTGGTTGCCTTTTTGGCATGTTTAGTTCTTGTATTTTTGGGGTTATGGGGAGGTGGTTGTTGGGTTTGATGTGAAGGAGAGCTATGTGGTGATTCTATATGGTTGGTAGGATTATTTGGGGGAGGTATGTGTGTTTGGGATTTGGTGGAGGTATGGATTGCAGAGGAGGTTGAGGCAATGTTCTGGTTGTTTAAAGAGGGGAAAGCCACCTGAGAGAGATAGAAATTGTTAGTGGAGAGGGTTGTTTGGTCATGAGGCTTTGAGTTGTAGGTGTCTTGTATATCTGTCTTAGTTAGGACAGAGAATTTGTTGTTAGTTACAGTGGTGGGTTGGGTTATGTAGGAGGGTGAAGGGTCAGCAGTGACGTGTAACTCTTCTACGGGTGAATTGAGATTGGGTATTTGAGTGAGGGGTGGGACTGGAGTGGTGGCAATGGTCAGGAGAATAGAGGGAGAGGGAGGTGGGTGGGAGGTGGTCGGGAGAGGAGGTTTAGTGACTATCAGTCTTGGTGGAGGTGTGACTCGTGGCTTCTGACTGGTGCTTCTACCTCTGGGCCAATTTTGGTTTAGAGTTTGGGGAATGGGGTTTTTTGGGCAGAGGGTAGGGGGTGCATGATAGAGCTACATTAAGAACAGGGTTCAGGTTTCCAGTCATAGATGACTTTAAGGGGTCTTGTGTCCCCATCTACCAAATCATATATTTCATCAGGGAGGGGGGACGAGCTTATGACATGGACACATACCCTGGCAAAGGTGAGTCGGGTCTTAGCAGCAGTCAGTGCATCAACAGCAAGAGGGACGCCAACACAACTGGCAATGCGGGAGATGCCTTCAGGGATCCAACAAGAGAGGGGAAAGTTTATGATTTTGATCCGAAGGGGGATTGAGGGGAACACTTCACATTTTGGGGTAAAATCAGGGGTCCATTTTTGCAAAATGAACGATTTTCCAAAAAAAAAAAAACCAGGGGCCGCCCGACCAAGCAAAGTCATAGTCTTCCATAGTTGAAAACTTTAAGAGGAAAAAACCGTCGTCCATGGTGAGTAGGGAGAAAATTATCTATTGTAGTATAATATTTTTTTCACATAAAAATATATAATTTAAATTTTTTCTAGTTATTGCATCTAAATTTATTTGGAAAAAACATCATAATCTTACTTACAAAGTTCACAAAGCCCTTGGATAAAATGTTGAGAGAAAAAGAGTGAAAGAGAGAAAAGAGAATCTTGAGTGGGAAGCTTTGGGATTTTACTTTATTGCCAAAAGCACATACTTGAGTGTTGACCTCAATGCGATAGCTAAAAATCATGCTCAGATTCTTGAATTTTTGCCAAAATCCTACTCAAATCCTCACGTTTCAGCAGTGCGGCGCCACTTGCGTCTCTTCCTGCATTTTTTACATAAATCTCGCCTTTACCTCGATTGCTTGCCCGTTCTCGTTATTAAAATTGACTTCAACACACAAGCAGCTCACTCTCTTCCCTCTGTCTCTTTCAAACCCAACCGCTCGTCTCCTCCTTGCAAATAGCATCAAGCTCCTTCACTTCGACCAGTCGATTCACACCTGCTCTCTACCGATCTTCATCATCCATTTGCAAGCAGGAACCAAACTCGTTGCCTCCTAGCTTCTGCAATCCTGATCGAACACAACCATACCCATTTCTACCCGCCAATTCCCTTTACCCACTGACCTCACTACTTTCGATCTAGCCCAACCCATATCCATTCCTGTAGCAGAACTACCAAGGCCTAATCTTCCCTTGCTTCCGCTACCCAGCAGCTCCGACCTCAATCCACACAAATAGGCGCCTCTCCACTACATACCCATACCTGACCGAAGTTTCCAATTTGCCCTCCATGTAAACTAAGCCATGCCAAACTTCCACACGCAAAATCGCACCCTAATTCGACTTTACGACTAGTCAAACTCCACATCCGAAATCAAGCAACCATCCACCCATCTACCTCCTGCGCCAACTCCTTTTCCTCCTCATAGCCAAACAACCCTTTATTATCCCCTTCAACACTTAATCTCCTCGTACAACACTCATAAACTTTCAAAACCACATTCAACCCAACCATCACAGCAACCTCACACTCACCTCAATCAGCCTTCCAATCCAATAACTATAGCTCCCTCTCCTTCTTCCCACTTCTTCTGCCTACATTCACTAATTCCTACAGCAGCCCACTCAAACAACATTCGCATCCATATACAACCCTCAAACTCCAAATCACCACACAACAACTTTCTTTTTATTTTTGTTGCTATTAATTATTTGTGCCAAAAAAACTGCGCATTTCAAACAGGTACCTCAAAGACCCATGTGCGCTCACATAGCATAGTAGGATTAAAAAAATCATGATCACGGTGTCGTTCAACACCTACCATACATGCTCTTGTAGCATGGTGAGAAAGCCCAGCTTCTCAAATTCCCCTAAATGGGAGAGACGCTGAGAGGCTGTCGAAATTTCTAGTAAACAGAAGACCTGAACTTGAATAACACTACAAAGGACTTAAATGAATTACAAGGAACATAACTTGAATTAACCAACAAGGAATATAACTTAATTCAAACAACAAGAAATCAGATACAGTGCTTAAAATGAAATTATAATTTACAAAACCAAAAAATTCTTAATTAAATACAAATGAACAGGAAAGAACCTATAGTGGATAAAGAACCCTAAATACAATCCGCATGCAAGCAAAGATCAGATAAAAAGTGTGGCGATACACTTGTAAGCAATAACACAAAATTTATAATGGGTATTAAGGAATTATCGTGTTAGTTGAAGTGCAAACATCAACGAATAAAATCCTTGTGTAAACTAGAAACTACTTTTAAGGATAATGAAGGGGTTGTAATAGCCAACATGATTCGCCTAAAAGTAATGAAGTTAAAGAGAATGAGTAACCTGAATGTAAGCAGGCATGCAAAGTACTTGGCACATGTTATGAATCACCTATATATGGATGATAATAGTTAATGGGTAGCATACACGACAGTCATACAAGAAAATATGTCTGTCCCTTACAAGCAGAGAATTTGACATGCAATCAACTCGCCAATTGGACATGTCTGGGAAAATTGTAATTAATACAAACTGCCTGTAGCTTGCATCAATCAATTGCAAATGAATGTTAGCCTGATTACAAGTAGTGACAAGCGACATGCAAGGGATGCAACATATCTACAATCAAAGAAAGAAAGCTATAAAGGAGATAGCCTTCATGCTACTAGTGCAATCAAAGTGCGAACAGACACACTAAACATGCTTGAAAATGGTGATATTCCTTGCAGACATATACAGGTAGCGTGCAACAAAAGCCAGGACATTTGCAGAAATAATGGTAACTTAGTATCAAGCAACATGTAGTAATCCTCTACAAGCAAAAGTAGCCAATATGCAGCAAGTGTAGGCACCTACTAGACACTGTAGGAAACTGTTCAGGCACGTAATGGCTGGTCTATGAGTTAAAGAGGCATGATGGGTCCTCTACGAGCACAAACAAACACACAGCATACTATCCACTAGCGAATATAAAAGAGCTGTGATAAATGCAAACACCTACAAACAATGAAGCTTCTTGCAAATATACATAGTGCAACATACAATGGATGTGAACACCTACTAGCAATGATGGAAGATTCACCGTATGTACAATAATATGCTTACTTGTGATAATTAACACTAGGCAGTAAATACTACAACACCCTTAATGCAATGCTACAATTCACCTGTAAGAAGAAGCAGGGAATTCATAAAAAAAAATTGTGGGTCAGTGAAAAACTCAAGCAGTAAATTTACAGTGCCAGGCTGTCACACTAGATGAATCAGCCCGCTTGCGAATAATAGGTTGAAGACTCTTGATGCAACGTGCATCTTGCTTGCAGGATGATGTACACTCCCGCAGGTTGAATACTGAAGAAGATGGCAATATGCAGAAGATGAAGTGAATTAAACTATATTATCGATGCACAACAAATGAGGCCCAACACGGTATTAAATAACGCGACTAGATCTGCAACATTAGTACAAGCAGACATAAGATTTCTATAAGCTTCTAAATAAAACATGTGCACACCCAAATGACAGTCATTCGCACAGTCAATTAGTGTCAAGCACTTTAAAATGCCCTTCCACATACATTTGTAATAAATAGAGGGTTTCATTCAATCATGCCATTCTATATTGCATTTACATACAAAAATATCATGTTCTACAACTAAGCAATGAACAAATGTATATGCTAACATGCATGCATACATGCAATTAAATATTCATATAGGCCCTGACGAGCATGATGTATGCGCACACGTGATATTTGAGGATGCTGCACGGGTTAAGAAATGAACTTAAACCTGAATTCGATTCTTTTATGTGAATAAATAGGAGTCAACACGCCTCAGACCGTCAAATAAATGTAAAATCGTAGCATTAACCAGAATATTTATTTTATATATTCATATTAGGCCTTCAAGGTCAATTACAAGAAAAATTTACTAATAAAGGTATAAAGCTGACAATGAATCTAATCCTCTATCGGCAAGTTGACAAAGTCGATAAGGTTTAACAAACAAAATAAAATTGCCCATAAAACCCTGATGATAGTCGTATTGACAGAAAATCTCAACTGGAGGGGACCCCGAATACTCAAAAATACCTCCCAAATTTCCATGAAAATTCAAAAGTCATCAAAAACTAAATATTTAAAATTGAAATACAAAATACCAAAATTCTTAAAGTAAAGTACCCATCCACCCTCTGTAATAGTTTGTCAAGTTGGACAAGTTTGAAAATCGCTTCAGCTCACAAACAGCAAATGTCTAGTCAAGAATATCGCTAAGATTCATTCTTAATTCATATCTTACGAGAAAGGCATGGCTCGTGCACTCTAACTTGTGGTTTCGTCGCTAAATGACACCACAAGTAAATGGATATGACCAGGACCGGGTGATTTTTTTACCATATGGTACCTTAAATTATGGTGATGGTCATAGCCCGTATGTTCTCCAACGGCGCTAAATTATTGTGTAATGAAGCAATAGGATATGATTGACAAGGCACAAGCCCTCTGTTAGCTAAGGTGGCCTAAAATTTATCCCTTTAGATAAATATTTGTCCTAAGTCTATAAGGTACCCTTGGACGAAGTAATCCATGGCTGCCGACAAGGATCCTTCCGTCAGGTTGGGTCAACTATCTCCTCTGACTAAGTAGACTATAACCATGATGATGCGGGATGACGGAATCATGGGATCTTGATCAGGTTTATCATCATTCCCCCACCATATGCTTTAAGTGCAAGGTGATGAATTTCAAAATTTAAATATTAAATTTTAAAATACATAAACATGTTGCTACTATACACCAGATACTATATATGTATTTATTTAATGACTAGCCTTAATCAAAAAATTTCTCTCATTACCAGAAGGGGTAATTAACTATAGGAGCTTGCGCCAATAGAATACCTAAACTCAAATCATAAATTCCTCGTAAAATGAGGGCAAAATCTCTAAGTAATGACTTATTCAAAACCTAATATGCCTTCTAAAAATTTGCCTCGAAACTTAAACCTTAAAACTCTCCTCGATGACTTGAAGAAGAGAAAGGGACCACGAAGAGGCTGGGGCACAAATTTTCAGAGCCCACATTAAACACAAATGGCTAGATGTTAGATCTGTCCCTGAGCATCTTATTTATATGATTAGGCTATGGTTTGTCACCATAGGAGATGCTACCTTTAACCTATACAAATATAAAAAATGTATGATAAGTCTTACCATTAAAGTTCATGAATTTTTCGCCAAAATACACAATAGTGCACATGGGTAAATGATCAAGGCTATAACTAGCTCAAGTCATCGGCTTATTAGATGGAATCACAAACTTGCTCGATGAAGTCACCAAGTTTTTTGAATGAATGTTAGTGAATTCTTAAACTTCTTCTTTGCATATAGATGCAACTTCTTCTTTAAATCATTATTTTACTTAATTATTTCCCAATTTTTGTATTCATTAAGGAAATACTCAAACATGAGTTCATTATATTAGCAGTACTAAGATGAATGTTTTATTATTATTATTTATTATTTATTATTATTATTATTATTATTATTATTGCTAAGATGAATGTAATTTTAGACATTGATCCTTCTAGGGTGGGAGTTTTCTATGTTTTCTTGATCTCCTCATAAAATATGAAGAACTAAAAGCCTTTACCAGTTTACTAATTTCATCTGCATCACTTAGTACGGCTATAATATTTAATGAAAGATTTAATAATGAAACATTCATAGTGCCATCATCTTCTTCAACATATTTGTCTTAAACATCACCTTTATGTTCTCTTAAATCAACATCAACTACATCTTTAGTAGGTATTGGACTAATAAGCATTGCTTCATACTCATTTACTACTACCCGACCAATACAATACCTCCAAATTCAAATAAATTTAGCTCTTATCGGTCTCTCTAATTATGTTTAGAAGATCTATGAAATCTATGAGAGTAATACTTCTTAGAACCATCAATCATTTACTTCATTTCTAAGTAATTTTTCAACCAATTAGATTGCATTCTTTGCATTCTAACACCAGCAAGTTTATTTTCTTATTTGAACAAAAGTTGAACCTTCTTCTACATGTTTAGAATCTTATTTAAACAAAGCTTTGCCCATCAATTAAAAAAGGATTGAACAAAGGTCAAATATAGTTATACTAAATTGGCTCAAAATTTGATTTTGCTTAAAGCAAGGTTCAAACCATGCTCAAACATGATTCGAGCCTCGGTCTAAATAGAATTAAGCCTTACTCAACTCTTTTATGAGTGTTGAGCAGACATCGTAAAAGATATGTTCTATGTCTATGTTTCAATCAAAATGTCATCCATTATTAAAAGATTTAATCCCATAAAACCCATATAAATCATACAAATCATCAAGGAATCATTTTAATCATATGCCCATAGCATTTAAACATTAAAAATTCTCATCCATAGAAGTAGAAATTTCGTTCAACTACTTCGTCGAAATTTTATAACCACCGCGATAATCTTCTTCCTTTTTTTTAATGGATGTCAGGGATTCGAGTGCGGGATGAGAGGAGAGGAAGAGCTTCCGTCGACCATCTGGCCGCTTACCTGATCTCAATCTTCTTCCCTTACTACGAAGGTACAAAATCCCATAGTGAAAGAACAAAGAAATCACAAAACGAGATAAGGATGTAAATGAAAAAGCTAAAAACGGCACTGCCCATTATTTCAAACGAGATATAATTCCACAAAACACTTTCTAAATTTTTTAAATCCAAAATTGTACTTGGGGATATCTGGCCAAATAAAAATAAAGAAGAAAATGAGCTCAAACATTGGGGCGGCTTTTTTACTGCTTCTTAATGCAAATTTATTTTATAAAAAATTTTAATTTTGTACTAAAAAGTTGTTTTAAGAAACAATAAGAAAGCCATCCCAAACGAAGTCATAATGTCAATTTTTTTTAAAAAATATAAAACTAATAGAGATAATGAATAATAGAATACAATTTCAATTTGATAACTACATTTCAAAAATACATCTTGCATTTAATTAAAATTTATACACTAAAGTTGCATAATCTAACCCTAATTAGAAAATGAACATGTTGAAATAATGCTACTATAATTACTTGTTGGACCATTCTTCCTCATCATCATCATCCAACTCCATCCCTTTCTTTCCTCTACAGCCTTTAATGTCACCTTAAGAGTTGTTCTATGTAAACATCATACCATCCTTTTTATGTAAGTCACCTTAAGTGCTCCACCTACTTAGCTTTAAAAAAGAGGAGCAATTGTGGATATATTCAATTTTAAGTTTAGATGATTGATTTTAAATTTTGTGTGGAGAATGAATAAAAGAATTAAAGTTAGGTCTTCATAATAAAATAATAATTAAGTTTATATTTAATCAAAAAATTTAGATATATAAATAAGGGCCAATCATTAATATACCTATACAAATATATTTTCTTAAGTATCTGATGTGAAATTAAGATTTTGTTTGGGATAGCTTTTTTATTATTTTTTAAAAGTAATTTTTACGTAAAAACTATTTTAAAAAATAGTAAAAAAATCGTCCCAAACGAAACCTAAATCTAAAGCCTCACATATCTTAATAATCTCTCATGTGAGTGCAATTCACTTCAATCATCAACTCCCCTCAAACATAGACATATTAAATTATCACGAATTTGTCGCTTTTGAATAATATCCCACTTAATTCAATTAAAATCTCATACTTATTAGTAATATCCCACTTAATTTACTTGTTTGAATTAAAAATTAACATAGCAACAGCTCAACTAATAATCTCTTCATCAATATTTTAGATTGATAGTTCAATGATTTGTTTGAAAAATACTCTTATTTTTTCTCACAGATCTCCACTTCCGATGAAAAGAAACAGAAGTTGTTTAACACCAATAATTATATCATGCATTAACAGTTCTCATAATTCGTTTCAAAATCTTGATGCTTATTCATCAGAAGTTGTTCTTTGAAGCTCTCTTTGATCTTTTTTTCCTCTCTAAAGATGAAGAGTTTTTAGAGCATCTGTCTGATATCATTGTAGCTCCTGGCTCCAAATGATTCACTTATCTATGAAAAAGCATACATCTAAATAAATGTTTTCACTAAGGTTTCGTTTGTGACAGCTTTCTTACAACTTTTTAAAACAGCTTTTTAATATTTTGTATTAAAAAATTGCTTTAAGAAACAATAAGAAAGTCATTCCAAATGAAGCCTAAGCAAGATGATTACTGAATAAGCTCAAGGATTCAATAGTTTGTTATTGTGAAAACAAATGGTGGTCACTCAATGCATTGTTTGATGTGTTTTATTTTATTTTCTTGTATGCATATTGTGAGGAAATTTGGTGGTTAGACCTGTCAAGATGCATTATGGATTCCTATGTTATCAGCCTATGGTTTTTATTCTTCTTCCTTACACTTCCAACTTATGACCATAACCATAGTCACCTCTCCATCTCTCCCTACAACCCTACAATTATCCCAAATTTCCTTTACTATTGTCCATCTGCCTTATAGCAATATTAAACCCTAAAAAAATACTTATACAAACTCTTATGAGATATTTGGTTGAAAGTATTTAGAATTTAGATGTAATTAAAATATAGTGTAATGATTTTAAAATTCGCCTAAATTAAGTGAATTCCAAATAAGCGATGATTTTAAAATTCACCTAAATTAAGCGAATTCCAAATTCTTCAAAAAATAAATTATTTTAGCTATTTAAAACCCAATTTATTTTGCTTCCAATCAATTACTCCAAAAATCTAAAGCCTATGCATTTGAAGTGTAATACACTCAAAATACATGCAATTAAATCGCCATTATTTTTCCCTCACAAGCCCCAACCTTCGTCAATCTAAAAACACACCATAAGCCTCCTACCACACCTTCATAAATCATAAGAAGTGTCTTACTCCATCCAAGATCCGCCCATCACCACCATCACAAAATTTAGCATGAGATTTAGGCTTCATTCGAGATAATTTTTTTATTATTTTCTAAAATAATTTTATAGTACAAAAAGTTTAAGTTTAAAAAAATTTTATAGTAAAAAATTATTTTAAGAAGCAATAATTAGACAATCATCCCAAACTAAGCCTTGGACAATAGCTTTGAGGGCATCTAAATAGGTAGAAAATGCTTTGCCTAAATACAAGGACATCATTAACAATCAAAAGATCAAATCCTTTAGGGCTAGGTCATGTGATGCAAGCAAAAAGATATTTTTACGGATAGCGTTCTCAAGAAGACAGGTAAGGCCATCCCTCGCAATAGAAAGAAAATGAAAAAGGGACAATCTTTCCTAACGAAGAACATAACATAAGCGAGTTGCAAGCTTGACAAATATCAATTTTAGCGTATAAGCATTTGGGGTTCACTCCTTTGCTTGAAGCCCTTAGTAAGCAACTGGAGCTAGCAAGACATCTAACCAACATGCAGGAGATAAGTCTCCTTAGGCTTCGTTTGAGAGGGCTTTATTACTATTTCTTAAAATAATTTTTTAATACAATAATTTTAATTTTTGTACTAGAAAATTATTTTTAAAAATAACAAAAAAATTATCCCAAACAAAACCTTAAAGGTATTTATTGGAGCATGTAAGTATAAGACCAGTGAAGGCAATGCCATCAATCCCCATCAGATCTTAATCGCACAAAAAGGCGTTATTACCACCACCCTTTACATCAGAGAATCTAATGCAATTAAAATATATCAAGATGACTCAAAAGATATTATTTTATGTAAAAATTGTTGAAAGAAAATGAAAATTTTTACCATGAAAAACAAAATGGAAGAATTGTTCCCTGGTAAGGACGGAAGGAAAGACGTAGAACTCTAAAGGACCAAGGTTGCAAGAGGAGAGAATGGCAGATTCAAACTGTTCAGGAGGTTTGAATTCAAAGATCTTGAGATGTTATGAGACAAGGTGCTATAGGAGCGAGGGATGGTACTATTGGCTATTGAAGCAGCTGGAGTTAAGAGCAATAGGTGTTGCAAGTAAAGTAAAAAAATTGGAGATCTGAATCATAAAAACCCTCTTGATCTATCTTAAGCCATAGAAGCAGACTGGTAAACTTTTCAGGAAGGAGAGAAGTAGGATAATCCTCAACATAAAATTCAATGAAGGTGACGCCCATAAACATATGAATGCCTTTCAATAGAACCCAGCAACGTTTCTATTGGGTAAAGCCCTGAACACTTTGTTGGTGGCCGTCAATGCTAGCAGGCTTATTTGATATGTGTTGGCCACCACCTAAACTTTATAAGATAAAATGAAAGAAAAAAAAAAAAGAAGGTAAAAGTTGGTTCTGAAATTCCCTAATGCAAAACACTTGGTTTGCCTTCCAGCCATCTTTGCTGATTTAAACATAACAGTAACAACCTTCTATACTTTGCTAAAATTAGACTATTTTAATTAATTGAAAAAAAAAGAAAAAGAAAGAAAGAGGCTTCTTGAACATAATTTACAAAGTACTTTAATCAATCGTATCTCCATGGGAGCAATTAAAAGGACTAGAATAAAGATGAACTGGGCTACAGAAAGCAACGCTTTTGGCATTTACTGTAGGAATATAGGAGAGTGAATACTCCTGGAAATTAATATTTATGTGCAGTTTTAGGAATACCAGTCTGAGATGAGGATATTTCACAGTTTATGCAGTGGCAGCTGCTTGTTCTTCGGCCATTTGCGAAACAGAAAGAAGTGTGCATACGAGATTGCGATCACCATATACATTATCAACACGACCTGATGAATCAAATACAAGGAAATGTATTAGTGATGCCGTTTAATTGCCTAACTGTATTACTGCTAGGCATAGATGGCGAAAGTTCTCAAGTATAAGTTACCTGTGGTTGGCCAGAACTTGGCTCCTCGGAGCCATGCAGCAGGGAAAGCTGCATAATCCCTCGAGTATGGCTTTGTCCAGGTGTCACCCATGAGCAATGATGGTGGATGAGGAGCTCCCTGCATGTAAGTTTGATCTTTAAATGATCTATCCAGATAAGAAAAGGAACTTAAAATGAATAATTTTAGTACATATTTTGCAGATGTTAGAGTGTTGATTGTTGGGAAGTGAAACAATGACGGAATGAAATGAATAGTTTAAAATTTGCAAGAAAAGTTTGGAGAAGTTAACAGCTTGGGCATAGGTAGAACAATAATCAACTAGTATCTATGCAACTTTTACATTTACATGATATAGAAAGGAACTGAGGGTGCGTTGGGTTTGAATGAATTGGGATTATTAAATTGACATTTCATTTGATTCTAAAATAATTAATAAGGGATCGAATTTACCTAACAAAAATTGAAAAATGCATTTTTAAATTAACAATTCTATATTCAACCTTGGTGAAAAAATGAAAGAAAATTTTATCAAGTCATAATTATGATTCCCACGCCTCATCTTTGCAAGAAACAAAAAAACCCAATTACTTATCAGCCAAATATGAAAGAAAAATATTTTTTTATTGGACTTCTCCTCAATTAAACAATTGAGGAAATCAATTTTCAAATCAATTCCTTTATCATTTTCAATTTCATTTTCTTTTATTTTCATGTCTTTCAATACCTTCAAACCAAACAAAGCCTAAATGAAAATGTGCTTAGGACCCATTGCGTTATTTGAAGTTAGAAAACGACTTTGAAAATTATAAAAATCTGATAAACCCATCATTTGAGAGGATATAGTTGAAAATTAACATTAATTTTAAGCTCCGCAAATCGTCTCAAAACCCCCCATCAAATATTTAATGATTTCAGTAACATAAAAAATGACATTATCATTTCCTAAATTCTATCTACAAGCAACCAAATGAGTCCTTGTATAGATGCTAAAATTACTACACTAGAAAGCAGCTGGGGGTTAGGATTCACAAAGACCGCAAAAATATTTAGGATATGCCTAGTAAAGAGGATGATGATGGATATAAGAGCATCACAAATAATTCATGAATTTACCTTCAAGACATTGTTGTTGATGTCAGCTTTACCATTCTCAATCTCTCCAATTTCTTCTCTGATGGATATAAGAGCATCACAAAACCTATCTAGTTCAGCCTGCAGGAGGAACCAAAAGTACTTTTTGTAAATGATTGTCAAAGACACGGAAGTCAGAAAGAGTGACTTTTGGGGACAGTACTTTGCTTTCACTTTCAGTGGGTTCAATCATAAGTGTTCCTGGAACGGGCCATGACATTGTTGGTCCGTGAAATCCATAATCAATTAGACGCTTAGCAACATCTTCAGCCTCTATGCCTGCAGTTTGCTGCAGCGGAACAGATTTAAGCTAAGAATATTGAAGAGAAGCAAAATCCTTAAAGGGAGAGGTCTTTAGCTCTGCCAGCTACCTTAAATCCTCTCAAGTCCACAATAAACTCATGAGCAACAGTTCCACTAACACCACGGAAGAGAATAGGGTAATGATTCTGCAGCATACAATTTTGTGCTTAGAAAGTTCATCTTTCCCAACCATTTGTACTTTTAAACTAACTGAAAACTAAAATTGATCCTAATCTATTCAATTGGCATAATGGCACCACCCACGAGTAGAAGGGTGTGCCAATTTTATTGATATAAGAAAATGCATTAAGCAATGATCTGTTATATTTAGTTATTGGGGGATCAACTTTCCATAGATTATATTTATTAATCATTATTCTGTTTTATGCAATCCGCTTTGAATATAATCTCCATACGCTTGCTTACAATGTGACAGTTACAAAAACTTAAGGAAACATCTTTATGGGATGACAGAACAGAAAAATTAGAAAGCACCTCTAAACGCTTTGCCATGTAGTTTGCATTTAGAATAGCTATCTTTGATGCTTCCGTAAGCCCCTTGGATCCCATCATGGCAATGTATGTATATGAAATGGGCAAAATAAGTGCAGAACCCCAAGGAGCTGCAGAAATGGTTCCAAGTGGCTGGACCTTCTCTGGGGTTGGTATTCCACCAGTTGGCACCTGAACTCGTACAAGGAAAGCGGATAAAATCCCAGACAAATGCATTTAATTGGACAAGAAGAACATAACCATAATTGTGCAGAAAGGAAAATAAAAAATAAAAAATATATATAAATAAGATAAGATTCAATATAGTTTCCATTACTAGTGTCATAACAAGATAAAACAAAATGAAAGACTGAAGAATTACCTGTAGTATAGAAGGTTTATCCAGCACGGTTCTGTGTTACACCATATAATGCATTTTTAGGTTTAACTAGATAAGCAAAATGAAGTCCTGTGAATAATTTCCTATAGTTTAGAAGGTTTAACCAGCATATTACTGTTTTATGTCCAATAATTCATTTTTTAGGTTTCATAATAATGGAAGTCAAGATTATCCGTAAAGATGCTCTGACAATATCACCATTTGCTTACGCAAAGTCACAAACATTGACATTTATTGAGATCGTAAGGTCGATCAAT
This sequence comes from Dendrobium chrysotoxum, assembly GCA_019925795.1. Taxonomy (NCBI): domain Eukaryota; kingdom Viridiplantae; phylum Streptophyta; class Magnoliopsida; order Asparagales; family Orchidaceae; genus Dendrobium; species Dendrobium chrysotoxum. Next base: position 60,071,150 of record CM034313.1, read on the forward strand.
CAGCAACCAGCAAGAACTTCCACAAGAATTAGAAATTAGCCTCTTAGAATCAGAAGGGCATTCAGTTGATTTAAGATGTCATTGAGCCTTAAAAATAATAATGGTCTTTTAAAAATGTCTTTCAGCAGTTGATTTGAAATTCAAATTTTGATTTGCGATTGATTGTTCCGGATTAAGAGATTTGGGGCTTGTGGTTTAAGCTACAGCACGTGTTTGCTGCTTGCGATTTTAACTATAATACCCCTAATTCACGGGCTGCTCAATGTTCGAGGAATTACGGGATTGCTTCTAACAAATAAGATTTGGAACATAACCGTGATTTCGACAAGAGCATGGACAATGCTTAGTTTTTGGAACCTATCCCCAAAATCAAAGACTTGAATTTTTTATTTATTAAACCTAAACTCAGCTGATTTTGCGTCAACCATATCTATCAACCTAGAATGAGAAATTTATAAATAGATAGTTTAAAGCATGTGGACTTGTGATTATTTCGCGTATAGTATAAGTGCACGTGTGCGACTACATAGTTCCAAAGGATGTCATACCCTCAAACGTGTCAAGGCCATGATTTTTTTTACTTTGGTTACTACTTTCCTTTAATTTCGTATACATATTTTGTTATTGCTTGCTAGTGTTATAGAGTTTATGTTAAATTTTTGACACAACTGGGATTTTAATTATGGCAATTAATTGGAAATTCTCTGCCTCATTGAAGTTTGCGCCATTATAAGTTTTCATTGATTTCTTTAAATTTCTTTGATTATTGCATTATCATATTAGTTCTAATTCTCATATTTCTATTTTGCACCTAAAGAAAGCAAATTTTTTGTCTTGAAACATGAATCTTAAAATGCTTAGCGCAGTACGATGCATCATTCTAATTGTATTAGAAATTCCTAAATCTAAATCACCTGCATTACTAATTCTGCAAATGGTATCTTATTCCTAGCAATAGTAACCTTATCTCTCAACTATAATGGCACATATTCTACTATCTAAACAATCTAAAGTTGCTTGCTGATCACGTTATCTTTAACGGGTACAGCTTCCATATTATCTTTAATACAATTATTTTGTGTTCTATCATTCCTAATTTTATCCGTGATACATCTAATATCTCTTCTCCATACCATTGAACTTAGCATTTATTGACTTTTTTTAACTAAAAATTAGACACATTTAGCATTGATACCCTTATTGCAGTTTTATAAGGTCATTTTTTCAATCTCCATAATATCTTATCATATGATACCCAAAGGCGCTTCTTCATTTTAACTATCTAACTATAACTTTAAAGCTGTATCAACCTTGTGTATCCCTATTAGTTTAAATAATACATTCAATGTATCTAAAAACATGGTATCATTGGACGCTCCATCGACTAATCACATGTTACGTCACATTTGCTAAAATTAAATAGCATTTACACTATACTCAGATTAATCCTATAAGATTGTCTTGGTAGATTTTCCTACATTCATCGAACATTGCACTCCCAAAAAATCTCTATCTATTAAGACTTTCACACACAAAAAAGCATAGGATTCTTTATAGGAATACCTTTTGTAAGTGCATTCATGACTATGATGACGGAGCCAGAAATTTTTTTCAGTTGGAGCACAAATTAAGTTTTTTAAATATTCTCTTAATTTTTTTTATTCTCTGCCCTTGAAGACATTTTTTATAATAGTTTTAGTAGGAAAAGCTTTTCAACTTATCATGTATTGATTTTAAAATAAATTTAAAATTTTTTAACTTATTAGAATAAAATTTTGATTATAATATCTAAACGTAATCTATTTCTATATGAATGAAAGAATATAAGCTATTAACTATGTTTCAATTGTAATAAAAAATTAAAAATAATAATATAAAAAAATTAATAATATAAAAATTAAAAATTAAAAATGATTTATAATTTTTTGGGGGGACCATGCCCCCTCCTCTCCCCTTAAATCCGTCATTGCATGACCAACATGAGAGTACTTGAACCACTCCATAACTATTTAATATCTATCCTACACAAAGTTTAATAAACATTTTCTGCATTTTTCCTATTTAATGATAATGTCATTTCTCACAATACTAGATTAAACGCGTTATCATAATCAACAAAAAAAATCATTATCATCATCATGAGTAGCCTTACTCTATGTTAGCCGACATTATGAATCCTCATTTTTTTCATTCCTACTAATTGAGTATTGTCATAGGTATTCAACCCATTGTTCACAAATCATTTTTAATAACTTATATCCATGTAACCTTTAGGGCTACCATTTTATCTTCCTAATTCTCTAACATTAAATTTATCAACTCATCTAATGGGTGCATTTTTCTACCTTCATTATACATGTCTCAACCACGTAAAGTTATTTTCGATCATATTACCTTCAATAGATGTCACTCTAACATTTCTTTTAATATAATCATACCTTAGTTTATCCTTACAAGAATTGACATGCATCTTCTTAACATTGTTATTTATGACACGCTCAAGTTAAATAATAATGATTTTTACAGACCAACATTTGCATCAATGTAACATTATCAACCAAATTACAATTTTACAAAATTTAAATTTTAAGCTCCCATAATATCCTCTTATCAAAAAAATAAAAATAAAAAGAGAGAATTCTCCATTTAACCATCCAACCTTACCTCTAGAAGTTATATCCTTATTTATATCTTTATTCTTGTGTGTGATAAATCAAACATACATAAATTTATCACACATCAATATTGCTTTATCTTCTAACATCATGCTTACTAAAATTATAAATCATATACTCAATCTTATTCTATTAATTATAAGCTCTTTATTTTCTAAATATTTCCCTCACTATTCTAAATTTTCACTTATTTCAATAGAAATCTCACCACTTAGAACTATATCATTTGAATATATTAGTAAGCAAAAAAAACCACATACCTACCTCGCTTTGAATATATTAGTAAACATCTCCATAGTCAGCAAAAAAATAAGGTCTTAAAATCATTGATATTCAAACCTATAATAATTGAAAGCTTTTGGATCACTCCACAACCATTTCTAATACTGGTAATTGCTCCATAATATATATATTTAATAACATCAACATATCTTTGCACATATGTTACATCCAAGCAAATCAAATCAATTATCATGAAACGTGACCATATGTCTTCTCAAAATCAATAAAATCATATGAATGTCATTTCTTTGTTTCTATACTTCTCCATTAATTATCTTCATACAATTATTACTTCCATAATGAATTTTCTAGCATGAAACTGTTAGACCGGTCCATTGGACGGGTCCAGCCGATCCACATGGGACCGGCCCGGGTGGAACAGAGGCGGAAGTTCCGCCTCTCCTGTGTATGTCGATTGGACCGCAGAATCCAAGAGAGCTCTTTGGGAAAGATTTTTGAGGGATTTGGGAGGGAAATTTGAATGTAGGGACTGTTTAGAGATTTCCTTTTGAATTGTATGCATTAAATAGTTTATTTTCCTAGGGTTAGGGCATCTTGAATTTGGCTGAAATTTGATCTCTCTTAGATTTAGATTTTTTGGGCTCTAGCGGCGTCTAGAGATTTGGCAGAGATAGATCCTCCTCTCGAATAGAGGATCAATTGTATCTTGTTATTTTTCTTCCTTTAGTTTGATTATCGCAATAAAATTATTGTTTTTCTAGTTTCCCTTTGGATTTGTTGATCGTTCTCGCTGATTTCATCAAGATAGTTAGGTTTTACTTGGGAATTCCAAGTATTTTTCCTATCAAATTGGTATCATAGCAGATTTTAGGACTGTTTTGGGGTTTTTCTGTGAAAACCAATGGCTGTTTTTCAGCTAGAAGAGGGGCTATTTGCTATTTTCAAGGGTCAAATTCCAGATTTTTGAGTCTACGAAGATCTGGGTATTGATGGCAGACAAGAAAGTGGATGAGTTAGAGGAACGCCTCGAAGTGGAGATCATACAAATGAAATCTGAAATTTCATATCTGCAAACTCAAGTTTCATATTTAAAGAAAGATATTTCAGTTATCCATGAGAAGTTCGATTCGAAATTTTCGATCATGGAGGAGATGTTAAGAAGGCTCTTGGAGATGCAAACAAAAACTTCAAGAGTGGTTCCGATGGCTAACCCTAACCAAGATTTGATCGGGATTCCCTTGGCCGAATCGAAGAGAAAGGAGATCAGACAAGAGGAGTTTGATGAGGGGAGTTTCTTTCATCAAGAGCCACCGCCTATAGCTCCAACAAGGGGTGGATCAGGGTTTCTGGATGAGGGGACAACAAAGATAAAATCTTTTGGTGGAGGCGGTAGGGTGGCTGACCACTATGAGAGGCATTTTGGGCAAGGAAAGCCACTCATCAGAGAAGGAGGGGGTCAAGATCAGTTGTATCTTGTTATTTTTCTTCCGTCAATTTGATTATCGCAATAAAATTACTGTTTTCTAGTTTTCCCTTTGGATGTGTGGATCGTTCTCACTGATTTCATCAAGATAGTTAAGTTTTACTTGGAAATTCCAAGTAATTCCTATCATAAACCAAACTGATTCTCCAAACTGGTTTTATTTTCTCAAGCGAATGCTCTATTACTCGTACCATAACTTCATTGTGTGACACGTCAATTTGATTCCTCTATAGTTAATGCGGTCTTGAACATCATCTTTGTTATTTAAAAATGGTACAAAAAATATTATTCTCAAATCATTTGGCATTCTCTTATCCTTCAAATTTCCATTAAGAAGGCTCATTAATTGAAACATTGCAATATCCCCTTATAATTCTCCAAATCTTAATAAGCATTTCACATAAGCCTAAACTTTGCCTTTATACATTTTTCAGAGCTAACACTACTTTAACTTTTTGAATCAATCTATCATATATTTTGTATAATACTCATTTAAATCTTCTAAAATAATTTCTTCCTTAAATCCCTATTTAGTAATTTCTCAATATAACATTTTAATCTTTTCTTAATGTATTCATCTTTCGATCATGTTGACTGTAACTGCATAACCGGTACCCAGGATCACACAGTCGCACCCCACGACACCCACGTTCATCTCCAACCGACCCTTACGACAACATAATCATTTTTTCACGCACAAAACAACGATGTCCTCCCATTCTCACGGGGACACTCTAAAAAAAATTTTCACAAGCGAAGGATTCTGGAGACTTACCTCTGCATCGTCGAAGCTGAACAACCTCCATTCTCCGCTCAAAGCCTCTGACCGATCATCCAAGGCCGTCAAATCCACTGAAGCCGACCAAGTCTACCTCCGACTGCCACCTGCTCGGTGATCTTCCTCCTTCCCGCGATCAAGCCGTCGGCCGCATCTACGCATCGAGCTCGACCTCCAATTGTCAACCTCTTCGCCGTCAAACTGAGCCCGACCTCCAGCCTTCTGACGCTCATCGGCTTGATCTCCCACCGCCGACTCCCTGCTCCTGATTCATTGCTCCCGCTCGAAAGCCTTGACCGGCCTGTGCCCTAGATGGCCGAACAATCTCCGCCGCCGAGCCCTAGTCTCCCAACGGCCGGATCCGACTGCGGCCGCCTGACCCGCTGCCGAGTCCAACCCGATGCTTATCTCTACCTCCAATCGAGCCCGTATGTCCCCGCCACTATCCCAGCTTCCTCCTCTCTCTGTTATATATATATATATAATGTTATATTATTATAACATATATATAATAATGTATTATATTTTATTATATTACATTATATTAAATATATTATGTTATAATATATATGTTATATTATTATAATATAATATATATATATATATGAAATTACAAAAAAAAAGAAAAAAAAAAAAGAAAAGGGATTTGCAAATAGGTATGAAGACTTGAAGGAAGTCCCGAGGTTGATTCAGTCCCCTGAAGCCCTTGGTCGTCGAGCTGATCCGGCCGAGGAAGCGCATACACTAATGGACTCGATCGCACTCCCAATCTCCTCGCCGTTGATTCGCTCAGGCCGAGTCGAGCCAAAATGGCAAGTGCCCTCCCCAACCTCCCCTCGCAAGGAGGGGGTGCCGGAAGGCTGCCAGATTTTCGAGTGAAATAAAAAAATATTTTTTAAAAAATTTACTTAAATTAAAGTTGCTTAAATCAACATGGCAGCACAACAATGATCGTTGAAGACTCTTTTTGGGATCGATTCGCTCTCCCAATCTCCTCGCCATTGATTTGATCTGGTTGAGTCGAGCTAAAAGGGCAAGTGCCCTCCTTACTTCCCGACGCCGAGGGGCTGCCGAAATTTTCAGTGAACAACAGGGGACTTGGACAGAAATTTGAAAATTGATTTGAACATAATTCAAACATAAAATCAATTTTAAATTAAATTTGATTGAATAATGTTGGACATAAATTCGAACTGGACTCAAATCTGAACTTGATTTAAAATTGAATTGGTATGTGATATATACAAAATGAGTTTTTAATCAGGATCTCGCACTCCAAGAAATAACAAAATTATTTGAGCTACTATTAAATCATGAATGATATTAATTACATAAACAATTTGAGAATGCTTGGGAACATTTTAACTTCAGATTGATGAGTGATAATGAGCATCTTACTTCAAGAACTATATATGTCAATCAACATAAATATGCTTATGTTGATTTAAAAGTTAAATGAGTTCACATCTAGCATTTTAAATAGTGAATATTTGAATGCTAGTACAATTGTTCCATTCCATACTTCTCTAAAACTTTCAATACTATCTTGGAAAGTTCAATGTCGAAGAGAAGTTGACTTGATATTGATAAGTAGGTCTGCACAAGATGAGAAAATATGAGGATTACTATTGAATCAAGTACTCAAACCAAACTTACAAGATCATCTGTTGCAAGTAACTTAAGTTACGATGATAGAGAGAAAAGGATCTTATAGTTTTAGTGATAGATAACAATATCATCCATTATCACATAAGCAATCACCTATGGGCCACAAGATACCCTTGACATATGTTCGATAGTCTCCTACGAACACAAGATCAATGTGTAATGAACGCGACAACTCACCAGTCAACACACATAAAGAAGTTAGTGGTGAATACAACCCATTGATAGTTAATATTGGCATTCAAGTAAATACACTAAATTTATATGCATGTAATGTCAATTAACCTGTTAGGAATAAATGTCGCCTGCAAGTGTGTATGGGACCTTTGTAATAAATATCACACCCTACGTGAATCTTCTGTAAGGATGAAGAAGAAGATGGCCACAAGTACGACACACTGTTTGCAAACAAAAGCATTAAGCCTGTAATAAATGCAAGCATCCACGAGCAATAGCAGGAGATTCGTTGGTGCACTACAATCCACCTGCAGAAAGCAACAAGTAGTGCACGACAGTCTACATGTACAAAGCAATGGGCAAATAATCACAGTATGATGCCACACCACCTGATCTGCAACATGTGTACAAGCAGACAGAAGGCGTTCGTAGGCCCTTAAATAAAATCTCAAGCATTCTTTTTTAAATAAAATCACTTGCGTAAATAGATCATATTTAAATATTTTAAAATATCCATTATGTATTAAATATGATGTCTTAAACTGAAGCGCAAAACCCCTGCATGTGCTCCGACAAACATGTTAAAGTTACAAACATAAATGTCTGAGAATGCTACGCAGGGTCAAATGTTACAACCTACATGTGCTCCGACCGCCGCATATGATTCTAAAATCCAATGGTCCGAGAATGCTGAGCAGGTCAAATACTCAAGTCTCATCCTCCTCCTCGAAAAGACTGGAATCGACATGACTTAAATTGCAGGATACCTCCCAAATTCCTATGAAAATACTAGTGACTTTAACGTCACCCCGATGATGGTCGTGCTGACAGAAAATCTCAACCGGAGGGGTCAAATATCAAAATCAAATAAAAGATTGAATTCTTGAAATAAAATATATCACATAAAAACTTAAAATTAAAACTCATCCACCTCCCGCAACCGTTTATCGGGAGTGATAAATTTGAAATTAACCTCAGCTCACAAAGAGCGATTGCGTGTCGGATGTATCACTAAGGTTCATCCTCAAATAATCTCTTACCAGTAGGGATGTGGCATGTACCCTCTGATCTGGTGGTTTTGCTGCGAAATAGCACCACTATATTACGATCACGGCCAAAGCCCATATGTTCCCTAAAGGCTTCAAACCCTTGAGCAATGAATCATAGGGTATATTCGATAGGCACAAAGCCCTCTGTCAGCTAAGGTGGATTCAAATTTATCCCCTTAGACAAACACCAACCTAGGTCTACAAGGCATTCTTAGACGAAGCAACCAATGGCTGCCAATAAGGTGTCTTCTATCAGGTTGGGTCGACTACCTCCTCTGACTACGTAGACCAGGGATCATGACGGCCCGGGACGATGGAACCATGGAATATTGATCGGGCTCGTCTTCATTCCCCCCATCACCATTTTTAAGTTCATGATGATAAGATCCAAATCATAAATCCAATTCAAACCCTAAAATTGTTGCTATTATACGTTGGATTTACAATCAATGCGACATCTTTAACAACTAGCCTTAATCAAAAGTTCTCTTTTGTTATCAGGAGGGGTAATTAACTATAGGGGCTTGCGCCTATAGGAAACAAGAACTCAGATCAAAAAGTTCTCACAAAATGAGGGCGAAATCTCTGGGTAGTGTCTTATCTAAAACCCAATTTGTCTTTTGAAAATTCACTCGGAACCTAAACTCGTTAAAACTCTCCGTCGTCATCAAACAAGAAAAGAGACCGATGGCACGGAAAGGCCGGGGTGCGCATCGTGGAATTTTTGGAGCCCACGGATCCTTTGTTTTTAACTTTTGATACATCTGATTTGATCGCTATCTATAAATCTCTTATCTCTTACCTTAGTTATTAAATAGATATCTTTTTCTCCAACTTTAGTATCAAGTCTACTATAAAAATCATCCAAAATCATAGTTTTTTCTTTTCTCGCTATCTTATCTACAAAGACTTCTAGCTTTAAGATAATCATTATAAGCCTTAATAGTATCTACTTATTAAAAGTGCATTTTTTCTTAATCCACACTCCACCTCCAAGTCTCCTTATCAATGTATAATATATTTCTATACTCAACTAAAACTTCTATAGCAATCCTCTTAATAGAACCAAACATCTTATTTCACATGTTTGGCTTTACTTTATAAAATTAAGAGATATATATATATATATACACACACACACACACACACACACACACAACTACCACCCTAAGCTATGTGATTAAGATTTTACTTGGAATTACCTTACTATCTTTATAAAAATATTCTTCTTTCTAAAAAATATATATATTTGTAATTTGATGACTCCACTTTTATAACTAACAAGTTTGCTTCATTTCTTAAAATAATTGTTCGCAACTAGTATGAACTAATGTATAGCTTCTCCCATTATATTCTATCTCCTATTCCATAACCACAATGAATCCTCTCATAGCTCATCCTAGCATAACCTACTTGAAAATTTAAATACCTCCAATGACTATCTTTTCTTCACTAGTTATATTTTGAAGTAGTTCATCAATTCATAATATTAACTTTTAAATATTCCTAATCTAACTTGAGCCAAATAAGCATTCACCACATTAATAATTTCTTCGGCAATAATCATCTTAATAGCAATCACCATATCATTAGTCCTATTAACCTCAAAAAAAAATTTCTTTTAACTCGTTATCCACTACTAGCCCAACCTCATTCCTATTGTTAAAATTTTAAGCATACACTAACTTCTAGGCTTACACAATATCATGGACGTTCTCCTTTATATTTAATTTTTTGTAAAAAAGAAATATTTATTTGTATCTTATCTTAGTGTCCACTATTTATCTTGTCTTCACATTCAAATTTTCGAAATTCCATATGACAAATTTAATCTTATACTAAACTTGAAATAAGTCACTTAATGTTGATGTATTAGCACACATTTGCTTTTTATAATAATTGAGTTAAATTATAGTGCTACACTTCAGGGTGACAATTTAGTCCACACACACCGACTTAACACTACAATCAGATCAATAAAATATATGACCTCAGAGCACTCCTGATACTTACCTACTACAGAAGTACTCTTAAAAATTTATGAACACTCTTAACTCACAACAGTGGCAACAAAAAAATATGCCAATAATCCAGCTAATTTGCATCAAATGAAGACAAAAAAAACTATCATGCAAGATAGAATAACAATTTCCAAAGATTTTCAAAAAGGGTGGAGGAGTGGAGCATGAAATGATAACTTTAGCGTAAAAAAAACAGCCTAACTCAGATACATACATCTGCATTCAAATAAGGAGGAATCAAACAGAAGACAGTCAAACAAGGAAAATCTCCAATTATTAAAAGGCTTCTAATTCTGAAATTTTACCATTTCGATCAACTTTCATGTCTCATAATAACTTTAGAAAAGCTTACCACAGGATGTGAGGGTAAAAATGGTGCCAAGTGTTTCTTCACTCCAATGGGTCCCATGCCAGGTCCCCCTCCTCCATGTGGAATGCAGAACGTTTTATGGAGGTTTAGATGGCAGACATCTGCTCCAATCCAACCAGGGCTAGTTAATCCAACCTGCACACAGAACAAAGGCTTCAATCGTGATGTGATATAAACAATTTTCAACATATACCCAAAAAAGGGTAGTGCGCATGTAAAAGAAAGCCTTGAAGATTTTTCTTTGTGAGCATAAAGTGAAGCACCAAAAAATCAGAATATTTGTGTTTCTTAAATCCGTCACTAACTTGATTTCATATTCATTCATTTAAACACAACACAGGAGTGCCGTTTCAGTCAATTTAGGACAATCCAACTATCCAAGCAAGCGATGTAGCTATATGTAATAACAATGATTAAAATATCACCTAGTACTCTTACTATATTAAAGTTGAAAACATTTCGTAATTACTAATAATCTATAGAAGATACTTCTAGAAATAATAAGATGATCCTAAAAAAGATCCCAGGTAATTCCAACTCTTAATTTCACTGACAACTCAAAAGCAAAATGCCAGAACAAGAATATGCTTTTCAACACCAAAAACAAACAAATCATGTTCAAAAATACTGAAAAATCTATAGCTTAGAGACAACAAACTGACGGAAATGCTCAAATAAATGTTAAGAAAGCAATCACATTTCTTTTTGCACATTTCCAATTATAGGTTAATATGAGTTTGTAAGCAAAACATCGACATCATCCTGATTAGCCTAATCCCAACAGTTTAGGATGATGATAGTGTGGAAACTCAACAGCTCAAGACAGAGAACAAGAATCTCATTGATACAGGAATATTGCTTAACCCACACCGGGAGAGATAATACAGAGGTATATATAGATTACACTTAGAGAGAGATACACATGTAGCATTGTGATAGGTTCTCAAGAATGCAGTGTGGTTGTTGAGGCCGTTATTGTTCTGATATTCCCCCGCAAGCTGACGGATCGGGTATGATTGTGAGTTGAGATCGTAGCAGCTTGAATCTGGAAGTAGCTAGCGGTTTGGTTAAAATGTCAGCGATTTGATCCAGTGTGTTGATTGGAAGTAGACGAATATGATTGTTGTTAATGTGATCCCGAATGAATCGATGATCTATCTCAATGTGTTTCGTTCTAGCGTGGAACACTGGATTGTTTGCCAGGGCTATTGCGGAGGTATTGTCACAGTATAAGTCTATTGGTTCTTGGTGAGAGATGTTGAAGTCTGTGAGCAGCCTTTTGAGCCAGATAGTGTCCGCGGTTGCTGCCGCAAGAGCTCTATACTCTGATTCGGTTGAGGATCTTGCGACCGTCGTTTGTTTCTTGACTGCCCATGAGATCAGTGTATCGCCAAGAAAGGTGCAATACCCAGACGTTGATTTGCGGGTGATTGGGTCGCCTGCCCAATCAGCGTCGGAGAAGGTGCGAAGATGTAGAAGCGATTTGGTGATGGGTAGGCCGAAATGGAGTGTGCCTTTTATGTAACGTAGAAGCCTTTTGAGGAGGAATGTGTGGATTGGTGCTGGATCATGCATGCGTTGCGAGAGTATGTTGACAGCGTAGGCGATGTCGGGACGAGTTATGGTAAGGTATTGGAGAGCGCCGGTGAGCCTTCTGTAGGTGGTAGAGTCCGCCAGGTTAGTGTCTTGCGGCAGTTGATCTGGCTGTTTCATACATGATGGGTTAGCCAGTGAGTTGCAGTTAAGAAGATTTGCTTGCTGTAAGATAGAGGAGGCATATGATCGTTGGGATAGAAAATACTTATCTGATAGAGACTGTATGGTAATGCCAAGAAATTGATTTGGTGTACCAAGATGTTTCATAGTAAATTGATTGTTGAGTTTGGTGAGAAGATCGGATATAGCCTGATTATCATTGCCGGTGATTAGTATGTCGTCCACGGAGACGAGGAGGAATAGTTGAGTATGATTCCGATTGAATGTGAGTAGGGACGGATCTGCTTTGCTGTGCTGAAACCCGAGACTAATAAGATGTGTGGTGAAGGTTGTATACCATTGGCGAGGTGCTTGTTTCAATCCATAGATAGCTTTCCGGAGGAGACAAACGTGATCTGGGTTGGCCGAATCCTCAAAACCTTTGGGTTGACACATGTACACAATTTCATCCAGATTGCCGTGTAGGAACGCATTTGTAACATCTAGTTGCTGAATTTTCCAATCGTGATGCAAGGCTATGGTGAACAGGATGCGGATAGTCGGAAGTTTTGCCACCGGACTAAATGGTTCTCCGTAATCGAGTCCATACTCCTGTCGGTTTCCCTGAGCCACTAGACGTGCCTTGAACTTAGCGATGGAGCCGTCAAAGTGAAATTTCTTGCGAAATGTCCACTTACAACCCAATACGGAGGCGTTTGGTGGAGGTGGAACTAGGCACCATGTGCCCTGCTTTTGTAGAGCAAAGAACTCAGCTGCCATTGCCTGTCTCCATTCAAAATGCTTACTTGCATCAGTGTAGCTGGTTGGATCAGGACAGTGAAGGAGTGTTGTCTTGATGAAGTAGATTGAGACGACATGCAGGTTTGAGCGAGCCTGTTTGCTTCCTGGTGACCATGGGATGACGATTTGGAGGAGGTTTGGGTTGAGATGGAGGATCAGAGAACGGAATTATTGAGGTGACCGTATGGATAGGAGTGGTCGTGATAGGAGGTTGAGTAGAAGTGATGATGGGTAGCGGTGCAGTAGCAGTAGGAGGCGGAGTTGGGGTGCTGGAAGTCGAAATGGTGGAAATTGGTAGAAGTAGTGATTCAGGCAGGTCAGAGGAAGAGGACGGTGGAGGTAATGTTTGAGAGAACGGGAACGATGTTTCAATGAAGTTAACATGCCGAGAGATTACCACTCGATTGGTGTCCTTGTCTAAACATTTGTAGCCTTTTTTGCTGTCAGCGTACCCCAAGAATATACATGATTTGGAGTTTGGTTGAAGTTTGGTATGAGAATGAGGAGGAAGGAGAGGGAAACATTCACAACCAAACGTTCTAAGATGCGAGTAGTCCGGTGTTATGTTGAACATGAGCTGAATAGGAGATAAGTCGTATGTGGTGGGTGTTGGTAACCTGTTAATGAGGTATACAGCCGTGGAAACCGCATCTGGCCAATATGAGTGTGGCATAGAGGCTGTTTGTAGAAGAGTTCGAGCCGTATCCATAATATGTCTATGCTTGCATTCTGCTATCCCGTTTTGTTCGGGAGTATAGGGACATGACATTTGGTGCTGAATGCCTTTGGTTTGAAGGAAAGATGTGAAATGATGATTGACGTACTCACCGCCGCCGTCGGTGCGGATAGCTTTGATGTGGTGGTTAGTCTGTTTTTCAATAAAGGTAGTAAAATTAATAAAAATTTGTGTAACGTCAGATTTTAGCAAGATCGGAAACAACCAAATAAAGCGAGACTAATCGTTCACAAGAATAAGGTAATATCTAAAGCCCTGATGCGAGGTGACCGGAGAAGGTCCCCATACGTCGGAATGAATAAGAGCAAGATGAGTACATTGACGATTTACAGACTTATCAAATGGCAGTTTGTGACTTTTGCAAGTCTTACAAGAAACACAAGTATTGTACTTATACGGTATATACAGTAGTGGGTGTTTATGTGATATAGTTTGTAGAATGCGTTGATGAGGGTGGCCGAGTCTGTTATGCCAGTTGATCGTCGGTGTGGATGTAGCGGACAGAGCTCGACGTGGTGCGGACGTAGTGTTGATGGAGAGCGGGTAAAGACCATTTCTACAGGGGCCTTTGAGCAGAATTTTGTGAGTCTGCAAATCCTTAAGAGTAAAGCCATTAGGATCGAATGTAATTGAAATTTGATTATCAGTGACAAGATTAGAAATGGATATTAAATTGTAGGAAATGGCGGGTATATGAAGTAATTGGGATAGAAGCAACGTACGATCTGGGGTGGGAAGGAGCCCCGTGCCTGAGTGAGCAATGGGTAGCGACCTTCCGTCCCCAACCATGACGTGTTCTGAGCCATTGTATGCCGAAGCTTGGGCTAGATTCTCAGTACCGTTCGTCATGTGGGATGAGGCGCCGGAGTCGGTGTGCGGCGAGTCCGTGGTTGAAAGAATAGCAGTGCTGGTAGTGGATTGAGTCGACGGCGGAGTGTAATTGGCGTTAAGATGGTGCCAGCAGACGTCCGCAGTATGTCCCCTTTTTGTGCAGATTTGATATGTTGTAGACGATTTTGCTCCAGTTCTGTTGCTCGATTGCAACGGGAAAGATTGTCTTCCCCGACCTCGACGCCCACGGCCACGATTTGTGAGTAGTGCCGTGTGCTGGTCCGCAGATATGTTAAGGCGTTGCAGATCTGCTTGCAGGTGAATTTCTTCGCTGATAAGAAGTGCGTAGAGGTTGTCGAGCGTGATCGAAGATTGCATCGTCCGGATGGTTGTCTTGAATGATTGATAGGTAGGAGGGAGCCCATTCAAGATGTATAAGATAATGTCTTCTGTGTCAATTTTTGAGCGGGCAGACGCGATATTGTCGACTAGTTTCTTGATTTCTGTCAGATAGGTTTGCATCGAGAGATTTTTCATGGAGATGTTATGCAGCTCGTTTTTGAGCTGTATCACCTTAGATCTGTTGGAGGATTGAAAACGCGTTTGAAGGGCATGCCAGATGTCTGAAGTAGATTCAAGATGCATAACATATGGCAGCACCGGAGCGGAGATTGTTGAGCATATCGCGGCTGCGAGGTTCTGGTCGGTGACATTCCAGTTTTGAACGGTTGTATCTGTGTCTTAGGCACTTTGAGGCAAATCAGGTGACGAAGAAGAGTCAAGAAATGTGGCAAAGCCATTTGCCTTGAAGAGTTTCAGAATCTGATTTCTCCAGATCGGATAGTTTTTCGATGAGAGTTGGTTAGGGACCAACGTTTTGAGATTGGACACGATAAATTTGAGAGAGGAAGAGATGAGAGGTTTGTCGGAGAGAACGCCTGGGACGTCAGCTGTTTGCGAGGAGGCGGAAGCCGACGACACCATGGATGTGTTCCTCAGGGTCGAACCGCTTCTAATACCATGTGGAAACTCAACAGCTCAAGACAGAGAACAAGAATCTCATTGATACAGGAATATTGCTTAACCCACACCGGGAGAGATAATACAGAGGTATATATAGATTACACTTAGAGAGAGATACATGTGTAGCATTGTGATAGGTTCTCAAGAATGCAGTGTGGTTGTTGAGGCCGTTATTGTTCTGATAGATAGGCATTATGAACTCTTCTTCTCCAGTGATTGTTGAGGAGAGTCGCATAAGATGCTTTATAAATTTTCCTTCAACAATAATTGCTGATGAGAGCTACATGACGTGAAAACTCTATTTTGCATCATAAGTGTTTTCTCCACTTGTAGTCATGTTATATTTGATCTATCCATTACTATTCATAATCTAATCCTATTAACTATATCTACTTGACCTCATTAATAGGTCTTCTACCTTCACACCTAAATCACCAAGTCTATTTTGAATCAATTTATTTTAAATGATTGCAAATCGAACCATCACTCTATCTTAATCATTTTCTGCATGTATCATTCAAGTTTTACACCAAACCCATTAAAACATTTTCATATCTTAGTGAAGCATGCAAAATCTTAATGACTCATCATAATCTAAGCCTATAGTGTTCTTTAAAAACAGTACAAAATCCTTCATAAGCTCATCTCAGCATATTAAATGACTAAACAGTTTCATGTGATCTTCACAAAATTTAAAGATATTCACAGACAAGAAATGCTAATTGCGATTAACAGGCTTTCCTAGAGAGTTGGTAAATTCATATTGCCGAACCTGAGCATTCATGTTAGCACCATCCATGTACACTTGACCCCCATTTTCATGGATTATTTTGCAAATTTCATCAATACCTTCTTCATAAACTCCATGCGTTGAAGGGTAGGTAACCTGAGCACCCACCAGAACATCAAAATCATCATCATGGAGATTATGTTAACTTAAACAAGTGTAATATACTATTATTATGGAAATGAAAAATGACTAAACCATTTGAAGTATTTAGATTCAATATCATTATTCCGTGAAGGGTGAATAAGTTTGGGTGTGCAGATTCATATAATAATATTTTATCTTACAGAAAGTTAAAGATTCTAAAATTGAGCATCCATACCATCAAAGCAGATAAGTCATTCTTGTGGGCTTCGGCAGCCTTTCTTACTTCCTCAATGTTAATGTTTCCCTTGGAATCAGTTCCAACAGAAACAATTTTCATACCGCACATAGCTGCACTAGCAGGATTTGTCCCATGAGCTGAGACCGGAATAATGCAGACATTGCGATGACTATCTCCTCTGGACTGCATTTCAACCAAACAGTTCAGTATGTAGCTTGATTTCCAAAGCTCAATTCTGCATTACTACTAGAGAATTACTCAAAGTCTTGAAAGTAAATAACAACCCCTACCAAATGGTAAGCACGAATAACCATCAACCCTGCATATTCTCCAGCAGCGCCAGCATTTGGTTGCAAGGAGAAAGAATCAAATCCTGTAATTGTACACAAGAGTTCGCCTAAATCTTTGAACATTTCCTGCATAAGGAAGACATAGCAGGTCTGCTCAAAATTCAAATTTCTTAAAAAAGATTGCAATAACTGAAACTATATCTTACCTGATAACCTAGAGCCTGTTCGGTTGGGGCAAATGGATGAATATTTGCAAATTCAGGCCAAGTCACAGGCATCATCTCTGTTGTTGCATTCAACTTCATAGTGCAAGAACCAAGCGGAATCATGCTGTGGCATAGTGAAAGATCCTTTGCCTGGAGCCTATGCAAGTAACGGAGCAGTTCATGCTCTGTGTGGTACCTAAATAGAACCAAGAAAGAGATGAATACCAGACCATCCAAGACATAGTCAACAAGTAGAACCTCAGGTGGCAGGCCCATACGAATTGAAGATTGGATGCGTCAGATATGGGCTTTCTCTTACAAGGCCCTGAGGGATAGCAGTCTGAACCTCTGGAGCAAGAGATTCAGCAGTGAAGTTTACCTGAGAATTTTGCAAACATAAGCAACTGAACAGTTCAAAAAGATTTAGGACAAAAGGGCAGAGCAATTAATCATCCGCATGATACTAACCGACTTTCCACCAGCAAAAGCCTCAAAAAGCTTATTCACATCATCAAGGGTTGTAGTCTCATCAAAGGACACTGTTATCTGAATTTTACATTACAATATACATAAGAAAAGGCATTCTATTGCAATAAGCAATGTTTAACTTTTTCCCCCACAAGCAAATCACTTACCGTGTTAGAATCGACAATCCTCAGATTCACCTCCTTCTTGTAAGCAGCATCTGCAATGGCTTTAGCATCGGCACACTTAACTTTTACAGTGTCAAAGAAAGGAAGCTCTTGAACATCAACCGTGCCGAGCTTCTTCAAACCATGGGCGAAAACTCCAGCAAGTCCATGAACCCTATCCGCAATAGCCTTCAGCCCCTCAGGGCCATGGTAAACCGCATACATTGCAGCCATGTTGGCGAGCAACGCCTATGACATGGCAAATTTATACCATGTCAACTAAACTAAAATTTTCTACTTAAATTGAATCGAAAGAAATTAAGAAGAGCAAAGCTCACCTGAGCAGTACAAATGTTACTGGTAGCCTTATCCCTGCGAATGTGCTGCTCGCGAGTCTGCATCGCCATCCGAAGAGCCGGCTTTCCAGTTGAATCCAAGCTCACTCCAATAATCCTCCCCGGCATCATTCTCTTATATTCCTGCGAGGTTGCGAGGAAGGCGGCGTGGGGGCCGCCATACCCCATAGGGACGCCGAATCTCTGCGCGGATCCAACGACGATGTCGGCGCCGAGTTCACCAGGAGGCTTGAGAACGGTAAGGGCGAGCAGATCCGTGGCCATGACCACCTTCACCCCATGGGCGTGGGCATTCTCGACGAACTCGGAGTAGTCAAGCACCTCCCCCTCAGTGCCCGGATATTGAACAAGCACGCCGCAGACGTCGCCCGATCGGTAATCGATAGATTGAAAGTCAGCCACCTCAACCTTGAGGTCAAAGCCCGCGGCACGAGTGCGGCAAATATCAATTGTTTGGGGATGACAGTTGGATGCGATGATGAACGTCTTCTTCTTACCGCGAAGGATGTTGTTGCACATCGCCATAGCCTCGGCGGCAGCGGTGCCTTCATCAAGGAGTGAGGCGTTCGACATTGGGAGAGCCGTGAGATCTGATATCATGGTCTGGTAATTGAGGAGGGATTCGAGGCGGCCTTGGGCGATCTCGGCCTGGTAAGGGGTGTATTGGGTGTACCAACCGGGGTTCTCCATGATGTTGCGGAGGATGACGGGAGGGACATGAGTGCCATAATATCCCATGCCGATGAAAGATTTGAAGACGCGATTCAAGGATGCTAAGTGCTTCATGTGGTCGATCATCTGGCTCTCGGTGAGGCCGGCGTCGAACTTGGGAAGCGCCATGGGAGCTATGCGGATGGCTTTGGGGACGGTGGCGTCAATGAGAGCGTCGAGGGATGGGTAACCGACTGATTCGGCCATGTGGGTTTGGTCGTCAGGTGGGGCGGAGTTGTGCCGGCGAGGGAAGGTGTCGCTAGGACGCAGTGCGTCGATTGAGATGGGTCGTGTCGGCGTATAGCGGTGAGGGGCCGGGTTGCGGCGGACAAATGGGGAGAGGTAGCGGGAAGGGGAGGAGGGGAGGGGAGGGGATTGCTTGGCGCCGGCGATAAGGCGGTTGAGTATGGCGCGGCTGGCGATCCTGCGGGCACGCTCCATCTCTGTCCTTCGCTTGGAATCTCCCTCTCTCTCTTTCTCTGTGACTCGCCGGGAGACAGAGAAAGAGAGTGGCTAAGGGTGATGTGCGTGGAAACCGAGTCCGGAGGCCGTCGCCGCCTCGCTTTGCGCGGTCGGAAAGCGGATAGAAATGCGAGCACGCACATTGGCGTCGGGATATTAATATAGGCAGAATGGGGTTGCCAGTCCTGGAACACTGCTTCAAGTGGTGGATTTACGTGGCTGTCGGTATTAGGTGTGTGTGGCTGGATGTATAGCGTAGACCATGTTGTGGGTTAGGTGGACCGGGTCCGGGTTGGGCTAGTTCGGAGAAATGATTTGGAACGGTCTAAACATGGTGAAATTATTCTGTGCGGATAGGGACGCCGTCCGGTGGTGAATCAGAACGCGTCACGTCATTTTTTTACTGTGTACCGCTGTATACTAGGTGACTTAGTGCATTCTGATTCACCTCCGAAATATCCGATGTCCGCACAGAATAATTTCTCCTAAACATGTGAACCTATAATTTTCGGATCAGTAGCTAATTCATTAAACTTAAGAAATTTTGATTTTATATAACTCACAATAGTAGAAATTACAAAAAATTGCTCATTTTTTATTTCATCAAAAAAAATTATGGCTGAAAGTTTATTTCAAATAAGAATACTCTCATGTTTTATCAAAGAGTAATTATTTTGAGTCCATTGTGACTGATATATATTGGAATAAGGATCGAACCAAATTCTAGTAAAATTGGGTTCATTTTTCAGCTTTGTTCAAGCCATACTCAAACTTATACTAATCCATATCTGTTATTTGAACCATATTCCAGCAAGGCACGTAGATAGAATAAGGATCGAGTATAGTTCGAAAATGATTTGAACATAGCTCGAACATGAATCGAATATAGTTCAAATATAAATTATAACATAGGCTAATACAGCTGAGTGCGTGCAATCACAGCAATTATAATGCAGCAAATTATAAGAAATTTAACACAACATCCATAATACAATAAAGCTTATTTCAATAAAGATAACAGAATAGTAAAAACATTTAGAAGTAATTCATGAACATATATTGGATTAATGGAATAATGAATATATGCAAAAATATATTGTCTACACTTCAACACATCATTTTTTCAGTGCACTCCATGAAAGCTCTCTCCCTAAGTTTATACTTATAAAGCTTTTATCTCTCATCTCATTCGCAATAGTTATTAAGCAACCTACTGCTTCTACTCATCTTCTTGAACTTCTCATCAAATTAGAATTCTTCATAATGCAATCTAGTGACCAAAGAAAACCTGGCAAATCCAAATATTATGTTCTTTCCTCCAACGTTGAGCACAATAGAGTGTTCGTCAATCTCATCATTATCTATCAAATGATACTGAGTCGTGGCCATGATCACCATCACCTCATGGGCGTGAGCACAATAGATTTATAAGTTGAATACCGAAATCAATTCTAAATAATCAAATGAATAACATCACCAAACTTCACAGCTATTGAGTGGAGAGAGACAAATGCTACGAAATTTCATATTTGCCTTAACACACGAATTTTGTAATCATCAGAAATCTAGAATGTCCTGAGAAGAAGAAGGGTCGAGCAGCTCCTATGATCGAAAGGTTATGTAACTATTCAATGAAGATTCTGACTTTATTTATTAAAAAAGTAAAAGAATTCTTGTTTGAAATTAAACAACACTCTTTCCCTTGAAGTAAGCCTTAAATTAATAAAGAGTTATATGAAATTTAATATTTGTTTATCAGAAATTCCTTAATATTTAATGTAAATTTTATTTATGCCAATAATGAGGGGAATACTTCAATTATTTATTATTTTATCTCTTCCTATCAATATTGATTTATTATCATCAAAGAGAGTAGAATGCTAATCTCATAGGCCCATGTGACTCAAAAATTTATGTGATAATAATAAAAATAAATATAATGTCATCTAATAATTTATTAATTATTTTATTTTAGCTTAATCTGTTTTATAGAAATCATGGAGATGATAGTTTTTCCTCTTAGCAATTGGAGAAAGTGTCATTTGGAAAGGAGCTAAAGATTTATAATTTAATAATTCTCAAGACAAAATAAGCTATTTCAAGATAAAATAAGCTATTTCAAGGTCTATGTTGCTTAGTTCATAATTATTTTAGATTATTATGTTGCATTTGTTTGATTTACCAGATTAATCCAAGGATGATGAACACATGATTTAAAATATTTTAATATATTTATTTAATATCAGATAAAAATTAATATAAGTATTTAAATTTATATATAATTAAGAATTACTTTTGTAAAATAAATATGAGTTTGTCTGCCGGCCATGCATAGACCATAGTCGTAAGATTTTGCTATAAAAAATAAAGAGATAGGGATAGAAAGAGGAAGAAAGAGGAATAAAGAGATTGATACAATCATGAAAATCTATATTATTGCGTAGAGAGGGAGAGACTAATTTTGTGTGTGGTGTTCTCTTGTGTGTAAGGCTTCGTTTGGGATAGTTTTCTTACTTTCTTAAAGCAGTTTTTTAGTATAAAAATTTTATTTGTTGTACTAGAAAGCTGTTTTAAGAAGCAATAAGAAAGCTGTTACAAACGAAGCCTAAGTAAGAGTGGAAGCAATACTATATAAAAAAGCTACACTCAATTGCGAAATCAAATGGTGGATGGAGGGACAGTTTTCACCCTTAGATTTAAAGTAAAGCATTTAATATTATATAATAAAATAAAAATCTTACAACCCTCCTCCCCGCCACAAAAAATAATTCAATAATAAGAAAAATTTACCCCTCTCAAAACTAGGGCTGTCAAAATCGGGTCACGGGTCGGGTTTAGGTCAAATCCGGAACTGACTCGACATAAATTGACCCTACCTGAACCCGACCGTTTTTGCAAGTGGGTCAGATATTTCAACACAAACCCAACCCACGTGGGTCACCGGGTTGACCCGATCCGACCCATTTACATGTTCTCGTTCAAGCATCGCCAGCAGCGCCACTACAGCGGCGACGCGGGCAGACTCGACCGACGCAGTCAAGCAGGCAGACACGGCGCGGGCAGAGCAGTCAATAGGGGCACTTGACGTGGGCAAACTCGACTCGATGTGACGGCGATGCGGCGACTCGACGTGACGGCGATGCGGCGTAGTCACGCGAGCAGAATGGTCAGCGCAGGCACTCGATGCAAGCAGAGCGGTCAGCACAGTTATTCTGGGTCATTCCTAGGTTTCCAGGTCAACCTAAACCTGATCCTATTTTTTAAACGGGTCGGTTTGTTGAACCCAAACCTGACCCGTTTCATAAACGGTTGACCCTAACTCAAAATGTTTTGATCATGTTCGAGTCGAATTTTCAGGTCGTGTTAAATATTGACACCCTTACTCAAAATACACACACATGTGTGTGTGTGTATATATATATGATAAAATTTATTAATATTTTAATCATATATAAATGCTATAAGTATGTTAATAAATTAATATATATAATTTTATTTTATTTTATATTAATCATAAGAAATTCAAAAAATAATTATGTTTACATAAATAGAATCATGTTATAAATTACCAATGTGATTCCTAATAGCCTATTTCTCCCAAATTTCCCAAAGGTCCAAATCCTCTCATTCAATTATTTGAATACTCAACAATCCTATTTCTCCCCCAAATTTCTGAAGGCCAAAATTCTTTAATGATTGTTCAGCTCAATTGCACATTCACACGTCGATATGCCTGACTAATTTTTGAAATCCTCTTGAAAGGAGCTTGTTAAATGGAGTAATCCATTATGTCTTCCTACCTCAAGGATGTCCGTTTCGGCTGTTTAGCTCTTCCACATCTTCACAAGTTGAATCTAATTCTTGTAGATCTAAGTATGTTTTGTTGAAATCCAAATATCTTCCATATGTTTTGTTAAACTCTCAACTGTAGAAATTTTATAACATCTTAAAAATGAAGCATAAAATCTTCTTGATACGTCACCAAAAATTGACTTGACTTGATCGGGTGCGAAATTTTGATGCATATCTAAATTGAAAACTTTTAAAGTTGGAGCCATCCAAACTCCGATTTCAACAAACTTATAATCAAATTGAACGTCTTAAGGAGACGAACCCGACGACACCAAAATTGGTCTAATTCGAGCCCAGATGGGCTCAAATCAAGGGATTGAAGCATATTTAAAAGCTTTAGTCCATTAATGGATGATCAAATGAAATCCAAATATAACATGCTTATATTTGACTCTAGCGACTCGACGAGAGAAATGCAATGAGCCAAAGATTGCATAATTCTAACATTATTAAGGCACTAAATACTGAACAAACGGTCTATGATTGAGAGAATCATTATGGGTCGTCCGATGGAGCACTCTAAATTTATCTTGGATCTTCTCCATATTTACAGAGTATGTCACTCTCAAAATCTATAAATAGCCCCTCACATGCAAAAAGGTTTGGACTTTTGGAGGCTTAGACCCCAAGCTAAAGACTCAAGAGAGCTCTGAGGCTTGAATCATCCCAGAGCAACACCCCAGCACCACAGTCAATGAACCCTCGCCACTAGGCTGTTGTTGCTGGACCTCTGCCCGACCATTTCCATTGGACCTCCATCCGACAACTATTGCCATGCCTTTGTCTAACCTTCGTTACTCATCGACAACGATCCCTCTAACCATCGTCGCCCGCTACATTGAGCCAAGACCTTCCCCGATGAAGGGCATCATTTGTAATCGACTACAATCACTAGTGGAATCATTTTAACTGGGCCAGGCCCCGTGGTTCCCTTTTTCAGGATTTTTCACATAAAAATCTTGGTGTCTCTTATGACTCTTTGAACCCCCTCTTATTTGTGTGTGTGCTAGATCTTCATACAAGCTAGTTTGTTAATCCTTTTATCTCTCTACCGCCACAAATATTCTAGGATGCAACACTTTTATATTTTATTTATTTAAATTTGAGTCATCTTTCTATGAGCATGTTTCTTAATTAGAGATTTCTCAAGATAATCACAATTCATCAAAGGTCGATCACCGTCCAAAGAAAATTCATCGACTTGAGATAAAAAGCAATTGATATGCCATCTTTAGTGTGATCCTGGTATTGGAAGATTTATTTGGGATTATACCCCCCTAATACCACTAAAGAGATGATGTTCAAAGAGCATATTGAATTCTAGGATCATATTAACGGACTCCTTCAAATACCCTTAATTATATTGACAAATATGATCATCTTGCTCTTTCGTCATGGTATAATTTATTTCTTCGTTGTACAGAGTTCTCTTTACAAAGAAATCATTGTTTCATTTATGTTTACTTTTTTACTGTTTTAAGAAGCAATAAAAAATCATCCCAAACCAACCGATATCTATTGCCTTCCATGATCACTTAGATGGACATCTTGGATCTAGTGATTTTACATCTAATAGATTTTAGCTTTGCAAAAAGCAAACAATTGTGACAAATGTCCATTTATAAAGAATGTTCATTTATAAAAAATGTACATAAAGAATTAAATTTCTCACATAAACAAGCTATGAAAGCTTGGTTGCAATTGATGAATTAGAGATTGATAAGGGGACAAAATCAAGTAAGGTCATTAAAGTATGTGAGAAATACAAGTTATAAATTGATTTGCTTGTATGATGACACTTGTGTTGTTCTACAATAAGCTATTAAAGAAACACATCAAGTCAAATAAGTGAAGCTAATGGAGCTTATGATACAACAACCTCATTTGATTTTATTTTTGTTATTTTACATACTATGATAGAAATTTTACAAATTACAATCTATGTCAACATCACAAAACATCTTGAATGCAAATATTTAGTATCAACAACAAAACAATTTCTTCAAAATTAAAAGTAGAAGGATGGCATTCTAAATATGCAAATTTCAAATATGAATGCTTCCAATCATTCCAAATTGATAATATTTGCCAATCTTTCAAATGAGGTTTATCCTAACGTAATCAGCATTTTAAAATTGAAGCTAATCAAAAGAAAATTTTTAAAAATCTCCCAATATTTTTTTAATCTATGTCAAATGTCAGACATATGAGAAAATCGATCGTATATCATGTTTTTTATCGATCGATTAGATTGATCTTAACTCTACCTATTTCAACTACAATAATTGGTCATGCATTTTTTATAATGAATATTATCAAAAAAGCTACTTTTGAAAGCAATAAAAAAAGATGTCCTAAGAAAGAGAGATTATTCTGTGCAGAGTCCGAACACGTCCGGAGGTTAATCCGGATGCGCCACGTCACCCAATATACTATGCATTTGGTGACATAGCGCATCCAGATTAGCCTCCAAACTCGTCTGGACACCGCACATAATAATTCTTCCCTAAAAAGAGTCTTCATTTAAGAAGAGATTATTACGTACGGAGGAGTCAGAACGTAGCTTTTCATCTCGACTCCAATCTAATAAAACTACATAAAATTTTTATGAGAAAAAAATTAGGATGTTCCATCTGATTAGTAGTAATTTCTCCGATTTAGAAAGAGCTTTCGTAGGTGGCACGCGCTAGCACCGATGGTGGTTCAGATCCCGCTACATAGAGCGCCACACGAATCCAGTGAGAGTAGGTGGATCGGTGGGTGCGGTAGGACCCGACAGCAAACCGAGACAACTGCCAGGCTCCTTGGTGACGTGGGGTGGTGGGGCCCGTTCGTGATCCTCCTTCCTCATCGAACGGGAGGCTGCTGAGGACTGAGGCGAGGATGGCGTTTGGATGGCGGAGAATGGCCGAAATGGAAATACGGCGATGAGAGAGATCCGAACCGCAGAGATTCACTGAGGGCTTATCGCTTTCTCCCACCTTAGAAAAAACGAGAGGCTTTAGTCTATTTATATCGCAATCCTCGGCCTGATGATAGGGTCGGTAACGACCAGAAATTTTTCGGAAGAAAATAATTATTTTATTTTGGAGAGATAAATAAGTGGCGGTCTTTGGTCTTATTTGATTATCTTTAACTTATAATTAATTATTGGCGAGTAATGAAAGGGTTAAAAAAATGGTCAATTTGTTTTTATATAAAATATGTAGTATCTTAATATAATTTTCAAATATAATGATCAAAATGATATCATGAGTCAAAATAATCTCCAATCATTTAGGGCAAATTTTCACTCTAAGCACAATTAGGAAGGTAATTAACTTAATAAGCATGCTTTTAAAAATTTAAAAGTTGGCATAATCGTGCTTTTAATTGGCCACTTAGGCTGACTAGGCAGAGATGAGCCAGGTAGCCGTTATCTATTTAGAATTTAGGTTAAAATTGTCGACTTATGAAAGTCGCCCGTTGTTCAGGCGACTTGTAAGTCGCCCGTAGGACGGGCGACTTGTAAGTCGCCCGTAGGACGGGCGACTTACATTTAATATTTTTTAAAAAAACTGCACCACATGGATAAATGGTGTATTGGATTTAGAATGAAGAATTAAAAAAAAATTGAAATAGTAAGTATGAAACTTATATTGATATAAAATTTGAAATAGCGTATATACAAAAAAAAGTTCTAATAATTTGTATTAAGACTATATTTATCGACATTTAATTTTTTCAAAATAATAATATAAATTATAGCATTAATTTTATTTCTTAGATTTTCTTTATGAAGAATTATTTTATTTTTTGTTCAATTATATCCTGCGCAAATATTTGAATTATTTTGTCTAAAAAATATCATTAAGAGCATAGGATCCTTATAATGTCTCGTTTATTATGCAATGACATTTCATTTCACTTGCAGTATTATATCTCATCAGATGACCTGTCAAGTTTTATTGTGTTATAGGGCTGCATGTGATGGTTGAATATCATGACTCTCTCCTATTTAAAGAGTGCAAAGAAGAGACATGAAATATATTTGTAGAGATACTTGAGATATTCAGAATGTTTTGATCATATATGGAGAAGCTGAAAGGTGTTCCCAACAAAGAAAGATTTGATGATGCAAGTCGAAGAATGCATCCTTGTATAGCACGAGCTGGTGACAGTCCGTTGCATCAACAAGCGAATGCGAATGAGATCTTTAGGTGTTGCGTCCACGAATTATCAGAAGATGAGGATAATTGCCTTTGGAATATGTATTCTGAGTTAATTAAGGTTAAACTTTATAGGACAAGAAATTTCTTAAATGTCGCCGGTTGAAAATCTCTTATAAAGATCAGATGAAGGAGGTATTACCTGATGATCAGCTCAAACAGTTCTTCAATATTGAGGACTGGCAAGACCTGCAATATGAGTTTGAGGTCGATATAAAATGTTATCCAATACAAACACAGCTCCAATCATGCTTACATGTGCTACTTAGGAATTAGAAAATCTATGTTAAATTAATGTTTCTATCTTTTATGCGATTTTTATTTTCTAGGTTTATTTTGTTGAAGTAGTTGTTCTTGTTTGTATTGTAAAATCAGTCAAAATGCCTAGTCTTATAAAATTATTTTTCCTAACTTGTATTGTTAAATTACTTCTACATCTACAAGGTGTAAGGTCCCATCAAATTATATTTACTGCTCAGTAGGTGTTGTGAATTCATTTCATATTGACGTATTATATATATTAGTATGTATTGTCAAACCACTTTATTTTGACAGAGCAGTAGGTGTTATGAATTCAATTCATATTGACAAATAATATATATTAGTATGTGTTGGGAAATTCAACTCCAAGTTATGCATCTATTTTAAAATAATATTTATATGTTGGATGAGTACTTCTGCTTACTAGTTTATAAAATCATTAACGTTTAAATAATTTGTATAATGAAATCATTACGTACTGCTAAATAAACATGTGTTATCTCATCTGTTTGTCTTGTAAAATTAGCTTTTATATTGAAACATCACTATATATTGTCACATCATTCTGAGCTATCAAATTATATCTTATCAGATCAAGTTGTGTTGACAACAGATTATAATTAATATAATATGCTTCAATGCTTCTATAAATTGAGGATAGCTTTCTTGTGTGGATGAATGTAATAGTTATCCTCCATTCTCCAATTTCTTTGCAAATATTTATCTAGAATGTATAGGACATCAAAAATCCTTTCTAAGCAAATAATTATGGAGGGCAATACTCGTTTGAGGGAATTCTTAACGCATTTCACTGATGAGGGGTTAGAAGTGATGGCATGAGCAAATGACATATATCATTGTTGTATACATTTTTGGTCAGATATGGAAGACTGCTTATTATGGCACACACACGTCGAAGCTATGAATATTTCTAATGAGAAGGATGGTGCCGGTTTGAATGATGCAGGTTGGAGATTTCTGAAAAAGAGATTTTAGAAATTGAGGGGACATCTAGCACCTATTAAGGTTTTGAAGGATAGATACGCTAAAATAAGATGACGTGAAGATGGGTCCTTTCATGTGATTGTGAAAAACCCAACGTCTGATATAGATCACTGCATCCTTTACAAGAAATGGCATCCCGTGGCTGATGTATTCCTTGTTGAAACATATAACAACTTGGCATTTCTTCCTGATAGAAGGAGAAAGGAGTTTCTAAGTGCTTCGGATTGGCAATGTGTCCAGATTTGGTTCAAGAACAAATTCAGTTGATGCCCTACTCAAACCCAAATCCAAGCTCGTATGTGAATGTTGGTCAACAATAAATGAAGGCATGCTCATCATTTATTTAACCACCTTATGTGTCTTAGTTTACTAATTTTCAAGTGTTGTTCGAGTGTAGTGTGTTAGTACGTAATGTATTACTTTGCTAAAATTTATATTGTACTTACTATCATTTTATGTTGTTGAGTTAGTAATTTGTGTTGAATGAGCGTACTTCTTAAGAAGATTTAATGTTCATTTTTATTTTTTGATGGATATGACTGTGTTTTAGATTATCTCATTAGTTATCTAGTAAGTTTAATTTTTTTTAAATTAATATTTTATAAGGAAAGTGGATACTACATTAGCTTAAAGAAAGACAAAACAAACTCATATTCATTGGTCACTAGATACATCAACATCAGCAAAAGTCTACATAATATATAATAAAAATATGACATCAACTAACATCTCATACATCCTCTATGGGGTAAAGCATCACTGTCTGGTGTGTAATGCTGTGATGGATGTACAGGCTTGTCACGTAACATATGATGCTCGACCCCAATGAAGGCTTGCTGCTCCACCCCAACTGTGCTTGCTGATGTACTGTCTGGAACATACTCATGTGGGAACCAGCCTGGTGTAGACTGATGAGTCGGCTAAGTAAAGAAATCCTGAGGAAGTCCCAAATCTTCATACAATGATGATCATGCATCTGTAGATTGAGGATCTACTGTCACTGGAGTGAAGGTACCACATGGATGCCCAGTGTATCCATGCTCTGAGTAATTGTCATCAAGAATATTAACCTCTCTACGCGAATCCACTATCATCTCAGTAATTCTCTTAATAACACTTTCGGCATTACTGTAGTCATCAGAACTCACTAAAGGTAGCACTGCCCTATATGTGTCCAGGAAGAAATTAAGCTTAAAGAAGGGAAAAAATTAAACTACTATAAGGACAAAATTCTTCCGTAATGAAATGTATAACACACTGATTTTACTTACCAGATATCGCTCTGTAGGTGCTCTGGGGTAGTATGTTGTCGGTGGTATTGAAGGTGGCTTCAACATGTACAATGTCGCCCATGACCTAAACCATTATAGGTATTCCTGATGTGGGCTCCGAAAATTCGGCCCCGGCCTCCTCCCGCTTTATACTTTCTTTTGGGGGAGTTTTAATGGAATAAGTTCTGGGGTACATTTTAGAAGGCAGATGGGTTTGTAGATAAGATACTACCCAGAGATTTCGCCCTCATTTTATGAGGACTTTATGATCTGAGTTCTGGTTTCCTATAGGCGTAAGCCCCTATAGTTAATTACCCCTCCCGATCACGAGAGAGAACTTTCGATTAAGGCTAGTCATCAATCAGATACGTATAGATACGTGCATCTGGCATATAGTAGCAGCATGAGTTGGGAATTTGAGGATTTCAGAATTTAGAAAATTGGAAGATTTGGAGATGAGTGATTGATATTTAAAATTGAAAGTTTTCACCATCTAGCACTCAAAGCAGATGGTGGGGGAATGGATGATAGACCCGACCAAGATCCCATGGTTCCGTCATCCCGGGCCATCGTGATCCCTGGTCTACTTAGTCAGAGGAGGTAGTCGACCCAATTTGACAGAAGGATCCTTGTCGGCAACCATGGGTTGCTTCGTCTAAGGGTACCTTGTAGACCTGGGGTGGGTATTTGCCTAAGGGGACAAATTTGAATCCACCTTAGCTAACAGAGGGCTTTGTACCCTATTGATTATATCCTATTGATTCATATCTCAAGGATTTGATGTCATTGGGGAGCATACGGGCTCTGGCCATAACCATAATATAATGGTGCCATTTGGCGGCGACCACCTGGTTCAGAGGGCCCCGAGTCATAACCGTTTATCCTGCAGTGCCATTTGGCGGCGAAACTGTCGGTTAGAGGACTCGTACCACGTCCTTGCTGGCAGGAGATTATTTGAGAATAGATCCTAGTGATATTTTTGACCAGGCATTAGCTTTATGTGAGCTGAAGTAAATTTTAATTTGTCCACCTCGGTAAACTGTTGCGGAGGGTGGATGTGTTTTGCTTTAAGGGTTTTGATAGTTGGATTTCAATTTTTAAATATTTTCAGAGTTTGGGATTTTGGGAATTTTTGTGGAGTTTTGGAGTTTTGAGTATTTGGGTGGTATTTTAAATGATATGTGTGGACCCCTTTGATTGAGGTTTGCATTCAACACGGCCATCATCGAGGTAGAATGGGGTCATTTATATTTATGGGTTGAATCTTGTCGACTCTATCGGGCTATCGATAGAGGATCGGGTTTCGCAGGCTTTATGCCTTTATTGGTGAATTCTCTTGATTATAGGCCTTGAAGGCTTAATATGAACGTATAAAATAAATATCTCGGTCGACCTCGCGACCGTATATTTATTTAATAATTCGAGCCATGTCAACTCCTATCTACCCGTATAGGATGATCGGGCTCGAACTGGAATTCACTTATTGACCCGCGCAGTATCCCTAGACGTCACGTGTGCACTAATAACACACTCGTTGGGGCCCATGCGGGTTATGATTATACTTACCCCTTTTTATGTTCCTATGTGTATACAAATTAATGTGCACATGCGGGGGATACTTTTGGAATATTTATAAACGCCTTCTGTCCGCTTACATAAATATTACGGATCCGGTGGCGTGCTGTAGTAGCTCGGGGATTGAGCTGTTCGTTGCTTTGTACAAGCAGACTGTCATGCACTAGTTGTTTACTGCAAGGGGATTGTAGTGCACTAATGAATCTCCTGCCTGCAATCCACAAATAACTGCATTTGCATGATGCCTTTGTTTGTAATCATTACTTTGCATATAAATCCTCTAGTGCTAGACACATGCATTTGTTGTAATTACTCTATATTTTACTTGTGGTTGACACACTAGGCACATAACGAATCTTCCCTGATAACTCATAGGGACCCGTATTTGATATATTAACTTTGCATTTCACTTTTGAATAGCACATTAGATACGCAGTAAGGTTTCCTACAGCAGCTCGTAGGAGTTCATATCTGCTGCAGTTCTCTTTTGTATTTGCCCATAGTGGTGTTGAGTATACGACGAGTCTTCTATAGAAGCCTGTAGGCACTTGTATTTGATGTATATTTGCTACCTTTGCTCGTAAATAGTTTATTATTCATGCAGCAAATCTAATGCAACGGCCCGTAAGTATTCGAATTTGTTGGACAACTTCTATTTTGTCTGTGACAGATTGGTGTAGTTGCCTACAACTGAATAATGCTGACTACATAGAAACTGCATTCTTCTAGAATTATTTAAAGATGACATATCTTTCATCTCATTGTATGTTGAATCCTCCTCCTTGTAGGGGACAACTACATTTACTTGCCGCTGTCTTATTACAGGCTGCATAAGTACCTTAGTACTTATCGTAGGCTCCTCGTATCCTTCTTGTAGATGGTATGTTGTGTGCATAGCAGAACTTCTACCACTGCTCGTAGGAACTTGCATTTATTTTGTATCATCAGCCTATGCTTGCAGAAGACTGGTGTACTTACTTGATGTCAAGTGACGGTTGGTTGCAGGGATGTTAGTGCATTCCTTGTACATGGTCATTGATGGATCCATCAAGTCTATTACATGTTTGTTTTGTTACTCATGAATGACCCTTCAATCCTCATTAATTATGAGGTTCCACTTGCTTGTTTGTATATAGATATTGATTTATTGTTATATTCATGTCCTTGCGATCAAAATCCATGTTTAAAGACAAGTTCTTTGTCGCCTTTGAGAATGATCTGCAATACACATAATGGTCCTAGAAGTATTCATATTGATAGGTACTTGCAAGCCCATCATTATGCATATCAATTTCTTTCGTTTGTAGGAGACAGATGCATTTACTTGCCACTACCTCATTGTATGCTGTATGAGTATTTTAACACTTATACTAGACTCCTTGCATCCTTCTCATAAAAAACATGTTGTATACACAGTGAGTATTCTACAAATGTTTGTAAAATTCATCATTTCAACTTGCAAGTTGATTATATTTTGCATTAAAGCTTTCGTTGATACAGGTAGGAGATGCTCGTGCATTTTACAGTTGGATGCTGTCACTTATAAGTACAGTGTACTTAATAATATGGGAACTGTTGTAGGAGTTTGTTACATTTACATCATGTTCACCTTCACCATTCACATGTTTCGATGATTGATGTTTTCTTATGATTGAAGTGTTATGCGACCATGAATCTCCTCACACTAGTTATGTTTGCATTCACTACAATTCTTCCGCATGGCCTCTTAGTAAGTGGTCATGTTTATTAAGAGCTTGCATCATTGTCTGAGAGTGAACACATCAAGTCATTGAGGCTCTAACATAGGTCCCTTATTCACTTGAGTTTGAGTCCAATTGGTTTAGGTCATATTCTCTTAATATTCAATCAAGTTCAAGTATGAACTTATTTCACTTAGATTCAAATATTTTATTAATTGTTTGAATCCCTTGTGTCACTTTCAAGTAGAGTTCAAGCCTGAACTCAGTTCCAGTTTGATTCGAGTCCACTGTTGTCCAAATCTTTGACATTTTGTTCAAGTTCTGTTGACATCCGCTATGTTTAAGTCAAATCAAATCCAAGTTCACAAGTCCTTGCAATTCTTTTTCTTGTGTTCAAATAGTTTGACTTGAATTTACATGTTCAAGTTCAAGCCCCAAATCTTGTCCAAATATGAGTTCAATTCAACATCATTTAATCAACTTTGATTTAGGTTAGATTTTATGTTCATTTGAATTCAGTTCATGTGGTCTTTTTGAGTTCAATTAGGTCCAAGTGTGATCTTCTGTTCACCCAAAATTTCGGCAGCTTCTCAGCGTCTCCCCCATTTAGGGGAAACTACGAGAAAACTGGGCCTTTCTCACCACGCTAAGAAAAGCGTGTATGGTAGGTGCCCTCTTTCGAGGACACCATGGCCATGTAAAATTTTTGTCCCCACCACGCTAAGAAAAGCGTGTATGGGTCTTCGATATGTACCTGCATTGAAACATCATAGTTTGCTTTCCCTGCAGGTACAGATCCGCGTACGGGTACTTAAGAGTTATCCTGACCACGCTAAGAAAAGCGTGCACCAGGCTTACCCACCTCATCGTAGGTGTCGCACCGGGTTCCCTTCCCACCATGCTAAGAAAAGCGTGTATGGGCGGTTTGCCGGCCTGACACGAACGTCGAGGATAGGATTTTGGGTGATTACCCGCTCGTTGTATGCACCGCACCGGGGCCCCATCCCACCACGCTAAGAAAAGCGTGTATAGGCAGTTTTCCGGTCCACTACAAACAACAAAGTAGGCTCTCGGAGTTTTAAGTTCAGAAGTTTATACCTGACGACCGGCAAAGTTGGTGTTGGCGCACGGATCGAGGTAAGAGAGAGGCAAGCATTTCTCTTTTTCTTTTAAAATTAATTATAATTGATATTAAGTAATTATAATTAATTATATAAATTTATTTTTAATTAATTAATTATAATTAATTAAAATAATTAATTATAGCTTATTAAAATTAGTTAGTATAATTAGTTATAATTAGCTTTAATTATAACTAATAAATATTAATTAACTTTAATAAATAATAATTAATAGTAATTAAATATTATGAATCATAATTAATTAAAATAAATACTAATTAATTAATTAAATTAATTATAATTATTTAATTAAAATTAATTATGATTAATCATAATAATTATAATTAAATAAAAATAAAACAAATAAATAAAAAAAACTCAATCTCTCTCTCTCTATTTTCTCTGGCTCTGCAATTTACAGGATTTGGCCGAAGAAGCACGCGAAAGGGAGGGATTTACCTTCACGCAAGCGAGCTCGTGTCACTGGTTCCGACTCCACAAGGAGGGAATGTCTTCGGGAGAGCGAAGTCGGTCAGGCTAGGGCAAGGAGGCGTCGGTTTCAGCAGCTTGTGGAGATCGGAAGTAGGGAGCTCTCTCTCTCTCTCTCTCTCTCTCTCTCTCTCTCTCTCTCTCTCTCTATCTACTTGCGTGAGACGTCGGTACAGCAAAGGCTCGATGGGGCTGAGGATTTGGCCGTGGATCGAAGGAAGTGGGGGAAGGCGTCGGGCCTGGGGGTATGCGACGGTGAGGAGAAGATCGTGGGATGGGGTTTGCTTCTACTTCGGCTGCTGAGGTTCGGTCTGGCGAAGGAGATCGGAGAGCGAGAGAAGCAGGGAGATCGGGTTGGTCACGAGAGGGAGGAAGGAACGTGAGAGGAGTTCGGGAGTTCTGCGATCGAGATCCCCAATCTCTCCCTTCGGCTTCGTTTTATAAGCATGGGAAGGCAGTTTTTTTTGTGAAGGTTTTGACGCGAGCGGTGCCGAATTAGGTACGAGTCACTGTAGCAAGCGGCGGGCCTTCGATGGGATTTACGGGTATGTAGGATTTTTTGTATTATTATTTTTTTGTTATCTCATTTCAGAGGTCAACACCTAAATAAAGTGCACAGTATCAGGTCCAACAATGATTCCTTCAACAATGTATGCTCGTCTATCCGCCCACAATCAAATGTATGGTAGGTGGTACACTATCCAGTATGTATCAGCTTTACCACGCCCATCTACTCACTCAAAATTGGGCTCTATAGATTAAACCTCCGTAGTAGGAATAAGCCTAAACTGTCGAACAACTCTATCTGGCAGGTGCCACTCCACCCGAGTCTAACAAACAAGAGGCTATTTTTTTAATTAATGATATTTTTTTAATTAATGGTTGTGTTATCATACCCCATTCACACATAATCTCATGACTATTTTTTACGCATTGATTTATAATTAGTTTCTTAACTTTTGTAATTACGTAAAACTTTAGTATGAGGATATAAGTTGCATAAAACCAATTCATAGTATAATAAATGGATATGCTTAATGATTACTCAAAAGTATATTTACTTTGAAATATATATAGACTTACAAGTCTAAAATAATATTTAACCAAAACACACTTGTTTATATTACTACTGGAGAACAGACAAATACTAAATAACTTACACTACAATGCAAAGTTCTTTTTTAGCAACACCAAACATAAAGGAAACAATAATGTAATATTACATAACTTGCACACCAACACACACATATCATATGGAGATAAGCTTCAGATCAATAGTTTCATGAATGCTTTGCACTGTGTGTTGGGCAGGTTATTCTATTATGCCCAATTATATGATAATAACTGCATACCCTGCTACTTTGATGCATTGGTTCATCCATTGTATTTCTGTATCGAGTAATCTTGGGCCTACCGGATCTCCTTCTAAAGTTTGGAGGGCTCAAAGGGTACAGACCAGCCAGAGGATCATGAGTTGGCCAGTATTCCTTATCTGGTATTATGTAAAATTCATCTAGGTAAGTCATCTTAAAGTTATTCATTGTGTAGTACTCCGAAA
Source organism: Dendrobium chrysotoxum (assembly GCA_019925795.1). Taxonomy (NCBI): domain Eukaryota; kingdom Viridiplantae; phylum Streptophyta; class Magnoliopsida; order Asparagales; family Orchidaceae; genus Dendrobium; species Dendrobium chrysotoxum. The sequence continues at coordinate 60,107,506 of CM034313.1, forward strand.
CATACTCCAGATGACTTATTCTAACTGATGCAGTTGAACTTATTACATGAGGACATGGCATGTGATAAATAATAGTCATTCCACAACTATATAAATTTTATTAACACCCGGTGTAACATCCACACGGTATGATCTTGATGACATATCAAATACTTGAAACTCACGCATATTAATCCACGTAGGCACCAGTATTTTTCTTGCATCAGTTTCAAGTTTTTATAATTTAGCCTGGACTTATGGGGAGAAAATGTTATTATTCTGGTGTTCTTCAGTAGTAATAATATCGAGTCGTTAGATAAACATTCGAATAACATTATAATATATGGAAGTAATGAGAGCTTGTATGTGATCTCTTTAATATGTCATTAAAGGCTTCTAATGTGATAGTTATCATTACTCTGTATATGAATCCACCATCAAATATCAAAGTCCACTTTGACACATCCCTTTCAACTAACCATTGATGAAGTTCAGGCTTTATTCTTATTATATCTAACATGCTCTGATTGAATATTTCTATTTCATTGGTAATACCAGCTGTATACATCTTCTGGCATAGAAACTCCACATCAGATACTCCCATTTGTCGAATAGCTTTCTTAAAGTTTACACGTAAGTGTCTAAGATAGTAATGATGTGCTGCACCTAGGAATATGTCCCTACATCCATGCACTAACACAACATACTGATCAGATATGATACAGAGATTACTTTTAGTAGAAATCATGAATCATGGTAATAAACCATATCCAAGAATCATTGCACTATGACTCCATAATTCCAAAAGCTAATGGGAAAAGGCCATTATTCGCATCAAACCCAACAGCTATGAGTAATGTTTCCCTATACTTACCCAATAGGAAAGTCTCATCTAGGCTAAGGACGGGTCGACAAAACCTCCTACCAGTGATAGATGGCCCGAAAGCCCAAAATAACCTTTAAACTTTATGTGAACTAGAGGATTGAATTGTGTACATAGTTCTGGGCATAGCTTGAATAATACCTTCCATAAACAAATTCAGTGATCAATAAGACTCTTCCCAACTGCCAAACACTACCTTAATAGCCTTCCAACGTGCATCCCATGCTTTCATGTATGAAACTTTAATGTTAAACTTTGCCTCAACTCTTTCAATTATTTCTCTAAGTTTAATATCTATTTATTTTCTTATTGTTGGAATAATAAAGAAGCTAATGAACTGTGAATTACATTGCCTGTGACCTGCTTGAAGAATAGGGTTCGTGCACATATGTGGACCTTTTATGGTAGCTATCTTTCATACCCCACCCAATCGCTTGCTTAGGCTAGCATGTAAATGCTAAGGATATTTTACCAGCAGATTATTATGTTGTATACAAGCAACTATGAACTTTTGTTTGTTTGAAGCCACCACGACAAATTGAACATTATTGGTAATTGACCAACCGTGCAAGGTAATTTGCAGTTCAGATTTTTGACGGAAACACATATGCTCTACCAATTTAGTCGGATTGATAAATTCATCATCTGTAATGCTAAAAATATTACTACTATCAGGTGCAACCTCCGCATTCCACTGACGTGTAGTCTTTGAAATCTCAAAATATTTATTAATAGATGTCATGCCCTCTTTTGTATTTCCAGTCCTTATACAGTAATCACGAATAATATCATTAGTATTTGGTTGAACACCAATATTCATAAATCAGGATCATGGAGGATATCATCAAACTCTTCATCCTCATCATCACTTGAACCACTGCTCATTATCTCATACCCTTCATCATTGAGTATAGAAGCAGATAATCTAATATCTTTGACTTCAAAAATAGAAGTAGACTGGGATTGTGTAGAAGGGCCGGCCAAATTCTCTTGGTATGTGATTGGTGTGGATCTACATTTATACAAATATAATATTAGATAATGATGAATAAGATTTAACTTTAAAAAAAATTAATAATTTTCTTCACAACTAACATACTCTAGATGTACATTTGGGATTGGCAAGGCCATCTCCACAGCATCATGCATCTCATGTACATGATCTAATACGACTGAATTATGAATTTGAGTTGATAGATCTTCATCCAAATTGATATTATTAGGAATTTTCTCAACCTCCACATACAAAATCAGAACTTCAGAAGCAGCCAATGATAATGCAAATTTACAACCTTCATCATCCTTAAGCTTTGAGGCCATGAATTGGTTACCCAATGGAAAACGACCCACAATGGTCACTGCGAACTTTGAGGGATCGAACTTCAGCACCCTAAGAACCTGATCCTTCAACTGCTTCATACTCGAGTTGAATGGAACTTGTAGGGGACGACATTTACCACCAATATATGTTGGCAAAAAATTATCATCTAAGGATAACTCTTCATCATATAACAACATAAAAGATGGTGGTCAAGTACTCATTTTAAATACCTACATTTACAATAAATTTAGGTGGTCGTGCACTCATATATTTATGTCATCGAGACAATCATCAAATTCATAACTTTCCACACTATTTTCCAATAAAATTCCAATTAATAAAATTTTACTATGTTAATATTATCATTAACTCATTAAATATAAATGTTATAAATAGTAATATTAATGTTTCCTTATAAACCCATAAAAAAAGTTAACAAAAATGTCTACAATTTTCTCAATAAACATTTTGGAATTATTTTTATTTAGTTATATTTACTAACACTATCAGAAATTACATGATATTTATTAAAAATAAGTAATAAATATTAATATAATTAAAGATCGATTTAATTATCGACATATGTTTGGACAAAATTAAGGAATAATTCTATTAGAATAAATGCTTAGATTAAATTACAAATTTAGATACTAACTAAATGTTAGCTGAAATCAAAATTTGACACTACAAAAATAAATTTATATATAACCCATTAAATATATAAATAATTACAATAAAATCAGACTAATAATTATAAAACAAAAAATTAACTTCCCCCATAAACATCATAAGTTGTATGGGTAAATCACATTCAAACACATCATAAGTAATATCTACTAAATCCTATAAAATATTTTTCATTACAAATTCATCACCAAGCCAACCTATTAACGACACATTTGATGGGTGAAGAAACTAACAAAAATTTGCTTTTTTGCATGATTTAGCATACTTTCTAAATATTCCCTATAATATTAATTTTTAACCATTTCCAAACTTCTTTTATGCAAAATAAAAAACAAAAAAATTCATGAAAAATGATCATTCCATAATACAATATGCATTTGCATTTCAATCTGCACTATTACATGGTAGATTTTCATATTTTTAGCATTTCTAAACTCCATTTTGCAAGTGGGATAAATTTAATGAAAAAAATAAAAAAAAAACATATAACTATACCTTCACTCGATGAAGTTGGGCAGCAGGTCGGAGGGGACGTGAGCACCGATCGGGAATAAAGAAGGAAGGAGAAGAAATGGGGATCTCCATCCATTTGAAAAAAATTCGGGATATGAGCTAATCGTCCGTCAAACGGGGGATTAACGTATTCCACGTTAATTGCCCATTAAATGGGCGATTTTGGTAAGGATGGCTAATCACTTATTAAACGGGCAATTATGTCTACTTTTAAATTCTTTTAATTGTATGCTTATTCATCTAATTAAAGTTTAAACGATGCTTAGTGTTAAAATTCACCCAATCATTTAAAAGTCTTCTTTTAATATTGTTGGGTCCAGGATTATTCGCGGCGGTAGAGAAATATAAATTTACGTCTTAACGTTGCACGAAAATCCAGCACACAATCAGATAAGAGAGAGGGTGCAGTATACATAAGAGACACCAAGATTTTTACATGGAAAACCCCTAAAAAAAGGGGAAAAACCACGGGGTCTGGCCCAGCATGAATGAATCCACTAGTACTTGTAGTTGATTACAAATGAGGTCCTTCTTTGGGAGAAGGCCTTATCTTGAAGTACATCTTATAGAGTACATTACATGGTGAGGATACAAAAAGTCATTATTGACATGTTCATTTGGTCTGAAAAACTGTAGTTAGTGGGCGACGTGAGTCAAAAGGACCATAGTCGGCTGGCGACGGAGGTCAGAAGGATTGTAGTCGGCAGAGATCGTGGTCAGAAGGACCGTTGCCTGGCGATGGAGGTCAGAAGGACCATTGCTTGGCGAGGGAGGTCAGAAGGACCGTAGTCGGCAGATATCGTGGTCAGAAAGACCGTTGCCTGGCGATGGAGGTCAGAAGGACCGTTGCTTGGTGAGGGAGGTCAGAAGGATCGTAGTCGGCAGAGATTGTGGTCAGAAAGACCGTTGCCTGGTGAGGGAGGTTAGAAGGACCGTACGTAGTAGTAGTAGGGCAATACTTTGACAGAAGTCTGGACCTTATGCTGTTGTCCGGCAGAAGTCCCGCATCATTCTGATGTCAGGCAGAACTCTGGCATTACTTGGGAAGAATTCCAGCGTCACTTGGGCGTCTGGCGGAATTCCGGCGGTGGTCCGACGGTGTTCCGGCGGTGGTCCGACAGTGTTCCGGCGGTGGTCGAGGAGGAGTTATTCCCTCCTAAGCTTCTCTTCTTCTCTTCTCTTCTCCTTTCCCTCTTTGCCCCGGTCCCCCTCAAGAGAAAATGAGGGCTCTATTTATAGATTTTCTAGAGTGGCATAGCCCGTAAATAGATGAAAGATCAGGGGCAATTATGGAGTGATCCGGATGGACGACTGATGATGAATCCCTTGATCATGGACCGTTTATTGAGCATTTGAAGGCCCTAATGATATCAGAATTTGATGATCTTAGGTTCGTTGGATTCGTCTCGTCGAGCCGCTCAATTTGATTATAAGCATGTCACTTTTGGAAACTATTTGGTAATTCGAATTATGGATTGAACCTTCCAAACGTGCTTTAGGTCTTTGATTTGGACTCATTTGGGCTCGGATTGAGTTGAATTTGGTGTCGTTGGGTTCGTATTTCCGAGACGTTCAGTTCGACTATAAGTTTACTGAAATCGGAGTTTAGATGATCTCTGAATTAATTTTTGAAGTTTCCAACATGATTTTTGCCTCGAGATTCGTGCCCGATCAACATAATTCTTTGATGATACATCAGCTGCCCCCTTATTTTCAGACGTCGAAGTTTCATGAGTCTGAAAATACTTGTTCCGACATTTCACATTGGCCAAATCGCAAAAAATTATGTTCCAAAAATTAAATATTTGCTCGAACTTGATCATAGAGGTCCCGTTGAGCTCCGACAGTGTCGAAATTGAGTCCGGAACGTCGAAAAATGTGTCCAGGGACCCCTAAAATGTCTAGTTTGGACCGTCCGGGCCAAAAATCGGAGCTCAGGATCGCGTAGGCGGCCGAACCAGCCGGCCGCCGGCAGCGGCGGCACGGAACCGCGCCTGGACCCGCCCACGGCCCGCCTGGGCCAGCTTGGCCCGCGCCTTGGCCCGCTCGGCCCGCGCCTGGGCCCATCCGCAGCTGGCCGCGGCACTTGGTTGTGCCGTTTGGCCGGCGGTTAAGAAACCGCCTGCCGGTTTTAAAATTTATTATTATTATTATGGTGGGGCCCAAAAAATTCAAAAAAATTCCAAAAAATTCAAAAAAATTCAGGGAATTTGATAAAATTTTTGGAATCCTCCCCCCTCAAAAATACTATAAATAGACCCCCAGGGCCTAGGAGAAACTCGCCCCTTCTTCCTTTCTCCTTCTAGCTTTTGGCATTTTGAGGCCTTCCGCCGTTTTTGAGTAGGTGACTTTCCCTACTCGACTCGGCGCCCCTCTCTTTGCGTAGAAGTTAGCGTATTCCTCTCTTCTCCCCTCTAGCTTCTAGCATTTTGAGGCATTCCGCTATTTTTTAGTAGGTGACTTTCCCTACTCGACTCGGCGCCCCTCTCTTTGCGCAAAAGTTAGCCGCTTCCCCTTTTCAGGAAGGGAAGCGGAATGGGAGTTAGAAATTTCTCTCCTTTAAGAGATCATGTGGAGGTGAGATGTTAGTCGGAGGGAGTCTGAAGATGGTCGGAAGTCAGACGTCGGGAAGAAGTACGGCGTTGGGTAGAACTCCGACGAAAATCCGTCGGCGGGAAGAAGTCCCACGACGGGTAGAAATTCAGTGTCAGGTAGAAGCCCGACAAATCTCTGACGACGGGCAGAAGTCCGACGTCGGGAAGAAGTACAACGTCGGGTAGAACTCCGACGAAAATCCGTCAGCGGGCAGAAGTCCCACGACGGGTATGTTGACCTCATTTTTGTATGAGATCAGTAGGACCAATCCAGACCTTAAGATTTTTCCCAATTCTTAGGATCAATCTTAACCCTAGGATCAATCTGATCTTAGATCAATCCAGACTTTAAGATCAATCCCAATTCAAATTAATCCAGACCCTAGAATCTACTCTAGATCCTAGGATTCTACCTGACTCTAGATCATATGATCCTCTTAGACCTTAGGATTCTCCTAGATCTATCTAGAGCTTAGGATTCTTCTAGATCCTAAGACTATTCTAGACCCCAGATCCTAGGATCTCCCTAGGACTTCTAGATTCTAGGATCTTCCCAGACTCCAGTCCCTAGGATCTATTCTAGACCCTAGGATTCCCTTAAGCTGATTTGGACCCTAGGACCTATTCTAAACCCTAGGATTCTTCTAGATCAATCCAAGCTTCAATTCAATCTAAACTTAATTCAAATTCTATCATTCAAACTCAAAATCCAGCTTAAAACCAGAAATCCAGATCAAATTCCAAGGCCAAAGGTCTAAGTCCTGAAAGCCTTTTCCAGTGAATCTTTGAATAATTCAAAACCCTATCAAATGACCTCTGATTCAAGGTCTGTCAGTTCCAAACGGATGTGATATGTTTCTAGAGGCAACCCTCCAAATTTGAGCTCATTCTGAGATCTCTAACCTCAGAAATTGAATTGAAATCCAAAGGCTGTAAAACCTTCAAATATTTACAATCCATGCCACTGGACCTACCACCCAGTGGATTTTGATCCTGGAGCTTTCTCCAAAGCTCCAAATCACCTCCAGACCCTTGATTATGACCCATTGAGCATTAAACTGTATTTTGTTGGACTCAGTTTGACCCCCAGTTGACCAGGGTCAAAATGACCAAAATACCCCTATGGGGTGTAACTGGTCACTTGAACCAAATGAGCTCCAAATCAAATGCAGTCACTTCCAGCAAATTTCAAATGTCAAACCAAACCCATTGAACCCAGAACCAGCCCTTGGGTCAACCTGATTGACCAAGTCAACCTAGTTGACCTAGAAGACCCCTTTAGGGTCAAAACAGGTCATTCTGACCAAATGACCTCCCCAGACCTTGGGACCACCACCATTGGTCTCCAAATATCATTTCAAATCTGTTGAACCCATTTCCAAATCCTGGACCCACCTGGTTGACCAAGTCAACCAGGGTTGACCTAAAAGGCCCATTAAGGGCCCAAATAGGTCATTTTGACCAAATAACCTCCCCAGACCTTGAGACCACCACCAGCAGACTCAGAATGTTATTCTGAACTGGTTGGACCCAATCCATGACCCTGGGTCAACCTGGTTGACCAAGTCAACCTAGTTGACCCATTAGGCCCATTAAGGGCCTAAACAGGTCATTTGATCTAGATGACCCATTTAAACCTTGAAACCACTTCTACCAGACCCTATTTATCATTTCAAACTTATTGAGCTCAACCCAGGACCCTAGGTCAACCTGGTTGACCAAGTCAACCTAAGTTGACCAGATCAATCTTTAAGCTTTTACACTTTGAATCAAGCCTCAAATGTATTTCAGACTTTGTTCAAAACCCCATTAAGATCTTTTGGACACATCCCTCAACAGTTAGGACTTGGTGGGACCCTTGATCAAGTCACTAGTTGACTTGGTCAACTAAACTAAGTTTAGTCAAATCTAGCCAATTGGGATCAAATCAACTCATTCCATCCAATCATTACTTTCAAGCCATCAGATCCATTTCAAATCATGGCCTTAATATGATCCAATGCTTGGCTAACCTAATTCAAGTCTAGTTGACCAAGTCAACATATTGATACTTGGTCAAACTAGTTCAAACCCTCTTAAAACCTTCAAGCTCTAATGTTAAGCCATCAAACTCCCCTTGAATCAACCCAACCAGGTTTTAAGGCTTCCTCCCTTGCCACCTCAGCATGGTTTGACTAGTTGACCAGTCAAACAGTCAATTCAAGCTTTGGGATGAGTCAAACTTGGTTAAATGACTAAAATCATTTACTCAAACTAACCTATTCGATTTTATCCCATTCCAGCAGCTAGTAAGACTTTCTAGAGTCTTCTTAAAACAGATTTAAGCTCTAGATTAGGTTTAGATTAAACCTAATCACCTCCCATGTGCATATGAGGACAAAGCCCACTTTCCATGTGGCTTGTCCTCTTGTCCTTTTATTCCCCTGCCCTCTAACTGCCTAGGGCCACTTGGCATTCATCCAGGGGTCCCTCTAGCTGATCCTAGCCGTCCCTTAAGTCCAGGGATCATTTGAATAGGGTAAAGCTCTCTTAGGGCTCTCATTCTCATCTATCCAATCTCTCACCACACTAGAGCTCCCCTGGCTGGACCTTGTTTCGTTCAAGCTTCTAGGGTCATCCTATTGACATTCCAAGTCAAGATCAGCCAGTCAAAGCCGCCGCTGGCGAGCTTCCCGACGTGTTGAATTCCGTCTAGCTCAAACTCCAGTCAATCCGTAGCATTTCAGACCGTGGATTTAACTAGGGAAAGTTGCGTGGACAAACGACAAGTTCAGAGATATCAAATACGGTCCAAACCGTCCATTAAATCGAGGTATAATGCTAACCCTAGCTTAGGATATTTAGGGTTAATTAACTTCGTGTTAAGCGCGTATTTTATCTTGAAATCAACTCCACATTAATGCTCTTCATAATAGCTATCCATATTTAAAATTTCATTAAAATTGATTGAGTATATCGAGCGAAAGATCCAGAATATCCCTTCTAGGTCTCATTCGTAATACGTATCAGTGGCACGTTTCCTGGACTGTCGATCGCTCGATCAACGGTCCGGATTAAGCTGCACCACGCTCCGTTCTAACCGCGCGGTCCGCTTGGTTGTCCAGATCTTGGTTCAGCTTAATCCTGGTCGTTCAATCCAGACAGCGGGAGATCAGGTGGTCCTGGTCGCTTGCTTACGTGGATAAAGTCTTTGCGCGTGGGCCCGCCGCCGAGCAATCATTAGATGATCATTGCGCATTCCCGCAATCATCATCAATCATTAGCAGCCGCCGCCCGCGATTTGACTGGCCACTCTCGCTTCGCCACGTGGCCTCCACTGCCCAATCATTAATAATGATTAAAAATCATTATTTAAATTGTTTTAAAATATATTTTCTTTATAAAATTAATTGAAATTTATTTTTTAATAAAAATTAATTAATATTATATATCAAAAATTTCAAAATTTAAAAATCTTTAATTTAAAATTAAAAATATTTAAAATATATTATATATTTTATATAATTTAAGAATAACTATTTTTTTTAAAAAAAGGTTTAATTAATATTTAATTAATATTAACCTAAATAATTAATTAGTATTAATTTAAGCAATTCAAACATTCTGAAATTAAATTCAAAATATATTTATATTTTAAAATGATTTAATTTGAATTTATAATTAATTTAAAATATATTTTACATTTTAATTTTTTTTATTATTCAAATATTTATATACTTAATTAAATGAAATTCGAGCAACTTTAAAAAATTCAATTATTTTAAATAATATTAAAATTTCAAAAAAACATATGATATTTAATTTAAACTCAATTTAGGGATTATTTTAAGTAGCAATTGATTTTAAATTATTTTAAATATATTTAATTATTATTTAAACTTGAAAAATTCAAATCAAATTTATTTTAAATCAAAAATATTAATATAATATTTCAAAGTTTAAAACCTTAACTAAATTTGATTAATAATAACCATTCAATTATTTTAATATTTAATTAATTAAATATTAAACTAAAAATTTAATTCAATTATTTTAATATCCTTTTTTTTTTGGAATAACTTCAAAGATCAATGGGTCTCTCATTTAATTTTTAAATTTACTTTATTTTAAGTATTTTAAATTTGAAATTTATATTTATATATAGGTATATATATATGTAAATATGTATATGTTTTTTTAAAATTATTTCAAAATTATGCTTATTTTAGACCTTAAACTTTGAGAGATCCCTTGGAACTTTAAACATTGATTAAGCATACTTGAATATCATTAATGTGGAGTTATGATTAATCAATGAATAATTATTTGGTTAATTATTCATTGATTAATCTTTTTAATAATCAAATTTTAATTTGCATTGCATGATTAGGTGCACACACCACCTAGCTTTAAGGTTCTCCTAGATTTAGGGATTGAATGTGTTTGTATGCATTTAGATGTGTATGTTATGTTAAGGGTTAGAAGAATTTTGATTTGAACCCATTTAAACTTAGTGTTATTAAGGATAATAATTAAGGACCTAAGTCTAGAAATCTTAGAATATCTCTAGAAATTAGGATTCATTTCCTTTTAGCTTGAAACTTTGAACACTTGAACCTAGAAATACTCTCAGCCTTAAGAAAAATTTTCACTGACTTTTGAGATCATTAAGCCACTTAATTGCCTTAATCAAATTTAAACCTAAATTAAGCCTTTAAACTTTCCAGAAATTGTAATAAATCAAGATTAAATCCAAAAATTATATTTAATACCTCAAACTGACCAGAATTGAACCCTTAATCAATGAAAAATAACATCCCCTTGACTGGACTTCAAAATTAAGTTTAATTTGAGTTTAATTGAAATTCAATATTTAATTAATTTAATTAATTAAAAATAATTAAAAATTCCAGAAAATTTTCAAACACTTGGAAATCACTCCTTAGGTCATTCCTGACCTTTGGAGTTGATTTCAAGAAGTTTGGAGATCATTTGGATCCAAATCACAAAAAAGGGTCTCTAATTAAACAATTTAAATAATTCATTAAATACTCAAAACTTCAAAAATTCATAACTAATTCAAATGAACTCCAAATTGAGCAAACTCAAAGGCATACAACTCATAATAAGGTCTAATATTTATCAAAAATATTAAGTTTCCAGAAATCAAACAAATTTGAAAAAGTCAACTTTTGGTCAAACTTAGTTCAAATTCAAGTCAAAACTTCAAACCTTCATAATAAAATGTAAAAAACTCCAATTTCAGTGTACTTACTGTCTAACTAATCATATTAAGGTCTAGTATTTTAATAAAATATTAACTTTCCAGAAAACACTTTAAATCAAAAAGTCAATTTTTGACCCTTGAATTAAATGATTAAAATAATCCAGAAAATTCCAAAATTCAATAAATTATCAAAAATTCCAGAAAACACCAAATCAACTTTAAAACCAGCAACCAATCAAATTTAATTAAAATTTAATCAACCTTCAAATATTAATCAAACTCAAATCACTTAATTATATCGGGTACCACTGGGTAACCCAGGCCTACGAGGCTATCAAATTAGCCCCAAAGAAGGTGAAATAAACTTCACGGCCTCGGTGTGAAACAAAGGTGGTATCCAACAAATAATTAAAATCAAATCTAAAATTAATTTTAAGTCATTAAGATTTAAACTCAAATTAAAACTCCCTTAAGCCTTGAACCAACTAGAACTTTAAACAACTTTAATTAATTGCCTATTTAAGACATATCAAAGCCACACAGCCTACCTCACACACTTTAGATGGTTTGCTAGGACAACCAACTCTAATCTTAGGCTAGGCCGGTGTTTACTTTTCTGCTGTGTGCCGGGTTTTCGAGCTTTTACTGCATGTTGTTTGCTAGTAGTAGAATTGATGTGTTTGTTTACTTATTTATTGCACTCTGTGATGTGATTGATTGTACGATTAGATCTACCCCTAGGTTAGGGACGATTTGTACTAATTCAATCTTATGCAGGTGGCCATGCTCATACAGGGCATAAATTAAAGGGGGCAAAATTATAATTATTAAATTGCACAGGTGCTCCAGAAAATTGCTTAAGTCCCCCTTTAAATCAAAAAGAGCATGGCCAAGTGTGGCTGGTTTGAGTATTTAAATTTCAATATATTAACTGCTTAGAATGTCAAATATAAACTGTTGATTATTAGGATAACTCTGCAGGTTGTTGAGTCTAGATTTTAATTTTAATTAATGTAATTTGAGATGATATTTGAGTTGTAAATTTAAAGTGATTTAAGATTGAGATGTTTAAACATCCAATTTGGAATCCAAAGAGGAAGGAACATCCCTTAGGGGAGAGTTCCTATCCATTTGGAGATCCAATTAGGGTGAAGTTTAAATATCCAAAGAGAAAAGATAACACCCCTATTCAGGGGGAGTTTCTTTTCATTTGGATATCCAAACCTGACGATCCAAGGAGTTCCTAGAAGACGAAGAAGTGAAGAATGAGAAGAATCTCAAATCTCAAAGTCACTTGAGTCTTAGGAGTAGAATCCGGGTTGTAGTCAGTGGTACCCGGCCACTTTACTTTACTGCAGACCCTGGGTTGTATAATTTAAAGGCACTTGCCTATGGACTTTCATTTTGAATATTTATTTAATTAATTTAATTATTTAATTGATTTGATTGATGTATTGATTGCGATTAAGGACCCGCATGCTTTTAGTAGTTTATTTGGCGCTTATTGCATATCGATTTTGATTTAGCCTGGAACCCGATCGGAGGCTCGTGAGGGTACGGTCATAAACTTTTTCTACTTAAACAAAATTAAAAAAAATTTAAGCTCAAATAGAAACTCTAACGCTCTTAAGAAGTAAGCCCGAACTCGCCGGGAGTTTTTCATGCATTCATATTGAACTTTTCTCTACCTTGTTAGGCACCTCCCCGCCTGTGGGTTCTGGCAGACCACCTGACCTATTAGGGTGCAGTTCTGTCCAAGGGGATGTTGTGCAATCTCTAGGATAAAACCTATTTTTTAAGCCTGATTTTAAAACTGCTTCATTTTGATTTAAGCATTTCATCGAGTCAACTAACATGCATTGCATTAGTAACAAATTAAAATTGAGTCTAATTCTTAATTGCATCTTTATTTAGACATTTCACCCAACATATGTTAAGGGGTCAATTAGGATCTGCTCTAGATGTCGACCCCAACTCCTCAAACTCAATCTTAAATAACATCCCTAACCACTCTTTCATGAAGACTTTGACTCATGGTTTTAAAGCGTTTAGGTGGTTTAGCTGGCTCCCCAATCCAGGCCGGGGTAAGTCCAGATTGCACTGCATTAGCTAGGTTCTGGGTCACTGGTTTTCAGTACCCATTTTAGACTTAGGTTCTGAGGCATGTCTTCAATCTTAAGACCTCAATTTTCCGGGAATCTAATTCCCACCTTCTAATAAAATTGATCACTTAAACATTAAATATCTTTCAATCTAATTCAAGCCCAACACTTAGGATAGGTTGGGGTGTTTCTGAAGCAATTCAGAATCTCAAAACACCTCATACTCTTCTTCCTTTGACTCCGGAAATAAGTGTTCAATATTGAACCAATTCCTGTTGAATTTTCAGTCCCTTAATCTCCCTTGATATCAATCTTTGAATTCTTAAATGAAATTCGTATCGCTATTTTAATCGAGAGTATTCGTAGGAAATTTTCTGGTTTCCTACGATGTAATTAACTACGAGGGCTTGCGCTTGTAGGAGATTTAGAAACCCAGACCTGATTTCAAAATCAAGCTTTTTCAAAATTTCAATTAATTATCTTTGGGAAATTCAAACTTGACGATCATTATCGTCATATTCAAACTATTGATAGTAATTGATATTTTCTTTCTTCGGATAGATATGTCAATTACAATAATAGTTCTGATTATGAAATTAATGATCATATTCAGATTAGCATAGTCAAACAGTTGATTAAACATCATTCTGATCTTTTCGAGATCATATGTTGTTTCTCCTTGAGTTTGACTACGATAATCAGGATAAATCAAGATTTGTAATCGGAATCTATTAGGGAACGATATGCTCACCTTTTGAGGTGATATATCATTCATAATAAGTGTTCGATTATAAAATTTAAAATTCCAGAAATTAAATATTTCCCAAAGAATAATTAAACACTTTTCAAAACTACTATATTTTTCAATCAAATAGGGTAGAAATTTGGCGTCGGGAGAAAGCTCAACATATGTTAGAATTCTGACGAAAGTCCCACGATGTGCAGAAGTCCTTCAACGGGAGGAAGCTCAGCATCGAATAGAATTTTGATGCTATTTTAATGGAAGTTCGTCGATGATGGACGATCGAGTGGAAGTCTGTTGGCAGTCAACGACCAAGTGGGGAGCAGAAGGAGAGAGTTCAAGGGTGCTGCTATCAGCAGTTGAACGAGAAGCCGATGATGGCTGATATGAAGTAAAGAGCCGCCAATAAACATCAGGCGAAGGGCTGATGATGACAAGTGCCATTTTGCTAAGATAATATATATCCAAACTGAAGTATGTCGACATCAGATATCCATGAGTCAAGGGGTCAAAGCAATGTGCTATGTTAGTAGTCGGGCGATATACTTATTGTGTAAACTGAGTGGAGGCCTGATGATGATCAGGTTACATCTTTTCTTGGAAGAAGAAGTTGTACGAGATACTTGAATGCATAATAAAGAATAAGTCAATTGAATCCACCAAGGATTTTTGACCATTTGGAAGTTTCTTCTTGCTTGATAATAGCAGCTTGTACGAATAATGCCAATGTACTTTTTGATTTCAACTTCTAGTGAGAAGAAATGTACATTTGAATCTGAATTTATGTAACTCCATTGATATTGAAGTTGAGAACTTGCCTCTTGGGGGAAGCTGAATTGTTATTACATATTTGAGACATGCTTTGATATATTGCCCCCCATATTTTTGGAGGCATTGCTAGACTGTTTATATTTTAATATGAGTGATGATTTTATCAACCGCTCGCTTTCATGGAATCTTTATAGAGAGAGTGTTATTCACTTAAAATACTGCTTGCTGATGTTGACCTCTATAGAAGAGGTCGAGAGAATCCACCAAAGATGTTGAACCTATCCGAGGTTGTATGTCAGAGCCTATGCTCGATGGCATTAACTTGTATGGGAGAGGTCGAGAGAATCTACCAAGGATGTGAGACCTATCCGAGAGTATATGTCGGAGCCTTTGCTCAACGACATTAACCTGTATGAAAGAGGTCGAGAGAATCCACCAAGGATGTGAGACATATCCGAGGTTGTATGTCGGAGCCTTTGCTCGACGATGTTAACCTGTATGGAAGAGGTCGAGAGAATCCACCAAGGATGTGAGACCTATCCGAGGTTGTATGTCGGAGCTTTTGCTTGACGACATTAACCTGTATGGAAGAGGTCGAGAGAATCCACCAAGGATGTGAGACCTATCCGAGGTTGTATGTCGGAGCCTTTGCTCGACGATATTAACCTGTATGGAAGAGGTCGAGAGAATCCACCAAGGATGTGAGACCTATCCGAGGTTATATGTGGGAGCATTTGCTCGACGACATTAACCTATATGAAAGAGGTCGAGTCGAATCCCCCTGGGATCGATTATGCCTTGATTGGGAGGGGGTGAATGTCGCGTGTATCCCGAATTAAAGAGTTGTCTATTTTTAGACCATTACTGCCTTTTGAGGTCGAGATTAAGACATTGCCCAAGGAGTAGAAGTCCAGATATGGATTGTATAAAGATTATAATCGATTTGGAACTATCCTTGCATTTGCCGGGAGTTTCCTTATATATCGCCTTGGATTTGAATGTCTTGGATGGATCTTCTTGACTAAAATTATAGTCAAGGTTGCCCCCAGTCTGGATCTGATTCCCATGAAATTGGTGCATTAATAGCAGTTGAATCACCTTTTGAGGTTAGAGTCAAAATTGCCCCCCAGTCCGCATCAGATTCTTATGATATTGATGCAGCAATGACTAATGTCATAAAGTTGACATGAATGACCTCCTGGGGGTGAGCATGTTGCCTTCTAGGATAAAAGGAGGCAGATATTTGGTGTCCATGATTCATAGACTGATTTCTGGATTGGTGTGAGTTGAAGCGGGAGGCTCCTAGGAGGTGATTGCTACGCCTGTTGGCCATTGAAGTGGTTCTTATAATAGCGGGATTAAGTTCTCACAGACGGCGCCAAACTGTTGGGTCCACGATTATTCGCGGTGGTAGAGAAATATAAATTTACGTCTTAGCATTGCATGAAAATCTAGCACACAATCAGATAAGAGAGAGGGTGCAGTATACATAAGAGACACCAAGATTTTTACGTGGAAAACCCCTAAAAAAAGGGGAAAAACCATGGGGCCTAGCCCAACATGAATGAATCCACTAGTACTTGTAGTCGATTACAAATGAGGTCCTTCTTTGGGAGAAGGCCTTATCTTGAAGTACATCTTATAGAGTACATTACATGGTGAGGATACAAAAAGTCATTATTGACATGTTCATTTGGTCTGAAGAACTGTAGTCAGTGGGCGACGTGAGTCAGAAGGACTGTAGTCGGCAGGCGACGGAGGTCAGAAGGATTGTAGTCGGTAGAGATCGTGGTCAGAAGGACCGTTGCCTGGCGATGGAGGTCAGAAGGACCGTTGCTTGGCGAGGGAGGTCAGAAGGACCGTAGTCGGCAGATATCGTGGTCAGAAAGATCGTTGCCTGGCGATGGAGGTCAGAAGAACCGTTGCTTGGCGAGGGAGGTCAGAAGGACCGTAGTCGGCAGAGATCGTGGTCAGAAAGACTGTTGCCTGGCGAGGGAGGTTAGAAGGACCGTAGTAGTAGTAGGGCAATACTTCGACAGAAGTCTGGACCTTATGCGGTTGTCCGGCAGAAGTCCTGCATCATTCTGATGTCAGGCAGAACTCTGGCATTACTTGGGAAGAATTCCAGCGTCACTTGGGCGTCCGGCGGTGGTCCGGCGGTGGTCCGACGGTGTTCCGGCGGTGGTCGAGGAGGAGTTGTTCCCTCCTAAGCTTCTCTTCTTCTCTTCTCTTCTCCTTCCTCTCTTCGCCCCGGTCCCCCTCAAGAGAAAATGAGGGCTCTATTTATAGATTTTCTGGAGTGGCATAGCCCGTAAATAGATGAAAGATCAGGGGAAATTATGGAGTGATCCGGATGGACGACTGATGTTGAATCCCTTGATCATGGACCGTTTATTGAGCATTTGAAGGCCCTAATGATATCAGAATTTGATGATCTTGGGCTCGTTGGATTCGCCTCGTCGAGCCGCTCAATTCGACTATAAGCATGTTACTTTTGGAAACTGTTTGGTAATTCGAATTATGGATTGAACCTTCCAAACGTGCTTTAGGTCTTTGATTTGGACTCATTTGGGCTCGGATTGAGTTGAATTTGGTGTCGTTGGGTTCGTATTTCCGAGACGTTCAGTTCGACTATAAGTTTGATGAAATCGGAGTTCAGATGATCTCTGAATTAATTTTTGAAGTTTCCCACATGATTTTTGCCTCGAGATTCGTGCCCGATCAACATAATTCTTTGATGATACATCAAATATATTGATTTTTTAGATAAGGACCTAAACGATCCCATCGAAGAAATAATTTGATCTCTATTTTAAGGGTCAAGGAACTAAAGTGATATTTTTATATAATCAATGACTATTTCGATCATTCAAAAAAAAATAGGTGACCTGTTGATTTTTTTTATATATATTTTGAGTATGATAATATTCTCAAGCAATTTATTTTCTATTGTGATCTATAGGCAACTATGCCTTCGTTTGGGACAGTAATTATATTATTTTATGAAGCAATTTTTTTAGTACAAAAGTTTTTAAACTATAATTTTTTTTATTAAAAAGTTAATTCAGAAAACAGTAAGAAAGTTGTCTCTAATGAAACCTAAGTTCTTAAAAGCAAATGCTTGCTTTTTTTTTTCAAGCAATTTCTTTATAGCATTTAAATGCCTCATTAACTTCACTTACAAGACTTATTATTACTTTATGAAAATTTATCACCATGTCAGAGAATTTAGTGGCTGTTTGGAAACAGGTAGGATTTGATAAATTCTTTGAAAACTGTTTGGCAAGATAACTATTAACTCATGGTAAATTCTGTGAAATTATTTGGCAACATAATCCAGAATTTAAGATGATTAATTCATTAAAAATTTAAATTTAATTTATGTTTTGAATTTAATTTACGTATATATTATATTTACTAATTAATTTTAATTTTAATTTTAATAATCATTAATAAGTTATAATGATAAATAATATACTTAGAAGCTACCCAGATTAATAAATAATTTAATTGTTAATTATCTAATTACTTATTTAGGTGTTAAGTTAATAATCATTTGATTACTAAATATATTGATAGTTGTCTAATTAATTATTTAATTATTATTTAAGATAACTAATATTTAACTAATACTCACTACTAATGATTTATTGATTATTTAAATATTATTTAATTAGTTTTAAATTATTAATTATCTAATTAATCACTTAAGTACTTTATTATTAATTAATTTTAATTATTTTTTACATTGTTTATTATATAATTAAGTATTTTTATTTCAATTATATTAAGTAAGTTAATTAGATTAATTCCTAAAGTTTGTTTCGACTTCATGTGATTTGTTGCTTCTTTGTGATTGCTGCTTCAACTTAACGTGCTTCATCACTACTTCAGCTTCGCGTGCATCGCGAGAAGCAGTGTTTTGAAATAGTCACTAAAGAAACTTCTTGGCTCCCTTCTACGACATTGTTCTTGTTTCGCTTGAATTAAAATGAATGCAATGTAAATATACAGTATAGGTGTACTAGAGTGTGCCCATTATGGTAAGAGACATAGTGGATCGTATTTTCTGATGTCTGGACAGTGTTTTAGATGTGGGCAGCGAGGGCACTGGATGAATGATTGTCTACTACAACGATAGGGGACATGATCCAGATTCAGAGGGGAGCAAGCTAGACAAGGCTATAGATAGAGGACAATGGGATCTAGATAATATAGTGAAAGATCTATGAGCATGACATATGAAAGAAGGGTAGTTGAAAGCCAAAGAGAACCAACATAGTATGATACACCAACATTGCCACCTATACAACCTAGAGTTTATAGTTTGATCCAGCAAGAGGATAGGAATGCACTTGGAGGATCCAATGGTAAAATTTTCAATCTTTGAATTGATTAATTAATAATTTGTATAGTATATTATTTTGAGTGAACTCATGATTGATTGCATGCATTATTTTGGAGATTTTGAATGAATTTCAATTGATTTATTGGTTTTGAATCATATTGATTTATTTTGATGGTGATTGCATGCATTATTTTGAAGATTTTGAACATATTTTAATTAATTTATTAGTTTTGATATTAGTTTTGAATCGTATTGATTTATTTTGAAAGATTTACGAATTAATTTATCTTTATTAATCTGTTTTGTCCAGGGAAATATCGAGGGTGATGTTTTTCTAAGGCGGGGGAGATTGTAATATCATGTATTTTATCACAAACAAATAATTTTTTTTAAAGTTATTTTAAGCCAAATTTGAAAATCATCTTTGCCATAAGATTGATATTTGTGGGCTCCAAAGATTCCACGATGCTCCCTAGCCTCTTCGCGCCATATCACTTTTCTTATTTATTTGTGACGGTGGAGAGTTTTAATAGTTAGGTTCCGGGTGAATTTTCAGAAGGCAGATTGGGTTTTAGATAAGATACTACCTAGAGGTTTTGCTCTCATTTTGTGATGACTTCATGATCTGAGTTCTAGTTTCCTATAGGCATAAGCCCTTATAGTTAATTACCCCTCCTAATAATAAGAGAGAACTTTCGTTTAAGGGTAGTTATTAAAGAGGTCGCATAGATTATAAATCTAGCGTATAATAGTAATAATTTTAGGGTTTGAATTTTGATTTTATGATTTGAAATTTATCTCCATGAACTTAAAATTGGTGGTGAGTGGAATGAAGATGAGCCCGATCAAGATACCATGGTTCCATCGTCTCAGGCTGTCATAATCCCTAGGTTACTTAGTTAGAGTAGGTAGTCGACCCAACTTGATAGAATGTATCTTATCAGCAGCCATGGGTTGCTTCGTCCAAGAATACCTTACAGACTTGAGTTGGTATTTATCTAGATGATAGATCTGAATCCACCTTAGCTGACAGAGGGCTTTATGCCTATCGAATCTACCCTATGATTCATTACTCAAGGGTTTGAAGTCATTAGGGAACACATAGACTTTGATTGTGATCGTAATATAATGGTGCCATTTTGTGGTAAAACTATCCAATCAGAGGGCACGTGCCACGTCCCTGCTAGTAAGTGACTATTTGAGAATGAATCTTAGTGATACACCCGACACGATATTCGTTCTTTATGAACTGAGATTAATTTTAAATTTATCACCCCTAAGAAATGGTTGTGGAAGGTGGATGAGTTTTAGTTTCAAGTTTTTAAGTGATAGATTTTATTTTAGGAATTTAGACTTTTGTTGGATTTGAGATTTGACCCCTTCGGTTGATATTTTACATCAACACAGCCATCATCAGGGTGACATTAAAGTCACTTGTATTTTTGTGAGAATTTGAAAGATATTTTATGATTCAAGTCAGGTCGACTCCAGTTCTTTCATGGAGGAGGATGAAACTTAATTATTTGACCCGCATAGCATTCTCAAACATTAGCGTTTAGAAATTTATTGCATTAATCAGAGCACATGTTTGATTTATTTTTAGTATTATATAAGGATATAGCCTTTTATCCTCTTGTATAAATGTTATGGATATGGTGGCTTTGCATCATACTATGGTCATCTGTCCTTTTTGTACAGATAGACCATCGTGCACTACTCTTTACTTTCTGCAGGTGGATTGTAATGCACTAACGAATCTCCTACTGCCGGTCACATATACTTGCAACTATTGCAGTCCTTTCACATTTGTCCACATACAACATGTTGAACATACAATGAGTCTCCTTCAATAGCTCGTAGGCTTTTACAGTTGATGTATTCATTTAACATCTTGTTCGTACACGATAGTTTGTATGTATGGCAGGTCTCCTTTATACGATGTGTCATGTACATTGCAACTCGTTACATTTGTTGCATGTCAAGTTCTTTTATCTATAGGGGACTATTGTATAAATAAGGAGTCTTCTACAGCGACTCGTAGGGGCTTCCATATATACTTGTAAGCTTACTACATGAAGTATTGTTGTTTATAATTAAATTAATAAACTTGCTTGGAGTTGAATAGAATTGATTGTTCATAGACCTCATTCACTTCGAACTCATTGAATGCATCAAGCTGTTATGCTTGTGGCACCTTGATTCTCTTCAATTATAAGGGATCTATTACATTAGAGCATATCCACCACCGTTGCTTACAGTGTACTCATAAGCTGCATTCATCACTAATTTCCAAGTGACTCATTAAAGTTTAAGTTCTTATAGTCATGTTGAGTGCAAGTCTACTTCGAGTTTGAGTTTGAGTCCAAGTCCAATATTATTTGATCAAAATTGATTTAAAATTGATTTTATGTTTGAATTATGTTCAAATCAATTTCCATTTTTTTTGTTCAAGTCCCCTAATATTTACTAAAAATTTTGACAGTCTTCCGGCGTCCCCTCCCTATGAAGGGAGGTAGGGAGAGCACTTGCCCTTTCAAACCCGCCCAACCGAAAAAATAGTCAATGACCGAGGGGGCATCAGGACGTTGTTGGGTCCTAGAATTGGTCTTCGGAGGTCCTTGTAACGATTGTTGGTTGCTGATTCGATGATTTTAAAAATATTTTTTTTTTCCCTCGAAAATCTGGCAGCCTTCCGGCGCCCCCTCCCCTCGCGGGGAGGTTGGGGAGGGTACTTTCCCTTTCAATCCGCCCGACCGGACAGATAGTCAACGGCCGAGAGCTTCAGGATGTTGTCAGGTCCCAAAATTGGTCTTCAGAAGCTTTGATTGACGGCGATTGGTTGCAAATAATTGGTTACCGACGATTAGTTACAAATTATTGATCATCGGTTGCCAATGATTTGTTGTCGATTGTCGATGATTGTTTGAAGATCATTATCGGTTGTTGATTGTAGATAGTTGTTGATTGTCGGTTGTCGGTGATTGTCGATTGTCAACCATTAGTTGCAGATTATTGGTTGCCGACGATTGATTGCAGATTATTGGTTGCCGATTATTGGTTGCCGACGATTGGTTGCAGATTATTGATTGCCGACCATTGGTTTGAATATCCTTTTCTCTCTCTCTCTCTCTCTCTCTCTCTCTCTCTCTCTCTCTCTCTCTTTTATTTATTACATAAATAATATTATATTATTAATAATATATATAATATTATATATATAATATTATTTATTACATGATATAAGATATTATATATAATATATAACATAATATTATATATATTATATTATAATAATATAAGTTATATTATATAGAGAGAGGGAAGGAGACAGGTAGAGCCCGATCGGGGATAGGGATAGACAGGCTAGAGCAAGCGGGCGTCGGTCCGACGAGCAGGGGTTCGATGTGGTCGGAGCGGCGGTGGAGGCAGGAACCGGTCCGGCGGGTAGGTAGCTGGAGGTCGTCTAGGGCATGTAGCAAGCTTGGTTCAACCGGAGCAGAGATGATCGACGGCGAAGGCAGGCCGGTGGCAGGTTCATTTGGGTCTAAGGCCCGTCAGTTTCGGCCTTTGGAGTTGATGGAGGCGGCAGTCGCTTCAGGCTTGGAGAAGATAGGTGATGGAGTCGGTGGAGGCTGGCGGGCTGTACTGCTTTGGCTTCCGGCGTGTTGGGTCAGAGACAAAGGTGGAGTCAATGGAGGCCGGAGTAGGTGGGTGCAAGCAGAAATGGCGGCGGTAGTGGAGTTCTGTGCGGAAGAGGAGGTCGGAGTCGTTGGCTTCGTTTTTTCTCAGGTAGTTTCCAAAATCCCCTTTTCTTCTTCTTCTTTGTGCGTCTCTAAGAGCCTCTGTCCAAATGAGGGGGTTGAGAGATTTTTGTGCATGAGGAGTGCAGTTTAAGTGATCGTGGGTGAGGTGGTTATGTCCGATCGTGGGATTTGCCGGTCGTGGGTCTCCGGTAGTTAAGGTCATGGGGTGGTTTTAGTCAGGCTGAACGTTATTTATAGGTCAACAATATTATTATGTTTTAATTATTTTAATTTTTTCATAATTTTTTGAGACTGGTGTAAATCCTTAAGAAATTGAAACCGATCAATACAATTGTGAATTTTGGGGTCGTCAGGTGCTTGTTTTGCAAACCGATTTCATAAGTGCTTTTTAAATAAAATAAGTTTTTTATAACTGAAAACTCCTTCATTTCTTACAAGGTTGAAAACGGCTATATCAAAAAAGGTTTATTTCTCATTTGTTTTTCAAACATTCGAGAAATGAATATACAGAGAGATTTCAACGAGTGCTACTCTCATCCTTGTTGCTCGTCTGTGGGGTATATTGACTTGTTGATGAGGGGTAGGGGTGTAAGTGAGCCGAGCTGGCTCGCGAGCCGGCTCGAGCTTGACTCATTAATAGGCTCGCGAGCCGAGCTTACCGAGCTCATGAGTCAAGTTCGAGCTCGATGAGGCTCGGCTCGTTGGCTCGCGAGCCAGCTCTAATTACTATTTGAATTTTTTTTAATTATTAATATTTTTATTACATTTAAAAGTTATTAAAAAATTAAGTTCAAATTTTAAATGCTGCCCAGTTTTCAGCCTATTTTAGTTAATAAAAAAAGTCTCAAATGTCAATGTTAATAAATGCTTGCAACTTTACTCATTATTAAACAATGAAATTTTCAAATAAATGCTGCGGCTGGCCAAATTTCAAATAGGAATATTTTATTCTCCATAGGATATACTTCGAGATTTGCAAATTTAGAAAAGTGGTCAGCTGGGCTTTCTTTTCAAAGCTTTACTTATTATTAACCAATTCTATTGCAAAGCATGGAACCTATGGGAAAACCGGGCGGGAAAATCTGTGCGAAAACTGGGATAGGCGGGACCGCGGGAGCGAAAACGATGCAGGCCAGAAATCGAGTGGCTCGACGAGCGGCTCGATGAGCTCGGTATAGTATCGTGAGTCGAGCTTGAGTCGTCGAGCTTGAATTTTGAGCTCGATTCGAGCTCGAGCACGAGTTCAAGCTCGCTTTCCGATTGATGAGCTGAGCTTGATTATGCTAAAACTCGACTTGACTCGACTCATTTATACCTCTAATGAGGAGGAATAGCATGGGGCAGTAGGTGAATAGCCGGCACTTTGACTAGAAAATGGATGGTTTATAAACATTTACCATCTATGGCTTAGGGACAAGCATGCAAATACAAACAATTATGATGAGCGCAAGAGTATAAATTATGCCTGATTTGTGGAGAACTTGGACTGTAGTGCGGGCTCATGCTAGAATTATATGGGCTACAAGTAAAAATCCAAAAGAGAAATTTAGTATTGTTGCGGACTCAAATATACGCGGCGATAGATTTTAATTTTCCGTCTCAACGTTGTACGTATATCCAGCACACAAACAGAATTGAGAAAGTAACACCAGAATTTTTACGTGGAAAACCCTGGAAAGGGAAAAAACCACGGGGCCACGCCCAGTTGAAATGATTCCACTAGAACTTGAGCAGATTACAGGGGACTGACTCGCTTTCAAGGGCGATCAGATTACAATGAGTATCCGTTACAAGGACAAGCTGAGTTCCGACGTCACTCGGAATGTCGAACAGAATTCTGGCGTCACTTTGAAAGAAACCCGGCGTCACTCGGGCGTCGGGTAGAATTCCGGCGTCGGGCAGAATTCCGACGCTGCTCCCGTGTAGGGCAGAGCTCCGGCGTCCCTCGGGCGCCTGGTGGTGCTTCGGTGGAGTTCCGGCGGTGTTCCGGCGGAGTTCCGGCGGTGTTTCGGCGGAGTTCCGGCGGTGGTCGAGGAGGAGCTGTTCCCTCCTAGGCTTCTCTTCTCTTCTTCTTCTCTTCTTCTCTTCTTCTCTTCTTGGCCTGGGTCCCCTCTTAAGAGAAATGAGGGGTTATTTATAGTTTTTCTGGAGTGGCATAGCTCGTAAATATGTGAGGGATCAAGGGCAAATAAGGAGTGATCCGGACGAACGGTCGATATTGAATCCCTTGATCGTGAGCCGTTTATCAAGAATTTGAAGGTCTTAATGATATCAGAATTCTGCGATCTTTGGCTCGTTGGATTCGTCTCGTCGAGCCGCTCGATTCGAGTATAAGCTCGTCAAAATCGGAGACCGTTTGGTAACTCAAATTGCTGTTTGATGCTTCCAACAGCACTTTGGGCACTTGATTTGGACTCGTTTGGGCTCGGATTGAGTCGAATTTGGTGTTGTTGGATTCGTATTTCCGAGACGCTCAGTTCGACTGTAAGCTTGCTGAAATCGGAGTTTAAATAGTCTCCAAATTAATTTTCGAAGTTTCCAACTTGAGTTTTTCCTCGAGATTCGTGCCCGATCAAGATAATTTTCTGATAACGTATCAAGTATATATATATATATATATATATATATATATATATATATATATATATATATATATATATATATACTCTTTATCATCATAAGATTTTCTCTCTTTATTCTAATTGGTGATGATTAAAACATATTCAAACAATTCATTTTAGATGAAATTGTAGAACTGTAAAAAGTTGTCAGAATTTTATTTATTTTTTGAATATGGACAGAAAACCAGAAAAAAAAAAAGGCTTGATTTTATGTTTTGACCAATCAAAATTAGATTTGTGCATTTAAAATATCCCTAGCAATATTCAGATCAAAATTTATATGAATAATAATAATAATAATAATAATCATATGTTGCCACACTCACAGCCCAGAAATCTTGATGTCTTGGCACTTAGAAAGTTAAAAAACCACCATGTGATAGCACTGCTTTTCTATAAATTAGATCAACATATTTTCTTTGAAATTGTTCCTTGTACGGTGACATTGATTAAAGGAAATCATATTTAACTCTACTCACACTAAGGTTTTGTTTGGTATGGCTTTCTTACTGCTTCTTAAAGTAGCTTTCTGCTTTAAGAAGCAATAAGAAAGCCGTCCCAAACGAAGCCTAACTCTAGTTATCAATGATTTCATCTTTTAAATCTCAATAAAAATTCATGCACAACTCCTTTTTATTTTATTGCATGCAGTTCCATCGTTTCTGGATTTATCGGATAAAAATATAAAGTAATGTTACCATAAAATAACAAGAGATCTCACTAAGCATAAAAATTAATGACTTTACGTAACTCAAAATAGCTTTAGAAAAAAGAGAATGACAGACAGCCATAAGACAACCCTTACGAAGAATAAGACCAAGTAGTTAACCAGAATACTTTTAGAGATTTTGATATGATCAAATGAGCAGATCATATAAACCAAGCATCATCAACTTAAATAAACTATCAATTGTATAGAAGCATCCACAAAATTTTCCATCTACTTAAAAATTTAAACACGGCCAAAACAAATACAAATAAGCTCAAATCATGTACTTGAAGTATGGTTGAAATTTTTTGGACATTAATTTAATGACCAAACAATATTAGAATTATTCATGTTTTAATATATATATATATATATATATATATATATATATATATATATATATATATATATATCATCAAAAATTTAACTTGACTGGGCCCAAATCTCAAAGCAAAATCAAGTTGGAAACTTCAGAAATTAAATTCGGAATCATTTGAACTCCGATTTCACCAAACTTATAGTCGAACTAAACATCTCGGAAATACGAACCCAACGACACCAAATTCGACTCAATCTGAGCCCAAATGAGTCCAAATCAAAGACCCAAAGCACATTTGGAAGGTTCAAACCATAAATTGAACGGTTTCCAAACATGACATGCTTATAATCGAATCGAGCGGCTTGACGAGTCAAATCCAACGAGTCCAAGATCGCCAAATTCTGATATCATTAAGGCATTCAAATGTCTAGTAAATGGTCTATGATCAAGGGAATCAACATAGGCCGTCCATTCAAACAACTCCTAATTTACCCTAGATCTTCCTCCTATTTATTGGTCATGCCACTCTCAGAAAATTATAAATAAACCCCTCATTTCTCATGGAGGGGGGTCAAGCAAGAAGGGAAGCAAGAGAGGAGAGGAAGAGAAATCAAAGATTTCTCTTGCCACCAAGCTCCTCCTTGACCACCTCTCGACCACCGACCGTCATCAGACTGACGTCGAACTTCCACCCAGCCACCGGCTGACGCCGGACTTCTGCCTGGCCATCGACTGACACCAGACTTCTGCTTTTCCACCAACTGACGTTGGACTTCCACCCGTCTTCTAATTGTTATTGGGCTTATACCCGGCCACCAACTGACACCGAACTTCTGCCCGGTCATCGATTGACACCGGACTTACACCCGGCCACCAACTGACATCGGATTTCTGCCCGTCCACCAATTGACGCCAGACTTCACTTAACCGCCGACTACAGTCCTTCTGACCTACGTCGCCAGACAATAATCTTTATGACCGCCGTCGCCAGAAAACGGTCTTTACGACCACTATCGCATGCCGGCTATGGTCCTTTTGACCTCCGTCGCCTGACTACGATCCTTCTAACCTCCGTCAGCTAACTACAATCTCTCCGACCTTCGTCACCCTCCAAATACGGTTCTTTTGACATCTGTCACCCGCCGACTATGGTCCTTTCAACATTCGTCACCATACAACATTCCTTCCGACCTCAATCACCTACCGACTATGGTCCTTCCGACCTTTATCGCTCACCGACTACGGTCCTTCCAACCTCCATCTTCATGCAACGGTCTTTCCAACCTCCTTCGCCCACCAACTACGGTACTTCCGACCTTCGTCGCATGCCAACTACGGTCCTTCCAACCTCCATCGCTATGCAAGAGTCTTTCAGATCTGCATCACCCACAGACTACGGTCCTTCTGACCTTCGTCGCCCGCCGACTATGGTCCTTCCGATCTCCTTTGCTAGACAACGGTCTTTCCGACCTCCTTCGCCCAATAACTACAGTCCTTTCGACCTTCGTCGCCCACCGACTAGGGTCCTTCCGACCTCCGTCACCAGACAACGGTCTTTTCGACCTTTGTCGCCCGTCGACTACAGTCCTTCCGGCCTTTGTCGCTCGCCAACTACAGTCCTGCCAACCTCCGTCGCTAGACAATGGTCTTTCCTACCTCCGTCGCCCGCTGACTACAATCCTTCTGACCTTCCGTAGCCCGCCTACTACGGTCCTTCCGACCTTTGTCGCTAGACAATGGTCTTTTTGACTTTCATCGCCCGCCAACTGCAGTCCTACTAACCTTCTTCGCCTGCCAACTATGGTCCCGCCGACCAAACAAACAAATCAATATTTGTTCTTCCAATTTCCTCCATATAATGCACTCTATATTATGTATATTTGCTACATCAAACCAAAGCCTTCTCCCCAAGAAAGGGCCTCATTTGTAATTGGCTGCAAACACTCGTGGATTCATTCAAACTGGGCCAGGCCCGGTGATTTTTCCTTCTTTCAAGAGTTTCCACGTAAAAACTCTTGTGTCTCTTATAAACGCTACACGCTCTCTTTTATTTGATTGTGTGTTGGATCTTCGTACAAAGCTAAAACGTTAAATATTATATTTCTCTATCGCGAATATTCCCGGACGCAACTATATATATATATATATATATAATTTTACAGAATTTAAATTTAATAGATTTAAATATTTTTGTGGTTGTTATGATCTATTTCAAATACATTTAAATAAATTAAAATAGTTTTTTTTACTCTTTAACATCATAAAAATCTCTCTCTTTATTCTAATTGGCGATGATTAAAAAAGATCCAAACAATTCATTTTAAATAAAATTATAGAAATGTGAAAAGTTGCCAGAAAAAAAATGTGAATATGGACTAAAAGCTAGGAAAAAAATTGATTTTACGTTTGAACGTACAAAGTCAAATTTAACAGCTTGTGCATTTAAAATATCTTTTGAATGATACATTCTTGTCTTTTATTTGTTTGTGTGCTAGATTTTCGTACGAAAATAAGACGTTAAATTTTATATATCTCTACCACCGTGAATATTTCAGGACATAACTTAAATTTATTTTGAGATAAATATATTATTAAATCTTGATTTTAAAGTATGTTAAAAATCATTTAAAAATTAATGATGAAAAAATGATTAAATATGCATGAGAGTAGCAAATTTGAATCTTACCTCTTTCTCTCTTTCACCCTCTGTTCTGTTTAACTTATAAATCTCATCTCTTTCTCCCTCGTGTACATGCTAGCGGGCAAGTCAATGTATGTTCGAAAAGTCTTAGCGGCAGCTCCGTCTTCTCTCTCAGTTATTGCCACTTCTCTCTCTCTTGTAGTTCGATAGTTTGCTTCTTCTTGATCGCAGCCATGGCAGAATGGTTTGTTGGCCCAATCATGGATAAGATCATCAACACTTGCTTTGATTACCTGCAAGATCTTGTAGGGCAGACTGGCACGAAGGAGGCGCTGGAAAGGCTACAAAAACTCCACCCCATGATTCAATCTGTCATCTTTGCTTGCAGCAAAGCACATATCATAGATCAAAACCCAGCTCTCAACAGATGGCTATGGCAGCTTCGAGATGCCATTGATAAGGCAGATGATGTGCTCGATGACTTTGAGTACATGAAACATGAGGAACAGCTGACCAAAAACATGGAGGAAACAGAGGTGCGTTCTCTATCATCAGCTACCTATTTGAAACTGGTTGCAAGAAATATATTTATTTGATTATCTATTTCTCACTAATTTTATCAGAAAAGAACGGCGTTTTCCAACGCGAGCTTCCAGTTGATTGAAAGTGCTCGCAAAATTCGCAAAGCTGGCAAACGTGCTCTCAAGATTGATCCCAACTTGAAGATGCTGGAGGAGGTTGTGCAGAAACTTGATAAAGTTTCAGCTGAGGTTAGTACTTTTCTTCATCTTTTAGAAACCACAAAGCAGGAGCAGCAGGAGCAGCAGCGTGAGTTGTACAAAGCACGTGAAACAGGATCCTTGCCTAGAAATGATCTCATCGGCAGAGGCAAGGATAAGGAGTTTGTTATGCAGTGGTTGAGGAAGCCATCAAATGAGCATCGGGGAACTGATTTGTACAGAAACATTTCTCTTCTATCTATAGTGGGGCATGGTGGAATGGGAAAAACAACTCTCTTGCAACATGTCTATGAAGATAAAATGACAGAGGAATTTGATCTTAAAATGTGGGTTTGTGTTTCCAACAACTTTGATGCGAAAAAAGTCATTGCAGATATGTTGGAATCTCTTAAAAAGGAGAAGCCTTGTTTGGATTCACTTGATGCACTTCAAGGGAAACTTAAGGAGGAGGTGATATCCAAAAGATTCTTACTGGTCCTTGATGACATTTGGGGTGAGGAGGAGGAACGGGATAAAAGTAAATGGGAGAATGTGGTCGCCCCTCTGTCTTGTGGAAGTTTTGGAAGTAAAATTTTGGTAACAACTCGGATGAACTCTGCTGCATTGATAATTGCAAAAGTGATTAAAAAGAAGAAAGAAACACTGACATTACAAGGCTTAGATGAGGATGAATGTTTGCAGCTCCTCGACACCCATGCGTTTGCTGATGTAGAGAATCTTGATGATCATAAAAAGTTAAGATTTATTACTGGACAGATAGCTAAAAAGCTTTCAGGATCTCCATTAGCAGCAAAGGTCATGGGCGGTATTCTGAATTCTAATTTGGATGAAATGCATTGGAGAAAAGTGTTAGATTGTGATACTGGAATTATAAAATTGGGTCAAAATGACATCATGCCCGTCTTAAGATTGAGCTTTGTATACCTCCCACAACCTCTACAAAGTTGCTTCACATTTTGTTGCATATTCCCACAAGATCATGAATTTGATAAAGATGATTTAGTTCGAATGTGGATTGCATTGGGTTTCATTCATTCATCTTGTAATCAAGGAGAGACTATGGAGGATATTGGAGGAAAGTATTTTGATATTTTGGTTAAGAAATCATTTTTTGATAAATATGGTAATTATTACAAAATGCATGATTTATTACAAGAAATGACACAATATGTTTCTGCACAAGAATGCTTCAGAATTGAGGGTGAAATTGAGTTGTCTTATAGAATTCCTAAAACTATTCGACACTTGGCTGTTAATACTAACAATCTAGAAGTGGTCAGAAAGATTGAGAAATTTAAAAATTTGCATTCGCTTCACTTGACCTATAACAAAGATGATCAAGATTTTATTGATGTGCTTACTAAAATTTTTGAAACATTGAGAAGCATCCGCTTGCTGTGCATAAACAATCAACACCTGAAAATGATACCCGAGGCAATTGGATATTTAAGACATCTTCGATATTTGAAGATTGTTAGAACTAGTGTTGCTCTACTGCCAAGATCCTTGAGCAATCTTTATCACTTAATGTTTATGATATATGATAGAGGAGGTTTGCGTATTCAGAATGATTTCTTACCAAAGGATTTAAATAATCTTTTTAATCTACATTACTTGAAATTGCCTTGGGATGTCATTCCTGGGATGCATGGAATTGGAAAGCTAACATCTCTTCAAGGGCTGGATGGGTTTTATGTTAAGAAGGAGATTGGTTATAGAATTGAGGAGTTGGAGCATATGAATGAACTTCGTCAATTAAGAATCCAACTTCTTCAAAATGTGAAGGATGCCAAAGAGGCTTATAGTGCCAAATTATATCAAAAGAGGAACCTTATGGATTTGTCTTTAGAATGGCGTCACATTCATGTCTACGATTGGGATTCTAGAATAAAATATTGTATTGGTAGAACAGAAACCTTTTTTGATCCTTACTTAGATGAGAAAGTGCTTGACAATCTTCAACCACACAATAGTTTAAAGCAATTGCAGATATATTCATTCATGGGTACCAGGTCTGCAATATGGATGAACAATATAAATTTGATCTCAAATCTAGAGTGCATTCGACTGGAAGAGTGCTTGGAGTGGCAAACTCTTCCACCTTTTGGGCAGCTTCCCTTCCTTAAGTCTCTCATTCTTCATAACATGCCAAAAGTAAAACGGCTTGACAATAAATTTCATGTAAATGACAAGGATTGTCTCTTTCCATCACTAAAGGTGCTAAATATTAATAAATTGCAAGCATTAGAGGATTGGTTTGATGCTGCAGCAGCAGCAGAAGGTGGCTGTTTGTTTCCTTGCTTAACTGAACTGTACCTAAAAGACTGCCCAAATTTGCAAGAGCTACCCTTTTTGCCTCCTGAGCTCAAGAAATTGGAGATTGATAACATTGGGTGGAAAGCTTTTAATTGCCTTCAATGTGCTAGCAACTGTTGCATCCAAGAGCTGAAAATTACAAGGAATGATGAGTTGGTTTCATTTCCAATTGAGGCAGAGCAGTGGTTTCTTCAAGTTAGTTCATCCCTTCATAAGTTGCACTTTATGGAGCTCAAATCTCTGAAGTCTCTTCCTTCCTCCTTGGCAAGCCTCTCCTCGCTTAAGATTTTACATGTGAGAAATGCTCCTCAACTCCAAATGTTGCCGAACATCCCTGCCTCTCTAGAACAATTGGCACTTGATAATCTCGAATCATTGCAATGCCTGCCATCTTTTTTATCCATATCTTCTCTCGAGGTCCTTGAATTAAACAAGATTCCTCTCCTCAAATCATTGCCAGACCTCCCTCCCTCTTTGCGTTCGATGACCATTTATTGTGGGAACCTGTATTGCTTGCCTTCTAGCCTTCCTAGCCTTTCTTATCTCCAAAAAATTAGTATTATTAATTTTCCTCAGCTCCAAGAATTACCAGAACTCCCTTCATCCCTTTGTGAACTGAAATTTATAAATCTTGAATCCCTACAATCTCTCCCTTCCTCATTGACAAGCCTTTCTTCACTTGAGTTTCTATGCATAAATAAGGTTACTCAACTTCACCTACTGCCAAACTTTCCAACCTCTTTAGAACGATTAGTACTTTGTGAACTCAAATTATTGCAGTGCTTGCCATCTTTATCATCCATCTTTTCTCTCAAGGATCTTTATTTAAGGAACATTCCGCTCCTCAAATCATTGCCAGACTTGCCTCCTTTTTTGTGTTGGCTACACCTATATGACCTTGAGAACCTAGATTGCTTGCCTTCTTGTTTATCTAGCCTTTCTTCACTCCAAAAAATCACTATTGAGAATATTCCTCAGCTCCAACTATTGCCAAACATCCCCGCCTCTCTGGAAGAATTAAACCTTTCAAATCTCGAAGCATTGCAGTTCCTGCCATCTTCTTTGTCCATCTATTCCCTCGAAAGACTAGACTTAATAAGAATTCCGCTCCTAAAATCATTGCCAGACCTTCCTCCCGGTTTGAAATATCTGTTCATCGATAATGTTCCTCAGCTCCAACTACTGTCAAACATCCCCACCTCTCTGAAACATTTATACCTTTCAGATCTCGGAGCATTGCAGTGCCTTCCATCTTCTTTATCTATCTCTTCGCTCGAAAGACTTCACTTAATAAGAATTCCGCTCCTAAAATCATTGCCAGATCTCCCTCCCAGTTTGGAATCTCAGTCAGTCGATAATGTTCCTCAACTCCAGCTATTGCCAAACATCCCCGCCTCTCTACATACATTATACCTTTCAGATCTCGAAGCATTGCGATGTCTGCCTTCTTCTTTGTCCATCTCTTCCCTCAAAAGACTTTCTTTAATAAGAATTCCACTCCTAAAATCTCTGCCAGACCTCCCTCCCGGTTTGAAATCTCTGTCAGTCTACAACTGTCATTCAGAGTTGATGGAGCGATATCAAAATTTTTACAGACCCTGTGATTAGCAGAAGATTGCTCACATGCATGCAGTCAATATATTTCAAACACATAAGGCCAATAAATGCTAGTAATTATTGATTCAACCCAATCCAATAAAACTTATTCAAATTTTTTTGCATATTTGCAGATGATTACACTGTAAAATTTGTTGGTAGAGTAAGCAAATTGTGAAGAGGATCCAAGCATCAAATGAATGATCTGTATGCAATACTCAAGTAGGAAACTATATATATATTGCTTATGACTTATTTAGTTGTATCCAAATGATATGCACACTTACAGTAATAACAAAAAATTGTGGTTTTGATGAAGAGCTTGCTGATTGTGGAAATTGTATTTATTAATCTTGCATTCATATAGTCCTAGTTTAGATTGAATAATTAACCTATAATTTTCTAGTATTTTCTAGTTTTTTAAACTTTTTAAATAATTAAATTATGAAATGATGATATTATTGTTAGTTTCCTTTAAAATTGTAATGAGACTTAATAGGGGCTAATTAAGATTTATGGTCTTAGTTTAGATTGAAGAGTCTTCATCAATGTCATTCAAGTCTAATAAATTGATGACTTAAAATATATATATAAATATAAATATATATATATATATATATATATATATATATATATATATATATATATATATATATATATAATGTGAAATGATTTAATTATAGTCCACAAGCATAATTGCCATTAACCACAATGAAGCAAACT
Organism: Dendrobium chrysotoxum; assembly: GCA_019925795.1. NCBI lineage: Eukaryota > Viridiplantae > Streptophyta > Magnoliopsida > Asparagales > Orchidaceae > Dendrobium > Dendrobium chrysotoxum. The sequence goes on from CM034313.1 coordinate 60,142,081, forward strand.
TTTTTGCAAAGCTCCAAAAGCATGGCCCTTGAGCTGCGTTTTGGACATTTTTCTTACTATTTTTTAAAATAATTTTTTTAATACTTTTAAAAATTTTGTATTAAAAACTGTTTTAGAATAAAAAAAAAAGTTGCCCAAAATGAAGCCTTTCTAAATTAATCAACCAGATATGTTTGCAAAAAATATCATATGCGAGAGAAAAAAAAAGTTACAGTATAAGCCGTACCGCAACAAAGTCTTTTATAGCTGTCATGCTCAATTTCGCATGTGAAGAAGTGAATTTTATAATAAAGAATTAATTTTATATTTAAATAATTGATTTATTAATATTGATTACATATCTATAGTACTATTATAAGTGTCACTTGTGAGTCTCCCCACACAACATCTTGATAACTTATAAACCGCTGAATAAATCTTGGGCCTTTATTATTTTGCCTATTCGCATGTCATCGCATCCCTTGCAAACGGCGTTCGTCTTATCTAATGAAACCTTTCTCGCTACTCTCACTCTCCCACGCTCTTCTCCGTCTCGTTCGCATGCCCCAGACGGAACGATTGCCGCCTCACCCTTTCTCGCGTGACGTGAAGCTCACCGACGTCCTACCCGACCTCTTCATCGACCTATTGCCGTAGGCGCACGATTAATGCCGCCGGCCCTCTCTCACGCACAGGTAACTTCTACCCATTTCTTTTTCTCGCTTCTTCCTTTATTCTTTTACTTCCTCCTTTCCTTCGTCATACTCCTCTCCATTTCTTCTTCTTCTTTATTTTCTTCTTCATCCTTTTCCCATGCTTCTTCTCCGTTTTTCCTTTTCTTCCCTTCTTCTTCTTTACATTGTTTTCTGTTATTATGAATAGATAAAAGTAATCTGCTTATTATCTTTCTTCAAATGGATTAAGGCATGATTGTCCTCTCTCTCTCTCTATTAATTACATCTATGCAAGAGTTTTCTTTATTTATTTTCAATTATTATTAATAGATAGAAGCAATCTGCTTAATTATTTATTATTTTGCCTATTCGCATGATTGCCCAACAAATGAGTTTTCTTTATTAATTATATCTATGCAAGAGTTTTCTCTTTTATATAATTTGTGTATTCTTTTGATAGGCAGCTTTTATATCTCAGGACAGGTAAATCTCATTATTTCATTCTATTGGTAGATCTATGATTTTGTTCTCCAATAAATGCCATCCGGCTTTATTTTTTAGTCTATAAGCTGCTGCTGATGGTGGTGTACTGCATTGATGGGTTGAAATGAAGATATCAACTTGTAATGCGTATAATTATCAGAGTGAATAATGATATTTTAGAAAAGGAAGTGTCCTTATTTTCAATTTGAGGGGGGATGATGTTTGAGGAAGTTAGTCAATGTCTCTTCCTTGGGAAAAATTATTTTGTGCGGATGCCGAATGCCGTCCGGAGACCAACCAGAATGCGTCACGTCACCCCTGCGCTCGGTACCGCGGCTCAATACCGCTGACGTGGCGCATTCTGGTTGGTCTCCGGACGGCGTTCTGCGTCCGGTCTCCACACAGAATAATTTCTCCTTCCTGGGTGACTTTGGCTTTGTGGCCAGACCCCGAATGCAGACAATTTGTTTTGGATATTTAACCTTTGTTTATAATGCAAGGTTTAACATGTCCATGCCTCAGTTTTGATCTAAACACTTGCTTGACCATGCTACTTTCTTTCTTCATGTCTGAAGTAAAGTCCTCCCTTACCTATTCATCTTGTGTGGAGGGCTCCATGGGATATGTTGAAACAAAATGTATGTACCAAATTGCACTGGTTGTGGTTGGGGGTTCCCTAGAAATGGTATTCCATGGAATAATTCACTTGTTAATAAAATTGACAAGGTTTATTAGGGCATCCTTATGAGTGAGGTGCCACAACTTAACTTGATTGTGATGAGAATTAGACAAGGGTCGGTTTGTATGTCACCTGCATGTAATACACATCACATAGCCCACATAAACCCATTTTTGGTGAAGAAGTGTTTGAAAGCGGACTGTCTAAATTTAAGATTTACATATATTACATTTTTTTTAAATGAAAATACAGGGAATTAATAGGCAAAATAATTAGAAAAATCTTTGGTTGTGGAGAAAAAATGGAAGAGATAATGACTTATGGTTTGAATTACTAAAATCTAATTGTATATATTTATTTTAAACATAATACCACAAAATTTTATTTTTAATTTTTTTAGGAAATTATGTATCATTATATGATTTCTTATGAATTGTAGTTTTTGTGTATCATTATATGATTTAGGAAATTTTGTGTAGTTTTTTGATAGAATTTTGTTAGAAAATGAACCAAACGAGATAAAAGTTGAGGCAAAAGTATATTTTGGAATCATTTCATGTCGTCAACTCAGTTGTTAAACATTGAACTTGTTTGGTTGTTGGAGTAAAGTTAAGAACATGAATAGACAGAAATATGAAGGGGGAAGTAGTAGATTGTAAAGCTTGATAAAGGCTGACTTAAAATTTTTGTATTAATAGAAGAGATAGAAGGCATTTATATTTGGCTAAGAGGCCATGATTATGAATTTTACTACCATATTTGTGGGACATCTCCTAAGGAGTATATAAGTTTATCCAGAATGACACTGAGGTAATGAAGTTAGTGAGTTCGTCTGGCCAGAGTGATCAAACTGTGGTAGTCGTTATAACCAAAGATTACACAAATATTCTTGTGCGAGAAATTGAATTCATATCACATGGTAGACAAGATGTTATGGATCATGCCCTCATGTTACACTATCATCATTGAAATTTTGATGCATATTTCTAACAAATTATACTCATGAAGAGAAATATGTAACTTGATGCTAATGAATATAAATATTTTTGATCATTTCTTTTAATGATATCGATGTAATGAACTGGATTTTGCCATTTACTTTTGCTTAATTTTAGAATTTTTGTTTCTTACTTGGCTTCACTTAATTCAATTGGGTTCATAACTATACTTAATTCCCACTACATATCATTGTATTTCAACTCTTGCACCAATACATAGAATTAGCATTTATATTAAAATTCAAAATTTAAAATGATCATTTAAATTAGCTTTCAAAACTGAGAGTGTAGTTAAAATTATAGATAAATCCTGCAGCGGAAACCCTTAATTCTGTCTTAAACAACACTTGAAACTGTAATCAAAATTTTTGATAAAATTACAGTTAAAACTACAACTAAATAGAAGATTATAATAAAATCATCACAAATATTTGTGATAAGGAGCTGACATTCTCAGTAAAGGTTCAGAATAAAATATATGGCAACCGAATATTTCGTTTAATTACAGTTCAATCTATAAAGAAAGAATCTGATGAAGTTATCGAAATAGAACCTAAGAGAATCAAATCGGAGAAAATTTAAATATTCTTAATTATTCATATTTGACATATATATTTTCTTACTGATACTTTATATACATTGCTTATTTTTCTTTCAACATATTTAGAACAAGGACATGCTTTGTAGCTCCTGAAGTAAAGTTTTATTGTTATAAGTTTTCTTTTCCACCATAGTTTCATTACTTTTATCAATTACTTTTTTTATATATGAAATATATAATATATTATTCATTGGTCCAAATAAGATATATTTGTCATTGATAGAAATTTATGTGTGATATAAAGTAGTTTTCTTGTCAAATGTACAACAAATTTGCCACATTCATTTTGAGTTTGAGTTTCGAGTGAAGATATTTTGATGATAATTTTTATTTCAAAATATTACAAGATGGAATACATTGAAAGATCTCAAGATATTGGTATGAAATTCAGATCAAATGTAGTAGTTGATTTTCTAAATTTAGCTATATCTATACTACTATATACGTGTAATTGAGGCTGACGCTCACTGTCGCCACCTAGCCAAGATAACTGGAGGGGAATTTCTAGCTATTCTTCTTGCAACTGTTGCATTTAAATACTATTAAAAGAGTCATAATTCAAAACTGATGAAGAAAGGTAATGGCATGGCAGTGTCATCTTCTAAAGTGTTGATTGTTTTTGAACTATTCAATAACAAAAAAACATTCATTTGAACTTTTAACGACACTTGAAGATCATTTCAAAGTTAATTTTCATTAAAAATAATCATGAGGGAATTCAAACAAAGACTCAATACTTATTTGAACTTGCTATAGTATAAGAAACCATAAAGAATAGTGTTGCAGGCTAGAATATACGCGGCGGTAGAGATGGAAGTTTACGTCTTAGTGTTGCACGAATATCCAGCTCACACATAGGGAACACAAGATTTTTTATGTGGAAAATCCTAGAAAAGGGAAAAACTACGGGGCCTGGCCCAGTTGAAATAATTCCACTAGAACTTGAGTTAATTACAAGGGGCTGACTCGCCTCCGAGGGTGATCAGATTACAAGTATCAACCGTCGAGTTGAAGTTGGGGGTATGTGAAAATCTGATGTCGCACTGGCGGAACTTCGGGGTCTTCAGGTGATCTGGAAGAACTTCGGGTCCTAGGCGATAGTCCTGCGGAGTGCAGGGCCTTAGGTAGTGGTCTGGCGAAGTGTAGGACCTCAGGTGGTGGTCCGACAAAGTGTAGGACCTCAGGTGGTGGTTCGGCGAAGTGTAGGGCCTCAGGTGGTGGTTCGGCGAAGGGCAGGGCCTCAGGCTGTGGTCCGGCGAAGTGCAGGGCCTCAGGCGGTGGTCCGGCGAAGTGCAGGGCCTTAGGTGGTGGTCCGGCAAAGTGCATGGCCTTAGGTGGTGGTCCAGCGAAGTGCAGGGCCTCAGCCGGTTGTCCGGCGAAGTGCAGGGCCTCAGACGGTGATCTGGTGAAGTGCAGAGCCTCAGGTGGTGGTCTGGCGAAGTGCAGGGCCTCAGGTGGTGGTTCGGCGAAGTGTAGGGCCTCAGGCGGTGGTCCGGCGAAGTGTAGGGCCTCAGGTGGTGGTCCGGCGAAGCAACGACGTCAAGCGATGGTCCGACGGTGGTCGAGGAGGAGCAAGGAGGCAAGAGCTCTCCCTTTCTCTCTTAGGATTAGGTGTCTTTTTCAAGAGGAGAGGGTGCTCTATTTATAGATTTTTAGGAGCGGCATAGCCCGTAAATAGGTGAAAGATCAAGGGTAATTAGGGAGTAGTTTGAATGGACGACCGATGTTGAATCCCTTGATCGTGGACCGTTTGACGGATATTTAGAGGCCTTAGAGATATCAGATTTTGGCGATCTTAGGCTCGTTGGATTCGTTTCGTCAAGACGCTTGATTCGACTAAAAGCATGTCATATTTGGAGACCGTTTGGTAATCCAAATTTTGGTTTGAACCTTCCAACAACGCTTCAGACCCTTGATTTGGACCCATTTGGGCTCGAATTGGGTTGAATTTAGTGTTGTTGGATTCGTATTTCTGAGACGTTCAGTTCAACTACAAGTTTGTCGAAATCGGAGTTCGGGTGGTCCCAATTTTTATGTTTGAAGTTTCCAACTTGATATTGCCTCGAGATTCGTGCCCGATCAAGATAATTTTTCGAGGATGTATCAAATACGTTGATAAATAATTATATAGGTAGACTATAAGAGTTGCGTCTATTGAATATGAGACTGAAAAATTATTGTTATGATATATTTGTTTCTGTAGCTGCTTCAGTAAAACAACAAAAATTTGTTTCAACATAAAATGTAAAAAGGAACAAACAAAAATGTCCTTAGATGCTTATCTCGAAATCTGTTAAAATTTTTTATTCTTTTTTGATTTTATGAGAGTAATATGGTATTTGCATTTGCATAGTTGGATAGAGTAGAAGAAGAGTTTTGAAATACTTGTTATAGAAGCTTTTTTTTCCTTCTTCTACCATGTTTTTCGTGTCGGATAAGGATTAACTTTGTTCTTCTCCTGAAGAAGAGTTTTGAAAGAGTTGCTAAAGAAGCTTCTTCGTCTTCTTCTTCGATGTTCTTGTTGTCGGATTGGCTTCACATGCTTCGGTTGAGGAAGATTTTTGAAAGAGTCGCTAAGAAAACTTCTTTGCCTTCTTCCACACTTTGTTCCGGTCGGATCAGAAGTCACGATGGAAGCTCACCGTAAAGGTAACGATCTTTTTTTATAACTTGAATGCATGAACTTTGTGCATGCATCAATATGTGCATAATTTCCATTATTTATTTACTGAATATTTTGATCTTTGTGCTCTTTCCCTCTTTGTCAAACTTGAATGCATGATGCAATTATATTAATATTTTTATTTTATTATGATTATTGTCCATTGATAGTGCCAATGCTCAACAACCAAAGCTCTTCGTGGGAATGATAGTTGTTTTTATTTTTCATGAAGGTCTTGTTGTTTATGGTCTAATTACTGACATCATTCTCTCTTCTCGAGCAAGTCAATCTCGAGCAGGTCAATCTCGCACAGACTAAGAAAGGAAGTTTTTAACCTTGGCTTTCCATTCTTCATGGTTTCTTTTTATGTTGATTCGAAAGTATGCTATGCCGAAGTATTTAATTTAATTTTCGATTCTATTATGAGTGTAGTGAGATGTTAATTGTAATCATCATTCCTTTCTAATGATTTGTCACATGTAGTACTTATTTTTGGCAATTTAATTTTAGGATTGTATTGATATTAGTTGGCATGCATGTTCTATGTTAAGTTTAAATATGAATTTTATATGTGATGTATTAGATTCAAATTTATTTTGTGAGAATGTATTGAATCTTGCTTTGAACTACATGGCAAACAAAGATAGAGAAACGAAAAAGAAAACGATGGATCAAATTTCTATATTTTCAAATGAGTCATTATAAGAGCTTGATTGCACTAATGATTATCTTTTGCTTATCATCTTTAAATATATATGTGATGATGATTAGTTCATATTTTATTGATCAAATATCATTGAGATAGGATTTTTTATGAGATAAAATATGTTAGAAGTCGAATGATTTTGGGTGGTCAATTTAAATGTTCTTTTATTAGGATTGGTGAATGAGTGACTAAAAAGATGAATTTTGAATGTGATTGCATGCTTGTTATTCTATGCAACATTATACATGCTATTGCCACCTTTCTATTGAGATCCAACATTTTCCAGCTTTTTGAATTCGTTGATGATTTGCACTTCAACGCATCTAGGAATGTCTCATGCTTATTGATATTTAGACTGATGATGATTGGAATTGCTTGGACATATCAAGCTGAGTTATAATTACCATTAGGACTACTGATTTTCTTAATGCAATTGTTACATTGCATTTCTTTTACTATTTTGAGTTTGTTTTCCCCACGAGAAAGCCAATTGGCTTTAGCTCTTTAAGCAATCCAATTGTGTTTAGTCTCTGATTATTTAATCAACTTGCCTTGAATAATTCTGGTGTTGACCCCTATACATTAAATCACGCGCAAAAGGGATAAACTGGAGATATAAGCAACGTGCGCATCGATGCGACACATCACTTGAAGGGCCCAATGACCTCTGATTGAATGTTCGAACGCAAAATGGACTTCGTAGTTGCATTCGGAATGTCGTCAACACTAAAAAAATACATTTTATTCGTTCAAGTGGAATCATCCGAGGCGGTGGCACGAATCCCGAGGCATCAACGTGTTCGGAGCATCCTCACTACTTAAAAACTACACTTTATTTGTTCAAATGGAATAGCCAGGCGAGGTGGCACGAATCCTGATGTGACAACGTACAAATCGAGAAATTTAGTGCTCGACGCCAACCAAATAATGTCTGATCGTAAAACAGACTTCGTCGTTACATTTGAAGCATCCTTAATACTCAAAAACTATACTTTATTTGTTCAAATGAGATAGTCTGGCGAGGTGGCATGAATCTCGAGGTAACAATGCATAAACCAAGAAAACTAGTGTGCGACATCAACCAAATGACTCTGATCATTAAAAAAAACTTTCCCATTGCATTTGGAGCATCCTTAATACTAAAAAACCACACTTTATTTGTTCAAATGGGATAGCCTAGCGAGGTGGCACGAATCCCGAGGTGACAACGAGCATATCAAGGAATATAGCGCTCGATGTTGCTTAAATGACGTCCAATAGAAAAACGGACTTCGTTGTTGCATTCGGAACATCGTCAATACTCTAAATTGACCGCCAATTTATCCAATTAAAGTCGCTCACTGTTGATCTGTATATATATAAAAAAAAATTTAGTATTCGTACCTGCCCAGCACTGTACTCAACACGTCGAGCCATCTGAATTGCACGTCGCCATTCCACGACATTCGACGTTGCATCTCACCATACCTCCACGATCTCTGCTTTACTCGCGTTAAAAGGAGGAGAAACGAACGAGAGAAGGCTTCGACATCCACTTGCGATCAAGCTTCTCCTACACGTGATTCCTCTCCGCTCCTTTCCTTGCCCCTCTCACGTGCTTCTTCGGCTTGTCTGTTGCTGGTCGACTTTAGTCCTTCGATGATGTTCCATGTTCCTGTAGAATCAGAAGTTACGACATTTTGGATCGGGAGCAACTTTGGAGCTCTTCCCCCTCTCGTGTGCTTCTTCGGCTTCTCCGTCGCTGGTCAACTTTGCTCCTCCAGCGACATTCCCCTCCTACCGAGTCAGAAGTTACAACATTTTTATCGGAAGAAACGACGGGAAGCTCACTTGCTGTGAAGATAACTATCTCCCTTTCACGTGCTTCCTCGCCTCCTTCGTCGTTGTTCAACCTCGCTCCTTCAACGTTCCCTGCCTTCGGATCAGAAGTTTTGACACTTTGATCAGAGGCAAGAAGGGAGTTCGTTCACTATGAAGCCCTAGCCGCACGCCTCTTTGGCCCCTTAGTTGCTGGTCGACTTCGCCCCTTCGACGATGTTCCCTTGCCGTCGAACTAGAAGTTATAACATTTTGATCGGAAGGAACAAAAGGAGCTCACTTGGTGTGAAGGTAACTTTCTCCCTTTCCGCATGCTTCTTCGGCTAAATCCAATAAATCTGTCGAATAGAGGGATTAATGGTTTAATTAGTTTTAATTAATTATAATTAATTTTAATTATAATCATTTTAATTAATTATAATTATTATAATTAATTATGATTAATTTTAATTAATTTTAATTAAAGTTAAGTTTAATTAATTATAATTAATATTTTAAAATTAATTATAATTAATTAGTTATAATTAATTAAAGTTAATTAATATTAGTTAGTTATGATTAATTAAAGTTAATTATAATTAATTATTTTTAATTAATTAAGATTAATTATAAGCAAATATAATTAATTAAAGATAATTATAATTAATTAATAATTATAATTAGTTATAATTAATTAATATTAATTATAATTAATAAAGAAAAAGAAAAAGGAAAAGAAAGAGACCTTCCCTTGCCTCGATCCACATGCCTAGTCCACAGACGTCCCTCCATGCAGGTATAAAATGTCTAACTTAAAAATCTCACTCTCAATGCTTACGGCGAGCCGGCAAACCTCCCTACGCGCTTACGTAGCCAGGGGGAGGGAAACAGGTGCGAGGCTTGCGACGAGGTGGGTAATCCTTGAAGCACTCACGTAGTGTGAGGGGGACAAAAAATAAGTACCCATACATGAAAAAATAATTGTGCTCTTTTAAACAGGTGCCAGAGACCCTTAAGAACTCATATAGCGTAGTGGAGATTGAAGAAAATGCAACCGCGATGTCACCTGGCATCTACCTGAAGCACTCATGTAGCGTGGAGGGGAAGGCTGCCTCTTAGTTTTTCCCCTAAATAGAGGAGACGCTGGGAGGCTGTCGAAATTTTAAATGACACAGGGGATTTGGACTTAAGCTTGAACAACAGAACAAAGAACTTTGATTTGAACTTGAACCAAAAGAATACATAGGACTGAACTTGAACTTAAATTGAACCTAAACTCGAACTTGAATAAAATGACCACAAAGGACTTGCAAATCTAAGTTGAACATACAAATTGAATCATATGAAAATGACAAGACACTAAAAAATGAAGTTATGATTTGCAAAATAACAAGTTCCAACTTAATACAAATGAACATACATGAAACCTGTGGTGAATAAGAGATTTGCAAACACTACTTATTTACAAGCGGTTGTGAATTTGTAAACAACACAATCAAATCTCATGACATAATATGATGCTCTCAGTGGATAACACAATTTGTTTGCAAAGAAAAATCAACAAGAGTTTCCACCTATAAGCTATGGCATGAAATCTCCAATGAATGTCAAAGAGCGGTCATGATAACTGAAATGCAAACACTATTAAATGACATTCCTTTAATCAACAACAGTCCAGTGTCAAGCAAATGCAGTAACATCTTTACCATCGACAACCATTCAATATTGAGTCAATACACTTGGCCCCAACAAGCGGAAGGATCTGACACATAGTGAATACAACGATTGACACATTCAGTGAGTTTGAGATGAAGTAATTGACTTGCAACTACATGCAGCAGTTCCCACAAACACTAAAAAATACAAAAGCAAATGCACCAGCTCACCGGCAAACAAAACACTGCCTATGAACATATACAAGCGTCTACAGTCGATGTCAAAATACAAGAAAATACATTTGAGCTTGCAAGCAAGTGAATTTGAAAGAAATATGTAAGGAATGTAATAACCTACTGGCCAACATGCGAGGAGATTAACAATAAAGGCAACAACATCTTGCAATTGGTACTAACGTACAAGATATGTCCAAACGAGTTGTAATGAATACAAATCGCCCATATCTCATGTCAATTGATCACAAATGATAGGTTAACTTTCTTACAAGCAATAAAGACTGATGTGATAATCCCCCGAGAAAATTGTAATGTCGATAACACATTAGTCCCCTGTAGATAAAGGAGTTCATGGAGAAAATAACTTGCTCGCAACCAATAGCAGTTAGCCGACAGATGAGGGCACTAGTTTGCTTATAAGAGACAATGGAAAATATAGTAACCTGCTAATAAGCGTGTGTGGAGAAATTCAGCAATGAATGCAAATCACCCTGAAAGAAATATTGACAAGCAATGAATGCAAGAGTTTGCCAGCAACGACAAAAAATTTGTCATATACACAGTAGTTTTCCTACAAATGGCAGCCGACAACAAGCAGTGAATGCTATAGCACCCTCACGGTCAACGACTATCCAGTGGAAGGCCAATACACCAATCCCTTGCAAGAAAAAGGTGATCAATCTACGACAAGTGCAAGCACTGATAAGTCGTTGTAGGATACTTGTCACATAGGCAACATGCTACCTACAAGCAAATACAATGAGTTGTAGTAAATGTAAGCACATCCTAGCAACATTGATAGATATGTTGTAGAGGTGACGGGTCCCCTACGGACACAATCATACATTCAGCATGTAATCTATGGGCAAATACAGAAAGAATACAACAAACACAAGCCCTTATGAGCTATTATAGAAGACCCGTTGTACACCCAATGTGTTGACCATAAGCAAAATGCAGAATAGCTACAAAAAATTTAAATGCCAGTGGCCGGCGCTAGAAGATTTGTATGCAAAATAATGACCATGAATAAAGGCATCATGCAAATGCAGCTATTTACAGATAAACAGTAGGAGATTCGTTAGTGCACTATAATCCTCCTACATAAAGCAACGAGTAGTGCACGATAGTCTACCTATACGAAATAGGCAAATGACCGTAGTGTTAAGCCAGGCCATTGAATCTGCAACTTGTATCAAATGATAGCCACGCTCCTAAATCAAATACTGTAATCAACTGATAGTTACCCACACAACCGAGCAGCATCAAATATTCCTGAAAATGCCCCCGCACATGCACTGTAATATGTATACACATAGGTATACAGAAGGGCATGTGTAATCATACGACTTGTATGGGCCCTGACGAGCATGTTATATGTACACACGTGACATCTAGAGATGTTGCGCGGGTCAAAAAAATAAACCCAAGTTTGAGCCTGATCCTTTTATGCGGGTAGATATGAATTGACACGGCTCAAACCATAAAATAAATATACAGTCACGGGATCAATTGGAATATTTGTTTTATACATTCATATTATGTCTTCAAGTCTGACAATCATAAAAATTCACTAATAAAGGCATAAAGCCTACAAGGGACCCAATCCTCTATCGACCAGTAGACAGAGTCGACAAGATCCAATTAATGAAGTCGACAAGATCCAATTAATGAAATCCCAAATGACCCCATTACCCTGATGATGGTCGTGTTGATAGAAAATCTCAAATGGAAAGGTTAATTCCAATATTTCAAAATCCACCCAAATATTCATCAAACATTCAAAATTCCAAATATTTTAAAACTCCAAATATTTAAAATTGAAATCAACCATCCAATCACTTAAAACAAAAATCCATCCACCCTCCACAAGAGTTTATCGAGGTGGACAAATTGAAATTTACTTTAGCTCACATAGAGCTAGTGCCTAGTCGAAAATATTACTAGAATCTATTCTCAAGCAATCTCTTGCCAACGGGGACGTGATACGTGTCCTATAATCGATAATTTTATCGCCAAATGGCACCGCATGATAAACGGTTATGACGCGGGGCCCTCTGAACCGAGTGATTTTATCGCCAAATGGCACCACTAAATTACGATTATGGCCAGAGCCCGTAAGCTCCCCAATGACACTAAATCCTTAAGATATGAATCAATATGATATAATCGATAGGGCACAAAGCACTTTGTCAGTTAAGGTGAATTCAAATTTGTCCCTTAGACAAACACTCCCCCCAGGTCTACAAGGTTCTCTTGGACGAAGTAATCCATGGCTACCGACAAGGATCCTTCTGTCAGATTGGGTTAACTACCTCCTCTAACTAAGTAGACCAGGGACCACGATGGCCCAGGACGAAGGAACCATGGAATCTTGATCAGGTCCATCATCTAGTCCCCCACCATCCGCTTTAAGTGCAAGATAGTAAAATTCCAAATTTTAAATATTAATCTTTCAAATTCTCTAAGCCCATGCTGCTACTATATGCCAGATACCGCGTATCTCTACGTATCTGACTAACGACTAGCCTTAATTGAAAGCTCCCTCTCATTATCGAGAGGGGTAATTAACTATAGGGGCTTGTGCCTATAGAAAACCAGAATTCAGATCATAAAGTCCTCATAAAATGAGGGCGAAATCTCTGAGTAGTGTCTTATCTACAAACCCATTCGCCTTCCCAAAATTTATGCCAGAATCTAATTCTGTTAAAACTCCCCTGAAAAAGTAACAGGGGAGGCCGGGGCCGAATTTTTGGAGCCCATACTCACGCAAATCGATGCAAGTCCCAAGGAAACGACATGCAAATCAAGAAAATTAACATGCGACGCTGCTCAAATGACATTCGATCGCGAAACAGACTTTGTCGTTGCATTCAGAACGTTGTCAATACCCAAAATGCACTATAAATTTGTCCAAAGGGAATTACACGGCAAAATTGACAAGTAAAACGAGGCAAGATGCACGCGAACTGAGAAAATTACACACAAATAAAGGCAAATTTTGACAAATTGAGGCATTACTGTCTTGAATTAATGCAATAGATGATGGATCACTAATATGATTTTAGTTTGATAAAATTGTGATAAACCAACAAAAGCCAAATGGAGAAAAAAATCAAATCCACGTTAAACGCACATTAAATGTACCTCGTTTTATCGCTTCTGTCTTCTCATCGTCGTCGCAGCCGGGCTAGAATGCGAACTTGTTAAAATGGAATTGAAGGAGGCTATTCTTTCTTTTTTGTTTTCACGCATAATAACCGTGCATGAGCTCTTAATTCCTACAGCCCAGGTGTTAGTCCGCCCTGACTGAGTTTCAGCCGTTCATTTTCACTATTGTACCGCAAACCACCTTCGATTCATCCTCCAAACCTCGGATCTACTCAACTCACCCTTCGAATCCAGGCAAAGCTTAGCCTGTCGCTTGAAGACAATCTCCAAAGACTGTCAACAGCCAACAAATTCCTGTTTATTCGCTTCTCTGCAGCTCCCGTTCACGATTTCCACGATTTCTCACGTCCAGATCTTGCCCGGCCCCGTCCTTCAAAGCCGCGACTAAACCTCCTCAATCCACTATTCTTCCACGCTGACCCGCCTCCAAGCAGCAAACCACAGCCGTTTCCCCTCACTTGCAGCCGGCTTTCACGCACTCAACCAACTACACGCAATCCTCCCACTCTCCTTGTGCTGAATCGTCACTCGCCTGACTTCATCATCATATAATAGTAAATGGTAAAAAAAAGGGAAGCAAAAGGTAAGCCCTCTCATTTATTTTTGGGAATTTTTTAAGATTAAGCATAATTAAATATTCAATTATGTGAATAAGCATGTAATTAATAGAATTTAAAAATAGGCAAAGTCGTTCGTCTAAGAGGCGATTTATGTTAGTCCACGTGCCGACGTGGCAGATGACGTGGGGGGTTGGTGATGTGGCATAAGTCGCCCGTTCACTGGGCGACTTATAAGTCGCCCAGTTAACGGGCGACTTAGCCTTAAATAAGTTTTAGCTTTCCCTTTCCCGATCCAGTCGTTGTTCCTCTTCTCTTTGGGCTGTCGCGATCGGGAGCTGCTTCCGCCGGGTGAAGGCAAGGTTTTTTTGTTTTTTTTTTAATTTATTTTGTTAAATTAGTTAAAAAGATGATGTTGAAGTGTATATTTGGTTGGAGATGTATAGATCTAACATTCATAATTAGTTTTTAAACTATTTTTATGTAAAACTCTTTATTTGTTGAAAGAAGTAGAAAATTTGTTTGGGATAGGTACATATTTAAGCATTTGAGATGTGATTCTTGCAAATAGTTGGTAGATCTATGTTTGTAGTTGACCTACATTTTGAAGGTGAAGGTTTTTGTGATAAAAATGTGTGTTTTGTGGGTTGGAGATGAGGAATCGTTGGCCAAATAATTTAGTTGAAAATTTATCTTTTTTTTTTTACATTTTTGTTTTTATAAATGTTTTAATATTCATGTAAGGGATCAACCAAATTATCTTAAAATGCAATGCAAAATACTTCTCACATCTAAAGTATAAAATATAGCGCATTCATATTTTGTTAATGAGAGTATTTGAATGATTATCATTTAAACTTGATAAATTTTTCTTACTTTAGGACTAAAATTTTTTATTTCTTTACCTATGTATTTATGTAAATACACTACAACTGTACTTACATGTATTTTGAAGGGTATTTGCTCTTCTATTTGTTCCTTTTTTATTTATATGAAAATTAAAAATATATATATTTAAAATGTTAAAAGGGGTGATAGAATAATCATTCATATATTCATATCCTTTATTTAAAAATAAAACAAAAAGCTTAAAGCAATTTCATATATAAGGAAAATTACATCTTTCTCAATTTGCTTACTTCACTTTTTGTTGAGAATTTTTTTAGCTGAGGAGGTAACTCTATGTAAACTTTTCTTTTCCTAAGTATTCAAATAGGAAGGGATTTTTGAATGTATTGTTGCAAGTACTAATTATGTTATTATATATATTTTTAAAAAATGAGAATATGAATTATGTTGAACTTAGCTATTGGCACAAAAGTTTCTTAGTAAATAGTAACTTATTAGGTAGATAGTTAATTAGAAGTGAGAAATCAAATCATTTTAAAATCAATTTATTAGGTAGATAGTTAATTAGAAGTAACTTATTGGGTATTAAAAATTTATATATTGAATTATTGTGGTATTTAGTTATGATATTATCATGTTAATATTAGGTATAGTAATTATAAATTTTGTTTAGCTAGTAGAGTCAGTGTAAATTAAATTTGATGTATATTATGAATTTTTTGAATTAATCATCTTTCATAGTTGAACGTAGGTGTTCAATAATGAGTGGACGTGGTGCAACCTTCATGCTAGTGTATGGATGTGTGTTACAAGTGGATAAAAAATTCGCGCCAAGTTATTCTGGGGGTAGGAATCGTCCCCTACATGTGCTGAGAGATATAAACTTAGAACAACTTAAGGTAAGGGTACTTCGAGCTCTGAAGTATGATCCTTCAAAGTATTCTGTGAACTTAGTATGTCGAGTGCCCGTGGGAAATGAGTTTGTTGCCTCACATGTTGAGGATGAGGAGGTTTGTGAAGTTTTATTATGTCACGCTGAAATAGAATTTCTCATCTTGTACGTTGATATCGAAGAGATTAATGACACTGGAGATAATACGGAGCCTTTAAATTCACAAAGATATGAAAGTTCACCCCAAGTTGAGATGGCAGATATGGTTGCTGGTCCTTCAAGGGCAGAAGCAGTAGAAGAACTCATTCATTAGTGAGTTCCCTATATCGCATATCAGTAATAGTTCCCTAGAAATATTTTAAATTGCTTATTAAATGATCAATAATATTTATCAATACTATTTTCAATGTAGTGATACAGCAAACCAACATACGCAGGAACCTCCGTTACATTCTACACAATCAGTCCCTTTAGATCATTACAATTATGAGACTATGAGTAGTGGCTCCAGTGAGGAGTGCACTGAGGACGATGGTGTTGATCTTTTCCCTGTGGATACTGATATAAGTGCAGATGATAACGAGGAGATAAGAAATGTCATCCAAGATTATTGTACTAGATCAGTTGCTAGTGATGATACAATGGTTGCCAATAATAACTATGCTAAGACCTGTAGGACTACAGAAGAATGCGATCACGAAATAGAATCTGATAATGTTAACGATGAGGTCATGGTCGAGGATGAATTCTCAATTCCTAATGAATTAATTGAAGGTATGTGTTTCACAAACAAGAGTGATCTTCAATTTGCCTTACAAGGCTGCTCAATTATGAACAATGTGCAATATATTGTCATAGCTTCGAATACACAGAAATTTACTGTTTGTTGTGCGAAGCATGATAGCCCGACCTCTCCTTGCCTATGACGCGTTCATTCTGGTAAGAGCAAACGATTAGGTGGTATATGGAAAATAGCATCTATAAAGCACCGTCATACCTGCGTAACTCCAATTCTCGAAAGTGGCCACCGTCAGTGCAACTCCCAATTTATTAGTTTTTACATACTTCCCACCATTAGAAAGCAAATGGACTTGAAGCCAAGGGAGATTATAGGTCGCATGGAAGCTAAGTTTAATATTAAAATTTCATATATGAAGGCATGGGATGCTAGAAGAAAGGCAATTAAGGTTATTTTCGGTAGTTGGAAGAGTCATACCGTACTCTCAATTTATTCATGGATGTTGTTGCCTCTGCAATGCCACATACAGTCTATTGAATTCAGAGCTCACATGTTAATAGGTTTCAAAGGCTCTTTTGGGCATTTGGTCCTTCAGTTACTGGGTGGATGTATTGTCGGCCAGTTCTTAGTCTTGATGGCACATTCCTACTCGGTAAATATCGAGGTACATTATTAACTGCAATTGGGTTGGATGCTATAATGACTTTTTCCTCTTGCATTCGCCATTGTTGAGTCAGAGAGTACTGAATCGTGGTTATGATTTCTACGGCAACTTAATGAGCTGTTACCGTGTGTGACAAGCAGGCCAAATCTATGTATAATCTCAGATAGGCATGCAGGCTTAGTTAGAGGTTGTAGAATTTCTTTGCCGTAGCAGGCAATACTGATGACCCATGAGTTCATCACAGATGCATGGAAGACATAAAAAAAATCAAGCAAGATCTTCACCAATGGTTGGTAGATCGAGATGTGAGCCGATGGTGCTTAACACATGATGGAGGATTTAGATATGGTGTCATGACAACCAATGCAGCAGAGTCCTTTAATGGTGTACTGAAGAGAGCACGAGGGTTGCCAATTCAAGCGTTGATAACAGCTATATACTATAATGTTATTGTCATATTAATGAGGCGCTTGGATTTTATTGCATCTGAAGAGAGGCAGAATAATTACTTCTTTGCACCACATGCACAGACAATAATTAGAAGGGCTGAGGAGGAGGCAAGAAGAATGCCAGAACCGATAAGACTTAACATGTATGAATTTCAAGTTTTTAACATGTCATCCAGATCTTATCGTGTTGATTTTCTTGATGGGAGGAGATGCAAGTGCAGTTGTGGGAAACCTTTGCTATTTCACATACCGTGTGCACATGTCATTTGTTGTTTAGCAACGTTAAGGCAAACACATCTAGATTATGTTGCTCCGTACTACACTATGAGCAATTACAAATTATGTTATTCCACAGAATTTCACCATATCCCCAATAAGGATGAATGGCGCCAGCATGATCCCAACGTTGGTTTGTTCCCACTTCTCCCCCCAAACTATCGAAGACGGTCAGGTCGTCCGAGGACCAATCAATATCGCAATACAATGGATGAGTCACGACCACGTTGCAGCAGGGTTTGTGGAGCTTGTCATGCAGTTGGTCACAACAGAGCCACTTGCCCAATAAGACTTGGTCGTAGAAATTAGTATTTATATTATATGTGTAAGTGTAGGTGAACGTGTGTGTGTGTTTGATGCACTAAATGGGTTACAAGTTGATCTTACAACTCATTCACAAGTTGATCTTATAACGATTTGACACTACATACCGAAATTTGAATTCACAAGTTGATCTTACAAATCATACCGATTTGATCACACAAGTGGAAATGACACGGCATATCGATTTGACAACACATGTAGCTTTAATAAATATGTTTAAGTTCGAAATATAACTTTTACTCAAAAGGCTTCATAGAATTATTAATTATTCATATCCTAAATAAATTTAACTATGAAATATTATTATTATTTATTCATAACATAAATATGTTTAAGTATGAAATATTATAATTATTTTAAATATTATTAAGTATGAAACAAATTTAACTTTGAATTTTAAAGGTCCTAGAGAACCATGTGAGATTTCAAGTTTCCTTATCATATATTGTTATTTTAGTTTGTATTTTTAATTTCTATTATATCATGTGAAATAAATTTTTGAATGTCCTACAGGTGTCATGGCTACTGACCAACGAAGACATAGAAAGAAACGGGCTACTGGTGGCCCGTTAGGAGAGGGTAGCAGTGATGCTCCAGCTCCTACTCAGCTCCATCCTAGTATAGCTTCATTACATGACATACATAGGGCAGCGCATCCTGATGGGGTATGTGGCATTTCATTCAACTTATTATTATTATGTTGAATTTTTTTGGTAAATGCTACTAACTGGCTATCTATTCAGGGAACAATTTTGGAAGCATCATCACATCTTTTGATGGTTCATGAATGGCCGGTAAACTGCCCAAGATTAATGGATGCTTTAAGGATGGTTGGGCTAGATTGTGTGAGCCAGATGAGATATCTAAGGATGGACCACCACCTGTTGACGGCATTAGTTGAGAGATGGTCACCTCAGACAAATAGCTTCCACCTTACAGTCGGGGAGATGACCATTACACTGCAGGATGTAGCCATGATTTTGGGTATCCACATAGATGGTCCTACTTTCGTCGGTCATATAGTTGTTGGAGCTGGGAGACGGTGGCTGAGCTGGCCAGATTGTTGCGATGACTTACTTGGGACCCATCCACTTCCGGATGTTCTGTACCATGACCCGTTCGACCATCGTATCACATCTAGATTTCGTATGGGCCAAGCACATGCACAGACATGTGTTCCTCTCAGATGGTTACGATGGACATTTTGGCGTGACTCATACTTGTACTTGAATGACATGGATTTCTGGAGGCATGTACGTGCCCACATCTTGTTCGTTTTGGGCTGCCATCTACTCCCAGATACTTCGGGTTCAAAGATTCATTTGCAATACCTTACCATTATGGAGGATTTGGCTGTTTTTAGTACAAACTCTCTTGGGGGAGCTGTTTTGGCACATCTTTATAGGGAGTTGGGGGAAGCAACCCGGCCTAGTAGGGCCAACATAGCTGGCTGTATTCATTTATTACAGATTTGGGCTTGGGAGCATCTGCATGTAGGACGTCCAGTGCTTCGTGTTCCCTTTCCGGTACAACTCCATGGACTTAGTGTTGGCTTCAGGTATGAAGTTATCTAATTTATTTATGTTTATTCATTAAAATTATATGCAAGCAAATATAATATATTTGTAATAGGTGGAATGAGGAAGGGCTGAGAGAGTTGCCAGTCGGGAATATCATTAGCTATAGAGACGAGCTCGATGGTCTCCTTGACAGTCAGGTATGTTAATAAACTTAAGAATTGCTTAAACCACATAATTATTAATATTTTCTCTATGCAATTCTTTCGAATGTGCAGGTTATTTGGCAGCCATACACGCCAGATATTCGTGCTCAGGTCGCACAGATTTGTCTGTCAGAGGAGGACATTTGGACTGCACGAGTGCCCCTGATTAGTTGGAAGAGGGTCGAGTGGCACTTGCCATATAGAGTGCTACGACAGTTTGGATTGTGTCCCACGACTGATGTCCTACCAATGGAACCAAGCTTCAAAAGGGTTGATGGTCGTGGAAAACCAGACATGGATTGAATGTTATACCACCAAGCTCATATTGGCATATGGGAGAGCAGGCGTGGATATATAATCACTGGAGAGCTCCTCGATCAACACAATTACTACTTGGTGCATCAGTATGTGCAGTGGTACAAGTCCTGGGCATCATTATATATGTTAAAGGCACCTGTAGAGCCTCCCACCACGGCATACCCTAGAGCTCCTTCTGAACGTCTTCTGGTAAGTCATAATTGAACAGAGTTTAATTATATGTGATGTCATTTTTTCTAAAATAAGCATCTAATTAATGCAGAGGGATTTCTTCCTCGGAACGGAACAAGCTTTGCGCCATCATTTCAATGGTACAGATGATACACAACAGCAGAGAGACATAAATACGGTGGCAGAGCTTTATCGGGGGTTACGTACGCAGTTGCATATTCAAGACTAAGGATACTTTGATGAAATAAGAGAGCATGATGTTCCAATTTAAATGACCCAGGACGCTCCTCAGCATTACAGTGGATATGCTGGACCCTCCTCCTATTATGATCAAGGGCACTCTGGGGACATCTTCAGTCAGCAGGTGCCAGCGGATTTGAATGCATACCTTACCCCAGATTTTGTACGTAGCTCCCATCCTACAGATGACATTGCTGAGGAAGAAGTCGATGTGGAGGAACATCACATGTTACGTCAAAGGCCACGACGACCTCCACAACATTACACCCCAGGCACTGATGCGTTACCACAGAGGCCACGTAGACGACGTTAGCTGATACTTTCATGTACTGGATTTGGTTTGCTTATTGCATATGTAGTAACTGTTGTAAATGTGTCTTTGTATGTTTTTTTAATGAATGCTTTTGTCTCCTTAAAAAAAAAATTCTAAATAGGCATTGCGTACTTATGTCACATCATATTATCACTATATATTTCAATAATCACATGCCTTTTATGATCTATTAAATATTTCAATGAATGCTTTTTAATATGTTTTATTATATTGTCACATCATATTATCATTATGTGCTATTATGATTCATAATATTTTCATATATAATATGATGATTTACTCACCTTATTATGCTAATATGTTATACTAAGCTATGCTTAATAATTGACATCAAGCTTAATAAACCATAGTTACATAATATGGTTTAAATGTTTGATTTGGAGTCACTGGTGGGTCAATAGACTCACTATCTACTATTAATATTTGCTAGTAGGCTAAACTTTGTAGTGTTAAAGAAGGTCAAGGAAGCTAAGAAAATAAGAAAGAAGTTGAGTATAGCCTTAGTAGTAGATTTAGTCATGTTGAACTTGGTAAGTGGGTAGATATGACTTATTTATGTATAATAAACTCTTATAGCATGTAGCTTCTAAGATGAATGATTATATCAATGAATCATAAATGAATTGTTTAAATTGACTACATATTTTTCTAATTCATGATAAAGAGTCGGAAAGGAAGGGAGGAATCTATGGTTGTAGCAAAAGCTCTAAGAAACAGAGTCAAATTACATACATTAAAGTTTCGAAAACTATGAGAGCTTCTTAGAATTCCTAATTCATTAGTAACTATCATAATAAATGTGATTATTTTCTTAATGATCACCATAGGAAGATTTAATGGGCTAACATTATTTTATTATCTAATTTAATTTCTTCATGCCTCCTATTCACATTACTAATAGATTAAGAATTTCCATAATTAATAATTAACTTATGTAGATCTCTTTATGCAAATCATACAAATGCTATAAAAATTATAATACTACTATTAAATTGATAATATGTATCTTAATTGGTAGTAATAATAATTTATAATCTATCAATAGATAATAAGAAAATAAAGATAATTAAGAACATGCAAGTCACATAAATATGAAATGCCTTTTTAGACTAAGAATCTTCATAATTATATCTTGAATGTAATAATGGGTGTGGAAGCAATAATTAGAATTCCATTTGCTTAAATTCTTTAAAATCTTTTGCAGATTAGTTGTCTTATCTTTGATAGTTGTAGTTGATAACCTTCTCTTTTTTTGAACCCATCTAATTAATGTAAATAAATTTAGAATATTTTGTGATTTAGTCTAAAAATAATACATTAATTTGAAGCATAAAAATATTATTTCATGAGGTTCTCAATAACAAAATGGCATTTTATTTTTATTTGCTTGGAGATCATCCCCTATCAAATATGTTCAATTGAATAGGGGTTCTTTATTATAAGGTGTAGGTTTCTTATAGGGGGAAGTTCTTATGATTAATTATATCTCAATAATGTTTAACAATTAATTTTTTTTTAAATTAAAATAGTGATTTGTAAATTTTAATCAAAATATTGATTTATTTTATTGTAAAGATTTTACTTTCAATTATTAAATTGAAAAATAGAAATAGATATATTTGATGACTTACTTTAGATTAAATTGATTTTATTCATTTGACCTTCTCCTTCTCTGACTTAGAAAATTTAATGGATGAACCAAAACTATCATTTCAGGTAAATTAATCAAGAATGTACTTCCCCATTTTGGATGCTATCAGAACTGTCCCAACGAAGCAACGTATTAGAGATGGAAGTAGGCGCCTGCGTGAAAGTTTATCTTTTCCTACAGATGAGATCCTTGAAGCCAAGGTAACATCAAATGAACTATTCAGGTGTTTTATGCATTCCTGGGATGACGACCAGGATTGCTTACTGTGGCACAAACATGATGAAGTAAAAAAAATCAAGGAATATAGAGCTGGCCCTGAACTTCGAGATGTGGGTTGGAATTATCTACAACATAGCTTTAGCGTTCATGACCGCCACCTTGTACCAATAGACTTCCTTAAGGGTCGAATTCGGGAACTTGGACTTGATAAAGAAGGTATAGTTGAACCAGAGATTGGAAGGTCTATGCTAGATATAGACCATTATATTCTATATTGTTATTGGTCTCCTGATAAAGATCAATACATATTAGATTGCTATAAAATGTTACTGCAAAGTCCTGAACATGGTAAGGATAAGGATTTTCTTAATGGAGAAGAATGACAGCAAATACAACTAGAATTTCAGCTCTGCTTCAGATGTTGTCCTACCCAGACATAACTTCAAACTCGTGTACGATATCTACTGCATCATATGTAATAGTAAAGAACAACATGTAAAATTATTGTGTTTAGCTTTACTTCAATTCCCACGCTTTTAAAATGTATTTCAAGTTTTAAATATGCGAGTAAAAAAGCAACACTAAACCACACTGTATTTTAATCACATAGTCAATAATTAAACTATTAAAGAAGTGTGACAAAAAATTATTACAGACTACTTAATATTTTTTAAAAAAATAAGATTGATGATATGAGTTCAAATCACAAAAATTAAAAAATATTTTACAAAGCAAAATTCTTTCAGTGATATATTAAAATTTTCTTTGTCTACAAGATTATTAATGAAATTAAGGAGTGCATACATATTAACGTTAAGTTATACATGCATCGTCTTGTTAGAGTTACCTATCTAAAATTCTCTTAATAAGTACCTTCTAAAATTGAAAAAAATGTCTTATGGTAGGATGAAAACATCCTATAGTTAAAAATGTCTTCTGCTCATGAGAATTTAACTGGCAAATTATGCCAGCAATTTAACTGGCAGTAAGTCGCCCGATTAACGGGCGACTTATGATAAGTCGCCCATTTAACTGGCGACTTACCATAAGTCGCCCTTTAAACGGGCGACTTATGCCAGATCCTGCTGAGGTGGTACTTCCTCGCCACGTCGGAGTATAAGGTAAGGTTAAGTCACCCATTGCACGGGCGATTTTGCCTATTTTTAATTTTTTTTTAAACATACTTAATCTCTTAATATATTTATTAATCATGCTTAGTCTAAAAATTTTCCCTTTATTTTTTATTTTCTTACCCCCCACTGCAACAACTTTTATGCCTTAAGCCTTCACACCACTAGAAGCCAAATCCCACTACAAAACAACCTATTTTCAAGACTTTAAACAGTTGAACTCTCTTGCCTACACCTAAACAGCAGACCCAATTGACATCTCAGCTCAGTTCAACTATCACGATTGTCTTAAAGGTTTAAACATGAGCTCATTTTTGTTATATTATGAGTATTATTTTGTCACTAACTTAATTTAACTACTATCATGCAATTGCAATATTAATGATATTAGCCTTTCATTATTACTATTGTTACAGTCATTGTAATTATAATGATAATATAGTAATTTCACAATTATTATTATTAAAAAACGAAAGAGAAAGAACTATCTCTAAGCCTTTGTTTTACCATTATTATCACCACTGTTTAGCTTAAATTTAAATTTCTTTTTCCCTTATGTTATCAGTGTTAATTGTCATTGCTGGTTGATAATATTAGTCATTAATAAAAAAAGGAGTAGAGAAGAATAAAAGAAATAAGAAAAGAAGAGTTTCAAAAAATGGAAGTGAGAAAATGTTTCAAAAAAAAGAAAAAAAGAAGAAGAAAAAGAGAGTAAAAAAAATGAAAAGGAAAGAAAGAAGAGTTTCAAAAGAAATGGAAATGAGGGAAATTTAAAAAAAAAAGATGAGATGGAGAAAAAGAGGGGAGGGAGAAATAAAAAAAAGTGTATTCTTGTGTATTTTTTGCAAATCTCTGTTGCATCGTCGTCCCTGTCGTCATCGATATCGCGCAGGTATAATTTTCTAAACTCAAAAATCCCGCATTCGGTGTTTATGTCGAGCCGAAAACCCCCTATACGCACTCTAGTAGCACGATAGGAGGAAACTCGGTGTGATGGATACATCGAGGAGCATGAGCCCTATACACACTCTCGTAGCATGACGGAGACACTTCTAAGCACCTGTACATGCTCTTGTAGCGTGGCGAGGAAAGCCAATTGCATTTTCAAACAAGTACTTTGAAGACTCATACACACTTTCATAGTGTGGTGGGGGATGAAGAAACCTGACCGCGGTGTCACCTGACACCTACTATACACGCTCTTGTAGCATGGTGGGATGGTCTAGTCTCCCAAAATTTTTCCTAAACATGAGAAACGTTGGGAGGCAGTCGAAATTTTTGGTGAACCGAGGATAAGACTTGGACAAAAACAAGGGACTTGATCGAACACAGGGAACATATGTTGGACTCAAAAGAATGATGCAAAGAACCTAATTTGAACTTAAATGAATGAATAAGTGATTTAATATGAACCTAATTGAATGAGTAAAGGATTCAACTCAAATTTGAGCATTAATGACTTGAACTAAGTAAGACTCAAATGAATTTGAACTTGAATTAAAATGACAGTGAACCGGATGCACAGATTGGACCGCAGGGAACATGACCTAACATTTGGAACAAAATTTGAGCTTGTAATGAAAATCAAACTCAAATGTACAAATGAGAAAATCATGGAAAAGAAAAATTTGTGAGGAGCATAAAGCCTCACTTGCAGACACTATTGGGAAATGACATAACTGCAATGAATATCATATCGTGTTCATAAATAGAACACAAAAGTTCGTACACAGCTGATGTTACGTAGGTGTAGACAAATACACTCAACTCCTGCAAGTGACGATGATTGTCAGCGTGAAGTTTCCCATAAATATTAAAAGTTTTCATATTGTTTAAAATGCAAATATCAACAAGGAATATTGTCGGGTTCATCATGCATATTACAAGTATCATATTCAAAGACAAAGGATCTGTAGTGCATACAATGAGTTGCATGTAAGTGGAAAAAAAAAATTGCAATAATAGAATGTGGAAGGCATGCAGCAAATGTAGTAGCCTACAAACAGACAATGCCACTTAACTACATACAAGCATACTACGCTCTCGCAAGCGATGACAGTGAAGGAAGTCGATATGCAGCCAGTGTTATGACACCTCATCAGCCAACAATAGTTGACCAACAAATGAAAGCCACTACTTGCTATAAGCACTGAAAATTAATGTATGATGAACGCGATGACCACTAGCCAATGTATATTAAGAAGTTGGGGGCGAGTGTAGCAACATATTATTTATAAGTGGAAAAAATCAGCATGTGAAGACTCTTCACTCAAGAAGCATGAAGAGGTTGTTGATAAATGTAGGTCAACTGATGGTCAACCTTGAGTTGCAAATGCGCATATTGACATAAGTGCAAATAAAGATAATGTATATGCTACAGAAGGACTACGACAAATGTAAGCTCATACGAGCTGCTGTAGGAAACCTCTCACTCACATAAAGTGCCATCTATGAATGAATATAGAAGGCCTTCAGTAAATACTAGCTCTTACGAGTTGTTATAAGGAGGTTCATCACGAGTACAACATACTACCTACAAACAAACACGGAAGAGCTTCAGCTAATGCAAGCATTTATAAGCTGTTATAAAAGACCTATCGTGCATTTGACATGTCACCTATGGGCAAACACAGAAGGATCATGATGAACACGAGCTTCTACAAGCTGCCGTAGAAGACTAGTACACATCCAAAAATGCCCCTCACACGTACACTACAAATATATACACATAAACACAATAAATGCACGTGTAATCTCATACTCCCATGGGCCCCGACGAGCGTGTCATGGGTATACACGTGATGTCTAGGGATGCTGCACGGGTCAAATGATAAATTTAAGTTCGAACCCAACCCTCCTATGTGAGTAGATAGGAGTCAACATGGCTCGAACCATCAAATAAATATACGGTCATGATGGCGACTAAGATATTTACTTTAATACGTTCATATTAGGCCTTCAAGGTCTATGAGAAGGAAGATTCATTAAACAAAAATACAAAGCCTACAATGGACTCGATCCACTATCCACAAGCGACAGGGTCAACAAAATCCAGTCAATAAGATACAAATGCCAATAAATCACCCCGATGATGGTTGTGTGAATATAGATCTCAACCGAAGGGGTTAATTTCAAACATTCAAATTCCACCCAAATACCCATGAAACCCAAAAACTTAAAAAAAATCAAATTTAGATACTTAAAATTGAAATAAATCATTCAAACACTTAAAGCAAAATCCATCCACCCTCCACAATAGTTTACCGAGATGGACAAATTTAAATATCACTTCAGCTGATAAAGAGCTAATATCTGGTCGAGAATATCACTAGGATTCATTCTCAAGCAATCTCTTGCCAATAATGACATGGCACGTGTCCTCTAACTAATGATTTGGTCGCCAAATAGCATCACAGGTAAATGGTTATGACTGGGGGCCTCTAAACCGGGTGGTTTGCCACCAAATGGCACCACTAAATTACGGTCATGGCCAGAGCCCGTATACTCCCAATGACACTAAATCCTTGAGATATGAATCAATACGATATAATCGATAGGGCATAAAGCCCTTTGTTAGCTAAGGTGGATTTAAATTTGTCCCCTTAGACAAATATCTACCCCAGGTCTATAAGGTATCCTTAGACGACATAACCCATGGCTACCGATAAGAATTCTTCTGTCAGGTTGGGTCGACTACCTCCTCTGACTAAGTAGACCAGGGACCACAATTTCCCAGGACAATAAAATCATAGGATCTTGATCGGGTCCATCATCCATTCCCCCACCATCTGCTTTTAAGTGCAAGATGATGAAAATTTCAATTTTAAATATTAAACTCTTAAATACCCAAACCCATGCTGCTACTGCATGCCAGATAACACGTATCTCTACGTATATGGTTGACGACTAGCCTTCATCAAAAGTTCTCTCTCGTTATCGGGAGGGGTAATTAATTATAGGGGCTTGCGCCTATTGGAAACTAGAACTCAAATCATAAAGTCCTTGTAAAATAAGGGCAAAATCTCTGGGTAGTGTCTTATCTACAAACCCAATCTACCTTTCCAAAATTTACCCCGAAACTTAATCCTTTAAAACTCTCCCGAAAAGCAACAAGGAGGCCAAGGCCGAATTTTCGGAGCCCACATCTGGCTTTAGAAAGCAAATCAGGATGTACGAGATGTCTTCCTACAAATAAAAAATGTTGTCTTCCCTTTAAGAAGATCAAGAAAGAAATAGATTTAATTTGAATTGTACTGATTGTCTTATTGAAGAAGGCCTATATTTGGGTCATGTGTTCATGTGACATGATTTCTAAGAAAAAAGATTATTTTTTGGTCGGTTGAAACCTTATAAAAAAGTTTTTCAGCGTCCAATGATATTAAGAATACCCATTCAATAAAATTTAGAAGAGGAGTTTTTTTTTTTCCTGATAAATATATTTCTTCTCTTTTCTATATTTGAGATTCGTTTAGTGATACTTTTCTGCTACTTTGCTTCAATATTTGATACCATGTAGCCTTACCAAAAGAAACATTAATCAGTGCTACTTTTTTAGCCATTTGATTCAATTGTTGCAACACTGAGAATTCAATGTAAATGTACTGGAGTGTGCCAATTGTGGTAAGAGATATAGTGAATCGTATTTTCTAATGTCTGGACAGTGTTTTAGATGTGAGCAGCAAGGACAACGAATGACTGATTGTATACTACAATGATAGGGGACATGATTCGGATTCAAAGGGGAGCAAGCTAGACAAGGCTATAAATAGAGGACTATGGGATCTAGAGAATATAGTGAAAGATCTGTGAGCATGACAAGTGAAAGAAGGGTAGTTGAAAGTCAAAGAGAACCAACACAGTATGTTACACCAACACTGCCACCTATACAATCCAAAGTTTATATTTTGATCCAGCAAGAGGATAGGAATGAACTTGGAGGATCCACTAATAAAATTTTCAATCTTTGAATTGATTGATTAATAATTTGTATAGTATATTGTTTTGAATGAACTCATGATTGATTGCATGCATTATTTTGGAGATTTTGAATGGATTTCAATTGATTTATTGGTTTTGCTATTAGTTTTAAATCGTATTGATTTATTTTGATGGTGATTGCATGCATTATTTTGAAGATTTTGAATGAATTTTAATTGATTTATTAGTTTTAATATTAGTTTTGAATTGTATTTATTTATTTTGATATATTTATGAATTAATTTATCTTTATTAATCTGTTTTGTCTCAGAAATATCGAGGGCGACATTTTTCTAAGGTGGGGAAATTGTAATAATATGCATTTTATCACAAACAAATAATTTTTTTAGGATTCATTTTAAGCCAAATTTGAAAATCATCTTTGTCATAATATTGATATTATTACATTTTAATTATATTATTTTTTTCATAATTTTTGGACACTAGTGCAAATCCTTAAAAAATTGACACCGATCAATATAATTGAAAATTTTGAGACCGTTAGATGTCCGTTTTGCAAACCAATTTCACCAGTATTTTTTAAATAAAATAAATTTTTTATGAATATTTTTCTATAAATTTTAAAGCCCCAAAGTGATTTATATAAATTTTATACTGAAAAATAATTAAATTAGATAATTATATTTATATTATAATATTATTTTATTCAAAATATCTTAAAGCATTATATCATTTTATTTAAAAACCCTTTTCTCCTATGCATTTTAGCTAACAGAGAGGGATTAGAAAAATTTGAGAGAAAAGTGAGGACAGAGAAAAGGAAATTAAGGGTTTGGAGGCTGTGGAGCGATTTTTGATAATTGGTATAGTTAGGAAATTTACTCATCTTACTATAAGGAACCGCTATCCTATTTCAGTTTTCAATAATTTTATATTTTTTGTAATTTTTTGATTAAATTTTTGTTTCCATTATCGAAAAACGAGGATAAGTTTGTATTGGTAAAACTTTCATTGCACAATTTTTTGTATGTGGTAGATCTCATCAATATGAGTATTTTGACTATAATATATTGAATTTTTACTAGTTAAATTGAAAGATATGATTTTCTAAAATAAATGCATAGTATACAAATTTGATAGATTTTCTTATATTTATATATTTCTGCATTTTGTACATGATATTAACTTACATTGCATAAAAAAATATAGCATTTGTTTGTAAGCAATGAAGGCTGGCTGTTAATTAACACTATAATGAATACGAGTTTGCTCTTAAAATATAATATCCTGCACAGAAGAGTGGGCTGACGGGCTTTCCTTTAAAGAAAGATTGGTGGTTTAATCCTAGTTGTAGCATGTAATTGATTGACTGAATTACACAAATAGGTAGAGGATGATAACTCTTAAATTATTATTGAAAGTCACCTATAAAAATTGATAGATAGAGAGCTATGAGAGATAACAGATATACGGAAGAAAACACCATATTAAAACTGAATGTCATGCCTTGCTTTTCATAATTATACTTATGATGATATTTACCTGATAATACATTAAACTAATTGATAATATATTAAATCAATTGACAAATTTATAGCTTATACTGACATTAATATTGATACAACATAACATAACATAATGACATGATTCATTAGGTGATAATACTCTTTATCGTATGTCTTTTGACTTCATTGCACATATTGATTTTATGATTAATTTTTTGAGATTTTTATTTCTTATATAAAATGATGATTGATATTAACTATAATTGAAACATACATATTGATTATGTTACCTTGTATTGAAAGTAGTGATAAAGTTTTGATTTTTTTGTTGGCTTTTTAGCTCATTATGTAAATTTTTATGATTTCAAGTCAAAGATAGGGGTCAGGACCAGTTGGAGTGAGATTGACAGAGATCCTCAAATTTTTTTTATATTTTGTTTTGCATTTCCTTTTTATTCTTTTGTAGTTAGAAGCTTGTGATAGATTAGTGTAATAATTACACTAATCTCCTAACTATTGTATATTATTTTGGGAGAATGAATATAGTGCAATATTTTGAGGTATGCGATTGTTAGTTGCTTTCACTATATATAGATTTATTATTTTGATGATTTATAAAAATTTTGGTTGAATAATTATGAAGATAAAATAAACAGTTCTTTCAAATTTGATTATGAGGTATTACACGGACAATGGTGATGATCAGTGGCGGTGTTCAGCGTTAGTTATCGATTGTGGTGGTAGCCGGTGGCAACGATGGCCGGTAGGGTTTATGCATCTTTGACAGTGCTTGACCATCATTTTGTTATTATGGATAGGAGAAATTATTACATGCGGAGTCCTAACGTAGCTCGCATCTGGACTCCAATTAAATGAAAACATGTGGCATGTACACAAGGTATGTATAATTTATACATATATTATGTATAATATACACCCTGGGTACAAGCCACATGTCTTTATTTAATTAAAGTCTAGATATACAAGCCACATGTCTTTATTTAATTAGAATCCAATCTCATCCAGACTCAACACGTAATAATTTCTCTTTGGATAGTGGTAATGTTAACCAAGTGACCTGCAATTTATTATCTGGAGCTAACAGCTGTGATGCTATATTCATCACTTCTTAGGATGATTCAACTTTCTCTTTTTGAAAGACTTCTTTTCTGTAAAAGTTGCTCCGGTTTTAAATGGTTCGGCCTTCTTGGTCACCAATTCGGTTTGCTGGAGGATTACTACAAAACTTATTTACATTGATTTGACTATCAATGGGGATCTACTACTAATAATCCTACTGTAATGAAAATTCTCTGGATTTAATGGTCCAGATTAGGTTCATTGATGGCCACCTTGTTCAGAGTTGGTTTTTCATTAATTGACCTATGCTATAGAACCCAATAATCAATGGCGGATTTAGAGGGGGCCTGAGCCATAACTTGAGCTTTTATTGTGAGATTTATCATCTGATGATAGTGGTTGGCACTAATTGGAAGTTTCTGGTGTGTTTTGTCTTTATTCTGGATTTCGACAGGATGACATTCTAACCTTTTTTTTATGAACATATTTGTTTATCTGCTTTAGTATGTATCTACAAGCTAAGATATCTCAACCATCCCTTTATCTTAAACTGTAAGATTTACCATATCACGTGTAATGTTTTTTGCTTTTCTATGGTCTCCCTACAGGTTTTTGGAGAATAAGGTCCTATGGAGAGAGAGATTGAGCTTAGAGTTGAGCCTTATCGCTGAGAAGAAGACTAGAGATAAAGCACCTTGTTATTGGAGAATCAAAAATGATATTGTTCCTAAGAGGATAGCAATTGCACAGTTTGGTGAGGAAAGATAGTGAAAAGGCGTTTAGACAAAAATATGATCACTAGGCATCCTGTGGCTTGGGAGATTTAAGACAAATTCCTACACCAACATCAAGCCTTTATCCACTATGTGGGGTTGACTACATGAATCTTTTTTTTTTTTTCATTGTGTTTTATTAAGAGTTAAATTCTCATTTAAATTTAATAAATAAAGATCATTTCTAATATTTTCTAATCATGTCTTTTTAGGTCTACCTTGACTTTTCTTAACATCTATTATCTTAACCGAGTCATCGCAAGGCCAACGTTGTGTCCAAACCATCTAAGACAACAATCTCTAATCTTATCTGCCTCTAGAGCTACTCCAACATTTTCACATATATACTCATTACGACAAATTCTGCATTGTCAATTAAAAATACCGAATCAAAGGCCCTCACGCTTTAAAAATTCCTACACTGTCAATTATAGCTTAAGTAATAAAATTTATGCTCTTTAACTTTTTTTCTTATAACCAACAAAAGCCCATTGATTGTTCTTGAATTTAATTTTGTTTTATTTATAAATTCTTTCCGTTAGGCAACCCCAAACATAAAAATGCCTTAAATTAGGTTGCCTTTCAATCCACAATTACGAGAAACCCGTAAAAGAATTACACTACGAACCTTATTTAATCATCACATAACGGTCTTTAAAGCATGCATCTACAATGCTAATGATAATGGTAAATTGGTAGCATACTTCTAACTATAGCCATTACATTATGATTATGCCTTTATAGAACACAATTTTTTGTGCTCTTATTGGCATTATGTATCGAGAACATATGTCAAGATTTCAAGGAACTTAAGAAATAGATTAAAGCATTATCTACTTTCATCATGCCATCCATAATATTCACCATCTCTATTAGACTTGATAATTTTTATCATTCTATCTAATTGTCTTTTAACCTCATTGATAAACACTAAGACATTTACTAATGATGATTATATATAGAAATATGTTGGTAATATGAAAAATCATCAACAAAAGTGATAAAATATATTTCTCAGCCAAAAAATTGAATATTACAAGGCCCTTCTATAATGGTGTGCATAATCTCATGCAATTAGAGGTGTGCATCTAATCAATTTGTCTGAAATGTTTTACAAATTAGCTAAAATAATTGATTTTAGATGTTAAAAAAAAAAAAATAATCAAACCATCCAAACTGTTTTCCAAATTGAATTTTAATGGCCAACATTCTACGCCATATAGCTAATGGCCAACATTCTACGCCATAAAGCATTGCAAGTCTCACCACCATCTTACAAAATTTCCTCTTATATTTGAGTGGTATTTTTCTATCACACCAAAAACCCGAAGCATTCCTCCACTTAAACAATTGTCAAGATCACTAAAATAAAAATATTGAAATATTTCATTCTTTACTAATCTCCTATTCTTTCTTGGGATTTATAGCCCAAACATTTATGTCATAAATATGCTAAATATTAATTTAAGGAACCACATTTAGTGCCCATATTTTGATACAAGGTCAAAGGAGTCTTACCAAAGGATTATTAAGCTTTAATTTATAAAATCGATCACAAAGAATGCAAGAAGAAATAGAATGATTGTGTTAAATAAATTAAAACATCCATTTCTAAATTTAAAGGAATACCCAATTGTATGAAGTTCAGACAACAAGCAAAATTGCAAGAAATTGAAGAAACATAAAAGATTTCTAAATATCTAAGTGATTTCTATTATATAAAATCTAATGATAGGCCCCAATGGCCTTAATTGAAACCTTGACTCAATTTCCCATAAATTGGGATTGGTCTAATGAACTAAAAGGGAGTAAGGCTGAGAAGACTTGATAAGATTAATCAAGTTAATTAGGACTACACTAAGCTTAATTTGTACATTAGGTTAACATTGTGGCCAATCCAAGGCTTTGTTGAGTCAAATGGGATTGTGAGTTCATGGCATATTTTTCACTGATCCAAGATAGTGTTGACTACACTAGCTCAATCACCAGGTCACTAAGGTCAATCTAAACTTGATGCATTTCTCACTTTGTCAAAAAGTTTATCACTATGGCATTGATAAAGCAAAAAAAAATTTGGTTTGTTTAAGGCTTTGTTTGACACAGCTTTCTTACTACTTTCTAATACAATTTTTAAGTAAAAAAATTTGAATAAAAAATTTTTGTACTATAAAATTGCTTTTGAAAGCAGTGAAAAAATCAACCCAAATGAGGGAGATACCTCATAACACAAAAGCTTATATTTTGAGCTAAAAAATTGTCTTTATTCACTTTGAAATCAATATTCTAAATTTATTAAAAAGATTCATCAAGCTCATAAGCATCAAAATATCTTAAAATATTATAAATATGGTTAATAATTGTTCAAATTATTGACTGAAAGTTCTAGAAGAAACAATCAATACATTATTCAATCATCTCATATTTGACTCATAACTATGCATATAATCATAATTTTTCTTCTTATAAATATGATAATTATAATAAGTCAAATTACAATAGATCTGATGAAGAACATGGACATCATCAGTATAATTCTTATGATGGTTATGTATATAATCATTTCATCCATTACAATCCTAAGCATCTTATCATGATAATAGATCATATTATTCTCCAATTTCTTAAACTCCACTGGTTCATAATCATTTCATCCATTACAATCCTAAGCATCTTATCATGATGATAGATCATATTATTCTCCAATTTCTTAAACTCCACTGGTTCAAAAGCTTATATTAATTCCAAAAGTTCAAGCAACCATGTTGCCTCCACTAGTTTAAAAGCTTCATCTTCATGATAAGTTGATTTATGAAAATTACCTTGGCGTCTTCTCATGCTACAAAGTCCAGAAAATTAGACGGTGCATGAAATCTAACATGCTTATATGGTCCTCATAATTATAGCCACACTATAGCTTAAGGTGTGTATAAACAATGCATGACCAAATTTATTTGCAGATTCATTCCAGGCTCAATCAGAGTTATTTGGATCTCGAGCCAAATGCGATAGTATGCCCAACGGAGGCCAAGTTTTATGTGGATGATTGTTAAATAAAAGTATAGGATGTTTAGAGAATAGTCATGAAGGAAATTTTCAGTGGATGGGAGGAGTCCTGCTGATCTATACAACGATACATGGAGGTTATCAGGCTATCCATGTTTGGAACCATATATCATATTCAACCAAACCTATCATATAGATTTGAATGCCCCTAAAGGTGTTTTTGGCTGTGTATATTAGGCTGGATTCATTGTAGATCTACCCTTAAACTTGATGGTACACTTCTGCTACGGGAAGTATAATGGTTTGTTGCCTACAACAATCAGTATAGATGTGAATAGTGTTTTATTTCCATTAACATTTGTCATTGTTGAGTTAGAGTTAGATGAAACTTGGGAGTGATTTTTGATACAATTCCATGATAATATTCAACATGTATGAAACTAGCACAAGCTTTGATTTATTTGAGACAATCGATCAAGCTTATTAGCGGTTGTAAGATTAGTTTTTTCATTTATTGCACAATGACACTACATAAGACATTTGTGAGAGAATTTCAACAAAATAGTGCATTGCAAAGGAGTATAATCCATAGACTCTCTGATAAATGTATTGGGTTGATAATATTGATAACCTTGATGTCTTTTAAGTAACACATAACTGGCCTAGCTATTGTTAATTCATATGTGAATGGTGGAAACTTACTCTCTCACGGTGATTAGAGTAATTCATGCATTAAGAGTTAAGATCTTTGCGAAAGAACTATACCTTGGGCATTTTATAAGGAGGGAAAGAATAGAAAGATAAAGCAGCAAGTTAAACAATAAACACAAAAAATTAAAATGATTTGATCTTGTGAACTACATCTATTATAAATTGAACCGAGAAACTATATTCATTATTAGAGAAGAGTAAAGTATCAAAAATGTCTTCATCATGAATACAATATGACTCACAAATGAGATTTGTGCCCCTAATCGGATATTGATGATGTAGATACATGTATATTGTATGTGTAATGTTTTGTGGCTGATGATTCGCATTGATTAGTGTCCAAAGTGCTCTTAGAAGATGTGACTCTTATTATTTATAGTATTGCTTAACACAAATCCATTGAATAATGGAGTAGATCTAATATTAAGAGTTGAAATCCTTTATTGTAGAAGATTAATCCATCTATAGTAACATTCATCCAGTTCAATTACTGGTGCATAATTTTTTCCTTCAATGAACTTGTAATGCCTTGGTGTCTTCGATGTTGTTATAAGTTAATATTTGGTGTTCTCCCAAGAGGATATATATGTGTTCCAAAGAGGATTCATGAGGAAGAGCTCTTGAGAGCTTTCCTAAGGGACTTCGTGAGGTATCTCAAGAGCTTATGTTGTGGAAGTTGAAACATTAGCATTAATGGATTTTTTTCATGTATAAGATCATTACATCTTCTAACGCTTGAGTGATTTTAAAGGATTACTATTTCCTCTAGTTTAAAACTCTATGAATAAGATGTGAGTTTAAATGTGGCCATTTGTCTTCATCAATTCTCAAACTCTTCTATCTTCATTGCTTTTGTAAGTAATTCTTTGATGGATGATTCAAGATGTTTCTTCTTTTCTATATATAACCATTTGAACCACAAAAGGCCATAATAATATGAGGATGAAGCTGCTCACGATGCCCCCTCAATGTTATCAATGTTTTTGTCAATGACCATCATGACAAGTATTCAGGTAGATAATAAACAAAAGAAGTTTAAAGTTAAATACACACAAAGAAAAACTTTTTAAAGAGGTGTTCTAGATTTTGATTCTTAAGGGTGCTCAGGAAGTCAATATTCCTAAAGAGCTCTTTAAGAAATTTGCCTCTTAGTGTGGGGATCCCATCACCTATTTATCACCTATGAAAAAAAAATTATAACCCTCAAAATCTATTCAAGTCATAAGTTTCATCTCCATAATTATTAGGGGTATCAAAAATTGACCCGACCCGTCAACCCGACCCAAAAATTCCGAGTTCAGGTTAATCCATTTAACAAACCAACCGAGTTCAGGTCTAAAAATCTAATCTATTTAATAAGCAGGTCGGGCTTGGATCAACCTGCTAACCCGAAATTAACCCAGTTTTGACCTTATAGATTTTGCCGAAGAAGCATGCACAGACAGAGGCGGGAATGGGATTTCGTTACGTTCGCGGTTTGCCATTTTCATTCGCAGGTTCAGGTCAGCAGCTCAGTGCCCGAAAGCGGGGCGGATGGAATCAATTTACGGGATTTGGCTGAAGAAAAAGAGTGCGAAATAGGAGGAGAAACATGTGAAATAGAAGACGGAGAAGCGCACTAAATGAATTTGGCCAGGCAGCAGGTCGGAAAGTAGGATTTGACCAAAGAAACACGCAGAAGAAGGATTACTAAATTAGCAAACAAAAAAAATAACGGGTTGGACTTAAGTCGACCTGAAAACCCATTTTGACACCCCTAATAGTTATGCTTAAAATTCATAAATGCAGCAAAATTTCAAATATAATAGGGAAACTATCACGAAAATGTCTCTCAAGACATCCCTCGAGAATGTGTTATCTAATTACTCTTGAAAATTTAACAGACCTTGCGAGCAACGATTATTTGTTATAAATCCTTTCAAGGAACACAACACTCTCATTAATAAACAACAAGCCTATATCCCATCATGTGGGATCAGTTACAAAAATCATTTTTCTCCATTTTGTCTTGTTAAGAGTCATATTCTTATCTAAATCTAATAAAGAAAGGTCATTTCTAATATTTTCTAATCCAGCCTTTTTAGGTCTACCTCTACCTTTCTTAACATAAGTCAAATCTAATGTATCTACTTTCCTAACCGGGTCATTAGAAGGCCACCATTTTATGTGACCAAACCATCTAAGGTGACTCTCTCTAATCTTATCTTTCATTAGAGCTACTCCAACCTTTTCATGTATATGCTCATTTTGTATCCTGTCTCTAAGAGTGGAGCCACTCATCCACCTGAGCATCCTCATCTATGCAACACTTACCGTAATATTATGCTTCTCTTTTGATGGCCAACATTCTGCACCATAAAGCATTGCAGGACAACACTCTCATTAATGACATTAAAAAAACAAAATAAATCTCAAATAGATTAAAGGGGATGTTACTCAAAAATATATGAACATGATCAAGATTACAATCAATAGAATCAATAGCTGCACCGATATACATCAATTTCTAATAATTGATCTAAATCTATTATTCAATGAATATTTATTTTATTTTTCTGAGATAAAGAATCACTATAAATATAATAATCATCCCTCTTAAAAAATGAACGAACATCAAACAACTATGCCAATACTTCATCCTAACATCAAAAACAACATAAGAGTCTCTTAAAGGCTACTTTATTCACTTAGCTACCAAATACATGTATTTTATTTCTTCTCATAAAGAACTGAACTGGCCTTCAGCAAAGACAAAGCAATTCCATAAGACCCACGTGAAGAAAGGAGATGATGAATACATAAATCATGATTCTCATGCAATCACGATGAGATTTTCTCTACAAATAAAAATTAAAAAGGTGTCGTCAGGTAATAATAGCATTTTCTTAACACAATATACTAAAAACCTATATATCTATTGTGCATCATAGGAGAAAGAACTGAAGCAGCTTCAAAAAAGATTAAGCTCTTCCATAGGACTCACAAAAGGAAACGAAACGGTGACCACATCAACGTCCATTTTCATGTGATCATCATCACATCTCCTATAAATAAAAATTTTATTGGCAACTCAATTTTAGCATGTGTTAATCCATATTCACTTAAAAAATAATAATAATAAGTGACTGTGATTTCAAAATATAACGGAGAGTACTAGTCAGAATGAGTTCGATGTCGAAGCACAAATATCTATCTCAATTGAGAAGGGGCTAACCAAGGCTCGGATATATGGCTTTGATAGACATTCTGATCCACCTCAAAGTGAGTGAAAGAGAGATTATTAAAGGCAAATAGTTACACAAGGTAAACGAGATCATGCGTTCCATACTAAGGGGGCTACAATAATAAGGGACTTTAGGCAGTGTAACCTAGGGCTGCAAATGAACCGAGCGTTCGACAAGCTACTCATGGCTCGACTCTATAAAAGCTCATTCACATTTATTTGATAAGATAAACAAACGAGCTTGAACAATTTTGATAAATACTCGATAGCTAAATAAACGAGCTTGAACTTGGTGAACCACACTCATGAACAAGCTCATTAAGAAGCTCGATTAAAGCTCGACTAAGAAGTTCGATTAGAACTATATTAGAGTTTAAAAAATTGTTAAATTTAATAATTTGATAATTCTATTTCCTAATCCAGTCTAAAATTATTTAATAATTTATTTTTAAATCTTGTATCCGCCTAAAATCGCAATCAGCTCACACTCTGAACAAATATAAAATGAATCATAGATCGTGTGTTCGTGAACGAGCTCATTTGGTAGCTTGAAAACACTAATTAGATATATTTATGAACGAGCTCATTTGATAGCTTAAAAATACTCATTAGATATGTCCGTGAACGAGCTTGTTTGATAGTTTAAAAAACATCGCTAGATATGTTCGTAAATAGGCTAGATGTAATTATTTGTTAGAATGCTCGATAAGGCTCGTTTGTTAAGTTAATGTACATCTAGAAGTAGACACTCGTTTATAGCTCGATAAGGTTCGTTTGTTTAAAACTAGATAAGTACGACATGAACCAAATTGAAAACCTATTAATTTAAACCAACCAAGCTTGAACACAAACAAAGAAGCTCGCATCAAACTCAAACTGAACTTGAACAAGCTGATAATAAACAAACTCAAATATGAACACACACATACTCGGCTCAGCTTGGTTCGTTTGCAGCCTTGGTGTAACCAGTGGAGGACAAGATGATCACGGCTAAAATTTCATTTATGATTTTTGTACATGTAAAAAATGCTGATAAGAAATACTACAACTAGCGAGCATGCTATAATGAATAAGTTAAATACTATGTAGCATCGATACTCCTATTTACGAGACATGATGTCCGATACGGCACGGATACATGTCGGACACAGCTTTGCCTTGCCCAATTAAAATTGTATTTAAATTTGACAGGACACGCGTGTTCTGTTAAAAAATGAAAAAAAATGACAGAGCCGCTCAATTTGCCCTATTCATTTCCGCTACCCGCTCGATATGCCTATTCATTTTCGCGGCTTAATCATTTCCGCGAGCTAGGGTTTTCCATTTCCGCACAAGGCATTCGTCTTCTTCGTTGTAGTCGAAGAAGCGGCTCGACAACGCGAGCATTGAAGCCGACGGGATCATCCTTAGTCGACGCAGCGGCTCGATGACGCAAGCAGTCAAGGCAACGTGAGCAGTGAAGCCTACGGGAAGCTTCTTTCCTTCGTTTTCGCGTGCAACTTCGTCCCTTATACCGTATTTCTTGCTTCGCCTGCTAAGGTTTTTTAATTTTTCTCGCCTTTGCTTTCTACTAGATAAACCTTGAAATATTGTTCTCGTTTTCACGTGAAGGTTCGTTTTCTTCATCTTCTTCGTCGTCCTTCATGTAGAAATTTTTTTAAGAGCTTTTATTTTCCTGTAGAGATTTTCTTTTAGTTTTATGTATCTCTCATTTAATGAACTGGTCTCTTCTCATTTCTGAAAACCAAAGATTAGTTCACTTCCACATGAAAATGCAGAGAGGAACAATATTTAATGAACGGCTCTTTTCTCATTTCTAAAAACCAAAGATTAGTTCACTTCCACATGAAAATGCATAGAGGAACAATATTTAATGAACTGTTCTCTTCTCATTTCTGAAAACCAAAGATTAGTTCACTGAAAATACAGAGAGGAACAATACTTAATGAACTGCTATATTCTCATTTCTAAGTAAAAGAGATGAAAATAACATATTTGTTTTCCTTTACCTCTCAACAAAAATAAAAATCTCTTATCAAATCATGTAGTCTTTTCTGACTACATATGTATCTATTTGAATTGGAACTGGACATCTCTTAGATAAAATTATCAACACAAGCTATTTTATATGGTTATGAATTTGGTTCATGTTTCAAATTCATGTGGTTTAATGTTGTAGACATGACATTCACATATTACTACGCCTAGATGCAACAAATTGAACTTGATTGTTTTGATAAAAAAAAAATGCAGTTTCAAACATCCAATGACTCCCTTATTTGGAGTTATAACTATTGAACCTATAATTTGTGTTGATCCCTCGTAGGATAATGAGCTCTAGTAGCGGAGGAATTGGGTCTACTGATGGTTCATTAGAGACCAATATTGAAGATAACAATCTCTGTGGGGTCATGCGATAAAAATAGGAAAAACATCAGAAGAGGGTGGCAATATTGCATTCAAATGTAATTACTGTAATACCACATATAAATGTTTATATTATAGAGTGAAAGCCCATTTGTTGAAGATTATGGATCATGGAATTAAAGTATGCCCGAAGATAAGCTCACATCATAAATGGCTGAATTACAAAGGAAAATCAGTGAAGCTGAGCAGAGGAGTAGAAAAGAGCTTCCAAATCCACTTCCAAGCACCCACGCTTCATATCCTTCATCATCTTCTTCAATTCGAAGTGATGATAATACTGTGAACAAAGGACCTTTCAGGATGCAGGGATATGAACCTAAAAGAAGAAAATATATTATAGATAGTGCTTTGGAGAAAGCATTTAATTTACAAATGAGAGAACAATTAAATGGGAAAATAGCTAGAATGTTTTACTCAGCTGAACTTCTTTTTAATCTAGCAAGAAATTCACATTACAAGAAAACCTCTACCTATGCATGCAATAATAATCTTGCAGGATACGTGCCACCAGGATATAATGTCATTAGAACCAAATTACTGCAAAGAGAGAGGGATAATATTAAGAAGTTGCTCGAGCCTACCCGAGGAGTTTGGAAGAAAAAAGGAGTTACTTTGGTTTGTGATAGGTGGACAGATCCACAAAGAAAATCACTTATTAACTTCATGGCTGTAACAGAGAGCTATCATATGTTTATCAAAGCTGTAAACTGTAAAGGACAGTACAAGGAGAAGCTTTTCGATGATTTATAATGGGATGAGATTGAATATATCTTA
The DNA here is from genome assembly GCA_019925795.1 of Dendrobium chrysotoxum. Taxonomy (NCBI): domain Eukaryota; kingdom Viridiplantae; phylum Streptophyta; class Magnoliopsida; order Asparagales; family Orchidaceae; genus Dendrobium; species Dendrobium chrysotoxum. The sequence goes on from CM034313.1 coordinate 60,184,693, forward strand.
AATTTCACAGATCTAATCATGCTTAAAATTGCGCAACAAGAGGCGCGCTTCAGCGCAATTTTAAACTTTTAAGCCATAAAGCCTACACAATGAGAGCTAGCATTGAGGCGTACGCCTCAAGTTCACTAAGGCGCGCCTCGCCTCATATTTTAGAGGCGTCCGCCTCTTAAAATTAATAAAAAAAACCCTAACCTAATATATATCTATTCGATTCGGCCCCCCACCCCTATGCATCTTCGGTCATTTCGCTGCGCTTTTATTGCGCTTTTGCAATGGCTTATAGGATTGAGGTTTTGTTTATTTATAATTTTAAATTACCTTTTTTTATCATTTTGAGGCTTACTACTGAGGGGTACCGAATAAAAGTTGCCCCTCACAATAAAAATTATTCTTATAATAAAAATTACTCTTATAATAAAAATTTGTTTCGGGGGCAGCGTAGGGGCGCTACCCCTTGACCCCACGACCTGACTGGTCAGGTCGAACCCCGCCAGGGGGCAGCGCCCCCTTAGACCCCCGGCTGCCTGGCATATTGTTGTATTCATCATCTTTAGAATAAGTGAAGCATTATGTTTAGGGGTTTGATATATTGCACTAAAATATTCTTCAAATGAAGACCCCCTTAGTGATGACAGTGATGATGACTTATAAGTTCTTATTTGATATGTCATTGCCATTTATTTTTGGAATTATATGTTAATGAAAAGAATGTTGTTATTTGGGAAAGATAGAATTTGAGTTGAACTATATTTCATGTTGTCTTATTATTATTATGATAGTTTGATTTCACTTCATATCTTGTGCCTTTTTATGTTTCATATTACTTACTCATTAGTATATAAAAAATTTATCATTTTATGTTTACGCAATTTTTTGATTTTGAGGCTTACGCCTCAAAACGCCTTAAGGCTTACGCCTCGCCTCACCAACGAAAAATGCCTCAATACCCGATTACGCAATTTTAAACATTGGATCTAATTTATGAGATGTTGAGAGTTGCTGATACGGATAAGTCTTATTTACATCTCATTTATGAGATGTGAGATTCAATGCTAGCCAAAGTAAAAGAAATTATATATAGATATGAGAGGAAGGCAGTTCATAAAGACTCAAATTTTTGGGATGTTATTTATGCTATTTTAGAAGATAGGTAGAGCAAAAGTAATACACCTTTACATTGCTTGGCTCACACACTAAATCCCAGGTAAATTCAATATTTTTTCATTATTAATTCACAATTTGTTGTTTAGTAATTATCTAATACTATTTGTTTTTAATATTATTTGAAGATATTCAAGTAAAGAATGACTTCAAGAGGATCCTCAAAGAATTTCTCCACATAAAGATTTAAAAATTTCAAATATGAGAAGACATGTTTGAAGCGTTATTTTCCAAATGAGGAGAGAAGTGTCAATATTGTTACATGCTACAAATGATATTACTTTCATTTTTTTTTGTAATTTCGAATATTACGCTTTGATTATTTTCTTAATTTTTATGTATGATTTATATATTATAATGTTGTATCAGCGCCGTACCCATATCCTATGTTTTTAAGAATTGACATGTCCCATATCCGTATCGCATCGTATCCGTGTCGCCGTATCCGTGTCGATGCAACATAGGTTAAATATTTAGATTTCTAATTTAGCGTTTAGTGTTGGTTTTGATAGTAATGTGAAAATGTTAATTGATTATGATTATGCTAATGATAATTTAACTAATGTAATATATGCATCTCAAATATGCGATGGCATGCGATTAAAACAAGAAAGATAACAATAACATGTAGTTCAGAAAACCTCATTGACCTCCATAACTGTTTCATATCAATTCCAATCAAATTGCAAGAAACAACAAGCAACAGATGCAATATGAACAAGTCCGATTCGAAATGCATCACATACATAAAAAATACCTCATTTTTTACAAAATGGAAAACACTGATATGTTTGACGCATCAAGGTTACCAAGAAAGAGACCCAAAATACATTCGATAGAACCCGACCAAAAAATGGACTGCGGATGCAAATTCACACACAATTGGTTTGGAACATCTTGACCTCAAGCAAAATTGTCTATTCATGGCATATTTCACGAACGCACTACATCAATGCATCTTGAATGCCAAAATTACCCAAAATAACACTTTAGTTTCTGGGGTATTGCACAAGAGAAATACAAGAGATTCACTTGTGCATGAGATGACGACATGAAATCGACTAGTACGAATGACGAAAATCTCTGAGTCAGTACAGAATTCTTTATTATTATTATTATTATTAAATAAAATTTGTTATCCCTGTCAAAATTTCTACCAACTCCAAACAAACCCATTTATCCCTCCCGTGTTGCATTCAGCACAATTCCTTTGTGCTTCATTCTATAATGAAAAGCCCCATCAACAAAAAAATGGAAACTTAAAAATAAAAAAATAAAAAAACACTCGCCCAAGACCTTCTCTCATTCTCTTCTTGCAAGAAACTAAATGCACTCTCTCTCTCTCTTCTTGCAAGAAACTAGATGCGACTCTCTCTCATGCCTTTATAGGCGACACCCATGTGCCCCTTGCCAAATCATGTCCTCCCAACTCCCATAACACGTCAGTGTCTCCCTCTCTAAATATCCTACACAAATTTTCTACCACACATACACAACCCTGATCTCCCGCTCCATAATGCGACCCCCTCCTTCCTTTCCTGTTCCCGTCTCCTCTCCATACCCATCGTTGATCTCCTCTCAATTCACTATCCCACACGCAATGTCCACCCCATCGCGCAACAAACCTCTAATCTCCCTGCATAGTCTCTTGATCTCACATTCCCCTTACTCTCAAATCTCCAGCGATCAATCTCCAAAACAAGCCGCTGATTATTACCACATTGTTACCACCTCACAAACTCTTCTTCTCCAACCAAAATCTATCTCCTCACACTCATCCAATACTACATCAAGCATAGCTCGAAAATCCCAGCGCCAATCTACCTCCTCCAACTCTCTTCATCAACCATAGTTTGCCGACAACTTTAAACTGCACAACTCTCATCTACTTACCCACTGCCACATATCCTCTCTCTCTAGCAACTGCAACACAAGTTGAGTTACAAATCACTTCCTACTCCAACCCAAGCATGTAGCATTCCAACAATCTAAAATGACGATACAACAACAATAGCAACAACATCAAGCCTTTATCCTACTATGTGAGGTCGGCTACATGAATCCTTTTTCTCCATTGTGCCCGGTTAAAAGTTAATTCTCATTTAAATCTAATAAAGAAAGGTCATTTCTAATATTTTCTAACCAAGTCCTTTTAGGTCTACCTCTACCTTTCTTAACACAAGTCAAATCTAATACATCTACTTTCCTAATCGGGTCATCGAAAGGCCGCCGTTTTATGTGACCAAACCATCTAAGGCGACTCTCTTTAATCTTATCTTCTACTGGAGCTACTCCAACCTTTTCACGTATATGCTCATTTTTTATCCTGTCTCTAAGAGTAAAGCCACTAATCCACCTGAGCACCCTCATCTGTACAACACTTAATATTATGCTTCTCTTTTAATGGCCAACATTCTGCACCATAAAGCATTGCAAGCCTAACCACCATCTTATAGAATTTTCCCTCAAGTTTGAGGGGGACTTTTCTATCACAAATGATGATGTTATTTTTAATCTTAATCTTATTTTTAAGGAGACTCTCTCTAATCGTATCTAAAATGATGATGCCTCCAAAAATCTAGCAAACTCTTCCCTCTTTCTTTCTCGCTTTCTCTCAATCTCTCCTTCTCACTCTCTAACAAAAAGTTAAAGAGCAACAAAAAAAAGATAAATATTTATCAAATCTTCCATTCTGTCTCGCATGTGCAAAAGTATAATGGCAACAATTTTATCAAACACCACCACAAATTTAAGCACTTAAGAGTGTCATTCCAACGTGACAAAAAAATCCTATGTTTGCAATTTTAGTGCAAGTACACAATACCTATGCATACTTTTTAAGCATGGTGGGTTAAGAAAATTTTGTCATCTCAACTCGACAAGAGGCTCTATCATACATAACTTTTTAGGCAAGCACATAATCACATGCACTTTTTTTTAAGTATGCTAGGAAAGCCCGACACTCCTAGATATCTTCTATGTTGAAGAGACATCAGAAGGCTGTCAAAATTTTGCTAGACACTACTTAAAAAAGAATGATTTCTTAAATTGAACATAATTCAACACAAACAAAATTTGAACAGAACTTACAAATGATTTGAATGCTCGCCAATGTGCATGAGCAGAACCGACTCATTGCCCCCAGAACCTTCATACTACTTAGAAATCTCATAATACAAAATGAACTGAATGAAATTGAATGATAATAAAATAAACAAACCTCCTTATTTATAATATAAAATGATTCCACAGGACCCACCAAGGTAACATATGAATAATATAAAAACAAAACTTTGATGCTTCAAAACATATAAAAAGATTCCAATGCATAAAATTTGCCACCAAATCCACATACGTACTTGCAAATAGATAGAATATGGGATCTTAAAAATAAAAAAATTACGCATATTTTAACAACACCATGTTCACACAAAAAATCAAATCCAGATGACTTCAAGCCTTGCACGTGCTTCGCGAGGCAATTCCTAACCCAAATAAAACACCTCAATGTAGTGCATATGCTTTGAAAAGCACAGACATTATAAATTATACTCAAGTCCTTAAAATTGGATATGTTCACATGTGCTCTAACAAATATGCTAATGACTAAATGAAAAGTTTGAAAATGCTATGTATAACAAAAAACAAATTGAAATAAAACTTATCCTACTTGAGAACTATGCAATTGTTTTTGAAAAGCAACTAATTATTTTTCAAATTCTCTTTCAAGTATAAGTTCAAACCCTCAATGTTGCATGACACTCTCAAGTCGGCCACCCTGCCTGTAGGGCAGTATAGTAAGTCCCACTTTTCAATTCTAAACCTCCTCCTCACAAGGATTAAAGCTAATTGAACTTAAACCTGTTGATAATGTTCATTTAACAAATTTGAAATGATCACAATGGAAGAATGATTTAAAATTATCCCATCATAGTCTAAGCAACCTAATCATCAGACTGGGATTCACATGTTTGATCCTGGAACCTGCAAAATCTTTTTTCTTTTCCTTTCATTTGTGAAGGCCATCAAAGCCATTACCAAAAAATTCCTTTTTTTCAAAAAGAAAACTCTCAAGGTGATCTTGTCCATATCACGGGTGTTTGCTCAAGAAAAATGACGCGTAGGCATAAATCCCGCTTTACAGACATAGGATTCCATTATTCTTAAGGCAGATTAAAGTTTACCATATTTTCCCTGAAGATTGTATTAGGGTTAATTAGATCTGGGTCCTTACTTCTTATGACCGTGAGCCCTCATAGTTAATTACCCCTCTTATTGTGTAAAAGAGAACTATCTATTAAGGATGAATAGTTTTAGGGTATTTTAGCCTCGTTTGTTGGGAGATGGAGGTAGACCCAGTCAAGAACTCATGGTTCCATCATTCGGGGAATACAGTAAGTTTCTGTCTACCAACACAAATAATCATTATCGTAACGTCCAAGGAATCTGATTAGCAGCCATGGATTGTCTTCTCTCAAGGATCCCGAGTAGACTAAAATGGTTAAATGTGGCTGTAGTTTTAAAAGATGATTTGGGGTTTATATCTATTAGAATACCCAGTAGTTGAATGAGTTTGAGATTTATGACTTAGTTTAGAAGTTACCCAGTCATTTGAATTGGTTCGGGGCTTACAGCTTCTGTTAGAAGTAGCCTAATTGTTTTAAACCCACTTACGACTTTCATTAAAAGTATTCCGTAGATTTTTTTTTAAAATGTCTTACAACTTTCATTAAAGTTGCCCGAAAATTTAGTTTTAATCTGGGGCTTACAACTTCATTTAGAAGTTGCCCGAAGATTTGAATTTGAGTTAGGACTTATGATTTTTATTAAAAGTTGCCTAAAGATTTTTAGAAGCGGGTCTTACAGCTTTCATTAAAAGTAGCCCGTACATTTGATTGGAAGTTGAGTACTTCTCTTAAAATTCTCTCAAATAACAGATCTTACAACTTTCCTTGGAAGATGCATGTTTATTTGGGTAGGTCTTAAGACTTCCCTTTGGAAGTAGCCTGTAATTTTTGTTTGGGTTTTAGGATTATTGTACTTCACTTGAAAGTTTCTCTAATGTGTGGGTCTTACTGCTTCTATTAGAAATAGCCCGATTATTTTTATTTAGATAGGTCTTACAACTTTCATTGAAAGTTGCCTATAGTTTATAAGAGGTAGGATTTACTGCTTCCCTTTAAAAGTAGCTAGTAAATTGGATTTGGAGTAGGACTTACTGCTTCCATTAGAAGTTGCCTAATTTTTTAGGGTAGATTGTATAATAGGTACTTCAGTTTATAGTTGTTTATTAGCCCGACACTAATATTTTTGTTACGGTACCTTCTTTTTCCTGCTTTCACAATGTTTTTAGTTTCAATTTAGCACTGTAGTTTTGTTACTGTACTCATTCTCTTTCAATTTTGGTTCATAGTACTCTTCTTTTCTTTTTCTTGCACTGCAGTTTTGTTGACAACACTAATTTTCTTGTTTGTTTGTTGCAAGAGTCCGTGTTGCTTTGGAGCTTGCATAGGAGGAGCTTTGGAGAGCTTGGAGTTTGCGCAAGAGTTAAGGTTTTAGATAGTTTTGTTTTGAGGTTTTTTGTTTCAATGTTTGAGTTTTAGTTTTAGTTTTAGTAGTTTGATGTTTTAGTTAGTGTGAGTTGTATTAGGATACTTAGTGTGAACACTATTTTTTCCCTTTTTCTTTACATTTTGATTTGGATATGCAGTTTTAACCAAAGTGGTTCTCTCCACATTTTTAATTATGCTCTAATATAATTAATTAATCCATTCTAATTTTGAATCGATTGATTAATTAATCACTAAATTAATTAAATTTATTTTAAAATATATTAATTAATTATTAAATGAGCTTAGATTTAATTTGAAATTAATTAATTAATTAACTGATATAATTTCTAATTTAATTAACCAATTAATTGAGTTTTAATTTATGTTTGAAATTCCAATTAAGTCATTAATTCAATTAACCAATTAATTAATATTTAATTATAACTTAATTAACCATTATTAATTAATTAACTAATCATTGCTCTCCACTATTTTTAATCAAAAATCCTTTTTTTAGAAAATTTGATAGTCTCCTGAACCGATTTCGGCAACCTCCAGGCGTCCCCTTCCCATGAGAGGAAGTCAGGACAACAGCTGACATTGATTTCTTCTCGGACAAATCTAACATCGACGGTATGAGGTCTTCAATTAAATTTCCTCCCAGCCAGATCTAAGATCGACGGGGCGAGGGCTTCAACTTTGGATTGCTTTCTGGTCAAATCTAAGATCAATGGCATGAGAGCTTCAATTTTGGATTTCATCCTGGCCGGATCTAAGATCGATAGCGCAAGGCCTTGAATTTTATCCCGGTCCGATCTACGATTGACGGTGCGAGTCCTTGATTTAAAATACCTGTCTGCTGTAATATTTGATTAAATATTCATAATTTTGTTTCATTATTTAGACAGTATTAATTACTGTTTTGAAAATAACAATAGAACAAATCCCACGAGCATATCATTTCCCTTTTAAATAGTATGTTCATCAGAAGAGGATCACTCGCAGTAATATACACAGTAAGAGGCAGTTGTTTAAGCGCAAGTATTGCATAGGTCGGATACAGAGGAAGGCAACGAGCTGCAAGTAGTGTAGACCAACCTAATTATCTGGAGTTTGGCTTATAACAGATACACATGCATAAGAGACATAGCCTGTGCAGACGAAGGCTAAGGTTGCAGTTCACGCAAGAGAGGGCACGATCAGGTGTTGTGAATGGCAGGCTAGGTCAGACGTTCGATCTGATCATATGGTAGCAGGCCTGCAAGACTTGCGTACAAGGAAATCATGCATAGAGGGCTAGCTTGAAGGCTTGCGCACGTCGGACAACTCCAGTGAGGCACTTGATTGCGACCGGATTGGCTTGGCGTAGGGGTGAGCGACACACAAGCGGGCCGGCGCACACAGGGTGCGATCAGAGTTGAGGACGATTCGGTTCGATTGGTTTGAAGGCAGTGAGTTAATTCTACATAGGAAGTCACGCACAACAACAAGAATCAGATAAGCCGATTGTTATTGTTACAGGCTTATTAAGGAAACAACAACTGGAATAGAGCATACAACAAGAGCAGAAGTAGAATCGAAAGCATGAGTCCCTTGTTCGGATTTCTATCCTTCTTATCAACCGAGTTACTGAAGTAGTGTTTCGCTTCTAAGAGCGATGCGTTTGTTCGGTTTGAACAATGCATTTCATTTCATTTTCATTCTTTTATTCTTTTTTTATTATTTTTCATATTTACATATATTTTTTATTAGTTAACAACGAGCTGTAAGTTTAGCTCTTAGATAAACTTAATCCTCTACATACAAGGGATAGAGTGGACAAGGTCTATAATGCAATGAATGCTTAAATGAACTTAAATGACACTCAAATCACAAACTCAATCCTCTACAAGCAAGTCATAGAGTTGAGAAGATTTGAAGCAAGGAAGTTCAATCAATTACCACAAGGATGAGTGTGGTAATTGCACGTCATGATTGGACAACCATTTTCAAAATTAAAATTTTAAATTCTAAATACAAATGATGTAAATATAACCTCAACTCAAAAAAGAGTCAATATCATATAAAGTGTATCATTATAATCACTCTGAAAAAAACTCACGCTGGTAAAGACTTAGTACGTGCTCTCTAACCAAGTGATTTTTGTTGTCAAATAACACCACTAAATAACATTTATGATCAAGGTCGTCTGACCAGGGAATTCGCCATGAAATGACACCATTAAATTACAATCAAGGCCAAAGCTTAGATGTTCCTGTGGGCTCCGAAAATTCGCGCCCCGGCCACCCCTCTTTCGGAGAGTTTTAACGAATTAAGTTCTAGGGTAAATTTTTAGAAGGCAGATTGGGTTTGAAATAAGCACTGCCCAGAGATTTTGCCCTTATTTTATGTTGATTCCTATAGGCGCAAGCCTCTATAGTTAATTACTACTCCCGATAGTGTGGGAGAACTTTTGATTAAGGCTAGTCGTCAAACAAATACATAGAGATATGTAGTATCTGGTATATAGTAGCAGCATGATTTGATATTTAAAAATTTGATATTTAAAATCAGAAATTTACCACCTTGCACTTAAAATGGATGGTGGGGGAAGTGATGATGAACCCGATCAAGATCCCATGGTTCCGTCGTCCCGGGTCATCATGGTCCCTGGTCTACTTAGTCAGAGGAGGTAATCGACCCAACCTGACAGAAGGATCCTTGTTGACAGCCATGGGTTGCTTCGTCTAAGGGTACCTCGTAGACATGGGGTGAGTATTTGTCTAAGGGGACAAATTGGAATCCACCTTAGCTAACAGAGGGCTTTGTGCCCTATCGATTATATTCTATCGATTCATATCTCAAAGATTTGATGCCATTGGAGAAAATATAGGTTGTAACTATAACCGTAATATAGTGGAGATGTTGGACCAAACCACTAGGTTAGAGGGTCGCGGTCGTAATCATTAACCACAGGGAGCCATCCTGCCAAACCACCGGTTATTGAGTCTTCCGGCCAAACTGCCAATCAAAGGACCAATGTCATATCTTTACTAGCAGGAGGCTGTTTGAGAATGAATCCTAATAATATTCTCGACCAGACACTAGCTCTTTATGAGTTAAAGTGTATTTTAAAACTTGCCCACCTCGACAAATTATTGCGGAGTGTGGATGAATTTTGTTTTAAGCATTTTGGTGATTTATTGAATTTTAAATATTTGGGTTTTGGTAATTTTTGGAATTTTGAATCTCATGAGCAATTGGGAATTTAGGGGTATTTTAAATGTTTGGAGTTAACCCCTTCAGTTTAGATCTACATTTAGCACGGTCATCATCGGGATGCTATTGTGCAATTTTCATTTTGTTGGTTGAGCCTTGTCGACTTTGCCTACTTTTTGATAGAGGATCGGGTTCTTCATAGACTTTATACCTTTATTAGTGAATTTTCATTGTTATAGACCTTGAAGGCCTAATATGAACATATAAAATAAATGTCTCGCTCAACGCCGCGACCGTATATTTGTTTGATAGTTCGAGTCGTGTCAACTCCTACTTACTCACATAGGAGGATCGAGCTCGAACTTAAATTTATCATTTGACCCGGGCAGCATTTTTAGACATTACGTGTGTATTCATAACACGCTTGTCGGGGCCCATGCAAGTATATGCTTGCATATGCATTTCATTGTGTTATATTTGCATATTTGCACGTACATTTATACTTTCATTCGTATATTGATGTGCTTGTATGTGCACTTCTGTATTTATGTGTATACATATTACAGTGTATGTGCGAAGGCATTTAAAATATTTAGCGATGATCCGTTGTGCAAATGATCAGCATTTTAGTGTGCACAGTGCTCTATGTAGAAGCCCGTAAATGCCTTATGTCTGCTTGTATGGATGTTGCGGATCTGCTGGTGTGGTGTCGTGGTGCGCTGGGTCTCATTTGGGAATTTGTAAACATCTTCCATCTGCTTGCATAGATGTTGCAGATCCGGTGGCGTGGCGCAGTACTATGGGTTTCCTGTTGCTTAGTACAGATAGATTGTTGTGCACTAACTAGTCTCCTGCGATTGTCTATTGATTCTACCATCTCCTGTAGTTCTCTTGTATATTTCTTGTGAATGGCATGTTGGATGTATGATGGATCTTCTACAACCCCTCATAGGCATTTGCATTTATTCTTGATTTCGTTGTGTATGTTGATTGGTGAAATGCCGCATTTACTTGCATATCTTCCAGTGTTCATAAGAACTACTGCATGTATTTGCAAGACAATTGACATCAGTCGTAGGGACTTCCATGTTCTCATGCATGACTTACGTGAACTTCACACATCGACTGCCATCATTTATATACAATTTATTTAAGGGGCTTCGTACATCTGTTTGCTGTCAAATTATACATCCCCTTCCCATTTCATTGTTTGCAAGATCAAACATGCTCGCTCGCATTCTGTAATTGATTACAGGGCGTCACTATGTTCATCACCAACCTCCTCATGCATGCTGGTTGATGAGCTATTACATTCCTTGCACATTGATTTTTCAGCATTTGTAGGGGATTGTAGCCTTTCTCTGCTAATTGATCGAATCCACTTGCAGGGATGCTGTAGCATTTGTTGTATGACTCTTGGGTTCATTTGTATGTTGGCAAGCCACTGTATTCACTCGTATGCATTTCATTGTCGTTCATGAACACTCACAAGTCTCCCATAGTTGTTTGTAAGGGATTGTCATTATCCTTCACTAGCTAGTTGATGTTGACTGCAGGGATATTGCAATGTTGGTTACATGTTAACATGAGTCGCTATGTGAATTATATCCATCACCAATTCCTCCCATACATGTTGACTGATGAATTGTTGCATTGTTCATCAATTTCTTTATGCATATTGATTGGTATGTCATTTGTCAATTCATGTTTGGAATTTTATTCATTGCAAGTCCTCCCACTTGCTCATCGATATTTGAGCGAATGCTTTAAATTATTAATTAGTATTTTGTATTTCAATTTCATCATGCATTTGAAAGGTCCATATTATCATTTAGCATTCGCAAATTAGAGTGATCATTCATTTATAAAATTTGAAGTTCAGTTCTCTATTGTCTATTTGGGTTAAAGTCCCCTATGTTCAATTCAAATTTAAGTCCTCTGTTCACCGGAAATTTTGGCAGCCTACTAGCGTCTCCCCCATTTAAGGGGAATTTCGATAGTCGGGTCTTCCCCTCCATGCTACGAGAGCACTTAAGGTAGGTGTCGGGTGACACCATGGTCATAGTTCAATCCCCGCCATGCTACGAGGGCGGTTAGAGGTCATCGAGGTACCTGTTTGCTATCCCCGTCGACACTGAGGTGCGTACGGGTACTTAGAAGTGTTCCCGCCATGCTACAAGAGCGTATACAGGGCCTACCTGTCTTGCCGTAAGTGTCGCACCGGGCTCCCTCCTACTGTGCTACGAGAGCGCGTATAGGGGATCCTCCGGCTCGTCGTAAATGCCGAGAGCGGGATTTTGGGACTTTGAGTTTTAGGGAACATTATACCTGAGCGATGAGGTCGGCGACGATGGTGTCGAGGTGGCAACGGTGCATGCAGATCGAGGCACAAAGTAAAAGATTTTTTTTTCCTTCCTTTTTTTGTTTTTTTTTTCCTCCTTTTTTTAACCTTTTTTTCTCTTTTGATTTTCTCCTTTTTTTCATTTTCTCTCCTCTGTCCCCTCTCTTTTTTCTAATAATAATAATAATAATAATAATAATAATAGAGATAAAATTAGTAGTATTACTAGTAGGGGAGGGGGATGGAGGTTGTAGTGATCGGGTGAGGGCTTTGGAAGTCAAGCACGACTTGATCAACTGGACTGGACGATTGAGTGCGGCAGATCCAACTGAGGTCGAGTTCGATGGCAGGGGATGAAGGTTGATGGGTAGAAGGAAGTCGATAGTGAAAGGTGCAGTCGATTGGAGTCAGCAGTGAGAGATGCAGTCGGAGGTTGGTTTCGTGTGGGTTATTTGTGGATTTAAATCGGGATTGGGTTATAGCGGCTAAGAGGATTGAATGGCTAGAGGGTCCGATCAAAATCACGTCGGGTTGCATGAGGTCGGCTACCTGGAGAGTGACGGACGTCTGCGACTGCCGCGTGCGAAGAGGATCACGGCCTAAGCGGTGCAGTTCGGCGTTTGGGGGTCGGCTTCGTGAGGTAGAGTGACGGGAGGTTGAGGGAGTTCGGCCCGACTGCAAGGATCAAAGGCCTGAGGTCGGGCAAGGTCGTGGCTGAGGGAGTTTAGATCGAAGGAGAGCTATGGAGAATGGGATAGTAGAGGTTCGATTCTAGAGCGATTCAACGGGTAGATGGGGACCAGATCGACGCTAGAAGGGGCGAGTCGAACAACTGCAGTCGAAGCGGATGGCTTTAGAATAAGCGGAGGAAGAGGGAGTTACAGGAGATCGGATGTTTGAGGCTCGATTGAGCTCGAATGTGAGGGGTCTTCACGTGCAGACAGCTAGAGGGTTGGTTTGGCGTACGAAGGAACGGGAGAGGAAGAATGGGGGATCGTGAGGACTCTTCGTGTGTCGAAGCGGAACCAAAGACTTCATTTCGTTTCTATTTTAATGACGAAAGCAGCAACGGATCGAGGCCCTACGCAGGATTTATGGAAGCGACGTAAACGGCTTCATCAGCGTCGAACAACAATGATTTCAGCGAGGTTTCAACAGCGAGGTTTCAACATATATTCTGGGATGATGTGGATGACGTCGATCTGCAGGTAAGCAGATTTTTTAGAGGGTCTTTTTTTGGTCCTTTGTGGAGGTCAACAATTCCCCAATGACTCAACCTTTTGAGTTATAAAACATAAGACACTTCATAGCACACAAACCCCACTATTAGCTTAAATCAACTTATAATTATACCCTTAAGTATAAGTAAAAATCCACCGAAGGCCTATAATATTCACTTGAACAATGCAACCCGTGGCTACTAACAAGAATCTTTTGATCAAATTGAGTTAGCTAACTTTGCTAACTAAGTCAACTAGCGCCCTTCAAAACCCTGAATCACAGAATAATGAGATCTTGACCAGGTTCGTCATAATTCCCCTAATTATTCACTTTAAGATAAATGTGATAAATTTCCTCAATCTAAAACCAAAATTACTGCAACTATAAACAAAACATTTAATATATAACAACTAGCCTTAATCGATTCTCATCAACAAGATAAATAATTAACTATAGAGGTTTACACTAATAAGAAATTTAAAAACAAATCATAAATCCTCACAAATTGAGACCGAAATACCTACAATTCAATCTATCTTCTGAAATTTCGATCGAAAAAACAAACACTTCAAGAAGGGCCAACGCAAATTTTCAAAGCTTAAATATTTATAGTGATTGATATTATATCTTATTGATTTGCATGCTTCATGCTTGCAATTGATATAAGTAGTTATTAATTTACATGCTTCAAGTTTAAGATTAATATCGTCATCTAAGGATAAACTGAAATGATATTTTGCAATCAATGTCGATTATAAGAATGCCTCCATAAAATATTTGTTTGGGTTTTTTTTATATCTTTGCAATGAGCCTATACCGACTGCTCACCCATCAAAAACACTTGCGACTAACTTACAGGGTAGTCACAAATAATTTATAACCAAGCCTTCAATGGCAGTGTTTGCGACTAGTGATTCAATCACAAAATAGCATTAGTGACAAAGTGCCCTTTTATGTACATATTACCAGTTGCAAATTATCTAACATTCCTATAGTGATACTAATTTCTTTGATATAATATTTTATAAGTTGCATGGAAATTTGCATTTGACATTGAAATTATGATGCAAATTTCTAATAAGATTAAATAATCAGGCCAATGACATGTCACACGCATTGATGTTCATTGAAGAGAGAAAACTATAGAAGAAAAATTATAATAAAGGCATTTAATCAATAACTATGCTTCACCTCAATCTCATTATAATACTTTTTTTCCCGGATGATAGGAAAAAAGGCGTAAAGGTCTGAATTCTCCTTGTTAACAATTAGGGATAATTTTGTGTGTAAAATTTAAATCTTGTATTTTTACATAATTAACACCCAGCCACTTCTATAAACAATAATATCATCCACATCTCGGAAAGCATCATAAACTCTTAACTCATATATATATATATATATATATATATATATATATTCATGAAATTATCTCCAGTTTAGTTGTGGCAAATGCAAATATATGGCCTTATTAATTCTTTTTTTTTTACGGTTATTGATATATAGATTTGGATGGTATTGGAGCAATTTCCCCTAACATTTATCAGCTGCAGTCACTCAAGTTTGGGCAAAACAAATAAAAAATCTAACTGCCACCTCTGATAAAAGCTAAGATTTTGACAACTACAGAGAAGACAACTACAGAGAAGCCAAACACATGACAAAGAGCAGCATCAAGAGTGGCTATAAATGCTTACCTGGAGTAATGGCACATCAAGCCTAGGCAAAGCCCGGGAGTCTTTCCTCAATTGGGACACTGGGCATCCCACCAAGATTGGTAGTACCAAGTGCCAATGGCTAAAAGCCTTGGTATTCACCGCGTAACCTACACAAAATTCAGGAACACGCTGATGAATGGTCCCCACAATTCCCAAAAATATAACCCAAAGTTCTCATATACAAGAGTAAAATAGATTAGAGTGTTCTACCAGTACTGAAGCTGCCATCACAAAACAAACAAATGACCAGTTAGCATGATTATAAAAATTAGAAACAAAGACCTAAAAAAGAGAGAAACTAGAGTTTTCAAGCACATTATGAACTCACAAAATTTAGGGGTTCAATATCTTACAGAAATAATTCAGAAAATAATAAATAAAGTTACGAGCTATAATTGAGATTGAGTTCAATACCCTTACAAATCAATTTTTTGGTCACAAATATTACAAGAGATATTTCTAGAATGTCATGAACTCGAGCACTGAAAAGAACGGATCTCATAACTCTTAAGCAAAATGGCCGATCTAGGGCTTGAAGAACAACACCCCCGGATTATTCAAAGCTGACACGTAAATGCCATTCTTAACATGAAATAATACTCCGCAGCTCAGTGGGTAGTTTCTCGGCTATAATACTGATCCAATGTCTTTGAAGGAATACGGTGCAAAAGTTCTCTGGGAAAGATACGCAGAAGAGTCCAGGCCAGGTCAAGTGACTGGAAGATGTTGCGGGTATCATAAGCCCCTTGAGTAACAAACTTCCTCTCAAATTTGTCCAGGAACTCAAGGTATAGCTGCAGCCAGGTTATTATAATAGATAGATTAGTGAAACAACTATGTATGCGGGAAAAAAAAACTACTTTAACATATTAATAACAAAAGAAAAGAAAGTGAAGAAATTGTTAGCATGTGCCATAAGGTAATGCGTTATCCTGGATTGTGACAGAATCGCTCTTTTGTTTTTTCCATGGGCAGAAAGGCTCAAGCTCGAGCGCAACAGGCAAGAAGCCCTGTGCCACAACTTTTCCACAAACAGCAAAGTCAAACTAACGATGCCTAAGAGAGAGAGAGAGAGAGAGAGAGAGAGACCAAGTCCTCTGATGAGAGTGCCTCTTCTCCAACAACAGCTTTCATTGCTTGAACATCCTTCCCAATAGCATAATTGGCATAAAGCTGAAACACGAGAATTGAGAACATAAGAGCACAAGAATTTAGGGGTAATACAATGTCTATCTTTAAGTGACTACCTGATTGGACACATCAGCATGATCACGACGGGTCATGCCCTCTCCAATAGCACTCTACAAGGAAAACCAGCTGGCTAGTAAAAATACAGTTTAATTTCTACATAATAATGATACAACACAAATACCACAGTCAAAATGTGAGAGAAGCATGATAAGGGGATTTTTTTAGAATTGGACTGAATCCGAAATGAAAGTTTGGAACTTCTCAGAATTACTCGTTTCTAAAATATTCCCATTACTCTACAAAATGAGAGTAAAATATTTCTTTGCATTCTAACAAATAAACTCATTGCGAACAAGCTCACCTTCATCAACCGTGAGAGAGATGGAAGGACATTGATGGGTGGATATATCTGTTGACAATAATAACAAGCAGCGATTAGAAGTTAATCTTAAAAAGATTCATAGGACATGAAGAATTGACATAAAGGACCTTTACCAAATACAAATAGATGGTAGGTCAACGATATAATTGGTTTGAAAAATAAAAATGAAAAATAGAAGCTACATGTCCAAATCTGTTTAAAATTAAGGACAAAGAACGGGTATAAGTAGAACCTGTCGATTATGAAGTTGCCTATCAATATATATCTGACCCTCAGTGATATACCCAGTAAGATCTGGTGTGGGATGGGTGATATCTGCATAACAGGTGCAAAATGTGCCGAGCAATAAGAAAAAAGTATGAAGCTGAATTGCAGCAAAGGGGTATAGATTGAACTACGATGTATAAACTATTTAAAAGATAAAATGAAGGAGATTTAATCACCATCATTAGGCATTGTTAGGATAGGAATCTGGGTTATGGAGCCTTTTCTGCCTTCTATACGTCCAGCGCGTTCATAAATTGTTGCTAAATCAGTATACATATACCCAGGATAACCACGCCTACCAGGCACCTCCTCTCGGGCTGCAGACACCTGAAACCAATTCGTTTAGATGGTCAAGCAGTCTGTAAAATTCCTTTGTAGTTTTCAGTAATGTGCCAGAATACTCCAGGGAAAAGAAAGCAGAACTAAAAGAAGCAAAAAGGATCGACAACACAAGAATTCAAGAAGGGTGATAAATAAGTTGCAAAGAGGAACCCTCACTAAGAGCTTGTTTGGGACAAGTTTTTCATAATTTTGCTTTCCACGCAACTAGCATGCTTCTATTTGACTACAGATTTTTAGCTATTCTTTCAAAAAAATTTATGATGAGAAATAACTTTTTACATTTAAATCCTCAGGAGTGTGGTAATTGTAGGAAAATTATCCAAAACCTTCAAAAGAAAAAAAAAATCTAATACCAACAACAGATCTCAAAAATCTGTTTTTCACCAATAATTCTCCAACTATTTTTAGAGGCTATTGTAGCAACCTCAAATAAACCCTAATAATAAGGATCATGACTGGTCAAACTACTTAAGGGGGCTCTTGACCAGCATTTCTATTTTAAAGCAGTATTCTTTTCATGTTATGTTGTAAAAGATGAACACAATGGGTAAAAGGTGACAGAATAATCAAACCGGCAAAAAGTGGGAAAGAATTATATAATGCAAGACAGACTGCAGCACTTAAAGAAACCGCCATCAACATTTACAGCTCAGCCTTGACTCTAGTTTGCATATTTCAATTAAAATGGAGGAAAAAGGAAAATTTCAAGTCCATACACAAATAAAAATAAGCAAAAAATATTCAATTTCCAATCATTACAAGATTTTACAATTTAAATAACTGCCATGAGGTTAATAGCAACTATTTTACCTCACGAAGTGCATCTGCATACGAGCTCATGTCAGTCAAGATGACAAGGACGTGCTTCCCACATTCATAGGCCAGATATTCTGCCGTGGTAAGAGCAATTCGAGGAGTAATAATACGTTCAATTGTAGGATCATTTGCCTGTTAGAAAGATAATGTTAGCTTAATGAAAGTTATGAACATAATCAAACAACAAGCTAGCAGAGCACGGAAAAAAACAGTCTTGTCACTTGAACTAAAATACCAAATAACTCACATACCAGATTAAGGAAAAGAGTGACCCTCTCCATGGAACCATTTTCTTCAAAATCACGCTTGAAAAACTGAGCTGTTTCCATGTTTACACCCATGGCTGCAAACACAATTGCAAAATTGTCCTCCTCTCCATCCTGGCCAGTTCATAGTGAGGTCAAGGATTGGTGAGGGATCCAGCTAATACCAACAAAAAAACAACATACTTCCTTTGAGATAGAATCCAGAACAAATGCAATATGAAACGTTTGAGTATTTACTCCTAACCACAACAATATCAACTAGTATTTCCGCACATAAAATTTCAGCCAATTCAATACATCAGCATATTCCATATTCGTAGTTTAATATTTGATGAATATAATTTACAAAACGAAATTAGCTTTACACACAAAGTTTTACAAACACGCACACACATGGAGTCTTCACCTTTTATGTTCCATTCATTAATCTAAGCCACTGATAAATAAAACCCAAAATGAGCATTAAATAACCTTGAGACAATATAAGTCTCAATTGTTCTCTTAAATCGTATTTGTAATATACCAAACTGGAAAATTATAGTACCTCTAGTAGATTTTCTGTTTGTTCCAGCCGCTTAACAAGGCCAGCCTGACGACAAATCTGAGCTGCAATTTCATTATGGGGAAGCCCAGCAGCAGAAAAAAGAGGAATTTTCTGCCCTCGAGCAATAGAATTCATTACATCAATGGTGGATATTCCCGTCTGAATCATCTCTTCAGGGTAGGTTCTCTCACTTGGATTAATAGAACTTCCTAAAACATACAAACAAAAAACATAGACTTTACTGAAAGACGATCATAATACAAAATACAAATGATTCATCAAGTTCGATTAGGACTGACCCGAAATATCCAAGTAAGCCTCTGGTAGTATTGGAGGACCATTATCTATAGGCTTTCCTGAACCGTTAAAAATACGTCCAAGCATGTCCAATGACACAGGAGTTTTTAATACCTTCAAAAGACAATTGCCAAAATAGCAGTTGATTAGAGCAGATGCAGAAATAAAAATGCATAAAAAGATGTTACGGGACAGGAATTGTCCTGATTCCAATGACACTACATTTTTCGAAAAGCATGCATCACTTCAATCAGTCATCAAGGACATTACAAAATTAAATTATCATTTTCTACAGATAATCATATAATCATGCCTCTTCTCAAAAATTCCCATTTTTTTAGGCATAAATTAACGGAATGCAGTAAAAATACTACGTAAGAAATTAATTGAATTGCGTAGAGTCCTGGACACAACAAATTACATTATCCTAGTGCATTTAATCAGTCATCTGGAACCACATTCCTCACTGGAACTTATCATATTTAAGTAAACGTGTAGTCCAGCCTTAATTTCCTATAGCGATTTCACAAGTTCTCCGGACGTTTGAACAATGAAGATGCCTCCATAATCACCAGCTTTATCCCCAAAGGCTGTCTCTCTTTCTGCCTCGCAATGAAATTTGTGATATACCCATGGACAGAGCTAAGTATCAAAGGAGTTGAAAACTTTGATATAAGCTCCAAGTAGACATTGATCCAGCCTAATATAACCCTACAATGAAATTGTGTGGCTCTCAAAACACCTAGCCTTTATTGTGAGCATAAACAACCCACTTGGTCACCGCCTTCCAACCTCATCTCTTAAAAAAGTCATTTCATTCCTTCCCTAGCTCTCTCCATGTCTCCCATCCTTGTCCTAAAGACTGGGCCACAAGCAACAAGTTAATAGCTATTTTACTTATTCAGTTTACTCTAAGTACAGGCTCAGCTTGCTTGATCCAGTTTCCAGCAAGACTTTTGAAAACGTGTACTGCACAAAATTAGGTTCTAAAGATATTCTTTGTAAAAGTCAGGGTAGTATTTACATCTCATAGATATCCTAGCACAACATAGACGAAGAAAAGAGAAAGCAGAAAGGTAGTCATACTGAAATCTTCTTCCCATAGGCTCTCTCTTTCTTCACCCCATGGATGAAATTTGTGACATACTGGAATCGAAAAGGAATTCTAATAAACAAGTGAACAAAAGTTGAATGTATTCCCGCGTAGTAGGCATCAACCAAAGCCAGAGGTATGCCAGTCAAATCTCTAGAAAATGCCAAGTTTCTGTTTCTTAATCGCCCGCCCTTTCATTTTTCATAAGCAAAAATTGGACTTCACAAGCCAGAATCCCTTGCCTCCATTCTGTGATGAACTCTCTCTCCACCAGTCAATTAAAGAAAGAAAATAATTTCATTCCTTACATTCCTATCTCGCCTACTGCCCTAAACCGTAAAGGCTGAGTCAGAAGTAGCACGTCAGCTGCATACCTAGTTTGGTGCTTACTAGTCCATAAAAAGATTGCTCAATGTGATACAAGGTATCCAATGTTAAATATGATTTTGAAAACATATTAAGCAATTACTTCAATTTTTTTATGAATATACACAAGTATAAGATTGGCATTTCAAAGAACAAGCAATGATTTAAAGCTTATGGACAACCAAAAACTAGTACAAAGGATAAACAAGTCAAAATGGCAGAATAATAGTCTTAATTTATTTTATTTATCGTACGTGAAAAGGTTGGAGAAGCTCCAATGGAAGATAAGATTAGAGAGAGTCGCCCAAGATGGTTCGGTCACATAAAATGTCGGCCTTCCGATGAACCGGTTAGGAAAATAAAGGTATTAGATTCATCTTATGTTAAGAAAGGTAGAGGTAAACCTAAAAAGACTTTGTTAGAAAAATATTAGAAAAAATAAAAATAAAATAAAAAATAATAAAAAATAAAAAAAATTAGAAATGACCTTTTTTTATTAGATTTAAATGAGAATTTAACTCTTAACAGGACACAATGAAAGAAAAAGATTCATGTAACCAACCCCACGTAGTGGGATATAAGCTTGATATTGTTGTTGTAAATTGTAATCTCTTTATCACTTAATTTATTTTATTTATCATAATCTCTTATCTCAAGGACAAAATTTGTGAATACTTGAGTTTAATGAATTAAGAGGTTTGATGGAGAAATATATAACGAATAAGGAGGATTTACATATGATATTTATTGATTTAGAAAAAGCATATGATAAAGTTCCAAGAGAAGTGCTATGGAGAGTTCTTGAAAAGAAAGGAGTTAATAACGCTTATATTCAAATCATTAAAGATATGTATGCAGGAGCTATTACTTGTGTTCAAACACAAGGTGGTTTGACCAAGTATTTCCCTACTTCGGGTTGGATTACATCAAGGATCAGCCTTAAGCCCATAACTTTTAGCTTTAGTCATGGATGTTCTCACTAGACATTTGTAAGAGGATGTACCTTGGTGTATGCTTTTTGCTGATGATATTCTTCTTGTTGATAAGACTAGAGAGGGAGTTGAAGGTAAACTAGAATTGTGGAGGTCAACCTTAGAGTCTAAAGGTTTTCGCTTGAATAGAGCTAAAACGGAATATATGGAGTGTAATTTTAGTAATAATAGACCTAGTGAAGGAATGGTGACTTTGGGCGATCAAGTCATTAATAAGAGTACACGATTTAGATATCTTGGATCTATTGTTCAGAGTGATGGTGAAATTGATGGGGATATTATCAGCAGAATCCAAGTTGGATGGTTGAAGTGGAGGAATGCATCGGGCTTATTGTGTGATAGAAAAGTACCCCTCAAACTTAAGGGAAAATTCTATAAGATAGTGGTGAGACCTGCAATGCTTTATGGTGCCGAATGTTGGCCATTAAAAGAGAAGCATAATTCTAAGTTAAGTGTAGCAGAGATGAGGATGCTCAAGTGGATGAGTGGCTTTACCCTTAGAGATAGGATACGAAATGAGCATATTCGTGAAAAGGTTGGAGTAGCTCCAATGGAAGATAGATTAGAGAGAGTCGCCTTAGATGGTTTGGTCACATAAAACGGCGGCCTCCCAATGACCCGGTTAGGAAAGTAGAGGTCTTAGATTTGACTTATGTTAAGAAAGATAGAGATAGACCTAAAAAGACTTGGTTAGAAAATATTAGAAATGATCTTTTTTTATTAGATTTAAATGAGAATTTGACTTTTAACAGAACACAATGGAGAAAAAGGATTCATGTAGCCGACCCCACGTAGTGGGATAAAGGCTTGATATTGTTGTTGTTGTTGTTGTTGTTGTGCTTGAGTTTTATGAATGAGCTAAATAACAAATTAAACGCCATCCCCAAATAGGAACCGATGTATGCAAGACTAATCAAGTTCCTGATGCAATCAATACGATGTTTGGTATGTTCATGCAAAGGAATTTGAATCAAAGATCACAAGAAACCAATTAATTCAACAGCTTGTTCTCTTTAAATATGAATAGGTAATACTAGAATTAAAATCCAACTAATAACAAAACAATTGAAAAGGATTTAAAACCAAGTAAACAATTAATTCAACAATCGGTTCTCTTTAAATATAACCAGGTAATACCAAGATTGTGAAAACCATATCGGACAACGAACCGGAAGAAGGAGAGGTTCATGTTTCGACCGGTTCAACCCCGGATGATGTAATAAATAATAATATTATTAAAAAGTAATAAAATTAACATAATAATTATGGCAGTCTAACCTTAAACCTCATAATTCTAAGAATTTAAACTCCGGAATTTTAGTAGATTATCTTTTAATATAATTAAATTATTAAATTAAATTGAAATAATGAATATAATTATGTCCTATAGTTTAATTGTATTATATTTATGAATATCTAATAATTTAATTATAATTATCTTTTATATTTAATTATAGTGATAATAAATGAGATTCTTATAATATACATTATAACAAATTAAAAAATTTAATATAATATATAAATTTATAATATTAAATTTATAAATGTGTAATAAGAATAATACTTAATATAATATATAAATTTATAATATTAAATTTATAAATATGTAATAAGAATAATATTTAATATAATATATAAATTTATAATATTAAAAAATTATATTATTAATTCTTATAATATACATTATAACAAATTTATAATATATAAATTTATAATACAAATTAAAAAAATTTGCACCCAAAAAGCCGAAATTCGTGGCCCAATCAGCCCAAATTTGTAGCCCAACCAACCCTGACCCAATAAAGCTCAAACTCACATTCAAGCTCATATAACATTCATGCAACTTTTTTAATCTCACATCATGGGAGAGTTTGAGATGGTTGTCTTTTAACTCTTTATATAATGTAAAGTTCACACTTTTTGAACAAAGCATATTTTATGAGATGACATCCATATATTATGGTGTAATCTCATTTAATAAAACGAATTAATTTTAAAAAATATAATAGAGTAAAATATATTTTTTACGCTTTATTTAAAATAATAAAAAAAATTTGTAGAACCGGCTGGTTCTTTCGAACCTGGACCGATCCACCAGTTGAACCGCAGGTTCGCTGCGAAGCCGATTTTTAAACTAGATCGGATCAGACAACTGACCGGTTCACGGTTGAACCGGCTGGTCCGGTCCAGTTTTTAAACCCTTGGGTAATATTAGAATTAAAATCCAATTGATAAGAAAAAATACAAAAATTTTGAGAAAATCAGCATGGATTTAAAACCAAGCAAACAATAGAAATTTAATTTCCATATATTGAAAATTTTCATCATGCCAAATTTAAACAAAATCAAGAGCTCAAATTATGTAAATGAAGGGGCTGTTTAGTTTGCTGCATTTAGAATGTAAAGTAATCCAAATGCAGGGGTTTTGAGAATTTTGGTGTTTGATTGGATGAAAAGTAAATTCAACGTAAAGTAAAACAAATGCAGTGTATTCTGTTCTAGTTCATTTTTGGTGCATTTAGAACTCCTCCGATTTGGGCGACTTCTAAAAACATTGCAAACTCAACGGCATTGCAACCCCTTATCAGCCACCTCCGACTACCGGCCACCACCTTCGCCACCGCCGGCCACCACCTTCGCCACCACCGGCAACCACCTCTGACCACCGTCAACCACCACCTTTGACCACCACCGCCGGCCACCACCGCCGGCCACCACCGGCAACCACCTCTGCCCACCGTCGACCATCACCTTTCACCGCCACCGCCGGCCACCACCTCCACCACCACCGGCAACCACCTCTGGCCACCGCCGGCCACCACCTCCGCCACCACCGGCAACCACCTCTGGCCACCGTCGACCACCACATTTGACCACCACCGCCGGCCACCACCTCCGCCACCACCGACAACCACCTCTGGCCACCGTCGATCACCACCTTTGACCGCCACCGCCGGCCACCATTGTCGGCCACCACTGTCGGCCACCACCATCGAATTTTAGCAAAAGGCAGCCATTGGAAACCAAAGCATGCTTTCAAGGGATGCTCTAATAAACAGAATTTGAAATAAGGAACTTATAAAGTAATGTTGTCTTGGTTTAAAAATTTGGCCAAGATTCTAATAGAATGCAGTCACTTCAGTGTTTTTCCATATTTTTATTTTCATTGGCGCAGAAAAACCCTCTCTTTTTTTTTTGAGAAAGCTGAGTGAACGAGGACAAAATTTTTATGTTTTTTATCTTTCATAATTTCATTATATTCAATCAAAAATTTGACTACTTCTTTCCGCTACGGTAGCATTAATAACTAATAGACTAGTTTTATTTTATAAATTTGACTACGTCTTTCCGCTGCGGTAGCATTAACAAAAATTTGACTACGGCTTTGCACTATCCACCACCGCCGGCCACCATTGTCGGCAACCACCACTGTCGTCCAATGGCTGTCTTTTGCTAAATTAATACACACTAGAATATTATATCTTATAATCTCAAAAAAATTTATAATAAGATAGTGCAATAAATAAATACACTAGTTTTATTTTATAAAATTAAATAATACTAATTATTATAAATAAACTGTTTTTATAAATACACAAGTTATAATGCAAAAAAAAAAATTTATTACAAATATACTGTTTTACTTTACTCTGGATATACCTAACCAAACAAGGGAAACATTTCTCCTACGTTTACTTTACAGACAACCAAACAATCTCAAACTATTCGAAATACACTACATTCACTTTACATTGCATTTACTTTACACTGCATTTTCTTTTCCGGCAACCAAACAGCACCGAAATAAAAACAATATATGGAAATACAAAAATCACAAAAATAAGGCCTCATGTTGCTACATGGAAATGATTTTCTTTGAAACTAGGTAGTAGGGGTGTCAATTTCGGGTCACGAGTCGGGTTCGGGTCGAACCCAAAACTAACTCGGCACTATTCGGGTCAACCTGAACCCAACCCTTTTTTGTAAACCGGTCAGTTTTTCGAACCCGAACCCGACCCGCTTTGGGTCCGGATCAACCCGACACGACCCGAATGACCCGGGACGGACCAAAAATTGCTAGTTTTCGGATCAAAAAATGGGTCAATTTTCAACTTTTGGGTCAAAAGCGGGTCAATCTCGGTTTTCAAGTCAAAACATGTCATTTCGGGTTACTGTGTCAACCCGGACCCGACCCAATTTTTAAAATGGGGCGATTTGTTGAACCCGAACCCGACCCGCTTCGGGTACGGGTTGACCCTAACCAGGAATTTTTTGGTCGGGTTCGAGTCGGGTTTTCGGTTCGTGTTAAATATTGACACCCCTGCTAGGTAGGTTTACTTGTGCCACACTCAAAAGAATCACAAATCCAAATAGCACTCACAAGGCTAAAATTAGAAGGAGAATATTTATTTAGCCAACGTTTTTTTCCATTACAAGTCTCAGAACATCCTATTTATTCAATAGTACATATAGTTGCCATAGGATTAGCTTAATCCATATTTAAATTAAAATTCCATCAAATAATATTAATTTCAGCTATTTCAACTCCTTGATTCCAGTAAAGGATATTATTCAAATGGCAGCACCACCCAATCTAAGCACGTAATAGTGCTATTAGATAGCCCACAATAACAAAAATTGTAACACCTCGACCAACCAACACAAAAACCTTGCAAGGGCAAAGCATGGTTTGGCATTAAGGAATTGAATAATCAAATGGAATATTTGAATTTGGATTGCACCTATCAAAAAAGGGCAGAGAAAATGGAAGATCCAAAAACGTCCGTGCCAATTTCAAGTCGCACCACCGAAGGAAGAAAAGAACAATTGTGGGTTCAAAAAAATCAACAAATGGGAACAAGTAGATAATTCTAAGTTCCACGGCCCAATAAAAAAAAACAATAGCCAAAGGTCTAGAAAATCAACCCTGCCTCACAATATAATTCGTGATAAGCTCAAACATCATCATATGTTCCCCAAATATAACATTTTCGTACAGGATTTTACCAAAATTGAACCTGCGCAAACCAATATTAACTAACCTAATGCTAATACAATGCTTCTGACAAAAATAAACATGAAGATTTTCATCAAATATAGGAATATGATACACTAGAAATGTCTATACAACTCTGGTTCTTGATAGCCTTTTATTCTATTGTGCACAAAAAAAAAATTTTGAACTTTGGAAGCATGCTCTTTACCTCCACTCCACCCCTCACTGTTTCGGCTAACCCTCCCTCAAGTCTTTTGGGAACTTCCCTTCCCTCTCTCACTAATGTCCTTAAGATTGAGCACAAGATAACATTTTATTTTGCAACCACTTGTTTAGTGTGCACAAGTCGATGCTAAGCTTGCTTCATCTTATTTCCAAAGGCATGATTTTAACAAAAGAAAGAAAATTCAATGCATTATCTCATCTTCCTGCGCAAACCAATATTAACTAACCTAATGCTAATACAATGCTTCTGACAAAAATAAACATAAAGATTTTCATCAAATATAGGAATATGATACACTAGAAATGTCCATACAACTCTGGTTCTTGATAGCCTTTTATTCTATTGGGCACCAAAAAAAAAAACAGAACTTTGGAAGCATGCTCTTTACCTCCACTCCACCCCTCACTGTTTCGGCTAACCCTCCCTCAAGTCTTTTGGGAACTTCCCTTTCCTCTCTCACTAATGTCCTTATGATTGAGCACAAGATAACATTTTATTTGCAACCACTTGTTTAGTGTGCACAAGTCGATGCTAAGCTTGCTTCATCTTATTTCCAAAGGCCTGATTTTAACAAAAGAAAAAAATTCATACTCCCTACCTCACTAAAAAGACTGAACACAAGACGAAAAGCTTTCTCCCAAGTGTTTGGAGTTCTCAAGTCATGCTAAGCATGCACTATAAAGAGAAATATCGAGTCCCTTTCAAGTAAATTTAGCCCAACTCAAAATAAAAAAATTTATTCCAACTCAACATGAATTGTATTTCGACCAAACACAAAATGATTTTTAATTAATTAATAAGTATATTACTATATATTATGAGAAAAAGATCATTTGGGACTATTTTGATTCCTTTTTAAAGAGTTGAGGGATCAAAATAATTATTAAATATAGTAGAAGACTTTTAGTCATTCATAAAGAGTCAAGATATCATTTTAATCCCTTTCTCTATATATTATACACAAGATATATTTCACATAAATACTCTACTAGAACTTTAATCGAAAGAATCCAGACAAACTCAAAAAAATTTTCGAGTCCACAATGGAGCTGCAAATCGAATCAAAACAATTTCAATTCAAGTTACTTTATGAGCAAGTTTATGGCCTTTTTAACAACACTATGCATTATTGTGCTTCCACGCCAAGCAAGCATTATATTATTCCCAAGATATGGTTTTAATATTGTTAAATTCAAAAAATTGGAGAGGGAAAAGCTTAATTTTATTATACAAAATTATCCCTATTTATAGATCTATACAAGATGTATTAATAAAGAAATAATTAACTACAGAATCATGCCTAATTGCCTTAATACAATCCTTCCTAAATCAACCACCCAAGCATAGGAGATCGGCGTGATCCAGGTGAGCCTCCCACAGATCCTCATATTGGTCGTGGGATCAAGGGCCAAGGGTGGACTGAGATTTAATAGCGTGATCCAGGTGAGCCTTTCACGGATCCCCATGCTATCCGTGGGATCAAGGGCCAAAGAATAGTTGGGATTTTAACACTCCCCCTCAAACTGAAGAATACAGATCTGTCATTCCCAGCTTTGTAATTTGTCCCATAAAAGAAGAGTTATCAAGTCCCTTAGTACCCATAGAGTCCTCCATTTGATCAAAACTTTGGGAGAAATCAACTTCAGACATTGCGGTGGCAAAGGATAGCAATGAAGGCTATAATACACAAGACAGCAATGAAGGTTGCATTGATTATAGATAGGATAGCAACCACAAGGGAATGTCACCAATGAAAGCATGACAATAGGAAAAAAAATCTATTTTTAGGGTTGTGGTAAGCTTCAAGGATAGTAGCAAAAAAACAAGTCTCGAGCGGCTCAGCACTTGGCACGCAAATATCCCCCCATCCGATCGAGCCAGCCTTCAGCATAATGCAAGTTAGTTGTTCGACTCAACCTGAACACTCCTGTTCGATCAACCCGTACAGAAGCACGCAAGGCCTTTGATCCCTCTGGTCTGATTGCATGAATGAGTGTAGGTTTTGCACTCTTGCTTGTCCCAGCCCTAGACTCTCATGAGAGGGAACTCTCCGCTCTCTCCATACGCACACAAGAGGAGGTCTTGCGCTCGACTTCTCTTGCTTCTGCTCGGTCGACTCTAGACATTGCACGCAAGGAGCCCTCCTGCTCTGTCTCTCCTCGATCTTAGACGCACGAAGAAAGCAAGACCAATATTCCTTAGAATTTTGACAATGAAGGTCGATGGAAGGTAGTATTCCTCAGAATTTCAGTGATAAAGGTTGATGGTGAGAACATGTATTTCACAGAATTTTGGCAATGAAGGTCGACGATGGTGGGAACCTGTATTCCTTAGAATTCCAGCAAGGAAGGCTGGTTGTGGGAGCCTGTATTCCTCAGAATTCCGACAATGAAAGCTGGTGATGGGAACCTGTATTCCTCAGAATTTCAGCAATAAAGGCCGATGGTGGGAACCTGGAGAAACAACAAGCGCTAGCTCCTTTAGGGTGGAATAAAATGCTTCTAATCTCTTTGTAGCCTAACCTTCAATATTCAAGATCAACTCCCTACTTAGGGAAGTAGCGTACTTCACCATCTGTGTGCTCACCAACTCTTTGGTCACCGCAAGTATGCCTTGGATCATAGGAGCTGCCTTACCAAGAAGTCCATCTTCTTACCCACGGCGCGCATCGTCTGGGCAACTCCACATATCAAGATTGTTCCATCGGCGAGCTTTGAATCTAGCGAACCGACTTCAGTCCAAATTCGACCGATAAGGTTCTCAATGATGATTCCATCAGCAACAGTGAAGAAGACATGAACATGGGTTACGAAGTGGCGTTCGTTTAATTTGAGAGATTGATCCTAGTGGTGGAGATCTTGAGAGAGGTCGACTTCTTCTGCTGTCCAGAAAGAGGCTTCGGCCTTCTTGTACATCTCCCAGATCGAAACGTAACATATCGAGAACATGCAAAAGCGGTCAGGATTTGGGGCAAGGAGGGGCTCTTCGAGTGGAGGATTTGATGGCGTGTACAGCAACTCTTCAACAACTCGTTCCTTGCTCGATTTGGCTTCAGCACACGCACGAGGGCAAGTCGCCCCCCACTCAGGCAGGCAAGCATGCAGTTCCTACTCGCTCCCTCTCTTGATCTTGTTCTTCACTCGGTTCGACCACCAGCTAGGCACGCACGACAGTCACATACAGAAGATCGCAAAGGGGAAGCCCTCTCACTTGCTCAGCTGCCCTAGATGCACGCGAGCAGGAACAGAATACAAGAACTAGCTCTCCCTCTCTCATGCTCTCATTTTTTGAAGAAGAACCGAACGCCTTGCTCTGATACCATGTTAAATTCAAAAAACTGGAGAGAAAAAAGCTTAATTTTATTATACAAAACTATCCCTATTTATAAATCTATACAAGATGTCTTAATAAAGAAACAGTTAACAACAGAATCATCACGCATAATTGCCTTAATATTATCCTTCCTAAATCAGTAACCCAATTATAAAAGGAGATCGACGTCATTCAAGTGAGCCTCCCACGGATCCCCATGTTGGACGTGGGATCAAGGGCCAAGGGACAACAAAGATTTAACAACGTGATCCAGATGAGCCTCCCACGGATCCCCATGCTATTCGTGGGATCAAGGGCCAAAGGACGGTTGAGATTTTAATATATATATATATATATATAATAGAAATGGGCATAACAAAGAGAGTGAAAAAATTGTCATTGCTGCTTTTTCCAAAATAGTGCAACAAAAAATATTAAAAGTTCATCATAATTCGCTCAAATATAGCTAAACATTTACGGTCTACATTTTAAACATAGTTAAAACAATTAATGCAACTAGATATCTAACTGAATTTTGCATTTTATTCTTCCATTTATCAACAAATGGATATATATCCACTTATGTTATGTAGTACAGTATTTTCATTGATTTCCGTAATTAATGACTTATTTTCTAATTTTCTTCCGTAGCATTCTTCAACCTTGCATTTATGCAGAGACAATAATGGATGAAAGGATATTAAATAAATTGGAAAACTTCAGTCATTTGTGGATTATTTAATTTTATGTTTTCCCTTTCCAAATTGCATCTCTGCTAGGTTCTGTTTTCTTAATTCCTTTTTTGTTTATATTAATTTTTTTTCCTTCTGAGAGAAAGGTTAAACCATTAAGGCAACTAGATATCTCTAACTGAATTTTGCATTTTATTCTTTCATTTATCAACAAATGGAATACCCACCAATGTGCTGTAGTACAGTATTTCATTGATTCCCGTAATTAATGACTTATTTTCTAATTTTCTTCTGTAGCTTTCATCAACTTTATATTTATGCAGTAACAATAATGGATGAAAGGAAATTAAATAAATTGGAAAACTTCAATAATTTGTGGAATTTTTAATTTTATGTTTTCCCTTTCCAAATTGCCTCTCTGCTAGGTTCTGTTTTCTTACCTCCCCTGTAAATTGCACAGTAGTATACTTGTTGTCAATGCCAGAAGTTCCTTCAAAGACCTGAAATAATAAATGAATTCAAAATCATATGTAAATCAAGAATGTGCAAGCAAGTGTTAACAACTAAATAGGGAAACTAAAATATTTGAATCCAGAACTATAAATTATAAAAATAAATAATGAATACACTGGAGAATAAACACAATTAATATACGTTAAATAAAATTCAATAAGTGATTCAATTGAATGCACGATAATCTAATTACAAGTATCAAACAACTAGAACATTTAAAGCAAATGTTGATAACCCAGAAGTTCCATAGTGGTTCAATAAGAGGGGCAAATTACGCTAATATGCATGTTTACATATTACAAATAAGAACAAGGCATTTTATCTGCTGATAACAAGCCTAGTGCAATGCTCAATGTGAAGCAAAATCTCAACCTGCACAACAGCTTTCTCCCCATCAACTTCCAAAACCTGACCACGCCGAGTGGTGCCATCACCCAATCTAATATTAACAATCTCTTGATACTTAGGACCCTGAAAATAATAAGAAGAAGAAAAAATAACAGGATGAAACGCCAGCAAAAAGATACAACAAAAAAATAGAAGAGCGTTTTGATTAAGAAAACAATGACTCGTACCTTAACTTTGTCCAAGATAACCAGAGGCCCTGCAACGCCAGAAACGGTTCTATACTCTGCATCAAAGGACAGGGTATAGAAAACTCTCAGCCTAGTTCTGTAATAGATCTGAAATCCTACTAAAACGGGTCCACAAATCATCTGAATGAATGGCCATGAAACATGATAGACTGACCTAATCATAAGCATAACCTCAAGCAAGATATATGACAATGATTTTTAATATATGCCCTTTTAAGAGGAATTTTTAACAAAGCAGAGTTTCTGAGCCACTTATTATCATTAAGGGAAGTCTGCTCCAAACAGAAATGTTCAACTGAGTCCTAACAACTTTATAAGATTTAAAATGTTTATCCACCAATTATCTTATACTTAGTTGTATTTTGAAAGGAGCTAACAAATACAAATTGAAAGCAACAATGTTCCAAAATACTCTGATCAAATCATCACATGTTCCAAAATATTTTGAAAGGTGTTAACCATTTGGGTCCTTTTCTCTGTATATTATACACATGGCATATTTCACATAAATACGCTACTAGAACTTTGATAGAACAAGTCCAAACAAACTCAAAAACATATTCGAGTCCACAGCTCCAAATCGAATCAAATTAATTTCAATTCAAGTTACTTTATGAGCAAGTTTATGGCTTTTTAACAGCACTATGCATTATTGTGCTTCCACACCAAGCAAGCATCATATTATTCCCAAGATATGGTTTTAATATATATATAATAGAAATGACATAATTGAGAGAGTGAAAAAATTGTCATTGCCTCTTTTTCTAAAATATTTTGAAAGGTGCTAACCATTTTGGTCATTTTTCTCTATATATTATACACATGGTATGTTTCACATAAATACTCTACTAAACTTTAATCATTTTCTTTAGGGAAAAAAAACATAACACTGCCCCCCACCCCAGCACCCCTCTCTTTTTTGCCCAACCTTTGATCGGGCATCTTTTCATATAATAAAGCACATAACAAAGCAATCTTAGCATTATTCTGAGCAAGAAAGTTGCTACTCTGGTCTAAATACCAGCCAACAGATTCAATGACTGGCACTGTAATTTATTTCAAGTATCAAGGTTAATGCCATTGACTCTGTCAGCTTAATAGTTCGAGCAGTGAGTTCAATCATACAGCATTTCACGTTTGATAAAGAAATATAACAAAAGTAACTTAAAGAATTATCAAACAGACTGTAAGTCAAAGGCCTTGAGCTAGCATGGAGATCATGGGCAAGGAGCCAAGGCAGTAACAAAGAAAAAGGACATTAACTGGCATTACTCAATTTATACCCCCGGAAGTCAAAGAAACCATCAGCATCATATCTTTGAACTTCCTTCAACCTTATACCTTGAAAGAATAATATCCCGCAAGGATTATTGGAACCTCCAACCCTGCAAGCACATGCCCAGCAACTAATAAAAGAAGGACGCAGCATGATCATCAATAAGCCATTTCTCAATGTCTTTGTCATCACCATCTATTGTTATAGCACCTTACACACTAAATACAAGGTTTTCCAAGTTCTACATCAAGAAGGACTGCAACCTGCATTGTTTCTGGCTTGTTTGAGAGACCCAAATTATAAGAATTAACCAAGTTTAGCTCTAGTGACCTCCATCAAATTCTTTGCATGTTGCTTTCACTAACTCTCCCAAATCCCAATCCAAGACTACATTAGTGTGACATGTAATACAAGCAACTCTTGCTGGGATCAACCTAAAACCACTATGTTACCATAAGAGATAAAAAAGGTCACCAAAAGTAATGAAAAAAATATAGAAAGAAGAGCTGGATACTTCTGAGAAAATAGTTCCATTGACTGCTCAAATACTAAGAATCCCGGGTGCTGGGGAGCCACTTGACTGCTTGGGCCAAAATGTTGCCATATAAAGCCTTACACAAAGCTAGCCAACTTGGCATCTTGCTAGCGCTTGGTCCTAGACAGCCCCATCCCTAAACAAAACAATATTAAAAAAAAAATGCAGAAAAATTTTTTTTCTCATTCCAATAAACTATTTAACTGGTTTCTTTGCTTCGTATGAAAAATGTCCAAGTTCAGTTCTTTTACTATCTTTTTGCAGTTTCTAAACATTTCTCAATTAGCAATTTACCAATTCCTATTAAATTTTGAGAGGGAAAAAAAATATTCACAAAAATAAAGAAGCCTTAACCTATTAATGTATCTTCTTTTTTCAGTTTAATTGAGCAATATGATATCCATTGCAATCGAAGTAGGCTACATTTTACATCTAGAATCAAATTTTCCTTTCAATATTTATGTAGGTACCGGTATAACCCATTAAAAAAAGAAAGAAAAAAAAACAGCAGTTTCGCATGCTGAACACAAGCAAATTGACTGAATAATACAAAAATCCAAATGAATAAATTACAAAGTATGTTGAATTTCTCATAAAGATGACTGCAGAAAGATGGAGACACAAGTTCATTTTTAAAAGTAGAATAATAAATAATTCCTGTCATTCCATACCCATGCCAACTAACAAAGTTCCTTCCTCCATTTCTGCGGCGTCCTTCACTAGACCCATCTATATAAAAAAGGACCTGAAAACATAAATATCTAGCAAAAATAAAATTTATGTGGCTTTCAAATAAGAAAATACTTCGCATAATTCAATGTTTAAAAGCTTCCAAAATTGGAATACAAAATCAAGTCAATTCAAAAGCTTTAAATTGAGACAAGAAGATTACAATGGGGATGAAAATAATGCACCTCCCTCCTATACTTAAACATAAAATTCACAGAATATGTACTGTCAAGAAATCATTTGAACAGTAATATAAAACCCTAATATATTCACACTTAGACAGGAAATAGTATGCCATGATTTGGTCATTTTCAAAGAATGCTCACCACGGCAGATCAAAAACCTTCCGACAATTTATATTGAAGAAAAAATGTCCACGTCACAATGATTCCTTGATTCCATCATCATGATATCCGAGTTTTGTCATAGGATACCTAACTCTTACGAACTTTTCCATTACCATAATATCCAAGTATTGCGGTGCTATGTGGGAAACCTATGTCTTAAGATCTTTCACATCACCATAATATCCGAGCCTTGCAATTGGAATGAACTAATCTCTTAAGATTAACTTATATATATTTCTTAACTATATTATTTCTTGACTAATCTCCCTAGAAAATTCTGAAAAACCAAATTGTGATCCAGATAACCTATCAAATAAAAAGTAATTTCGGCAGCATAAGGATCTTTATGTTTCACGCAAACAACGTCCGTATAGGCATCATAAGTACTTCAAAGAAGAAAAACTGATCGATTCAATGTTAGATCACGAAGAACCATTCGATCCACCGAGCAGCCCAACACATCAACATCTAGGTCAGTATGCAAATCTACCAACTTCATAAAAAAGTAGCCGGAAAACTAAACAGAAAATTAGCTCAGGAATTCCTTCAGAAAAGACGACTTACCTCGGTTCTTGGGTCTGGCAGCCAGAGATGGGAAGAAAAACGTGCGACGTGTAGAGATGGCAGTGAAGGAGAGTGGGAAAAATCTAACCTTATAAAATAAAAATCGACAGAAATGACACAGTAGTTGTTCTCATGGATGAAAGCAACCGACCGTCGGATCTTGATTGGTATGCAACCCACGGCATCCACGTGTATGGCTGACCTGGCTCTAGTCTGCGTCGCCAGATGAGAGTAATAAAATATCATATAATTAAAGTTTTATAAAAATATGTTTTTATCATATAAATCACTAGCGGAGTGAGGGGGGCCACCGGGGGCACATACCCCCCAACGGGACTAATAGCGATGGCGTGTGTGGGCTAAGAGCATCTTCAATGAAAAATTCTATTTTTTACTCTAAAATATAGTGAAATTAAAAAATGGTGTGATTCATCTCCAATCAAACGTCATTTTCAGGCTTCTGCGAAGGTAACCGTCTTTCGCGCTTTTCTTCGGCAAATCTGGTTGACACAGAAAAATAGCGATTGTGAACAGTGCAACGCCAATATTGACGTCGCACTGTTCACCCGCGATGAAATAGCGTCAAAACTGCCGCTCAGTTGGAGCGACTGAAGAACGGCAAACGGTTGTTTGCCATTCCGTTGGAGATGCCCTAAGGAGAAAAAAAAGCAATTAATTTCGTCGTGCTATTCACGCACTCGACGCATCTCTCCATCTATTCGACGAACGAAGCAACGAAGCTAGCCTCCCAGTTCAACCGGCCGACGGCTACCTCGAGACCGACTGAGCCAGACAAAGCCTGACCTCGCTCCAATGCCTCGCTCGATAGTCGATCCAAACGAAGCTAGACGCCTGTTCGACGGCTACCTGCAGGCCGAAGACGAAGGTATGTCTTTTTATTTTTTTTATTTCTTATTCAATCTTCCATGTCTTCTTCGATTTCTTAGATCTTGTTAGTTGTGATCTTCCATGTCCAATTACTTTATCATATTGAATGAGAATCCAAAAAATGGATTTCATTGTGATCTCTGATCTGCCTCTTGTTTGAGTGCAAACGAAATTGTTAGCAATACTGTTAGTTGTTGCTTTGCATTCATGATTCATTGTGATATGCCTCTTGTTTGTAGGATCTTATTTTTTCTAGTTATATCTTATTTCTCTCATCTAGATAAATATTTTTCCTCTCATTAAATAATTGATAAGTTCTTGTTTTGTCATCTAGATAATTGAATTAGGCATACATTTTATGGAGAAGTATTTTTAAAAGATTTCTAAGACTTCAAATGAAACAAACAAAGAAGACGAGAAGCAAAATCAAAAAAGAAGTCGTGTGGAAATTGAATCAACAGAAAATCGAGAAGTAGATTTAGATAACCTTCCATCTGACCCTGGTTTGTGAATTCCCACATAATATTCAAGATCAAGTTCGACAGTCGTACTTGCAAAAAGGTTCATTCCAACCTCATAATCATGAATTTTCCAAAACTAAATTTGGTGCAAATGATAGACGCTTCAATGTTATGTGGTTTGATAAATACATTAACTGGTTAGAGTACAGTATATGTAAAGATAAGGCATATTGTTTATATTGTTATGTTTTCAAAGCAGCAGGTAGAGGTAATAAGGATGACGATGCATTCAATAAGAATGGATTTTTAAATTGAAAAAAATCAAACAAATTCGAACTTCATGTTGGGGGTCATAATAGTATGCACAATAATGCACGAAGAAACTGTGAAGATTTAATGAAGCAAAGTCAACATATTGATTTTGTGTTTCAGTAGCAATCTGATTATACCACAGTTGCATATCGTATTCGTCTAAATACATCTATTGATTATGTGCGCTTTCTTTTAAGATAAGGATTAGCTTTCAGAGAACATGATGAGTCTGACACATCCAGAAATCAAGAGAATTTTCTTCGATTGTTGTAGTTTCTAGCTGAACATGTTGATGAGATAAATAATGTAGTGCTTAAAAATGCACTAGAAAATCTGAAATTAACTGCACCAGAGATTCAAAAGGATATCACAAGAGCTATATCGATTGTCATCACAGATTGCATAAAAAAGGAAGTTGGCGATAATTACTTCTCTATTTTAGTTGATGAATCACGCGACATATCTTCAAAAGAGCAAATGGCTATTGTGGTGCGATTTATTAATGAAAAAGGTCTAGTAGTTGAACGTTTCTTAGGCATTGTTCATATTCCAGATACGACGGGTAGAAGTCTAAAAAGATATGTTGAGGAATTACTTTCAACTTATGGTTTAAGTGTATCAAAACTGTGTGGTCAAAGGTATGATGAAAAGGTCTAGTAGTTGAACGTTTCTTAGGCATTGTTCATATTCCAGATACGACGGGTAGAAGTCTAAAAAGATATGTTGAGGAATTATTTTCAACTTATGGTTTAAGTGTATCAAAACTGTGTGGTCAAAGGTATGATGGAGCAAGCAATATGAGTGAGGAGTTTAATGGGTTAAAGGCTTTGTTCCTCAATGAGAATAAGACAGCACATTACATCCATTGCTTCTCACACCAACTCCAGTTAGTTTTGATATCAATTGCAAAAAATCATATTTAAGTTGCTTTCTTATTCACAGTCCTTTTGAATATGATGAATATTGTTGGTGTTTCATGCAAGCATCGTGACCAACTTCGAGATAAACAACGAGAGAGGACTCTAATGGAATTACAAAATGGAGAACTTGTAATTGGACAAGGGTTGAATCAAGAAATAAGTTTGAAGCAGTCAGGTGATACACGATGGAGATCACACTATGAATCAATTGTAATATTGATTACAATGTTCTCCTCAGTTATTGATATTCTTGAGATTGTTGTTGAAGATGGTATAAGTTCTGAACAGAAAGGTGAGGCATTCGTATTATTAGAGTCAAAGCAATCATTTGAATTTTCATTCTGTTTACTAATGATGAAGGATATACTTGGTATAACCGCTGAGTTGTCGCAAGCTTTGCAAAGAAAAGAACAAGATATTGTAAATGCCATGTCTTTGGTTCGAAATTGTAAACAGAGACTGCAAGATATGAGAGATAATAAATGGGAAGACTTCATCACCAAACTAACTTCATTTTGTGAGCAACAAAAAACAGATATTCCCAACATGAATGATAGATGGGCTGCTCGGGGACGACCTCGTCGTAGAGCTCAGGATATGACAAATTTACATCACTTTCGTGTTGAAATTTTCTACACAGTTATTGATATGCAACTTCAAGAGTTAAATAATCGTTTCACAGAGACGAATACTAAGTTACTTTTGTCCATTGCCTGTTTGAATCCTAATAATTCTTTTTGTGCATTCAGTAAAGATAGATTAATTTGAATGGCACATCTTTATCCATGTGATTTTAGTCATGTTAAATTGGAAATTCTAGACAATTAGTTGAAAACTTATATCATGGATATGCAATCTAATCCACAATTCTCATTGTTAAAAGATATTGGACGCCTTGCTGAGACAATGATACGGAACAAGAAGGATATTTTATATCCTCTTATTTTCAGGCTACTAAAACTAGCTTTAGTTTTGTCAGTTGCAACAACAGGAGTAGAAAGAGCATTTTCTGCAATGGCTATTATTAAAACTCGACTGCGAAATATGATTGGAGATCAGTGAACGAATGATACTTTACTTGCCTATATTGAGAAGGAAATACTGGACTGTATCGATAATAATGTAATTCTTAATCTTTTCCAAAACATGAAGAGCAGACGTTATAAATTGTAAGTGTTTTTTATCTTATTTTTAGTATTTAAGCTTCAAAAAAAAAAACTGCCAATGCCAATCCCAAGCCCAAATGAAAAAAGTTGAGGGAAATTTAATATATATATATATATATATATATATATATATATATATATATATATATATATATATATATATATATATATATATATATATATGCCCCCTCTAAAAAAAGTTTCTTTCTGTCTCCGCCACTGATATAAACCAAGGTTTTCAAAATTGGACCAAACAAAAAATCGGAAGAAGGAGAGGTTCACGGTTCGATCGGTCGTAATAAATAATAATATTATTAAAAAAATAAAATTAAATTAAATTTTTTTCTCTAATATCTTCATTCTACATTCTATTTTCATAGCCCCTAATTCAAATAACATAAACATGACATCAATTAAG
Source organism: Dendrobium chrysotoxum (assembly GCA_019925795.1). Taxonomy (NCBI): domain Eukaryota; kingdom Viridiplantae; phylum Streptophyta; class Magnoliopsida; order Asparagales; family Orchidaceae; genus Dendrobium; species Dendrobium chrysotoxum. Next base: position 60,224,391 of record CM034313.1, read on the forward strand.
TTTATGAAATATAAACAAATAAGTGAAATAACATATAATATAAGTCTCGCATCAAATAAGTCAATAAAATATAAATAAATGCATAGCTTTTGGCATCAAATAAAATATTCATAATTTCATATCAAGTCAAACTTCAAAGTTTGAACATAAATATGCAAATAAATCTAGAAGTCATCTCCTAGATTTGAAGCATCAAAAGTTATATCCCTAAATCCTTATTCATCAAAACATTCCCCTCCAAAAGCATCAATATCGTCATTGTCAATTATTTCATTGTCATTTCGAACATCATCTAGGACATCTGCATATTAGAAATATAAAATATTATATATTTATGTATATATTAAACATCTCTTTCAAATGATATAACTTAAACAAATTATGAACTTACTTTGAGGTTCTTTAGTACAACTAGTATTAAGTTTTTCAGCAACAAGAATGACATCTTCAGCATATATTTCATTCTCTAAATTCTCCAAAATAAGCTCTGAAATTGGTTCTTCATCAAGCACCCAAAAATCCACCATCTTTATGCTTGTATAATCCAAAGGGTCGTGGTTTCTTTTTTTGGTTTGAAATCTAAATATAATTAAAAGATCATTAAGTCATACAATCATGCAGAAATGACATATCTATACTTATATACACTCAAAAATATTTAAACAAAATTAAAAGTTATAAATGCATACCTATGCTTCAAATTGAGGTTGTACTGAATAAATACAAGATCATTAAGTTTTTGATGCTCTAAATGAATTATTCTCTTGGTATGAATTTGTTCAAATACACTCCAATTTCTTTCACATCCAGAAGATGAAGATGTTTGACTAAGAATTCTAACAGCTAATTTCTACAAATTTGGTGCACTTGATCCGAACATCTTCCACCATTCATGTACAAATAGATAAATATTAGTTAATTAATATCTTTTATGCATGAAAGAATAAATGCATTCTAAAATATTTGTTTCACTTATCAGGCTGCATTTCTTTGGCCATCGTTAGAGCAATTGGTTTGTCAAAGCTTTCCAAATTGTCACAAAAAAGCCTAACTTCAATCATTGTTGCTGATGGTTTAGGACATATATCTTTATTTCAATCAATTCAATTAAATCTTGCATCACTTCAGGTTTGTTGCAAAAATTATCTTTATCATATTGAAAATGTGGATTGAAAAAATAGGCTGCACAATATATGTCTTGTCTTAACTAACTATTCCATCTCCTCTCTATAATACTTATGTAAGGTTTATACAACCTATTGGCATTTCTAAACATCACCTTGATAGCTCTCCTTGCTCTGTACATTCCATCATAAAGAAATCCTAGATATTGTTTTTCATCAGAATCCACAATTCTCAATAACTGAATTAAAGGTCTAGTCAATTTGGAACTTACCAAACAATCATTCCAAAATTTATTATCTAAAATGATGGATGATACTTCTTGCCCTTTTACTATTTTGGAGATCTTTGAATCAAAGAAAGCTTTGCTTGTTATAAGAGTCTGTAAATCGAGCTTGTGTTCATAAATACTTTTCAAAGTGATGAAAGTTGTAGCAAATCTAGTAGTTCCATGCCTAATGATTTCTTTCCAACCTTCTCTTTTTCTTAACCAAGATAGAATAAAGATATGATTGTAGACAAAAATTGTTACTTTTGAAGTTCTTTTTGCAAGATCCTGAATATGAGGCATGTTCATAAAATCTCTAAGAATAAGATTTAAATAGTGAGCAGAACATGGAGAACAATATATGTTGCCAAACCTTTCATGCAGTAATTCCCCTGCCTTTTTAAAATTTGCAGCATTGTCGGCAACAAGCTGCACAATATTCTGTGGTCCTACCCATTCAACAACTTCACAAAATAATAAACACAATGTCTTGGCATCCTTTGTAATATCAGAAGCATCCACAGATTTCAAGAAAGCTACACCCCTTAGACAATAAACAAGAAAATTAATCAAGGTTCTGCTCCTATTATCTGTCCAACTATCTGCCATGAGTGTGCAACCTATTTTGTTCCATGATCTTCTGTATGAATCTATCAACAGCTTACATTCCTCTTTACAATCTCGTAGAAGATTAACTCTCAATTTGTGGGAGGATGACAACTTATAGCCAAGTCCAATTGTTGCTATAGCATCAACTGCCTTTTGTGCAAAATCAGAGTTTATGACATTAAATGGGATGCAACTGTCGTAAAACCATCTCGCAACTGCCAAATCAGCACGATTTATGCTTCTTTGGATGCCATTACACTTTTAAATGATGGTTGAGAACCTGGTTTAATTCTTGGTGCAAAAAAGTTATCTATATCATCTTTCATTCTCTTCCCTTTATCAAGTCCTTCATGGTGTGCATCAGAGGTTTGTGACTTGGGAAGTGATGAAGAGCCTCTTTCCTCATTCATATATTCATCAATAAACACAGTTGTGTTCTGTTATAACTCCTCATGGGATTGTTGTTTTTTCTTGCCTATTTCTTTTAGATTTTCTTGCATCTAGTGACGAATGTTATGGGGACTTTTTTACACGAAGCTATGTTACATCTTATTCCTACTAGATGCTGCTTTATCCTAATAATTCCTCCACCTTTATAAATAATCCCACAATGTAGGCATCTATATTATTTTTTTCCATATGAACCTTTACTTTCACTACAATGACTCCAAGCAATATCGATCTTTTCACGCACACTATGAGACGTAACTATTGGTAGATCCATTCTGGAGTAACAAAAAAAACTCAAGTTTTATCTCAAAAGAAGAATTAGTTGATAAAATTAGAGTCTCAGATTTAGGAAGGAGTAAAAATAAATTAACTTAGATAAAACGATTTGATTAAAGTAAGTTTAACTTCATTGATAATTCTCAATGAAAATAAATGATAAAATTTGTTTACTATTGCTAGGGAATTCTACATCAAACTCATGAGGAATAGAGGTTCCTTTATTCAACAATGGAACAGAGGCTTATAAATATGCTCACAGTTCATTTACATAAAAATGAATGCTACCAAAATAAACTTAGCAGTTAGCACAACATTTTTTTCATAGCAATTGAAGGCTTCCGGTCCACAAGCAGTCGCAAGTAAAACTATTCAAAAATCACAAGCTACATTCGGCTGACAAAATTGCAAGAAAGGAAACAATGAAACAAAAACATAGGATTGAAATTTCAAATTCCACTGAAATTTCAAACTATTCAAACTGGTTCTAGTAGGACTGTAGGACTCAAAATCAAAATCAATAAGTATTCATATAACTATAAGAAACATGTACTCATATAAGTTAAACAAGAAAAGAAAACTCATCAAGAATCACAAGTTATAGTCGACTGCAAAAAGGAGCAAGGAGAAGTGCGTGAAAATTGAAAAACTCACAGTAGGTAGGAGAGGAGAACTTGACCAAGAGAAGCAAGCCTTCAACGAGTTCAATTAGCTTCGTCGCTCTCGCAAAACAGTAGCTTTCGTCCAATCGTCCGTCCCGTCTGAGAGGAGTCACGAAACTCGAACCTAGAGGCGAACTCTATGAACGAATGAATGAATAGGGTTTCTATTTGTTTTCTTATAAGCTTCCCTTTCTCTTTGCCATTGGATTAAATCGGACAGCTCAAAAGTTGTTATATTTGAACTGGCCAGTTTTTATAAACGGGTCCAGTTTTTCAGTTCGGTGGTCGAACCGACGATTCGAACGATTCTCACCCGGTTCACTACAGAAATGGTTCCTAAGCAGCCCGTAACCGGCCGGCCGGCCGGTTCTCAGTTCAACCGGTTGAACCGGCCGGTCCGATTCGATTTTGAAAACCATGATATAAATAATTATACATTTAATAAATGAAATTTGCCTAATAATATTTCTCATTGAAGAAATATATCTATCATTTAATTTTTTGAACAATTTGATTAATAAATTATAGTTATTTGGATAATTATAACTAAATGCATGTGGCCAAATGGAAAGTGGCAGGCATCAGTGGCCATATGGTAGGTGGTGGGTGGTGGGTGGCGACAACCAAATAGTAGGTGACTGAAGGCGGTGACCAGATGGCGGGTGATGAGAGGCGGCGGCCAAATGGTGGGTGGAAGACGACGGCGGCTAGTGGCTATGTTGATGGCAGCGATCGAAGATTAGTAGCAATGTTCAACAATGGCCATTGATAGCAACGACGTTGGTGACAACGACCAGCATCATGTGGTTGCATCTGACTACAATATAGAATTAACAATGTATTTTAAAATCACTTTAATTTAACGATTTACAAACACACCATAATTGCACTAGATGAATCATTTAAAATACACCCAAAAAATTTCTATACATTTATTTTACTTTAAGGGGTTATTTTGTTGTAATGCAGTTTAAAATGATTACTTTGAAGTTGTTTTGATGAGTGTAAAAGGAATGCCTCACTTTATTTTCTTTTGTTTGATTTGAAGTAAAATAAATGCAATGTAAAGTGAAAATGGTTGTGCCTGGTGTAAAATCCCTTAATTTTTTAAAGAATTTTTTAACCTAGAACAATCAATAATCATTTTAGAAGTCATTATCAATTCAAATCACAATATGTATTTGTCATAACATAGATATTATTTTGTTTTATCTTTCATAATTTTTTCATAATTTTTGGGCACTGGTGATAATCCTTAAGAAATTGGCACATGTCGGTGCAAGTGAAGATTTTAGGACCGTTAGACGTCAAATTTGCAAATCAATTTCAGAAAAAATTTCTAAATAAAATGAGTTACTTTATAGATATTTTTCTATAATTTGTGGAATATCTACAAATATTCTATGAGTTTTATACTAAAAATCTGATTATAATAATATTATTATATATTATAAGATTTGAGGTTATTGTTGAGCCCAGAGCAGCAGAGGACTAGTTGAGGAGGCTCGAAAAGATATTTGACACTATGCAATATTCTCTTAGAAGGAAAGTTTCGTTATGAGACTTTTTGTTAGATGAAGAGTCAGAGCGTTAGTGGATGGGTTAGTAAGAGGAGAAATTTCAAGGGAGAATAAATTCTATGATTACTTGGGAGGAGTTTTTTGATGTGTTTAGAGCCTAGTTTGTACCACCTTGTGCACGATAGCAAATGCAAGAGGCTTTTCTGAGACTGATTCAAGGGAGCATGATAATTATGCAGTATGAGGAAGTGTTCACTACTTCAACCAAATATAATCCATAGCTGGTTAGCACTCTCATGAAAAGAGTGTTACAGGTTCCTAAGAGGATTTCAAGATAGTCTAAGATAGCTTCTAGTGCCATTTTACATTTCTGATTTCTCCGAGCTGGTAGAGAGAGCTCGTCTGATAGAGAATGATCTGATGGCTACTCAGAAGTAGTGGACTGCTAGTAGGAAGAGGTTTAGTGATAAGACTTCTGGTAGTGGCTTTTCTTGGAAGAAGAACATATTTATATCAAGAGATTTTAGGAGAGTGGACAGTCAGTATCTATAGTAGTCTCTAGTAGTGGCAGCATAGCCAGTTTTAGTTCTATTAGTGGGGCACCTGTGTGCCAGAGTTGTGAAAGACATCATTATTATCAGTGTATAAGATGATTGGATGTGCTTTAGATGTGATCAAATAAGGCACCAGGTAGCCGAGTGTCCATAGGCAGGATTTGACTAATATTTTAATCCCAGATCTGAGAGCTTTGTTAGATCAGTAGGGAGTGAGGGCAATTCCACTCCATACTTTTTTTGAGGGACCATTTGGTAGAGCCAGTGGTTCCGATTTTGTGGCAAGGAGGCCATCTGGTAGTGGATAAAGAGAGCCTAGTTGTCTTGTTGCTGCAGCTCCAATTCCATCACGTGTATACAATTTAACTCAGCATGAGGCTCATAATGCTTCAGTTATTGTGATAGGTATGGTTTATATTTTTAAATATTCATGTCAAGTTTTATTCGATTCTAGAGTTAGTCATTCCTTTATTTCTGAGTATTTTCATTAATTTACTATAATGACCTTCAGTTATACTGCATATTTCTCTTATTACTTTATAGGCTGTAGATGGTATGATAGCTAGTAGATTTTATTTTTGTGATATTGAGATTTTTAATAAGAAGTAGAAATCTAGTTTGATTTTATTACCCATTTTCTGATATGATGTCATTTTGGGTATGGATTGGTTGAGTCAATATGGAGCTCTGATTGATTGTTTGAAGAAGCAAGTTACATTATTTTTGGGTAGGGAGAGTTATGTATTCCAGGGAATTTGAGGTGCTTTATCCTGTTTGATTTGAGGTATTTTATCCTGTTTGATCTCTATTATGGAAGCAGAGAGATATGGAAGAAAGTTTGCATGGTATTTTTGGCATCAGTCCCAGATAAGAGTATAAATTTTGGTTCTCTTTCTAATATGCAGATAACATGAGATTTTCTAGATATACTTTCTGAGGAATTAATCAGTTTACCTCTAGACAAAAACTTAGAGTTCTGTATTGATATATTTTTAGGTATGGCCCTAATATCTAAAGCTCTATATAGGATGGCACTTAAGGAGCTTTAGGACTTCAAAGTTCATAAGAGTTGGTTGACAAGAGATTTATTAGTCCTAGTGTGTCTTCCTAGGGAGCACCTATTCTATCTGTGAAGTAAAAGAATGGTATAATATGCATGCGTATTGACTACAGGTAGTTGAATAAAGTCACTATCAAGAATAAGTATCCATTGTTATGAATTGATGATCTATTTAATTAGCTTGTTAGATCTTCTGTATTCTTAAAGATTAATCTGTGATTTGTACTATCAGGTGAAGGTGAGAGAGGTTGATATCATGAAGACAACTTTTAATACTCGGTATGGACTCTATGAATTTTTTGTCATGTCATTTGGGATGACTAATGTACCAATTGTCTTTATGAATCTGATGAATAAAGTATTCAGAGATTATTTGGATCAGTTTGTGATTATTTTCATAGACGACATTTTGATATATTATACTTCTAAGGAAGATCATGTCAAATATTTGAGAATTATTTTGAAGACTTTGAGGCAACATCAGCTATATACAAAATTCTCCAAATGTAAGTTCTAGCTGACGATCATTACTTTTTTGGGCATATAGTAAGTAGTGCTGGTATTTCTATTAATCCCCAGAAAGTTCAAGTAGTTGCTGATTGACTGAGGCCTATTAATGTGCTTGAGATACATAGTTTCTTGGGTATGACTGGATATTATATGAAGTTTGTGAAGGGTTTTTTCAAATTTTTTCCACCTCTAACAAGACTGGCTCAAAAATCAGTAGCTTTTATATGGACACGAGAGTACGAGGCTAGTTTTTCAGAGATTAAAGGATTGTTTAACTTCTGCTCCAATTTTGGCTCTTTAATTTGATACATAAGGATTTCAAGTATTTAGTGATACTTCATTAAAAGATTTGGGGTGTGTTCTGATGCAGTACGGTAGAGTTATAACTTATGCTTCCAGAAAATTAAAATTTTATGAGAAGAACTATCCAATGCATGATCTAGAGTTGGCTAATGTTGTATTTGCTTTAAAGATTTAGCAGCTTTATTTGTACAGTATTATATATGAGATTTTCACTGATCATATATATTCACTCATAAGGATCTAAATATGAGGCAAAAGAGGTGGCTTGAGTTGATCAAGGATTATAATCTGATAATTCAGTATCAGCTTGGTAAGGCTAATATGTTGGCAGACGCAGACGCTCTGAGTAAAAAATCTTCTGGATTATCATGTATGTAGCTAACTTCTAATGAGTATTTGATATGAGATATAAAAAGATTACAGTTGGAGGTGATTTAGTCTACTGATTAGAATTCTGGTATAGTGGCTCAAATAACCATTCAGTCTTCTTTAGAAGAAAAGATTAAGGAAGCTCAAAAGTCAGATATAGAATATTTGAACTTAATTGACTATATCAGATATGGCAAGAAATCTGAACTACAAGTTTCTGATTATGGTGTTATTTTCTACAAGGATAGACTTTGGGTTCCTATTTTTGGAGATCTATGATGGGAGATGCTATATGAGGCTTATTATTCATGCTATACTATTCATCTAGGAAGTAGCAAAATGTGTAGAGATTTGAAGGGTATATTTAGGTGGCCTGGATTAAAAAAAGATATATCATAGTTTGTTTTGAAGTGTGAGGCCTATCATTTAGTAAAGGCAGAGCATCAATGATTGGGTGATCTGTTACAGTCGTTACCTATTCTAGAGTGGAAATGGGAAGAGATAATTATGAATTTTATTATAGGTTTTCCCAGATCGAGGTAGGGCATGATGTTATCTAGATAGTGGATATCTGATTCTTGGAAGAGATTATCTACTGATGATATTGAGATTCATCCAAATCTACACTATAGGGAAGAATCCAAAAAGATTTTTGCATATGATGTAAGAAAATTGAGGAGCAAACAGATTCCTATGGTCAAGGTGTAATGGAAGCACAGGACCGCCAAAGAGACTACTTGGGAGCTATAATCTTTTGAGATTTTATCTGAGACAGAGATATATGATATATTCTAGTGCTGTAAGCATAAAAGAGAGTCATAAAGGGCCATAATCTTTTGAAGTTCTGTCTAGGACCATGAAATATGGTATAAACTACTCTATGATATAAATTTTAATTTATTTATCTATTTAGTATTGTTATTTAAATTATGGAATAATTGTTATACATTTATTATATTTCTTAGTATAGTGATTTATTAAACTGTATTTAACTACTTTTGAATATCAAGTAAAATATTTTAAAATTTAGATGATTTGTGTGGCTTACTGAGCTGTTATAGCTCATTAGGATTTTGCTTATGATTTTCTGGATCTGGGAAAGGGAAGGGGATTATGGATTAACAATTCAGTATCAGATCTAAATTGATGGATATTTCTCTTTTGATTTTGTATAATTATGACTAGTTTATTATTCAGTTTTGTAGCTTCTATATGTAGCAATGTACTATAGTGTAGATATATATTTTGATGAAATAAAGAAAATCTTGTGGATAAGTTTATTTTTAGTATTTGAATGTTTTAGTAGCTTTATTATTTTTAGTTATTTAAAATTAACATTGGAAGAGAATCTGAATATTCCAAAACTATATTTTGGGATTAGTTTATCATAACTCAACATAATAGGACATGTCTTGGTCGGGTTAGATTGTGACACCTGTAGTAGCCGTCGGCCAGCATTAGAGGGTGGCTGCTACTGGCGATGGGTAGTGGCAACCAACGGTGGTTGGTGGTGGCGATGGTAGTCAGTGGCTGGCTGTGGCAGCTATAATCTGTGGCGATCAGTGGTGGGTGGAAGTGGTGGGCAACAGTGGCAGTGGTCGGCGACAGTCGGTGGCAGCCAACTGTGGACAATAGCCAAAGCGGTGGGCTGCGACAGCTGGCAACGGGCTGGCGATGCAAACGATGGCTGTCGGAGGTGGTCAATTAAGCTTTGGAATGGTGTAAATGATTCTCTCTCAAAACTAAGAGAGAACTATTGAACTCAAAAATAAACTAGAATAGAATACACTATGTTTACTTCACTTTGGATTTACTTTTCATCCAACCAAACACCAAACATTTCAAAACCCACGCATTTACTCTACTTTACACCCTAAAATATTCCAACCAAACAATCCCTAAATCAAACACTCATCAAAACTGCTACATTTTGAATATTTACATCCCTTCTATTTAAAACCAAATAGCCCCTTCGAGAAATACACCCAAAGTTTCATTTTATTGTCTTTTGATATGGGGCAGTATTTATTTAAAGTATGTCCTAACCAACATTGATTCTAACAAGATTGAAGTCGTATTCTAGACATATTCTAACAGTGTTTGAACAGGGCTCAAATATGATTTTAAAAGGATTCAAACATTATTCAAAAAGAGTTTGAACAACCTAATAGGGTTTACCTATAGTTACGAGTGTCTGTCAATTCGAGTGAATAGATCTTATTCGAGTAGGGGTGTCAATTTAGGTAGATGGGTTGGATTCGGGTCAAACCCGAGTTGACCCGACTCTAAACGGGTCAACCCAAACTAGACCCATTTTTACAAACGGGTTGGCTATCTCAACCCATACCCGACCCGCACGGGTTGCCGGGTTGACACAACCCGACCCTGTTCTATGAGAAGCGGCAGTAGCGACATTCACGGCGCAGCTGCAGAGAAGCGGCACGACGGCAGCAATAATAGCAATAGTGGGCACGCCTTGGCGATCGTAAATGCCGAAGCCCGAAGCGAAGCGCAGCGGTAGGCGGATTAGGCGGCCGACAGCGGCCAGTGGGAACGCGTCACTAAGCAGACCGACACAACATCGCGAATGCTAAAGCGGCGAAGCCTGAAGCAACCCGCAACGGCAGCCGACAGTGGGCACGCGTCGCGACTCGCTAATGCCGAAGCGACGCGACGTGACTTGACGAGTCGGGCAATGCGGGCAACCGGGTACTCGACGCCGGCAGGGCCCATTTCCTGGTCATTTTCGGGTTCCCTGGTCAACCCGAACCTGACCCGATTTTTGAAATGGGTCGGTTTATTAAACTTGAACCCGACCCATTTCACAAATGAGTTGACCCGAACCTGGATTTTTCCAGGTCGGGTTTTGGGTCATGTCAAAAATTGACACCCCTATAGCAGATCTTTCATATGATTCATGTATAGCCTATTTTTATGCTCTTTGTTGGGAAACTCTTACATTTTTTTGTGTTCTAACGATGGCATGCATATGTTTGATACATTTAACTATTGAATGGTTCTTTAGTCATATTTTTATCTACTTGTCTTGCTTTTAAAATAGTATCTACTCACATTCCTATTTCTTTCTATGTTTATGTTTATTTACGATGTACTTGTGTCTTGCTTGGTCGATGGTTGGTGGGTTACAACGAGCACGAGAACTAAAGTCTCCTTAGGACATGTAGCCCTGTAGCTCAAGATTGTCCAGCCTATAAACTTCATTGATGAATTTGGTTATGTTAGATATATACATATTCGTTACATTTTATTAGTCATTTCAATTATTAAAGTTTTATGAGTTGGATATACATTTTACTCTTCAAATTGAACATAGTGGATGTTACAAAATTTAGTTTGTTTGTGACTTGTTATTGGTTATTTAGGTTGAGTGATAATAACCTAGTCATCCCCTCCCTCTCTCTCATCTGCTCGGGTCAAACGGACAAGGTCGAAGCCCCTCTCCCCTTGGCCTTCTTCTTCCATTGCCAAAAGTTGTATCTACCATCGCTGGCCTCACTCCAATAGCCGCACGCAGCAGTTGATCCTCTCCCTTTGACTTCTTCTCCCATCCAGGTATACTTTTTCTACTTTTTCTCTTCCTCCCTCATATTCTTCTCCCTTCCCCTATTCTTCCTAGCCTTCTTCTTCCTCTTTTTCCTCTCTATTTTTCTTCTCATTCCTCCCCTACATTCTCTTCCTCCTTTCTACTTCTACTGATTTCCCCTTTCCTTCATCCCTTTCCTTCCTCTTCATGCTCTTCTCCCCACCATAACTCTTCTCGAAGATATTGTTAAGCACGTATATTTTTCCTGTTTAGAGTATAAAGATTTGTTCACTATGCTTGTATGACCATGATTTTGAATGTTCTATTCTCTTTTTTTTTGGAAAAGTTGATTGGGTATTTGTTGTTGTAAGCACCTTTTCTTACTATTTTGCTTCCACATTTTGTTGACTCATTCGTGTTGAAATTATTTTCACATTTATTGCATATCATTGCAAGCTCATATGGATTGATCGTCATCAAAACAACACTTATATGAATGGATCTTTTAAGAATTGGCCGCATAAATCTTCTCCTATATGACCTTCCTTCATTTATCGTTATTATGTGGCTGTATCTCTCAAAATCATGTGCTAAGAAGGGATTTGTTGTTTTTTTAAAGTGCCATGTATAGAATAATGATGAGTCTCTCTGGTTAGAAATTTATAATGCACCCCTTACGTTTTCTTTAAAAAAAAATAATTTGTAATTGGAATGGTGGCACTTTCTTATGCTTCAATTTTTTTTTTTCATGTCTTCACAAAATCTTTATGTTTGAAAAAAATTTCATTCAAAATTAGGCTTTCATAAATGTAAATGCAGTTAGTGTATGATTTCATAGTTACATTCAGTGTATGTGCGTGCGCTTTAAATTTCAATCATCTAACAGAAATTTGATTTGAGATTCATGATTATATGAAATGCATATGCATGCTTTATGTCATAAGATCATTTGTAGGCATTCAATGTAAAGTTGAGCAACCATTATACATAATTTGCAAGCAGATCTTATGTTCCAATTATCATATGCCAAAATTCATGGATTTATTGGAAAGATCATGTGCAGGTTTAAATTGCAAAGTCATATGTTTAATATAGGATTACATAGTTTTGTTAGGTATACACGTGTGTATGGCTTATGATTCAATGCTATGTTTGTATATTCAGTAGAAGGTTAATGGCTATATCAAAAGTATATGAATGTTTGGAACAGATGAAGTTGTGTCCTCTTTTCTTCTCTCTTGCTCACTTAGCATTCAACCACATATGCATCAAATTCAAAAGATGAGTGATAATTCACATAGGATAAATACTATTGTTATGGGTGAAAGCTCTATGATTTGTTGTTGATGGTCACAAATTAAAATCAATATGAAATTTGATTTATTGCCTATAGAATTTTTTTAAATGCATTGTATACATTCATTCCTTTAATATTCGTAAACAAAGTGTGTTTGATTTTATCCAGCACCTATGTGCGTGCAAAATTAGTGTACCTAACTACCTCAAATTATGTGAGAGGTTCAAGTTGTAAGACCACATTCTTATTATTTAATTTATTATCCCTCAAATTTCTCTTTAAGTAATTAGTCATTTCAAGTGAATTAATTAACATTTAATTTTTGGGTTATAATTCTATTATTAGGTTATAAAGTATCTAAGTACATGGGCCCTAACTTATACTAAGGTTATAAAGAATCGAGGGGCAAATGGCCATCCTCAATCCTACACGTAATGAAGGCTAAAATAATTATGAGGTGGCAAGGTCGTTAATCCTTCCTTGGTCATCTAAGACTCAAGATAAGGCCAATAGATGACATGCTAAGGTGGGCCTATTACCCACCACAAAAAAAGAAAATCCTAAGCTTCTTTTGTCTAAGGTTAGTGGATTTTAAAATATGACATAGGAATAGAGCACTCATTACCTACAACTATATTTAGGTTCTACCTGACTTAAGGTTTAACACTTTGGTGGTTAAAGAATTGGGTTAGGTTTCTAAGAATGGTTTTAAATTTCTAAAAGGAATAATTTATGTAGACATTTAAACCATTCTCCCTTAATTTATAAGGTACATGGCGTTGTCACAACAGGTACGAAGATAAGGCCTTCTTAGGACACGTAACCCCACAGCTCGAGGTAATCCAGCCTATATACATTATATGTATTAAGGGAGAATGCACAAAGATGAATATAAATCCAATATAGGTCATGGCACTAAGGTAAGATGTGAAGTTCATTTGCTCTTCCAATAAGTTCATTTACTTAGAGTTTAGGGATTTTTAGTTTGAGGTTTAAGGTTTAGTGTCTTAGTATTTTATTGAGTGTTGGAGAGTTTTTCAGAGAGAATTTTATTATTTTATTTTAATTTTGCCTTAGTGTAGATATTTTATCCACACACACAAACACATATATTGATAATATGTTTCTTCCTTTTTTGTAGGCTTCATGGATTTTAAAACTAATGTGGTCACACGTAATATCATGAAGATTAATGTTAACGGAAATGAAAGGAAAGATATCGATGCCTCAATCAACAAACCGAATTAGCACTTTTAAATTGCTTAGCGTGCGGCAAGAGTTATTGATATTGCCATAAATGTTAAAATATATATGAAGCTACTTGCTCACAATGTAGCTTCATATATATTTGAATGTAGATGAAAAATGAAAGCATATGTTATATCTACTCTTATGGATTTGAATGATTTTTTATTGCATAAATATTTGAATTTGGCATGGTCATGCTAGGTTTGAATATGCTTGTACAATAGTTGTATGGTATTTGAATTTATGTATAAAGATTAATGTCATGTTTATTACCTACATAAACCTAGGTATATTGAATGGGTCACTTGGATCAAGTTTAGGTCAAATGGGTTAAAGATGGAAATGTTGGCTCTGCGATCGACATGTGGACTGACGGACAGACCAGTGCCTTTTTCTGTGCTTTAAGGGCACAGGGGCAGACCCCAACCTCTTGATTTGGTCATGTCCCTTGCCGAAATTGGGCCGGGAGGAAGAGGGTTGGCTTTGCACACCATCTCAATGATGTATAGATTTAGGCTGAGTTATAATTATGGTAAAGCTCAGCTATCTTTTTATTTATTTTTTCTGGGGTGTATTACAGAACCCAGCTGCATTCATGACCTTTAATTATTATTTATTCTTTGATTGATGTGTTTATTATAATTGTGCGTTATAACTGCATGCTTTTTTTAGGTTTTTTACTCTTTTTTGCTTGGTGGTGGCTTGGATGGAATCCTCGTTAGCTCTTAGGATGTTAAATTTTCTATAAAACTACAAGATAAAAATGAACATATGATCTAAAATAAACCCTTTTTTCAAAAATTAATGCATGATCTCTTGTGGGATACTTTTTAAAATATAATTAATATTTTAAACCCTATTCACTTCATAGTGACTACTGGCTACTTCTGATTATCCCCACCTATGCATGCATAGCTTGAGTCAAAGTATGTAAATTTTATTTTATAACATAGAGTGATAGCTCACTTTTGCAAGGCATAGTACAATGGTCGGGCTTAATGCCCATTTTCTCTTATGTGCCTCCCACCACTCTTGCATTTGTATAAAATTGGATTTCATGGATTTGAGATGCTAGGTGGAGTTTAGATGATACCTTTTTCCAAGCAGGGTGGTAAATCTAAGTCGAGGCCGCCTAGATCTCTAATGGGGTTTAGATTATAAGTCCCCCCGTGGTGTCTTACATTATTTAAGTCGTGGGCATTAGTACCAAGTGTAAAGTACGTCCTTTGTCATTAAGTAGGTTCTCCATTCTTCGGAGGCTATAAATCCACACATCTGCATCACATTGATGACGCAACTTTTATCTTTCTCTCACGCATGCTTCGAGTGTGATGTCTCCTCCCTTGATTTTTTCTCTTTGGATCGGACGAGTGACTATATGATCCGTGCATGTTGAATAGCCCGATTGAGCCTATCTTCCCTTGGATTAGGAGAGCCTCGATATTCCATTATGTGACAAACTTAGAAGAGAATAAAATAATATCCTTAATCAAGAGTTTTCTTAGATTGAGGCCTAGGATGTAATTAGGGTTTATAACAATATATTCAAACCTAAATAATCATATGTATACCATCAATAACATTAAACAAAATGATGAATCAAGAGGCCATCACCATAAAACATTATTGTAGCCCGAACACACACCCTACAATTTTTGAATATAGAGTTGCTGGAAGAGGAATGGTGGATGGCTCTTAAAATCAAAAGGTCATGTAATTAAATAAGGGATTCAACTCTTATTTGTAAAACGTATGAGTATTTTGATCTTAAATGAACATTCATACCTTTTTTAAGGAAAACAAAAAACACATATATTTCTATATTCTTGAGCATTATGAGGCATATAAGATGAAATTTTTCTTCAATAATTATAGTACTATCGATACTATAAATCTTATAGAATTGTAATTAGATCTTCAAATGAACAAGCTTTCTGCTCGACAAATTACTCCTATCTCGCCTCAATTAGAGCTCATTCATAATTTTTTAATTAATTAATCAAATAAGCTTGAAAAGTTCTATAATTTCTCGATTTATAAATAAACAAGCTTGAATAATTTGATGTATGCTTTATTTAAAATTATGAATAATAACATTTACAGGTCATGAATAAGCTCTTTTAGTATCTCAACTAAGGTTTGATGATATATCATTTATGACTCAATTATAAATTTATTTAATATCTTTGATTATGTGGAAGTCTTGTCCTTTCTATATTTGGTTACGGTTATTTACGAATACAAGCTACTTGTCTATGCTCATTAAAATATTTCTTTATTAGTAGTTCAATCAATTAAAATCTCATTGTTAAGCTCACTAGACTCCTTATCAATATGCTTGATAAGGCTCATTAAGTTAATTAATGAGTTGCTCGATTATATTGCTCATTAATAAGCTCAATACGGCTCATTGATTAACTAATGTGTTGAACTCAAATCAAGCTCAACAGATATACTTTTAAATGAATTGAGTTTACATAATATTACACATACTAAAATCAAGCTATAAATCAAACTCAGATAGGGTTTTTGCAAACTAGCTCAAGCTCGAGTAAGTTTTTGTTGGACTAAAATCAATTCATATGAATCCCTAATTGTACCTACATATAGTGTGTATATTTGTTTTATTTCTTTGTTTAATAAAATCATACATGTATTTGTAAATGTTTCACCTATATTTGATTGAAAATTTTATTAATGAATATTTTCTATTTTAAAGGACAAAAACATATTTAAGATTTTATTACATGCTTAAAATGTTACAATATTTTTGATACCCCAAAAAATGCATTTGATCAAATATGAAACTTGATATAATATTTGAATTAAAATTTTTCAAAATTAAATTAAGGATCATCTGAGCTTTGAATTCAACAAATTTATAATCAAAATAAATATTTTGGTGAGACAAGCCTAATGAAACCAAAAGTATTTGATCCGAGTCAAAATGAGCACAAATTAAGCACATGAAGCATATTTTAAAATTTAATAACACTATTTATGATATAAAATGATATTTAAATCTTATATGGTTATAATCAAATCAAACATCTCAATTAAAAAATTTCAACAAACATTACTCAATTCTATTATCATTAAGAAATTAAGTGTCTAAGGAATAATCTACAATCGAGAGAATCAAGACATGTTAACCAATGGAGTATTTGAATATTTTTACTAAAATTATTAAAATGTCACACTCTAAAATTTTACAAATTGATTGCTTTTCTTCGCATAGGAGACCTAAAATTCGAAAGAGTTTGGAAATCTAAAGAACACAAGCTATACTCACAATCATCGCCAAAGACAATCATCATGCGAGCATTCTTATGTGACTGTTGTCACCCAACCACCATTACTTGAGCATCATCATTTGACTGGCATAGCTCAACTACTATCGTCTGATTGCTATTGTCTAATGGTTATCATCCAACTATCATTGCCTGACAACTACCATCATATATAGATGCAACTAACTTCTATCGATTAACATATGTCTCTTGATTCGTATCATCATCCTTCACTACTTCAATACTCTCCATCATATTCATTGAAGAGAAAGCTAATAGTCCATATTTTGTAATTTCAATATCTCCAATTCAAGGGAATATTTAACTTCTTTAATCTTATTTATATAGTTTATTATTTCAAGTGAGCTAAGCCCCTATGGCTTTCTCTTTTTGAAACTTTAACGTATAATTTTTGGAATCTCTTTTAACTTTACTTCATTTGTGTGCACAATCTTCATATAAAGCTAAGATGATAAACTCCTTTTTTATTGTTGTGAATATTCCAACATACAATAATTTAATATTATTTGTTAGAAGTACTCCCATTAATCTATAAACACTTCCTCAATGGTCAAAATGAGTAAAACCCAAGACAACATATTCTATAAGCACTTCTCCAATGGTTCACAAAAGTAACCTTGTCTCTATGGATTCCCACTACAACACGCTCAATCTGAGAATTACTCCCTCGATGAAGGATGTCATATTTTGCTAGTGAAGGCCTCTTAGGCTCATCTTTTAAGGATTGTATTTGTAGAACGGAAAATTATCATGTTCAAATCCTTCAGTGCTTATAAGAAATTAGCCAAGAGAGAGTGATATCACTATATGGTGAAGTTTGCCTATCATAAAATCAATAATATGTCAGAGCTGCTCAAAATTAAGGAAGCCAGTATAGAGCCCCTTGCCGTCATACTAAAATTCCTCCTTCACCATAACCTCATCATAATCTCCATGACACTACTAGTTTAATCCATCATTCTCTTACTATTTGCCTTTAATCAACCAACAACCTTGATGGGAACTAGAAATGAATCCCAGCCCGGTTATTTCGGTCGAATTAATCAACGGACCGGAATCAGGCCGGCTTGCCCTCTTTTTGAACCGGTTTCCCTTCTCTGCCTGTCCTACTAATAAGTAACAACACGGATTTTTCTCAACTTTCTCTGTTCTTCGTTCGCATGTGGCTTCCCGTGAAAGGGCAATTCAGCTGCTTCTCCTCCACTGCTGAGATGGGGAAACCCGGTGGCATCGTCTTCTTGTTCCTATCGTTCCTTCTCCTCCTTCCTTTATCGAGGGCCTTCTACCTCCCTGGAGTTGCTCCCAGCGATTTCCAGAGGGTAATTTAACTGTTGCTCTTATGTTGACCCGGATCTAGCTAGGGGTTTGGTTGCTTTCTGATTTTCTTTTGGAGATCTAGGCTTCCTGTTTATTTTTAATGTTTCCAGATTTTAGATGCGTGGATTTCTATGGTAGGTTCGGCATGCTGCGTGCTGCTTGAATCCAGCACTTTTTATCCTTACTCGTTTCCTTTCGTTGAGCTTGGGGATCCAGCTCTGAATTCGCTGCGTTTTCTATTTCCACCTTTTTTGGCTGAAGGGAATGTCTGCTTGGAACTTAACTGATATTGCTTTCTGTTTTATAAGGGTTTCCCTTTGTTAAGTTTTGCCCTGCTTGCCAAAGTGGTGGGAGGGCTTGGTTCCTGTTTTTTTCGAATTGAGCTGCGTTGTTTTGCACTCTGACTGCATGTTTTGGTGTGAAGCGCAGGATGCGGATTCCAGTTTAGGGATCCGCTCTGTTCTTACTATCTGCACTATCTGGATACGTCAAGTTTTCTTACGTGCAATTAGAAAGTAATCAGTAGTATACTTTTTGTATTTATCATGTTTTATGTAACTTTGCTGCTTGTACATGGATCTAACTGTTTGACATGTTCAATTGATAATCCTTTCCTGTTAGTGTGGGTTCCAACCTTTCTACATACAGACACCAGACACACACATACACACTCAAAAATTCCTTTTCTTTTGGCTGTTTTGTTTAGGGAAGAATTAAACAGGTGTTGCTATAGAGGATGACTCTAGAGAAATATTTAAGTTGCATCCATTGTGTTAGAAAACAGCCTTTATGCAAATATAGAATTAAGAATCCCTCCTCAAACCCGTCATTGGTGGGAACTTCATTCATTTGATGCACTCTTTTTTTGGCTATATTTTATAACATGAAGTTCATATGGTTTAAAATTGTAGCTACTTTTTTCTTATGTGTACATGGAATTTGCAATTCACATTTGATTTATCTGTTTAATCGAGGCACTTGTTTGTCATCTATGGCTCATTTTCTGTGGATGGTTTAAATTTCTTAGTTTCAGGGGATTGCTTAAAATTATTAATTTCAATGGATTGTTTACTGATGTGGACAAATAACATCAAAACTATGTGCTCGTTTTTAACTAGGACTAAAACAGTTTATTACTTTTTTTTCATGGATGCTAGTGTAGGTATATTTAAGCCCTTATATCCAATTCCTTTCTTTAGCAAATACAAAGGTTTTCGTGGCATGATTTAAGTAGGATTTAGCCTAGATCATTCCAAACAACAAAGATGACAACTTTAAATCCTACATAATCTTAAATCCCATTTCTCCCCTGTTGTACCTTAAATCCCGGATTTAGTTAATCCTGGAATTGGCGAATTTAACCTAAATTTGCAAGTCTTTTATTTCATTGGGCGGCAACTCAACAGGAAACACCACTAAGATATGGTCCCATTGATGCATTCTCCAATGAGCTCCTGTTACGACTTCTATGATTCTTCATGGTCGAGAGTTTTGAATTTTATAAACTATTAATTAATGATTAATTTGAACATTATTCTCAATTAATTATAATTTAAGTAACATAATTATAATTAATAAAAGCTTTATTAATTAAAATTATGTTAATTAATTAATGTTGTGTATGTGCTAACTATTAATCAGTTAAGGTGTTTAATAGGATAATTATTATTTAATAAGTTGATTTAAGCAAAATAAAATCATATAAATCTCTAAATCCTAAAATAACTAGCGAAAAAGTGTACCTAGATTTGACATTTAGCATACGAAGCAGTTTATAGGATTTAACCCACATAGGATTTAGTAAATGTGGATTAATAGTATTTAGT
This sequence comes from Dendrobium chrysotoxum, assembly GCA_019925795.1. Taxonomy (NCBI): domain Eukaryota; kingdom Viridiplantae; phylum Streptophyta; class Magnoliopsida; order Asparagales; family Orchidaceae; genus Dendrobium; species Dendrobium chrysotoxum. The sequence continues at coordinate 60,244,637 of CM034313.1, forward strand.
AAATCCTACTTGAATTAAATTCTACATGTAGCCAAACAACCGCTTAAATTGTTTTCTTCCTCACTCTGCATGGGCAGCCCATATATGCCAAACTGGAAGCCAATTTTGGGATATGTGTTTTACAATTTATCCTTTATTTTAGATCGTTTACCTTATAGTAAGTGCTATACGTTTTTTATTTAATATGATTTTTTGTTCAGGGGGATGAACTGCAGGTGAAAGTGAATAAGCTTTCATCTACAAAAACGCAGCTTCCATATGATCACTACTACTTGGAGTACTGTAAACCTGAAACAATAGTGAACAGTGCTGAAAATTTGGGAGAGGTCCTTCGTGGTGATCGTATTGAGAATTCTGTCTATTCAGTAAATCTTTATCTTTCCTTTCTACTTTAGTACTCATTCATGCATTCAAATGAATTTTTATGGTTGGAAGATCATTATCATCTATAATAGCCTCATCCCATTTCAATATACTTTTAGCTCCAAATTATGAAAGGCTTTTTGACAAAATTCTACCAAGGTTAGGCTTGGATTCTTTGTTACTAATACAAAATTGATTTTTTTCTCAAAAAAATGAATCGTGCTCAACTCAGTTTAAAATGAGGATTGATGAGTCATGCAAAGTTGCCTGTCGGCAAAAGCTTACTGTCGAAGGTGTCAAGAACTTCAAGGAGAAGATTGATGATGAGTATCGAGTTAACATGTAAGTGCACCTTGTATTTAAAGCCTTTGGTGGTGCAAAAAACTGACTTTATATTTGCTAATTATAAGCAGTGAAACTGTTTATTTACCCAGCCTCGCTAGAGCTTGATATAAATGATTTAGCTTATTTTTATTTTTTTAATTTATGTACCAGTTTCTTCTGTAGTTTTACTAGAAATATGTTGTGTTTTTATCTCATGCTTCTGTAGTCTCGTTCACACAAGCATTGGTACTATTATTTGTTTGTAATACTTGGATGAAATAGTGCATTAATTTCAGCATATTTTATTAATATTATGCCTTGTAGAGCTAGAACTCTGCTAACCATCTGTTTAAAAACCTGCTGAATTTCATAAATATCATGTCAGAACTTTTAGGCCAACTCAACATTTTGAGTATAAGGAAAAAAAGTACTTTGGGTAAATGCTCTTTCTTGCCCGACACAATCAGTGAGTGATACCTTCTTTGATATGCTTGCTTTTGAATATAGTTCTCATGATGCTTGCAAAAGGGGTAAGTTTTTACCGCCGCTTATCCTATTGTGAGAGGGGAATGATATCATTAACAAATTTTATTTGCTCTAGTATGTAGTTATGTAGTGGAGCAGGTACATATTGTATTCAAGGAAAAAATTATAACTTGTAAATATTTTGAGAAAATTACTCAATGCATGATTTCATTTAGTGGTAATAAAATGAGTATTTAATACAAATTATCTTAAGGCATCAATAAGCAAAGAACATTTCTGTATTCATTCCTCATGTTTTATTGGTGCAAAATCTTATGCACCATACGTCTTTAGGCACTCCTTTCCTTCATAAAATCAAGCCTATGATCAAAATTGATGATGGTGGTATTTTTAAGTAAAGTTTGGAAAATAATTTGTTTTTCAATTTATCACATATCCAAAAGAAATCATCCTTAATGAGATTAATAAGGTAAATCAAAACTAAGCTGAATTTTCTTAAAAAGTTCAAATCATAACTATTTTTGGAAATTTCAGTTGGAAAATATCCAAAAAAATAAAGAATATCTCTAACTAATTTGATGAAGAAATTTGTTGTGAGATTCCAAATGCTTTTTGGTATCATAAAGGTCATTTTATTTTTCTTCCTTGTGAAGAAAAATTCAATGAGAAATCTATTCTCATTAAAGCGAGACTGATGAGGACATCAAGACATGGACAATCTACTAGAGGCGTGGTTGTCAATCTACGGCCATGATTACATCGCGCTACTTTTGATTTTCATATTTATGATTGATGTATTATTTTTATTATTTTTATGAAGTTTTATTATGTTTTTCCAATTTTGCCCTTAAGGGCTTAGGTATGTGTAAGCCCTAGGGGCATTATAGTACTTTTTATTTTCTTATTGTATGGGTTATTTAGTTCAAGTGAAGTGTATTAAGGATGAAGATCAAAAAGTATTTTTTTTAGAAGATGATATTCAATAAAGGTGGATGAGATATTTTGCTAAACTTTTTAATGAAGAATGTGAAAATAAAATTGACTGTAGTGACCTTAGCACCCTAAATGAAAATAAAGATTTCTGTTTTTATCGACGTATTAGTAAAACTGAAGTTAGAGAGGCTTTAAAGAAAATGAAGGGTGGAAAAGCTGTTGGACCTGATGATATTCCAATAGAGGTGTGGAAATGCTTTGGAGATGAATGAATTTCTTGGCTTACTAAACTTTTTAATACTGTTTTGAAGACTAAAAAGATGCCAGATGAGTGGAGAATGAGTGTGTTAATCCATATTTTTAAGAATAAAGGTGATGCACAAGATTGTGCGAATTATAGAGGAATTAAGCTAATGTGTCATACTTTAAAACTATGGGAATGAGTTATGGAGCATAGGCTGCGGCGTGATACTAATGTTTCTCAAAATCAATTTGGATTCATGCCGGGTAAGTCTACTATGGAAGCCATACATTTATTAAGAGGTTTGATGGAGAAATATAGAGAGAATAAGGAGGATTTACATATGATATTTATTGATTTAGAAAAAGCATATGATAAAGTTCCAAGAGAAGTGCTATGGAGAGTTCTTGAAAAGAAAGGAGTTAATAACGCTTATATTCAAATCATTAAAGATATGTATGTAGGAGCTATTACTTGTGTTCAAACATAAGGTGGTTTGACCAAGTATTTCCCTATTTCCGTTGGATTACATCAAGGATCAGCCTTAAGCCCATATCTTTTTGCTTTAGTCATGGATGTTCTCACTAGACATTTGCAAGAGAATGTACCTTGGTGTATGCTTTTTGCTGATGATATTCTTCTTGTTGATAAGACTAGAGAGGGAGTTGAAGGTAAACTAGAATTGTGGAGGTCAACCTTAGAGTCTAAAGGTTTTTGCTTGAGTAGATCTAAAACGGAATATATGGAGTGTAATTTTAGTAATAATAGACATAGTGAGGGGATTGTGACTTTGGGCGATCAAGTCATTAATAAGAGTATAAGTTTTAGATATCTTGGATCTATTGTTCAGAGTGATGGTGAAATAGATGGGGATGGGGATATTATCAGCAGAATCAAAGTTGGATGGTTGAAGTGGAGGAATGCATCGGGCTTATTGTGTGATAGAAAAGTACCCCTCAAACTTAAAGGAAAATTCTATAAGATGGTGGTGAGACTTGTAATGCTTTATGGTGCCGAATGTTGGCCATTAAAAGAGAAGCATAATTCTAAGTTAAGTGTTGCAGAGATGAGGATGCTTAGGTGAGTGAGTGGCTTTACCCTTAGAGATAGGATATGAAATGAGCATATTCGTGAAAAGGTTGGAGTAGCTTCAGTGGAAGATAAGATTAGAGAGAGTCGCCTTAGATGGTTTGGTCACATAAAACGGCGGCCTCCCGATGACCCGGTTAGGAAAGTAGAGGTCTTAGATTTGACTTATGTTAAGAAAGGTAGAGGTAGACTTAAAAAGACTTGGTTAGAAAATATTAGAAATGATCTTTCTTTATTAGATTTAAACGAGAATTTGACTTTTAACAGGACACAATGGAGAAAAAGGATTCATGTAGCCGACCCCACAGTGGGATAAAGGCTTGATGTTGTTGTTGTTGTATTGTATGGGCTATTTAAGGCCTCCCTCTTCTTCTTTGAGGGGTAATGAATGATAAGAAAATTTCTGCACATGTGTTCTTGGAATTGTGAGAGTTCTAGGAGAGAGCTTTGGAGAAATCCGTAGGAAGGGAAAACGGATCACCCACCAACCTTGGAGACGGCCGGATTCGTGGTTTGTTTTATCGTTCTTTTCTTTCAATCTCTTTTCCTCCTAGCCACCGGATTCCCTAGCCACCCCCACCTTGCCACCGGCCAACATCTCCCATCACCATCACCTCAAGCCACCCCTCCTTCCCCACTACAACCACCGGTCCACTTACCCAAAGCCCCACCCCACCCGCTGGCCCTTCACCCAACCGAACCCATGCCCAAGCCGCCGCCCCCCCCCCCCCCCCCCCCCCCGCTTTCCACTTTGGATTTTCTCTCCATCATTGCTTACAATTATTCCTTTCCTAATTGGGTTGAATAATTTAGGAAACTCAATAACTTTGCAAAATTCAAATTTATTTGAATTTGAAAGTTACCTAAAATATCATTTCTATCTTAGGAAAGTTCCCAAATCCTTTCCTATTGATTTTAATTTAAATTAGGATGAAATATCTCATCCCAAATTTGATTCCCTAATTTAAGGAAGCATTAAAAGCTTCCTTAAAACTCCTCCCTAGCCCATTAAGCCGCCGGCCCCATCTTCAATAAGTCCTTGGATTTATTTCCTAAACCCAATCTCACCTCATGGAAATAATTCAAACCTTCTCCCCAAATTCAAATTGTTTCCTAAAATAAAATTCTACTTTAAGAAACTTATCCAATCAAATCTAAATCAAATTTGAATTGGATTGGAATTAACTCCTCCCTCCTTAATTGGAATTCCCAAAGAGGCAAGCATTAACTCCTCTTCCCAAACCCCTCCACGCTATGGATGCCACCGGCCCCATGCCTCCCTCCCCATTTAATTTCTTTCCAAACTTGGAGTAGGGAGATTGAGAGGGAAACCATTCAAATTCTTAATCCAAGTTTCAGATTTGAAGCCTTTCCTATTTGGTACGATCTATATTAGGAAAGTACTAACCCTCAACTTCAAGTTTCAAAATTGAATTAAAGGAGTGTTGAGTCATAATTCCCCTTCGAACTTCAAGTTTACTTGCTGTCCAGAAATTCCTGAATGCTAGCTGAGGCTATCCTCTCTTCCAAACCTGAGAGAACTGCTGCCCAAGACCACCTACCTGCTGTCCAGTGATCCCAGCAGGAGTTCCTTGCTGTCAAGCTCCTTGGGAAGCCACCGTTACTGCTGGAAACTGCCCGGAATCGCTGTCCTAGGTTGGCTGCTTGCTGTCCAAAGGTTCGAGCTTGGGTTGTTGCTGTCCGGGCCATCCAAGAAGCCACCAATTGCTGTCCAAGCTTGCGAGAAGGTTGAATCTTAGTAAAGGGTGAACTCTTGCCTTCTCTCTTACCTTCCTCGTTGATCCTTGCTTGTGGTTTTATTTGATTCATGCAAAATCTTGCCAAGCTCCACTAAAAGCTTAAAATTTGATAGGAAGTGTGTGAGAGATCTTTCATAGCACTACTCTTATTGTTAGACTAGGGATTTCTTGTTGAAATCCATCTCGTATGCAACGTCAAGAATAATTGGTTGTTTTGTGGCTTTTACTTTTCGCAAGTGACTTGGCTTTGTGTTTTATTTCATTGTCTAAATCACCATAAAGCTTTAGTTAACATGCTCTTAATCGTCAAGTGTGCAAAATCCTTATTTAAATCGTATTTTTATATATCTCCTGCATCAGAGACTGTCATATGAGTAAGGATTACTTAAAGTTGAATCAAAGGGATAGTTGATCTCTTAGGGCCTAGGAAGGCTTTAAAATCTTTATTATTTTACATGAACAATTTTAATATGGCCTTTGAGATTATTTCTTTATTGACATGTTGCATGAGTGAAATTTATATAGAGTTTTTTGTTATAGAGTTACTAGCAAGTTTTGGAAAGAGATATTTGCCAAGGCCAATTGACATGCCTACAGTTAAGTTGGCACGGGGCACATATTTAATTTAGCTTTGTATAATTTCCATTCTTTTTGATGTCTTATTGAACTAGGGGAAGTAAGCATCAACTAATTTGTACTCTTAATAAAAAAAATATGTGGGTTGGTTTGTTTTCCTATTACTCTCACTTTTTCCCTAATTTTTGGGGTTGGATCTCTTTAACAATGGCTGGCAAGATTCTATTAACTACTCTATTTCAAAATTGTTATCAGAATTGGGCTATGATTCCTTTATTTTATTTTGTTTTGTTTAAACTAGCTTTAGTTATTTCTATATTAAGTGACATGTTGGATGAGTGAAATTTATCTCGATCTTTTTATTATAGAGTTCCTATCAAGCTTTGAAAAAGATATTTGGTAAAAGGCAATTGACACGCACAATTAAATTGAGACGGGTATTTTGGATGTTTCTTATTTAACTAGGGGAAGTAAGTATCTCAACTAATATGTACTCTTAATAAAAAATTATGTGGTTTTTATTGTTTGTTTCTGTTTCTATTCCTCTTACTTTTTGCCTAATTTTTGGGGTTGCTTCTTTAAAAATGGCTGTCAAGTGTTATGTTTCAATTTACTTCCCTATTTAAAAAATCTTTTCAGAATTGCGCTATGATTCCTTTTATTTTATTTAAACTAGCTTTAGATATTTAAACAATTGATTCATAACTGTCATTTGTTTTGTCTCCACAAAAGATTTGCATAGTGTTCTTCTTTCTATTGCAATTTCTTACATGTTCATTCTACCCTGGAAGTTTTTTTTTTCTAGTTTCATTCAGTTACAGTTGAAATAGACTTTCAGGATTTGCTTCTATCATAATTTTATAATTCTAATAATTTAGTTAATGGTACTTAATCGTTAAATATTTCCCACAATTCTTTTTTAATGTTCTAGATAGTACCATTATGTTCTAAATTGATTTGAGATATGAGATAAATCTTAACCCATTTATCTTTCATATTATTTTTGAGGTGATGTAGTAATGAAACGCACAAAACTTTATGTAGATGATATATTCATCTAATAATAATGTGGAGCCTTGACAATCTTCTAGCTTTTCCCAGCCGTGCACTGCACGGTTGCTTGCTAGTATCCTTATATTTCTACTACCTATGCCACTGATATTTCAGATGCTCAATATTTGACAACTGTATGATGTTCTATGTAGGATATTGGATAATCTTCCTGCTGCAGTTCCTAGACAAAGAAGAGATGCAAGTCAAATACCAAGTTATGAACATGGTTTTCGTGTTGGTTATAAAGACAGCCAAGTTTCTGGGGTACGAGCATCTTTCTTTTATTTTGTGATGCATTTATTGCGATAGTTGCTGATAATACTGTTGATTCTATGTTAGAGCAAAGATGAAAAATACTATATCAACAACCACTTGGCTTTCACTGTCAAATATCATAAAGACCACGATTCAGATGATGCTCGTATAGTTGGTTTTGAGGTTACCCCCAGCAGGTGAATCAGCTGTACTACTATTATGAGTTATGCAATTGCTGAATGGGAGCACAAAGACCTTCATACATTTGCTGAATGTATTACCTAATTTATGCTGCTAAATGAGCTACCTAATGATGGAACAGTTGCTATTTTGTCATTGTTAATTAATTGAATGCTTAATCATCCTGTCACCCTTTTGTGACTTAATCTTTTGTTTAACAGCGTGCATCATGAATACAATGACTGGGATGATAAGAATCCTAGATTGTTGACATGCAACCCGAACACCAAAATTGCTCCTGGCACTCATGGTCCTCAGGAAGTAACTGCTGATACACATATTGTTTTCACTTATGATGTTACTTTCCAGGTATTTACTCCTACAACCACAGTATCTCCTTTCCTTAAAAAAAAAAAAACCTTAAATCAATGGTTCGACCTATTGCAGCCTAGTGAACTCAAATGGGCATCTCGTTGGGATACTTATCTTCTGATGAATGATGATCAAATTCATTGGTTTTCCATTATAAATTCCTTGATGATTGTGCTGTTCCTTTCTGGAATGGTTGCTATGATCATGATGAGAACCCTTTATAGAGATATAGCTAACTACAATCAGTTGGAGACTCAAGATGAAGCCCAAGAAGAAACTGGCTGGAAATTAGTACACGGTGATGTTTTCCGTCCTCCGGTTAACTCCGGTCTGCTCTGCGTTTATGTGGGAACAGGCGTTCAATTCTTAGGAATGACTCTAGTGACTATGATGTTTGCGTTGCTTGGCTTCCTATCTCCTTCAAATCGTGGGGGTCTCATGACTGCTATGGTTCTTCTCTGGGTCTTCATGGGCCTATTTGCTGGCTATGCTTCAGCTAGGCTTTATAAGATGTTTAAGGGCACAGAGTGGAAAAGGATCACCTTGAAAACTGCATTCATGTTCCCAGGTATTGTCTTTGCAATCTTCTTTGTTCTAAACGCTCTGATCTGGGGCGAGAAGTCTTCTGGAGCAGTTCCCTTTGGGACAATGTTCGCCTTGGTTTTCCTTTGGTTTGGCATATCAGTGCCTTTGGTTTTTGTGGGCAGTTATCTTGGTTTCAAGAAGCCAGGAATTGAAGACCCAGTGAAAACCAACAAGATCCCAAGGCAGATTCCTGAGCAAGCCTGGTACATGCAACCAGCATTCTCTGTGCTCATTGGTGGCATACTTCCATTTGGTGCTGTGTTCATTGAACTATTCTTCATTCTGACATCCATATGGCTGAATCAGTTCTACTACATATTTGGTTTCCTCTTCCTAGTCTTCATCATCCTCTTCATTACTTGCGCTGAGATAACCATTGTTCTTTGTTACTTCCAATTATGTAGCGAGGACTATCATTGGTGGTGGAGGGCTTACTTAACTGCAGGATCCTCTGCACTGTACCTCTTCTTGTATGCTACATTCTACTTCTTTACGAAGCTTGAGATAACGAAGCTCGTCTCAGGGATTCTCTACTTTGGATATATGCTCATTGCATCATATGCTTTCTTCGTGCTCACCGGTACAATCGGCTTTTATGCTTGTTTCTGGTTTGTCCGAAAGATCTATTCTTCTGTGAAAATAGACTAAAGTTTGGACAAGCAGGCTTGAGCTTATATGATTGGAAGGGGTTTCAGAAGAGAGAAGGCTGTTGGTAATGGCGGTTTGTTGTAGTTCGAATGTCTTTTTGCTTTGTCTAAGGGAATTTATTTTCTCTCTCTAGGTTTAATACATGTACTATTTTGTTTGGATTGTAACATCAACTAATTAAACTATAAATGAAAGTTTTCTGATGGCAAGGCCCTGCTGTTTCTTCTATAGTAGCACATTGTAAAAAAAAAAAAAAAAAGTTTAATTCATGTTTTAAACAAAATGCAATGAGTTCATATATTGATTATGAAGAGTAGATTACTAATTTACTGATTTAAGATGGCATTTTAGTTATTACATTGTTAGCAAGATGCAATTTTAAATATAAATCTATTTAAGTGTTTTAATATTCAGATCTCTTTCATGTTTAAACTGAAGTGGTATAATATGCATGATTAGATGTGCTAAATAGACATTAGAAAATCCAAATTCTATATGTAGCAGAAATAAAAAAAAAAAACACTCAAAAATAGAAAAATTAACATATCAAATAATATTTAAATATTTTTTGAGAACTTTATCATCATCTCAACATCATTAAACCAAAGACACATCGTTGCATTAACTATTATCTCTCATATGAGTTACACTAAAATTTGAGATCTTTTGGCTTCGCAGGGGGAGCAAATCAAAGCCTTAAAACGGGATAAAAATTTGGCCAAATGGCGATGGTCAAACCCCTTTCAAAAGAAATACTCGAGTCCTGCTGTAAGATTTGTGAATTTCAAGTGTCACTCATTGTTTCTCCTATGAAGAACAGTTTGATATTTTTAGTAGAAAAACATCAAAGCCCAAGGGTATGCATCTTCAATCTAGGATAATATCAAGCATTTACATATATATATAAGAATACCGGAGCCTATAAAAGGGGAATTATGTATCACCTATATAGGATTGTGATTGATCTCCTTTAAGCAAAAAAAAGGCAAAGCTTATGAAGAGGGAGTTGAGGTGTGGGTTTTTCCCTCCCCTATTGAGCGTATTTATAATTGAAAATGAAAAAGATGAGTTACAACATTTTGCAAAATTTTTATTTTTTTTTTCACAAAATTTGGCAAATTTTAAGCAATTGTTATTATTTATTTAGAATAAAAATGATTTTTATAATCCCCATAGGAAATCCGATATTTGTTCGCAAATAATCACATCTTTTTCAACTAATATGATGAGAGGATTCTTATATCACCTACTATATAATGGATTTTTCAATTAAGTCAGACCCTACGATTTTTTTCTATTTCTGAGTCTTCAAGGTAAAAACTTTTTAGTCTTACTACTTTAATCTATACATGTTGAAAATGAAAAAGATGAGTTTATTTTTTTCACAAAATTTGGCAAATTTTCAGCAATTGTTGTTATTTATTTAGAATAAAAAGGATTTTTACAATCCCCACGGGGAATTCCGATATTTTTTCTCAAATAATCACATTTTTTTTCAACTAATAGGATGAGAGGATTCTTATATCACCTACTATATAATTGATTTTTCAACTAAGTCAGATCCTGTTATTTTTTTCCATTTCCGAGTCTTCTAGATAAAATTTTTTTGGTCTTACTACTTTAATCTATACGTGTTGAATTTTTGTACAAGGCTGAGACATACAAAGCATACTTTATTGAGTCAAACTTCCAAGCTCTTAACATGATTAAAATGTGTAATCAAACATTTGTAAGAAATTTGTGACCAAGAAAAAAACAGTGTAACATGTTTTTCACCAGCCATGGAGTCTACTTGCAGTACATGCACCTGATGTGGCGCCAGTGATGGCGGCCAGCCAATTAGCAAGCTGGACTAGCTCAATTTGAGTCTGCTTTTAGGCCCAAAAGGCTTATTCAGACTTATTTTGAAATGTCAAGATAAATTTTTTTTTTTAATTTTGTGAATTGAAATTTTAAATATTTTTAGAACTTACAAAAGTCTCAATAGTTATTTTTAAACAAATTTTAAGATTCAACATGCTAACTTCACAAAATAGTAAAATTATATTTTAGGACAATTTAATTGATTCACAACCTCGAAGTAAGTCCCATGTTAAAGTTTAAGAAGTGGTTTATATATATATATATATATATATATATATATATATATATATATATATATTCAAAATAATAATTTTATAGCTCTAATTTTTCAAAGTTTAATATATATTTTCAGATACGTTACAAAAAAATTCAATTGATCAAGTACAAAACTTGATGATATATATTGATTAGAAACTTTCAAAATTAAATACAAACCATCCAAATTTTGTTTTCGTCAAACTTATAATCAAGCTGAACATCTTGATTAGACAAACCAATCAACATAAAAATTGATCATATCTGAGTCCAACTGGGCTCAAATCAAGTATTTGAAGTATGACTAAAATTTTTAATAAATTAATTGAATGATCGAACAATCCCAAATTTTTATATGCTTATAATAAAGTTGAATGTCTAAATGAGAGGAATATAATAACCCTAAAATCACTTAATTTTGAGGCAATAAGACACTTAAATACTAAATAAATTGTTTGAAGAAATCAATATAAGCTATAAGATATTTTGTTTTATTGCTAGAGTTACTAAGTACTAGTCTAGAAAACTTCAAATAGACACTCATTCTCCACATGAAGATGGTTAGCTAAGAGGTTTAAATTTAAAGTTGGAGAGAGCTTTATTAGATGATTGATGATGATAACCACCACCAATATTCATCATCGCTTGACTATAGCTGCCAAACTAAGCTCCTATCCCGACCATCATTGCTCAACCATCATCATTCCACCACCTTTACATAACTAGTATTTTAACCACTATGGTGTTGCTATAATAGCCTTACTACTATCATTCGATTAAGGTCTCTCGACTATCATTGTCCAACTGCTGTCAACCAATTATAATCTATTCACCACCATTACTTGATTATAATCTTGTGACCTTCATTGCCCAACTATCATCATCAAACTACTATTGCTCTCCGCCCAACTATGGTCACCTGACCATCATCGTTAGAGGTACAAGTGAGCTAAGCTCGCTCGCGAGCCGACTCGAGCTCGACTCGTTAACAAACTCACAAGTTAGCCACGAGTTCGAGCTAGAGCTCAAGCTCAGCCTGGCTCGGCTCGAAGGCTCGTTAGTCGCTCGATTAACCTAAAATATATTTAAAATTTAATTTAAATTAATATTAATTACATATTAAAAAATAAAAAATAAATAAAAAAGAAAATTTTAATTTAAAGTTAAGAAATCAAGCTCAATAATCGAGTCAAATTCAAGCTTTCCAAACGAGCTCAAACAAATTGAGTCAAGCTCGAGCCTATAAAAATTTTTAATGAGTTGAGCTTGAGCTCGATAAAAACTAAACAAGCTTACTTGATTAAACAAATATTATGTAACAACTCAAAAATTGTGATCTAATTTAAAATAAGAATTTCATTTTATGATTGAATTGGAGTGCTCGGGTGTTGAACCTTTGAGGGCGGCAGCACTGGAAACTGCCACCACAATGATGAAGGTTCTGATAATTTTGGATTCAATATGCCGCGTTGTGCATTTAAATTCATTTATGTATAATAGTTTTAATACATGTGCATTAAATACACATAAATAAACATTTAAAAATAAAAAAAATTATATTATTAATATTTTATTTATATTATCATTCTTTAAAATATATTACGTTTATCACTATAAATAATTATAATTATTAATTGTGGAAATTACTAATTGTGAAAGTTAAATCAAATCACAAATAAGCAGCTAGCCCTTCAAGCTACCACAAAGTTGTATAAAATTTTCTATGGGGCAAGAGTCACTTAATACATTTCTTCCACAATAAAAACAATATTAAACTACGATATACAAATTACATGATGGCCCTGAATAGGTGGTGAAAGAATCTATCGCATAAAATCAAGTATATAAAACAAATCACTAAGACTTTGGTCTGATGGAATTAAAGGGAATGCATATCATAAAATTCTACATAAAATTTTCTATTCAATTCCTCAACCATTTACATTTATTTTCCTTTTTCAACTACTTGAAGCCTAATAAAGCCTAAAAGTTACTTGAAGATGAATCAGTGAAAATTATTTAAAAGACCATAAATGGATGTTAAGTACAAGAGCACACCTTGGCTGCAAGGCCTTTTGCAGCAAGTTCCTGCATTGTGATTTGTACAGATTCAACTTGAGTTTTTGGTCCATATGGCATCAACATACTATCAGGAGTTTTTTGTGAGAAACATTGCATCATGAAGAGGAAATCATAGGCAAGCTCATTCGTCTAAAAAAGTGCTACGAAGCAAACACATAGATAGCAAACTCACACAAACAGAAATATGTGAATAGTATAAGCCTGCTGTCCAGCAAGCCAAACTCTCAAAATCACTTTCCATCGAATTATTAAGGATATCCCCTAGAGGTAGCTGTATAAAATAAAATAAAATGACAATTAAAAATATTGATAATTTAATCTGACGTTATGTAACAATTCTTTTTCTAGAGAACATGGGAAGCTAATAAGAAAACAGAAGAAATGAGCTTTATTAGTTCAATAGTTTATCTTGTGACAAAATCACGGAGACCAAAGGAAACAGGTCAGGTCTTGAATAAAGAAGGCTAAGTTTTTGATAGAGCAGATCATAGAGTACATATGCACGCAATACCTAAAACATATGTTGCCGGGACTTTACATCAGAAAGAGGAATGTAGATCCGCTTATGAAAATGGCGTAATATGGCCTGTACAAGAACTTTCTGGTCATTGTTACCAACACCCTGTAATAAATCAAAAGGTTCAAGACACCTATTTATGAAACAAGCATTAAGCAGATGATACCAACCAATGAAAAAACCATATTCAATCCTTATTTGGAGATTCCACCAGAGCTAATATCACTGACGCAGAGAGCATATAAAAGGATTTCAATTCGCTAGCAGAACCATCTCTCATCAGTCATCACCAGTCATGCACCTGAAGCATGTCAGATTTCACCCTCAAGCATCAGATCAAACACGGCTCAGGTTGCCTATTAACCTGAAGCATGCCAGATATCACTAACCGACTCGAAATTGGATTTGAATGGCAGTATAGCTTTATTTTGATTGATGTGACAGGGTGCATTTCTATTATTAAACATGTGTTATTGGTGTTTTAACTTTTATTTGCAGGTCATTAATGTTTTGTAAGGGGTGCAACTGCTTGAAGCCAACTCACTATGTGAGGGTTCATAAGCATGAGGAGTTGCATATTGTTTCATCGAAGAATCGAAATTACCATGTAAATCTCCAGTTCCCTTTTTTGTTGCCGAATGGATCCCTTATCCTATTAGGTTCTTATTTTACTGCAAGGAATATTGTCTAAAGTCGTTTGGGAGGAAAATTAAGTACCAATTCTTTTATTAAATTCATTTATGTTTATTTTAATGGATATGATATAAGTTGAATTGGTAGACTGGTTCTTCTGCCATCACGCTGATTTGGACGCTTCCTCTCCCCTCAAGTTCCCCTCTTCCTCCCCTCCTTCCCAAGCCTCTCCTTACAAACCTGATAACAAATCTGGCCTCAATAGGATAGGCATCAAGTTGAGTTCAAGTGAGCTGCACTCAAATCAAAATAAAAATTTTGATTTCAATTTGAGCCAAATTTGAGCAAACCTAAGAAAATGAGTGACGCATAATCAATTTTCAAGTTGATTCAAGACAAATCTCTTAATTTTTTAGTGTATATTCAAGAACAGTTTCAGAACTTGCATCAGCTTCAGATTCAGAAATCTGCAGCAATTAAGAACCAGCCAGCTGCAAGATTCTGCTACCAAAGGCTGTTCCAGTCCTCTTCTTGTTGTTTTCTTCAGCAAACCAGCCTTCCAAATCATTCATCTTCAATTTCCTACACAGCATTCCTGCCGCCACTACAGAAATTCTTCCGCTGTTTCATTATATTTACAGATTTAGCCTTCAAGTTCAACAATCGGTCTAACAAGAACAATAAGTTTCAAATTCCTGCATCAACTACAACTGCAGCCTCAACAACTCAACAAAAACCGGTCCAACATCTACAACGTCAATAATAAAGCTACTATCCATCATTCACTACTCGCAAATACACTATTCTTCTCCAACATTCATCAGATACCAATTCAAGACCTTAAATCATAAAAAAATATGATGATTTGGCAGAAGCTCTCTGAACAATATGCAAAACAATCAAGAATTACAATTCTCCAAAATTCAAAAATATCTATAATAATTAAATAGTCAATTTGCCTCCATTGGCTCATCACTTCAATTATTTCATGCTTTCATGCATTCTATTGACAAGAAATTTAATAGTTTGTTCATTTAACGCCAACCTCCTCCACTCCATCAAGATCATTCCTCTTCCATTGACATACTTGGTTCCGCCAATCGAATTCCTTCTCCACACCCGCCATTGTCTCTTACAAGTTTCTATTTTCTTAAATCAATAAAAGTTGAACTTCCTCGCTTTAATGGATTCAATGTCGAAACATAGCACATAAATACTTTGATTTTCACAACCCTCCTGATTATCATTGTGTTAATATAGTTTCCTTACAACTTGAAGGATCTGCAGGTACTTGGTACCAAGGGTTGCACATGAAAGCTCTTTATGCTTCTTTTCCATCTCGAGTCATTGATTACAAGTTTGTTTTTGATTGCAATGGGAGTGTTAAGCAACGATATATTCTTTTGGATTCAAAGATAGTATAACAACAATGTCAAGAATGGGTGAACATCAAGAAAATAAAATATTTAAAGTCAATGAGCCATCATGAATTCCTGATCAAATGCAAATGAGTGAGTTTGGGACTTGCATTGAATAAAAGACATCAAACATGACTTGCTTGAAAATCACAACACAAGGGCTCCCACAATACTGCAACTCATTGTTGACCTGTAACGAAATTTAAAAAAAAAAAAAATCGTACCTGCCCTGCGCCGAACTTTGCACGTCGTAGCCATCCCGCTCGCACGTCGTTCGCACGTCCACGACGCTCCTCCCACGTCACACGACCTCGCGTCGTTAAATACACGAGAGAGGGAGGGCTTCAGCTCTCCGGTGACAAATCGACTCCGCTCCTTTTGCTACTTCCCTTTCCGGTCGGATAGGAAGTTACGGCATTTTAATCAGAATCGACGACGGAGCTCGCTCGTAGTGAGGATAACCATCTCCCTCTCGCGTGCTTCTTCGGCCCCATCGCTGGTCGACTTCGTTCCTTTGACGACGTTCCCTTCCCGCCGGATCGGAAGTTGCGACGTTTTGATCGGACGAAACGACGGGAACTTGCTTGCTGTGAGGTTAACTTCCTCCCTTTCCGGCGCTTCCTCGGCTCCTTGGTGGCTGTTCGACTTCGCCTCCCCAACGACGTTCCTTCCTTATGGATCGGAAGTTGCGACATTTTGATCGGACGAAACGACGGGAACTCGCTTGCTGTGAGGTTAACTTCCTCCCTTTACGGCGCTTCCTCGGCTCCTAGGTGGCTGTTCGACTTCGCCTCCCCAACGACGTTCCCTCCCCGTGGATCAGAAATTACAACATTTTGACGGAAGCAACATAGGGAGCTTGCTCGCTATAAGGGTAACTTTCTTCCTTCGCATGCTTCTGCGATCAAATCCAATCAATTCGCCGAGCCAAGATTTCATTTTAATTAAAATTAATTTTAATTTATTATAATAATTAATTATAGTTAATTATTAGTAATGATGATTAATTATTTTTAATTAATTATAATTAATTTATATTAATAATAATTAATTATTTTTAATTTTTAATTAATTATAATTAATTTCCATTAATTATAATTAATTATTTTAAATTAATTATGATTAATTTCTATTAATAATAATTAATTATCTTTAATTTTTAATTAATTATAATTAATTTCTATTAATTATAATTAATTATTTTAAATTGATTATAATTAATTTCTATTAACAGTAATTAATTATCATTAATTTTTGATTAATTATAATTAATTTCTATTAATTATAATTAATTATTTTAAATTAATTATAATTAATTTCTATTAATAATAATTAATTATTTTTAATTAATTTAATTATTCTTTATTAATAATACTTAGTTATTTTTAATTATTATTAATTATTAATTAATTATTATAAAAAAAAGAGAAAAGATCTTCTCTCTCCCTTACCTCGATCCACGAGCCTCCACTGCCGGTCGCCAAGGTATAACTTCTCAACCTTAAAACTCCGAGAGCTCGTCCTTGTCATTGGCGGCGCATCGGAAAACCGCTTATACACGCTTTTCTTAGCGTGGTGGGATGGGACCCCGGTGCGGTGCCTACGATGAGTCGGGTAATCACCAAAATCCCGTTCTCGACGTTCGTGTCGAGCCGGCAAACCGCTCATACACGCTTTCTTAAGTGTGGTGGGACGGGAACCCGGTACGATACCTACGGCGAGGCGGGTAGGCCCTATGCACGCTTTTCTTAGCGTGGTGGGGACAATCTTAAGTACCTGTACGCGGCTCTGTACCTGCAGGGAAACAACTACTCTTCTTTTCAGGTACATTTGAAGACCCATACACGCTTTTTTAAGCGTGGTGGGGATTGAAGACTTTACACGGCCGCGATGTCTTCGAAAGAGGGCACCTACCATACACGTTTTCTTAAGCGTGGTGGGAAAGACCCAGTTTTTCGTAATTTCCCCTAAACGGGGGAGATGCCGGAATGCTGTCGAAATTTCGGGTGAACAGAAGACCATTTGGACCTGACTTGAACAAAATTTGGACAAACAAAGGACTCGATTTGAAGGATGAACTGAACTCAAATGAACATAAAATCAAACCTAAATCAAGCATAACCAAATGAGATTTAAAAGAGACGAAACTTGAACTATAATTTGAAGCCTGAAATGAGAACTTGGACGTTTGAACTCAAGCCAAAATTTGATTTGAATCAAAGGAGGCTTGGACTTGACATGAACATCAAATGAATGGAAGTTGAAAAGAACTCAAACTCAAATAAGCTTTATAGAACTTAAATTTGAATGATATGAATTTGAACCAAGCACAAAATGATTTGAACTTGGACTTGAGTTAGGTCAGGTACAGAGGACTCAGGCTTGAGAAGACTACAAAGGATATGGGCTTGACATCAAACACTCGACAAAAGATTGAACTCAAACAAGAATTTGAACATGAGCCGGATTTGACTTGAACTTCTACTCAAGATCAGTCTACAACTTGGACTCAAGTGTTGGACTTGATCTGGATATTGCAAATAGATTGAACGAAGTGGACCACAAAGAGCTGGACTTGAATGAATACGATCTCTAAAGAACTTGAATCGGAATGGGGCATATAGAACCAAACCTCGGATCGATGAATGAACAATCAATATCAAAGCAAATTCTAATCATTCAAGTGGACATAAGCAAGCATAAAGCTTGTGTTGATCAAGGAACTAAAGTCAGAGACTTACCGCAATGCTATCCACCATCCTTCTAACATATGCAAGAGAATTGTGAGGAATGCAATGGCAAAACTAGATACAAGAGATATGCAACAAATGTGATAACTTCTCCACCACATCAATGTATAAACACCACAAAGAAATGTTTGAAGAAGTGCATACCAAGTTCAAGTTGAAGTATGATCCTCCTACAACCAATACAAGCTGACATACAAATTCTTAGTAGCACCAAGAGATCATATACAAGAAACAGGGTGTTCTTACAAGTAGCAGCGAAAAGGTTGTAGTGAATACAGACTCATGTGATGCTAGAAAATCTGTGGTTGTATGACACTGCCACCTGCTTATGGTCAATATTTGTCAACTTACAATCCATTAAGGAATGATATCAAATGATATACGATGAGCGCAGAAGGTATATGACGATTACGACAATGCTTTATGGGCAATATCAAAACAAAAGCAAATGCACTCAATCCTCGCAATCAATTGATGTTCAGTTGCCAACAAATATGCTTATCTACTCCAAGCGAAGATGGAAGAGGTGTAGCAGATATAAGCTTTTATGAGACGTAGAAGACCCATCATAAACTCAAAATATTGTCTACAATCAAGTACATGAATAACGGTGGCAGAGGTAGCATGTTTGTAACACGTTTGGGGTACCTACCAATTGTTGTAGCAAAGACACTATAACACCTCCACAACCGACAATTGTTCGAAATCAGTCAAATACACCAGCTCTCTATAAATAAGGACAGATGACACGTAGTGAAATATAAACATCTATGGGGTTGCAGGAGACTCACAGTATGTACTATATACTATATGCAAGCAAACGCTGGATGATACACAACAAATGAAAGTGTTCGTAGGCCCTTGTAGAAGGCCCGTTGCATAACCCAAAGTGGTGTTCACAAGCAAAATGCCAAAGGACTACAACAAATGTAAGTTCCTATGAATTACAACCGAAGAGACGTCACATACACAAAATACTACCCATGAACAAATATCGAAGGGCTCCAATAAATGCAGATTCTTATGAGTCATTGTAGAAGGGTTGCTATGTGCACAATATGCTGTCTGGGAGCGAATACAGAAGACCTTCAGTAAGTGTAAGCTTCTACGAACTCAAGCAGGAGATTCTTCAGTGCACTACAGTTCTCCTGCAGTAAACAACCAGTTCACGGCAATCTACCTGTACAAAGCAACAGGCAACCCGTAGTAAAACGCCACCGGATCTGCAACATCCGTATAAGCAGACAGAAGGCATTTACAAATATTCTAAAAGTACCCCCGCACATGTGCACCTTAGTTTGTATACACATAGGAACACAAAAGGGGTAAATACAATCATACCCGAATGGGCCCCGACGAGCGTGTTATTGGTACACACGAGACGTCTAGGGATGCTGCGCGGGTCAATAAGTGAATTCAAGTTCGAGCCCGATCCCTCTATTCAGATAGATAGGAGTTGACACGGCTTGAACTATTAAATAAATATACAGTCGCGAGGTCGACCGAGATATTTATTTTATATGTTCATATTAGGCCTTCAAGGCCTATAATCAAGAGAATTCACTAACAAGGGCATAAAGCCTACGAAACTCGATCCTCTGTTAGCAGGTAAACAGAGTTGACAAGGTTCAATCTGCGAATACTATTGCAAACCCCATACACCCCAATGATGGCCGTGTTGAATGTATATCTCAACCGGAGGGGTTCACAAACGCTTTCAAAATGTCATCCCAAATCTCATGAAAATCCTAAACTCCAAACTCCAAACAATCCCAAAATTCAAAAATATTTGAAATTGAAATTAAACCATCAACCACTTAAAGCAAAACCCATCCACCCTCCGCAACAGTTTGCCGAGGTGGACAAATCTAAAAATAACTGCAGCTCACAAAGAGCTAATGCCTGGTCGAAAATATTAATAGGATTCATTCTCAAACAATCTCCTACCAGCAAGGTCGTGGTACGAGTCCTCTAACCGGCAGTTTCGCCGCCAAATGGCACTGCAGGATAAACGGTTATGACTCGGGGCCCTCTGAACCAAGTGGTCGCCGCCAAATGGCACCATTATATTATGGTTATGGCCAGAGCCCGTATGCTCCTCAATGGCATCAAATCCTTGAGATATGAATCAATAGGATATGATCGATAGGCCACAAAGCCCTCTGTTAGCTAAGGTGGATTCAAATTTGTCCCCTTAGGCAAATACCCACCCCAGGTCTACAAGGTACCCTTGGACGAAGCAACCCATGACTGCCGACAAGGATCCTTCTGTCAGGTTGGGTCGACTACCTCCTCTGACTAAGTAGACCAGGGACCACGATGGCCCGGGACGACGGAACCATGGAGATCTTGATCTGGTCTATCATCCATTCCCCTACCATCTGTTTTAAGTGCAAGATGGTGAAATTTTTAATTTTAAATATTAAATCTTCAAATTTCCAAATCTTCCAATCTTCTAAATTCTCAAAGTTCTCAAACTTTCAAACCTTCAACCCTTGCTGCTACTATACACCAGATACCACGTAGCTCTACGTATCTGATTGACGACTAGCCTTAATCGAAAGTTCTCTCTCGTAATCGGGAGGGGTAATTAACTATAGGGGCTTGCGCCTATAGGAAACCAGAACTCAGATCATAAAGTCCTCACAAAATGAGGGCGAAATCTCTGGGTAGTGTCTTATCTACAAACCCATCTGCCTTCCAAAATTTACTCCAAAACTTGATTCCGTTAAAACTCCTCCGAAGAAAGCAAATAGTAAGCGGAGGCCGGGGCCGAATTTTCGGAGCCCACACTCATTCATAATGATTATGACAATTAAAGTGCAAGTGCCAACATGTAATATTCCACCTACAAGCTTATGCAAGGAGTTCGTGGAGATGCATTCAAATGAATGACAATGAGCAAGTAGAGTTTGCAAGAAAAGATCAAGAACTTGCAATGAATGTGGACATTCACGAGTGTATGAAGTAGCCAAGTAATGAATAAAATAACTTGCTTATGAGTACACGACACATTCAAAGTCTATTTATTAGTCTCCATAAAGGTCCTCAAATGTTACAACATTCTTCCAGCCAACAGTTAGTTGTCAATGAAAGATGTAAGATCTGACAAATGAAGGCTATAGTTCCCTGCAAATAACAATTGCTAAGACTTTTGGAAATTCCCCTAAAAGGGGGAGACGCCGGGAGACTGTCAGATTCTTCAGTGAACAGGGGACTTGATTTGAACAGTTGGACTTGTAAATTTATAAATTACTTGGGGACTTAAACAATGCGTACAAGGGACCAAATTTGAACTTGAACCAAATGACAATGAACTAGACATACAAATTGAACCATAGGGAACCCGACTGAATTTTAAACTCTAAAATGCACGAATAAATTGAAAATAAGAACACTTAGTAATGATTCAGAGCGTTCTAATGAACATCAATGAACAAATGAAAGACTTATGAAGAGCAACATTTCAGAAATAATGCACTTGTAAATAGTGGAAGAATGCGATAATTTGTGTTCAACTGATGGCCTGAAGTTTCCAATGGATATTGAAAAATCATCATGTATATTGCAAATCACATCTGAGGACAAGGAACTTACAAGCATAGCTTATTTAAAAGTAATAATAAAATTGTAGAAGATGTGACTTGATTACAAGTTATGACATGTGACGTTTGAACAATGACAATTAACTTGTAATGATCATCTCAATCATGCTCATAAGCAAACATATATAATCATAATGAATGGTGAAAGCATTCAATATGTAACGAGCAGGGCTTTATAATCTACGACACGTGATAGCACCCACAAACAACATGGGATGATGTCGCACCAAATATAATCCATTAGCATATGGCAACCGGTGATGATCGGTAGCAGGCAGTGAATGCAGTAACATCTCTCCACTCACAACCATGCAATGTCAAGCGAATAACAAACTACAGTCCCCTACAAACTCTGAAAATTAATGTGCTATAAGTATAGCAACCCACTAGCTAATATGCACGAAGAGATTGTTAATGGGTATAACTCAATCGGCAGTCAACATCAACATGCAAGTGAACACACTAAGCTATCTACAAATGATGATGGTAGACAAAGGACAACTACGATAAATATCCTAAAACACTGAGGAGGTATTGCAATAAACATGTTAACCTGCATGCAAGCAGCAACAGCAGAAATGTTGTAAGGATGAGGGGTCCTTTGCAAGCACATGGAATTTGATGGAGAAAGCTCACCTTGTGTCCTAATTAGTTCTCTAAGGGAATTATTGGTTAGAGAACCACATAGAGGGTTAATGGGCTGCTTTGGGGTAGCCAAAACTTTAGTTATTCTAGAAGAACTTTTTTTTTGCCACATATGAAAAGAGACGTAGAACGAACTTGTAGTAGGTGTATGCCTTGCAAACAAGCCAAATCTAGAGTGCAACCCCATGGGTTATATATGCCATTAACTATTCCTAATGAACCATGGGTGGATATATCAATGGACTTTGTATTAGGATTACACTGCATAAAAAAATGGTAAGATTCAATATTTGTAATAGTTGATATATTTTCTAAAATGACACATTTTATTCCCTGTCATAAAACTGATAATGCTTCAAACATTGCCAATTTGTTCTTTAGAGAAATTGTCAGATTACATGGAATACTAGGGCGATTGTGTCGGATAGAGATGTCAAATTCCTTAGTTATTTTTTAAAAACTTTATGGTGCAAATTAGGTACTAAACTATTTTAATTTAGATGGTAAAAAGAAGGCAGACTTTGTAAAGCGTATTCATGAGAAGGCAAGGATTAATGTTAAGCAACGAACCAAACAATATGCTAAGCAAACCAACAAATGTTGTACCAAGTTACTCTTGGAGACGGGAGATTGGGTATGATTACATAAAAGAAAGGAAATATTTCCAAATAAAAAAGATCTAAATTACTTCCAAGAGGAGATGGACAATTTCAAGTGTTAGAACACATTAATGACAAGGCCTACGAGCTCAACTTGCTAGGTGAGTATGAAGTTAATGCTACTTTTAATATTTCTAATTTAAGCCGTATTGAAACAGGTCCCGATTTGAGGACAAATCCTTCTTGAGAGTAAGGGAATCATGCATATCAAGCTATCAGTCAAGAAAGTTAAATTCAAATTACCGTTGAAAAATCTACAGGCGCAAAGTCACAAAGGAGGAGAAAAAATTAGTGGACTGTCAACCCAACTTTAGGCCCACGAGGACCTAAAAGGGGCCGTTAATAATAGCCCAATCAGATCATTAAATGTTAATCTCCTCCAAGTGATTGAATAATTGCTTTAATAGAATTAGTTTTAGCTTTTTTTAGTTTTTTTTTTTTTTAATTTGGAAAGTTGGAGGAGCTTTTATGCAAAAAATGTAAAATTTGCCAATTTAAAGTCTCAGCCGAGACCCCTCCATCCAATTCTTTCCGCAAGCAAGGAATCCCTAACTCTGAAGATAGAGCAAATTACTCCTGCAAGCTAGTTATCATTGTTTGAAGAACTTGGTAGATTAGAGTCTATTTGCTATATAAGCAATGATATATAACAAGTCTCATCATTGTGGACATCAAGTTAACATTTACAGGGCAACTTGATGTGCGTATGGCCTGACAATTTTCAAGCAGAGTGTAGCTGAAGCATGCATGATGCAAGGTGCATCCTCCATTTGAAAATAGATTTACACAATAATTTTATGGTTCTTGTGTAGTGCGTAAAGGAAAGAAGGAAGGAAGAGGAAACCAAAGAAACGAAGGAAAAGGAGGAAGAAGAGGTAGAGGAAGAGGAAGAGGAGCAAGATGAGTATGAGAAGTAGGTCAAGGAAGTCCAAGCTAGTGGTGAATATGAAATTAGTTGATAGGAAAAACAAAGCGCATTACTTTTCTGTGTGGTTCATTGTGAATTCTATTATCTTCTTATTGCTTTGGCCTCACTTAACTTGGTTTTCTTCTTGATTATTATTATTTTTTCAAACTATGTTCTCATACAAATGGTTTAAGTTAACTGAAAATAGTTTTTGATTCTAGTAATTGATGGTAAGTGTTAGGCTTCGTTTGGGACAGCTTTTCGCCCCTTTTTTCATTTTTAAGAAATTTTTGTATTAAGAAACTGTTGTAGAAAGCAGTAAGAAAACTGTTTCAAATGAATCCATAGTTTACTTGATGTTAAACTGATGTGTTATGTACATATATCTGCAATAGTCAAATGTATCATGTATAATGCTCTATTGAATTTAGAGCATCTGATATGCATATTAGTGTGCATCATATTTGGGGTGCAAGTCAAGTAGTTTTGAACAAATTTTAAGCTTCGAATCAATTCCAACAAAAGGGAAAATCAATCCTCTCCTATTTTTCAATCTTAGATTGAAAGCAAATCAAATTTATTGCTACCATTGACTCAGGTCCAATCGCGCCCTCGAGTCTTCTAGTTGAATGATGATTAATTTCTATGAAGGTATAAAATTGAACCGATTATGGGAATAGTAGTGAGGCTTAGCACAATAATGAGAGTTGCAGTAAAATGTAGCCTTGATGGCAATGAAATGTAGCCTTGATATTGTTGTTGTTGTTGTAGTATTGACTTTTTCTTATTAAAAAATTATGGAATAAGTTTGAGATCATCGACATCTATGTTGATTTTTTAAAACTCTCGCATTCTTAAGTTAAATTCAACTGTCAATTCTTAAAAAACTTGTGATTCTCATATACTAGACGCTAGATGATCTGGCTTTTACTAGAGCTCTAAAATAAGCCGCTTGTCTGTGTTTGATGCATTCATATCTACATATTTATATGCATAAATACGTGCAATGACATGTATAATCTTTAATTTATATAAAATTTCCAATTAGATTTTATACTCACGAATAGCATGTGTTCGATAAGTAGAAGGGTTAGGTCATTCTAAATTAGAAGTGAGCAGAATTTGAACTCCTGTAAGAAGAAATTACATATGCATAGAATAGATAGATGATTAACTATAATTTACACAAACTTTGATTAGAGGTATGGTAGTGGTAAGAATCATAGCATTTTGCTGTGCACCTTTCAAAGACAAACTTGCCATACATATTCATGAATAAAACACAGAAGAAATGCCTTTGTGCTAGTTGTAAATTTTATTGAATACATTCATAGGCTCAAAAGAATATAAAGGAATAAAACAATACAATTTGAAAGAAAAGAAAATTTAAAAAAACAAAACAAGGGTATGCTTAAGTGCTCAAAAAGCAAAATTTCTAACTAATCATCAGAGCCATCCACCATCAGGTAAAATAAACCATAGGAAGGTTATATTCCTCTATTATATCTATAATATTCAAGTCCTGTATTTGAAAAGGGACGAGCTATATCTGTTAAGGAAGATGTAAGTATTGTTGGGTTGAAGCTCAAACTAGTGTTTATCATACTGGCCCGTAAATAAAAAAACAGGACATTGGAGAAGCATTGGAGGAATACTATTAGAAATGTAGCCCATCTTGATCTGTTGGTTAAGAGCTTAGGCTATCAACCAAGAGGGCTTCAATTTGAAGCTTGTATATGTGATGTGTGTATATGTTCATGTTTAATTCGCTTAAAAGTTAAATAAAGAAATACTATCAGATGAATGTATGGAAAGTAAAAACCTGCTAATAGGGGTTGAGACCAAATGAAGACGAATATGGCAGCAGATTTACTATCAGATCTTAGTAGCCACACAAAAATAAACCTTCACATGAGATGCAACAATGAAAGCCAACAAAGATACCAAATGGATCACAAATGGAAGAAATGGCAATGTTATCAGAAGTTCTTTAATAAATGCGGATTGGACCGGATGCTTGAATTGGGGGAAAATATTTTTTAATATGTTCACAATCAATTTGGCTATGACCAAAACTGAATTATGAAAAAGAAATAAAAAAAATAGAAAGGAAAAAAAAAAAAAAATATATATATATATATATATATATATATATATATATATATATATATATATATATATATATATATATATATATATATATATGCAGCTATTGCAGAACTCACTGTGCAGCTATTTAAGAATTAAGTTGATAAGAAAGCGTTTTAATCTATCTGGTACTTCGGCCATGTGCAGGAAATAAGTGATATCTTTTGCTAAGCAAGGGCCAATAATTTCCTGGACTTTAAGGATGAATTTGCAACGAAGGTTTCATTTAGGATGACTTTCCTACTATTTTCTAAAACAACTTTTTAGTACTTTTTTTTTGAACTAAAAGATTGCTTTAGAACGTAATAAGAAATCCCTGATAACTTTCTTAATATTTTGTAAAATTATTATAACTTCATAGTATAGCTATAAATCATCTTCTATTTATAAAATATCCTCAAAAGATAATTATAAACTATAATTTCTTCAATAAGACCATATTTAACTAAGTACGATTCTTTTGTCAGCATATATTGAATATACTTGTAAAGGAAGGTAATGATCTTTAACAAGGGTAATAATTCTAAACAAACAGACGAATAATAAAATATCCACAAACACGACATCATGCATCTAGCTACAATAGCATAATCGTCAAGAGAAGAAAGAAGAGGATCTGGACTCAGTGTATAAACACGAAAGAAACAAGGTAACATGAGTAACACAAATAAACAATGGCAACGATAGGTATCAAATCTCTTCTACAATGTAAATTAGAGAAGCTAACAAGGCTATCACCTGAAACACAAGTAAATAATGACAATGGAAGAAAATTAATAGCAACAATACCACTGAATATCAATTAATAAACTTCCAAATCAATGGTTGGAGAGAAAGAACAAGTCACATGTGCTGAATAGAGATTTGAAGCAACTGAGCTAGGGAATCCAATGAAGCTAAATAAATGAGCTTGCGATCTAAGCAACAAACTAAACTGATCAAGGTTATATCTAGCTCTCATAAAAAATACCAGCATTGTGAAATTAATGAAAAATACCAACATTGTCAATTAAAAACCAAGGAGATTTCTAGCTCTCATAAGCACCACATCATAAGCATATTACAACAAAAATAAACCACAAAATTGGAAATAAAATATTTAAAACAACATCAAAATTCAAAATATCATTGTTATTGTCTCAACGCTTACATCCAGCATTTATGACAAATAAGGACATTTAGATTTAAATCAGTCAATTTAAAATGTATAAGAAATGATGCTAACAAAAGAATTTGAACAAAATGATTGCTACCATGATAAAGCATAGTGAGACATTTTAGTTAGTTCTGTGCTAGTTCAAATTTCTCTTTCCAAAAAACTTTTTAAATCAGTTGGCGAGGCTTTAATAAAGGGTCTTTAAAAATTTGGAGTACAACCAATAAGAGGAAAACTTTATCATCACAAGGGAAATAGCCTAGATCACCATTGGAGGCCCCTAAATGACAACACGATGAAGAGGTAGCATGCAAATGCTATCAAGACATGTAACACCCCACAGTACTCCTACTAGTACTGTTAGATATTACTAGTAGAACATTCATTTTCACTTCATACTTCATTAAACATTAAAAGTTTACTAATAAATCATATACTGAATACATGGTAGTATCTCAAATTCAAATTTCTTCAGAGATCAACTTACAAAGCATACCACTTCAAACCAACTATTATGTGTCTGAATTTCTTACATACCTTTAAAAGTAAACTCACTAACAAAGGTAACTATAACATGTAAAGAAGAAACACTTGTATAATTTAGCTTGCATCAATCTTCTCTTTTCCCTTTCTTGTAACAATAGCCAGTAAGAAGTAACTGGTAAGAAGTAACTGGTGAGCTATGAGGCTCAGTAAATTATGTAATATAAATAACAATTTAATATATAAAAAAATAAATCAAATCCTTTAAGTCATCAGTCATTAAACTTACTTTTACTGGTAACAACATCATAAATCTTAATTAGTATGATTCCTTCTTCGATGTTACACAGAACATCAAATTAAATATGTAAAAGACTTGGCTATACCTTCATAACTACATTCAATGGAGCCCAGATAAACCCGGCATTATCGCCATTGAATTACATTGAGGTCCCTTTTGCCCCACCTGCTATGCAGGTATCTTTTTCTTTTGGGGTCCCTTTTGGCCCATGGGGTCCCTTTTGCCCCATCTACAATTCAGGTTTCATATTGAGTCCCTTTTGCTCACCTGATATTGCAGACATCATATCATAAAATAGCCAATCTTTACTTTTAACTTGATATTCCAAACATCATACCTTCATAATTCATAACTAATTTCAATGGTTATAACCTTCCAAGCAGACTTATACCCATACATTTTGTGAATTAAGAAGTTGATAAACCTTAAGTTAAAAAGAAAACTTCTATAAATTTCCCCATGTGTTCTACTGATGACTAACAAATGCTCATAATGCATTGCATTTATAAATAACATTTTAAGACATAAGAAATCTACATTCAAGATCATTACAATTATAAACAATTACATAACTTACCTTCTTGACGAAATGCCTCGTCTAACCTTTCACTCCTTAATCTTCTTCGATTATAAGTCACTTCAAACCTTTCCTTCTACATATATTCAAGTAATTATTGTCTTCTTTCAATTCACTTTTAATCTCTCTTAACTGGATCAAAAGTCTACATTAAAATAACACAGCCATTTTAACCAAATTCTATTGTTAAAATAAATTAAAACTTCTGAATTTTTATTGATCCTCAAACATTCTTTCTTTCTCTTGTACTATTATTTATTGTTTCTTAACTTTCCCTTAAAGAAATTTATAAAAAATTCTCTATAAGAATTTCATACCTGCCAATCAAACTCTGCTACAAGATTTAGCACTCCAATTTCTTACTGTTTCCAAAGTCACAGTGCTGATTTTTCAAATAATTCCTGAACTTTTACGGTGCTCCCAGTCACTGTGCCGAACAAGGGATTAGAAATTCCGAGAAAATGCTGTGCAGCAACCACTATGCCGAAGCCCACTACAGAGGATTCTACGAATTTTCTTCAGCAACTGCGATATTGCTACAGTTCTGCAATGGAAACTCCGCTCAATGCTACAGTCCCGCAATGCTATCTCTGAAACCTTTCCTCTTGGGTGGTTGCCGTGAAAACTAAACAGAGAAAGGAATTTGCTTGTTGCTTGCGTGTCTTCCAACCAAAGATAAGGATTAAATGGGCCCACCAAGCAACTGCCACCACATAGCCATATAAAACATCTTTTGGGAAATTAAGGAGTAATTAACCTAATTAATTTAATAGTTATATAAACTTTTCATAACATGAAATTAAAATGTTATTTAAATGGATTATTACCTGAAAATTTTCTGGTTATTACAAGACATTTGCTTAAAAGCATGAACACTTTAAGGAGTGCACAATAGCTTACTAATTGAGCATTTTGTGTTGAAGATGAACAGCGCAAAGAATTCTAATATTGTTTGGATCGTTTTCACAATGTTGGTTGCTGTTAAGTAGAAAGGTGCAGCAAATTATGGGAAAAAATGCTCCTCCAAGGAATCATGATGGCACCATATTTTGTTTAATATTCATTTTTTGAAGAAACAAATCTTCTAATATGATCAATAGAGTCATTGGTATAATATAGATATGCTGGGAGAGCAAAAAATAATGGGTTTAAAATCAAGCAAAAACTGCATAAAAATTATAATGGATGTCCATGAAAGGAAGATATTAGGTTGCACACATGATTTTAGGGGTGAATAGAATTATTTTTAGCGAGTAAAATATTTTACATGTTTCGACTCTATATTGACCCTCATAATTATTCCATAAAATTGGATAACAGTAAACCTTTTTAATCAGTTTATTTTCTCGAGCTTTCTGAAACAAATGAAAAATAAAACTTAGTTCATTGGATTACAACATTTTGAATGATTAAAGCAGCTAAATTCATTTTGTTTAATCTCTTTGATTCATAACCTGATTTGGTACCATATTTGAGCGAGATGTTACCAGTCTGGAGATGAAGTTTAAGATGATTAAAACAACTGCTTTAAACTTAAAAGGCATACGATATATCCCAGGTATTGCACTTCCTAGGTATTGCACTTCAAGCTTTATTATTCAAGAATGCCTTGAGCAAATTTGTTGGAAAATTGCATTAAGCGTTAATCATGACTGAATTAATTAAGTCTGTGCAAATATATATATAAAGGGAACGCAAACCTCTAATTGAGGCGAATGGAGCAATGATGCTTTACCATTTGCGATGCATATCATGCTAACGATCAACAAAGTCTAATTCGATTGTCATTAGAGAACCTACACGTGAGCAAAGTCACGAAGGCGAATAAGAAGTTAGTGGACTGCTAACCCAACTTTGGGCCCATGAAGATCTAAAAAGGCCAGTTAATAATATCCTAATCGGATCATTAAATGTTAATCTCCTCCTAGTGATTGAATAATTGCTTCAATAGAATTAATTTTAGCTTTTTTTGTATATTTTTTTAAATTTGGAAAGTTAGAGGGGCTTTTATGCAAAAATTGTACTATTTGTCTATTTAAAGACCTTGGGAATAAGAAAGAAGGGAGAATTTTTGGTTGATCAAATTAGTGAATTGTTTTTTCTTAAGTGCTGCTCCCAATGGGCTTCTCTTGGAGTCTCCAAGAATCCTTTCCTCCTCTTCCAAGTCTCAACCAAGACCCCCTCCATCCAATTCTTTCCAGCCACAGGTTTGTCTTGGAGTCTCCAA
This sequence comes from Dendrobium chrysotoxum, assembly GCA_019925795.1. Taxonomy (NCBI): domain Eukaryota; kingdom Viridiplantae; phylum Streptophyta; class Magnoliopsida; order Asparagales; family Orchidaceae; genus Dendrobium; species Dendrobium chrysotoxum. The sequence goes on from CM034313.1 coordinate 60,275,728, forward strand.
GATCTTCTTTAGGCCTCAATCGAGCCTTCATTCCCTACATCAGCCCAACCTCCATTCTGCATGTTCTGCCTTGGAGTATTTAAGAACTGAAATCCACATTCCTCCCTCCAGTTTTCAGCAGCTGGTTCCTCTCTTGGAGCCTTCAAGCACCATCCCTTCTCCACCAACCAGCCAGGTACACGCCACCAGGTTCGGCGATGGAGACTCCAGGGTCTAATCCTTCCCATGCTGTTGTCCACCACTGGTTGTTCAACCTCCCACAATCTCCACAGTCTTCAAGACATATTCAAAATTCTATAAATAACAAAACTCCAAATTCTCTCAGTCCTCTGTTCTTGCAAATCAGCCATCAAGAACCCTTCAGTTTTAAGAATTCTGTAAAATACAGAATGACAAAACAGATTTCAGCAATCACCCCTTGGAAATTTGCATCCAAGAACCTTCCACCTCTTAAGTAAACCGCACAATTTCAGTGGAATTCAGTCCACGAGGTTTGTTATTTAAGCTAAATTCTCCATTTGCCCTAAACCCATCAACATAAAAATTGATCCTATTTGAGTCCAAATGAGCCTAAGATTTCAATAACTTTAAGTACGATTAAAATTTTAAATAAATGAATTGAATGATCGAACGATCCCAAATTTTTACATGCTTACAATCAAATTGAGTGTCTTGATGAGAGGAATCTAATAAGCCTAAGATTATTTAATTTTGAGGTCATTAAGACATTAAATACTAAATAAATTGTCTATCATCGAAGAAATCAATATGAGCCATAAGATAGAGTATATTGTTTTTTGGCTTAGGTTACCAAGTACTATAGAAAACTACAAACATACTTCATTCTCCACGTGAACATGGGAAGCTAGGAGGCTTGGAGTTAAACTGGGATTTCGAGTTGAAGAGAGCTCCACTGGATGAATAATGATGACAACCACCACCTATATTAATCCTCGCTTGACTATAGTTGCCAAATTAAGCACTTCATTGACAACAATGCCAAAGCTAGCAAATTTCATAGCCCATTTATCCCAATAATTTTGAAGCACACCATCACCTATGGCTATAAGTTTGATGCGTTGCGATTAATGCAAGTTGTCAATGCATGCCATCATTTATAAGATTGATGCACATCGTCGACGCCAAGCGCAAAGCTGCCAACTTCACCGCATGCTATCGCTCACAACCTAGATGCACACCATCATCAACAAAGAAAATGCACGTTATTGACACCAACTTTGTATTCCAACATCAACATTAAGATTATTATAAATTTTATGATCTCTGATCTCCTTTTATCAAATGAAAATGACAAAAAAAAAACAAAATAATCTCTTAAAGATAACTCTGATTATTCAAGGCTTATTTAACATCCATCATTTCATTCTCTTTAATTTATGCATATAAAATTGCATTAATACCTATCATAATTACAAGAAGAGACATCATGAGGCGAAATATGCTAGTAAAATCATTAGACTTGGCTACGCTATGTAATTTTTACGTAAAAATTTTTATGCCTCTAAAAACCTTTTATATCAATCTATCTAATAGATCTTCGTAAAAAATAAGAAGTAAAACTATCACTTTTATCACGACTTTTTTGCGCACAAAAAATGGTAATAACTCCAAGATTATTTTACTATTTTCTTAATTAAAAAACAAAAATCAAAGGCTTCAACATTATAAGATTACACACGAATATTTTTGAAATCACATAATGTGTGGTTTACAGTTAGAATGACATATTATACGCAATTCATCTTGATCTCTTGGTTGAAAGTTTTAGCTAACGAAGGGCGAAAACAGCCTTAGTTCTTAGGGGAGTGGGGCAGGGGCAAACATATAAAGAACTGTTGGTTTTGCCTAGAATTTGACTTGACCATTGTTTGTTCATATCATTGAGTGTCGTACGCTTCGCAGATATGTCAGGGGTCCAAGAGGGCTGGTGGGGTTCGGCCTAAGCCCAGCCAAGAGTTGTAGCTTAAATATATCAACTAATATAAAAATCAGTATAGTCCTAAGCCCAGCCAAGGGCTTCTATACAGAGGCTATAGTTGAAGCTAAAAAAAATACAAAAAGGATATTCTACAACTCGCAAAGAGGGGATGAAACTGAAAAATAAAACACATCAACTTGTGAAACAATATTGAATTGCAAAATCATTCTTATTTGGGTGATCAAGAGTTATATTTTAAAGTATAACATTAATATGAAACATAATAATTAGATTGTACAAGAAGGATATTGGCCTAAAGCCCATTCAATTGGCTTGGGCTATGAACAACCTCCAAATGTATGTTGCCAAGACAATTACAGTTATATAAGTGAATCGAAAAGAGAAAGAGAGGCTAAAACTTACTCCAGCAATATAGAAATATGTTTGTGATAAATAAACAATAACATTTCATGCGGCTTTTTATGAGAAGAGAAATTTTTTTATGAAGACCACGTACATAGCTCTATGTCCATTAAACAAATATATAATTATATATTCCTACTACAGCACAACCTACAAAACTTCAATATATATAATATAGACAGTAGTGTAATGATGTCTTTTACTTTTTTATATGGGAAAATTATTTTTATAATTATATATGAGATAAAAATTTTATTCAAAATCTTATTATAATTATGCTTCACAAAATTTGACCCTCCTAAATTTAGGATATCTAAAAGCCTTTGAAGCCTTCCCATGAAAAATAAAAACTACTTTACTCTTGATGAAAAACTTAGGCTTTGTTTGGAACGACTTTCTTACAACTTTCTAAAATAACTTTTTAGTATAAAAAATTTCAATTCAAAAAATTTTGATACTAAAAAATTATTTTAAAAAAAGCAATAAGAAAGCCATCTCAAACAAAACCTTAATATTATTAGAGTATATAATATTTTGAGGATTAAAAAAAATTAGCTCAGAATACTTGCCGCAAATATACAAGCACAACTGCAACACAATAAATTAATATTCAGACTAATTGGGAGCTGGCCTCAAATAAACAATGCCGGTGCATTTGAAGACCAACTTTTACTATATATATATATATATATATATAACTTTTATATAAACATTTTTTAAATGTTGCCCAATCAAATTCCACTCCAATCTACTTGCATTTCCAAGGCCACAAAGTTTAAATGCTTACACTCAATAATTAAGATATGATTATCACCTAAAATTTAAAAAAAATAAACTTTTGATGAAAAGAACGAACATTGTTAAAAATGAATCTCGAATAATATTTTTATTAGGATTACTTCCTTTGCGTGAACTTTTTGGGAGATTTCTTATAAAAAAAAAACTAAAGACTCCTATCAAGAAATTTAACTTCAGCGTGTCATGAAATTAAAATACTCCTAGATAAGCAATGTAACAATAGCCTAACGAGGAGTCATACAGTCGTTCGAATTAGATTACTAAAATACGTACTCTATTGGTTATATTCTTAATTTTAAAAAACATCAATAGAAATTAAAAGCAAAGAAAAGTTGAGATTTAAAACATGCCTGATTACTAATACTCGGTTTCTTCCTTGAACTACCAGCACAATTGAAACAACCAAAACTCTTAACTATCGAGATATTATATACTTTGGCCTAAGGGCCTCACGGTTTTGCCCTGTTGGTATAACTTCCTAGTAGGTCACCCATCCCAGAATTGCTCTAGGATGAGCATGCTTAATTGCAGAGTTTCTTAATGAAATTCTAACTATTACACCAAAAAGCACCTCGATGTTTAAAAATTTAGCTTCTTTTACTTAACAGGTTTCACAATCTCCCCCACTTAAAAACTGACATCCTTGTCAACATCTTTATCCGAGAATAATCCACCAGGCAAATAGAATTTTAGAGGTGACCCCTACAAGTTCAAGCGGTGGCTCCCATCATGTAGCACTTTGTCCCATACAGGACTCAAGAAGTGGCTCCCATGGCGTAGCACTTTGTCTTGTATGTCACATAGTTCTCATTTTCCAACTGGTGTATTGCTCTGATACTATTTATAACAGCTCAAACTCTTAACTATCGGGATATTCTCCGCTTTGGCCTAAGGGCCTCACAATTTTGCCATATTGGTATAATTTTCCAGTAGATCACCCATCTCAGAAATGCTCTGAGATGAGCGTGCTTAATTGTGGAGTTTCTTAATGAAATTCCAACCACTACACCAAAAGGCGCCTCGATGTTTAAGAGTTTAGCTTCTTTTACTTAACGAGTTTCACAAAAATGGCTTGCATTGGATTTAAGTAATTATTATTTTTGTTGATGGAGCCTAAAAAACAAATATATGCAAATCATTATGAGAGTGAATACAACAAAAAATAACTTGCACTAGCAGTAGAAAAAAATTAAAGAACCACGGTGATTAAATTAAAAGAAATGCACTATTAAATTTTACATTTTTCCAAGTGCTGGAAATCAGTCGGTCCAATGATTGAATGCTCCTAATTTAATTATTAGAAACATCCAACAAAGTAAATTGTAGGGTATTCTCAATATTATCATTCTCCCCATCGAAGCAAATAACCGTAATAACAGATAACGACTGCAAAAATAAAATAACAACAATTTATTATACAAATAAGAATTAATTGTAAAGATCAACTTGTAAAATAAAAAAATACAAATTCATGACATACCGTTAAACGAGCCCTTTTGGTATTTACTTTTATGTATTTTCTTTTGTCCAAAATCTTGGCTTTGAATAAAAAAAAAGGCTAAACATAGTTGAAAACCTACAAAATATGATACATATCATTAAACAAATTAATAAATGAGACATTTAACATGACAGACTCAATGAAAATAATCACATGTCTTTCATATGCATTAAGACCCTACTAGCTTCTTCCCTTGCCCAAGATTCAATAATGATGTTGTCATATTCTTCTAGCTTTGCAAGAAAAATTTCAATAATTATTTGATCAATATCAAACGAAGAAAGTACTAAAGCAAAATAAAAAAAACAGTCATTGTCTCCCACTGAAGAAGACTTTTAATTGATGGCTATGTACTATCATTAGAAGCATCTAAAAGAGCTTTCACAAGCTCAAAAAATGTCTTATTCAATTTTTCTTGTATAAGAAATATAAGGCAACAATAAGCACATCTTCTATGCATGCTCATCAAGATGGTCATAATTCCATTGATAAAATTGCAAAAAGGAATTTATTCTCCTTTTACAACTAAAATATTTATTACAGCTATATCATACCTCATACAAGAATATGAGCTCAAATAATTTTGCACTGCATATAAAAAAATGTGCTTATGTTTCTCATACAGAAAAAATTAAACAAGACACTTTCTAAGCCTATGAAAGCTCTTTTAGATGCTATAAATGATAGTACATGGCCAACAATTAGAAGACTTCTTCAGAGAGATATAATGACTGCTTTATCTAGTTTTCCTTTAACACTTTTTCGTTTGATATTAATCAGACAACTATTAAAAATTTGCTTGCAAAACTAGAAAAATATGACAGCAGCATTGTTGAATTTAGGACAAGGGAAAAAATTAATAGAGTCCTAATGCCTATGAAGGACAGATGATTGTTTTCATTGAGTCTATCCTGTTAAAAGTCTCATTTGTTAAATGATATGTATCATATTTTGTAGGTTTTCAAATATGTTTAGTTTCTTTTCTGATTCAAAACTAGGATTTTGCATAAAAGATAAATATATATAAGTAAATATCAATAAGACTCATTTAGCGGTATGCCCTGAATTTGCATTCTTTTTTTTTCTTTTGACTTCATAAGTTGATGCTTACCGTTAATTCTTATTTGTATAATAAATTGTTATTATTTTATTTTTACAATCGTTAAAATTGTATGTTATTGCGATAATTTGCTTCGATAGAAAAAGGATAATATTGATAACACCCTACAACTTACTTTGTTAGATATTCTTAATAATTTAATTAAGAGCATTCAATCATTAGACCAACTGGCTTCCAGCACTTAAAAAGATGTAAGACTTAAAAGAGTTTTTTTTAATATAATTATTATATTTTTTTAGTTTTACTCCTCTGCTAGTGCAAGTTATTTTTTGTTGTATTCACTCTCATAATGATTTACATATATATGCTTTTTAGGCTTCACCGATAAAAATAGTAATTGCTCCAATCCAGTGCAAGTCATTGTAGTAGTAGTTCAAAGAAGAAATATAGTTTATTCCAATCCAGTGCAAGTCATTATAGTAGCAGTTCAAAGAAGAAATATAGTTTATTGTGAAACACGGTATTAGTAATTAGAAATATTTTGAACCTCAACTTTTCTTTGCTTTTAATTTCTATTGATATCTTTCTGAAAATTAAGATTATAATCACTAGAATACATATTTTAAGAAACTAACTGAAATGACTGAATGTCTCCTTCTTGGGCCATTGTTATCTTACTTATCTTGAGTTGCTTTAATTTCATAACACGTCGAAGATAAATTTCTTGATAGAAATCTTTTATTTTTTGGATAAAAATCTTCTAAAAAGTTCACGCAAAGGAAGGAATCCTAAAAATATTATTCGAGATTTATTTTCAGCAATATGTTCATTCTTTTCATGAAAAGTTTATTCTTTTTTTTTTTAAATTTTGGATAATAACACTATCTTAATTAGTGAGTGTGAGTAGGCATTTAAGCATTGTAGCCTCGAAAATTCAAGCAGAATTGAGGGGGGTTTGATTGAGCAACATCTAAAAATTAGCATTTAAGAACATATAATACCCATGATAATTTCATGCAAATGAGTGGGTTATAGATGATTGATACTCAATGATGTTGAAAATTTTTTATTTGAAGGGACTTAACGAATGATACATAGAGTCCTCACATAATTAAGGCTCATGAAAAACATCAACTTATTGAAGAATATATTAATGCAGAAATACTAAGTAGTTTATCTTCTCTAATAATCTTAAACTTTTATATTGAAAAGTCTTGAACATCTTGAAACAAAAACAATGAATTGAGAAACCTCCCACACATCAAAGAAGCAAATGAGAAAATTTTATGGAAGAAAAAATAGTTGTATTCCAAATGCAAAACCATGATTAAGAAATAGGTGAAAAATGCCCAAGAGAATTTAAGAGGTTTAAAAGATGATGACCGACCAAGTAGGGGATTTTTAAGAAATGTAGGGTGTTATTTCTCGTGTAAACAAAATCTGAGCTCCTTACATATTTTCACATAAAATTTCAAACTAATTTGTGGTCTTCATGCCAGAATTAAGAAATTATTTGATGAACATGCAGTATATTTCCATTTTAACAATAAAATTAGTACATACCCTAATTTCTTAAATATTTTTTACCATTATAACAATGAAAGAAAGAATGTAGATCCATTATACTAAAGAAACAAGAGAAACTTGACCTTCTAATAGAAATTTAGTATATTCACCCTCCTATTTGATTCCCTATTTTCTTACATACATGAGTTCTAAATGCAAACTAAAATATTGGCATGCATTCACTTAGAAAAAAAAAATTTTGATAGTACCTCAAGAAATTTTGATTCCAATTTCCGTTTCTTTAAGGTTCTAACACTGTCATCAAAATATTCAACTTTTTTATCATAATTGTAATACAAATCAAGTTTTTAGTGTCATTATGAAATTATTGTGATGGAAATCATAATATACGAGCAAGCTAAACAACCAATCAAGCAGAAGTTTGTCATCAAACTGTTCCGTAAAAAAAGAATAAATAATAATAGTTCTTTGCAAGACCTGACTAATCACTCTTGAATATTAATGTCGAATACAAAAGGATATCATATGTATTTATGTTATGTTGACCCCTACACACCAAAACACGTGAAAAAGGGGAAGGACGACGATTTAAGCAATGCACACATCGGCGCGACGCATCACTAGAAGGGCCAAACGATCTCTAATTGCCAAACAGACTGCGCCGTTGCAATAAGGGCGTCGAGTTCGCCTAAATGGGAACCCCTAGTAGTCAAATCGGACGAGATCGGTTCAAAGGGACGACCAACACTTAAAATTTATGCGCGACGTCACCCAAACGACGTCCGATCGCAAAACGGACTTCGTTGTAGCATTTGGAATGTCATCAATACCCAAAAAAGACTGTTAATTTGTTCAAATAAAGTCACACGAGGGAATCAGCGTGGATCCCGAGGCAATGACGCACAAATCAAGGAAATCGACGCACGCACCCAAATGACCTCCGATCGCAAAACGGATTATCCTGTTGCGATCAGAACACCGACCGTAACTAAAATGGACTATAATTTTGTCCAATGAAATTTGCACGTGCAAATCGATATGAAATTTTGAGATTTTCACGCATAAATCAAGAAATCGGCACGCGAATTTTGAGGTGTGCAAATTCATGTTTCATTCATATAATTTTAGTAGTAATAACATCATTAATATTATAATGTTATTATTATTATTTTAATTATATAAATTAATTAAAATAAAATAAAACCAAAAAAATCTTACCTCGTATCCGCCTTGACTTCAGCTCTAATCAATTCCCCGAAATCCCGTTAAATCCTCGGACGTCTGCTCAGGTCAATTCCCGTAAATTTTGTTGCTCGCCTCGATCGAATGCCACCGTCGTCATTAAAACAGAGCAGAAGCTTCGTGTTTTGTTCTTCGGTTCTTCACACGCGAACAACTCCCTGCTTCTGCATACCTACGCCTCTCTCCTAATCCCCCTCTCAATCAAACTCCTATAACTCAATCAACCTCCAGCCCGCCATCTGTTGAAGCCACTCGACCCAACCTCTACTTCTGTCAAAACCAACCATCCGGCCCCGACCCAGACATTCAAACCTTGCCAGAGCTAAGTGCTCTTGTCGCAACCTCACAAACCTTCTTCTTCCTCTCCACATACATCCGCACACAGCAGTCAAAGCCAGTCGCACCCTCCTACCTCAAATCCGAAAGCCAACTAACACCCAAATCTCATGATCTGAACTTCCCACACGAGATCCTGCCGAATACCTCACACCAAAGCCAACCTAGCACAAGATCCTGTCAATCCTCCAACTCCAACTGAAAAGCATCTGGCTCGCCTCTCCCAACTCTAGCCCATTCAAAAGCCCTCACTATCTTCTGACCCCTACCTTTCATATATATCAACCGATCCACTTAACCCCTCTGCCGAAATCTACCTGCTGCCAACCCTGCGCAGCCCAAAGCCCAAATAGCCCTCAATCAATCCAACCCAACATCTAAAGCCCCTCACATTCCAAACTCACAAGCCCACAACCCAAATTTCATCAAACCAGCCCACCCTCCTGCCCCCAAGGTCCAACATCAATCTACAGCTCAAGCCCATTAAAATCCAACAACTCAAACAGCTTTCACTGAAATCCCACCTACACTAATCCAATAGCCCCTCACTTAACCTCCCTCGCTCAAAACGACAGGTAAAATTTTAAGTTCTTCGTTATTTATTTATTTATTATTATTATTAACATAATTGCATATATATTTGTATAAAAAATAGTGAATAAAAAAAAAAGAGTTTCAAAAAAAAGAGAAAAAAGGGAAAAAGTGCTTATACATTTTGTCGACGTCGTCATCCCGTCACGCAGGTATAACGGTCCTCAAAGTCAAAAAACCTCAAAGTCTCGTTCTCGGCGTTCGTGGCACGCCGAGGATCCCCTATGCACATTTTTCTTAGCACGGTGGGAGAGAACTCGATGTAGTGCTTGCGGCGAGGCGGGCGAGCCTTGTGCACGCTATTATTAACGTGGAAGGATAAAAATTAAGTACCCGTTTGTGCCTTAGTGCCTGTGGGAAAAAACTGTGTTTTTAAAATAGGTACCCTGAAGAACCTATACACAACTTTCTTAGCGTGGTAAGATTACAGACTACGGCCGCGGTGTCACCCGACACTGTGTGCACGTCTTTCTTGACGTGGCGGGCAGGCTAAGATTTTGAAAAAAATTTCTAAAAGGGGGAGACGCCGGGAGCTGGCGGATTTTTCAGTGAACAAGGGACTTGATTTGAACAGTAGGGGACTTATAAATTCATAAATGAATTGGGGACTTGAACAATGCGAACAAGAGACCAAATATGAACTTGAACCAAACGACCAACGATAGGAAACCAGACTAAATTTTAAACTCTAAAATGCACGAATAAATTGAAAATACGAACGCTAAGTAATGATTCGGAGTGTTCTAATGAACATCAATGAACAAATAAAAGAATTATGAAGAGCAACATTTCAGAAATAATGCACTTGCAAATAGTGGAAGAATGTGATAATTTGCGTTCAAGTTATGGCCTAAAGTTCCCAAAAGATATTGGAAAATCATCATGTACATTGCAAATCACCTCTGAGGACAAGGAACTTACAAGCATAACTTATTTACAAGTAATAATGAAATTGTAGAAGATGTGACTTGATTACAACTTATGACATGTCCCTTTTGAACAATGACAATTAATTTGTAATGGCCATCTCAATCATGCTCATAAGCAAGCATATATAATCATAATGAATGGTGAAAGCATTCAATATGTTACGAACAAGGTTATATAATCTACGACGAGTGATAGCACCCAAAAAAAGCATGGGAAGATGTCGCACCGAATATAATCCATCAGCATATGGAAACCGGTGATGATTGGTAGCAGGCATTGAATACAGTAACATCTCTACTGCTCACAACCATGCAATGTCAAGCGAATAACAAACTATAGTCCCCTACAAACTCAGAAAATTAATGTGTCCACGAGCTAATATGCACAAAGAGATTGTTTATGAATATAACTTAGTCGGCATTCAACATCAACATGCAAGTAAACGCACTAAGCTATCTACAAATTATGATGGTAGACAAAGTGCAACTACGAAGAATATCCTGAAACACTGAGGAGGTATTGCAATAAACATGTTAACCTGCATGCAAGCAGTAACCGCAGAAATGTTGCATGGATGAGGGGTCCTTTACAAGCACACGGAAGTTGATGGAGAAAGCTCACCTGGTGTCCTAATTAGTTCTTTAAGGGAATTATTGGTTATAGAATCACATAGCAGAGGGTTAATGGGCTACTTTGGGGTAGCCAAAACCTTAGCTATTCTATAAGAATATTTTTTTTTGCCACATATGAAGAGTTGTAGAACGAATTTGTAGTTGGTGTATGCCTTGCAAACAAGCCAAATCTAGAGTGCAGCCCTATGGTTTATATATGCCATTACCTATTCGTAATGAACCAAGGGTGGATATATCAATGGACTTTATATTAGGATTACCCCGCACAAAAAATGGGAAGATTCAATATTTGTAATAGTTGATAGATTTTCTAAAATGACGCATTTTATTCCATGTCATAAAACTGATAATGCTTCAAACATTACCAATTTGTTCTTTAGAGAAATTGTGAGATTACATGGAATACTAGGACAATTGCAGATAGAGATGTCAAATTCCTTAGTATTTTTTGAAAAACTTTATGGCGCGCATTAGGTACTAAACTATTTTAATTTAGATTGCAAAAATAAGGCTGACTTTGTAAATCGTATTCATGAGAAGGCAAGGATTAATGTTAAGCAACGAACCAAACAATATGCTAAGTAAACCAACAAAGATTGTAACAAGTTACTCTTGGAGCCAGGAGATTGGGTATGGTTACATAAAAGGAAATATTTCCAAATAAAAAAGATCTAAATTACGTCTAAAAGGAGATTGACCATTTCAAGTGTTAGAACGCATTAATGACGACGCCTACAAGCTCAACTAGCAAGGACAAATCCTTCTCAAGAGGAAGGGAATGATGCATATTAAGCTATCAGTCAAGAAAGTTCAATTCAAATTACCATTGAAGAACCTACACGCGCAAAGTCACAAAGGAGGAGAAGAAGTTAGAGGACTGTCAACCCAACTTGAGGCCCACGAGGACCTAAAAGGGCCCGTTAATAATAGCCCAGTCAGATCATTAAATGTTAATCTCCTTCAAGTGATTGAATAATTGCTCTAATAGAATTAATTTTAACTTTTTTGTATATATTTTTTAATTTGGAAAATTGTAGGAGCTTTTATGCAAAAACTGTAAAATTTGTCTATTTAAAGGACTTGGGAATAAGAAAGAAGGGAGAACTTTTGGTTGATTAAATTAGTGAATTATTTTTTTCTTAAGTGCTGCTACCCATTGGGCTTCTCTTTGAGTCTCCAAGAATCCTTTCCTCCTCTTCCAAGTCTCAGCCAAGACCCCTCCATCCAATTCTTTCCAGCCACAAGTTTGTCTTGGAGTCTCCAAGATCTTCTTCAAGCCTCAACCAAGCATTTACTCCCTACATCTGCCCAACCTCCATTCCACTTGTTCTGCCTTGGCACTAGCAGTAGAGAAAAACTAAAGAACCACGGTGATTAAATTAAAAGAAAAACACTATTAAATTTTACATCTTCTCAAGTGCTCGAAACCAGTAGGTCCAATGAATGAATGCCCCTAATTTAATTATTAGGAACGTCCAACAAAGTAAGTTGCAGGGTGTTCTCAACATTATCATTCTCCCCATCGAAGAAAATAATCGCGATAACAGACAACAATTTTAACGACTACAAAAAAATAACAACAATTTGTTATACAAATAAAAATTAGTCGTAAGCATCAACTTGTAAAATTAAAAGAAAAAAAATACAAATTTAAGACATACCGCTAAACGAGCCCTTTTAGTATTTACTTTTATGTATTTTTTCATGTCTAAAATATTAGCTTTAAATTAAAAAAAAGACTAAACACAGTTGAGAATCTACAAAACATGATACATACCATTAAATAAATTTAATAAATGAGATATTTAATAGGACAGACTCAATGAAAATAATCATATATCCTTCATATTCATTATGACCCTACTAGCATCTTCCCTTACCCTAGATTCAACAATGATACTATCATATTCTTCTAATTTTGCAAGCAAATTTTCAACAGTTGTTTGATCAATATTAAACGAAAAAGTGCTAAAGTAAAACCAGATAAAACAGTCATTGTCTCCCGTTGAAGAAGACTTTTAATTGATGGCTATGTACTATCATTAGCAACATCTAAAATAGTTTTCACAAGCTCAAAAAGTGCATTGTTCAATTTTTCCTATATGAGAAATATACGAAAATAATAAGCACATCTTCTATGCAAATGCTCATCAAAATGGTCATAATCCCATTGATAAAATTGCAAAAAGGAATTTATTCTCCTTTTACAACTAAAAAAATTATTACAGCTACATCATACCTTATACAAGAATATGAGCTCAAATAATTTTGTACTACATATAAGAAAATGTGTTTATATTTCTTATACAGGAAAAATCGAACAAGACACTTTTTGAGCCTATGAATGCTAATGATAGTGCATGACCAGCAATTAGAAGTGTTCTTCAGCAAGATATAATGACTTCTTTATCTTATTTTGCTTTAGCACTTTCTTCGTTGATATTAATCAGACAACTGTTGAAAATTTGCTTGCAAAACTAAAAAAATATTATAACATCATTGTTGAATTTAGGATAAGAGAAGAAGGTAATAGAGTCCTAATGCCTATGAAGGATAGTGATGATTGTTTTCATTGAGTCTGTCTTGTTAAAGGTCTCATTTGTTAAATTTATTTAATAGTATGTATCATATTTTGTAGGTTTTAAATTGTGTTTAACCGCTGTTCTGATTCAAAGCTAAGATTTTGGACTAGAGAAAAATACATAAAAATAAATATCAAAAGGACTCGTTTAGCGGTATGTCTTGAATCTACATATTTTTTTTATTTCACAAATTGATGCTTACGATTAATTCATATTTGTATAACAAATTATTGTTATTTTATTTTTGCAATCGTTAAAATTGTTGTCTGTTATTTGCAATATCGCTTCGATGGAAAGAAGAATAATATTAACAACACCTTGCAACTTGTTTTGTTGGACGTTCTTAATAATTCAACTATGAACATTTAATCATTAGACCACCTGGCTTCTAGCACTTTAGAAGATGTAAGACTTAATAGCACTTTTCTTTTCATATAATCACTGTATTTTTTTAGTTTAGCTCATCTGCTAGTGCAAGCTATTTTTTATTATATTCACTCTAGCACTTGGAAAGATGTAAGACTTAATAGCGCTTTTCTTTTCATATAATTACCGTGTTTTTTTAATTTTGCTCCTCTGCTAGTGCAAGCTATTTTTTATTGTATTCACTCTCATAATGATTTATATATATTTGCTTTCTAGGTTCCATCGACAAAAATAGTAATTGCTCCAATCCAGTGCAAGTCATTGTGGTAGCAGTTCAAAGAAGAAATATAATTTATTGTGAAACAGGGTATTAGTAATCAGGCATATTTTGAACCTCAACTTTTCTTTACTTTTAATTTCTATTGATATCTTTCTGAAAATTAAAATTATAACCACTAGAGTACGTATTTCAGGAAACTACTTGGAACGACTAAATATCTTCTCCTTGGGCCATTGCTACCTCACTTATCTTGAGATGCTTTAATTTCATGACACGCCAAAGGAAAATTTCTTGATAGAAATCTTTTTTTTGGTAAAAAATCTTTCAAAAAGTTTACACAAAGGAAGGAATCCTAAAAATATTATTCGAGATTTATTTTCAGCAATATGCTCATTCTTTTCATCAAAAGTTTATTTTTTTTAAAATTTTCAGTAATAACCCTATCTTAATTATTGAGTGTGTATAGGCATTTAAGCCTTGTAGCCTCAAAAATTCAGGCAGATTGGAGGGGGATTTAATTGGGCAACATCTAAAAATTATCATTTAAGAACATATGATTCCCATGACAATTTCATGCAAATGAGCGGGTTATAAATGATTGATACTCAATCATGTTAAAAATTTTTATTTGAATGGACTTAACGAATGGTACATAGAGTCCTCACATAGACAAATTTTTAAGGCCCATGAAAAACATCAACTTATTGAAGAATATATTAGTGCAGAAATACCAAGTAGTTTATCTTCTCCAATAATCTTAAACTTTTATATTGAAAATAGTCTTGAACATCGTGAAACAAGAGCAATGAATTGAGATACATTCCACACATCAAAGAAGCAAATGAGAAAATTTTATGGAAGAAAAAATAGTTGTATTCCAAATGCAAAACCATGTTTAAGAAATAGGTGAAAAATGCCCAAGAGAATTTAAGCGGTTTAAAAGATGATGACCAACCAAGTAGGGGATTTTCAAGAAATGAAGGGCGTTATTTCCCGTGTAAATAAAATATGAGCTCCTTACAATTTTTCACATAAAATTTCAAACTAATTTGTGGCCTTCATGCCAGAATTAAGAAATTATTTGATGAAGATGCAGTATATTTCCATTTTAACAATAAAATTAGTATATACCCTAATTTCTTAAATATTTTTTATTATTATAACAATGAAAGAAAGAAAGTAGATCCATAATACTAAAGAAACAAGAGAAACTTGACCTTCTAAGAGAAACTTTGTATATTCACTCTCCTATTTGATTCTCTATTTTCTTACATACATGAGTTTTAAATGCCAACTAAAATATTGGTATGCATTCACTTAGAAAACATTTTTTTTATAGTTGACTCCAATTTCCGTCTCTTTAAGGTTCCAACACTATCATCAAAATATTCATCTTTTTCATCATAATTGTAATACAAATCAAGTTTTTAGTGTCATTATGAAATTATTGTGATGGAAATCATAATATGCGAGCAAGCTAAACAACCAATCAAGCAAAAGTTTGCCGTCAAACTGTTCAGTCAAAAAAGAATAAATAATAATAGTTCTTAGTAAGACCTGACTAATCACTCTTGAATATTAATGTCCAATACAAAAAGATATCATATGTATTTAAGTTATGTTGACCCATACACACCAAAACACGTGAAAAGAGGCAAGGATGGCGATTTAAGCAATGCACGCATTGGCGCAACGCGTCACTAGAAGGGTTAAACGACGTCTGATTGTCAAACGGACAATGTCGTTGCAATAAGGACGTCGAGTTTGAGATCGGTCCAAAGGGACGACCAACAGTCAAAATTGATACGCGACGTCGCTCAAACGACGTCTAATCACGAAACGGACTTCATCGTTGTGTTCGGAACATCGTCAATACTCAGAGATGACTATCAACTTGTTCAATCAAAGTCACACAAGGGAATCAGCATGGATCCCGAGGCAACGACGCACAATTCGAGAAAATTGACGAGCGCACCCAACCAACCTCTGATCGCAAAATGGATTACGCTGTTGCGATCAGAAGACCGACAGTAACTAAATGGGACTATAATTTTGTCCCATCAAATTTGCACGCGCAAATCGAAAAGAAATTTTGAAACTCTAGCGCACAAATCAAGAAATCGGTGCGCGAATTTCGAGGTGTGCAAACTCTTGTTTCATTTCTATAATTTTAGTAGTAATAATATCATTAATATTATAATGTTATTATTATTATTTAAGTTATATAAATTAATTAAAATAAAATAAAACCAAAAAAATCTTACCTCGTATTCGCCTCGACATAAGCTCCGATCAAATCCCCGAAATCCTATTAAATCCTCGGACGTTCTGCTAAGGTCTATTTCCATAAATCCCGTAGCTCGCCTCGATCGAATGCCACCCTCGTCGTTAAAAAAGAGCGAAAGCTTCGTGCTCTGTTCTTCGGTTCTTCCCATGCGAACAACTCCCTGCTTCCGCATACCTACGCCTCTCTCCTGATCCCCCTCTAAACTGAACTCCTATAACTCAATCAACCTCCAGCCCGCCATTTGTTGAAGCCACTCGACCCAACCTCCATTTCCGTCAAAACCAACCGTCAGGCCCTGACCCAGACATTCGAACCTTGCCAGAGCCAATTGCTCTTGTCGCAACCTCACAAACCTTCTTCTTCCTCACCACATACATCCGCACACAATAGTCAAAGCTAGCCACACCCTCCTACCTCCTATCTGCAAGCCAACTGACACCTAAATCTCATGATCCGAACTTCCCACATGCGATCCCGCGGAATGCCTCATACCAAAGCCAACCTAGCACAAGATCCTGTCGATCCTCCAGCTCCAACTGAATAGCATCCGACTCGCCTCTTCTGACTCTAGCCCATTCGAAAGCCCTCACAATCTTATGACCCCCTACCTTTCATCTATATCAGCCGATCCACCTGACCCCTCTGCCGAAATCTATCGACTGCCAGCCCTCCACAGCCCAAAGCCCAAATAGCCCTCAATCAATCCAACCCAACATCTAAAGCCCCTCACATTCCAAACTCACAAGCCCACAACCCAAATTTCTTCAAACCAGTCCACCCTTCTGCCCCCAAGGTCCAATAGCAATCTGCAGCCCAAGCCCATTAAAATCCAACAATCACTCAAACAGCATTCACTAAAATCCCACCTACATTAATCCATCAGCCCCTCACTTAACCTGCCTCGCTCAAATCCACGGCTTGATCAAAATGCCAAGGAAAATTTTTTCTTTGTTATTTATTTATTTATTATTATTATTAACATAATTGAATATATATATGTATAAAAATGGTGAATAAAAAAAAGAGTTTCAACAAAAGAGAGAGAGAGAAAGAATGGAAAATATAAAAAAGGGAAAAAAGATATTGCTTATACATTTTATCGACGTCGTCATCCCATCGCGCAGGTATAACAGTCCTCAAACTTAAAAAACCTCAGTCGCGTTCTAGGCGTTTGTGGCACGTCGGGGACCCCTTACACACGCTTTTCTTAGTGTGGTGGGAGGGAACCCGATGTATTGCTTGCAACGAGGCGGGGGAGCCTTGTGCATGCTATTCTTAGCATGGCAGGATAAAAATTTGCATACACGTTTGTGCCTTAATGCCTGTGGGGAAAAATTGTGTTTTCAAATTAAGTACCCTTTAATACCTATACACACCTTTCTTGGCATGGTAGGATTGAAGACTACGGCCGCAGTATCACCCGACACAAATTGTGCACGTCATTCTTCACATGGCGGGCAGGCTAAGACTTCTGAAAATTCCCCTAAAAAGGGAAGACGTCGGGAGGCTGCCGGACTTTTCAGTGAGCAGTGGACTTGAATTGAACAGTAGGGGACTTGTAAATTTATAAATAAATTGGGGACTTGAACAATGCGAACAAGGGACCAAATTTAAACTTGAACCAAATGACAATGAACTGGAAATACAAATTGAACCATAGGGAACCGGACTGAATTTTAAACTCTAAAATGCACGAATAAATTGAAAATATGAATGCTAAGTAATGATTCGGAGTGTTCTAATGAACATCAATGAACAAATGAAAGACTTATGAAGATCAACATTTCAGAAATAATGCACTTGCAAATAGTGAAAGAATGTGATAATTTGCATTCAACTGATAGCCTAAAGTTTCCAATGGATATTGGAAATCATCAAGAATATTGCAAATCACCTATGAGGACAAGGAACTTACAAGCATAACTGATTTACAAATAATAATGAAATTATAGAAGATGTGACTTGATTACAAGTTATGACATGTCCCTTTTGAATAATGACAATTAACTTGTAATGACCATCTCAATCATGCTCATAAGAAAGCATATATAATCATAATGAATGGTGAAAGCATTCAATATGCTACGAGCAGGGCTATATAATCTACGACAAGTGATAGCACACACAAAAAGCATGGGAAGATGTCGCACTGAATATAATCCATCAGCATATGGAAATCGATGATGATTGGTAGCAGGCATTGAATACAATAACATCTCTACCGCTCACAACCATGCAATGTCAAGCGAATAACAAACTACAGTCCCCTACAAACTCTGAAAATTAATGTGTCCGCTAGCTAATATGCACATAGAGATTGTTCATGGATATAACTCAGTCGGCAGTCAACATCAACATGCAAGTGAACGCACTAAGCTATCTACAAATTATGACGGTAGACAAAGTGCAACTACGAAGAATATCCTGAAACACTGAGGAGGTATTTCAATAAACATGTTAACCTGCATGCAAGCAATAACCGCAGAAATGTTGCATGGATGAGGGGTCCTTTACAAGCACACGGAAGTTGATGGAGAAAGCTCACCTGGTGTCCTAATTAGTTCTTTAAGGGAATTATTGATTATAGAATCACATAGCGGAGGGTTAATGGGCTACTTTGGGGTAGCCAAAACTTTAGCTATTCTACAAGAACTTTTTTTTTGCAACATATGAAAAGAGGCGTAGAACGAATTTGTAGTTGGTGTATGCCTTGCAAACAAGCCAAATCTAGAGTGCAGCCCCATGGGTTATATATGCCATTACCTATTCTTAATGAACCATGGGTGGATATATCAATGGACTTTGTATTAGGATTACCCCGGACAAAAAATGGGAAGATTCAATATTTGTAATATTTCATAGATTTTCTAAAATGACGCATTTTATTCCCTGTCATAAAACTCATAATGCTTCAAACATTGCCAATTTGTTCTTTAGAGAAATTGTGAGATTATATGGAATACTAGGGCGATTGTGTCAGATAGAGATGTCAAATTCCTTAGGTTTTTTTTGAAAAACTTTATGGCGCACATTAGGTACTAAACTATTTTAATTTAGATTGCAAAAATAAGATGGCTTCTTACAACATGCCATAAAGACAAATGGAGATATATATATATAAACAAAGTTACATATAACAACAAGTTGGCGATTCAAACAAAAATCCACCTCAATCACTTCACTAACTCATGCTACATAAACAAATAATCCATCTGATACTACTAGAGATAATGACAAAGAAAATCTGAGAGCAAATACCTCTCCAAACGTTTAAAATATGTTTTCCCCAATTCATCAAGCATTTGGAAACATAAACTAAGAAGGGACAAACTTATTCACTATAAAGAAAATCTATCACTGTAAAAAAAAAACATAAGACAAATAAACCATAACATCGCACATACTGCACCAACCCCTTTTTTTTTTCCTTTCAATGCCAAATGAGAAAGAAATATACATATTCCAAGCTTCAAGAATGCTAACAAAAATAGATAAATTCAGAACAATATCTTGGACTCAAGATCCATGAACAACAACATTTGAATCCTTAAGAGAAAGGAAGAATCCCATCACCATTCCTTCAACAAATATCGACATCTTCCATATCAACAAGATTCTTGAAGCAATAAAGAAGATATATATCATTAGATGCAAGAGGATGATATTTTGGGTAAATCTTCCAAGGGACCATCAAATCGCAACAATGACAGACATGAATCGCTCATTTCTTCTTCCACAAAGCCAAGAAAGAGAAGAAAACTAATAGAGAGGAAGAAATCTTTAAAGAGGAAGAGAAACAATGAGAAGTATACCTGCACAAGTGGAAGCCGACCAGAGGGACTTCGCACGCCTGGAATCGGACGGCTCGGCTAGGGCTTGCGAACGGGAGATGGGGAGAAGGACTGAGCGTCGCCTGCTAGGGACGGATGGCTAGGGCAGGTCGGCGAGCTTCCCTGGGGGTTTCGGCCTTGGACTTCTCACGCGAGAGAGAGAGAGAGAGATGGAGAGGCCTTGTGAACTGGGAGGAGTTCCGTGCGAATGAGAGCGTGGGAAGAGGAGTTCGTTTCGCGAATTAGAGGGGGGATCTTGGGGAGGACGGTTCAAAAGGCTCTAACCGCACATCTCTCTCTCTCTCTCATCTTAACCCAAATCAACGGCTTAGATTAAACATAATCTATTTACGATTTTAAAAGTAAATTTTTATTTTGAAAGCTTGAAAATTATTTATAAATTAATTAGGATGAAAATTAATAATTTAAATAAAATAATTATTTTGTGTTTAAATTTAAAAATAATAATAATAATAATAATAATAATACTAAACAATTTTAAATGATTAATTTTTATCAAATTTACGGCGATTTGATTTTGATTGAGTCAATGCAAACTGATTTAAGTCGACTTGTTTTAGAATCTTGGTGATGTTTTAATTTATACTATGAGCTCCGATGGTGTCTGATTTATCCTAAATAATATAGACTTAGTTCAAATTATTTGCGACGATTTAGGTCGAAGTAAGAGGCTGAGTCGATGCTATGTCAACAGGCATCCCCCTAAAGAAAATTCTATAGGCGATGTCTATGTTAAGTTAGAAAGACCTAAAAGCTAAAGATTGATTTAGGGAATTTGATCTCGAATAATAAGGTCAACAATCATTCCAATCACGTTGATGAACCATGAGAAGTATATCGAAGAAACCTACAAGTGTTTCGTCTATCTCAAGGAAGAAGAAGAAATGCTACTGATTTTGAGTGATTTGCAATAGGAAAATGATTTACAACAGCTGTTATTAAAGTATTAAAAAAAAACATAAACGCTGTTTTTTATTTGCCTTAGAAAACAATGCAAGCAACTCTGTCATTCTTTGCCTTAAGTGAAAGAAAACCAACTGGAGATTTCCTGATTTAAAGAAAGGGATATTTATGTGGTAATTTTATTCTCAATAGAAGAAGAATAGAATAACCTATCCTCAGCTCTTCGGGGGGAGAAACAAATTCCAGCAAACAGTTTAAGGAAAGGAAATAAAAAAAGCCCCTCTATCTTGGATATTTATAAAGAAATGGGGTTAATAACTTTCTCTTGATTTTGGAAATGGAAATGGGGAAGAAGAAGAATACCTTTGATTTTCCTCTCAAGCCTCCCTAGCTTGCTGACGATGAATCGCACGCACAGGTCTCACCCTCTCGTTTCTTGATCGCACCCACAGCTGCTTGCAAGGATGAAACACACGAATAAGAATGGATTGAATCGAATGCTTGTCCCTCTCTCGCTCTTCTTGATCGCACGCACAGATGAATCTTCCGAATCCCGCTCCGCCTGCTGAAGACCGCACGCACATCCGCCTGCCCCCTCTTGCTCGCGCCTGTATGAGTCGCACAAAATGGAATGATCGAATGGAGAAGAATCATCACCCTAACAGCCCTCTTATAACCTAATGTTATTAGGGAAATATAATTACCATCCTACCCTTCATTCTTGAGTTGATCTAAGAACTGATGTATATTGCTTGATTTTAAGAGGTTTAGGAGGGCTAATTTGATAGAAATGATTGCACTAAATCAAGCTAATTAGCTAAAGGCATTAAATAGCTTTCACATTTATTTGGTTAAATTTATCGGAGCTAATTGGATTTAATTTTAACTCAATGGCAAATTAATTCAATTAAATTCAGATTTTGGATGATTTGATTGGATCATTTAATCAGCTTGATGTCGACTTAGTTCAAGACGAGTTTGATTTGAATTGGCCAATGTCGTTAATATTAAATTGGGCTCCAATCGAGTTGAATCAACTCGATGTCTCTTGACTGAGCTTATTTGATTATAATCAGGTTCATTTTTATTAATTCAAGCTCGACTTGATTTTGTTTAAATGATTAACGACGTCGACAACAACGAATTTTTCTTTAAAAAAAATGAGGTCAACAATTGAAATTTTGGAGGGCAAAATTTGATAGAAATGATTTCACTAAATCAAACTAAAGGCATTAGATAGTTTTAAATTTATTTGGTTAAATTTGTCGGAGCTAATTGGGTTTAATTTTAACTCAATGGCGAATTAATTCGATTAAACTCGGATTTTGGATTATTCGATCAAATCATTTAGTCAGATTGACATCAACTTAGTTAAAGACATGTTCGATTTGAGTTGGTCGACGCCGTTGATATTAAATTGGGCTCAAGTCGAGTTGAATCTACTCGACATCACTTGACTTAGCTTATTTGATTATAATCAGGTTAATATTTATTAATTCGAGTTCAACTTGAGCTAGTTTAAAGGGTTGAGGATGATGACTACGAATTTTGCTTAAAAAAATGAGGTCAAAAATTGCAGTCCAATTTTGAGTTTCCTACAAAAATACGTCATTGTATTCTTCAATCACTGTGTAAAGTGGCATAATCACAAGACGATTTTAAAGGTCGAGCATTGGAATAGTAGACCCGTTGAGGAGATTTTGAAATCTATGCCAGCTAGTGTAGATGCAATATAGTGGGCTCAACTTGTAACTTTGTTCAAAACTAGAAGACCAAGTTAGTACTACAATTAAATTTACACTTGTTGGTATTTTAAGATCAAGTTTGTTTGAGTTAACTTAATCAATTATCACATGAGAGTGTAGCAAAAAATGGTGCTAATGCAAAGAAACTAACGTGTCCTCATACAATGGGGCATGTGAGTTTTGTTCACTGGCAGAGAGAGTCGATATGAATTTAAACTTGTATGATACTATTATTTTTTACCTTAGAAACTAATTATTGTACAATGAAATTTATTATTATAGTATATCAAAGATATATTGCAACTGTGGAAAATTAACAGAATGCATAAATATGACACCTGATCATCTGAAGATGTTAAGCAAAGATGTGTAATTTAACTTTAGTTGTTAGTAATATTATATTCATAGCTCATTGTTTATCTCAATACTTGACTAAATTTACTCAAATATAGATACAAATTTGTGACCTTCTTGCTGAGGAAGAGCTTACCCTTGAGATGGCAATGTGGAGGCGAATGAGATGATGTTTAGTATGGTTATGAGACCTGAACACCCTGACAGAGTTAGAACGCAAGGGTTTGGTGTAATTCCAACCCGATACTTTCCTCATAGCACCATTGAAACCGACGGTAACATCGAAAACAATTTTGGTCAGATGACAAGTTTCAGAGAGGTGATCAATTCATTAAGAGGGAATATGAGACAATTTATGCAACAATTCTAGCTGCATCACCCACCGCCAGGAAGTTCAAAATAGAATATAAACAATTAAAATTCTAAATTTAATGTAAATTATTTGATAATTAATTTCTCATAACTTTCATATTATTTGCAGGGATAGAATGATAACTCAACCGAAACCAAATGTTCTAGAAGAAAGAGCCATTTATTGTATTACCTTTAGTTTTTGAACTACAGTGATTGTTATCATGTTTCTCTTTGTGTAGCTATATTTTTATAGCAATTATCATGACAATGTTTTGTTTATGTTTATGATGAACTTATTATATTGATGTTTGACTATCATTTTAGAGTATTAAGTGACCTATCTGTTTAAAAGATAGGTGTCTTGATATTTAATTTGATTTTGCCGTTCTTTTTAAGTGTCTTATTAGCTTGATATTTTTGTTCAATACTCAATTTAGTCAACTCTTGTAGGTTGAAATAGTTTAAGATTCAATTGAGGATTTGTGAAATTATATATTTAATCCATTTGAACTTTTGTGCACTATGAAATTTGGCCTCTTCTCTAGTGTAGTTTCTAGTAGTTGCCCTTCATTTGTTCGTCGAGCTAGAAGTGAGTGTAGAAGTCTTTGCCTCCATTCTTATTTATTTGACATTTTGACTTTAAGTAGTTGCAATTCTTCGCTACTATTATTGTTGCAATTCTTCACATACTTGGCTATGTATTTTTAGCTTTCTCCAAGATATTTTTTTGTTAGAAATAACTTTAGTTACTTCTATAAGTCTTAATGAAGACTTGTGATATATACTCAATAAAAATTAATTTGTCCTCTAATGAAATTTCTAAAGCGATAGTTTGCTCATGAAGTTCTATGGTGTACTCCTCTTGCACATTATACTCGTCTTTGCTTTAATTGTTACCATCATATACACTTAGATATATTGTTGTATTTGTAGATGTTAAAATATGCTTTTAAATGTTCCACCATATTACCTACCTTCTTTATATCCGTCAAGGTTTAAAATGATGAAATAAGAAATAAAGGCCTTTTCTTTTATTAAGATGAGGCTGAGGCATAAGCCTCAAGTTGGATTGTGGCAAACTAAAATTTAAAAAAAAAAATCATAAAATTAAATCAAATTCATAAATATGCCATAAATCATTAATAGTTTAAATTAGTTCGTCATAATCTAGTACTCTTAATAAGAAAAGAAAATAAATATTGGTCTTAAATCTTATTCTAGTACTCCTAATTCTTAAATGAAACCAAATTAAAATTTGGCCTTGTGCCATGAGCATCTTGCTTAAGTGGGCACTTCAACTCAAACTTATTTGTTCTTTATTTCATTTATGCCTTCAAAAAGTTGTCTCTGTTTTAGGTTGCTTTAGATCTAGCCCATTAACATGATAGTTAAATATATCTTATTTAAAAATAAAAAGAATTGTGATCGACGAGGATGGTCACTAAACCACAATAATGTTGTAACATATCATTTCAATGAAATATTTTTATTTTGCATTATGCAAGAAGTGAAAAATGCTAACTAAATAGGTGATTGTTGATCATTCTCATTGATAAAAATATGTCTATAATGTAAATATAAAAATAACAAGATGTTAAAGATACTAGTATGGATTTGTTGAGTTTAACAAAATCTTCATTGATCAAATAAAGTCAAGTTCTTTTAAAAGGTTGTAACCTACAAAAGTTTATCTTAATTGTGACAGGTAGTTCCCATTTACAAGAGCAATGTAGCAATAAATTTTAAAAAAAAAATTTGAGCACTTGTGGGGATTTGTAGTTAAAACCGGCGAAATTCTATAACCAAATTTAATTTTTAAGCTATAGTAGTTGTTAAAATAAATTTCTCATTCATGCATCCATTACACCCTTCGATATTAATGAAGGAAATTAACTAGGGCTTCGTTTGGGACGATTTTTTTTCCTGCTTCTTAAAGCGGCTTTCTAGTACAAAAATTAAAATTTTTGTACTAGAAGCTGCTTTAAGAAGCAGGAAAAAAGCCATCATAAATCATATGCAATAACTCACAATTTTATCACTTTAACAAGAGAGGATATATCTAATTTCCTTTGTTAATAACAACAACAAATCCTCATTCATTCTTTTACTATCAAAACTCCCAAAACAAGAAAAGAATAAATGCAATAACTTGATTCGAAAGATGGAATCAATCAATCTAACCACTTAGCTTAACCAAAAAAGGGAAGAAGATTTCCTTGTATGGTTTTTTTTTAGTAAAATGTGAGAAAGAAGTGAAGGAGGGGAAGTAGAAGAACAATGTGGAAAAAGAAGATGAAGGGGATGTAAAAGAGATTAAAGATTGCGGGCATCGGCTAGGGCAGTAGAGGAGGCAACCTAGGGCAAGAATCAGCCGGGGTTTTCGGCTGGTCTTCATGTGAGAGGTCGGGAGAGGGGGATTCGGCCCTAGGGCTTTTGCGAACAGAGAGGCGAAAGGAGAGGGGGAGGCTGACTTGGGGGTTTTCAAATTGAGAGGACAAGAGAGAGGGGGCTCGACTCTTGGCGTGCGAATCAGAGAGAGATGGAGAGGGATGGATTGTGTGAATAGATAGGAGATAGTGGGGCGGTTCTTGCGAATAGATAGGGTGAGGTTGAACCGGCCCCAACCGAGCCCTAATCTCAAATTTCAAAAAATAATTAGATTTATTTTATATTGTTAGTATATAAAATTGATTTATATTATATAATAAAACATTGAATGAGGTTTTGCTTATTTCAACATTAAATGGGATAGCAAACACTTTACGGTAAATGCTACCATTTGAGATCATCATGATGTAATTATGCTTTAATATAAACTCTACCCTCTAAAAATAATGATAACTCCATTATTTGTGATATATCATCAGATATTTATCTTGATTGGGCACAAATCTCGAGCAAAATTGAGTTCAAAACTTCCGAAATTAAATATAAGACCATCCAAATTCTGATTTCAGCAAACTTAAAGTCGAAATGAACGTCTCGAAAAGAAGAATCCAATAACAACAAAATTGGTCAAACCCAAGACCAAATGGGCCCAAATCAAGCGTTCAAAGCATATTTAGAGATTTCAAAGCATAATTTGGATTACCAAATAAATTACAAAAGTGACATGCTTATATTCGAACCGAGCGCCTCGACGAGACAAATCCAACGAGTCCAAGATCACCGAATTATGATATCATTAAGACATTCAAAATGATGGACGAAAACAGAGCACCTCGACGAGACAAATCCAACGAGCCCAAGCCACGTATATTCTCGTCCGCAACAGTTTTCTGAAAATAATCTTAGTTCACCGACAAATCACTTATGAATATAAGATATAATATAAATTAAATAAAAAATTCATTGAGAGCATGCAATAGAAAAGAAATACATAAATAACAATTTATATATTTCCACTTTACAACATATAAATAGCAACTAACATATTTGTATATAATTTTCATCTTACAAAAATAATCTTTTGTGGTTAACAAATTTTTCATAAAGCTATCTTGAGGGGTGACTTGTCATTGACAATTTGTTAGATGATACCACAAAACCATCCAAAAACTATTAAGGTGCTGTTTGGTTGCCAGAAAAGAAAATACAGTGTAAAGTAAATGCAATGTAAAGTAAATGTAGTATATTCTGAGTACTTTGAGATTGTTTGGTTGTCTGTAAAGTAAACACAGGAGAAATATTTCCCTTGTTTGGTTAGGTATATCCAGAGTAAAGTAAAGCGGTATATTTGTAATAATTTTTTTTGTAATAATTTTTTTTGGCATTGTGAGGAGGTGGTGGCCGGCGGTGACTGGCGGTGGCGGTCAAAGGTGGTGGTCGACGGTGGCCAGAGGTGGTTGCCGGTGGTGGTGGAGGTGGTGGCCGACGGTGGTGGCCGGCAGTGGTGGCCGGCGGTGGCGGTCAAAGGTGGTGGTCGACGGTGGCCAGAGGTGGTTGCCAGTGGTGGCGGAGGTGGTGGCCGGCGGTGGTGGCCGATGGTGGTGGTCAGCGGTGGCCAGAGGTGGTTGCCGGTGGTGGCGGAGGTGGTGGCCGGCGGTGGCGGTCAAAGGTGATGGTCGACGGTGGGCAGAGGTGGTTGCCGGTGGTGGCGGAGGTGGTGGCCGGCGATGGTGGTCAAAGGTGGTGGTCGATGGTGGTTAGAGGTGGTTGCCGGTGGTGGCGAAGGTGGTGGCCAGCAGTCGGAGGTGGCCGACAAGGAGTTGCAATGCTCTTGAGTTTGCAATGTATTTAGAAGTCGCCCAAATCGGAGGAATTCTAAATGCACCAAAAATGAACTAGAACAGAATACACTGCATTTGTTTTACTTTACGTTGAATTTACTTTTCATCCAATCAAACACCAAAATTCTCAAAACCCCTGCATTTGGATTACTTTACACTCTAAATGCAGCAAACCAAACAGCCCCTAAGCCTAACACAAATGTTTGATTTGTAGGAATAGGAAGAAATGCAACTGCATTTAACTTCATAATTTTATGTTTGGTGACTGAATTTAATTAAGTACAATTTCATATTCATAATTCATTTTATGCAAAGAAGCAGGAAATTTAAAAAAAAAAAGAAGAAGGATAGACGATAGTAAATAGATTCGAGCTTAAAACATATACCAGATTTTGCGAATAACAATACTGAAGACACAATCGAAGAGTCAATACTCAATATATATGAATTACATTTCCAAAAAACGCAACCTTTTTGATCTGCATCACTTAACAGCTCTGCTTTTTTGTTAGCTTGGTGCACAACAAACTTTTCAATTGGTGGTATTGTTTTTACCTCGATCATTATTAATCACAATTAGTCCGTGTGCAAAACCACTATAAGTATGCTATAATTGTTATAAAATAAAAAAAATGATCCTATTTAAGTCCAAATGAGCCAACATCAAGTACTCGAAGTACCATTAAAATTTTAAATAAAGTAATTAAAGTAATTTAATGATCCCAAATTTTTACTTGCTTACGATCAAATTGAATGTCTTGACAAGAGAAATCTAATAAGCCTAAGATTATTTAATTTTGAGATCATTAAAGCATTCACATACTAAATAAATTATATATCATCGAAGAAATCAATGATTTATAAGATAGAGTGTGTTTTTTTTTTGGCTAAAGTTTCTTATTACTACTCTAAAAAACTATAGACAGACTCCCATTTTCCATATGAAATTAGACAAACTCCCATCTTCAACACCAAGGCTGAAGCTACTAGCTTCGCCACCTGCTATCACTCACAACCTCGATGTACACCATTATCAACAAGGTCGACGCACAATATCAACACCAACTTTATATTCCAACATCAACACTAAGTTTATACTAAGCTTTTTAATCCATGATCTCCTTTTCACAAATGAAAATGACCAGACAAAATAACAAAACAATCTCTTCGAGATAGGGGTGTCAAAAGTTGACACGACCCGAAACCTGACCCGGACCCGACCTGAAAAAATCCGGGTTCGAGTCAACCCGTTTGTAAAACGGGTCGGGTCCAGATTTAAATTTTTGACCAATTTGTAAAACGGGTCAGGATCGGATTGATCCGAAAGCCCGACTTTGACCCGACTAACCCACGTGAATTGAATGGTGATGAGTCCATCTGGATGCGTGACTTCTCGCGTATCGCCTCCTCCAGCCTATCGCAACTTTGTAAGACTCGCACGGCCCGCCTGGCCGCCTCCTCCGACCTACCGCACGACCCGCACCCTCCAACGTCCGACCTAGCATCCTTGTTGAGTCAAGCAGTCGGCCACTCAACCTCACTCGCTCAGTCGCTCACCGCCTTCTCCGCCTCACACGAATGTCCGACCTAGACGTTCGAAGGAAGGCGGAGTTTGTTCTCCGCCAGTGCCTGCATTCGCCCAGGCCCTACCGTCGGCTGCCGCAGAAGTTCGCTTAGGCCCGAAGCCTTGCCTCACCGGCTCAACGCCTGCATTTGCGGTTCCCCCAGACCCTCTCCGTGCGACTAAGCGACTGTGCCGTTTAACTAATGGGGTTCGCAGGTCGGATCGGATCAACCCGGTAACCTACGCAGGTCGATCCGGGTTGAAAATTCTGACTCATTTAGCTAAACGGGTCGAGTTCAGGTCAACTCATTTATGTTCGGGTCAACTCTGGTTGAACCCAAAACCGACCCGTTGACCCGAATTGACACCCCTACTTCGAGATAACTATGAATATTCAAGGCTTATTTAACTTCCGTATTTAACCCATTCACTTTAATTTATGCATACAATATTGCATTAATACATACCCTAATCACAGAAAGGACATCATTTACAATAAGACAAAATGCACTACAAAGGTTTCATTTGAGATGACTTTCTTACTACTTATTAAAGCAATTTTTTAATACAAAAAATAAAAATTTTATACTAAAAATTTATTTTAAAAAGCAATAAAAACACCCTTCCAAATGAAGCCTAAGAGAATCAACACGAACTAAGAGAAAAAGAAAAGGGGAAAAAAAATCAACACCAACTAAGAGAAGAGAAAAACTAAAAACAAAAGAAGAAAGGGCAAAGCGATATTTTGTACAACAATATTTTCATCAATCATTGTCATTTATAGTATTAATGCAAAAACCAAGAACTGGTTGCTAATTTCATTAAGTCATGGAGCCATTTCACCTGCACAATGATTTATCATAGCCATCTAATTCTCCTAAATCAAATGTAGAAAGAAAATGCTAGATTCACTGCCCTTTTAAATTTTTTAAAATATATGAAACTCATTAATTACTAACCCAAATGCATAGAATTACTTCATTACAAAGATGACTCATTCCAATAGTTATTCCAGATAAAAAGGAGTTATAAAATCATGAATTAAGGTTAGGAGAGCAACATAAAATCCTGAATTATGATAGGGGAAAAAGAAATAAATAGTGAAGATAGCTTTCATGAAATAAACTAATCAAATTTAAGAGTGCTGAAGTTTTAGAATAGTAAAGCATAAACATTTTAGTTCTAAGCATACGTAAATCATAAATTTAATTAAGTGCTGAAGCAAAAAAAAAAACAAAAAAAGCACTGATAAGTATGAAGAGCTTCAAACAATACACTTGCATAAATTCAAGAAGAAGCATCCATAAACCTTTCTATGAAAAACAAAAAATATGTGACAGTGCAGTAATTTATATGTAGACGGGAATAATGTGAATAAGCCCAAGCTTACAACATCTGATAAAAATCAAACCTCCTTACAACAAGATCAACAAACCGATACAACTTTGGCCTAGAAAACACGACCAATGCTAAAAATACTCTCCTAAAAATGGGAGGATCCTTCACAACTATTACGTGATGTAACACCTTGAATCTGGTCAGTTCCAGCAAGTGCTTTAAGCAGCTTGAAGATCTCTCTGGGAAAGCAGGTAGTGCTCTTTCTAATGGCTTAAGAGAAGAGGCAAAATCACGCAATAAAAGACCAATGAGAATATACTCTAATAGCAGCACAAGTTACTCACTCCAACCGCTGTTTTACTGGGCTCGTGTATTCGACACCACTGTCTGAAGAAGTTACATTAGATGATGCAGCTGATGATGCCGAAGTATTATTTACACCATTCGGGAAACTCATTGAATCAAGCTCAGGATTCCTTCGGGTATCTGAAGCTGTAGGTCTTTGTCCCTCATCTGCTAATTTCTTGAGGAGATTCATTACAGTTGGAAGAAACTTTGTGGATAATGAAAGGATCCCAGGAAGCTGTATCGTTAAGCATACGATAAAAATTTATTAATAGAAAAACAAAAGGATGCACCCAGGTTAAAAAGAAATCATTAGCATTTCAATTATCTAAATAACTCACAGCTCCATTTCGAAATTCGCCTGATATGTCAAGCTGGACCCAAAGGGCCTTGCCCAGAAGAAATGCAACAAAGATGAACCCAAGGTACAAAGGATTTCTGATAACAGGAACATGAACAGAATATTTTGTTACATGAATAGAATATTTTGTTAAACGTGATCAAAGTGATAAGACTGTCAATCATAATTCATAGCAGGCCTTCAAAAAATTTACCTTAGAAGTGTCATAAATTCATTGAACCCCAAGATAAGCATAGCAGCAATGGCCCAAGGAGGAGGCAGCCAATTATTGTTCCTCTTGTTAGCTTCCTGAAATAAGTATGCATGTTTAGGCATAAAAGATGTTGCATTGCAGTAAAAGGTGTGAAATTTTTTTTTAAATATGCCAAATTAAAGTAGGAATCTACTGCAATTTATAATTGCATTGCAAAAAACTGTCCTTATTAACTGAAGTATGTTTTCATTATATCAATTAGAATAAACTGTTACTAATCTGATAGAGACTCTCTAATGTGCCATTTTGAGAAATTATGAATAGAAACAACATTCTGACGAAGAAACATGTAGGCATATATACTCTGAAAAAAATGTTCAGATATTCTAATATAAATTGTACCAAAATATGTTTAAAAATCACTGAATTTACTTAAAGATTAATACAAAACGTACTCTATAGCTAAGACTAATCTCAAAACAAATTCAATAATTTTTAAACTCACCCTCATATAGTTTATATTAAGAGATCCTAACATTTTTTTTTTTTCTTATACTAACACCAATGAGCACTAGAGGTCGTGTTGCCCTCAGCCTTTTCAGCTGCCACAAAATGGAATACTAGGGGTTCGGTAAAAAAAAACAAAAAAGTTCAGCAAGTAATCGCCCAGAAACTCGATGATTTTAAAAAAAGCAACATACAATTGATATTCCAATAGTCTTTTTTTCTATCTATTTAAGTATCAGACAAATGATAGCGCACCGTTATTAAACAAATAGGTTTAGGAGAGGGCCAAACTGAACAGAAGGCAGGGAGAAGATACTAAGATACGTCACATAAAAAATAACTCTCATTCAACACGCATATTAAACATTAGGGCATCAGTACTCCAATGGCTATATTTTAAATTTTCATAAAGATATCAATGGAAAGAAAATGTCAAGAAAAGTTGAGGTTCAAAAAACATGCCTGAGCAGCAATAGCCTGTGTCACAGTATACTCTGTTTCTGCCTTAAACTGTCTCCACAATGACTTGCACTGAACTGGCGTAATTAATGTTCTTGTTGATGGAACCTAAAAAACAAATATAGGGATATCAAGTGAATACGACCATGAATTGAATAAAAAGACAGTTTATATAAATGATATATTATACAATTTAAGTATATTCAAGGACAAAAAAAGGAGTAAAGACCACAGTACACTGAATTAGTATGAGATCTGCTGACGTACACATTTTCTTTTGCAGCAATACATTTTCATTTGGTAACTGAATGATTAGACAAAGTAAAAATGACCACATAGCAAACAACAAGAGCAACCTATGCAAGCTATCACGTAACAAAAGTAACCAAGGCAAAGTGAACAAAGAAGTCTTGCTCATACAATTAAGTCTAAAATACAAAGCAACCAAACACCTTTGGAAGAAGATAGACCTAGTTCACAAAGCTACAAATAACTTGCACTAGCAGAGGAGCAACACTGAAGTATCATGCAAATGCTCCAGAAACTAAATGGTGAAAGATGAAACACGTTCATAAAAAACTTCCATATACGGGAAATAAAATTCTTACAAAGTGAATCATTAAAGAACCAAGTAAATTATATACAAAGAAAAGGCTATGAAGTTATACATCTTCCCACGTATTGGAAGCCAATGGGTCCAATGACTGAATGCTCCTATTTGAAGTTGAACTATTAGGAACATCCACTAAAGAAAGTTGAAGGATATTCTCAACATTATCCTTGTCCCCATCTAAACGAATTGCAGCAATAATAGACAGTAACTTTAAGGACTGCAAAAATAAAACATTTCGAAATACAATTAATAATTAACCATAATCCATAAGCATAAACTTGTGACATAAAAAAAAAAAAAGGAATGCAAAATCAGGACTCATACTGCTGAACGAGCCATTTTGGTGATTGCTTTTATGTCTTCTTTTCCTGTCCACAATCTTGGCATTGAATCAGAATCACGGCTAAACAATGTTGAAAACCTGTAAACATGATGCATACAATTAAACAAATTAAATAAATGAGACCTTTCACATGTAAGACTTAAAGAAAATAATCATCACCTGTCCTTCATATGCATCAAGACCCTCCCAGCTTCTTCCCTTGCCTTAGATTCAACAACACTTCTAGCATATTCTTCTAGTTTTGCGAGCAATTTTTCGATAGTAGTCTGATCAATATCAAATGAAGAAAGGGCTGAAGCAAAATCAGATAAAGCAGTCTTTGTCTCCCGCTGAAGAAGTCTTCTAATTGATGGCCACATATCATCACTAGCAGCATCTAGAAGAGCTTCCACAGGCTCGGAAAGTGCCTTATTGAGTTTTTCCTGTATGAGAAATATAAGATAACAATAAGCACATTTTTTTTCTATGCAGAAGCTCATCAAGAGGATCATAACCCCATTGATTAAATTACAATGGATAAGAAATTTGTCCTCCTACCACAACTAAAAATTTTATTATAGCTACATCATACCTCATAGAAGGACGTGAGCTCAAATAATTTTGCCTTGCGAACTGAAGCAACATACGCATCTATATCACGCCGAAGTTTCTCTCGTACTTTTGAAGAGTCCCAAGTTGCTTGTTCAATGTCTGCATCTATATTTAAGCATTTGATCCACATCAGCATTCTTCAATTATCAAATCATAAGTAGGCTAAACAAGAATTACTAAGAAAATAAAAGAACTAGTTAAAAAAACATAGAAAAGCCTCAAACTCTCGCCTAAAAGACAAATTAATATATATTTTGCCAATCACTATTTAAGTGTGATGCTTGACAAATTTCAGTATCTTCGCATCTATGAAAAAAAAAAAAAAAGCCCTTCCATAAACAACTTGAACTACCATTCCTATCTGGAGCACAAGACTATATACATGCCAGTACATGCATGCCCCTTTAAAGGCTTTGAAAAGCAGCAATTACCCAACTATGAACCATAGCACTAGCTTGTTCACACCTACTATACCAAGAATGCATTGAGATAAAATCTCCATGAATAGAATGCTTCCAAAAATATGGAGGAAAAAAATAAAACATTAAACAGGTTGCATCCATTCATTCAACAAGACAAACCGTTGTGATAAAGAATAGCTCAAGAATCTAATCAAAATTTCTAACTAGCTACCTTTGCAGCCTTCATTGAATTCAGACATGAGAGACTGAGTGCAATCATTAGCAGCAGCCGCAAATCCTTCCCCACTTTCTAGAGCCTTCTCAAATCTAGCTTTAAAATCTTCTAAAGTTTTGGATCTTAGGTGCCCCAACATGGAATGGTAAGCAGGTTGAACAAACTGCAGTTACAAAACTTAAAAGGCATTATATAATAATTAAGAATGCCAACTTGGGTCATAATACAATTTGCAAAACCTGCACAACATTTTCTAAAACAAAGATTTTTCTGTAACAACATGACACAAATATGCTTTCAAACAACATTTTTGTGATAGTACCTGAAGAAGTTTTGATTCTAATTGTCGTCTCTTTGAGGTTCTAACACTATCATCAAAATATACAGCTTCCATATCATAACTGTAATACAAATCAAGTTTTTAGTTCAATTATGAAATTTTTGTAATGGAAATCATAATATGCGAGCAAGCAAAACAGCAAATCAGGAAGAAATTTTTTTTTCAAACTCTTCAATAAAAAAAGATAAAATAATAGTAGTTGTGGGCGAGATATCCTGATTATTCATTCTTGAGTATAAATGTCCAATACCAAAAGATATCATACGTATTTATTTTCTTGAATTTTTTAGAAGGAACTCAACTGAAGATAGCCACCAACCATAAATACATTCTTAATCATCCTTAAGCATAGAATTACTAAATAATACATAAAGAATTTCAAAAGACTTCCAAATTAATTGCTATTAATGGCTCCCACACAATTTTTTTCAATCTTACGTTCTAATACCATCACGCAATCTTTATATCTAGTCAAATCCCCCTATGACCTACCAATATTTTATAACAATAGGCTAAAGCTAAGTCACAAGATAAACACAAATGTAGACATGCACATTACCAAATTTTTAAAAGATAAATTTCCATAAGTTGAAGGGGAGGGAGCAAGAGAAAATATTCATAGATAGCTCAAAGATTGTGTTTGTCCTTATACAGGCAAAATAAGTAACTTTGAAAAGTTTTTAAATTTTCAAGAGCATAAACCAACATACTTATTCAAATCTAATCTCTTTTTTAAAATAAAGATCAACATTTTATAAAATAGCAACCCTACATACGAGAAGCATTAACCCTTGTAAAGATTTAAAAAGCAGTTATCATTAAATTTATCCGTTAATTTGCCAATAATCACCTAAATATAAGCTAAATCTTAAATCAAGAAAAATGAAACCTATGTGATGGTTTTCACTAAATTTATCTTATTAGCAATCAATGATAAGCAACAAAAGATATTTTTCACATTGATAAAACTAAGAATGCATACCCGATCAAACAATTCTCCAATATAGAGCTGAGCTTCTTCCCAAAACCTGGAACAACGCCATTTTGCACAGCCTCTTCAAGGTGGCGCCACTCCTATCATAATGCTCAAATGGATAGTGATGCCAAAAACATGCCACATACTAGAAACTAAATAGAGAGAAATCGTTAGCCAACTACCTCATTATCAGCAAAAGAAGCAATTTTCTCATTTGCAATTTCTTCACAGCGAACAGTGGCAACCATAACCTACACTAGGACAACAACATAATTAAATATTGCTATATCAAAGTAAAAAAAAAAACACTCACAAGTCATAAACTAACAAAAAAATAAGTCATCACCTTGTGGGCAGGTAAATCAAGATCCTTGTTCTCTTTTATAACTTTCCAAATTTGTTGTGCACTAAAGGAAAATCCTGATGCAGGAATAACACCTCGTCTGTCCCCAGCAAGCCCGCCGGGAGCAATAGAATGAAAAAACCTTTGCCTTAGATTTGCAACCTGCAGGGAAAATAACAACAAAACCATAAGTATGCGTAAATTAAGAGCAAGAATTAAGTTTTTTTTTTCTTAAACAAGTTGCATATTGCAGGCATTACAACATATTAAATATTATAGTGTATCGAGAAAATAGGGTGGATAATGGACCGTTCAGCTAAGCTTGTAAGAAAAAAAAGGTCAGATATTCGAGGGTTCCTGGAAAAACTTCAATTTTGTCCATCAAACTATACCAACAGCCATTAAAGCAAGGGATACACGTCCTACAAAAAGACTATTACGTCCAGTTTGTCCTAGCAGAGAAAAAAGAAGAATTTGAGATCAAAGTAGCACCATATCCTAATAAGTTCACCTAGACAACTGACCTGAACATTTCCCAAGGCAAACACACTGTTGCATGAAATATGAGTTCTTAATGATGCAACCTGGATGGAGACCAGCTGCACCACTGATTGAATGAGTACATAGTAGGTAAGGGGTTAGTCTTCTTCAACAAATTGTTGAGGGTCACTGTAGCCTCTGGGGAAATCAATTTTGATTGACAAAGAAATCTAAAATCTTTCATGCATGTTTGATTCAATATAGCACACACGCCATATATGAAGCCTGGAATGCCTGGGTGACATTTACTGTATACATTTTCCATGTTCATTTGCACTTTTGATGAAACTATAGATGATTAAGTATTGGTTCAGATTATATCATGTAATCAACAAAACGAACCATCAATAATAGAGTATTAATTTGCCCTTATTGCCAAAAGGATGGGGGAATAATCATTGTTAGCATGCTAGCCACAGAATTTGATGAAAAGAATATCAGTGCCAAATGTAAGAAACCACTTTAATATTTCCTAATACCATGCTTTTTCATCCTCCTTACATTTTAGTTCTTTTCTTTTTATCCTTGCTAATGTTCATCTTCTATTGTTGTAGTCACTCATATTTTACCTTTTCCTATTCTTCATTGCTCTCACTTTTCCTCCAAGCAAACACATACTCTTTTCTTTTTCTTCACAATAGTTTTAATCACAAATTTCTTACAATTGGCAACTTCCAAGCACCAACCTCAAATCCCGACCAAAAAAAAAAAAAAACAGAACTACCATGCACCACCGCTCAAACCCCAACAACTACATTCAAAAGAGAAAAACACACAAAAGGTGCGTGCATACACATGCTAAACAAAAAGGGTTACATTAGCAATAAGGTGAAGAGTTCTGGGCACACAGTTCACCAAATCTTCTCAATCTAATGGATTATTGAAAGCTGCAGAAATTATCTCGTTTAGATCAAATTACATTGGCAGAAGTTCCAAAAAACTACTAAAAATCAACTCTTTAAAATTTTCTTCGACCAAAATCTTTTAAAGATGTTCCATGATCTATTCACAACCTTTTTATGTTACACCTAGGTAACAGAATAAGCAGTGCCATTGCATTTACCCGTAAGCATCTATCAGCAAAGGGTAGTGGCATTGACCAAAAATTTAGAATTACAATAGGTGCATAAGTATGTGATAATGCTGGAGTTAAATCCTTTGGCCTAGTACATTCCAAGCATATGACAAGTTGGAAGCTGTGGTCCCCTACTTATATGCTGAAGTAGAGCCAAGAGAATTTTTCCTAGACCCACACAATTGGGGTTCTTCAAATGCATGACTTGGTTAGGATGCTCAGTACCAACTATCTCACAGTTTATGATGGTCATGATGATCCCAACAAACAAGGTACAAGGCACAGGCATATTTTGATAGAAAAACCCCATTCCACAAGACCAAAGAAATGAATCATAAAGGGAGGCTTTAAAATGCAATAATAAAATGGAAATTTACCTGCTCCTTGAACTGTTCTTCCTTTTCTTCAAAACTTGAAAGGGCAACAACTTCTACCTATGGTTTGAAATAGACCCAAATGAAGAAGAAAATACATTATATCCACTATAGGAGAAAGAAGATACCTCTTATATCAATGTTTTTGCAACTTACATTAAAAAATTCACTAAGTGGAGTATTTTTATGCTCTAGCGGTTTTTGAACAGAATCCCAAATCTGTAACCAAAAAAATTGAAAGCATGCTAAACAATAAATAATATAATGAATACATAAAACATAAGACAAGCAACAAACAGCACATACCTTTTGAATATCTTCCCTCAAAATAGGTTCCAAGTTTTCTAGAGGGGTCTACCCATGTAAAGACAAACATGCTCAGTATTTCCAAACAGAGGGAAAAAAAAAACTTTTTCTAAATATCATAATAAGCATCCATAAAGATCATATCATAGAAACCACCAAAATAATTAAATATCACTTACTTTAGTCTTGTCACGTATGACAAAGAGTAAGGTTGTTTTACGAGGACTAAATAACCGCATCATGACCTGTTAAGAAAAGCAGCAAGGTAACTTTAGGTGAAAACTACAGCAAATACTACCATTCCATCAGAGAAAGAGCCAGTGCTTACTTGGAATACAGTTTTTAAAAGAGGTTTGTTAGCAGCTTGCTCACGTCCAATATCATGACACCACCTGTGGTAAGATCATTACAAAATAATCATTGATGCCTCATCAGATAAAATAAATAGATCAGAAGGCTTACATATTTATCAAAACTATATCTGAAACTGCTAAAGCAAAAAGAGCACTCTGCTTCTCAAATGCAGTATCATCCTGAAAAAGGATAGAGATCAAAGTTACAAGTTCAGTGTTTAAGGAACTGCAAGATGGTGGGAGCAATTTAGACGCACCATGCACAACAGACATTAGAAACATACTAAAGCAAGTTTTTACTGCTTGTATGAGAAGCTAAGCCCATAATGCTAGCTAGGTTTTTTATTTAGACTTTGCAATTTCATTCAATTCAACATCTCCAACAATGTGAGATAATTTATTAATATACGCGCAGTATTTTGTTCAACATAAATCCAAGAAATGAACTAATAAAGTAAAATTCTTCTTGCAGTGGCATAAGGTGCGTTATTCTGTTGATATCAAAAACTAACAAATTCACATATTATATATAACCAAGTTTAGCGCATTATGATTGTGTGTCAGCTTTGTTAATTATTTGACATTGATTAATATTTTACTTTGCTTATAAAATTATAAACACACCAAAGCTCATTGATACACTTTGTTTTGATTTTTAGGAACACGGAGAGGTTTGCAAATCTATGGTGAACAAATCTTGTAGGAAGATTTGAAAAATGAGAACATGTAAATCACTAAGAAAGATTTAAATAATGTGCAATTAGCACATTGAACATTCAAAAGTAAATGTAAAAAATGATACTAAAACAAATGCTTTTTAAGTCCACTTGAAAAAAAAAATTATGCTCAGAAGAGTCAAATCTTAAAGCTACCTCTCCTCGCTCTCTTCCATCAGAACCCTCTAAATCCATGATAATAGTACAAGGTTCAATATCCACGCACCTTGCCAGCCAAATTCCTTTAGTAGTTTGAGATCTGAAGTACAAAATAATAATAATAATAATAATAATAATAATAATAATAATAATATAAGGATCTATTCACATAAAAAATACATTTAAGTTGAGAAATATCAAGAGAAGCTAAGAACTTGCCTCCCCTTAAATGCATCCATCTCTCTGAAGTTGGTATGGAAAAGATGGTTCAAGAGAGTGCTCTTCCCTGTCGAAAAAGTGAAAATTCAAAATTTACACTTTCTGTACAGATCTAAAAAAACTGAATGCCAATAACCCTCCAGGCAATATTTGTCAAAAACAATACTAAACAATAGCAAAAGTTATTGCATGGCACAGGTATTGACAATTAAATA
This sequence comes from Dendrobium chrysotoxum, assembly GCA_019925795.1. Taxonomy (NCBI): domain Eukaryota; kingdom Viridiplantae; phylum Streptophyta; class Magnoliopsida; order Asparagales; family Orchidaceae; genus Dendrobium; species Dendrobium chrysotoxum. The sequence goes on from CM034313.1 coordinate 60,316,224, forward strand.
AATGCACCCAAAGAAACAATCAACAGGTTTCAAAACTAAATGATGTATCCATGAAGCTCTCGCAGTCAGAGCTTTGGGTTCATATACGCAAACTTACCCTTATATTTGCAAAAAGACAATTTCAATGACTCAAATCACAATGGAGGCAACTAAACATGGCTCTAGGGCTAACATCTAGGTTTTATAACTAGATCATAATAAAAAAATAATGCGACACAAGTGATTGAGGCTGCTTTCATTCAAAGGTAAGTCAACTGTCTCAACCTGCATGTTACCATCTATTCATCAAAAGTTATTTGTGTTGCTCTGCATTTGTCATAATGCCAATACTTACTGTATATTATTACTGTGTTTTGTGGCCCACAAGTTCCTAGAAACCATTGATATATGCATGTACACAAAAAGTTTAAAAAAAATTATATCTTAAGAAGGCAGATATAAAAAAAAACCTTATGCCACGCGTCATCAAAATTTTGAGACTTTTCATGAAAAGAGCACCTAAGTGATGAAAAAGGAAAAAAAGTCGATTAAAAAAATCACATCTAATCACATAGAATAGATGCAATCATGCAATTTATGCATCCATACAAGTGCTTATCAAAATAAAAAGCAGCACAAATAAAAGAAAGTACAATGGCTTGCATGATCGCATCATGGGTGAGTTGAACCAAAACCTGAGCCCAATTTAAACCCAGTTTTGAAATATGGGTAAGTTTTGAAGGGAGTGGATTGGCTCTATCTTCTTGAAATATCAGATATAAAGTCAGAGTTTTGTTATTGGCTATCTTATACGTACATGATAATTGACCAGGGCCAAATATTATAAATGCAAAATTATTATGCATTTGTTCTGTGCCAAAAATGATATGAAGTAAGCTAAGTTCTTTAGGGATGTTATTCGCAATGACCACCAGCTTCATCTACGCATATAATGAAAGAAAATAGTGATTCTTGAAATTAAAGTGAAGAATTTAAAGACATTCAATTAATAATAATATGTGATGCCTAAGAAATTTGTGAAGTGTTACTTTCAGAACAGGAACAAAAAATAGAAAAATTAATCTAAAGAACCAACCAAGCAACATACCACTGCTTTGAGGGCCCATTATGGAGACGACAGCATATGAAAGACCACATTCACCAAGTTTCACAGTCTTCATGAAATTCTCCATTCCAGAAACGTTATATAAGCCATCTCCATCAATTACTTGAGTAGAACAACTACTATCCCCCATATCTGTCACCAACATGACATGCACGTATTTAACAATAAGCTCCCTTCATTTTACCCACAATTGTACTCTATATGTACTCAGATGTGCAGTAAGTAACAATTAATTAAATATGATAACCAAGTCTACTGGCATAAACTTCTTAAAAGCAGAATCTAATCATATATGAAGCAAGCAAACTAGCAAGGAACTGCTTAATTTTTGGTGATCAACATAAAGCAATGGACTATAAAGTTAAGTTTAGAGCAACTAAAAAATAGAGAGAACAATGAAAAACAAATTATGAGAATAGTGTGATGTAAAGAAAATAAAGGAAAAAAAATAGAAGAAGAGCTTGAAGTTAACCCAAAAATAAAAAAGAGAGAAAACTCCAGTAGAGACAATGGATGAAAGCATCACAACAATATTTCTTAGTTGATCAGTTGATATTCATTCCAAGCATAAAATCAATCATTCATAACATTTTCCTTATCAAAATATGTGCCAGAAAAAGGAATATAAAATCATACTGTTTACAAGGGTATATATTAAGTAGAGAATACGAGATAAAAAGTAGGAAAAATAAAATTAATTTTGAATTACATGTCTCATAAATTAATTTTGTTGAGGAATATAATAAATATCCATGTGGGTAGACAAGAAAATGCTACATCTCTCTCACTACAATCGTAAGGGTGCTGCCGTTCTTCAACTTAGTTCACCACCAAATGTCTAAATATATCAATAAAGCTCTAACACACATAACTACCTTTCCTAGATATGGATATGACATGAACAAAGTTGTATGGGGCAATCAAAAGATAGATGGGTCAGTACATTTTATAATAACTCTCAACAAGTTCAAAGATAACATACACAACAAATTACCAAAAACTATGACACTAAATAAATATCATTTGCTAGTAAGTAAATGCCGTTAAAGCAAAAAGAAATGCCTTAAAACCTTAAGTTTTAGCTAAATAACATAAAATTAACACTAAATACATATCAGTTGCAAGAAAGTAAATGTCGTTAGAGCAAAAAAATGCCTTAAAACCTTATGTTTTAACAAAATAACATAAAATCACAAGTCATGAGCAAGATAGATGAATATATTTTAAACTAATTTGATACTCCAAAGTTCTTTTGGATTAATCAATAAGCAATATATTTAAAAGATTTAAATAAAGAAGAGAATCTTCATACAAATTACCTTTCTCAATGAAACTATATAAGGATTTATCTACAGAAGAGAATCTCAATGAAAATAATGTAAAAAGAAAGCATTAATTGGGATGGCTTATAGCATATCAACTAGAGGAGGATTCACTTTTAAGTTCTTCTAAATCAGAACTAGCAACATGTATCAAGGCTTATTAATGCAAGACACCTTAGAGTTTTCAAAACCAGCAATAGGGGAATATGTAAAATAAACACTCAAAAGATCAAAATTAATAGTCTGACTCTCAATTAAGCTGATATTTGCTCCCTTTTTATGCAAAATATGAATACATTAAACTCACTCCGCATGATAAATTAAGGGTCATCTAAAATCTAAAATATAACAAGAAATGTGAGAATGAAATAAAAACACAATTAAAAGGATTCACATCACAAAAAATAAAAAACAATCATAGCATAAACAAATCTCAATCACACAAGCAAAACGAATAACGAAATAGATAAATAAAAAAATGACCAACAATTAAAGACACTAAAGATGATTTAGGTCTTTCATCAGCACAACATGAAACTTCCTCATAAATTTGTCATCAAGACATGTCGCGCTCAAGAAAGTCACATACAATAACATAAGTTTGAAAAGACATTAAATTCTATTAAACATGAAATGAATTTTCACATGCTCTAGGGTCTTATGACTAAACCAAGAAAACTTGCAATTGTAACTTCACACAATCCCAGAAGTTGGCTAAAATACATCATTGTGTTAATATAACATACGGCAAAGTTGCATTATAGCATTTCCATGAACTTATACTTATCCATGTCAAAGATCCCAATAAGGAAAACATATTTTTTCATTGCCATTAACAAAAAAACCAAAGCCCAAGGCAGAAATCCGTCTAATGATAAGGAGGGGAATTAAAAGTTGCCAAGAAAAAGAAGCGGAGCCAAAAAAGTTTTAATAAAGATAATTCCATAATAGCCTCTTCTAAAAATAACCAATATTTTGACCATTGCTAGATGTTATGACATAACAAAGCAAAGAGTTGGAAACAATATCTAGAGCTCTTCCTGCCTCCATGAGAAGTTTAAATGAGATATCAATGGAAAGAAGATGACCACTGCAATGGACCAAAATCAAACATTAGAGTCAGTAAATCAACTAGACTCGAGCATTTTCATGATGGCATTGCCGAATAGGAAAGAGATCTATACAACACTTGACCTTGATGAGGGTAAGGGTTGTTCACGAAATAGATCCAAGTCAGGTTGATGCTTCTGGATATGCCATAGATGTGGTTTTGATGTAAAAAGCAGACTTGTAGCATGTGAGTCTAAGTTGCTAAAAGGTCTTTAGAAGAACTACCCAACATATGATAAGGAATTTTGGCTGACTCATCGAGCACTAAAGCACTGGTGACCTTATCTACTAAAAAAAACAAACCACTGTTCATACAAACCACAAGCAACTTCAATACCTCTACACTCAAAAGTTCAACAATTGCAACAGAGATAGTTATTGACATACTTATAGCAGTTAAACTAAGTCATCAGGCACTAGAAGGGAGTGGAGAGCAAGATGGTTAATATGTTTTCTTGACCATAGATGATCGTATTATTAATAAAATAAATGCGATTTTCTCAACATAAGAGAGAAGAATTGAATTGCCCCACTCCTTCAGCTTGATTCAATAGAGTGAACCAGCATCTAAGGGGTGTATGATTAGAAAATCAGTTGACTTACTAAGAAGGCGCATGAAATATAAGTTGAGAGGACTATAACACTACACAGAGAAACCAATTGAAGCTGAGAGAATTGACAAGGGAAGACGGACTCAAAAAAAAATTAACCCAATAGCCAATAACAATTAGGGTAAAGAAGATTGTTGTTGAGCAATTGTACTGTCAGTTTGGCTCCAATGGTATACAAAATCAATGCCAAAATTAGTATTGTCTTCTCAAAACTTGTAATCATGATTTCTTGCATTTTAATGCAACTAATATTCATTGTAATTCTAAAGGAAGTCAAAGGAGAGAGCTAAGGAGGGATCAATCAGATTGGACATCAAAAATTAAGAGTTCTCACAAAGAAACTTGGAGGATTAGATAATCAAAGAGAGAAAGGGGATTCGAGAAAGCAATATCTTCCTCCTCTGTATTTGCCTAGTTCTTCTACTAAAAAACATTAATTTCTTGGATTAAAATATCTTTAGGCAAATTATGTGAATCAAGCAATTAAATAATATAGTAATATAACACTATGCGTCCTATGAAATACTAATAGAGATCCATAATTAATTTGAAGGAGACAAGATGATACAAATTTTTAAAAGCAAAAAAATCAAGCAAACATTATATGTCTATATAAACATATAACCTAATATCCTTAATTAATTAAAGATCAATAGTGATGATTTAAACTAAGGTTTGGTTTGAGGCAGTTCTTCACTACTTTGCTTTTCAGACCGTTCATGTAGTTCTGTTTAGCAATAACTTTCTTATTGGTTTTAGAAATCTTTAGGGTAAGCAACTTTTTTAAAATATATCAAATAAAGTGTGGTCATTATAAAAAAAAGTTGTCCAAAATTTTCAAAATGAAAGAAAAAATAATGTACTAGTCACAGTAGCTTAAAAAAATGTTTTTATTATAACAGTTTCACAATTCTTTTTACAAACAGTAACAAGCATCCCAAACGAACCCCTAACTAGATAAATAAAATTTAAATTTCATGCATTTTTAAGACAAGTACTATTAGAAATTACTGAATAATTTGAGATATTGATGCAAACTAATATCCTACATAACATTCTTTTCATGCATTTGGGCATCAATGAACCAATATAGACCAATTTAGTTAGAATTGCAGAAACAATTTAATTAAAATTAAATCATGCTCTCCAAGTGGTTTATTAACTTTAACAGACATAATTTGTTCACTCACATTCAAAAATAAATTCAGTATATTGTAGAAGTTCATGTTCATATTCAAAGGTAGATTCAATTTTCTACAGCAATGTCTAAATACACTGGATTGCATTGTTTACACGATACAACTCTTAATTTGATCATATGATTGGTTCCCATATGCTTTGAAGATTCAATTTTCTACAGCAATGTCTAAATACACTGGATTGCATTGTTTACACGATACAACTCTTAATTTGATCATATGGTTGGTTCCCATATGCTTTGAATGACAAAATTTGCTCTTTAGCTTCATGTTTCACATCAGCTTAAGTTGATCTTGTTTAACTTGCAACACTACATTAAGAGTATTAAGCAAGCAACCCTAATTTCATTTTAATGACTTCAAGATCTTGAAATCAAATAGAGGGTATATGATTAAAGAAGTCTTTCAAATAATCAATCTACTTTAAAAATCTCTCAAAATCTTTCAAATTATTTTTTTGAATGACCTATTGGTAGGTCCTACTTGTACTTAACATAATGAAGCGATCATAAGCTCTAATACAAAAACAACAAACCTATAATGCAACATACTATACTAAATCTCAATCAACAACAACAACAATAACAACATCAAGCCTTTATCTCACTACGTGAGGTTGGTTACATGAATTATTTATCTCCATTGTGTCCTATTAAAAGTCAAATTCTCATTTAAATCTAATTAAAAAAAAAGATCATTTCAAATACTTTCTAGCCAAACCTTTTAGGTCTACCTCTATCATTCATATTTCATAATATAGGCCGGATCAAATGCATCTACTCTCCTAACCAGGTCATCAGAAGGCCGACGTTTCATGTGACCAAACCATCTAAGGCGACTCTCTCTCATCTTATCTTCCATTGGAGCTACTCCAACCTTTTCACAAGCTTACTTGTTTTGTTTTCTATCTCTAAGTGTAAAGTCACTCATCTACTTGAGCATCCTCATCTCTACAACCTTAACTTGATATTATGCTTCTATTTTAATGGCCAACATTCTACATCACAAAGCATTGCAAATATAAATCTTAAAAAATTTCCCTTAGGCCTGATGCATACCTCCATTTCAACCGTTCAACTTGAATTCTACTGATAATATCCCCATCTATTTCACCATTGCTTTAAATAACAAACAATAGAAATCTAAAACGTGTACTCTTTTAATGACTTGATCACCAAATTTCACAATCCCACTACGAGATCAATCACTACTCAAATTATACTACATGTATTTAGTTTTAGATATAATCAAACAAAAACCTTTAGACTCTAAGGTTGACCTTCATAATTCAAGTTTTCTTTCAACTCCCTCACTAGTCTTATCAACAAGAAGAATATCATTAGCAAAATGTATACACTAGGGTATATACTACAAATGTCTAATAAGAACATCCATGACTAAAGCAAAAAGATATGGGCGTAAAGTTGATCTGTGATGTAACAAGTGAAATAGGAAAATACTTGGTCAAACCATATGATGTTTGAACACAAATAACAGCTCTTGTATACATATATTTAATGATTTGAATGTAAGCATTATTAACTCATTTCTTCTCTAAAACTCCCCAGACCCCTTTTCTTGGAACTTTATCATATGCTTTCTCTAAATTAATAAATATAATATGTAGATCTTCCTTACTCTCACTATACTTCTCCATCAAATCTCTCAACAAACGTCTGGCTTCCATGGTAGACCTTCCCGGCATGAATCCAAATAGATTTTGAGAAACATTAGTATCATGTCATAACCTATGCTCAGTTACCCTCTCCCATAATTTTAATGTATGATACATTAACTTAACTCCTTTATCATTCGCACGCTCTTGTGCATCACCGTTACTCTTTAAAATAGGAACCAACACGCTCCTTCTCCACTTAATGGAAAATTTTTAGTCTTAAAAATAATATTCAAAATAATAGAACAAATCTCAATCACATACACAAAATCAATCACACAGTATAATGGAAAAATGTGCAATATTAGAAATCACCAAAAAAATCCAAGCTTTACATTGATATAAGAATAAGCTTCCCCTAGAATTTATCATTCAAGACTTGCATGAACTCAAAGAAATGCTTATAAAAGCACACACAAGTTTGAGAGAAATCTATAATTGTGACAAACTTGGAATATTTTTTTAATACATCAAAGGCCCAACTTATAACCCAAATAGACCTAAAATTGGTAGTTTCTCGCAATCCCAAATATCTAGCTAAAAAATTACTAGTCCTCAATTCAATAGTCTTGTATTACAACCTACTCAGCACTTTCCCAATCACAAACTAAGCAAAAGTAGCATTACATGGTTTTTGTTATAATGTCAAGGCAAGAGAATAAAGATACAAACAACAAGTAATAAAACATTCACAACCACAACATCATGTATCTAGCTATAATAGCATAGTCGTGAAGAGGAAAAAGTAGAGAATCTTGACTCTACTCAGTGTATGACTAGGAAGGAAACAAGTTAACATGCGTAACACAAATAAACAATAGCAACACCAGGGATCAAATCTCTTCCACAAAGCAAATTCAAGAAGCAAACAAGGCAGCCCCTGAAGCATAAGTAAATAATGGCAATGGAAGAAAATTAAAAACCACAATACCATTAAATAGCATTCAAGAACAATAAACTTCCAAATTAATGGTTGGACAAAAAGAACAAATCATGTGTTGAATAGAGAATCGGAAACTACTGAGCTAAGAAATCCAATGAAGCTAAATAGAAATGCATGTGATCTAAGCAATGCACCAAACTGATCAAGGAATCAACAACCAAAGGAGATATCCAGCTCTCATAAGCACCACATCATAAGCATATTACAACAAAAATAAACCAAAAATTTGAAAATAAAATACCTAAAACAACATCAAAATTCAAAATATCATTATGATAGTCTCAACACTTACACAACCCACATTTATGACAAATAACACTATTAGATTCAATTCACTCAACTCAAAATGTATAAGAAAGGATGCTAACAAAAGAAACTTCACAACATGACCATGATAAAGCATACTAAAACATTTTTAGTTAGTTCTGTGCTAGTTCAAACTACTCTTTCCACACAACTTATGGAATTCAATTGACATGGCTTTCATAAAGGGTACTGAAATTTTTGGAGGACTGCCAATAAGGGGAAAGCTTCATCATTACAAGGGATATAACCCAGATCACAGTTTGAGGCCCCAAAATGATAACTGGATGATGAAGGAGGTTGCGTGCAAAGGCTATCAAAACATTTGCTTAAGCATGAACCCTTTTAAGAGTGCGCAATAGCTTACTAATTGAGCATTTTTATGTCCAAAATGAACATTCAAAGAAATCTATCATTGTTTGGATCTCTTTGACAAACCCCAACAAGATCTACAAAAGAACAAAAAAATTCTTGCAAAGCCTCTTTACTCGAAAGTAAAAGAAACACCAAGGGCTGTTTGATACAGGATTTATGCAGGATATGAGCAAAGGATTTACGGTAAATCCTGCCGAACACAAGAAATGGACATCTAAAATCTAATAAATCCTTCGGGGGTGTTTGGTATCGAATTTAGCTGTAGTTTTAAGTAGGATTTAACGTAAATCCAGACAAACGCATTCCGCGCTTGTAAATCCTGCGAATTCCCGGATTTACGGCATAAATCTCGGTAAATCCGTGTAAATCCTAATCCCATCCTTTCCCGGATTTAACGAGATTTACGGGATTTGGCCGGAGAAGAGCGCGAAATGGAGAAAGTTACCTTCAAAGCCAGCGAGCTCCCGTTGTTGCATCCGATCAAAAATGTCCTAACTTCCGATCCGACAGGAAGGGAAAGTCGTCGAAGGAGCGAAGTCGAACAGCCACGAAGGAGCAGTAGAATCGACGCGTGCAATCTATACACCTCCTGCGAAGCAAAGAAACCGAACAGCAACGATGAAAAGAGAAGATGAAAGGCAAACCCTACGGGCCTCTTAAGTTATCACTGCTAGCTTAATTGAGTAAATTAATATTAAATCCCGGATTTAGAAATCCGGGAGTTCGGTGGATTTAGGGGATTAGGTCGAAGAAGCGCGAGATTGGGGAGAAAGATGGTTACCTTCGCAGCGAGCGAGCTCCCGTCGTAACTTCCGATCAAACCAGAAGAACGGCGATCTGACGTGACTTACGATCCTACAGGAAGGAACGTCGTCGCAGGAAGCGAAGGTTCGTTCAAAACTTTACCTCAAGCGAAGCAGTTCGAAGAAGAAATGGAGAAGAGGTTAAGCAAGCCCTAAGCAGGCCCAAGAGAAGCGTAATTGTTGGACCCTTTATGCCTCCAAACTCCTTATGCTAGCCAAGCGAGGAAGGAAGATCTAGCATCGACGTAACCAGGACGAATGCTTTTTCAGTAGAAAATTTTTTTCCACTGCTTTCGCCGAAAGTTGAAGAAAAGAAAACGAAACCAAGAGACCAATTTATGATAGGGCAAATGCGAGTCCCTCTAACCGAAATCATATCGTTTCGCCGATTATTTCGACTAAGATGGCCTATCATAGCAAAATCCTGTGAATTTTCCAAAAGTGAAATTTGATTTTATATCTTATATTATACATAATTATAAAAAATTATATTTATTTTTTTTTAAATAAAAAAATAATTGATAGTTCATTTTGAATAGAATTATTCCCATTTTATATTTTTTGACATTTTTTTAAAGTAAATCACATGCAAAATTAAATTGATTCGCTATCAAGTTTTAGTTTCAATTATGTTTCAATACTACAATGCCCTTGTACAAGCATTTTTGTGCATGTCAATCTCATAATATTTTTTAGCCTTTTCCCAATGTGCTCCATATGGTTGGCCCTGGGATGCTTTCCCCGAAGAGTTTTGTAAAGCCTGCCACCAACAAGCACTCATTAAATCTTTTTTCTAACACACAACATCATCCCATGGTGTCTTTCCCAACAAACTCCATCCACGAACTTCTCTCTTTCGTACATCGTCAATGTAAATGCCTACACCTAGCTAGAGATGCTCCTGTGGCCTTTTCTCCTTCCCACATTATTGGACCCTCTGATGGAAATTTCATATTAAACAAAAGGTAAAAACCTCATAGTTAGGACTTGCGAACTAAAAATATAATTCTATACTAAGAAAGAAATTGTATACATCCAAATAGATGAGAATAAAAGTATAAGAAATATAAAATCCTCATATTTGCTTTCAAGTCAATAAAGAGAAAAGGAAGTGGATAATAAAATAAATATGGCAAAATTTTAACATCTTCAAAACTTGGTTGCATCTGTAAAGAACTTTTCTCTTTTGAGACAAGAAATAGATATCTAAGATTTTCTCCGTAGTAAGATTTCAAGAAGATGAAGGAACATTTATGAGAGTGAAGGCAATGGAATATATAGAGGGTTTACACCATCATGTCCTACCATCCCTTGGCATTAATTCAATAATATGAATCTTGGCATTTTTTTTTATTTAATTGCTTTGGTTGATGTCAAGCAACATGGAAACTCTCAATATTTTAACAATGGGCTAAGAGAATATTTTTTTTTTATGATAAGGTACCAAAGGCATTTTATTAAGAGTCTCTTATGTATTATAGTTTAGTACAAAAGGCACATGAGAAATAGGAGAAAAAAAGCCTATCTTCTATATTTTAAGATTAGAAGGGATTCTACATGTTCTACCCATGTTCTTTGAATAAGTTCTTATATGCATTTACCCATTTCCTCCTTTTTCGCGGCATCATGATGGTCATGAAGTGGGTTATGCAATAATTACTATTGTTATGAGGATCTTGGCCATGGAAAATATTTTTTAAATGTGTGGCTTTTGTTTACAATGATTACACATTGAATGTATTCATGCACGCGTAGTTGAGCCCCTTTGTTCTTTAAATCTTTAGAGAAATACTTAAGCCACGGTGAAAATCTCTCGAGATTTAGATGAACTCTAGATATGGAAAGGGTTTCCCCTGTAATAAAAAAATGACTCATGAGGACTAAAAAGAGTGTCCTAACACAAAGAAGGTGATCCCGATTAACAATTTAAAGAAGGAATATGGATTGTCACTACCACTTCCACATATAAGGCTAAGATGCAATAATTTGAAAGGCACAAAACTTATATAGTATGTGTTTTTGTCATTTCAAATAATTATAAATGTGTGGTTAAAATATTGGAATGCTTCATAAGTTTAATGCTTGGCTTTTTCCTTTTCTGATCATTATGCAGCTAGTGCCCTATTAATGATGCAGTGTGCTTCTAGAAGATCATGGGAGAAAGGGACCATACAAAAGAATTTGATTACATCTAAGAAGAATCTTAGTGATTTAGAGGACACACCTCCAAAATAGGAAATGAGCATTGTCAATGGGAATTTTACACACAAAGCACAAGGTGTAATTCCCTTTATCTTCAGAGACGATTGCCACTCAAGATAAGGTGTCAAAACCCAACCCAAGTGTTGAGTGGTGATAAACCAAACTGAAGATCTAAATTTTGGAGACTATTCATATTTCTTTAATTTAAAATATAGCATAGAACTACTATAATTAACTTATAAAAAAATAGAAAGTAACTCTATCTACAAATTTCTTTTCTTTTTTATTCATGGTCAAAATGTATACATATATCAAAACCTACATACTACAGCACATGTCTACAGACCAAAATATATGAGAGAAATAAAATAGCCATGTTGTACCAAAATCAGAAAAAACCAAAGACAAATCACATATATCAAAACCTATGATCATAGCTACTCAACTGACTCTTTATCCTTATGTTGACCTGAAATATAAGGCATACTAGGTGTGAGTCAACACAACTCAGTAGGTCACATCATCGATCTAATTTTTAATAATTAATCCATAATACATATAACTGTTTAAAAGTAGTTAATAACAATTCACTGTACTAGGCAGAATAATGTATGCATGTATTAGAAATTTAAATAATAATACAGGAAAAGTAAATAAACAAGTACTAAATATATTAGAGTAGAAAATAACATATTTTTTCAGACGCTTATATCTCCCATCAGAAACATATATCAAAATTCAAGCTTTTATCACTCTTTGTTCGAGCATATTAGAAAACAAACACTTATGACTTATAATATTTAGCACGCATCACATATTAAAAAATTTAGGCCCTCATGACTCCTTGTGCATACAACACAACAGAACTTCCTCCAATATCACATCCCCTCATAATCACACACTTCAAGTAAATAAGTGCACATATAATTGCATTGCAATAAAAGGTATGTAAATAAACCAATTTCAAGAATTCACAAAATATTTTATAGCTGAGCAACCAATTCAACTACTAAGTAAAATTTTACATTTTCATAATTTCACTAGAATATTATAGATTATTCATAACACTATTTTGAAGATTTACTTGCATTACAATATTATTTTCTAATATCAAAATTATTTTTAATTGAATAAATTTATAGGTGTAAATATTTGAACCGACCCGAAAGCTAGAACCCAACCCGACCTAAAAATTTTCAATTTAGGTCAACCCTTTTAAAAAATAGGTCGGGTTCAGGTTTCAAACCCTAACCAGATGTAAATTTGGGTCGGGCTTGGGAACCTGAAAATAAAAAATAAACCCAGAACTGACTCGTGCCGCACTCATAAGCACACAATTGCCCCTACACTTACGTGCGCGCTCGCGCTTGCACTGCCACACGCACCCGCTCCCGCGCCTGCACTCACCTGCTTGCAATTCATTGCCTCGCGCCTCTCGCCCTTCTTCACTCGCGGCCACGTGGCCATGCGAGTTAGCAGGTTGGGTCGGGTCAACCTGGGTTAGGGCGAGGTAGGTTTAGATCTGGATTTTTGACCCTTTTGTCTAATCGATTTAGGTCAATTGAAGGCGGGTCAGATGATCAGTTTCGGGTTGGACCCAAATCCGACCCGAAAACACATTTTTGACACCCCTAGATAAAACGACACACTTTTTAATTTATCTGGTAGAAAATTAAAAAAATACAAAAATTAATTGAATAATCATATCAACAACATACATAAACTTATATGATGAAAGTTTTGTGGGTGCAAAGTTATCCCCATTTTTAGGCTATGAAATTATAACTAAAATCAGAAAAATCCTAAAAATGTTGCATTTTTGAAAACCGAGATAGGTGGCATGTAACATACATTGATCCAAACAACTTTTAGAACTGGACTAACAGCAAAACATGGACCTGAGTCAAGCAAATCTTATTCTCTCTCACACACACTCTCTCTCTAAATGGCTCCCTAAGGGGGGAGAAAATGGTTTTGTACATAAAAAAATGATATTTTTAATAAAATTTGGACCTAGAGCTTTGGCGCTCGACCCTACAATGTCGTAAGTGGGCCCCAACATTGTAGCTTTGAATTATTATGACAAAAAGAGAGAGAGCTAAATACCACGGTGCTGCCACCCTGGCAATGCGGCACTCCTAAGGGTAAAATTTTTTTATTCATGCATACAAACCCCTGGGACCCACTTTAGGATAGATTCATACATTCACATGCATACAGAACACTCACTAACACATGTAAGAGATGTAAATGTAAAAATTTGAGTGGGTTGCCTTTATCATTGAATCATAACATGCATAGCTGAATACTGCCTCACTGGGTATTACATAAGCTACTAAGGAAAAGAGGACATCCTATTGAACTAGATGAATCTTGCAAGGTCTATAAGGATGAAAAGATAACTCTAATGCAAAATTAGACTATGGTGATAGTCCCAATGAAGGAAGGTATTTTCATGTAAATTAAGTCATTTAGCCATCTTTCTTAAAATTCAATGAGGTTATCATGGTTATCAAATAAAAATTTCCTCCCCCTATCCTTGTAATGGTGATGCTTATTAGCATGATAGACATGTAAGATAAGCATGTTAAGCATCTTTATGTGTTGATAAAGAAGCTTTTGATTGATACAAAACAACTTCATGAGGTGGTAGCTTTGAAGGCCTCTTGAGATCCACCAAGGGACACTTTTGAAATGTTTGCCCTTATCTAGATAAGGATGCCTATGGAGGAATTAGAGATGAGGGTTGCCTTTCTATATAAAAAGTTGGGGTTATGTGGAAGGATTTGAACCTCCTTACAAAAATGACTGATGAGGTGCTGGAGACAAGTGATGACATGCACCAATATTGAGAGATGGTTCTTATGATTGAGGTCTCCCTACTTACAAGAGAGTAAATAATGTATTGGGACACATTTTCTTCATGAGTAGCTCCTAGGTTAGCATGTCAATATGTTGAGTGATTTAGAGGGTCGATTGTGGCTTATTATAAACCCCATGAACTTGCCTACTTCAACAGGAAGAGGGCGAACATTGAGCAATGTGTTATTTTAGAAGCATTCTTTTACTATTGAATCTATTAATTTTTACTTACTCAATAATGATGATGATGATGATGCCAAACAGTATGAATGATACTCACTTTTGGATAAGTTGATATTCCCATGTGTTATACTATCCAAGGCCATATCTTACTTTGATATTCCCACCAATATTGAGGAAGGTACTTATGTTTGAAGAGAAGGTCTCCCTACTTACATGAGAGTAAATAATGTACTGGGACACATTGTATTCATGAGTAGCTCCTAGGTTAGCACGATAATATGTTGAGTGATTTAGAGGATCAACTGTGGCCTATAAACCCTATAAGCTTGCCTACTTCAACAGGAAGAGGGCGAACATTGAGCAATGTTTTTTTTTTTTTTGCAGCATTCTTTTACTATTGAATCTATTAGTGTTCACTTACTCAATAATGATGATGATGAAGCCAAACAGTATGAATGATACTCACTTTTGGATAAGTTGATATTCCTATGTGTTATATTATCCAAGACCATATCTTAATTTGTGCCACCCCCCGGGCATCTTGAGCTTTTATTTAGTTACCAATTATAATACTTAGAGCACCACAAGAGGTGAAAGAAGGGATCAAATACTACGATGCCTCCATCATAGCATGTCATTCACCAACATCTTAATAAAGGATAGTACATAAAAAGATATGAGCTCGTCTAGTAGGAATAATAGTTGGCATTATGATAAAAAATATATGTTATGTTTTGCATTTAGTAATCAAAATAAAAAAATATGCAGTATCCTTGGTAATGTAAAACTTCACTTATGAATGAAATGGATTTTGGTTGATGTATATAAGAATAATTTTATTAAAAACTATGTTTCTTGTCCTAATTGAATATATATGTTATGTGAGTTGAGATGATGGCATTAACATGTAGGTTTGACACATCTTAAATGATGATTCGTGTGATAAAATATGGGGACACGATTCTTTGCTTATAATGGATTAATTAAAGTTACTGAATTATGAGTTGATTAGTGATGATATCAATGCATAATAAAACTTTATCTTAATTTTTACATGATTTGAGTGAGAAATTTGAATTTATAGCAAGAATTCATACACAATATATATGTCACATTGATTATGATGCATTGCACACTAGTTGAGATTCATTTATGCATTATTTTTAAGATTTAAATTTATTTCTTTAAAATTATTGTTCTTTCTACAGTGCTCTCCCTTCCTACTCCACTTGCTACTTCTCCTATTTGTTTTTACCTTATGAAAATTCAAACCTCAAAATCTTTCAAAGATGGAGTTGCATCTTATTTTTGCATCAATTTTATTTTAGCAATTTTCTCTCACAGTGATGAGATGATGACCTTATTAAATAAGCTAAAAAAGATCCATAATGTCATGGAGAGAGAGTTATAACTAGAGGCCTCCATTAATAGGATAAAACAAAAAACAACTAAAATGATATTATTTAGTTGGTTTGGTTTGATTATTAAAATACATATTTAGTTATTTTATTTTGATTATTTGCTTTCAAAAAATTGATCAGATTAAAAAATGAATTACACTAATATTTTTATATATTAAATCAGTAAATTTATCAACTGTAAATAAATAAGTGATAAAAATATCAACATATCCAATATTTATATGCTTATTTAAAAAGATTCTATGATTTAATGGATAAATATTATTTTATTAAAAATTTTAGTTTAGTCGGTTTAATTTTCTACAATTCTGAACCAAAATCAACTAAGACGAATTCATTAGTGAATCAATCCAAACAAATCAAATAAACACCCCAAATTCTAGCTCCCCACAAAGGGCAACTGCCCAAACTCTCTACATAGTGGCAAATAAGCCTTTATTTTTTTTTCTCTTTCACTCTAAGATTGGGAATTTTTACATTGAATATCATTCCATAGCAAAATTTGTTGAGTGCCTCTCCATAATGTAAGGATTAATATAACTATTATATGGGTATGAGGTTACTTAGATAGTGAAGGGGTTTTTTTCTCTTATTTTGAGTGAGATATCTTAGAAGTATATGTTATTTTATAGTCTGGCTTGCCTTATGCTTATGCATTGTGTGACGTCCCATGATCTAATTTGAAAGAACTACATCTTTCTATCATTTAAACATCAATTGGAGCTTTCCATTTTGATATGAACAACGAAAAACATAAATGCATCCATTAAATATTTATAACTTGATTCAAGCCCAAAATAATATATGTACAACAGTGATAATACTAAATAAACTAATCCATCACTACAACACACCATGACTACAAAAGAATAACTATTAAGTGCCAAATGAAAGACTAAGCATGTTGTCCAGAGCCTCACTTCACAGAATCCTTATCCTTACTTGAAAACATGCAAAAATAATATAATGAGCATAAAAGTCTAGTAAGCTACCAATATCTACAATTAAAATCAATGCACAAAACCAATCATTCATGTGTATTATCATGTTCATATCAGCACAATATCAATCTTGTTACATATCTATCATGAGTCGAGTATGTGACATCATTCAATCAATTAATCAATATCATATCAAAATAGAGCAGAGTGTTCCCATCATAGAGTAGTGCTAAATCAGAGTAGAGTAGTACATAATCATCTCATATCATATATTAGGAATATCACATACATATTTATTATATATCCATCAGCGGTCATATCTATCATTAGTCTTATCTATCATCTATCATATCAATCATCGATCTTATCTATCTTTCACACTATTATAGGTTATATATATCACACGTGTCAATCACATTTATCTTTTGTATATCAACATTAGTGTGTCTAGTATATGTATATATTCAATATCAGAGTAATTATGAAATTGAAGATGAAATGCATGACTACAGTGTATACATATGATACATGATTGTCCCTGGCTAGGCTCTAATGACTCATTGCCACTGATGCCTCCGAATTATACAGAATATTGCCATAACATAAAGTTGTCACAGAGTATCACCAAAATAGAGTGTTATCAGAAAAGAGTATTGTTAGAATAGAGTATTGTCACAAAGTAGGATACTTCACATGATAGAATACCTCGCAAGATAGAGAGCTTCACAATATATAACATCACACATGACATAACTCCAGTTATTCCACTAAACAGAACTCTAATACATAAGTATGAATTATATGCCTTGCAATTATATATATTAGAATGCATGTCAGAATGCTCATTTTCATTTCTTGTATATCCATATTAATTAGCAATCAGTTTTATCAATTAGTAATTATCAGTTTCCATTTCATCAGTTATTTCAATCTATCAGTGTTATTACCATCCAACTCATATATCACATCAATACCTGCATTCACTTCACTTGTCCTTACACACATTCTATATCATGTATATCATAGTAATAAACATCCTATACAACCTCATGTACATATCATATACAATCATCAAAGCATGTAAAACTACTATGTGTTTATCATGTGCATGTATAATACCAAAATGCATGTCATTACCAAATAAACAGATCATATGCATATTAATAATTTCATATACAGATTCAATACATTATCATCTGATCATTTTACATTTAGTATTTTTCTCATTTAATTCAACTAAAATACAATATCAACAAAATCACCCTGTGAAACCTCAATATAAACCAGTCAAAATGCACATATTAACGATACTTATCGCATACCAAAAGTTATGCAGTGAAAATTCACTAAAATTGGAGATATCAACTTTTTATCACTTAACGGATCGAGAGGCAAAATATACTTAGCTTAGAATCATTAAAAACAAATATAGAGTAAGGGTTACTTACTACGAGCAGAACAACACACACACGCACACACACACACACACACACACACACACACACATATATATATATATATAACTCTTTTTAGTGTCTGGATCCACAACGCTTATGTAACCCAGCACCATAGCGTTGCATGTAAAACAACACCATGCCGCAGCATTTTTTAAAAATTCCAAAGAGCTCAGCATAGGGGTGTCATTATATGACATGATTGAAAGTTTTAATGCTGGTTGTTAGACCTACTAGAACTACAATATCACACCAATAGGGGGGGGGGGTGAATTGGTATTTTAAAAATTCCCCTTCTCGAAACTTTTTCTTTTAAAATAATGATTGAACAAAATACATAAGCGGAAGAAACTATTAGAGAACAAAGTAAAATTTATACTTATGAAAAAAAATATTTTTTTGTTCTTTTTGGTTTTTTAATTTTATTTTCTTTTCAAGAAAAAATTAAACCAATTTCAACTATCTCAACACAGATTTACAGGAAAGTAAATTTGCATGAAATTAAAAAAGCAGAAATAAAAGTAGAATGAGCACACCAAAAATTTTATAGTTGTTTGGTCAATCTTGACATATATCCACTCCTCGGAGTCCTCCTACACTAAACCTTTAGTATCTCTACTTTAATACCCACAACAAGGCAGAGAAGCCCTTACACAATCTCTTCCATCAACCCAATGCGGTAGAGTACCAGAATTTTTTCAACCTCCCAGTGGGGTAGAGAATCTTAAATCCTTTTTCACCTCTTTATGAAGTAGAGAACCTGGAAGCTTTTTCACCCTCCTAATGAAGGTAAAGAACCTTGCAATCTTTTTTCACCCTATTAGTGAAGGCAGAGAACCTCGATCTTCGGTCTTGAAGACTTTCTTCGCAGAGCTACCCAAAAGACTAACAGGCACTTGGAGGAACTAAGGTAGAAGCTTGCCTAGAGCAACTACGAGAATCCCCTCACACTACTTCTCCCTCTCACACAACTTCTCCCACTCCCTCGCTAAGCTCTAAGACCTCTCTAGCACTCTTACAAAATTCTCTCAACAGTCAGACTTTTTCAAAGTATATAAGAGTGTTTTTATATGAGGCCTTAAGAAAATCCTAAAATTTCAATTCTCCAATTTATGTTTGAACAATATGATATGGGATCGTATAATATGATTAGTTCAAAAATTAGTTTCATCCAGTACATTTTTGAACAATCTCAGTACAATCAGTTCAAAGTTTATATACAAATTGTACAATACGATCATGGGATCATACGATATGATTAGTTTATTATTCTCAAGATTATACAAGATGAAAGTCGAGATGATTGGAAATTGTCTCTACTAATCATCCAGTACGATTGACATCGTACTTTATGATTTGTTAAAAAATCAAGGTTTTGTCCAGGATGATTCTCGGGATGACCAAAAGCGACCAAAAATTATCTTTACGATCTGCATTATATAATATGATCTACTCTATTAATTAAACCTTGATTTGATTGACTAATCATGGGGATTAATTTAGGTAAGATTGCAAATATCATATATTACGAACTGGTTCATACAGTACGACTAGGTAAAAATTCAAAAATTAAAATACTTACCTAAATTTGATTGGCGATTAGGATTTTTTATTTAAACGGATCAAAATCATACAATACGATTAGTTTAAAACTATTAATTACTCAATTAGCCATTTTAATTAATTTTTTGAATAACTGTTCGTACAATATAACCTGGATTATATGGTATGATTAGTTTAAAAATCTAAAATTAATTTTCTCTTACTACCTATTGGTGTTGGAAAGGATTTTTTTAAAAAGATTACTTTTCTTTGGGAATTTTAATTCAGGATTTCATTCTCGAAATCAAACATGCCATTACGAATGATATATCACCCCATGATTTGAAGATATCATTCTTTAATGGATTCATATAACGAGGTTAAAAAATTCATTCGGGCTATAATAATCAAACTCAATGAAGGATGACATATAACCCCGAAGGGTTAAAATGGCATTCTATCAAGCATCTAATTATAATAGTTTAGATGGGAGATTATTAATTTCATATTCAGAGTTTTGATAAAAAATGATATATCTTTCCAAGAAAAGAAAATACCATTTACTAATCGATCATTTGAATATAATGATAATGATCACTATTGATTTAACTTTTCCAAAGAAGATTAGTTGAGTTTTAAAAATCAATAAAAAAGTGGATGTGGGCTCTAAATTTTTTACGAGTGCAAGCCCTCATAGTTAATTACATCTTATGGAGGTTGAATTCTCTACGAATACTCTCAATTAGAATAACGACTAAATTTTTATTTAAGGGATTTTTGAGGAGTGATATCAAGGGAGTGAGGCTTGCATTACAATTGAGATTGGATCAAATTGGAGCACTTATTTTCAGAGTCAACAGGGAAGGGGTAGGAGGCGCTTTGAGATTATGAAGCAATTCATCAGAAGTGCCCCAACCTAAGCTAAGTGTTGGGCTTTAAGGTTTAGATTGAGAGAATCTTTAATTTGAGTTGATTGATTTATTAGAAAGTGTTATAAATCTGGAATCAATGATCATAATTCTGATGATAACAAATATTTTTATTTCTCTACTGATGTTACTACTGTACATATGTTTATAGTTACCCTGCCTACTAACTTTTCAGGTACACAAGATCAAGTGCAATTCAAGCTAGCTCAAGATTAGATAGATTAAGACTGAGTCAATTTGTAATTTCAAATTCTGATAGTTTTTAACTTTTTTTGAGTCAAATGTAATAAAGTGAATCCTGATGCTAAGTAACCTTGCACACACACACTCAGAGGAAGAAATTTAGTGAGTTAGAGTTTTTTTTATTTTTGATCATATCGTATAGGATGATCCAAATATTATCTTGGATGATTTGTTAAAAATAGAAACTCTAATTAGGGCATCTGGGATAAGTTGACCTGATTAAGTAAATTATCCTAGACAATCCTCCCATCGTCCTGGATGATATTCTTAAATAAAAAATCTCAGTTGCCAAACTTATTTAGGCAAGTTTTGAGATTGAATTTATGTGTCTAATCGTACAGGATGATCCCACATCGTCCTGAATGATTCGTACCAATCATGTCTAAATTAGTCAGAAGACTAAGGAGAGTAATTAAGGTTAGATTGATCAATCATATTGTCCGAGATGATCGCAAGATCATCCAGGACGATCAGTAAGAAAAACCTTAACTCTCTTCTGGACGTCCCGAACTATCTGTTGGACTATATGTCCCCTTTTGTATTAATCGTACAGGACGATATCTACATCATCCTAGATGATCAGTTATATTTCAAATCGTTCCAGCTCATCTGCTGGACGTCCCAAACTATCTGTTGGACGATAATGTTATATTTTGAACTAATTATATAGGACGATATGGGCATCATCCTGGACTATCAATTATATTTCTATCTATTATCCCGACTTATCTCCTGGACGACTCGAACTATATTCTAGATGATTTAGTCAATTTTGTACTAATCATTACATGATCACCGGCGATCATCCTGGATGATCAGTTGCGCCAAATTGGAAAATTAAGTTTTTTGAAGCCTGCTATTTAAGCAACTTATTTTTACTTCTAAAAAAGATCTTTTATTGTACTCCACTCCAAGAGAGCTTAGAGGAGAGGGAGAGTTTGGGAGAGAGAGAGAGGATCTTGTGAGGGGGATTTTGTGAGGGGTTTTACAAAGGTTGCCCCAAGCAAGGATTCGATCGTCGTCTTCCTTTCTCGTCCTTGGTTCTGTGGTGGCTCTAGGGAGACGATCATCAGCATTAGATCTAGGTTCTCTGCTGCTTCAGGAGGAAGCAAAAAGATTCTGGGTTTCCTGCCTGCTTCAGGAGGAAGCAAAAGGATTTTGGGTTCTTTGCCTACTTTAGGAGGAAGCAAAAGGATTTGGGGTTCTTTGCCTGCTTCAGGAGGAAGCAAAAGGAGTCCAGGTTCTCTACCTCACCGGTGTCAATGAAAGATTTTGTAAGGGCTTCTTCGCCTTATTGTGGGAGCAGAAAGAGAGTCTCTATAGTTTAGTGCAATACCTGGAGGGGAGGCTACAGGGAGTGGACGTAGGTCAAGTTGACTGAACCACTATAAATCTAGTGTGCTCTTTTCATTTATTTTTTCACATTTTAATTTTTTCATATTCTGTGATCTGATTTGTGGTTAAAAATCTGATTTTGGTTATTTACTTCTACTTACATTATTTGTGTTTTAAATATTCAAAAAAGATAAAAATAATTTTTATTTTGTGTAAATTTTTTTAAAATACCAATTTACCCCCTCTTGGTTAGCCTTGGACTAGTTCATAAGGGTTTAACAACCCTAACGAACTTTTAAGTGGTATCAAAATGGGATTCATAAAATCAAGTTTTGAAAAACTTTTGAATTTTGATCCATGGCTAACTTTGGTAATCGTAATACTGCAGAAGGTTATTCAATTATACGACCACCTTTATTTGATAATATTTCTTTTAATTTTTTGAAAACTCGCATGTCCATTTTTTTATAATTGATTGATTATCGCATGTGGATGTTTGTTAAAGAAGGTTATGTTTCACCTTATAAACTTGTTAATGGAGTTAAAACTGAAATTCACTTTGCTGAATGGATAACTGATGATAAAGATCTTGCTCAATTGAATGCTAAATATTTGAGCTGCTTTTTCTGTGCATTGAAATCTATAAATTATATGTGTGTTTTAACTTGTACAATTAGGAAAGAAATTTGTGATTAATTATGCATTACCTATGAAGGAACAAACGAGGTTAAACAATCTAGACTGAACATTCTTTTGCATGATTATGAACTCTTTTGCATGAAACCCAATGAATCAATTTCTGAGATATACACTAGATTTATACAGATTGTCACTTTCTTGCATGCCTTAGGAAGAGAGCTTATAAACTATAAAAAAGTGAACAATATTTTATGATGTTTGCCTTCTTCCTTTGATGCTAAAATTACTGAATCAAAAGATTTGAATAATTATTTAATTGCTTATGAGTAAATAGTGAACCAAAGGCAACTTGATGCAGGTGAAAAAAGGAAGGAGAAATCCATAGCCTTGAAGGCTGATGATTCTGACTGTTGCTCTTTAGGTTCTGATGATGATGACATGGCCTTAATCACAAGGTAATTCAAGAGCTTCTTGAGGAAGAAATAAAAGCATCATCAGAAGTGGAACAAAGATAAATCTAGTAAGAATTTTAAAGGTTCATCTGAAGTTATTTGCTTTAAATGGAGGAAGCCTGGGCATCTGAAGTATGATTGCCCTACACTTAAGACTCACCCAAGCAAGGAGAAGGGTGAGGAGAAACCCAAGTTCAAGAAGGACAAGAAGAAGATCCAAAAGGCTTTATAGGCTGATTTAGCATCTAACTTCTCTAAAACTGAAGCTGAAGAGGAGTTAACCAACTTGTGCTTGATGGCAGATCATCTTGATCACACTGATCAAGAAGAGGTATGTGAATTAACTTATAATCAACTGTTTGAAGTTTCTGAGAAAATTCATTCATCGTACATGAAGTTAAAAAAATTACATGCTAGCCTGAAACTGAAATTTATAAACTTACAAAAAGAGTATGAATTTTTGATTAAAGATCATTCCACCTTGAATAATAATCATAAGGCATTACTTGATGAATTTGATGAATTAAATATAAAACATTCTGATTTATCTGCTAACCATAATTCATTAAAAAATATCACATATTGAATTAGAAATTGTATTCAAGGAATTAGAAACTCATGCATTTGATGTAGCGAGTAGGGAGCATGCATTGAGAGTGAAAAATTCAATTCTTAAAAGTTTAAATAAATTTTTTGATGTTGAATTAATTGCTTTCATAAAAAATAAACAACCACCATCACTTGAAAAATTTCATACACAATCATCAAAGCATGCATCATCCAAACCTAAGAAGAGGCACCATCACCCATATAGATTAGTTAATCCTTTTTTTGAGAGTTAGATGTTATTATTGTGGCATGTTAGGACATATCTCACACACTTTCATCATTCATCATAGTACACATTGGGTATGGAGACCAAAAGAGCAAAATCCATAGCATAGCATGCATGTATCGCATTCTTCTCTTCATCACAAGGGACCTAAACATGTTTGGGTTCCTAAATCTAACATTTGATGATTATGTAGGGATGCTCTCATAAAAGATCTCATGAGAGCATGTGGTACTTGGACAACAGATGTTCAAGACATATGACTGGAGATGCAAATCAATTTATTTCGCTGGAGATCAGGACAGGAGGCAAGGTAATACTTGGAGACAAAACCACCATGAGAGAGATGGGATCAGGTATAATTGGTTATTCAAAAAATTTTATCATTGACAATATTTTACTTGTAGATGGATTGAAACACAATCTGCTCAGCATTAGCCAACTCTACGATAAAGGCTTCAGCATAAAATTTCTGCCAACTTGCTGCCTTATAAGCTTAAATGATAAAATTATTTTACAGGAAAAAAAGATCAACAACATCTACATACTGGATTTAAATTGCTTTAAAGCTGATATTGCTATTTGCTTAAAATTAATTACTGATGAATTATGGCTGTGGCATAGGAGATTGTGTCATGCAAGTATGAAAAGTCTTAGGAAGATCATCCAAAAAGACTTAGTGAGAGGTGTCCCCAAGCTAGAATTCACTAAGGACCACTTGTGTGATGCCTATTAGTTAGGAAAGCAAGTCAAATCCTCTTTCCACTCAATCAAAGACATAAACACTAGCAAACCCTTAGAAGTCCTACATATGGATCTCTTTGGACATATCAGCACTTCGAGCTTAGGAAGGAAAGTCTTTGGGTATGCCATTATTGATGATTATTTGAGGTTCACCTGGGTTAGATTTGTGTCTCATAAAAGTGAATCATTTGAGGAATTTAGATCTTTTTTCACTTGGATTTAGAGGAAGCTAGTGATTATGGTGGAGAGTTTGAAAATAAGAAATTTGAAACCTACTATAAGGAGCAAGGGATATATCATAATTTTTCAGCTCCTAGGACCCATCAGTAGGAATGGGGTGGCTGAAAGGAAGAACAAGACCCTAGTATAAGCTGCTATAGCCCTGTTAGCTGAGTACTCACTTCCTAAATACTTTTGGGCAGAAGCGATGAATACAACCTGTTATGTTCTGAATAGGATAAATCTTAGATCTAAGCTGAACAAAATACCCTATAAAATTCTTAAGGATAGGACACCCAACCCCTCTCAGCTTTGTGTATTTGGATGTAAGGTGTTTATTCTGAATAATAGGAAGTCTCAATTAGGAAAGTTTGACCCAAAATCTAATGAAGGGGTGTTCCTAGGTTTCTCAAGTGTTGGAAAATCCTATAGAGTCTTCAATAAAAGAACCCTGATTATTGAGGAGACCACTCATGCTCTGTTTGATGAATATGATAATTCTGGAGGGTCAAGGGTAGAAGAAGAGGAGGTTGTAGAAGTCACCCAAGGAATAGAATCTACAAATCTGGAGGAAAGAGTAGAACATGATGTTACACTACCTAGAGAATGGAGATATTCTTTGAGTCATCCTAAAGAATTGATCTTAGGAGACCATTCTAAAGGTGTTAGA
Organism: Dendrobium chrysotoxum; assembly: GCA_019925795.1. Taxonomy (NCBI): domain Eukaryota; kingdom Viridiplantae; phylum Streptophyta; class Magnoliopsida; order Asparagales; family Orchidaceae; genus Dendrobium; species Dendrobium chrysotoxum. The sequence continues at coordinate 60,342,338 of CM034313.1, forward strand.
ACTAGGCATGGACTTAGAAAAGAAGTGAACCACTCTGCCTTCATTCAATGACTGAACCCACCAAGATCAATCAAGTCATTTCTGATGAATTTTATATCCTAGCCATATAAGACGAACTAAACCAATTTATTAGGAATGATGTTTAGGAGCTGGTAGAAAGACCTAAGGACTAGAGTATAGTAGGAATCAAATGGGTATTTAAGAATAAAATGAATGATTCTGGTGTGGTGGTTAGGAATAAGGCAAGATTAGTGGCTAAGGGGTACAACTAAATAGAAGGAATTGATTTTGAGGAAACCTTTTTCCCAATAGCCCGTTTGGAAGTCATTAGAGTGCTACTAGCCTTTGCCTGTTATAAGGATTTGAGCTTGTCCAAATAGATGTCAAGAATACATTTTTAAATGTGATAATAAAGGAAGATGTGTTTGTAGAGCAACCCCTTGGCTTTGAGAATTCCCAATTTCCAAATCATGTTTTTAAATTAAAAAAGGCCTTGTATAGATTAAAACATGCACCCAGAGCATGGTATGAGAGGCTTAGCACATTCCTAATAGAAAGGGAGTTTGTTAAGGGGAGTGTAGACACCACCTTTTTTCTGAGGAGAGTATGAGATGAAGTACTCATTGTCCAAATTTATGTTGATGATATACTTTTTAGATCTTCTAATAAAAATTTATGTGATGATTTTTCTAAACCAATGAGTAAGGAATTTAAGATGAATATGATGGAGAATTGTCTTACTTTTTTGGATTTAACATACGGTAAATGGATGATGGAACTTTTCTTAATCAATCAAAATACATTAAGGACATCTTGAAGAAATATGGAATGGAAATACTCCCATGAGCTCTAGTGTCCAGTTAGATATGGACTCAAATAAAAAATCTATTGATCAGAAGAAGTATAGTGGAATAATTGGATCACTTCTTTACTTGACTACTAGCAGACCTGATATTATGTTTAGTGTTTGTCTCTGTGCTAGATTTCAGGCTGATCCAATATAGTCCCACCTAACTATTATTAAGAGAATTCTTAGATATCTCTTAGGGACTCAAAACTTAAAAATTTGGTATCCTAGGCATAACACCTCTTTTGAAATTATAGGTTACTCTGATTCTGACTTTGTAGGATGTAGGGTGGATAGAAAGAGTACCACTGAAATATGTCAATTTATAGGATAATCCTTAGTCTCTTGGTCCAGTAGAAAATAGAACTCAGTTGCACTGTCAACTACTGAAGCTAAATACATTGCCTTAGGAAGTTGTGTGGCCCAAATCTTTGGTTAAAGTAATAAATTCTGGATTTAGGACTTCTTGTAGGCACAATTTCTGTCCTATGTGATAACACTAGTGTCATCTGCATTTTAAAGAACCCAATCTAACACTCCAGGACCAAACACATCGACATTAGACACTACTTCATTATGTACAATGTTACCAAAGGAGACATAGAGCTACATCATGTAGCCACTGAAAATTAACTGGCAGATATCTTCACAAAACCACTGGCCTTTGAAACCTTTAGCACCTTAAGAACTAGATTAGGTACGATAGATATTCATGCGTGAAATTGATACTTTCTATTTATATTTTAGCACTTACTTTTTGTTTGATTTATTTGTCTGTTTCTTTTTATGTATATTTTATTTCTTGCTGATTTTCATAATTTTTTTTATGTTGCTATTTGTTTGATTTGGTTATTTCTTTTTATGTGCTTTTCTTTTGTTTTTGATTTCATGTTTATTTTCTTCAAAATCAGATCAATGCTTACTATTGCTGATGAACTTGATTTTTAAATGAGAGTTTTATCTTATTTTTGTTTAGAAGCTTGTAAGCAGTGATTAACTTCTCTAAAACAGTTAAGTGAAGAAATATTAATGATTGTTTCTATTCCTCTAACTCTTTTAATGGTATATTTTTCTTTTTGAATAAAAATCTTTTTCAAAATTAAAAAGTTGGACTTTGAAATAGATCAGATCCATTTTATCTTCTTACAGTAATCTATCTCATATGAGTAGTGTTCCAAATCATTGAATCACTTTCGTGTTTTCTTAATCAGGTGATTATATTTATCATAGGAGAATGATTCTGTTTTATGGATTACTTTTTCTTATCTAAGAGAGTGAGTTTTTCTTCTCTTATATTTAGAAGATAATCTTACAGCTAAGAGTCTTTTAGAGATTTTAAAGAAAGGAAGCTCGCAAAAGATACCCAAAGTGCGCCAATCAACTAAAAAAGAGACACAAAATGAACCGAACACTTAAAAGATGTGCAATGTTTACCAAAAAATTAAAAAGATTCATAAAGTGTATCAAAAATAAAAAATGCACAAAGTGCACCAAATAATTGAAAAAGAGGCACAAAATGAGCCCACAAAGAAATAAACTTCCTCCCCTTTCAAATCTTTAAAAAATCTTAGAAGAATTCATGTGTCACTTAATATATTCAAACACTTAAGATAAAAAATTATGATTTTTGGTTCTTTAATTTGCAATACTATTTTATCACATATTTTTCTGGAACGAAGTTTGAAAGGATCAGTTTTCTTATCTAATTTCTTTTCTTCAGAATTAGATTTTTATTTGAAAAGAATCTGACCTCTAATGTGTTTGAGGTAGGGTTTACAAAAATTAATTTTTTAACTTTTCTGGATTTCAGCCCGTCAATTTCTTTTTGTTGGTTTTTGAATAAAAAATTAAGAAAAAAATTCTGATTTACATGAGATGATCGATTAAAATTTTTTTATTTTTTTATTATTTTTTATTGTTTGTTTGATTTTTTGTTCATACTTTGATTTGATTTTTTTTTTTTTTTTATTTTGGACTCCCTTGATCATACCTCCTTTATCTAATCAGGGTCCGTTATACATGTAGTTTTTTTTTGTTTGCTTCCAATGTGATGTTTGTATTGTTATTCTTTCATGTATGTGTTCTGCTTTGTATTTTTCCTCATTTTTGTGATGTCAAAAGGGGGAGTAGTGTTAGTGTTTGTGTTGTATTATTTGCCTATTTCAGTAAAATGTGCTTTGCTTTACTTATAGGGTTTTGCTTTGCTTTGCATTATCTGCCTGATTTGAAATTATCTAATAAATATTTATCATCATCAAAAAGGAGAAATATTGTAAATCTAGATTCAAGGATCATAATTTTGATGATGATAATAAATATTTTTGTTTCTCTGCTGATGTTACTGCTGCACATCAGTTTGTAGTTACCCTACCTACTAACTTTTCAGGTTCACAAGATCTAGTGCAATTCAAGTCAGTTCAAGATTGGGTAGATTAAGACTGAGTCAGTTTATAATTTTAAATTTCAATAGTTTTTAACTTTTTTTGAGTCAAATGTAATAAAGTGGATCCTGCTGCTAAGTAACCTTGCACACACATACTCAGGAGGAGAAATTTAGTGAGTTAGAGTTTTTTATGTTTTTTATCATATCATACAGGATGATCCAAATATCATCCTGGATGCCTAATTAGGGCATCTAGGATAAGTTGACCTAATTAAATAAATCATCCTGGATGATCCTCCCATCATCATGGAAGATATTCTTAAATAAAAAATCTCAGCCGCCAAACTTATTTAGGCAAGTTTTGAGATTGAATTTATGTGTCTAATCGTACAGGACGATCCCACATCATCTTGGATGATTTGTACCAATCATGCCTAAATTTTTAAGAGATTAAGGAGAGTAATTAAGATTAGATTGATCGATCATATCATCCGGACGATCGCAGAATCATCCAGGACGATCAGTAAGAAAAACCTTAACTCTCTCCTAGACGTCCCTGTTGACCTCATTCTTGTATGAGGTCACTAGGACCTACCTGGGGGTTTCCTATGGTGGCCTAATGATTGAGGGATGTCCACCACTCAATCATATAGGTCCCATTTAGGACCCAATCCAATCCTATTCAAATCCAAACTCCACCATCCAAGTTCAAGCTTTACTCTAATCCCAGTCAATCCCTTGATCAACATTCAATCACACTCTAATCCTATCCAATCATCAACCATCATCTCTCTGATTGTTAATGACATAGATAAACCAGCTCTAACCCTTCAAATCCAAAATCCAATCCAACTTCAAAAATCCAGTCCAAATCTAAGGTCAGAGACTTAGGTTCTGAAACCCTTTTTGGGTGAACTTTCTATCATATGGAATCCTAATCAAATGGCCCCCAATTTATGATCTATCAATTTCATATTGTCTAGACATGTCTTTAGGACCAACCCACCAAATTTGAGCTCAATTTGACACTTCTAACCCCATAAATTGAATCTTTTTCCAAAGGCAGTAAAGCCTTCAAATATTTATGGCCCGTGCCACTGGACCCATCACCTAGTGGAATTTGACCTTGGAGTTTTCTCCAGATCCTTTGATCACTTCCAGACTTTTGATATCAATATATTAAACATTAACCTCCATCTTTCTAGATCACCTTGACCCAGAATTGACCAGAGATCAAAACGACCAAAATGCCCTTTAAAGAGATTTTTGACTTTTGGCCAAAACTCAATATGGTTCAATCTCTTTAACCTTTGAAACCTCTTCTAATGAGTCTCATATGGTATTTGAGACCCATTGAAACCAAACCCACTCTTTGGTTTGACCTGGTTGACCAAATCAACTATGATTGACCAAATTTAACCCTTAACCCAACCATGGTTATTCTCAATATTTGAATCCACTTCAAACTAATCAAACACCTCAAAATCATTTATTTGGACACTCCCACTAGCTCCAAAATTCCCAAGTCAAATTTCCCTTGGTTTGATTGGTCAACCCACTTGGAAGGGCCAAAATCCTCTCCAATCTCATACATTTGACCCAAATCCTAAACCCATTGCTCCAAGCACTTAACCAACCACTCAACTAGTTAAATACATCATATTGAATGCCTCATGAGTCACCATTGATTGGTCAACAAGTCAATGGATCAACAAACCCATAAAATGAGACCAAGTCATGGCCACCTCACCATGCCACATGAGTGAGCTTTTCCCTCTCCCAAAACATGCCCCAACCTACTCAAAAATGACTAATGTCCTTTCTTAAGAGGCCACAAATTAGCCCCCTAAACCATGCTTAAGCTTGGTTTAGCCAAATGAAGGAAAAGGGGTTTTGTCCCCCCTCTTGGCTCAAGGCAAGTCTCCCTCAACCCACCAGCCTTCTTCTAATTTTGGGCTACTCATGGGACACATGGAAAGAATCCAAAGCACCCTTGATGAGATCCAAGCCATCCATTTTAAATCATGAGGGTTAAGTGTGGAGAATTTGCCCTAATCCCCTATCTTGCTCATTTTCCACCTAAGTTCCAAACTCCAGCAACCCTAGCCTCTCAAGAGCTCCTCCCATACTCTCCAGCACTTCCCAAGGCCATTCCAAGCCCTCCTCCACCATTTCCACCATTAAAATCATCATTTTAGTGGAGAAAGAGGGAGAAAAGAAAGAAATACCATCTCTCTTCGATATCTTCAAATCCAGTGGTCAAAATCCTTTGGAGTCTTCAAGGAACTTATAGAGGACATCAGTAGGAGCAAAAGGAGCCCAAGTTTGTAAAAATCCACTAGGTAGATTTAAGTTATTCTTACTTTTAGGTAGAATTTTAATTTGAAACTGTAGAAATTTTACAATGTATGGAGCCCCTAAACTCGAGGCATTACAAGATTATGTTGCCCTCTAACTACGTTTCAAATTTCGTTAAATTTTGTCGAGTATTTGGGAGATATAAGTATTTAAAATTTTAGTTCATTTTTGAACTAAAACTGGCCGATCAATCACAGCCGTCTAATTTTTCTTCATCAGAATCGGATGGCTTAGGCTTAGCTGGACCGTGCGCCACTCCCATTTGGATTTGAGCGCGTGCTGATCCGAACTGTGGGTGCCTACGTCACGCGATCGTGGCCGTCGGCTCGTTCCGCGGTCGGATCAGCGGTCCTGATGGACTGCTGACTCATTTAAGTGGCGAGTCCCACTACGCCATGTGTCACGTCGCAATTTGCCGCCGCTATTTTAGGTGCCAATCATTGGCAATGATTGGCGCCGGCGGTCGATTTGACCCAAATTAAAAAAATATTTAAAATGCTTAGAATCTTCCAAAATTCACAGAAAATTGAATTTTCCATCAAATGGGATGTTTTTGGGCTCATTGGAAAGATAATTTAACGTCGTATTTATTAAAATTAAAATTAAGTTATTTTGAGATCTGGATTATGAGAAAATTGTATTTGTTTGAATTCTTTTTTTTTCAATTTTCTTACAATGCAGTGATCAAATGGATCCCTATTTTTTATGGAATGTTCTTGAGCATCTTTGGCATATACTATTATTTTTTTAGGGTTAGATGCTCTGTAATTTTCTGTGATGTGAATTTTCAAGGTAATTGGTCCATTTGGGACCAAAAACTTTAAAAATCCATAACTCCAATTTCCTATAGAATTAGGCTGCACAATTTTTGTGGTGTAGTTGCATGTGTACCAGGGTTAGTCAAACCAAATTTTAAGCCAATTTGAATATTAGAGACATTTAGGGAAAATAATTAAGAAAAAGTCTAGAAAACTTTAAAAATTCTTAGGGAGTTGTACACACACCCAGTAGGGGTGAAACTTGAACATAGCAAACTTAGCAACATTATATATCTTAGTTTCAAATTTCATTGAATTTAAAAAAATATCCAAAGTTTCAGCTAGCCCATTTAAGGACCCAAAAAATTTAAAAAATATAATAAATCAAAATCAAGTCCAAAAAATACAAATAATATCTCAAACTGACTAGAACTTAGTCCTCTACCTAGAAAAAATAAAAGAACCTTGACTGGATTCTTAATTCAACTTTAATTCAATTTTTAATGAAAATTAGTAATTAATTAATTTAATTAATTAAAAATTCTAAATAATTTCCAAACTCTTGGAAACACTCCCATGGGTCATCCCTGACCTTTGGGAGTGATTCTATGCAGTTTAGCATGAGTTTGGATCAAAATGATCAAAACCTTCATAATTAAGTAATTTTAAAATTTAAATAATTAACAGAACTTTGAAAATTCATAAATAATTACAAAAAAATTCAAATTGAATAAACTTAGTGTCATTTAACTCCAATTAAGGTATAGTATTTTCTAAAAATATCAAACTTTCAAAATCTGGTCAAAAAGTCAACTTTTCAGTTAATTATTGTTCAAATTTAGGCTCAAACTTCAAAAAATCATAACTTTTCATAAAAAACTCAAAATTGAGTGTGCTAATAGTCTAACTACTCATCATAAGGTCTAATATTTATTAAAAATCTTAAACTTACAAAAGTAACTTTAAATTGAAAAGTTAATTTTTGGCCCCTTTAATTAATATAATTAAATGATTCCAATAATTCCAAAAAATCTAATAATTCATTAAAATTACAGAAAACTTTAATCTATTTAATAAAATACTCAACCAACACTCAAATACTTAACAACCACTCTAAAGATGAAGTTTATTGGATGGATTACTCCGGGTTGCGGGGCTACGTATCCTTAGGAGGCCTTGTTCGTCGAGCTTGGTGGCACAACGCCACGAATGGATTCAATGGAGTGTTAAACATCAAAATTAAGTTACTTTTAATTATTTAACTAAATTAAAATTCTTAATTCAATTACATCAGTAAGGTTTTTAGGATAGACTACTCCGGGCTACGGGGCTACGTGTCCTAAGGAGGCCTGGTTTCTCGAGCCTGCTGGCACAACGCCACGAACCTGTTGATGGAAAATATAAACTAATTTTGCTCTTAAAATTAATAATTATTTGAATTAATTAATTATAATCAACCCTTAATCCCTAACTAATTAAATAAACTTAATTAACCCTGATTAATACTAGGTAACCCAGACCTACGAGGCTATTAACTTAGCCCTAAGGAAGGTGAAATAAACTTCACAGCCTCAGTGAGCAATAAAGATAGCAATCATTTAACAATTAAAATGCATCTAAATCACACTTTAACATATTAATACTTAAATTCAAACATAAATTTCTCTTCAACCTTTAACAAACTCAAACTCTAGATAATTCCAACAAATTACCCATTCTAAGATCTACCCCAGCCACATTCATACACAGATTTTAGATGGTTTGCTAGGACAACTGAATCTAAATCTAGGCTAGGCTGGATTTTACTTTTCTGTTGTATGTCAGGTTTTCTGAGTTTTCATTTCATATTGTGATTGAAATTAATTGATGTGTTTACTTACTTTCTTTACTGCATTCTGTGAATTGATGTGATGGATGATAGTTTACTCTTAGGTTAGAAATGATCTGGATGCTCACTGAGTTTTCTGCAGATGGCCATGCTCATGCAGAGCAATAAATGGGGCTAAATAAATAATAAATTTAATTGCTACAAGTGCTTCAGCTGCTCAGCCCCCAAATAAGAAGAGCATGGCTAAGTGTGTTTACTTTTCTGTACTTATACATATAACTGCTTGGGATGTATTTTAATATTTAAATGCTTATGATAACCCTGCAAGAGAGTCTAAAATTTTTATTTTTATATTTTTATAATTTATTTGAGTATTGAGTTGTAAAAGTGCATATTTGAGTTGGGATATATAGATCCAAAGGTTGGATTCCAAAGAGGAAAGGATACCCCTTTGGGGGATAGTCCTTATCTATTTGGAATTCAAAATTTGGATCACTTTACTACCCAAAGTGGAAAGAGTAACATTCCCCTCGAGGGAAGAGTTCTCTTTTCCATTTGGGTATCCAACCACGAAGAATCTAAGGAGTTCGAAGAGGAGAAGATCGAGGAGTTAAGGACAAAGAGTATCCCACTCAAAGTCACTTGCGTCTGTATTAGGATTAGAATTCAGGTTGTTGTTAGTGGTGCTCAGCCACTTTTAATTTCTGTAAATCTGAGTTGTAATAAGTAAGGCAATTTGCCTATGAATATTTACTTAATTAATTTAATTATTTAATATGTTTGATTTAATTTGATTGTGTATAGGATTGCCTGCTTTTCCTAGTTTTTTTTGCTCTTGTATGTCGCTTTTGTTTTAGCCTAGATACGCGAAGGCTCGTGAGGGTACAAAAAAAATTTTTATTTAAAATTTAATAAAAAAATTTTAAGATAACATAGAAACTCTAATACTTTTAAGAAGTAAGATCGGGGCCGCTGAGAGTTCTCATAGCAGGTTGCTGTATTTTCTTTTTATTTGTTAGGCATCTCCCCGCCTACGAGTTCTGACAGACCACCTAATCTATGAGGGTGCAGATATATCAAGGGGAGTCTGTGCACTCTAGGATAAAATCTATTTTTATGCCTTTTAAAACTGCTTTATTTCATTTTTAAGCATTTAATCAAGTCGATCAACATGCATTGCATTAAAAATCAATTAAAATGTGTATATAAAACTTTAATTGCATTTATTCTAGCATTTTCACCCAACATAAGTTAAGGGGCTATTTAGATAATCTATAGATGTCGGCCCTGACTTCTCAAAATTTTAATAATAACATCCTACCACTCTCACATAAAATGACCAGACTCATAGATTTTAATCGCCTAGGTGGTTAACTGGCTCCCAATCTAGGCTGGGGTAAGCCCAAATTTTGTATTGCATTAGTTAGGTTTGGACTACTGTGCTCCAGTATCCAAATTTTGATTTAGGATATGGGGTAAATTTTGAATTATAAGACCCCAACCTTCGAAAATATAATCCCCAATTTCTAATAAATAATTCAACTCAAATTAAAACTCTATCAATCCAAAATTTAAAGCCCAATACTTAGCTTAGGTCGGGGCACTTCTGAACTATTTTCAAAATCCCAAAGTGCCTCCTACCCCTCTTCCTTCAACTCTAAAAATAACTGCTCAAAATTCAATCCAATCCTTGTTCAAAATCCGAAGTCACCTTCTTTTGATATCCACTCTTTGAAAACTTTAAACAGAATTTCTGTCATTATTTTAATCGAGAGTATTCGTAGAAAATATAACCCCCATATGATGTAATTAACTATGAGGGCTTGCACTCGTAGAAGATTTAGAACCCACATCAATTTTCAAAATTAATTTTCAAAACTCAATTAGTCTTCTTTGGAAAAAATTAAATTATTGACGATCATTATCATTATATTCGAAGAATTGACAACAAATGATATTTTCTCCATTTGGGGAGAGATATCCTTTGTTGATAAAACTTCGAATATGAACTTAACAATAATTCTTCTGGATTATCATAGCTAGATGTTCGTTTGAACTTCATTTTGACTCTTCAGGGCCATATGAAGTTCTCTCTTAAATCCGGCTATGATATTTGAGACGGGATTTGCATATCTAAATCTGAACCCTATTCTAAAATTTTATTTCCATCTCTAAAGGTGGTATACTATTTTTGATGGAATATTTGATTTTAGAATTAAATTTCAACGTTAATTCTAAATTCTCCAAAGAAAACTAATCATTTTCAAAACCCCACTTTCAATACCGAATAGTCCCGAACTATCTACTGGACGATATGTCCCCTTTTGTACTAATCGTACAAGATGATATCTATATTGTCCTGGATGATCAGTTATATTTCAAATCATCCCAGCTCATCTGCTGGACGTCCTGAACTATATGCTGGATGATAATATCTTATTTTGAACTAATCGTACAGAACGATATGGGCATCATCTTGGACGATCAGTTATATTTCTACTTATCATCCTGACTTATCTCCTGGATAACCCAAACTATATTCTGAATGATTTAGTCAATTTTGTGCTAATCGTACAGGATGATCCAGTGATCGTCCAGGACGATCAATTGCGCCAAATTAGAAAACTAAGCTTTTTTAAGCCTATTATTTAAGCAACTTATTTTTACTTCTAAAAAAGATCTTTTGCTATATTCCACTCCAAGAGAGCTTAGAAGAGAGGGAGAGTTTGGGAGAGAGGATCTTGTGAGGGGGAGTTTGTGAGGGGTTTCACAAAGGTTACTCCAAGCAAGGATTCGATCGCTATCTTCCTTCCTCATCCTTGGTTCTATGGTGGCTCTAGGGAGACGATCATCAGCATCAGATTTAGGTTCTCTGCCTGCTTCAGGAGAAAGTAAAAGGATTTTGGGTTCTCTGCTTGTTTTAGGAGGAAGCAAAAGGATTCTGGGTTCTCTGCTTGTTTTAGGAGGAAGCAAAAAGAGTTGGGGTTCTCTGCCTGCTTCAGGAGAAAGCAAAAGGAGTCAAGATTCTCTATCTCACTGGTGCATGTGGAAAGATTTTTAAGGGCTTCTCCGCCTTACTATGAGAGCAGAAGGAGAGTCACTATAGTTTAGTGCAATACCTAGAGGGGAGGCTCCGGGGAGTGAACATAGGTTAAGTTGACTGAACTACTATAAATCTGGTGTATTCTTTCATTTATTTTTCCACATTTTAATTTTCACATATTTATGTGATCTAATCTGTGGCTGAAAATCTGATTTTAGTTATCTGCTTCCACTTACATTGTTTGTGTTTTAAATATTCAAAAAAGACAAAAATAATTTTCATTTTGTGTAAGAATTATACCAATTCACCCCCCCTTGGTTAGTCTTAGGACTAGTTCATAAGAGCTTAACAACTCTAACGGACTTTCAAAAAATTGGAATTAGATTCTCAGATGTTAGGGTCTTATAATTCATAATCTGGCCCGGATCCTAAATCTAAACTGGGCACTAGATAACAGTATCCTGAACCTAACTAATACAGTACAAAACCTGGACTTACCTTGACTTGGATTAGGGAGCTAACTAATTACCTAGTTGATTAAAATCCATGAGTCAAATAATTTCATGAAAGAGTGGTAAGGATGTTGTTGTTAAAGTTTTTTTAGAATTGGGACCGACGTCTAGAGCAGATCTTAATTGGTCCCTTGACTTTATGTGGGGTAACATTTATTAAACTAAATGCAATTAAAATTTTAGACACTTTTAAATTTATTTCTAATGCAATGCATGCTAATCGACTCGATTAAATGCATAAAATGATATGTAGCAATTTTAAAAAGGCTTGAAAATCATTTTTTTCTTAGGGATTGCACAACATTCCCTTGACAGATCGGCACCCTCAAAGGCCAAGTGGTCTGCCAAAATTTGCGGGCGGGGAGATGCCTAACAAGGAAGAGAAGTAAATTAATATGATTATACAGACTCCCGACGATCCCAGGCTTACTTATTAGATTGTTAAAGTTTCTATGTTATCTTAAAATTTTAATTAATTTAAGTAGAAAAAGTTTTTTGGTGCACCCTCACAAGCCTCTACATATTCAGGCTAAAATAAAAATGACACGCAATAAAAAAAACTAAGAAAAATAGGCAACCTTAATTATAATCAAATTAAATCAAACACATCAATAAATTAATTCAATTAAATAAATATGAATAGGAAAATTTCTTGTTTATTACAACCAAGAATTTACATAAATTAAAAATGGTCGGGCACCACTAGACACAAACCTAAATTCTAATCCTAGGATAGACGCAACTTGACTTTGAGTGGGATACTCTTTATCTTCAACTCCTCGTCATCCTCTTCTTCACACTCCTTAAATTCATCATATTTGGATACCCTAATAAAAAAGAAAACTCTTCCCCCGAAGGGGAGGTTATTCTTTTCACTTTGGGTAATAAACTTATCTAAATTTGGGCATCCAAATGAAAAATGACTATCCCCTTAAGGAGTATCCTTTCCTCTTTGGAATCCATTTTTGGATATACGTATCCCAAATCAAAGAATAACTTTAACAACTCAAAACTTATGACTCAATTAAATATATTACATCAAATTTAAAATAAAATCTAGACTCCTTACACGGTTATTCTAAGCAATTTATATATGTGTAGTAATGAAAAGTAAATCACACTTGGCCACACTCTTTTTTATTTGGGGGCTAAGCAGCTAAAGCATATATATATATATATATATATATATATATATAATTTTTCCCCCTTTTAATGCCCTACACAAGCACGACCACCTGCAAAAAACTCAGTGAGCAACCAGATTGGTCATAACCTAAGGGTAATATATCGCCCATCACATCAATTCACATATTGCAATTAAAGTAAGTAAACACTCACATCAATCAATTTTTGATCAAAGCATGCAATGAAAACTTAAAAACCTAGCACACGATAGTAAAACATAAATACTAGCTTGGCCTAAACTAGAGTTGGTTGTCCTAGCAAACTATCTAAAGTGTGTGAGGTAGGCTATGTGACTTGTGTATGTCCTAAGCTGGGTAGTTTATTAAAGTTGTCTAGTGTTCAGGTTTGTTAAAGATTAAAGGAAAAGTTTATGTTTGAGTTTAAATATTGATATATTAAATCTTAATTTAGGTATATTTTAATGGTTAAATGGTTACTACCTTTGTTGCTCATCGGGCCGGTGAAATTTAATTAGGTAAATATTAATTTTTAATTAAAATTAAATTAAGGTTAAAATTAAAGTTCAGTCAAGGAGCTTTTATTTTTCATTGATTAAGAGTTCAATTCTGAACATTTTGATATATTATTTGAAAATTTTGGATTTAAGTTAGATTTATTGTGAATTTGAAAAATTCTGGGCTTAATTAAGGGTTTGGGTTAATTAGATTTCTTAGCTTAATGGCTTCCAAAATCAGTAAACTCCTAGCCAAAAATAGATAGTGTCACTATGCTCAAATGTTGTAAATCTCACATCTATTGGGTATGTATTCTAATTTCTATGGTTTATCAAAAATTTCCTAAAAGGGTCCTTAATTTTTGTCCTTAGATCTTCTAGGTTGAGTAGGTTTTAAATCAAAGTCACTAACCCCGAAAACACATCATGAATATCCACACCAAGCAAATACATAAGGTGCATGTGACCTATATCTAAGTGAGTGAAAAAGGATGAATTCCTAGGTGTTTGGGTAAACCTATAACCCAAACACTTAGAAATTCACCCAAAGAGATACCTCCCCATGATGCTACTCTTAACACACCATGATAAAGATGGCATTTATCATAGACTATACAAATCCAATCCAAATGCAAGTTAAGTGCTTAATTATGAAAGATAGAAATTTGAAACAAATGGAATTGATACAAATGACCTACATTCTTGCATTTTATTTTGATTTTATCAACTTATTGGAGACTAAACTCTATCTAAAATTCCTATAAATCTCTGATTGAAAGGAATACAAATCAAAACCAAATTACTAGGAGATTAAGTATTAAATTAAACCTATCTTTTATTAATTCAAAATTATTTAATATTGAAGTAGAGATTAGAAAATTCTGAAAAATTTACTGGGAATCAAGAAAATACTAAGGAGAAAAATCCCAAAATTTCAAAAATATTTGTAGTAATAATTAAAAAGATATTAATTAAAAACTAAATATTAAATAACTCAAATTATTTGGAATTCACAAAATATTTTCTCTCAATTTTAATTTTTAATGAAAGAGGATTCAATCCTGAGAAAAATGAGTATTTATTTGCATTTTTTAAAAAAGAAACAAATTTTATATGAATTTATAAAGTTTTGTTAATTAAAACACTTAAAATTAATTAAAATAACAAAAAAGAGATAAAACTGCGGTGGCTGCTACGACGGGCCACGCATCGCACTCCAATTGCTGGGATAAATCGCAGGACAATCTTTTCCCGACGGTGCTATAATGACCAATGATTGCATGGCGGCAATCATTGGTCATTAATACAAATGTAGAGGGACATCGCCACGGGCCACTTATCCGAGTCAGCAGTCGTTCGGGACCGTCAGATCATCCGCAATTTAAACTAAATGGCCAAGATCATGTCGAATAAAAAAGAGACTGCAGGATCTAATCCGCAGTTGAAACAAGCAGTAAAACGGTGGATTTTAAGACGTTGATCATAAGATCAATGGCTAAAAATGTACATACATAAAAATCGAGCGAAAACCCTTGAAATCAAATAATCACTTTGTTCTTGGAAAATAGTTGATCAAATCTCTTGAAATTTTAAACAGAGCTACCCTATATGAAGAGCATAAGTGGGGATGTGTTTGTTAGGATTAAAAATCACTTTACAAAAAGCTATTTTAACCAAAGTGTTTAAAGGTTGTGTTGAGTTTAGTTTTTACCGAGATTTAATCGGTGGATTCGGACGTTCTTGGGCTTATTGAGCTTGTAGATTGTCCACGAGTATTTTCCCTGAAGAAATCGCAGTCTGATAAGCTCTATGTCTGGAGTTATGGCGCTTGGATGAAGCAGGGGTTGGATCACCGGAGAACTTACCGCCGGTGACGTGTAATCACTGGTTTCTTATAGTGGAAATGAAGAGGGAGCCTTAGGGAGTTAGAATGAGGAGAGAGTTTTGTTGGAGAAGCTCTGGAGGCTAGAGTAAGTTGGAATCAATCAAATGAGCTCTTTTTGGAGTTTTTATATCTAGGGTTCAAATTGGATGGCCCTGATCCCTCAGGCTACTCCTTTGGATTGTTGACACGTGCCCCAGGTGGTTAGGGCAGTAGAAAAAGCCATGGTTGAGTCCCAAGGCTATTGGAGGCTTTAGAAAGGAGGGGGGACCACTATTGCCCAAACTGGTTAAACCAGTTGCTAGGGACTGTTTGGGGAGTACTTAAGGGAGTAAATAAACTCATGTGATCAGGTTAAAATAGTTAGGATGGAGGGGAACAGGCTATAAGAGGAGTGTTGACCATATTGAACCTCCTCAAGTCTTCCAATTGACCATTTGACCAGTCAACTGGCTGGGTTGACTCGTGAGGTGGATTTGGAAGGTATGGGTGCTGTTGAACTAAAGTGGAAAGCACCAAAGAAGCTAAGGTCAATGCATAGATGGGTATATGAAATATTTGACCAAATGGAATTAGTTAACTTGGTCAAATAAGCTATGGTTTGACCTATGTAAGTTGGAGAGTGTTCCACTATAGATTAGAATGACTTCAAAGGCTTAACAAACTTTAGTCAAATGCATGACAAAATCTGACCAAAATGACATGAAGATTTGACCACCTTTAGTGGTTTGACTTGGTCAAACCCATTGAGCTTTATCCTATCAATAGTTTGAATGGGTTTAAAGTTTAAACCATGAGTTGAGTGAATTTGGGAGCTTGATAAATCTTGAATGAGTTGAATTGAGTAAATGAATTGAATGAAGTCAAATGGGCTAACTTTAACCAAATATAGGTCAAGTTGACCAAGTCAACTGTTGATTGGGTCAACATGTCCAATCAGGTCCAAATCATGAGAACATGTGTTCAAGGGAGTTGACTGAGTTTTGAATTGATTTGAGATTGAACTGAGTGAACACATGGTTTATGGTTGATCTGGTCAACTAGGTTGACCTAGGGACAGGGGCTGTGCTCAGTAGGTTTAGTTTGATATTTAGAGTCTGGTAGAGATGATCCCAATACCTGGATTGGTCATTTTGGTCAATTTGATCCTTATGGGGCTATTAGGGTCAATCTAGGTTGACTTGGTCAACCAAGTTGACCCATGGGCTGGGTTTGAGCTCAATAGATTTAAAATGATCAAAGAGACATGTTGGAGGTAGTTTCATGGACTGGTGGGGTGATTTGATCCAAAAAGAGTATTTAGACCCTTAAGGGATAATTTAGTCAACCATAGTTGACTTAGTTAACCAGGTCAAACCAAAACTTGAGTTTGGGTCCAATAGATCTCAAATGATATTTGAGATTCATTGAAAGAGGCTTTAAGGGTTAGAGAGGTTGAACCTTGTTGGGTTTTGGCCAAAAGTCCAAAAATCTCTTTAAAGGACATTTTTTTCATTTTGACCTCTATCAACTCTAGAACAAATATGTCCAGAAAAATGCAGTTTATTGGTCAACATACCTTAACAAAGGTTATGGGTATGGTCAAAAGAACAGGTCCAGTTGCATAGGCCATAAATATATTTAATTTATGGGGCTAGAGACCTCAGAATGAGCTCAAATTCGAAGGGTTAACTCTAGAGATATGCCAGATCAATATGCAACTAATAGGTCATGAATCAAAGATCATTTAACTGGGTTTCTAGGTGATAGAAAATTCACCCATAAAGGGTTTCAAGACTTAAGCTTTTGGAGTTAGGCTTTGAATTGATAGTCTGAGTTTAAGCTGGATTTTGGGTTTAATTAGTTAAGTTTTGGGATATTCAAATCAATCATAGTCACATAAATGGCTGAGGTTGATTGGATAAGACCAAAGTTTGATTGAACAATAGATTGAACTATAATTGTAGGCAGGATAGGAGTTTGTGATGGGTATTAAATTGTAGGCTGGATTGAAATTTGATTGGGATCTCTATGATTGACAAGTGGGCAACTATCAACCCTAAGATTACTAAGTAGGAGTCTAGTCAGGTCCTGATGACCTCATACAAAATTTAAGTCAACACTCCCTTTGTGGGTATGCACGATCACCAAGTTTGCATATAACTTTTACATGACTATGACTCAAGGAATATAAAATAAAGAAAAAAGAAAATACAGACTCTTATAAAAATATTATTCTATTTTACCCAGACTTGAGCCCTGAATCTTCCATTGTAGAGTTATTTTTTGAAAAAAAGCTTTGTTTTGCATTGAAAAGATACAAAACAAATTGGAATTAAATTTCTTTGAGAAAATGTTAATTTCTAGAATTTTAATTTTGAAGTTGAACACATCATTATGAACGATATATCACCTCGATAGGCAAGAATATCATTCCCTAATGGGTTCAAACAATAAAATTATAAATTTTATCCTAATTATGATAGTCAAATTCAAGGAAGAACTACATATGACCCTGAAGGTTCAAAATGACATTCGATCGAGTTTTTTACTATACTAATCTAGATGAAGTATTATTAATTTCATATTTAAAGGCATGTTAATAAATGATATATCTTTCTAGGGAATGAAAATATCACTTATTATCCATGATTTGAATATGACAATAATGATCGTTGTTGATTTTGATTTTTCTAAACAGAATTAATTGAATTTTGAAAATATTGATATGGGATCTTTAAATCTCCTACGAGCGCAAGCCATCATAGTTAATTATATTGTAAGAAACCTGAGTTTTCTACGAAAACTCTCGATTAAAATAATGGTAAAAATTTTATTTAGAATTCTCAAGGATTGATATCAAAGGAGTGAGATTAAAATTTCAATAGGGATTAGATCAAATTTGATCACTTATTTTTGAAGGTCAATGGAGAAAAAGCTGGAGGCATTTTGGGATTCTAAAACACACCAAAAATGCCTTAGTCTACCCTATATGTTTGGCTTTAAATTTTGGATCAGGAAATATTTTAATTCGAGTTGTCAATTTATTAAAATATTGGGATTATATTTTCGAATGTGGGCTCTTATGATTTTGAATCTACCCCGGATCTTAAGCCTATGTTGGGCACTACATAATAATGGCTCAAACCTAGCTAGTACAATATAAATATGGACTTATCCTGGCCTGAATTGAGGAGCCAGCTAACCGCCTAGCACTTCAAAACCATATATCTGTTCGTTTATGAAAGATGGGTGGGCTATTTTTTTTTTAGTTTTTGAAAAATTGGGGCCAACATCTAAAGAATGTTCAAAATTTTTCCTTTACTTATGTAGGGTGATTAATGCTCGAAATGCAATTAATTGTTTTACTATTTAATTAGTTTCTAATGCAATGCATGCCAATTGACTTTGTATGTAAAATTAATATGAAATAGTTTTAAAATCATGCTTAAAAAATAGATTTTTCTCTAGAGATTGCACAATATTTCTTTGACAGAACTGCACCCTAATAAGCCAGGTGGTCTGTTAGAACCCGTATGTGGGGAGGTGCCTAAAAGGTGGGACAGTTTAATATGAATGCATGCAAACTCTTGGGTGGTTCATGGGCTTACTTCTTAGAATCAATTAAATTTCTATGTGAGTCTGATATTTTTTATTTAGTTTGAGTAGAAAAAGTTTTTAACATACCCTTACGAGCCTCTAAGGATTTGTAGGCTAAATCAAAATTGACATGCAAGAAAAAACCTAGAAAAGCATGCAGTTTCTAAAGAATAATTAATATAAATAATTAATAAATTATTAAATAAATTTAAAGTCTATATGACAAGTACACTTAATTATAACCCAGGGTCTGCAAAAATTAACAGTGGCCGGTTACCACTGATAACAACCCAGATTCTAATCCTAGAAATGACACAAGTGATTTTGAGAGTGGGATATTCTTTATGTCTTCACTTCTTCATCTTCTTTTCGTCCGCAGGCTACTTGGATTCGTCAGGTCCAATTATCCAAATGAAAAGAACTCCTCACCGAAATGGTGTTTCTTTTCTCTTTGGATTTTCAAATCATCCTAACTTGAATCTCCAAATAAAAGGGAACTCTCCCCTAAGGGATGTTCCCTCCTCTTTGGATTTCAAGTAGGATGATTAATATCCCACCTCAAAGATCAACTTTCATAACTCATTTACATTAAATTACATATAAAAAAATTAAAAAACTACACTCCAAAATAACTTGTATGGTTATCCTAGGTAATTGTAGTTAAAATTATTAACAATCCTAAGCAGTTATATATATACTCAAATTTGAAATAAAATCACCCTTGGTCATGCTCTTTTAATTTCAAGGGGCTTAGCATTTTAGCACCTGCAGAAAATTTGTTAGTTTAAATTTTAATTTGACCCCCTTAATTTAGCCCTGCATGAGTAATACCACCTGTAGATTCTGTGAGCATCTAGATCATTCCTAACTTAAGAATAATCTAATGTCCATCACATCAATTCACAGACTACATAAATAAATTAGTACATCAATAAATAATCACATCAATCAATTGTAGCAGCCAATATGTAGTGAAAATAACAAAAAAACCCGGCACATAAGTAGCAAAAAAGGAAACACCAGCCTAGCCCAGAATTAGGGTTAATTGTCTTAACAAACTATCTAAAGTGTGTGTAAGAGGTTGTGTGGCTTTGATATATCCTATGTTGGGTAATTGAATGAAGTTATCTAGTGTTTTAATTTGTTGAAGGTCAATGGAGATTTTTTCTTTAAGTTTAAGTATTAATATTTTGGTGTTAATTTTAAGATGGATTTTAAGAGTTGAGTGATTACTATCTTTTTTTTACACAAGCACCGTGAAGTTTATTTCATATTCTTTGAGGCTAAGTTAATAGTCTCGTCGAATTGAGTTACCTAGTAGTAACCAGTATTATTAATTGATTTGATTGTTTGAAACTTAAGGGTTGATAACTTTTAATCAAATTGATTGATTACTGGTTTTAATGATTGAGTTAATATTTTTTTGGAATTTGAGTTGATTATTGAATTTTTTGAATTTTTTAGACTATTTAAATCATTAAATTAAGGGGTCAAAATTTAACTTTTTAATTAAAGTTAAACTCTAGAATTTTAATATTTTTCTTAAATACTAGAACCTAAAGTGAGTAATTAGATACTAAGTTTATTGGATTTGGATTTTTCTAGATTAAGTTATAAATTTTTGAAGTTTTGACGTATTTTTGAACTATAATTGACAAAAAAGTTGACTTTTTTTTTACTTTGACTTATTTTTGGAGGCTTAACATTTTTAATAAATGCTAGAGCCATAATGGAGTCTAATGCCTTTGAGTTTATTCAATTTGAAGTTTTTTTGGAATTAATTATGAATTGTTAAAATTTGGGTATTTAAATGAGTTTTTTAATTATTTAATTAAGGAGGTTTTTATGTTTTTACTTCAAACTTATTCTAAACTTCATGAAATCACTCCCAAAGGTCAAAGATGACTCATGGGAGTATTTTCAAGTGTTTGAGAATTATTTAAATTTTTTAATAATTTTTAAATATTTAATTTAATTAAATATTAATTTTTATTAAAAAATAAATTAAGCTTAAATTAAGGGTCTAGTTATGGGGTATTCAATTTGCTTAAGTAGAGGGTTAAATTCTGGAGAGTTTGATATATTATTTATTTATTTTTATTTAATTTGAATTAAGTGTGGTTTGTTCAGTGGTTTTGAATATTCTTGGGCTTGTTGAGCTTGTAGACTGTCCACGTATATTTCTCTAAAAGAAATCAGCAGTTGAATTAGCCTAGATCGACGGTTGGAAGACTTGGACAAACTCGATGGCTCTTCTCGCCAGAATCTCATCGTCGGCGGCCTTTGATTGGTGGATTTGAGCTGGGGGAATGAAGAGGAGTTGCCGAGGAATCAAAATGAAATAAGCTTTCATTTTGAGAAGGCTTGGGGGCTGAGTTAGGATGGAATGAATGTTTTGAAAGATTTTGGATTCTTATACCCTAGGTCTTTGATGAAGGGTTGAGATGCTTCAAAGCTCACCCTTAGATGGAGGACAAGTGTCTTAGGCCGTTGGGTGGAAGAGGAAAAGGCTGGAGGAGTCTCATGGCCATTGGTGGCCTTATGTGGGAGGGGACCACTTTTTACCACTTTGTACTAGTCCAAGGCTAAAAGGCTTCTTAGAGTTAATTTAGGCAGATTAAATCAAATAGTTTGGAGGGAAATGGCTACGAGAGGGGTTTTAACTATCCAAATCCATTTAAAAGCTTGTTTGACCAGATTTGACCAATCAACTGGTCAAGGGTACTAAGGTGGACTTAACAGAGTGTGGAGGGCTGTTTGAATGAGGTTGGGAGGAGTCTAAAACATGAGTGAATACATGAGAGGTTTGCCCAAATGTTTTGAGTTGACTTAGTCAAACCCTTCATGATTTGATCCATGGTAAGTTTGAATACATTTAAATTATGGATTGAAATGCAATTGGAGACTTGATAGAGTTTAGTTTAATATATGATGTGGTTTAACTAGAAGCATTAAGAGTTTGACTAAGTTTAAAGGATTGACTTGGTCAAACTCATGAAGGTTTGACTTATCAATGGTTTAGAGGTTTTCACATCAAGCATGGGAATAGGTTTAAGAGCTTGAAGGTATTGACTTGATTAGATAAAATGATTTGACCTAAATAGGTCAAATTTGACCAAACTTGGATCCAATTACCCAAGTCAACTGTTGATTGGGTCAAGGTGTTCAATCGGGTCCAAGTCACTAAGAGAGGTGATCAAAGAGTTTAGTGAAGACCAGGATTGATTTGGAGGTCAATTGAATATTAACTTATGTTGGTGATCAATTAAGCTAGCTTGAGCTAGCTCAATTGGGCTATACTGGGTCAATCACTGGCTGAGAAGCTAGTGATGGATGGTTTGATGCATAGAGCTCCTAGTAAGGTGGTCTAAACATAATTGGAGCCATAGGTACCAGTGCACTAAGCTAGGCAGTGCACTAGACCTAAAAGACTATGGTTTATGATTGACCTGGTCAACCATGATTAACTTGGTCAACCAAGTCAAACCATGGGTTTGAGTTGAATTCAAAAAGTTCAAAAAAGAGGTTTGAGACCAATAGAGGTGGTCCCAAGCCCTAAAATGGCCATTTAACTTGAAATTGCCATTTGAACCTTTAAAGAGCAATTTGGTTAATATGAGTTGATTTGGTCAACCATACTTGACCAAAGCTGAAATTTGAGTCCAATACGCTCCTAATGATGTTCAGGAAGCATTATAGAAGATTTCAAGGTTCGATTTGACTGGGGTATATTGAAGTTTAGAGAAAAGTCTAATTTTGCCCTTAAGGGGCATTTTGGTCATTTGGACCCTGATCAACTGTGGGTTAACCTGGGTCTACTAAAGTACAGTTTAATGTTCAATATGTCATAACAAGGGTTATAGACATGGTCAAAGGTTTGGGAAAGGTCCCAAGATCAAATTCCACAAGGTGGAGGGTTTAGTATCATAGGCTATAAATATTTGAAGGTTTTGCATCCCTTGGATTTCAATTGAGTTTATGGGGGTAGAGGTCTCAGATTAGCTTCAAATTTGGAGAGTTGACCCTTGGGACATGCATAACCAATATGCAATTGATAGATCATGAATTGTGGGTCATTTGACTGGGTTTTGAGGTGATTGAAAAATTACTTAAAAAGGTTTTCTAAACATCGGCCTTTAACCTTGGATTTTGATCTGAAATTCTGGATTTGATTGACTGAGTTTGATTTATCCACCTCAATCACATTCAATTGGGTGGTTAAAGTTGAGATAATATGATTGAAACTTGATTGAAAATTGATTGAAGATTGATTGAAGGCTGGATTGAAATTTGATTGAAGATTTGATTGAGGTTTGATTGAAGTCTAATTAAAATCTAGATTGAAGTCTAGATTGATTGGCAACTGGATGATTGTTAACTATTAGATCAACAGGCAGGAGTCTGGATGGATCCTGATGATCTCATACAGAAATGAGGTCAACAATGGTGTATGATGTACCATAAATGTTAGTACACATACAAATAAATATGCACTATAAATACTAAGAGAAATAAAGAGATAATCAATAATATTTGTTATCATCAAAATCACAAGCTCAAGATCATGGATTGCAATAATCTCTCTCTTTTTTATGATGGCAAATACTTTTGGTTGAATATCCAAATCCTTTATATTTTCTCATAATCTCCTTCTCACAATGTGAAGTACTTTTGAAAAAAAGGTGAAAATAATATTTTAATTTTAATTTTTTATTTTTATTTATTTATTTTTAAATTTGAAATGCAAAATAGTAATACTACACAAAGAATACAAACACATGAAAAATAAAGCTAAACTAAATAACGGATGAACATATACAACCAAACACCTACTCCCCCTTTTGACATCACAAAAAAGGAGAGCTAATGCAATGGAAAGTACAAGCAAAAAAGTTGAAAGCAACTAAAAGAAATACACTAACACAGACTACAACACATCACATGTACTAGAAGTAAGATGTTCCCTAATCAAATGGCGGCGGTGGTGGTGGCTGAAAATAATGGTGAAGAGTAGTAAACTGCTTAGTGAACCATTCCTTATCAGCCTCATGTCATTGCTTTAGCTACTAGTGATGCTGTAGAAGCACTTTATTCTGTTGTTATATCTGAGCCCAATGCTGATCACATTCGTCAATATGCGAGGTGATCCTAGTATTCAAGTTGGCAAAACCTTCTACCATGGTGGTGTACAGATCACCCAAGACTGTAGGAGCTGGTGCAGATATTGGTAGTGGTGTTGGAGCTGGTGGTAGAGCATGAAGGTCTCCCCTTCCTCATCAAAATTAGGCTCCTCTGCTGGCTCATCTCTCCGGTATCGACAAAAAAAAGGTGAAATAAGCTATAGATGTAGAATATGGGAAAATTATCTACAGTGCCAGGATATATAAATTGATATTTTTGGTTTAGGACATAGGCAAGTAGATGTCCGAAGGCAATATTTTGCTTCCGTCGGTGAATAGACGAGAGATAGCAGTGAGATTTTAAAAATAACTGATAGTTAGGTGAGATTCATCGAATTGGGTGTCAGACATAATGAAATAGGTAACCAAAGATAAGAGTGGAGTAATATTGACTCTGTCTCCAGCCTTAGGAAGGATTGAAGTTCTAAGGACATGCTAGATGACTCGGGCATCTTTTTTTTTTTTTTGGGAACGGGGAGTATCGGCCCGCTGCCACCTCAGCTTGTGAGGCGCATAGCGATGTCCACTAATCTCCTCGGTCGACCTAGCGGTGGCACCCACACCAGAAACCCCCGGGCCAACACTTTATTGGTACCCACCTACGAGGCGCGGCCGTAGTGGGGTGGATTCGAACCCGGGATGGGGGGTTCCCAATCGTGCTCTCCCACCAACCACCCTAAGCCTCGGTGGGTGACTCGGGCATCTTATATATATACTAATGATATTAAAATAAATATGATTGTTTTGAAATTTGTTATAATATCTTGATATAATTTTGAATAAGAGAGCGTTAACTGATTTATATGAGATTTAAAGGGGCAGGATAGATTGGTAAATTTAGGAGATGAGATTAGGACCGGTTTAGCCCCCACACGATCTCTCTCTCTCTCTCTCTCTCTCTCTCTCTCTCTCTCTTCGGTAAAACCGCCCTCCCCTCGCCCATCTCCATTGGATTCGCATAACTTCCCACCTCTTCGTCTCCCTCTCATACACACGAAACCACCCCAGTTCGCAAGAAGGCTGAACTCCTCCCGTCGCCTCTCAGTTCGCAAGAAGCCCCAGACCGTGTCCCCCGTCGCTCTCTGCTCTCGTGCGACACCAAGGCGAAATCCCCCAGGCCCCGTCTCCTCTTGCTTGCGAAATCCTTCTCCGCTTCCTCCCTCTCTCTCGCACTCTTGTTTGGAATCGGACCAGACGGAAGCCCTCCGACCTCCCGCTGCCTGCCCTAGTCAACGCCAACTTCCCCCCTTTGGTACAGGTAACCGCTTCTTCTACCTTCCTATAACATCCATAGTCTCTCCTGGAATATGAGACAGCTGGATAAAAACCAATGCAATCCACATTCGGACTAAATCATCTTCATTGAACACATGATTTTGTGAGAATATAGAACCAAAAAAAAAACAACAACAACAAACAAATTTGTAGAGATTTGGCAGTCCTATATAGTTCAGTCTTAAGATGGAAATGTCTAATTTTGACCCCATGTTGTAGTACTTAAATTGCTTTCTAGAACTTTCATCACTCGCCTTTCATCCAAGTTAGAATTTAGAGCACCACGATGACCTTTGCCGCCAATGGAGATCTTGAAAGTTTTTTTTTTTTTAATTATCTCTCCAGCATCTGCAAGTTCAACTTGTTTGTTTTAACGGTGATAAATGATGACCAGGAGCCCTTAAAAGAATTGCTAGTCTCTTCCAATGTTGATATGGGTCCATCTCAAGATCTTCATTTTGAAATCAATTTCAATATTTTAGTGCTCAGAACACTATAATTGTAGGTTTGCATGATTTTTGTTCTCTAAATTATCTCGAAAATATTGGAGAAGAGTCATGTGCTTTATGTATTAATTGTAAACAAACATAGATTCAATGCAATTATGTTTTGGCTATGTTGGAAAATCTTTTGAACTGTCAGATGAGTATGAAGTTGCAAAACTCTCTCTTTCTTGTCTCAAAAATCCGTTTGACATAAGTTTTAAGTTGGCATGAATGAGTGAAACAAAGATTTGTTGTTATTGTTTTCCTTCAAGTTGAAATGTAAGACATCTAAGAAGTTTCCTTTTTGAGTAAATGGAGATTTGCAAGGTATTCTGTATTATCTTGTGTTGTGTTTTGGGAAAGTGACATTTATATGTCTTGAAAGATGAAAATGTGTGTTTTTGGAAAGTAACATGTGTATGTTTTGAAAGGTGAAATGCTTTGAAAAGAGAATTGTACGTTTTTGAAAGATAAAGTGTTTGATGAATTTGTGTATGTTGAGAAGTAAAGTATATTTTTATGCTGAAAGACGAAATGTGTAAAGATGGAGATGTATTTAGACTTGTGTGTGTTTTGGAAGGTGGTGATGTGGACTTTGTATGTATTTGAGCTTGTGTGTTTTGGAAGGTGGAGATGTATTTTGAGTTGTGTGTGTTTTGGAAGGTGAGATGTGGGAATTTTGAGAAAATGAAATATGTGTATAATTCGGAAATGTGATGTGTGTTTCTTTGAAAAATGAAAAGTGTATGTTGTAATGAGAAGTGTAGTGTATGATCTTTAAATGATGAAGTATGCATTTTTGTAAGTCGAAATATTTAAATGTGGAAAAGTGTGTGTGTGTATGTTGGAAAGTAAAATAATGTGAAATGTATAAATGTGAAATAATGAAATGTATGGAGTGTTGAAGTAAATTGTGTGTATATTGAAGGTGATGTGTAAGAAAGAGGAAGAGTGAATTGTGGAGTTTTGATAGGGTAAGTGTTTTGATAGATTTATGTTTTGAAAGGTGTTTGTGTGATCTTTGAAAGGTGAAAGATATATGTTTTGGAAAGTGAATTATGAATGTGAGTGTTAAAGATGAATTGTGTGTAAATGTGTTAAGAGAAAACTATGTGTGTTGGAGAAAGTGGTGTATGTTGGAGAGGGGTTTAGTTGGGTGTTTATTAAAAAAAAAGAAAGTGTTAAAAAGCAAGAACTCTCTTTCTCTCTTTACCTCTTCTCTCTTTTCTTCTTCCCCTTTCTTGTGCCTCGGGGTGAACGTTGAAAAAATGCAAAGTATGTTTTTAAAAGTGAAAATTTTCAAAACCAAAGTCAACAAACTGATCTGCAAGCCCGAAAAAAGGTACGTTTGGATTTAAATAATATTTTTAATTATTTCAATCTTAATTATTAAATGTGCTTCTACTCCCTGTTTTATTATCTTTATTTGCATGAACTGCGAGGAACGGTACCGAATCAAATGAACAAAAGGGAAAAGAGACAAATGCGTCAGCCGCCTCTATCTAACCGGGTAGAGGTGCTACGAGCGGAACCACCGGATCATAGCCCCTGGTGTTATAAGTTTTCTTAAAACTTAGAAAGCCCCTAGGAGGCCCTTGGTGTGGTTTGTGCGAACCCCTCACCTTTAGGTCCCTGTAACAACTTCAATTTTATTAGGATTATTTTTTTTATTTTAGATCCTTAAACCCCTTTACACGTGCGAATGTCCTAAGGGTTAGTGATAACAAATTTTTTTATCCCATAAATATTACTGACATTTAAGGACAAAAATTAAGGACTGAATCCTAGAAAATTTAGACTATAATGCATGTACACTTTAGAGTAGAAATACAGAACATAGAAAACTTAGTGACATTCTCCTTAGGATTAGCGTATATTATTAATATAAACAATCAATTAATAAAAATTTCAAATACACTAATGATAATTCAGATAAAAATACACGAAAACTATATAATCTTTAACAACCAAATCATAATTAACACACATAACCACTAAGAGATTAAATTTGAGCATAATTTTAAAATTGAATCTAATTAATATTTTAATCATCTCATAATCAAATAATAATTAAATAAAATCTTCAAAACTTCAATAAATTATCAACAATGCCACAAATTAATTAAAATTTTAATAGCTCTTTAAATAATCTAAATTTCAATCATTAAAAATTCAATAAATAATTAAGTTAAATATTCTAAGAAAAAATGATGTTTTATTATACATCTTAAATAACCAAACTCATTAATCAAACTTTAACAATTAAAATTCAATTTAAAACAAACTTCAAAATATTAAAGACACTAAAATTTAAATCTGAACATAAAAAATTCCCTCGACCTTTCAATAAATTAAATCCAATCAATTATAAAATTTCAATTAATAATTAATTTATGATATATCTAAACCACACAGTCTACTGCACACATTTAGATTTGTTTGCTAGGATAACTGATTCTAGCTTTAGGTTAGGCCGGTGTTTACTTTCTTGCTGCTGTGTGATAGGCTTTCTCGTGATTTTCACTGCATGCTGGCTATGATGATTGATATATTTATTTATTTATTCATGCAATCTGAGAACTGATGTGATGGGCGATAGATTACTCCTAGGATAAGAATGATTTGAATACTCACAAAATTTTCTGCAGGTGGCCATGCTCGTGCATGGCTAAATCAAAGGAGGCAAATTAAAGATTTAAACTGATGAAATTTTATGCAGGTGCAAAATGCTAAGCTCCCTTAAAATTAAAAGAGCATGGTCAAGTGTGGCTGGTGAATTCAATTTAAATGCAAATACATAACTGCTTGGAATAATTTTATTATAAATTTTAGGATAACCCTGCAGGTGGTTTAGATTTTCTTTTTCTTTCTGGGATATAAATAAAATGTAAATGTAATTTGTTAAAGTTAAGCATTGTGAGAGTAATTTAGAAGTGAGATATCGTATCCAAACTAGAATCCAAAGAAAAGATAACAACCCTTAGGGGAGTGTTCCCTTTTATTTGGAAAGCTAAGTTATGATGTTTCTAATATCCAAAGGGAAAAGAAAATA
Organism: Dendrobium chrysotoxum; assembly: GCA_019925795.1. Taxonomy (NCBI): domain Eukaryota; kingdom Viridiplantae; phylum Streptophyta; class Magnoliopsida; order Asparagales; family Orchidaceae; genus Dendrobium; species Dendrobium chrysotoxum. The sequence goes on from CM034313.1 coordinate 60,371,159, forward strand.
CTCCTTCGGGGATGAGTTTCTTTTTATTAGATATCCAGGTCCGACGGATCGAAGGAGCTTATAGAAGAAGAAAAGACGATATGAGGAGATAAAGGAGAGAAGACGAAGAAGTGAAGAAAAGAAAAGATATCCCATTTCAAAATCACTTGCGTCAGTCTTAGGATTAGAATCCGGGTTTGTTGTCAGTGGTACTCGGCCACTTTATTTTTTCAGCAGACCCTAGGTTGTAAGTAAAATGACATTGTCATATGGACTTTGGACATTATATGTTGGATAATTCAAATTTGATTGTTTACATTGCTTGCGCATTAGAATTGCCTGTTTTTCTAGGTTTTCTTGCATGCCGTGTTTTGTTTTAGCTGGATACGATCAGAGTTTTGCGAGGGTACAAATAAAATTTTTATACTTAAAATTTTAATAAAATTTTTAGGCTCACATAGAAATTCTAACGATCTAAGTAAGCTTGGGACTGCCGAGAGTTAGCGTATATGCATATTATTACTTTCTCTTCCTTGTTAGGTACCTCCTTGCCTGCGGGTTCTGGTAGACCACCTGACCTATTAGGTTGCAGTTCTGTTAAGGGGATGTTGTGCAATTTCTAGGAAAAAATTTATTTTCTAAGCCTGATTTTAAAACTGCTTCATAATCATTTTATGCATTCGAGTCAATTAGCATGTATTGCATTAGATAAAAATTAAAAGAGTTTGAAATTTTAATTGTATTTTATTTTTAAGCATCATTTACCCTTGTAAGTTGAAGGGCCAATTAGGATTTGTCTTAGATCTCGGCCCCCAATTCCTCAAAACTTAAATAACGTCCCTACCCATCTTTCATAAAGAGACTGAAAACATGATTTTAAAGCGCCTAGGTGGTTAGCTGGCTCCCTAATGCAGGCCAGAGTAAGTCCAGATTTGCACTTCATTAGATAAGTTCGGGTCACTATTTTGTAGTACCCAAATTAAATTTATGTTATGAGGCAGATTTTCAAATCTTAAGTCCTCACCCTCCGAGAATATAATCTCAAATTTCAATAAAATGTCAACTCAAACATAAAAATTCTCTCCTAAAATATAAAGCCCAATATAGGATAGACTGGGGTTGCCTCTGAGCTTCTTAGAGTCCGGCACCTTCTACTTTTCCTCTTTTGATTCGCTAAGAACTGTTTAATACTGAGCTTTCTCCTTGAAAAATTCCTACTCCTTTCCTTGTCTTCTACTTTGTAATCAAAGGATATGAAATCGCTGCTTTAATCGAGAGTTTTCTTAGGAGTACCACTTCTGAGATGTAATTAACTATAGGGCTTTGACTCTATAGGGATTTGAGAATTCCAGATTAAAATAAATCTTGTTTTATTCCTATAAAACAAGGAAAATTTTTGGAAACGCAGATGTTTTTAAAAACTCATTTCTAATTTTAAATATGCTTGTATGATGTTATTATTGACTTTTCAGATAATATAATATTCTACTTGTTATATTCAACTTTAGAAATGATGAATTTTATAAAATCTATTCTTGTTGTTGGATGTCTTGAAGAATGTTAAGTTCATCTTTTAAGATGATATAATATTTTCCTTGCTACGTCTAAATAAAAGAATGGATAAACTTTTCAAAAATCCTATTTCTATTTTTAAACACATTCTATAGAATTTCATGTTCTTCTTTCGAGATGATATGTTATTCTTTGAACTGTGTTTAATTATAGAAATATCATTTTCTAAAACTCTATTTTGAATCCATACTTTTTTGTTCTCAATACAGTATTCGATTACAAAATAGGAGAAATCAAAATCTGTGTAGTGACAATAATTTTTTCACATCTAATAGTTTGAAATCTACTATCCATAGGACGAAAAGAAGAACTTCCTTGTAGTAAGTGATCTCTCTTTTGAAAGTTCGAATAGGTTGTTAGACCTAGTAGATATGTCCCAAGGCTAACTAAGAGGGTGAGTGAATTGATAGTTTAAAATTTCTTGGTAATTTAGAAAACCGATTTAAGATTTTACTCACAATGATTAATTTTCTCAAAATAAGTTTTTCAACCACAAATAGTAAAAGTGCAGAAAAGTAAAGATGCAGTAAAAATAAAGATCGAAGAACACATAATTTTATAGTGTTTCGGTCCAACTAGGCCTACATCCACTCCTAAAGACTCCCTCTTCAAGTATTGCACTATACTAAAGTGACTCTCCTTTTGCTCCTATAGTAAGGCGGAGAAGCCCTTACAATAACCCCTCTTCTACCAAACCCGGTGCGGCAGAGTACCGGTGTCTTTCTCACTCTCATGGTGATGGTAGAGAACCAATGTCCTTTCACACTCTCCTGGTGTCGGCAGAGAACCGTCGTTCTTTCTCACCCTCCTGGTGATGATAGAGAACCAGCGTCCTTTTACACTCTCCTGATGTCGGCAGAGAACCGTCGTCTTTCTCACCCTTCTAGTGACGGCAGAGTATCATATCTCTTCCAAATATCTTCTCTCAAGAGTCTTTAAAGAGGTAGGGCAGAGATTTGAAGTACATATAAAGAGATTCTTACCTTTGGGCAACCTTGTGAACCCTTCACAATTTTCACTTGAAAGATCTCACAATTCTCACTCCCAAAGACTCTCCCAAATTACACTCTTTCTCACTCTTAAGAAGAAATTCGCAGAAGGATTTAAGATAGTCAGTTTTTAGGACCCTTATATACAAAGGACAAAAAAACCATCCTTAAAACTGAAAATTTCAAGTTTGGCGGACTTGGATCGTACAGTACGATCGTACTTCGTACGTACGAATAGTTCAAAAATCCTTGTACGATCCTGTATGAATATGTTTTCGTACTCTGTCAGTCGTCTGTACAAACTGACATCGTACAATACGATCAGTTCAAAAATTTATGAGATCGCACGGGACGAATGGTTACAAACCTGATTTCGTGCTTTGACCAACGTCCAGGACGAACCCACTTCGTACAGTACGATCCGTTCAAAAATTGTTGCGTTCGTACGGGATGAACATGTACGAACCTTATTTCATACTCTGACCGGTGTCCAGGACGAACCAACTTCGTACAGTACGATCAGTTCAATCAAATCATATTTTTACTTGGTACGAAAGTGGACAATACCATTTCGTACTCTATGAATCGTCTGTACGAAAATAGATCATACATGACGAACCTACTTTATACCGTACGATTAATACTTAAATATTTTTCTGGCATGATTTGATTGACTTCGTTTTGGGAGGAACTACCAAGACAAATCGTCCCGTACAATTTGAAAATCATACAATACGGTTAGTTTTAAAATTTAAGTTCTTAACATTACTCCCCTAGTGTGTGTGTGTGCGGTTACCCAATTACAATCACACTATCTCAGACTAAAAAAAATATAAAAAGCACATACTTCAATTATAATAAACCTTAATCTAATCTGTCTTGAAGTCTTTAGCAGTCTGGAGTATGATTTTCCTGAAACATTATTACACACAAATAACACAAACAATATTTCCAATATATGTTAGGAGAAACAGTTATCAACACAATAAGATTTTGGAATCATCAAAAACACACATGATATAAAAACATAGTTATGAAAACTAAGTTGCAACATCTTTCTACCTCCAGCCATTTTGAATATAGAAGCTTTGAACATTTGTGAGTGAAGGGAAATTGAAGTTGAGTGACTAAAAAATCCTTAGAATACCGTCCATTTTATAGAATTTTCAGCATAGCATACAGTGCAATCAGAAGAAGTTAAATAGTCTGGATGATTTGTCGAAAAAGGTGGTCAAATCGCACCGTATGATCAGGATCATACAGAACAATCTTTGCACGAAGTGGTCATCCTGAGGAGTCGTTAGGTACAAACATTGACTAACTGATCATATAGTATAAATAAGTGTTCATACAATACGATAATGCAATTATTATTGTATTGGTCGATTTGATTTCGTCCAACAACTATCGACACGTGGATCGTATAGTACAAAGTGGTGGTCGTACAAGACGATCACCAATTATTGATTAGATCAAGGCTGTTGATTTCATGAGTGGTGAGGATGTGCATACATGTGAAGATCATATAGTACAAATAAGGTTCGTACAATACAATGTGAGCAAATTTTTTATTTTATTATTATTTTTAATTTTTAAAATAGATTGGTGTGTGAAGATCGGGGAACAATTACTAACTAGGGTTATCAACTACACAAAATAAAAATAATAACAAAAATAAATTAAAAAAGTCAATAAAAATGAAAACACACAAAAATAAATTACTACACACATCGATTTCACTCTGTCCTGAATCAAACATGAATATCAATAACACCTAGTCAAGTCCTCAATGTGCTAAAGGTATCATAGTTTAGGGGTTTGGTGAAAATATTTGCCAATTGATTTTCAGTGGCTATATGATGCAGTTCTATATCACCCTTAGCTACATAACCTCTAATGAAAGGATGCATAATGTTTACATACTTAGTGCGGGAGTGTTGAATTAAATTTTTAGAAATTAAAATAGCACTAGTGTTATCACACATGATTGAAATGATCCCTACAGATAGTCTAAGGTCTAGAATATGTTGCTTTAGCCATGAGATTTGAGCAATATAGCTTTCTATAACTATGTATTCTACCTTAGTAGTGGATATGGCTACTGAATTTTGCTTCCTATTAGACCAAGAAACTAATGATTTCCTTATGAATTGACATATTCTTGAAGTGCTTTTTCTATTTATCCTACATCCTGCAAAGTCTGAGTCTGAATATCCTATGATTTCAAATGATAAGCTATATCTAGGATACCAGATACCTAAGTTTTGGTGCCTAAAAGGTATTCAAGAATTCTCTTAACTGTAATTATATGGGAGTCCTTGGGATCAGCTTGGAATCTAGCACAAAGACATACACTAAATATTATATCAGGTTTGCTAGCAATCAAATACAAAAAGTGATCCTATAATCCCCCTATGCTTCTTTTGATCTACTGATTTTTCATTTGGATCATTATCTAATTGAATGGTAGAGCTTATGAGTGTATTAATTATTTTAGCACCTTACATTTCATACTTCTTTTGAATGTCCTTGATGTACTTACTTTGACTAAGTACTATTATCCCTTTGCTTCACACTAAATCCAAGAAAATATGTCAGCTCTCCCATCATACTCATCTCAAATTCTCTATTCATGATTTTTGAAAAATCATTGCAGAGGTTTTTATTAGTTGATTCAAATAATATATCATCCACATATATATGAACAATGAGTAGATCATTTCCTACTTTCTTTAGGAATAGGATGGTATTTACACTACCCTTAACAAAAGATCTATCTAGAGAAATGTACTAAGCCTCTATAGAATATCCTTGTGACATATTTTTTATTATTTTTTAAAATAATTTTAAGTAAAAAAATTTTAGAACAAAAAAGTTTTATATTAAAAAGTTATTTTAAAAAATAATAAAAAAACTATCATAGACGAAAGCTTAATCCCTGTAGATTTGATAATCCTTCAAGCGCATAGCAACTGCTTTTGTTTGGGTTTCGTTGCCATCAACTATACGCTCCGTTAAACTCTAAAGCTAAGGTAAAGTGTTCTTTTAATTTTTATAAATATGACGAATATTATGTCGTTTCTTACATTATTATATAGATTTATGGATATGTTTCTAATTTAAGCTTTATTTTTTATTTTTTTATTTTTATTTTTTTATTTTTTTTTCTAATTTAAGCTTTATGAAGTTAATTATATTTACAAAAATAAAGAAAGAAAAGATGGAAGAGCTGATGAAAATTATTTCATTTGAATGGTGGATAATGATAATGATTAGACTCAAATCCTTATATATCTTCTTTATTTTTATGTACTTACATAAATTTTATTTGCTTCAAGTTTTGTAAAGAGATATATTATTTTGTTAAATTTTATTTTTTAGATAATTTTTAGATGATTTTTGGGTATATTTAAGACTTAGATTTTTTTTTTCGACAACTTTCAAGAAATTTTTGTACTAAAAAGTCATTTTAGAAAACATCAGAATAATTATCTCAAACGAAGTCTTTCTTTCTGCTTCTTATTGTACTATGACACACTTAGCAAAAAGCCAAATATCAAAAAGTCAAAGTGGCTTTTTCTACTTGGTACTTTCACAAATAGAAAATGTTGTTGCCTTTTACTTCTAGGCTTTATATAGGTCCTAAGCTTGAAAAATTGATTCATATCTTTACAAGAATCATGCTCTATAGTGCTACTAACTTGATACTATTGTTGATAATTATGGTATACACTTAAAGCCAAATGTTGAATAACTATATCTATACACTGAGGAAAGGGAAGATTAGATGCAATTAGGAAGGAGTGAGAATAAGAATTTACCTTTTATGGGATTTTGATAGAAACATTGGTTTGTCTGACTGTATTTATTAAATGCTTGAATGCATGATAAAAGCTTATGTTTTCCTTATTGCAAATTTATTATTTATCAAATCTAAGTGGCTACAAAAACATAATTTTTCACAGCATCCATCAAATTGAAGCTCATAGAAGCATGCTTTGTACTCAAGCATTTTTTTATGAATTTTTTACTTTTGCGCGCGTTGAACAACACTGAATTCCTATTTTTTAACAAACCATCACTTTAAGATATAGGACCAATGTTTGTAATATAAACTTGTCCAAATTTTCTATGGCTTGATTGAATTGATGTTTGTAAAAGGAATGAAAGTGTGGCTGAAAGTGTTGATACAAAGGGCATCCATTCTTTGTTCTTCCTCTTTCTCATTGCTTCTAATTCTCATTTCATATTCTTTTTGACGTTTTAGTTCAGGCATTACTCATATCCTGGTGACTTATGAAGATGCAATCAATATGCATATTTCTTGATTTTTTAAGTAAATAGCAATTTCTTAAGTGTTGGATTACCTTAAAAAGGAGATGAATTTTTTTGCACTTGTGAATGCTACTTTTCTTTGTTTTACTAGGGCATTTTATTGACATTTTGTAGTTTGAAAATGATTTTAAAAAGTTTTAGTATCATATTACACATTAATTTAAAACATCACAGTAGTTCTTAGTAGAATTAAAATATTATTATATATATGGACTTTCTAAAGCTATGGGTTTCTAAAGCTATTTAAAGTAGGATTCCTTCTAATAATGTCATGTCTAGTAGCTTGAGAGGTTGTTCATTGGTCGCACTTGGTATATTGACACATCAAATAAGAAAATCATCAACACAACAATTCATACATTGAATATTAGTAATACTATGGAACATAGAGTTTATTGCATTTTTAACTATTGGTCTCCCAAATTATATTACACATCTGATAGAAATCCTTAATATTTCAAGGCTAATATATAAAGCATTGTTGCAAGCCAAGCTCCCTTACCTTTGCTCAAGGTCTGAAAATCACTATGGGAGTTTCATGTCTTGGTGGATGATTGGAAATTCCATTTTATACATATATTAGCTGGAGGCAAAAGATTTTTTTTTCCTAGTCTTGGTGGATCATTGTATGATGATTCCTGAGGATTAGTCATGTTATGACACCAACCTTTCAATCATAAATTTATAATTTGACCTTCGCGGGTATACACATAACTTAGTGGCTCCATGTGAAGGTCAAATTATGAAAGGTTTTAACGACATATTCTAGTCATCTTAAACTCAGTTAATGCTGGATTTCACTTTTTTTAGTAAATTACACTATTTTTGTAGGTCATTGTTGTTAATAAATTGCATTTCAAAACCATTTTTTCGTTGTAGAAAAGGATACCAAGAATAAAATTAATTAATGGATCAAAATGTGATCAAAATGTTACAAGCTCACTGCCAAAGTATTGCACAATATTTTTATGTGAGAGCTGACCAAGCAATTTTATTTCCTAAGAAATGATAAAACAAGAAAACTCAATATGATTGTATAGCATGATACCACAACACAAAAGATGATTACAATGAAGGCAATTCTCTTTAGAAAGAGAAAAAAGATATTTAATTAAATAAACAAATAAAGCATAGATACCTATTTGATTTAGTTGCTTGAGAGATTTTGGAATGAGAATTATCAGATATGACCAGGACCTCTTTAATAGCACACATTTGTCCACTTTCACTATCAAATAAGTTAGAATAATCAATTTTTATTATTGGGAGGAAATAAACTTCTTAAAACATTAAAATAAATGACATATTTAGTGCATGAGACTCCCGCCAATGCTAAGTCAGGGAAGGGATTCCTCGTGTAAGATTTACCATGCATTCCATATTGGTTATTAAACTGATTTGAGCCCAATATATCCAAGTCACCATGGAGGCAAGATAACCTTAGCTTTAGGCCAGTCCTCTATGTAGAGGATTCTAGATGTAAATGTAAATTATATATCTAGCTCTTCTAAATAAGCTCAACAACGGCATACTTCTTCAGCCTTAATTTTAAATTTATAAAATTTACAAGCTTGTGATTGAAAAAGAAGATAGAAATACGTGTTAAATCCCTGATAAATATGTCCGAAAGCTCCACTGCCCAACAACTTTCTCTTCTTCCATGATGACTGAGAAGGCATTGAAGAAGAAGTTGGAGAATTATGTAAGATTAGATATGGAGGCAGTGGTTGAGGCAGGCTGCTTAGACCATCTTTCATATCTGAGATAAAGGTATCTCAAGGTTCCTTGATGACATTTTAGTTTTTTTATAGCACTTCACCTTTTTTTATGGTACTTCAGCCACATGCTGATGTATTTGCGAGCCTTGTAAAACAACCTTTAAGATTTATTCAAAAGCTTCCTTAATACGTCATCATTTTCTTTCATCAAAATAATTTTTATATTTACTTTAAAGGTGTGATTATCGAAGAACTATTTCTGTATTATATGTCTTAAAAACTTTAATGAAGCAGTCATTACATAAGAGCGTGCACTCTTGGTAGCATTATTGAAGCTCTTTAAGATATTGATTGTCATCAAATTATATCAATTTCATGGAAGAAAGCTTAACATATATAATTTACATCTAGAATCCTCTACATAGAGGACTGGCATAGAGCTAAGGTTATCTTGCCTCCATAATGACTTGGATATATTGCGCTCAAATCAGTTTAATAACCAATGTGGAATGCATGATAATTCTTGCACGAGGAATCCCTTCCCTGACTTAGCATTGGCGGGAGTCTCATGCACTAACTATGCCATTTATTTTAATATTTAAAGAAGTTTGTTTCCTCCCAATAATAGAAAATTGATTATTCTAACTTATTTGATAGTGAAAGTGGGCAAATGTGTGATATTAAAGAGGTCCTGATCATATCTGATAATTCCCATTCCAATGAATCTCGCAAGCAACTAAATCAAGTAGGTATCTATGCTTTATTTGTTTATTCAATTAAATATCATTTTTCTCTTTCTAAAGAGAACTGCCTTCATTGTGATCATCTTGTGTTGTGGTATCATACTATACAATCATATTGATTTTGCTTGTTTTATCATTTCTCAGGAAATAAAATTGTTTGGTTAGCTCTCACATGAAAATATTGTGCAATGCTATGACAGTGAGCTGGTAACATTTTGATCACATTTTAATCCATTAATTAATTTTATTCTCGATATCCTTTTCTACAGTGAAAAATGATTTTGAAATGTAATTTATTAACAACAACGACCTGCAAAAACAATGTAATTTACTAAAGGATAGAAATGCTAAGCCTTTTACTAAAGGTTTTAATGACATATTCTAGTTATTTTAAACTCAACATTATAAACTCAGTTAATGCTGGATTTCACTCTTTTTTTTTATAATCGGTGGCAGCAACTGGAATTATTGGTTTTAAATTTTAATTAGATTAGTCAGTCCTTAGTAGCCCTAGGTGCATGTTAAATATAAATAGTAATATTAAACTTAATTTGTTTCTTACTCAAACCGTTCTCTCTTGGTGCATAAATTTGATTATAATTTATTTATAACCACTAAACCCAACATACACAAATCAACATTCATGCCATTATAATTTTTATTGCTTTTTTTTAGATTATGCCTATCCAAGCTAAAGAAGTAAACCAACCAGGATAAATTTTCTATGAAAATAGAAAAGAATAATCCTTTTATTGTTTACCTTCAAAAGTTTTTTTGTTGAAATTTGTAAGTTTATTCAAAAAAATGAATTACTTTTTATACTAGTTAAAATGTACTAATATACTTCAAATCAGACATTTAATGTAATTACTTCCATTTAAAACTACTTGGGGCCTTTTCACTTCACTTTTGATAAAAAATAATCGAGAACGTAAATCTCATAGAGCCAGAATAATAATTGAAGATAGGCCAACGAATAAGCTTATTTAATTAGTGGAATCATTATGCACTCTTTGTTTTTGAAGATGAAAAATTTGCTTATGGATTTTCTAAACCCTAAAAAAATGGTTTACAATAAGTATTAAAAATAGTCATGTTGCTGAGAATATTTAACTACTAAAAGTTCTTTCAACACTGTCTTAATCATTAGTGAAATGCAAAATTTGTTTTGTTATGGCTATGATGTTACCTTCCATTCTCTTATACTTTGCAAAAAATAAATAACCTTTTACATTACATTTATCAAAGTTTATGTGCATCTACTAATTGCTTGTTTAATTTAAGCGGCATACAAATCATAGTAAATAAATGTATATGTTTTTTTACAATGTAATCATTAACATTGTCAACAAATATCTTTGTGTATTATTTTTGTTGGAGTTTATGGCAATGTGACACCAGCTTGAGCTTCGATTGATAATTCTGGCAACTTTTAAAGGAAAAAAAAAAAAATAGCAGCATAAGATATCTTTAGAATGTTATACATAATTATATATATATATATATATATATATATATATATATATATATATATATATGTGTGTGTATGTATATATATAAATTTTGAAAATTAAAATTTTTTCCAGTGCATAGTAATTTAATCTTCTGGTAAATAATTTTATGTGCATCACAAAGGGCATAATTCTAATATCAATTAATTGAAAATCAAATTTTTTTTCGGTGCATAGTAGTTAAATCTTTTGGTAAATAATTTCAATTGCATCACAAAGGGCATAATTCTAATATCAATTAAATATAAAAAGAGCAAGATAATGGACATTGCAAAAAAAATGTTGTTTATTACTGCCCCATGAATGATGATAACATAGAAAATATTATAATTTTCATATATGTGCTAAGGATAATGGACATTGTAAATAAGCTCATATGCTCCGTATTGGTGGCTATTAAGGTAAATACAGATTTAAGGCTTGACATGGTTTTCTCTGTAGTTAGCAACAATTGATCCACTAACATCAATAGTCTTGTTGGAGTCCTTAACTACCATGTCATATTGAGTCAATAAACTCCCATATTGGCCTATTTTTATGTCTGGCATCTAATAAGTTATACATAGATTTAAGGTCTGACATGATCTTACCTTGACCTAGCAACTGTATGCCCACTGACATTAATAGTCTTCATGGTGTTGTAAACTCTTATGTCATATTGAGTCAACTGAGTCATATATTAGTACCCTACTTTTATAACGCACGTGGTCGCAAAGGCCACACAAATATTGTTGCTTTTTATATTAGTATTTATATATAGTTGTTTTTTAATCTAGCATCGTCCAAAGTTTGAAAATTTTGAAGAGGGCTTCCAGATGAGCCATTGCATTCTCAAAGAGATGTCTCATCATATATTAACTATGGGCTTGCACAGTTTTACATAATGCATGATTTAGGTCCAACGAAAAGTGTAATGTTTCAATTGGTGAGTTCATCAGGTTAAAATTAAAATGCTTTCAATAAACTTCATAACAAGCTCAACTTATTCTAATAGATAATCATGTTTGTTCAAAATAGTAGTTATGAGTTATGAATGAATAATTCATTATCTAAAATGCAAATCACTCAACAAAAAAGTAATCAAACTCTAATTTGCAAAAAACGATTGCTGGAGATGGCTTTCCTTCATTTTTTTATTGAATTTTTTAAGTGCTTGCTCTCTCTCTTTCTCCTCTACTTGGGATTTTTACAACCCCTTCTTTCTTATATATTATCATGGTAGTAGCTCATTTTGGGATCTAATGAGCGAAAAATACTCCTCAATTATAAGTGTTTCAATGGCTTATATTTTTCCTCCCTCTTCCTTCCTGTCACCTGTGCCATGGTCAATTCCTCAACATCTAACTTCCATGGTAGAAATCAACAAAGCCCCTGTACACTTGATTGAGCTTAGGGAGGGGTGTGAAAAAAACTCTTAGAAAATGTTTTAAGAGTTCTTGAATACAAAGCAGGTGGATATGAGGATTTTGAATGTTCATTCATGGTGTAGATGGTATCAAATTTTAGTGGATTTAAGCTCTGATTCCACTTTCAACCGACTTGAACCCTAAGGGGCAAGAAATAGTTCAAACTTTGTCTCACCCCTTCTCTGGCCGCTAATGGTTGCTCCCCCACTCGTATATGTTTGACTCAAGTTTTATTCTTTTTCGATTTAACCCTCCTTTTAAGGCTTTTTTTTAGTCCAAAACTCGAAATCCTTTTGTGGACTATATTTTTTGAGATGGGGCGTTGTTCCTATCAATTATTAAAGGGATCGTATTAGCACATTTTTACCTATTTTTTATCCGATTCTTATTTTATGACCTTTTTGTTTGCTTAAATACCATTTCATTAGAGTTTATAAGTATGAAATATTACAACATGCCATTCTGATTCTCTTTAACTGTAATCTATTTGCTGTGCATATCACATGGCAATGGCTTCCATTTACCAACTCTGCACGTACTGATAACTTAATGTTGTATCACTGGGTAGCTTTCATTTTCTATTAATCACTGACTTTCTCCTTTCATACACCACATTTGTAACGTAGAACTAACTTTACCAGGTGAGGGTAGTCAATGGGGTTCCTCCTACTGGTGATTATCAATTCACTAAGTACAACAAGGTGCATTATTGTTTATTTGTTTTCATTGGATGTTTTTACTGACTTCAATAATCAATAAATTCCAATGATGTAACATTCCTTTACTTTCCATTATACTGTGGATGCAGTCAATTGAAGTTATCAAATATTCGGTTGGTTCGGCTGCCCACACTAATCTGGGCCCAATTTTTGGCCTGGATGGGCCAAATCAGACATTTTTTGGGTCCCCAGACACATTTTTCAATATTCCGGACTCAATTTTGACAATTTCGGAGCTCAACGGGGCCTCTATGATCAAATTGAAGAAATTTTGTAACTTCTTGAACGTAATTTTTTGCGATTCGGCCAATGTAAAATATCGAGACAAATATTTTTGGACTCCTGGAGCTTCAATGCCCAAAAATAGGGGGGCAACTGATATATCATCAAAAAATTATCTTGATCATGCACGAATCTCGAAGTAAAATCAGCTTGAGAGCTTCAAAAATTAATTCGGAGACCATTTGAACTCCGATTTCAGTAAACTTATAGTCGAACTGAGCGTCTCGGAAATACAAACCCAATGACACCAAATTTGACTCAATCCGAGCCCAAATGAGTCCAAATCAAGGACCCGAAGCGCTGTTGGAAACCTCGAACAGCAATTTGAGTTACCAAACAGTCTCCGATTTTGACATGCTTATAGTCAAATAGAGCGGCTCAACGAGACGAATCCAATGAGCCTAAGATCACCAAATTCTGAAATCATTAAGACCTTCAAATGCTCAATAAACGATTCACTATCAAGGGATTCAATATCGGCCGTTCATCCGGATCACTCCTTATTTGACCCTGATCCCTCATCTATTTACGAGCTATGCCACTCCAGAAAAACTATAAATAGCCCCTCATTTCTCTTAAGAAGGTGTTGGTTGTTGAAAGCGGGTTTTGAAAAATTTTAATCTTCTTTGGGAAATTCAAAATTGAAATTAAAATTTTGGTTTTAAAATCAAACATCCCATCAAAAATATTATACCACCTCGGGATGGGGTTTAGATTTAGAATTAAGAATCCTGTCTTGAATATCGTAACCAGATTTAAGAGAGAATCTCACATGGCCTTGAAGGGTCAAAATAAAGTTCAGTCAAATATCGAGCTACGATAATCAAGAGGAGTGATCGTTAATTTTATATTCGAATTCATTTTAACAAAAGATATGTCTCCTCGAAGGGAGAATATATCATTTGTTAATAATCGTTCGAACATAACGATAACGATTATTAGTAATTTAACTTTTCCAAAGAGGACTAATTGAATTTAAAAAAATCAATTTTAAAAATCAGTTGTGGGTTCTAAATCTCCTACGAGCGCAAGCCCTCATAGTTAATTATATCGTGGGAGACTGAAGTCCCCTACGAAAACTTTCGATTAAAATAATGGCAGAAATTTTGTTTAGAGATTTCTAAGAGTGATACCAAAGAGATGAAATTGAAATTTCAAATGGGATAGGAGCAAGGTTGAACACTTATTTTGGAAACAAATGAGGAAGGGTAGGAGACACTTTAGGATTCTGAAACAATTCAGAAGTGCCCCAATCTAAGCTAAGTGTTGAGCTTTAAATTTTGGATTGAAAGAATATTTAATTTGAGTTGAGCATTTTATTAGAAATTTGGGATTATATTCCCGGAAGTTGGGGTCTTATGATTCAAAAAGAGACCTGCCCTAAATCTTAGATCTAGATTTGGACACTGGAACACAGTAGTCCGAACCTAACTAATACAGTGCAAAACCTGGACTTACCCCGGCCTGAATTGGGGAACCAGCTAAACCACCTAAGTGCTTCTAAACCATGAGTCCAGTCTTTTGATGCAGAGTGATCAGAGACGTTATTTAAGATTGGTTTAAGAAGTTGAGGTCAACATCTAGAGCAGATTCTTAATTGACCCCTTGACTTATGTCGGGTGGAATGCTTAGACTAAAATGCAATTAAAATTTTACTTTAATTAGTTTCTAATGCGATGCATGCTGATTCAAATTTTCCAATCAGGTATGCATGAGATTTTAAAAAGGCTTATAAAATAATAATTTTTTTGAAATGACTAGATTTTCCCAGATCCAGCACCTCATCCTCATAGGTTGGATTATCTGGACTCTACCCGCAGGCGGGGAAGTGTCTTATAGCAAGGAGGGAGAGAGATGCAATAATATGCATGCGACCCCGGATGATTCTGGCTATTCCCTAGGTCGTTAAGTTTCTATGTTATTTAAATCTTAAAATTTTAAATATAAGTTATGAGTAAAAATACTTTTGGTCCTTAAAGAGCCTAACAAAGTCCAGGCTAAAACAAAAAGAACGACATGTAATCGCCAAAAAAACTAAGAAAAGCAGGCAATCCTATACGCAATCAAATCAAATCAAATCACATTAAATAATCAAATTAATTAAGTAAATGTCCATAGGTAAATTGCCTTGCTTATTACAACACAGATTTACATAAATTAAAAGTGGCCGGGCACCACTGACGACAACCCGGATTCTAATCCTAATACAGACGCAAGTGACTTTGAGTGGGATATTTTTTGTCTTCAATTCCTCGGTCTTCTCTCTTCGAGCTCCTTGGATTCTTTATGATCGGATACCCAAATGGAAAAGAGAACTCTTCCTTTGAGGGGAAGGTTACTCTTTCCAGTTTGGGTAGTAAAATAATCAAATTTGGAGTTCCAAATGGATAAGGACTATCCCCCAAAGGGGTGTACTTTCCTCTTTGGAATCCAATATTTGATCTATGTATCCCAAACTCAAAGTGCTACTTTCACAATTCAATACTCAAATGAATTACATGAATATAAAAATGAAAATTCTAGACTCTCCTGCAAGGTTATCCTAAGCATTTAAATATTAAAATACATCACAAGCAGTTATATATATATGCATATAAAATTAAACACACTTGGCCATGCTCTTTTTATTTGGGGGCTAAGCAGCTGAAGCACCTGTAGCATTTATATTTATTATTTATTTAGCCCCCCCTTATTGTCCTACACAAGCATGGCCACCTACAAAAAATTCAGTGAGCATCCAGATCGTTCCTAACCTAAGGGTAATCTAATCGCCCATCACATCAATCCACAGAGTGCAGTAAAAGTAAACAAACACATCAATCAATTTTAATCACAACATGCAATGAAAACTCGAAAAACCCGGCACACAGCGGAAAAGTAAACACCGGCCTAGCCTAGATCTAGAGTTGGTTATCCTAGCAAACCATCTAAAGTGTGTGTAGTAGGTCGTGTGGCTGGGGTAGATCCTTGGATGGGTAATTTGTTTGAAGTTGTTTAATGTTTGAGTTTGTTAAAGGCTAAAAGGGAACTTTATGTTCGAGTTTAAGTATTAATGAGTTAAAGTTTGATTTAAATACATTTTAATTGTTAAATGATTGCTACCTTTGTTGCTCACCGAGGCCGTGAAGTTTATTTCACCTTCCTTGGGGCTAAGTTAATAGCCTCGTAGGCCTGGGTTACCTAGTAGTAATCGGGGTTGATTAAGTAGATTTAGTTTGTTAAAAATTAAGGATCAATTAATTTTAATTAAGTTAGTTAATTACTAATTTTAAAAGTTAAATTATTTTATATTTTCCATCAACAGGTTAGTGGCGTTGTGCCACCAGGCTCGAGGAACCAGGTCTCCTTAGGACACTTAGCCCCGCAGCCCGGAGTAGTCCATCCTAAAAACTTACTGATGTAGTTGAATTAAGGGTTTTAACTTAGTTAAGTAATTAAAAGTAACTTAATTTTGATGTTTAACACCCCATTGAATCCATTCGTGGCGTTGTGCCACCAGGCTCGAGGAACCAGGCCTCCTTAGGATACTTAGCCCCGCAGCCCGGAGTAGTCAATCTAATAAACTTCATCTTTGGGGTGGTTGTTATGCATTTGAGTGTTGGTTGAGTTTTTTATTAATCAAATTAAATTTTTTTGGAATTTTGATGAATTATTGGATTTTTAGAAATTATTGGAATTATTTAATTATGTTAATTAAGGGGTCCAAAAGTTGACTTTTTAAATTAAAATTAATTTTGAAAGTTTCTAATTTTTAAGAAATACTAGACCTTATGATGAGTTGTTAGACTGTTAGCACACTCAATTTGGAGTTTTCTATGAAAAGTTATGATTTTTTGAAGTTTAGGCCTAGATTTGAACTACGGTTGACCGAAACGTTGACTTTTTGACTTTGACCAGATTTTGGAGGTTTGACATTTTTAGAAAATACTAGACCTTAATTATAGTTGATTGACACTAAGTTTGATCAATTTGTATTTTTCTGTAATTAGTTATGTATTTTCAAAGTTTCACTAATTATTTGAATTTTTAAAATTACTTAATTAGGAAGGTTTTGATCATTTTGATTCAAACTCATCCCAAACTGCATGGAATCAATCCCAAAGGTCAGGAATGACCCATGGGAGTGTTTTCAAGTGTTTAAAAATTATTTTGGATTTTTAATGATTTTTAATTAATTAATTTAATTAATTGTTAATTTTCATTAAAAGTCAAATTAAAGTTGAATTAGGAGTCCAGTCAAGGGGCTTTTATTTTTCCTAGGTAGAGGACTAAATTCTGGTAAATTTGAAAAATTATTTATAATTTTTGGACTTAATTTGGATTTATTATATTTTTTTGAATTTTTTGGGTTCTTAAAAGGGCTGAAATTTTGGGTAATTAATTTTCTAACCTAATGACCTCCAAATTCAATGAAATTTGAACCTAAGGTTCATCATGTCACTAAGTTTTGTATGTTCAAGTTTCACCCCTATTGGGTGTGTGTACAATCCCCTAGAAATTTTCTAAGTTTTCTAGACTTTTCCTTAATTATTTTTCCTAGGTGTCTCTACTATTCAAATGGGCTTGAAATTTGGTGTGTCTAACCCTTATACATATGCAATCACACCACAAAAGTTATGCAGCCTAATTCTATAGAAAATGGAGTTATAAATTTTCAAAGTTTTGGGTCCAAAATGGACCCATTACCTTAAAAATTCACATCATAGCAATTTAATGGGTATCTGAACCTAAAAAAATTACAGTGCATACCTAAGATACCCAAATACCTTCCACCAAAATTTGGGGCTCAATTAACCACTGGATTGTGAGAAAATCATAAAAAATTGATTTCAAAGAAATAGAAATATCTCACAATCCAGTAATCAAATAAACTCAAAATTAATTTTAATAAATACTAGGCTAAATTATCTTTCCAACGAGCTTAAAAATACTTAATTTGGTGGATAAATGAATTTACTATGAATTTTTAAAAGTTATGACTATTCTTTTTTGAATTTTTAAGTTCATTAATAAGCGGCGCCAATCATTGGCAATGATCGGTGCCAAAACGGCGGCGACGTGTGGCATTTTGACATGAGAAGTACTGTTTATCAACCACATATCTATGACATCACTAACCCCAAGCCGTCAGATCGAGAAAGATAGAAAATAGGACGGCCGAGATCGATCAAGGCCGTTTTAGTTCAAAATGAACTAGAAAATTGAAATACTCATAACTTTCAAAATACTCATCGAAATTTAACAAAATTTGAAACATAGGCTCATGGGAACATGAACTTTCATTGCCTAGAGTTTGGAGAACCCAAGCAATGAAATTTTTGAGCAGTTTCAAATTGAAATTTAAATTTAAAATGAGTATAACTTACAATCCGACCGTCGATTTTTTAGATCTTAGGCTTGTTGGAAAGCTGCAGTGATCCTCTACAACTTTGATGAAGACACCAAGAGATGAATCTAGCTGGATCAAAAGTTGTGTTGGAAAACCCTCTTTCTCTCTCTAGAATGCTCTCTCCTCACTAAAATAGTGATTTGAGGCTTGGAAATGATGGGAAGAAGCTTGGAAAAGCCTTGGAGATGGATGGAGAGGATGGGGAAGGCTCTAGGAAGGTTGGAGGCTGCTGGAGTGGGAGCTTAGGTGAAAAATGAGCAAAGAAGATGCCTTAGGTCAAGTTTCCCCTCCCTAAATCCCTTGATTTGAATGGATGGTTTAGATTCAATTAGGGAGGGCATAGATGAGTGCCAAGTGTCCCCTAAGCAGCCCCAAGCTAGGGAATAGGGTTGGTGCACAAGCCTTTTCCCCCATTTGGGTGAACCAATGCTTGGCTTGGTTTAAGGGGTTGGCTTAGGGCCTCTTAAGAGAGGGAAATGGTTCATTTTCCAGCAGTTTTGAGAAGGTTTTGGATTGAGATAAAGGTTTGCCAAGGTGACATTGTGATGTGGCCATGGTTTGGCTCTTTCTCATGGGTTCAAAGGGGGTTGGAGAGGATTTTGACCCCTCCAAATGGGTTGACCAAGTCAACCCAAGGGGGAGCTTGATTTAAAAAGCTTTGGACATGTCAAGGGTGTCAAATTGAATGATTTGAGGGATTGTTTTGATTTAAAATGGGTTCAAGCATTGAAATTGACCTTAATATGGGTTAAGGGTTGATTTGGTCAACTATGGTTGACTTGATCAACCAGGTCAAAGCAAAGAGTAGATTTGATTTCAATGAGTCTCAAATATCATGGGAAATTTATTAAGAAAGGTTTCAATGGTTAAAGATGTTGAACCATGTTGAGTTTTGGTCAAAAGTCCAAAAATGCCTTTAAAGGGCATTTTGGTCATTTTGACCTCTGATCAATCCTGGGTCAAGGTGAGTCCAAAAAGATGCAGATTCATGTTGAATATATCAATATCAAGGGTCTAGAAGTGATCAGAGGGTTTGGAGGAAACTCCAAGTTAAAATTCCACTATATGATGTGTCTAGTGGCACGGACCGTAAATATCTGAAAGTTTAGCAGCCTTTGGGAAAAGATGCAGTTTCTAGAGTTAAAAGTGTCGGATCAAGCTCAAATTTGAAGGGTTGGTCCTAAAGGCATGTTTAGATGATATGCAGTTGACGGATCATGATTTGGAGGTCATTTAACTGGGTTTCTAGGTAACAGAAAGTTCACCCAGAAAGGTTTCAGGACCTAGGCCTTGGCCTTAGATTTGAACTGGATTTTTGAAGTTGGATTGAATTTTGGATTTAAGAGTTAAATGATTGATAACTTGCCTTTCCAGATACTTAATATGTTCATCTTTATCTTTTAACTTAACAGACCCATCAAAATCAGAATAAATAGCAGCCGCATCTTCCTCCCAATTGAATCAATGTCTGCTAGGTTCTGGTTCCTTAGCTAATGCCCTTATCTCGATCATGTTGGTACCACCAACAGTGACTTCATCCTCTTCCATCAGTAAGTCATCCAACTTTGCATCAAAAGCCACTTCAACCTCTTTCTTTTTAAAAATATCTCTTATTTCTTGTACCACCTCATCAACTGGTCTGCCTTCTACTGACTTAAAGTCGATGGATAGGTAGACCTTATAATCCAACATCTCTTTTCATCAAACTTAGAAAGAATATCCTAGATTTTGAGATCCTCTGCAGAAGTAGGCTCTTCTACGATCTGGCCAATCATCTCATCATCTGTGTTTGGAGCTACCCCTTCCCCTTCGATTGTCCCAGGGTCAGTAGTTAGAAGGGTGACATCCTCAATAGGGTGAGGGACATCCACCTTGGGAGGTGATGAAGGGGCATGAAGGGCAATAGCTCCTACAACAAGTAAGATAAAGTCCTCAGATCCTGGGTAGGGAACTCAAAGACATTAGCTAGAATCTAGACATCTACAGTCTTACTGACTTTCTTGGGAGTGTACCATTTTTTTAGGGGACTTGAGCCTCTTGCCCTTGATTTAAATAATTTGCTTGTTCTTATCTTTTTCTCGAGTCTTCACCATTACTGAGGCCAATCTTGAAAGTTTTGAAGGTGGGATTGGTGGCCAACTAGAAGAATGACAGCGTCTACCATATCAAGTCAACACAATCTCTTCTGTCTTAGTGGACGAAAGGCTAGGCACCCAGTGATAGCCGTTTACCAAAATAAAAGTCACATGCTACTTTACAAACTTCTTGTTCTTCCTCACTTGCTGAGGAGTTATGTTCTTTGCTAGACTTTTCTTCCTTAAGAATTTCTTTTTCAAATCGGTGTGAGATCACCACCTTTAGGTGTCTCACATACTGCTCCTTAGTTTCACCTGCCTGGGTAGCATATGTGTGAATTATATTTTGTAGTATTTTGATCCTTTGAAGTTACTTTTGTTTAGGGGTCTTCTTTACAGAGTAGTGCACCAGGTATGGTGGAGAGCTAGCTATCCCATCCACCCTCTCCTCCCTTGTAGTAGCAGCAAGGGGGTAGAAATGACTCCCCTTAAGGAGCGGAGAGGAAGAAGGAATAAGAAGCTCCTAACAGCCTCTGGCTCTACCTTGCCCAGTGCTTTCAATTATACAACCTTTATGGCCTTGGTTATCTTCTTCCTTACCCTTCTTAAGTAGTTCTTTCATTGATTCTTACTTGTGAAAGGGGTTCCAGAGCTCGACCCTTTCTCGAAAATTGACTTAACTTTAGAAGTCTCAACTGGGGATTTTAACTTTCCTTCCTCTCTGGTAGAGGATGTGTCAGGTACTGAGGTGATAGTAACCTCCATTTTGGCATTGAGGGAGTAAGTTCCCATCCTGATGTTGACCTTGTTTTCACCCCAAACTTGGGCTAGGGGGTTGACTTGGTCAAACTAACCAAGCCAGGGCCTAAGGCCCTCTCCCCTGTGTTTACTGGGTCAAACTGAGTCTGTCGAGCCCAGACCTATGCCCTGGGTAACCTGGTTGACTAGGTCAACCTAGGTTGACCCAAATTGACCCAAATCCTTCCCCACTTGGTTTCAAATCAAATTCAAACTTCCTATGCTCAATTCCCACCTCCCCTGGACTCAGTGGGTCAGACCCAACCTATTGGGCCCAGGCCCATGCCCTGGGTCAATATGGTTGACCAGGTCAACATGGTTGACCAGGTCAACCCATTTAGCCTTAATGAGTCTAAACCATTCCAAAACTCCATTCAAAGGTTCCTGTGACTCAAACTTCACTCCCTTAGATTCAGGGGTCAAACCTAACCCATTGGGCCCAGACCCATGCCCCAGGTCAACCTGGTTGACTAGGTCAACCCAAGTTGATCCATTTAGCCCTAATGGGTCAAATCAAGCTCCAAGTGAATTCAAACCCTATCTCTTGCTCAAACCCTCACCCCTTGGGTCTTTTTGACTAGGTTGACCAAGTCAACCCAAGTCTCCTTAGGTCAAATTTGACCTCTTTAAGTCAAATTAAGACCCATTTAATGCATTGAAACCTTTCCTAATGACCTCTAGAATCAAACCCCGACTAAACACCTTAGTTTCCCTCCTAATTAACCTTAGAGCCGATCCTAGCTGTTCATCTAGAGCCTAGAGCTATAAATAGGAGAATTAGGGTTCTTAGAAGGGACTTTTTTTGCTCTCATTCTCTCTCCAAGCCTCCTAAGCTCGTGAGATTTGGCATAAGATCTCTCATAGCCTCCCTCCACTTCCCCCAAACCAAACCCCACCGGTCAAGGCTACCGGCAATCGTATTCCGGCCACCCTAAGCCTAGATTCATCCAAGGCCTTCATCAGCCCGATCTAGAGCTCGTTTGGTTGCGGTTTCAACTAGAGAAACATACGTGGACAATCTACAAGCTCAACCGAACTCAAATCCTGAAGATCCAACGGTTAGATCTCTCAAAAACCTTAACCCTAGGTCACACACTTAGCATTAAATAGCTTTCTGTAAAGTGATTTTCACATAGTATTAGATATACCCCATAATTTTTGTTCATATGCTCGACCTAAGTTTAAAATTTCATGGAATTTGGTCATAGGGTTTGAGAGAATGAGCCAAAATAATGTATTAGGGCTCGGGTTGGACTCCTCGCCTGGTGGGGGTTGATCTCAACCGTTGATCTTGCGATCAACAGTTGAGATCCGGTCATTCTGCCATTCGAAATGACCGCGAGGCTCGATCCCGCGAATCGGTGTTTCCTCCAGCAGGATCTGGGCCCTTGATTCAAACAGCGGCGGATCAGATGGTGCGGAGACCTGTCCGATGTGGCTAAGTGAAGCTGCGTTCCGTGGTTTCGATTGCAGTAATCATTACCGGCGGCGCAATCATTGCACTGCCAGGCAATGATTGCCCGCAGTTACGGGACCCAACCCCGTGCTGCCACGTATACCTGCTGCCGATTTTATATTTATATTAATTTAGAATCATTTAAAATGCATTTTGTAAATAAAAAAAACTTTTAAATAAAAAAAACTTTTAAAATTAATTTAAAAATATTTAAAAATCCAAAAATACATATAATATATCAAAATTATTAAAATTTTATTTTCATTAATTTAAAATTAAATTTATTTTAAAATAATATATTTTTTAAATTATTATAAAAACAATTTTATTATTATTTTTATTATAATTATTTTCATTTAAATATTATTATCATTATTTTATTACTATTATTATCATTATTACTACTATTACTATTATTATTATTATTATTATTATTTTATTATTATTGTTATTATTATTATTATTATTATTACTATTATTTTAAATAATTTTAAATCAGTTTAAATTATTTTAATTATTTTATTATATTATTTAAATTATTCTTATTATATTATCATTATTAATATGATTATTATGAATATTATTTATAAAAATAAATTTACTTATTGTTATTATATTTATTTAATTTTAAATTAAATTTAATGATTAAAAATATCTTATTACTTTAATTAATTTGTAATTATTTAAATGCTTATATAATTAATTATTAATTAAATAAGATAATAATATATTTTATAATAATTATTTAAATATTATATTTGAAATTATTTTAAAACCATAAAAATTATTTTTATTATTTAATTTAAATCAATGATTATTTCCCTATTTCAAACTATTTTTATTAACTAATTTTCTAAATTATTTCATTCTTCTTTTTAATCAAAAAAGAATTTTAATTATTTAACCCTAAATTAATTATTATTTTTTTAATATTTTCCTTTATTAATTAATCACTTAAATTATTTATTTAATAATTAACTAATTTTAAAATTCAGTTATTATCTAAGATTATAAAATTATTTTTAAATTATTCTAAATTCTATAAACTTTAATCTTTAATTTTATTTTATTTTTAAATTATTTAAAATTACTTTTAATTACTTTGAACTTCAAAAATTCATAGTAATTTTTTTTTAAATCGGATTTATGAGTATAATACCTTGAAACTTTTAGAAAAATATGTAGTTTTATTTAAATTTATTTTTAGATATCAAAATTTACTTCTTTATTTTTTTCTATATTATTTAATTATTTGACTATTTAAATAATATTTAATTTATTAATATAATAATTATTTAAAATTAAAAATTATTTTTCAAACTTTTTGAAACCTTCCCTTGGGTGGTCAGTAGGTCTCTCATGCATTTATATATGGGACTATATTTTAATTATATTAGTTTTTTAAACTTATGTGTTTATATCTCTAATATGTATATGTATTTATATCTTTAAATTATTTTAAAATTATATATATGATTAAATCCCCTATACTTTAAGAGATCTACCCTTTAAAAGTTTAAACATGGGTTGTACACATGAATAGCATTTATGGAGAGAGGATTAGTGAATTATTGAACTTCAATCTGTTACGACTCGGACTCACGAGTTCTTATTTTGATGATAAAAAATATTATGGCTCACATCTCCTAATATTTGGAATGTATATTTATTTATGTGTATACTAACATTTCAGGAAACAGCATGTACCATCCAACAAAGAATCAAGGCTCAAGAATGGGTAGAATAGGTTATGATGTGTAATTATTATAATTCTCATTTGATGTACATTTTATTTTCTTAAGTCAAGTCCTGTAAGGGTGTATGCTTGTTTATGATCATGTACACACATACTCAGGGGGAGTGAGATCTAGTCAAAACCAGAAGTTCAACTTTTGAACTAATCGTACTAGACGATCCAAGGATCGTCCTGGACGATCTGTTCATTAAACTAATCATCCTAGATGATATTTATATCATCCTGGACGATATTTATATCATCTTGGACGATCCATTATGATCTCAAAACCCTAGCCGCCAACATAATTTAGGCAAGATTTAAATTGCAGATTTTGTTCTAATCGTCCTAGACGATCCCAAGATCATCTTAGACGATCTATGCCAATCATGCCTAAACTGATCTGGTGGTTAAGGAAAGTAATTAAGGATTGGATTCGACGATCATATCGTCCTAGACGATCTGTGGCAAAAACCTTAATTTTCCTTTGAGTCTCCTGGACGTCCTGAGCTATCTGCTGGACAATATGTATGAATTTGAAATCATCCATGTTGATAAGAACAAAGTTTTGTAAGGATCGTCCAGGACTATGCAGATCGTACTGGGTGAAGTGGCTAATTTGAACTGATCGTACAGGAACGATCTTTGCCGCCAGAACTTTTTTAGAATTATTTTCAGAGTCCTCTATTTAAGGGTTGTCAAAGTCTTTAAAAGTGTCTTTGGCAGCCATTGAGTCTTCATTTCTTTTGGAGAAAACTTGAAGAGAGAGCTTGAAAGAGAGAGAGGAAAGGATGGAATTTGAGAGGAACAAGAGCCTTGGAAGGGGGATTTTTGAGGGAGTGTGAGGGGGTTCACACGATTGCTCCGGTAAGCTTGCACCTAAGTACCTTCGTATTCAAGGGTCATCTCGAGGGAAGTTTTGGGAAGAAAAATATCTCTTTGGTGTCGAAGGACCTGGCTACTCCGCCGCACTGGGGAAGATGGAAGTCATTTTGTAAGGGCTTCTCCGCTTAGCTGTGGGGCTAAAGGAGAGTCACTGAAGGTTTAGTGCAATACTCGGAGGGTGCCTTAGAGGAGTGGACGTTAGTCAGGTTGGACCGAACCACTATAAATCTAGTGTGTTCTTTCTGATTATTTTCTGCACTTTATTTTACTGTAATTATCTGCTTGGGTGAAATCTGTGATAAATCTTTTTATCGTTGTTTTAATTCGTTTCCACTGCAAATTATAAATTTTTTTTTGTTTTAAATATCCAATTCACCCCCCTCTTGGTTAGCCTCGGGACTAGTTCATAAGGGCTTAACTTCTCTAACAAACTTTCATAATCATTCACTAATCACATCTGTAATCTTAATTAATCATCATATAGTCTTCTTTTACATGTGTAGGATGCACGAGCACCTAGCCTAGGCTCTCCTAGATCTAAGGACTTAGTGTATTTATATTTGTATTGCATTTCCTTTATGTTAACCAAAGGGTTAGTCCAAACACTTGATTTAAACCTACCCAACGTAGTGACACCTCAAGAACAATAATTAAGGACCCGTCTAGCGAACTTAGAAAAATTCTAGAAGCTAGGATAGATCCCCGATTGACCTAAAACTTTAAACACTTAAACTTAGTGACATCATAAATCGCTTGAAATTTCCTAGGAATTTTTAGGGCCCTTTAGATTTCTTAATTAACAAACCCTAATTTGCCCGTTAATTCAGCCCTGATAACTTCAGAAAGTTCTAATAATTTTAAATTAACCCTAAAAATTACTCATTATACCTCAAACTCTTCAAAATTTAGTGCTTAATCTTAGATAATTAGGGCCCCTAATTCGACTTTAATTTAGACCTTAATTTAACTTTAATTAAAAACCACCTTTTTACTCTAATTAAATATTTAAAAATTACTAAAAATTCCAAAATTTCCCAAAATACTTAGAAACACCTCTTTAGGTCATTTCTGACCTTTGGGGGGATTCCAATTAGTTTAGAGTTGATTTGGATCAAAATCTCTAAAATACTCCTAATTAAGCAATTTCGATAATTCACTAATTAACTAAACTTTGAAAATTTATAACTAATTCTAGAAAATTCTTAATTGGGCAAACTAAAAGGAATTCAACTTGTATTAAAATATAATATTTATTAAAAATATTAAGATTTCAGAAATTAACCTAAATAAAAAAAGCCAACTCTCCGGTCAACCGTAGTTCAATAACTAGGGCCCGAACTTCCGAAAATCATAACTTTGCCTAAAAAATTTCAAATTCAGCAAACTAATAGTATAATTACTCATGGTAAGGTCTAATATTTAATTAAAATGCTAGGAATCCCAAACCTAACCTATTCCTAATAGTGACTTTTTGGACCTCTCTAACCTAGTGGGTAGGTGGACATCGGACCTTCTAAAATTCGTTAATGCAATGTAAACTTTAATGATCATCACCCTAAGTATTAAAATAGACCAACAAACTAAATTAATTAAAATAGACCCTAATCCACCAATTTTTAAACTTTCCCTTTAGGCTTTAACAGACTCGGATCACAAACAACTTTAACTAACTACCCAGCTTAGGACCTATCCAAAATAACACAACCTTCTACACACACATAAAATTGTTTGCTAGGGCACCACTTCTAATTCTAGGCTAGGCCGGGTGTTTACTTTTGCTGCTATGTACCGAGTTTTTTGGATTTTCACTACATGCTGTGATTGAAAATTGATTGGTGTGTTTGTTTACTTTTACTACACTCTGTAGATTAATGTGATGGGTGATAGGTTACCCATAGGTTAGGTACGCTCTTGATACTAACAATATTTTCCTATAGGTGTCCATGCTCATACAGTGCTAAAGTGGGACTAAAATGAATAATAATTATTTTATAAATGCTTGCTACAAGTGCTTTAGCCTCTTAGCCCCCCAAAGTAAATGAGGGCTAAAATAAATTATAAATATAACTACTATAGGTACCTCAACTGCTTAGCCCTCAAAGGAATAAAGAGTATGGCCAAGCGTAGTTGGCATGAGTATTTTATTTTCATATATAACTGCTTGGGTTATTTTATATTAACTGCTTAGGATAATCATGCAGGAGAATCTAGATGTCCTTTCTGTCATTAATGCAATTCATTGGTAATATGGTTAAGAGTTGTGAAAGTGCATGTTTGAGTGAGGATACATGGCCCAAAGTGGAAAGGACACCCATTATGAGGATGGTCCTTTTCTCTTTGGAGATCCAAGTTTGGATTATTTTACTACCTAAGGCGGGAAGGATAACCTCCCCTTTGGGGGAGAGTTTTCTTTCCCACTTGGGTATCTAGCTGAAACAAATTCAAGAAGACCAAGGAGGAGAAGACCGAGGAGAGAAGACTAAAGAGTTGAAGACCAAGATTATCCCACTCAAAGTCACTTGCATCTTTTCTAGGATTAGAATTTAGGTTATTGTCAGTGGTTCCTGGCCACTTTACTTTTCTGTAGACCTTGGTTTATAATAAAGGGCAGTTGGCTTATAGACATTTATTTAATTAATTTGGTTATTTACTGTATTTTAATTTGATGTTGATTGTGCTATAGGGTTGCCTGCTTTTCTTAATTTCTTTGGCGATTGCATGTCATTATTTTGTTTTAGCCTGAATTCGATCGGAGGCTCGTGAGGGTATGCTAAAATTTTTCTACTTAAATTAAAATTAAAATTTTTAAGATAACATAGAAACTCTAACGCTCCTAAGAAGTAAGCTTGGGACCACCGGGAGTTCGCATAACATACTTGTTGTACTATTCTTTTCCTTTGTTAGGCTGCTCCCCACCTACGGGGTTTGGCAAACCACCTGGCCTATGAGGGTGTAGATCTGTTAAGGGGAGTCTGTGCATCTTAGGATAAAAATCTATTTTCTAAGCCTTTTTAAAACTGCTTCATATACATTTCAAAATCGAGTCAATCAGCATGTATTGCATTATAAACTAACTTAAAATGAATCTACAACTTTAATTATATTTTCTCTAGCATTTTCACCCAACATAAGTCAAGAGACCACTTATGACAATCATTAGATGTCGGTCCCATTTCTCAAAGAACTTTAAACCTTCCTACCACTCTTTCATAAAAATAACTGGACTCATAGTTTTAAATCGACTAGGTGGTTAGCTGGCTCCCAATCTAGGCCGAGGTAAGTCCAGGTTTTATACTACATTAGTTAGGATACAGGTGTTAGTGTTGTAAAATACTAAACCCACTTTAGACTTAGGGTTCAAGGTTACTATTGTTTCGTAGTATGCCTTATCAGCGGGTAAGTTTTCCTCCTTTCAGAGACTATAAATCCCGCCTATCTGCGTCACATAGATGACGCCACCTCTATCCTTCCCCTTGCATGCTCTGAGTGCATTATTTTAGTTTCTTTAGTTTTCTCCTCACTACCTTAGTCCATCCGGATATTGATATGAGCCGTGTATGTTGACTAAGCCCAGTTGAACCCTTTCTTACCCTTTGAGTAGGACTTTCCTAGTCTCCCATATATGTCAATTCCACTTGAAAGTATAATATAGGATCCTTAATCAAGAGTATTCTCGGGCCCTAGGCCTGAGATGTAATTAACCACAGGGGCTTGCGCCCGTGGGAAACCAAATCCCACTATCAAATAAACTCCACTCAAGCTGATGTATCGGGTGGGGAAACCCATTGTTTCGATCAGGTCATGTATATTATTACACATTGAGGTGTGTTGGTGAGAACCGCTATCTTTAATGGTTTATCGTATGTATGGTTTAATCTGCCCTCCCATTAGACTGCTTGTGTAGAGTGTAAAGGTCTACGATCGTTCTGTCCTATGGGATAGTGCAGTCGTACCCTTCACATTCATCCCCCATGAGTAGATCCCCATTCGGAGGTCTACAAGTTTTTGGCGACCACGGTGGGATAGGTTTCTCTCTCTATCTTTGGATTCTATATTATCCTTTCTTGTGTGTACTCTGGGATTGGTACTCCTTAGATTAGGTCTGTCCCACTCTTAGTTAGGTTCCTTAGTTAGGATTGTCCCTTCTCTTTGACTAGGGTTCACCCTAGTCTTCCTCCTTTCTTTCTAGCCTTCTAGGTCGTTCTGTCCCTTATCCACTCTTCCTTTTTCTCATCATTTCTTCTCGTACTAATTAATTCAATTTCTGTTGTTCTTTTCTTAGCAGATAGTGTCATGGCTCCTTTTGTCCCTTCCATGACTTTCAACTTTAGCTCGAACACGCATGTGACACTTACTGGAGGAATCACTTTTGGTTCCTTCACTAACTCAGCCTTCGTCACTCTTGGCGGGCCACCCCTGCTGAGGCTGCCGCCTTTTCTCCTCTCCAGATGAGAGGTCATGCAACCATGCACCCTTTTGGATGTCATGTTGCTCAGCGGACAACCCAAACACCTACTCGTCCTCTTCCTATTCGTGTGCAGCTGGCACACCTTGTGGTTAGGCAGCCAGTTCCTATACCACTCCCTGTTCAGCCTACTCATCCAGCGGCCAGGCAACCAGTGCCTGTCATACCAGTTGTCCAGGCTGCCCCAGCCCCTCAACACCAGCAGGTAGTAGTTATTCCTTCCGTTGCTCTGACGGAGGTTGCTCATGTTTTGGTTCCCCCTCCTTACTCTTCCTCTAGGAAGAGTGGTGCCCAGACCGAGGCTCCTTCACCTTCCACCTGTCAGGTTTCTATTTTTGCTCGGCTCTCTCACCTTGAGACTATTGAGCAGACCCCAACACTTCCTGTAGTTTATGTTCCCCCTGTCCCTCAGGTAGTGGGTTCAGATGTTCCTTCATCCTCCTCCTCTGGCCTTGGGAGAAGGGCTAGGAAGAATAGAAATAAAAGAATCTGATTAGCTACATCTGAGGTAAATAGGTAGAGGATGGCAGAGGCAATGGCTCAGTAGGAGCCTGTTTAGAGGAGAGTGGTCCCCGTGTAGTGGGAGCCATGACTAGTCATAGTTACACCTACCCCAAATGTCATTGTTGCACCTGAGATAGAAGCAGTCTAGGGAGGACACTTCTCTACTTTGGCACATTATGGTGATGAGGAGGATGTTGATCACATCGCGGTATCCCCTCATATTACTACTACTTTACCCCGAGCTAGGGTCCCCAGGGATGATGCTGCTTGAGCCATCTCTTAGAGGATTTGAAGTATCATCCGCCTAGCATGAAGTTGAGGTCCTATCAGTCAGGAGAAGTTACTCCGTTAGATTTCTTAGGTGCACACTTAGTTGTAGAGACAAGCGTTGAGGCAGAGGTACCGGTGGCAGAGAGGACAGTCACCCAAGCAGCAAGTTCTGTTAGTTACACCGCAGTTAGCTTCTCCCGCTGTTGGATGACGCCCACATCATCATGGATGGAGACAACAGTTAGAGCCTGCTAGACCTCACCTCAACTCAGTTCAATTATTGTAGCCCCTCAGCAGTTGGTTGCCCCTACTGGATCCCACCACAACAGATAGGTGTGGAGACGATGACAGGCAGACTCTCCTGTCGAGACAGTGTAATTGGTTGAGGCAGTACAGTCAGCAGAGGCAGTTGAGCAGTTAGACACAATAGTTCCTTTTGGGTTAGAGACAGTCCTGATGATTTGTGATACAGTGGTAGATACGAATATTGTAGTTCCTACTGATGGTTCACCAGTTCAGATGGATACAGTTCCAGCCCCTAGCCCTCATAGGGTCTTCTCCCCAATGGTTCCATATATAGAAGCTCTTTGTCAGACCTTCTCCGAGGAGGACACACTCAGGGGAGAGTTAGATGAAGATGTACCAGTGCATTGGGTGTGCGTGATTACTAGACGAGGTCTCTCAGATGAGCAAAAAGAGCAAGAGGATGAAGATAAGCAGGGAGAACTCAAGGTGGGTGGATCTCCCAGATTAGTTAATACGGATGCCATAGTTCTACAGTTGCAAACTCATATGATAGAGATGGCCAAAGCTATGGTGACGATGACCGCAAAGTTGATAGGATTAGGGGTGATGCCCCAGATAATGGGCGTAGGTACTCCTACTGCATCCAAGGACAAGCTAGCTGCATCACCAGTTATAATACTAGACCCTGTAGGAGTGGATAGGGTCTAGAGGATAGTTCCAGTGGCACCTATGGCAGTTACTTTCAGTGCCCCAGTCCAGAGTCAGTCAGCACGGTTGTTAGCCAGACATATTCAAGATTTGATAGCACAGAAGGTCGAGCAGGCCATTTCCTCTAGGAAGTCTAGAGAGGTAGTTAAAAGGGCTACCTAGTTGAGTATGAGATGGAGCCATGTCCTCCTAGTTTTATCCCTCATAGGTTCAGAGTCTTTGATGGGTTTGGAAACCAAAGGCAGCATGTGGCTCAATACAGGGCTATATGTTGTATTATAGGAGGGAACGATACTTTGATGTTGAGACTCTTCGTCAACAGTTTAGTTGGGGTGGCCTTTATTTGGTATGTCAACCTCTTTAATGATTCAGTTCGCACCTTTGTAGAGTTAGAGCAGTTGTTTGTATAGAGGTTTGTCAGTACTGAGCACAGAGTTATAGTGGAAGAGTTAGTAGTAGCCAGACAGCGCCCTCGTGAGACTCTACCAAATTACATAGTCAGATGGAGGAACCTCAGCTTGTAATGTGAGCCTCAGTTACAAGAGCAACACGCAGTCGAGATTTTATTAAAGAATATAGATGGCCCTATAGCGCCTTACCTAAAGGGATTTAATATAAGAACCTTCCAGAAGTTGTTGACAAATATGACTAGTTTGCAGGATAGTATACCCGATGTAGTCACTCCTAACGTTGAGAGTCAACCCTCGCTTAGACCTCAGCAGCAGGAGTCATCAGGGGCACCTCCTCTTAGGATAGGAGAGGTACACAGTACCTATAGGCCACAAGATAAGGGCAAGAAGCCATTAGTCAATTCAGCACTGCCATAGCAGTAATCTTACACACTTGGTCAGTCAGCAGCCAAGCTTAGACCCTCTTGTAGGACTCCAGAGAGTCAACAGTACATGTTGGAGAATCTTAGCAAGGAATACCTCTTTAAAAGGGAGAGTATGAAGAAGATCTTCAAGTTTCTTATTAAGAAGAACATCTTAATATTCCCGACCAATAATAGAGTGGAGGAGGAGGGACAGATGAATTACCCACTATATTATCCCTTTCACAGACACATCGGGCATGTTACAGAAGACTGTTATGTGTTCAAGGATATAGTTGAGAAGCTCATGGCTAGCAGGAAGATACACCTTCAGGATAGTGACTTAGTGCAGCCCCAGGGCAAGGCTACTCAGACAGTTCAGATAATTTCAGGCTCTGGTTCTAGTGATAGTCAGGGTGACAGTCAAAGCATTAGCAGTATATCACCTAGAGGTTCTGAGGGAGAGTGGCAGCTAGCACTCTCTTGGAAGACAAAGCAGACGATCAAGCATGCAGTTCAAAGTTCAGAGGCAGTTAAAAGGAGGCCTTCCCAGGCCAAGTAAATAGTTTCCACCCAGTTACTTCGTCAGCACCTTTTTCTTTTTCTTCTTCTGTTGTAGTGCCTACTGAGCATATTTCCTCTTCTTCTTATGCTTTATGTAATAAGAAAATGTATGAAAGAGAAAAGATTATTGTAACTTTCGAGGATAAGATGGGATACCTTTCAGCACTTATGCTGAAGGATTTCATTCTCCCTTTGACTGATGATGAAATAATAGAAGAAGATGATTCTGGCTATTTTTGGTGTTTTGCTCCTATTTTTACTTCTACTTCCTCTAGCACTCACTCTTCTAGTGTTTTACATATTTTTTGCAATGTGAATGATGTGTGTGATGATGAGTCTAAGTGTGATGAAGAATTGATCTTTACCATTCCAGATGGTGGTTGTTACATGGATTCAGGAGATGAATCTAAGAACCCACTCCAGTCACTCTCCTTAGAGCTAGCACAAGCCACCACTATTGAGCTGAATGAATCTCTTATTGAGGATGACTCAATATAGGAAGTTCATTTATGCTCATGGAAGGTCCTTCCACCTATGATGGCTAAAAATATAAAAGAAAAATATAAGAATATCATTACCCAGCAAGATGATCATATCCCTTCCTCCCAAGAGTAGTCTAAGGAGAAAGGGAAAGGCCCTCAGTTGGAGATTGATTATAACATGTTGGCCCATCTAAAGAAAATTCCTTCCCTCCTTAGCATCTATGATGCTTTGATGATGTCCCCCAACTTGAGAGAGACACTGGTGAAAGCACTACTTGAGCTAGAGTCCTATCAGGTATTCTTTTCCTCTGAATCTATTGGGGATGCATATTATTTGAGAGAGATTCCATGCATTACCTTTTCAGATCATGATCTTCTCTTAGGGACTTCCGAGTATAATTGTCCCTTATATGTCACCGCTAAAGTCAATGGTTATGAGTTGAACAGGGTCCTCATCGACCAATGGGCTTCAGTTAACATCCTAAGCTATAAAACTTTAAAAGCCTCTCCCTAGGTCATTTGAAGCTCACTTTTGATAAGATTATGTTAAAAGGATTCAATGAATAAGGCCAGGGAGCTCTAGGGTTTATTATTTTACCTCTGAAGTTTGGAAGTTTCCTTACTAATGTAAAGTTTCATGCGATTAAAGCTGATACTTCATACAGGTCTCTTTTAGGAAGGCCTTGGATCCATGAATATGGAATGGTTCCCTCTACCTTGCACCAATGTATGAAGTATATAAGGATGATGTCGAGTATTCTATTCTTGGGGATACTCAACCCTTCTTCATGCATGAGATCTCCATTTACGATGATGCCGAGCACTACATACCTCAAAAGACTCGTAGACCTCCCCCTACCCAGTCACCAGTGATACCTGTTATTATTATAAAGGGTCCTACGCCGTCCCCTGCATAGGGTCCCATACAACCACTAGTATAGAGCCCATCACAAGTTAGTATTGAGGTATGTGTTTCCACTGCAACTTTTGATAGATCTCCTTCCCAATTTGTAGTTAGGCATGATGTTCCCCCTTGTAGAGGTAGGGGAGGATGAGGTAGAGAGTCGACTCGCTCACCGTGAAACTACGACACTCAAATCCCTCCTCACTCGTATTTGTACACTTTTTCTTTGATTGTCGAGTCTGACTTTTTAGATGATGAGATGGTTAGTGTTTCTCATCGACCAGCCCCTTCACAGGCACTGAGTCCTGCTAATTATAGTTCACTCGCCACCTTTTGTAGGTAATTGATACCTGAGGGTGGCTTGGTTATTGATAGTAGCTTAGATAAGGAATGAGACTTCCACCATCAGACTGCTAACAAACCCTCCCTTTCCCATCAACTGCATGGAATAAGAGTCGAGGAGTCTCATGAAAGATCTTTCGTTACTTCTTCTACTAGCATGGGTGACTCATCACAGGCTGACAAGCATTCTGTACCCCCATTATACAAGACCTTTGTGCCACCACAATCTAGTGAGTGTGCCTCCTTGTCCCATAGTGTAGGTGCCCCATTAGGTCCTGAGAGTCAGGGTCCTATGAAGATCGCTATGGATAATGAGGTTACCCATGTCCCTCAATACTTTTCCCATTTTGTGGAAGGCTGTGTAGAGGAGGGTGCGGTTCCCTCAACTTGGTCTGATGAACAGGCTCTACAGCAGGGCCATGTCTGGCGACTAATGTACCTCAAACCCAACAAGGCTTAGGTTATATGGTGGAGGATCAGTTTACTCATGTTAATATTCATATTATCTCTCATTCATATCTGGTTGTTTCTCTTGCCGATAAAGAAGACCTGGATGATATTGAGAACATATTCCTTAATACTCCACAGGAATTTAAGGATGACACCACTTTCGCTGTGGATGAACTGTGTGAGGTAAACCTAGGCACTAAGTCAGATTCTAGGCATATATTTCATAGTGCCTTATTGTTCGATTCAGAGGCTCAGATTACATCAAGTTACTATCAGAGTTTAGAGACTATTTTGCCTAGAACTATAATGAGATGCCCAGTCTAAATCCAGAGGTAGCAATCAATAAGTTGGCTATTAAGCCCGATGCAATCCCTGTTAAACAATCACCTCGTAGGATAAGGTTGGAAATTGAACAACATGTGATCACTGAAACCAAGAAGCTAGTTTCATTCAAGAGGAGAAGTACCCTACTTGGCTTGCCACTATTATTCCACTCTGGAAGAAGAGCAAGTAGATCGTGTCTGTATCGACTTCCGTGATCTGAACAAGGCATGTCCTAAAGATGATTTTTCTCTTCCTATCCCCGAGCTTATGGTGGATATAGCTTCATCCCATAGCATATTCTCCTTCATGAATGGTTTATCTGGTTATAATCAAATAAAGATGGACCCCAATGAGGAGAAGTTTACTACATTTCACACACCTATAGGTGTATTTTATTACAAGGTGATGTCCTTCGGTCTCAAGAATGTCGAGGCCACTATCAACGCGCTATGAGTATTATCTTTGATTAAATGATACACGAGAAAGTTGAATGCTGTGTAGATGATCTGGTGGTCAAAAGCAAGGTCCGTGGAGATCACCTTTGAGATTTATGAATCATTTTTGAACGCCTGTGTAAGTATGATTTAAAGATGAATCCTTTAAAATGCATATTTGAAGTTAGTGCAGGGAAGTTCCTAGGATTCATAGTCTACTACCATGGCATCGAGATCGATCCTTCTATGATTAAAGCCATAGTAGACCTGAAACCCCCTAAGAGTCTTACCCAGTTGAGATCTTTCTAGGATAAATTTGCCTTCCTAAGGAGATTTATCTCCAATCTTTCTGGTAGATGTCATCCATTCGCTACACTTATGAAGAAGGATGCTCGTTTCCATTGGGATGAGCATTGTTAGGAGGCCTTCGAGAGCATAAAGCGCTACCTAATGAACCCCTTATTTTAGCTGCATCCATCCCAGGTAGGCCATTGATCCTTTACACTACGGCCCTGGATGAATCTTTAGGTGCACTGTTGGTTCAAGAGAATGAGGAAGGCAAATAGAATGTCATGTACTACCTTAGCAGATGATTACCTGCAAAGCTAAAGTACACAGCGATGGAAAAGCAATGTTTAGCCTTGATCTTCACGGTACAAAAACTTAGATATTATATGTTATCACATAAGGTCAACTTGATCTCTCGAGTCAACCCTTTGCAGTACTTGATGACCCGTCCAACCCTTTCAGGTCATTTAGCATACTGGTATGATCTTACTGCAATTTGACATTACTTTTGTCCCTTAGCGAGCCATCAAATGATAAGCTCTAGCTAATTTTCTTACTGCTCACCCGATCCCTACAGATTTCCCACTTAATGATAATCTACCTGATGAATTAATCATGATTGTGGATGAACAGGAGTCCCCTACTTTGGAGTTCTACTTTGATGGTGCATCATCCGTTAAAGCCTCACATCCATATGAAACTCTCACAGTTAGGGTAGGTTTGGGCCACATTTTTGTATCCCATAAATGTCACACTCTTTGATACTTCTATAGTCTTTCAGAACCTCATACTAATAATGAAGCTGAGTACGAAGCTCTGATTTTAGGAATGAAATTGGCCATTCAGTTGAATATCATGCGGGTAAAGATTTTTGGAGACTCCCAACTAATTATAAATCAAGTAGAGAGAGTCTACAAAGTACTTAAGCTTGAGCTCCTACCCTATCATAATAAAGCAATGGAGCTCTTGTGTTTAATCCTTGACGTGACTTTGGCTAAGATCCCTCGATCTGTAAATGGTAAAGCAGACATCTTGGCCAAGTTAGTAAAGGAATTGGCTGACCCTGCTGGAAATCTATTATCTATCGTTGTCCAGTATCATCAAGCCATATGCCCCACAGATTTTTCATCTCCTGATCAAACCCTCACAGTGTTTGCAGTTGAGGAAGAGTCAAATTGGAGAGTGTCCTTCATAGAGTATTTGAAGCATGACAGACTCCCAGATGATCGATCTCTCGCTACTCAAATTAGAAAGAGAGCTCTATCATTCACCTATATTAATGACACCCTGTATCAATGCTCTTTCAACCAAATGTGGTTGCGGTGCCTTAATAATGAAGAGGCTCGTAAGGTCATGAGCGAGATACACGAAGGTCTTTGTGGTGCTCATCAGTTCAGACCGAAAATGAAAGGCAGAATTAAACGCCTTAGTTATTATTGGCCGACTATGATCCATGATTGTATGGAGCACGCTAGAAGGTGCCACCAGTACCAGATTCATAGCATGGTGATTCGCTAACCTCCTAATCTATTGCACCCTACTGTATCATATTGGCCTTTTGAAGGTTGGAGCACGGATGTAGTGTGTCCTATCGACCCTCCTTTCTCTAAGGGTCATAGGTTTATTTTAGTTGCCACTGATTACTTCTCTAAGTGGGTGGAATTTGTCCCACTCAAAGAAGTCAAATCAAAAGATGTGATGCATTTCTTTCGCGATCATATTGTTTACCGCTTTGGTGTTCCGCGCTATATAAGTTTAGATAACGGCCCGTAGTTTAAAAGTATCAATATTGCCAAATTTGCCCACCGTCATAACATCAATTGGTGATACTCTTCAATATACTATCCTAAAGCCAATGGCCTAGCAGCGGCATTTAATAAGCCTCTCATGCAACTGATAAGAATAATCGTTGTTGCAAATAAACGAGAGTGGCACGATAGGTTACCCAAAGCATTATGAGCCTACAAGACTATATATCGTACTCCTACCCAATCTACTCCATATGCATTGGCTTTCAGGGTTGAAGCAGTCCTCCCACTCGAGGTCAAGCTCCCCTCACTATGTATGGCAGCCAGTCATAATCTTTCTCATGAAGATAATGCCTGACTATGGTTGGAAGAGCTTGATGGTTTAGAACAGCTTCGTTTACAAACTCATCAAAATCTCAAACTATACCAAGCCCGTATGGCCCGATCACATGATCTCCTTGTTCGACCATATGCTTTTCGGGTTGGCGATCTAATTCTTATCTTGCGTAGGCCTATCATTTCACACCGACGCCAAAGTGGTAAGTTCGAGCTTATTTAGGAAGGCCACTTCATTATAGAGCAAGTCTATGAGGGTGACTCTTACCTTCTTATTGATGCAAATGGCATTCACATAATGTCTTTCATCAATGTGCAATACTTGAAAAAATATTATGACTGAGTTTTGCACGTCGCAGGGGGATCCTCCCTACCCCTTGTAAATACCCCTCTGTATATGTACTCCTGAAAGGGTTCCTCTTACTTTTTGATTGTGTGGCCACGATGATTTGTCCTCTACCACATGATGTTAGTTACGAAGAGTATAAGGATATCCTTGAGGGTGATACACTAATACGCCATAGGGAGGTTTGTACTTGTGTCTATGCACACCATCACATGGGTGTTGATGCATAGAACCTTTGGTCCTTCTTCCCCTTATTGAGATTTGTTCTACCTCAGTTTCACTCGGTACCCCCAAGTGTGGTTTGGGTTATCAAAACCAGTGTGTATTATTTTCTAAAAATGTTCTTTGTCTCTAGTGCAAACCGTATGACTCATGTACACCCAAGTCTTGTGAGTTTGCCTAGCTTGTTATAGACTTATAAGATTCATATGTTCTTGAATTTGACATAAGTCTTAAACCCCCGGTTTCACTTGTCACCCTTAAGTGAGGTCTGGGATATCAAAATCATTAATTCAAAATCCTTTGTTGAGTGGGATACTGGGTCCAGACCCAACCTATATTAGTCAGGTGTGGTGATGTTGATCCTTTATCCCTACGAAAATATCCTTATGTCTATCAGTTTGATTATGATAGTTGTGATCCCTAGTTCATTCAGATGAGTTGAATGTGGTCTGGGATATCAAAGCAACTAACTTAGACCCTTAAGAGATGCGATACTGGGTCCATACAAACCCATATTAGTCGGGAATGTTAATGTTGATCCACTATTCATATTTGGATTTCATTCATATATCAATTTTGCTATGATTGTGCTCCCCAATTCGTTCACACTAGTTGAATGTGGCCTGGATTATCAAAGCCAACACTTAACTTCTTTACAAGATCATGTACTATTTCTCTCTCCCTAATTTTATTCATGTGACGAATATGGCCTGGGTTATCAAAGCCATTCATAATTCCCAATTTTCATGTTCCAATCATTAGAGAATATTCTCATACTAGGAGTAACGCATAGATATGGTAAACGTCCCCTCTATCATGTGTTGTCTTTGATAGTATGGGGTATGCTCAATCTAAGATTGTGAACATAAAAAAAATATAAATGAAAGAAATGATGATGACAAAAAGAGGGAAGCTCTCAGTTGAGCTAAACTGGTTGCCCTTATCACAGGTGAAACCCGACATTACTCTCTAAGAGTATAAGTTCCCCAAACTTCTTCTTCTCCTCTCCTCTGAAGTGTCTCAGTGAGTGCTTCAAGGATGAGCCTACTCCTGTTTGATTATGATTCTTTGTGACTCTCAGTGTCTTTGTTGGTGATGTGAGACATCTCACCTTAGGTGTTAACATCACTCCCTCGCATTCTTGGATCCTTCTGAGGAAAGATCAGCCCCTTTCTGTTCTCCTTCAGTAAACCACTCTCCCATTTATACCCTGCTCTGAGCTGCTAGAGTAGTCTTGGGACGAGTTGGTGTTACCCTCACTCCTCACAGGATCCCACCAGTTAGAGTGGGTGCCACCACTGTGATATCTTGATGTTTTTTAATGTCACTTAAAGTTACTATCCTCGATGGTGAGTGTATCCCCCGCCACCTCGAGCTATTTCCTCGGCAGTGATGTAGTATCCCTGGTCTCAGGTGTTAGCATCACTGCTTTGAGAGCTTTAATTTTTCAGCAAAAGATCAGCTCTCTCTCTTTTCTTGGCAACCCACTGTTTTATTCGTACCCTGCTCTTAGCTGTTATAGTAGTTCTATGAATGCATGTGTGTTGTGTCCACTTCCCACAGGGTCCCACCAATCCATATGGATGTTACCCCC
Organism: Dendrobium chrysotoxum; assembly: GCA_019925795.1. Lineage (NCBI taxonomy): Eukaryota > Viridiplantae > Streptophyta > Magnoliopsida > Asparagales > Orchidaceae > Dendrobium > Dendrobium chrysotoxum. The sequence goes on from CM034313.1 coordinate 60,411,789, forward strand.
TATGGTCTCTTGACAATTATTGATCATATTCGTAGTTCTTATCCTCGGTAGCGAGTGTGCCTCCTTGCTCCTTCTATTCTTCTCCCCACTTGTGTTGTGAGCTTTGATCTTCCAGCAGAAGATCAGCCCTTTAGTTTCTTCGGCCACATACTTTCCCGTTGAGACCCAACTCCTAGCTGCAGGAGAGGTTCCCCTGGATATGTGGATGTTATTTACACTTTATATAGGGTCCCCATCAGTTAGTATGGGTCAACCGCTATAACTCTTCTGAGGATTACTCCTCCTTTATACGATTTCATTCTTCGTAGTGAGTGTGTCCCCTCGCTACTTCGGTGGTTACTCACCTGGAAAGAGATTGCCCCTCTTACACTCTGCTGGGGGTGTATCTCTTCTCGTCATCCCTCTAGGCATCAGATTGATGCTTCCCTTTTCATGTGATCTTAGTGTTGCCTAAGAAATCCTGCCAGCATTTGAATACTCGTGGCCAAGACGATTTGTCCTCTACCATGCGGTAACTTGAGTGCTAGCTCAGGATTCTTTAGACGACTCTTCTCTTTGAATTCTTTCACTTACCTTCCTTGTTTTCTCCCTCACACCCCTACACAGAGCTGTGTCAGGTTGGTGTTGAGGTGACTTTCGCCCTCTATCTTGCTGTTCGATATGATCAGGCATGTAGTCAATTTTTCTTACCTGGTTGAGAGAACCCCGACAGAGTCCCTAGGAGGGCATTCCTCACCACCCTTTTCCCTGATTATCCTGTTGATACTAGGTAGGCATCAGATTTCGTGACTTATTTATTTTGTTATGGTCATGCAAAGTATTGAGTCACCCCACTCTACTATTCCGAAAGGATCAGGAGGATGTGGGATCCTTTCACCTTCTATCCTGCTGATTCAATATAATTTTTTTAGATTTCACTAGAGTTGAATTAGGTTTAAAACTTTGGTCATCTAATCCTGACATAAATGCAAGCATATCACAGCAATCACACACCCTAGTTCTACAAATTTGGAGAGCTATAAATTTTCAATTTTGGGTCAGAAATGGACTCATTATTTTGTAAATCCACCCTATATCAATCCACTGGACAGCTAGATCTAGGAAAAATGCATGATGCCTAAGATGTCTAAAAAAATTTCACCAAAATTTATGTCTAGTTTAACCACTGGATTGTAGAAATTTGATAAAATTAGATTTTAAACAAACTAGAATATCTTACAATTCAGTGATCAAACCACTTCGATTTTAATTTAATAAATAGTAGACATCAATAGCTTTCAAATGACACCAAAAATATTGAATTTGGTGAAAATTTTTAATTTTTTATAAAATGTTGAAGATTCTAAGCATTAAATTAATTTTTTAAGTCAAATTAGGCCATTATTAGCACAGCTCTGCCAAAGATTGGCAATGATTAGGGAGAGAAAATAGCGGCAACGGGAGGACACATGGCAGCATAAGATTGCGCCATGTGGGAGAGCATCGTCCCGAGACTTATGGCAGTCCAGAGGTTCACCACGTGGCGGTACATTATTCGCGGGACACATGGCAGTCTGGCATCTTGTCATATGGTGGGACATGCATCAAACAGTGATCCAGTTATTTAACCACGTGGGCAATATATCTAGACGGTTTGATCCATACGGTTCGGATTGACAGTCCAGATAATTCCATGTCGACTAACCGCGGATAGGTTGTGAAGCGAACAACGCAGTTTAACAATTAGATGATATGGTGCAATCAGCGCCATCTGATCTGTACGTTTCACACGATTAGATGGCTCTAATTAGCTTGCTTGATCTTTAGTTTAAATTGACTAGAAAATTCAATTACTCATATCTTTGAAATTACTCAGCCAAATTTAACAAAATTTAAAACACAGATTCATGGTAATCTAATCTTGCAATGCCTAGAGTTTGGTGGCTCCATGCATTACAAATTTTTGGGGATTTCAAATTGAAGTTCTAACTAAAAGTCGAGATAACTTATAAACCAACCAGTTGATTTTTGAGATCTTAGGCTCCTTTTGCTCATGGTGACATTCTCTACAACTTTTCCAAAGACTCCTAGGGCTGATGATGGTTGGATTTGAAGTTGCTGAAGTAAACCCTATTTCTCTTATTATCTCTCTCTCTCTCTCTTCACTAAAATAGTAATTTGAGGCTTGGAAATGGTGGTGGAATTCTTGAGAAAGGTGGGGAAATAACTGGGGAGACTTAGGGAAGAGTCTTGGAGGGTTGGAGGCTGCTGGAGCTTGAGTTATTTGAAATGAGGATCATTGTTGGGTATTAGGTCAAGTTTTCTCACTTAACCCTTAGCTTTTGATTGAATGGCTAGGATTTAATTAGGGAGGGTTTAGATGGGTGACAAGTGTCCCTAAGGGTACTCAAAACTAGGGGAAAGGGCTGGTAGTGAGGGTGACTTCTCTTGGTCCATGGGAAGGGGACCACAGCCTTTTTCTTCATTTGGCTAAACCTAAGCAAAGCTTGGTTTAATGGGCTGGTTTGGGGCTTCTTAGGAGAGGACATAACCTTCTTTGTATCTGGTAAAAGTAAGTTTAGATGGGAGATCGTGATTGCCAAGGTGGCATAGTGATGTGGCCATAATTTGACCTTTTCCCATGAATTTGAAAGAGCTTGTTGGCTTGTTGAACTATTAACCAGTCAATGATGATTGGGATAGGATTTGAAAAGGACAAGGATCATATAGGAAACCATCTCAAGGGGTTTGGAATCATAGCGTTGAAGTTTGCATGAGTGTTGAATGTTTGGAGGGGTTTGACCATGCATGAAAATTTGAGATTGGATTTGACTTAGGGATATGTTAAACATGCTTGGAGTATCCAATTGAAGGATTTGGAGGGGTTGATTTGATTTGAGATGGCTTGAATGATTGAATTTGACATTGATTGAGTTAAGGGTTAATTTGATCAACCATGCTTGACTTGATCAACCTGGTCAAACCATGAGCTAGATTTGGGTCCAATAAGTTTGGTTTTATCAATGGAGATTAATGGGGGTGGTCTCATGTATTGGAGTGGTCATTTGGATTGAAATTGACAATTGAACCCTTGAGGGGCATTTTGGTTAATCATGATTGACTTGGTCAACCTGGTCAACCTGGTCAACCCAAAGCCTATATTTGAGTCTAATGCACTCCTAATGATGTTTAGGATGCTTTAGAGAAGGTTACAAGGATTGATTTGACTGTGGCATATTAAATTTTAGGGAAAAGTCCAAATTTTCTCTTAAAGGGCATCTTGGTCATTTTGACCCTGGTTCAACTCTGGGTCAAACTGGATCTGCCAAAATGCAGTTTACTGGTCAACATGTCATAAGAAGAGTCATGTACGTAGTTAAGGGTCCTGGGGAAGGTCTCAAGGTCAAATTCCACTAGGTGGCACGTCTAGTGGTAGGGGCTGTAAATATTTGAAGGTTTTATAGCCTTTAGAATTCATTTTAGTTTTTGGGGTTAAGGCCTCGGATTAAGCTCAAATTGGAGGGTTAACCCTAGGGACATGCTTAATTAATATACAATTGACAGATCATGAATCAAATGTCATTTGACTTGATTTTGAAGTGATTGAAAATTCACCCAAAAAGGATTTCAAGGCATAGGCTTTATCCCTAGGTTTTGGTCTGGAGTTTTGGATTTGGATTGGATTTTGATCTTGAATGATTAAAGGTGATTGGAAATGATTGAAAGTTGATTTGAAGGTTGAAGTGAGGATTGGGTTGGAGGATAGACTAGAGTTTGATTGAAGAGTAGATTGGAAGCTGATTGAGATCCAGATGATTAACAGATGGGTGATTGCCAACCATCAGATTATTAAGCAGGGATTTGGGTAGGTCCTGATGACCTCGGCGGATCCTATCAATGGACCTGAGCGAGATCAATAAATCGTAGTTTGATTTTAGGGATTTACACAGTTATACTCAATAAATATATATTTGGGATTTTAGTGATTAAAAATATTAGTGTTGATGATAAATATTTATTGATTATATATATATATATATATATATAATGCTTAATTAAATTACTAAATTATAAAAAAACATCCCAAATATTAATTTTGAAATACTTTTTTAAATCACAAAGTACTCAATTAAATATGAATGTGGTAGAAATGAGCTTCTTGATGAGATGAAGTACAAAATCATCCTATTCATATATTAATATGTCATTGAGATTTTCAAAAAAAAGAAAAAATTAGGCCTCGTAGGGAAGAGATTGGGCTTCTGGTAGGGCAGGAGATAGGAGAGGAGGTCGGGACTGAGGTCGATGGGTTTTGGGTCACACGAGAGAGAGAGAGAGAAGAAGAAGCTGCTTTTTTGAGAGAACATCTCGGGTGTGCGAACGAGAGGAGGAAAGGGAGAAGAGCACAGGTGAGGGTAAATTGCGGGAGAGTTGATCGATATAGGAGATGGAGATATTAGATAACAATGAAACGTGACATTTCATTCGTTTGGGATGCGATGCTACGAACAGTCAAAATTAAGTGTGAATATTTTGGTATTTTGCATTATAGGATCAATACGACATGAGATGACTCATAACCAATGCTTATAATAGTAGTTATAGATAAATTTTGACGTGTATAAAATGTATGTACATAAAATAAAAAAAAGTTAATATCATAAAATATTTAATAGATATTTTTTAAATATAAAGATAAAATATTTATTTTTATGTGGTGTATTAATACAAGTAATTATAATTATTATTTATATTAGTGAGAAGTAGTATATTTTTATAAAAAATTGTATAAAGATTAATCTTTGTTAACTACATAAACAAAGAGAATTATTTGAACATGAAATATGACATAAATTTATTAAGAATTGATATATCGTATTTTTAATACGAATTCAATTACAAGATGGATGACTAAGAAGAATATAGATGAGCCATATCCTCTTGTATGACATTTTCAAGAGGTAACCATCCATATTTGGAGAAATAAAATTTTATTAAATGCTTCCTATGGACAACTAATAGCATAGTTTTGTTTAGAATCTAGGTCTGAGGTATGTCAGGTCCAGAATCAATCGTAGATGGTTTGTTCATCTTGTTCACCAATATCATATGTCTTTGATAGCACACAAAGAACTACATGAGGCTTTAGTTGCCGAATAACAACAACTTGATTCCTCATCTGTGTTCTCTCCTAGAACAAGCAATTGTCAATGAGGCTTCATCAACTTTAGCTTTTAGAAGCTAGTCTTCCAGTATTTCAAATATTGTTGCAGTCCCCAAAAGTCAAAAAATCTATAGAAAATTCATGATCCAAAATGCTTCTATCTTCTTAATGATTTAATCCTTGGATTTTAAACAAAATAACAATAGAATTTGCACAGCCATGTATATGGGCTGTAATATCATAATGCAAGCATAAAAATTTTAATCACATAATATGCCAATAACAATTCCAAGGTAAATTTATTTTTTAAGATATGCAAGATCTCCTGAGCTCCAATAGCTCAAAATAAAATCATAATTTAAAAAGTTATCCTTTTTTTTTAATCAGGTAATTAAGAACAATATTGACAGCAAAAAACTCTATGCAGTTAAAAAGAAAATAAGTGTGATAGAAAATGAACTGAAAATCCCGTCCTGTGTTCACAATTCATAAAGAATCTTTTGATCATAATATATGAAAAACTATTTTTTTTTTCTCATCCAAGAATGTTAACATAGTATAATCTAACCAACTAAAGCATGATGAGCATATTTCGTGATTAAATTACCCAATACTTAGTATAGAGTTCTATTACACTTCCATGTACCTCTTTTAACAAAAATAAAGCTTAATTTTCAACTAACTTTTTCTTAAAGCCAAGTTTAGTCAGTCATCAACACAATCATATGTGGGCTCCAAAAATTTGGCCCCGGACTCTAGCCGTTTGCTTTTTCGAGGGAGTTTTAACGGAATTAAGTTCCGGGATAAATTTTGGAAGGCAGATGGTTTTGTAGATAAGACACTAACCAGTGATTTCGCCCTCATTTTGCGAGGACTTTATGATCTGAGTTCTGGTTTCCTATAGGCGCAAGCCCCTATAGTTAATTACCTCTCTCGATCACAAGAGAGAACTTTAGATTAAGGCTAGTCATCGATGAATACATCATATCCGTAAATACATGATATCTGGCATATAATAGCAGCAAGGGTTTGGATAGTTGAAAATTTGATATTTAAAACTTATGAATTTCACCATCTTGCACTTAAAGTGGATGGTGGGGAGAGTGATGATGAGCCCTGATCAAGATCCCATGGTTCTGTCATCCCGGGCCATCGTTGTCCCTGGTCTACTTAGTCAGAAGAGGTAGTCGACCCAACCTGACAGAAGGATTCTTGTCAGCATCCATGGGTTGCATCGTCCAAGTGTATCTTATAAACATGGGGTGGATGTTTGTCTAAGGGGACAAATTTGAATCCACCTTAGCTGACAGAGGGCTTTGTGCCCTATCGTTGAAATTTAATAAAATTGCAATTTGATAAAGTGGCTAAATGGCAAATTAGCATCCTATGACGAGAAAACAATTTTATTATCAAGTGAAATAATGGAGACATGCATTATTGGTAAGCAGTGCAAATGAAATGGACTATTGCATAATTCTTACAATTCCTTCAAGACACTCTTTGCAATGTCCTCTATGGCACGAAAGGAAGCAGCAGAAATTTGTTATTGTTAAAGAAATCAATGCATGACCAATTGGTGATACTGATATAAAAAAAACATGAATTTTGTTGTTATATGAGCAAAAGATTTATGGGACCTCTTCCGGCCCCATGAAGATGCCAAGTCTAAAATTCATGAAAATACGAACTATGCTCGTTGCAACACTAATGCTCAAGAAGTGGAGTATAATAATGGTTATTCATAAACAACATTCCGCGACTGGTGATGAGGTCACATTTGTATTTACAAACCAAGTAGATGGTAAACTTGTTCCGGTAAAATAAACAGCGAAAAAAAGAAAAAAACTAATCAAGCTAATGTTCAAAATGCTGAATTCAATAAAAAAAAAGAGAGCTGGCAGAAATAGTCCTTGAGCATGGGTTTGCTAAAAGGCAATCAACACACTCTTATTTCTTATCCAGAAGGAGTTCAAAAAAAAAGTTTTGGGACAAACTCATCAAATGATTTTTATCTAAATACTTTGGCCGAATGTTTTATATAAATAAATAACAAAGTATATATATATATATATATATATATATATATATATATATATATATATATATATATATATAAATAAAGTGAGGGCTTTATTCAACTGCTTTGTCATAACGTGAGATCCAGTCCATCTAGCTAGGCGCAGTTATACAAGATGATGAAAGAATAAATCAAATAGTACGTTCTTCTGGACGTCGTGGTCTCCCCACGTTCTCGAAACAACTGCTGCCATTATTTACATAAAAGAATGGAGAAATCACATGAAAGACTCACGCGTTCAGTTTCAGGCTCGAGATTTTCTTTGGCTCTAGAGTTTTTGAACCTTCGGTGCTTCAGGCAAGCGGAACAAGGTCACCTTCTCCGGCGATCTCTTCAATCCGTCTACCCTTATTAGTTCATCCGTCGGCCTTCGATCACGCGCCCAACCCCCAATCTCGCGAAAGAATAAATCAACAACGGCTTCCAGCCCTCCATGAACCTGCAGGCCGCTGATCTTATTCTTCCTGCTCTCTTTACAAATCGAACCCAGGGACGTCAAGAAGCCCCAGTTTCGTTCCGCATTGCCGTCCTCTCTCCGGCAATCACTCACACGAACGAAGTCAAATCTTCCTCCGCCTTAGAAATCTTCGTACACACCCGTGAGCCCTCTTCAACCTTCATCCGGACCTCTCTTTTGATTAGCCCTCTTCCACTTGCAATTCAGAATTCTCGCAAGCCAAATCGTGCTCCAGCTCTCTCTGCCGCGATTCCCTCTCACACGTTGGCTCTTACTGTTTTTGTTTGAAACAGTAAGAAAGAAAAGAAGAGGATATTTAATTATTATTATTAATGGCATGGGTTAATAATAATAATTAAAACTAAGAAGATTCATTGCATATCATTATTATTATTTATAAAAATATCAGTAACAATTATAATTAATAATAATTAGTAAAAAAATACTAATTATTATTATTATTGTTAAAAGAAAAAGCAGACGCTCGCAATCGGCAATCATCGGCGACCATCAGCAACAATTGAAAAACCATCGACAACCAATCTTCGCAATCAGCAGACAATAATCAGCAATCGAAGCCGCCAAAGACTATTTCTGGGACTCGACAACGTCCCGAAGCTCTCGGCCGTCGATTATCTTTCCGGGTGGGCGGATTAAAAGGGCGAGTGCCCTCCTTACCTCCCGGCACCTGGGAGGGGACGCCAGGAGACTGCCAAAATTTACTCAAAAATGTTGGACTTAGATTGATTTTTTGAAAAAAAAAAAATTGAAGAACAATTTAAGAAACTTTATTAAATTTAACCTTTTTCAATTAATTGTTAATTTAATTAATCAGTTAATTGAATAATCAATTCGCTAAATAATTAAGTAACTATAATTGATTCAAACAATAAACTAACTAAATGGCCTGATTTAATAGAGAACTAATTAATTAAAATCAAAAGATTAGCTAGCATAACTTTAAAATATAACTAACAGTTAATTCAAAAATAAAAATAAAATTCAGATTCATTAATCTTAAAAATAATTTATTTATTAATTTTTTAATTGATTAATTAAAAGAGAGCAAAACAACCAATTCAATTTTAATTAATTTAAATTTCACTTAAAGTTCAAAGTAATAAAAAGAGGATACTTGACAGATTTGATCTTATATTGGAGTTGCAGAAGGTATTTGACAACCTTCAGCTACAAAATTGTAAGGAATTTGAGCATATGGTATTACATACATGTAAGTTCTGCAAAATGGATGAGCAATGTCAATCCGATATTCAATCTTATTAAAAAAAAAAAGATTTTGGATTGATACATTGCATGAAAAGGAAACTCTTCCACATTCTGGGCAACTCCCCTTCCGCAATTCTCAGAAACTTTCTTGCATGCCGAAAGTAGAAATGGCTTGAAAGTAGATTTCCTGATAATGATAAATACTTGCTTAATTGAGCTTGAACTAAACTTTAGATTGACTAAATTGAACCAAAAGCTAATTATATTGAGCAAATCAAATCCAACATATAGAATTTAAAAAATACATTTGAAATCTAACCAATTAATTAAACAAATTAAATTTTAATTTAACTTTCCATCAACTCTTATAATTGAATAATAATCAAATCAATTTTAACAGAATTAATTTTAAGATATATTTGAAATCCAAATTAACATTTTTAAAATAAATAACAAACTAAGCAATTGATTTTAATGTTAAAACTTAATTTCAATTAATCAAAATTCATTCAATTAATTAATTAATGTAATAAAAAATAAAATAAAATGCATGACATAAAAAAAAATTCAATAACCTAGCCTAAGTACAAACTACTGAACGACTCAAAAAAGCTCTCCAACTGAGCAGCTCTCCAAAACAAACTCTCAAAGCACTCAACAAACTCTCGAAACTACACTCAATAGTAGCATCAAAACATCTGTTGTTGTGCTCTTTGAACACAATAGACTCTCCAATCTACTACAAGTACCCTATACATATAAGCAAGCAAACGCAAATATCAGCTCAATATATAAAAATAAAGCTAGTACTGAAACAAAATTAGTACTGGTAAAAAAAGGAGCTAACACTGTGAGCAAAGAAATCTACTACTGCAAGCAAAACACAATGCTAAAGTAGAGCAAGCGACTACTGTAGTATGAAGAGAACTACAAGCACAAGAACAAACAACAAAACACTACTGAAAGCTAGGGTAGAAAACAACCACTGGCAAGTGTCAAAACCACTGTCTAGTGTCAAAACTAGCAAACGACTACAAACTGACAGGCAACTTTTAAGGAAGTAATAAGTCATACCAAACCAAAACCAAATGGGCATCTTAGCCTATAGGACTAAGTTGTAAGACCCGCCAATTGGGCTACTTCTAAGCGAAGCAGTAAGACCCACGTGTTAGGTAACTTCTAAGTGAAGAACCCTAAATTCAAAAAAAAAAAAAAAACTTCAAATCTGAGCATCCTAGTCTATAGGAGTTAGGTTGTAAGACCCACCTTTGGGCCACTTAGCTTACAAGGCTAGGCCGTAAGACCCATCCCTGGGCTACTTCTTATAGAAGTCATAAAACCCACTTATACCCAAAATCTACGGGCTACCTCTAATAGAGGCCGTAAAACCCACTATTAGTGCTACTTTCAAATGAAAGACATAAGCCTCTACCCAAATCTAAATCACATTGGCAACTCCTAATTGGAGACGTAAGCCCCAAACCAAATAAACTAATGGGCAACTTCTAAGGAAGCCATAAGCCCGAACCCAAATTAAATTAAACTAAAATTCACACATCTCCACTTTAATCTACTCGGGATACCTGAGAAGAGGCAACCCATGGTTGCTAATCAGATTCCATGTACACTACAAACAATAGTTGTTAGTGTTATTAGATTGAACTCACGGTATACCCGGAACGACGGAACCATGGGATCTTGATCGAGTGTACCTTCATTCCCCCCATAACTTAATTTAAAACACTAAAAATCTGTTGCATATTCTCACATTCCTTATAAGAAGCTATGTATATTTCATCCTTAATCGAGAGCGCTCTTCTAATGCATTAGGATGGGTGATTAACTATGAGGGCTTGCGCTCATAGGAAGTAGAACCCAGATCTAAATAAACCCTAATACTACCCTCAGAGAAAATCTGGTTAAATATCAAACTCAATCTACCTCCAGAAAAATTAAAGGGAATCCTAAGTTGATGAGAGCGGGGTTCGCATCCTTAATTTTAAAAATGATTTTTCTGGAGCGATCACGATTATATCCTATTGATTTATATCTCAAGGATTTGATGCCACTAAGGAATGTATTGGCTCTGGCCATGACTGTAATTGAGTGGTGCCATTTGACGGCAAAACCACTCGATTCAAAGGGCCCTGGGTCATAACCGTTTATCCTGCGGTGTTATTTGGTGACAAAACCTCCGATCAGATGACACTTACCACATCCTTACTGGTAGGAGACTGTTTGAGAATGGGTCCTAGTGATATTCATGACTAGACATTAGTTCTTTGTGAGCTTGGATAGTTTTCATACTTGTTCAGCTTGGCAAACTGTTATGGAGGATGGATGGGTATTTATGTTTTAAGTGATTGATGGTTAGATTTTAAATTTAAATATCTGAAATTTGGGATTTCTTGAATTTTGGATTTAGATGGGCATTTGGGGGCATTTGAAAATATATAATCCCCTCCGATTGAGATAACATTCAACACGGCCATCATGAAAAAGGGTTATTACATTTTTTGGGTTTGAATCTTGTCGACTCTGTCTCATTTACCGACAGAGGATCGGGTTCTGTCGTAGGCTTTGTGTTTTGGTTGATGAATTTTCTTTGTTGAAGGCCTCAAAGGCTTAATATTAACTACAAAATAAATATTTCAGCCAATATCACGACTGTATATCTGTTTAATAGTTTGAGCCGTGTCGACTCTTACCCAATCACTCAGGATGATGGGGCTCGAACTCGAATTCATTTATTGACCCATGTAGCATCCCTAGTAGTCACTTGTGTGCCGATAACACGCTCGTCGGGACGGGTTACGTAACTACACTTTTCTCTTTGGTGTACCTATGTGCATACATATTATAGTGCATATGTGAGGGAGGCATTTTGAGATTTTTTGTATGCAATGCAAAGGAGTGTCTTGCATTTTTAAGTATAGCCAGCAGCATTAATGATTAACGTTGCACGGGGCTCTATTTTGAGCTTTATTGATGTCTTATGTCTACTTGTACAAGTGTTGCAGATCCGATGGCACGTTGTCGAGCTTTAGCGGCCTGTGGTTTGTACTACTAATTCACTGTTTTTGCTTACAGGCGAATCATAGCGTTGTCACCTTGATGGCCTTTTGATACCCCGTTGTTCTGTTGTAGACTCCCTTTTTTCATTCACCGGGAGGTCTTTTTTAGGGCTCATATAGGATTAATAAGCAGATCTTTGATTATGTCATCATCATCATTTTCTTGAAAATAATCCTTTTCAAGATATACAGTATAGTGGATTTCTACAAGATGTAGCCTCCATAGTTAAGCGGTTGGCCTCCAAGATGGGTTGAGGTATCTAGGTATTCCTATCATTCCTGACCTCTTCAATAAGAATAATTGTCTGATCTTCATGGAGGTATGGAAGGAATTTGCATTTCTTGAAGGAACGTTGGAACACCATAATGTTTAGTTCGAATTTGCTCAAACATCTCTTCCATTCTTATAAGAGATGTCCTTCTTATGTCCAAGAAATTAGTAGGTACTTGTGTTCCTTAGTTGAACAGCATCGACAGAGGTGGTTACACAGCGCTATCGATGTGCATGAAAAATTATGTTAAAATGCCAATCTTTGGAGATCATTTGCACTTTCAAGGCCTATAGATATTAGAGATGTTTTCTCTCAGACAAAAGGCAATGAAGAAACTTTAGAGCACTAGGAAGTTTAGTTCAAATTTTGCTCAAGCATCTCTTCTATTTTTTTTTACAGGAGGTGGGGTGCCTCCTCCCCCCTCGTACAAGGGTTCTCTTCGAGGAGTTAGACGATGCTTGTATTTTTCAAATGCTCTTGTATACATTTGTGTCCACAGGGTCTTCCACAATCTACCCACTATTGTTATCCACAAATGGATCGTGTTAATTTACAAAGACTAGTCATATTCAATGTAATCTCTTAGAAGTAAAATTTAATCACATAATATGCCAATAACAATTCCAAAGTAAATTTATATTTAAGATATTCAAGATCTCCTGAGCTCTAATAGCTCAAAATAAAATCATAATTTAAAAAGTTATCCTTTTTTTAATCAGGTAATTAAGAACAATATTGACAGCAAAAAATTCTATACAGTTAAAAAAAGAAAATAAGTGTGATAGACAATGAATTGAAAGTCCCATCATGCGTTCACAATTCATAAAGAGTCTTTTGATCATAATATATGAAAAACTTTTTTTTTCTCATCCAAGAATGTTAACATAGTATAATGTAACCAACTAAGGCATGATGAGCATATTTCGTGATTAAATTACCCAATACTTAGTATAGAGTTCTATTACACTTCCATATACTTTTTTTCACAAAAATAAAGCTTAATTTTCAACTAACTTTTTTCTTAAAGCCAAGTTTAGTTGGTCATCAACACAATCATATTTATTAAATACATATCAAAACACAATTGTCTCAAGTTAATATATTTGCATGTAAATCAACATGCTTATGTTATGTATAAAAATTGAAAAATAAACTGGACATTCTAATTGCATATGAACAATTATTGTACAACTATTTGAAGCAGCTGTTGCATGATAGTGGCACAAAAGAAAAAAAAATTGCAAAATTGTGCCACATTATTAGAATCATGATCATCTCCAAAAACAGTTGAAAAATTGAGAGTTGAAAGAACTTAAAGATTTCCCAACCAATATGTGATCTTACTGGCTCTACATGTGAACAAAGAAGTATAATGCCTCTCTATAGATATAATTAAAATAAACATTTGCAAGCATAGTAAGACAAATAAAATGAGTCTATAATATAAAGAGTATTAAAGAAATGAAAGATATGCGAGAGGAACATGCTACTCTGAACTTGCCTTGTTTTTACCTTTCTATAAGGCATCTATGATATAAGTTTATTACAATTAGGCTAATAAAGAGACTGGGTAATGTGGCATGAATAATCATTCAGTGATTTTTTTTCAGATGCATTGATGAAATGATGAGTTATAATCATATACTGTATTAATGTATTGTATGAAGTTAAAGATCATGCTAGTTAAGCTGGAAATGAAAATATGCTTTTAGTATGTCATAGAGTATGCTACTGTGTACTTGCCTAGACTCATTTTACAAAACTTGAGTATGCTACTCTTTACAAATCAAATCTTGACTAACCTTGTTACAAGTGCTTTGAACGATGTTCAAGCATTGATCAAATTGTGTTTAGATCTTGATCAAAATATTTTTCAAGTTATGATAGGACCTTCTACGACGAATAAAAGCCACAATCCTCAATGATCATGAAATCCAAAATTAATCCGAATTCGTATTTTTCATATCAGATTGAAGGATCAGGTCAATTTTTTGACACCCCTACTGCAAATATTAATTTATGACATGTAACATAATGCTACTAGTGTTATATATGAGAGAAAAATAAAAACACAACAACTCAAATATATTACATAAGTAAACTAAAAATAAAATAAGAAACAAAAATAAAACCACATAACTTTCCACATAAATACTGTGTTGATTCTTTGAATTCAATGGAAAGTATAAAAACACTCAGAAGTTCCAATTCCAGTTGATGGAATATCACCAACCATTTTGGGAAAAATGCTTTCAATGGGAATTCAAAGAAAAGAATCTAACCCCTACAACAACAATGAAGCAAGCAAGAGGATATGAATAAAACAATTGGGTGAGAAACAGATGTTATTTGAGCAGTCAAACAAGTAAGTTGGGCGGCAGATTAAAAATATATATTTCTAATTTGGATCCATCATAAAAATCAATAACAAGTTGAATATATAAAAATAGTACTGAAAATAATAGAAAAGAATCCACCCAAGTAATTCAAAGAAGGAAAAACCAAAATAATATGGAAAGCACTCTGAAGACTAATGAGAAAGGGGTGAACAAAGAATGTAAATCTAATCTTTAAAATTTATCACTAAAGAAACTTCTTCCAGCTAAGAGATCACTATTATTGCAATCATTAACATATTAAGGGAGAAGAAATCTACCAGCAGTTGCCTCTAAACAGAGCATATATCATCAGAATATATGAAGTTACTGAAAGGACAAAGGCAAGAAAAAATATCTCATTTTAGTCAAAATGACAATTAGCCAGACACATCACAATGGCAGATGAATAGGCCCTAAGAAATATTTTTTGTGTTTCAATTACATTATCATGTGGGACGGACTTTCCCAATACTAATAAGGAATATGAAATTCACAAAAGTCTCCAAAACATAACAACAATGATTGAGCCCCGTTGATTTCAACAAAGCTAATGATTAAATGATGACCTGATTGCACCTTATGGGTGTTGGCATGGCAAGTTTCTAAAAGTTTTGGATATTTTTCCTTTTATCTCAACATTAAAGTGTCGAATTATACAAAAGAAGGAAAAAGAAAAGTAAAATCCAACTAAGAGTATATTCAGTTAACTTTATTATGTCAGAGTTAACAAGATTAAACCGTAATTTGAATGTAGTTGTAATTTGCATGTGTTTGTTTGTTCAGAATTATGGTCTGCTTAGGTAGGGCAAGCCTAGCCATTTTCTTTATGCCATTTATAAAGCTGCTGGTATAATGAAGTATGATTTGAGCTAACATCAGATTTCACACAGAACGAGCACAAATTGTTGTTTTATTTTTGCAGTCGTTAAAGTTACTATGTGTCATTGCTGCAATTCGCGTAGATGGAGAGAAGGATAATATCGAGGAGATCCTTCAGCTTGCTTTCATGGATGAACCTGGTTCAACTTCAAATACGATTGGGTCATTGGACCCATTGGCTTCCAATACGTGGGAAAATGTAAGACTTCATAGCCTTTTTTGTATATAATTTATTTGTGTTCGTATTCACTTTCGCATTAATTTGCCTATATTTTCTTTATAGGTTCCACCAGTAAGAACTATAATTGCACCAATCAGATGCAAATTATTATGGAGGCAGTTTAGGAAACAAACAAAATATACTGTAGATCGAGCTATTGCTGCTCAGGTATTTTTTTTAACCTCAACTTTTCTTGGCGTTTCTGAAAATTATGAATATAGCCTTGGAGTACTACTGCTGTCCTATTGTTTGATCTGCGTGTTGAATGAAAATTATTTTTCATGTGATGTATCTTATATAATATCTTCTGTCTGTCTTTTGTTCAATTTGGCATTTTCTCCTAAACCTATCTGTTTGATGATGGTGCGCTATTATTTATTTTACCGCAATGCAACATATTTTATATCTAAATATGTATTCTTATTTCAGGAAATTTATAAGAAAAAGAACAACCAATTGTCTCCTCCTTGGGCCATTACGGCCACTTTAATCCTGGGGTTCAATGAATTTTGGACAATTTTAAGGTAAATTTCTTAAAGGCGTGATATATATTATGACTAGTAGTCTTGGCTCTTTCTGTCGTGTTCAACTAAATATTTTGTTCATGGTCTCTCTTCTCAGTAATCCTTGTATCTTTGGGTCATTTTTGTTGCTATTTTTCTGGGCACGACGCTCTATGTCCAGCTTGATTTCTCAGGAGCTGTGAATTATTTAGATATTTGAAATGCTAATGATTTCTTTTTGATCTGAGTGCATTTTACTATTTTTCTACTATGATAAAAACTATTTTTCTACTAATAATTTTTATCATATGTTAAACTATACAGCTTTTTGGGATCATTTCATTACCCATGAAGTTTCATTCAACATTAATGAATCTCCTAAAGAAATAAAGACCTATAGCTCTAGATACTGGAAGGAATCTCCAGCCATATAATACTTCGCCATCATCATCCGCTGGAGCATCACATGAAACTTTAGAGAGTGCAGCTGACTTTTAAATTTTGTGAAAACTGATCCTCAGTACTCATAACTTTTTTTCAAAAACTTTTGACGATAGTTACTGTATACAACTGTTGCAAATAACTTTTAACGATAGTTACTCTATACTCCATAACTTTTTTTCAAAAATTATTTATCATTTGCACCAACAATAGTTACTTGTTACTAAATCTTGGCTCATTTAAACTTCAAATTGTTCATTCGTTAATAGTTATCCTTATCCTAAGTATATTGGATTGTTATGCTGTTATTATTATACCAAATGGACATTTTTACAAAAGCTTTTCCTTAATTTTTGTGGTGGAAACTCTATTGACTCTATTGATAGAAAAATTTCAATATATTGTTAGACAACAATCTATTATGATTAATCCATAATTTTGTATTTCACAATCATTAAGGAATGTGATTTTTATTATATTGAAATGAAGTGCTCTATCAGTGTTTGTTAAGTTGTAATTAACCTTTTATATGGTTTGAATTTTCTATTATTGTTAGTTGTTTCAAATCTTATTTTACGAGTATGAGGAGTTTTATGATAATATTCATAATTGATCAATCCATCAACCAATATTTCTTTCATAATTTTGAGTTTAATGGTCATTGAGGATGGTGGCTTTTATTATATTGAAATAAAATATTTTATCAGCGTCTACTAAGTTATGCTTTATCTGTATGATGAAGTTTCATGAGAATTTATCTTTTATATATATACTAATATTAAAAAGTTAATTGTGATTCTACCAGCAACAAAATTCAACCAAACAAATGACCTAAATTGAACTTTATTTGACAGTAATGGGTCAAAAGGAATTTGGGCCAATTACGATTTGATGTTTTGTAATTTGGGCCAAAAGGAACCCAGTAGTAACCAAGTTTTTTTATTTTCATTTTCATCTTTGGACCCGATTGATGAGCACCGCATAGTCCAGCATAGACTTCATTAATGATCTTCAAGGCCTCTGGTTTGTCTAAACAATGGAGCAACATCTGATCGAACGGTTGACAGTACAACGTATTGTTGACTAGTACATAAGATAGGGCCTATCTCTTAATTTGATTGGCAAGTGACCTATCGTGCTCCAATCACCTTCTTCATTGACTGTTGAAGAGGCAGAAAGGACCTAGGAAGATTGTTTATTGATATGTTCTAAATCTATAGGAGACAGGACTTGATGATCCTGCACTTCTATATGGATGAAGTCTTCTTCTAGACAGGCAAATTCTTTTGCAAGCTTTGCAAGGGCATCCCCCGAAGAATTACTTCCATGGGGAACTCTATACATAGTTACGATAGGAATTTGCTCGAGCAAGTGCATTATGTATTGATGGTACTTCAAGAATTTAGGATTTGTTGACCTCACTTTTTGCTCACATTCTTCTTGCATGTGTTCAATTAATTTAGATGAGCACCGTCAAGCCTAATTTGCACTCGAGGCGACTCTAGTTGAGTCAAATTATACCTGATTGCATTCGTTTAAACAAGATTCATTCATCTTAGCCACATCGAGTCTGATTTGACTTGAGTCGGCGATTAAGTTAGGATTAGTTTTGTTTGTATGGTCGAGTCGAGTCGAACCCAAATTGACCCGAACTGAGCTAAATCAAATCTGATTTGAACTTAATTTTAGCTCAATTTATTTAATTTAATTCCAATTAAAGTTTAATTGACTTTCTTATAGGTTTGAATTTGTTCCTAAATCAAGAAATCACATCGACAGTTTCGATTAAATGGAACCCGCAATTTAGCTGAAATCTTATTGTTCAGAAATTTTCATGGTTTGCAGCAAGCATGTATGGTAGGATTTCAAAAGCCAAGGCGAAATGAAGAAAAAAGGGGGGTATGCCTTTCTAGGCATGAACGGGTATTTACTCTAGGTGAAAGCTCCCGGGCAAAGGGGACAACGGGGAGAGGGATATCTATTTGTCTCTCTTTCTCTCGCTGGAACTCTGGCATTCGTAAAAGATAGGACCAAAACCCTGCTCTCCTGGCTCCCATCTCGAGCATTCGCATGTCCCCGCTCTAGCCCTCTCGTCCGAGCTCCCTCCATTTCTTTATTCCTCTCGTGCAAATGAAATGGAATTCTATAACTATTTGAAAGCCATTCATACCGTCGACCGCAAATTTCATTCATAGGTACACATCTTCCTTCACCTAATCTCATTTTCTCCTTCCATACGTATGCATGTATCTCTCTATTTTTTGTTATGCCCTATTTCAAGCACTTTAGTACTCATGAAAAATCACTACGCGCAGAGTCGAGATGGTGAAAACTATTCAAACTGACTGAGTGTTCTTACTCATATTTGTCATGTATTAACTGCGTATTTGTTGTGTATTTACTACGTATTTGTTGCGTATTTATTGCATTTTTTATGAAGAAATATAGTGGTAATTTCCTTTCTCAAATTTTATTTAGTTTCATTTTAGTAACTTTATGGAGGATATAAAATATGTTGGCTTATGTTTAAAAACTTCAATTATTATCTTCAAAAGCACCTTTTTCTATACTTCTTTAATTACTTGATGACTATGAGTTTTTGGAGAAGGATAATTTTGCATTGTCTTGCGTTGTGTTTTGGGAAAGAAGGAAATTGGAATATCTCTTTGTATGAGTAAAAAGGGATGGTTATTTGAAGTACTTCTCATGAAATTTGGTAGAGTGAAGTGTATGTTGGAAAGCGATTCTTGTTGGATGATTGTTGGAAAGTGGAGTTTTGGAAAGTAAACTATGGCTCTGTTCGTCTCCTCCTTTCTCTACTTCTCGCTGTTACTTCTCTATCACATTTATTACTTATGTTTTGAGATGAAGTATAGTAAAGTATTTGCAAGATTGAAAGTTTCAAAAGGTAAGTGGCTCAACCGGTATCCAAGCCCGAAGAAAGGTATATTGCCATTCAATTGCCCATAATTTGATTATTCACAGATTAAGTAAATCACTTGCTCTCCTACCCCCTTCTCCCTTTTCTTTGTTCTTTGCGAGGGACCTTTGGAAAGCAAAGAAGAAGGATCAATTGGGGCACTAGACGAAGGAGCATGGACAAATAAATTTGAGTATCAATCGCCCCCATCCATTTAGATGGGGGTGCTACAGGCAAAACCACCGGGTCATAGTCCCCGATGTAGTGAGTTTTTCTTAAAACTTAGATGACCTTTAGGGAGCCCTTCTGTGTGCATGTTTCCCCACCCCTTAGGACCTTGTAGAAACTTCAACTATTAGATTATATTTCTTATCTTATTTTTATTATAGATCCCTAAACTCATTTACACACGTGTAAATGTCTAAAGGGTTAGAAATAAACCTATCTTCATCCCCTATAACACTAGTGGAACTTAAGGACAAAAATTAAGGACTGAGTCTTAGATAACATAGACTTAGGATGTATGTTCCCTTAGGATAGAAACAATGAACTTAGAGAACATAGTGACATTCTATCATAGGATCAGTGCATTAATATCTAAGTTTGATTAATCATGGGTTATAACCAACTTATAATCAAAATCTCTAATAGAATCAATAATAATCCAAATCAAAGTGCATAAAACACACCTAACCCTTAATCAAACCATAATCAACACGTATAACCACTAAAATGCAAAACTTGAACATAAACCTGAAATGAAACAACTTAATCTGTTAATCACCCTCTAACACAACTAAATTTGGAAGACATAAGCTAAATCTATAAAACACCCTTAATCAGACAACTTTAATAATTCATTAAATACCCAAGTTTTGAAAAATCATAACTAATTTCAAAAAAATCTAAATTGGGTAAACTAGAAGGCATTCAACTCTAATATTAGGCTCCCAGAAACCAACCAAAATTGAAAAGTCAACTCACCGATCAACCGTAGTTCGATAATTAGGGCCTAAAACTTCTAAAATTCATAACTTTGTATAAAAAACTCTGAATCCAGTAAACTAAAAGTCTAATTACTCCTTGTAGTTTCTAATATTTAATAAAAATGCTAGAACCCTAAGACCCAACCTATTCCTAAAAGTGACCTATTGGACCCCCTTTACTTAGCGGGTAGGATGACCCCTGACCTTCTAAAACTTGTTAACTTGACTTAAACTTCAAAGATTATTACCCTAAGTATTAAAGCTAACCAACTAAATTAATCAATTAAAATGGATCCCAATTCATTAATATTTAAACTATAAACTAAATTCCCCTTTTGACCTTCAACAAACTAGAGCACAATAAAACTTGAACTAATTGCCTAACATAGGACCTACCCAAAGCCACACCGCCTATTACATTCACATAGAATTATTTGCTAGGGCACCACTTCTAGTTCTAAGTTAGGCCGATGCTTTCTTTTTTTGTTATTCTTTGTGTTGTGATACTCTTGCATGTGGCACGTGTGCTGGTTACTTGACTTGTAGTTATTGTTTATTTTTATTATTACACTTCTTTTATCTATGATGTGATTGATTGTGCGTTAGAATTATCCTTAAGCTAGGGATGATTTATACTAACTCAATCTTATACAGATGGACAAGCTCATGTAGTGCCAAAATAAAGGGGACTAAAAAGGATAAATCATAAATTATGTAATTACTTGCTACAGGTGTGCTTAGCCCCTAAAAATAAATAAGAGCGTGGCCAAGCGTGTTTACTTTTTTGTATGTATATATATATATATAACTGTGTGGTAATGAATTTGATTTATTAACTACTTAGGATAACCATGCAGGAGAGGATAAATTTTCTTTTTAAAATCATATAATGTAATTTGATATCAAGTTGTGAAAGCTTTAAAAGTACGATATTTCAAATACTAGGTACTGAAAGAGAAAAAGAAAGGCTCCTTTACAGGAAATTTCTTATTTATTTTGGTACCCTTCTGAAGGACGAACCATACGAAGATCGGAGGAAGGTGATATGAACGAAGACGATTCGAAGACAAGAAGATAAAAACCTAAAGATGAAATATCTCGCTTTTAAGACTTGCGTCATTTAGTAAGATTAGAATCCAGGTTGTTGTCGGTGGGGCCTGACCACCATTATTTTTCTGCAAACCCTAGGTTGTACTTATATGACACTTACCATGGACTTTGGACTCTTTCTTATCATAGTTAGTTATTTATATTGATGTGTTTATTTTGTTTATGCCGTATAAATTGCATACTTTTTCTAGGTTTATGTTTGTGTTTGAAATTTTGAAAACATAGGTTTTGAAAATAATTAATTTTCTTTGGAAATTCAAAATTGACTTTGGATTTGAATTTTAAGACCAAACATCTCCTTAAAAAAATCATATCACTTCGAGAAGTGGAAATAAAATTCCAAAATGGGATTCAAATCTAGAATACAAATCTTACTTTGAATATCATAGCCAAATCCAAGTAAGAATCGCTTATGACCTCGAAAGGTCAAAATGGAGTTCGATCTAATTTCTAACTATGATATTTTAAGTAGATTATCATTGATTTCATGCCCAAGGCCTTATGAAAAAATGATATATAACTCTCCTAGGGAAGAGAATATCATTGCTTAATGATTATTCAGGCATGACGATAATGATCGTCGTTGGTTAAATTTTTTTCCAAAGAATACTGATTTGAGCTTTATAAATTTCTTTTGGAAAATTTGATACTAAATTTAGATTTCAATTTTAAAATCGAACAAACAATTAGAGATGATATACCGCCTTGAAAGGCGGTGATAAAATCTCCTAACAGGTCCAAATCCAGAATTATAAGTTTTCTCTTGACTATTGTAGTATAATTTAAGGGAAAACCATATAAGACCCCGAGAGGGTCAAAGTGGGGTTCAAACTAAAATTAAACCACGATAATCAAGAGAAAATGATCGTTAGTCTCATATTCAAATTGATGTTAACACATGATAAATCTATTCGAAAAAAGAGAATGTTATATGTTAGCTACCTATGATTATGATGATAACGATTGTTATGAGTTTAATTTCCCAAAAGAAATATCAGCTAAATTTTGAAAATCAATTTTAAAAAATTGATGTGGGCTCTAAATCTCTTACGAGCGTAAGCCCTCGTAGTTAATTATATTGTGAGAAATCAAAATTTCCTAGAAATACTCTTGATTAAAATAATGGCAAAAATTTGTTTAAAGAATTTCTAGGAGTGATGTCAAAGGAGGTGAATCCAAAATTTCAATAAGGATCGGAGTAAGATTGAAGCACTTATTTTTAGAGTCAATGGAAGAAGGGTAAGAGACACTTTGAGATTTTTAAAAATAATTCAAAAGTGTCCCATCCTAGGCTAAGTGTTGGGCTTTAAATTTTAAATTGAAAGAGAATTTAATTTGAGTTGAGTGTTTTATTAGAGATTTGGGATTGTATTCTCAGATGTTGAGGTCTTATGATTCAAAATCTACCCCGAATCCTAAATATAAATTTGGATACTAGATCATAGTAGTCTGAACCTAGCTAATGCAATGCAAAATCTGGACTTACCCTAGCTTTGATTGGGGAGCCAACTAACCACCTAGGCAATTAAAATCCATGAGTCTGGCCATTTTAATATACATGGTAGGATTTTTTTATTAAAGTTTTTTTTAGAGTTTGGGTCGACATCTAGAGATTGTCCTAAGTGGCCCCTTGACTTATGTTGGGTGCAAATGCTAAATGAGAAATATAATTAAAGTTTTAGACACTTTTTAATTAATTTTTAATGTAATGAATGCTAATCGACTTGATTAAATGCTTAATAATGAAATGAAATAATTTTAAAAAGGCTTAAAAATAGATTTTATCCTAGAGTGCATAGACTTCCCTTGACAAATCTGCACACTCATAGGCCAGGTGGTTTGCCACAACCCGCAGGCGGAGAGGTGCCTAACAAATGGAAAAAAAATGCAGCAACATGCTATGAGAACTCCTGGCGGTCCTGGGCTTAGTTCTTAAAAGCGTTAGAGTTTATATGTTATCTTAGAATTTTTATTAAAGTTTAAGTAGAAGAATTTTTTTCGTACCCTCACGAGCCTCCAATCGAATCCAGGCAAAATAAAAAAGAACGACATGCAATTGCAAAAAAAAGGAAAAGTAGGTAAAATCCATTCATAATCAAATTAAATAAAATACATTGAACAATCAAATTAATTAAGTAAATATCTATAGAAAATTGCCTTGCTTATTACAACCCAGAAATGCAGAAATTTAAAGTGGCTGGGCACCATTGACCACAAACCTGAATTCTAATCCTATGATGGACGCAAGTGACTTTGAGTGGGATACTCTTTATCTTCGATTCTTTAGTCCTCGCTCCTTCGGGTTCCTTGGATTTTTTGTAGCCGGCTACCCAAATAAAAAAAGAGAACTCTTCCCTCGAGGAGAAGGTTACTCTTTCCACTATGGGTAAAAAAATGATCCAAATTTAGACTTCTAAATAGAAAAGGACTATCCCTTAAAAGGTGTCCCTTCGTCTTTGGAATCCAACCTTTGGACCCATGTATCCCAACTCAAATATGCACTTTCACAACTCAATATCTCAGATGAATTACATGCACATGAAAATAAAAATTCTAGACTCCCCTACAAGGTTATCCTAAGCATTTAAATATAAAAACAAATCCCAAGTAGTTATATATAAGTGTAGAAAAAATAAACACATTTGGCCATGCTCTTTTTATTTATTTAGGGGCTAAGCAGTTGAAGCACCTGTAGCAGTTATATTAATTACTTATTTAGCCCCCTTTATTGCCATGCATGAGCATGGCCACCTACAGAAAACTCAATGAGCAACTAAAATAGCCCTAACTTAAGGGTAATCTAATCGCCAAATACATCAATTCATAGAGTGCAATAAAAGTAAACAGACACACCAAGCAATTTCAATCATAAAATGTAATTAAATCTCAAAAAACTTGGCACATAATAGAAAACACCGGCCTAGTCTAGATCTAGAGTTGGTTGTCCTAGCAAACCATCTAAAGAGTGTGTAGAAGGTCGTTTGGCTGGGTAGGTCCTAAGGTGGGTACATTGTTGAAGTTGTCTAATGCTTGAGTTTATAAAGGCTTAAGAAAAGCTTTATATTTTAGTTTAAATATTAATATATTAAGACTTGATTTAGATGCATTTTAATTGTTAAATGATTGCTACCTTTGTTGCTCACCGAGGCCGTGAAATTTATTTCACCTTCCTTGGGGCTAAGTTGATAGCCTCGTAGGCCTGGGTTACCCAATAGCAATCAAGATTATTTAAGTTAATTTTAATTTATTAAAAATTAAAGATTAATTAAAATTAATTAATTTAATTAATTACTGATCATAAAGGTTAAATTAGTTTGTGTTTATCATCAACAGGTTCGTGGCATTATGCCATCAGGCTTGAGGAACTAAGCCTCCTTAAAATACGTAACCCCACAGCCTGGAGTAGTCCATCCTAAAAATCTTGTTGATGTAATTGAATTAAAGATTTTAATTCAGTTAAATAATTAAAAAGTAATTTAATTTTTATGTTTAACACTCCATTGAATTCATTCGTGGCGTTGTGCCACCATGTTCAAGGAACCAGGCCTCCTAAGGATACGTAGCCCCGCAACCCGGAGTAATGCATCCAATAAACTTCATCTATGGAGTGGTTGTTAAGTATTTGAGGGTTGGTTGAGTATTTTATTAATCAAATTAAAATTTTCTGGAATTTTAATAAATTATTGAATTTTTTAGATTATTGGAATTATTTTAATTATATTAATTAAGGGTCAAAAAGTTGACTTTTTAAATTATATTAATTTTAAAGATTTTATATTTTTAATAAATATTAGACTTTATGATGAGTAATTAGACTATAATTTTACTTAATTTGAAATTTTCTATAAAAAGTTATGATTTTTTGAAGTTTTCAATTAAATTTAAACTACGGTTGACCAGAAGTTTGACTTTGACCAGATTTTGGGGGTTTGAAATTTTTAGAAAATTTTAGATCTTAAATGGAGTTTAATGACACTAAGTTTGAAATTTTCTAGAATTACTTATGAATTTTTAAAGTTTGCTTAATTATTTGAATTTTAAAATTTATTTAATTAGGGAGATTTTAATCATTTTGATCCAAACTCATCCCAAAGTGTATGTAATCACTCCCAAAGGTCAGGGATGACTCATGGGAGTATTTATAAGTGTTTGGAAATTATTTAAAATTTTAATTATTTTTAATTAATTAAATTAATTAATTATTGATTTTAATTAGAAATTAAATTAAGGTTAAATTGGAGGTCCATTCAAGGGACTTTTATTTTTTTTAGGTAGAGGATTATGTTCTGGTCAATTTTGAGGTCTCATTTGAATTTTTTTTAGACTTAATTTGGATTTATCATTTTTTTTTTGAATTTTTTGAGTTTTTAAAGGGATTAAATTTTGATAAGGCTAAATTTATACCCTAATGACTTTCAAATTCAGTCAAATTTAAACCTAGGGTTCAAAATGTCACTAAGTTTACTATGTTCAAGTTTCACCCTTATTGAGTATGTGTACAACCCTCTAGAAATTTTCTAAGTTTTCTAGATCTTTTCCTAATTATTATCCTTAATAGTATCACTAAGTTACAGGGGATTAAATCAATATTGCTAACCCTTGGACATCACATCTACATGCACACAAATATAGCACAATCAAGTCCTTAAATCTAGGAGAGCCCTAAATCTAAGTGGTGTGTGGACCCTAAACATGTAATAATTAAACATTAATTAAGATGGCTAACATTATGATTAGTGAATAATTAAAGCATAACTTTCCACTAATCATATCCCCACTAATTTCATTCATATATTCAAACTATGCTCAAAATTTCATAGGTTCTCTCAATTTTTAAAGACTTAAACATATGTAATTTTAAAATAGATTTTAATATATATATATATATATATATATATATATATATATATATATATATATATATATGAAATAATTAAAAATATGATTAGAGAAATTTAAAAGGGGGTTGAGAGACCCTCTGATTTATGTGCTTAGGTGGTTAGATGGCTTTCCTCTTTAGACAGGATATAAGTCCATGGTGCATTAATAGGACATGAGTGTTGGTGTTGGTGTTGTGTGTTGAGCACTAAACCCACTTTAGATTTAGGGTTCAAGGATACTACATTCGGTGTCTCGTAGTACACCATATCGGCAGGTAAGTCCCCTATCCTTCGGGGGCTATAAATCCTGCCCATCCACATCACATCGATGACGCCTCCTCCATCATTATCTCATATATGCTCTAAGTGCATTATTCTTTTTTTCTCCAGTTTCTTCTTATTACCTTAGTCCCTCTAGATGTCGATGTGAGCCGTGTGTATTGATTGAACCGAGTTGAACCTTCCCTTCTCTTTGAGTAGGACTTCCTAGTCTCCTCCCTATGTGCCAACCTCATTTGAAAGAATAACATTGGATCCTTAATCGAGAGTTTTCTCGGGCCCCAATTCAAGATGTAATTAACCACAGGGGCTTGCGCCTGTGGAAAACTAAATTCCACTATCAAATAAACCCCATTTGAGTTGATGAATTGGGTGGGAGAAACTCATTGTTCCGATCAGGTCGTGCATATTATTATCCATCGAGGTGCGCAGGCGAGAGCTGCTATCCTCAATGGTTAATCATATGTACGATCTAATCTACCCTCCTATTGCCTACTTGTAAAGAGCACAAAGGCCTGCAATCATCTCATCCTTTAAGATGGCTCAGTCATATCCCCTTTGCACTCTGTTCCCCGCTGAGCGACACCCTTTCAGAGTTTCACAGGTTTCTGGCAACCACAATGGGACTAATTTCTCTCTCCATCTTTGAATTCTATATTATCCTTTCTTGTGTGTACTCCAGGATTTATACTCCTTAGAATAGGACCGTCCTACTCTTCGCTAGGGTCTTCCTTAGTTAGGTTTTCTTCTTCTTAGCTAGGGTCTTTCTTAGTTAGGTTTTCTTCTTCTTAGCTAGGGTCTTCCTTAGTTTGGTCTCCTTCTTCTTCTTCTCAGCTAGGATTCCCCCTAGTGGTGTTCCCTTCTTTTCGGCCTACTGGGCCATTCTGTCCCTTCATCTATCCTTCCTCTTTTCTCATGATTTCCACTCTTATTAATCATGTTGAATCTCTATTATTTCTTTGTTCACAGATAGTGCCATGGCTCTCTTCATTCCTTCCATTATCTTTTGCTTTGGTCTGGACTCGTGGTTGACACTCCCTGAGTCCCTGGTAGCTAATCCTCATGCTAGATGGATCACTTTTTGGTTCCTTCATGGAATCGGCCTTCGTCACCCTCGGCGGGTCAACCCCTGCTAAGGCTATCACCTTTTCTCCTCCCTAGAGGAGAGATCATGCAGCCATACAACCTTCCAGATATTCTATTTCTCGACAGATAGCCCGAGTACCTGCTCGTCTTACTCTTGTTCGTGTGTAACTAGTGCACCCTGTGCTTAGGCAGCTAGTACCTGACCACTCCCTATTTAGCTTACTCATCCAACAGTTAGGTGACCAGCACCTACCGTACCAGTTATTCAGACTGCTCCGGCCCCTCAGCACTGGCAGGTAATAGTTACTCCTCCTGTAGCTCCTACAGAGGTAGCTCATGTTTGAGTTCCCCCTCCTCCTCCTTCCTTTAGGAAGAAGGGTGCCCAAACTGAGTCTCCTTTGCCTTCCTCCCATCAGGTTTCTATTTTTGCTCGACTCTCTCACCTGGAGACCACTGAGCAGACCCCGACACTTCCTGTAGTTCCTACTCCCCCTATCCACCAGGCAATGAGTTCAGAAGTACATTCATCCTCCACCTTTGGCCTTGGGAGAAGGGCCTAGAGGAATAGAAATAGAAGACTTTGGTTAGCTACATCTGGCAGCCATGTAGTAGATGGTAGAGGCAGTGGCTTAACAGGAGCTAGTCCAGTAGAGGGTGGTCCCCTTACAGCAGGAGCCATGCCCACTTCCCGTTATACAGACCCTAGAGGTCATAGTAGCACCTGAGATAGAAGTAGTCCAAGGAGGACGCTTCTCTCCTCTAACACATAGTGATGATGAGGAGGACGTGCTCACATCACGGTGGCCCCTCCTATTACTACTGCTCTTCCATGTATTAGGGTTTCTAGGGATGAGGCTGCTCAAACTCTCTCTTAGAAGATTTGAGGCATCATCCGCTTAGCGCGAGGTAGGGGTCCTGTCAGCAAGGAAATGTTACTATGTTAGATTTCTCAGGCACACGTTCACTTACAGAGATGGTCTTTGAGGCAGAAGCACTAGTGGCAGAGAGGACAGCTACCCTCATAGCTGGTTGGATCAGTTCCTTCAGTTAGACTACAGATAGTTGCTCCCATTATTGGACGACACCCATGTCATCATGGATGGAGGTAATAGTTGAAGCCTGCTAGACCTCAGATTAGTTCAGTTGTATTAGCCCCTCCCTCATAGTTAGTTGCCCCTGCTGGATCCCACTGTAGCAGGTGGGTTTGGAGACAATGACAGTTAGTCTCTCTTGTCAGGATAGTTCAGTTGGTCGAGGTAGTATAGTCAATAGAGGCAATTGAGTAGATGGATATAGTGGTTCCCTCCAGGTATGAGGCAATCCTGATGATTTGTGACATAGTAGCAGATACAGATATGGTTGTTCCTCCTGATGGTTCACCAGTCCGAGTAGAGGCAGTTTCGATTCCTAGCCCCCATAAGATATCTTTCCTATGGGTCCGTATAGAGAAGCCATTTGTTAGAACTTCTTCGAGGAGGAAACACTTAGGGAAAAGTTAGATGGAGATGTATATAGACACTGAGTATGTGTGGTTACTAGACAAGGCCTCTCCGATGAACAGAGAGAACCCAAAGATGATGATGAGCAGGGAGAGCCTGAGGTGGGTGGATCCCCTAGGTCAGTTGACATAGAGGCCACAGTTCTACATCTGCAAACATAGATGGTAGAGATGGCCAGAGCCATGGCGGTGATGACCGCTCAGTTGATATCCATGGGGGTGATGCCCCAAGTTTTAGGCGTATGTACTCCTACTACGTCTAGGAATGAGCCCGTAGTACCATCGATAGTAGTACTTAACCCTGTAGGAGTGGACATGGCCCGAGAACAATTCCAATGGCACATACAGTAGCTACATTTACTACCCCAGTCTAGAGTCAGTCAGCATAGTTGTCAGCTGGGTAGATTCATGATTTGATAGCACATAAGGTTAAATAGAACATCTCCTCTTGGAAGTCTGAAGAAGTAGTTAGCAGGGGGAGACCTTACCAGTAAAGTACGAGCATGAGCCCTACCCCCTGATTTTATTCCTCCATAGTTCAGAGTTTTTGATGGGTTTGGTAACATGAGGCAGCATATAGCTTAGTACCGGGCTATATGTTGCAACATAGGAGGGACGATGCCCTGATGTATAGATTGTTCATTAATAGCTTATTTGGGGTGGCATTTGCATGGTATATTAATCTCCCCAATGATTCAGTATGTTCTTTTGTAGAGCTCGAGCAGTTATTTATTCAGAGGTTCATTAGTGTCGAGCATAGAGTCACAGTGGGTGAGTTAGTTATGGCTAGGCAGCATCCCCATGAGACTCTACCAGATTACATAGTCAAATGGAGGAACCTCAGTTTACAGTGTGAGCCTCAGTTACAGAAGCAACATGTAGTAGAGATTTTGTTGAAAAATATAAATGGTCCCATAGCACCTTACTTGAAGGGATTCAGCATTAGAACCTTTTAGATGTTGTTGACAAAGGTGATTAGTTACAGGATAACATGCCTGATGCAGTCCCTCATAAGGTTAAGAGTCAACATTCGCATAGACCTCAGTGGCATGAGTCTTCAGGGACATCTCCTCCTAGGAGAGGGGAGGTACACAATACTTATGGGGCATCAGATAAGGGAAAGAAGTCCTTAGTCAGTTCATCACCATCGCAGTAGCTGTCTTACAAACCTGGTCAATCAGCAACATAGCCTAGACCCTCCCGTAGGACTCTAGAGAGCCAGCAGTACATACAGGAGAAGCTTAGTAAGGAATACCCCTTTAAAAGGGAGAGTGTGAAGAAAATATTCAAATTTCTTATTAAGAAGAACATCTTAACATTTCTGACGAACAATAGAGTTGAGGAAGAGGGGCAGACAGACCACCCACTCTATTATCCCTTTCATAGACATATCAGACATGTTATAGAAGACTGTTATGTGTTCAAGGATAGAGTTGGAATACTCATGGCCAGTAAGAAAAAAATACACCTCTAGGACAGTGACTTGGTGCAGCCCCAGAGCAAGACTACTCAGACAGTTTAGATGATCTCGAGTTTCAGACACAGTGATAGTCAGAGCGACGGTTAGAGCAGTAGTAGGATATCACCCAGAGGTTCAACTGACACTCTCTTGGAAGACAAAGCAGATGATCAAGCAAGCAATACAGAGTTCAAAGGTAGTTAAGAGGAGGCTTTCCCAAACCAAGTTGACAGTTGCCAGCCCGGTTACTTCGCTAGTTTTCTTTTCTTCTTCTTCTTCTTCTGTTATAGTGCCTATTGAGCACGTTTCTTTTCATTCTGTATGTAATAAGAAAATGTATAAAAGAGAAAAGATTGTTGTAACCTCAGAAAGAAAGACGGGGCCCCTTCCAGCACTTACACTGAAGGACTTTATTTTCCATTTGATTGATGATGAAATAATAGAAGAAGATGATTCTGGCTACTTTTGGTCTTATGGTCCTTCTACTTTTGCTTCTTCTAAAACTCGTACTTTTCATATTTTACCTGTTTATTTTAGTGTTAATGATTCTTTGTGTGATGAAGAGTCTGAGTGTGATGAAAAACCTATCTTTACTATTCTATTGGATGGTTGTTACATGGATTCAGAAGATGAATTTGATAACTCACTCCAGGCACTCTCCTTAGAGCCAACACAAGCCATCAGTACTGAGCCTAATGAACCTCCTGTTGAGGATGACTCAATATAGGAAGTTCATTTGTATTTAGGGAAAGTCCTTTCACCTCGGATGACCAAAAGCGTAAAAGAAAAAGATAAAAATATTATTACCCAGCAGGATGATCCTATCCCTTCCTCCCAACAGCAGTCTAAGGAGAAAGGGAAAGGCCCTCAGCTGGAGGTTGATTACAATGTGTTTGCTATCTAAGAAAAATTTCTTCCCTCCTTAGCTTCTATGACATTTTGATGATGTCCCCCGTCTTGAGAGAGACCCTGATGAAAGTACTACTCGAGTCAGAGTCCTATCAAGCCTTCTTTACTTTTGAATCTATTGGGGATGCTTGCTATTTGATAGAGATGTCATGCATCACTTTTTTAGATTATGATCTCCTCTTAGGGACTTTCAAGCACGATCGTCCCTTGTATGTCATCGCTAAAGTTAATAGTTAAATAGGATCCTCCTTAACTAAGGAGCTTCAATTAATATCCTAAGATATGAAACTCTGAAGAGCCTCTCCCTTGGCTATTTGAAGCTCACTTCTGACAATATTATGCTGAAAGACTTCAATGACCAAGGCCAACGTGCTATAGGTCTATCACCATGCCTTTAAAGTTTAGAAGTTTTCTTACTGAGGTAAAGTTTCATGTGATCGAAGATAATACTTCATACAGGGCTCTCTTAGGAAGACCTTGGATTCATGAATATGGAATGGTGCCTTCTACCTTGCACAATGTATGGAGTATATAAGAAATGATGTAGAGTATTCCATTCGTGGGGATACTCAACCCTTCTCTATATACGAGGTCTCTATTTATAATGATGCCGAGCATTACATACCTCGAAAGACTCATAAACCTCCCCTGCCCAGTCACTAGTGTACCTACTAGCATTGTACAGGGTCCATCACATGTAGGTATTGAGGCAGGCGTTTCCACTGCATATCCTGATAAATCTCCTTTTCAATTTGTAGTTGGACATGATGTTTCCCCTAGTATAGGTAGGGGAGGTAGAGGTAGAGGAAGAGGTAGAGAGTCTTCTCGTCCCACGAGAAATTTTGACACTCGGATCCCTCCTCCCTCACATCTTTACACTTCATCTTTGACTGTCTAGTATGACTCTTCGAATAATGAGATGATTGATGTTCTTCATCATTCAGTCCCCTCACCAGCACTGAGTTTCGCTGATTATGATTCACTCCCCATCTTTTATAGGTACATGATACCTGAGGGTGGTTTAGTTGTTTATAGTAGCTCAGACAAGGAAGGAGGCTTCTAACGTCAGACTACTAACAAACAACCTCTTTCCCATAAGATATGCAGAATAAGAGTTGGGAAGTCTCGTCAAAGAACTTTTGTTACTCCTTCCACTAGTGTGGGTGGCTCACCACAGGCTAATAAAAATTTTGTACCTCTACTGTATAGATCTTTCATGCCACTACGATCTAGTGAGTATGCCTTTTTATCTCATATCATAGGTTCCCCATTGGGTCCTGAGAGTCAGGGTCCTATGGAGACTACTATAGGTAATGAGGTCACACATATCCCTCAGTACTTTTCCCCTATTATGGAAGGCTATGTAGAGAAGGGTGTCATTCCTTCAACTTGGTATGATGAACGAGCTCTACAGTAAGCCGTTTGGCGAACTGATCACCCTCAAACCCAACAAGGCTTGGGTTATATTGAGAAAGATCAGTTCACTCATGCTACTATTCACATCATCTCTCATTCATATCCAGTTATTTCTCTTTCCAATGAAGAAGACCCATATGATGTTGAGGATAAGGTTCTTGATGCTCCATAGGAATTCAAAGATGGTGCCACTTCTGCCGTTGATGAATTATGTGAGGTTAACTTGGGCACTGAATCAGATCCCAGGCTTATTTTCCATAGTAACTTATTATTTAAATCAGAGGTTCAAGAATACATCAAGCTATTATCAAAGTTTAGAGGCTGCTTTGCCTGGTACTATATTGAAATGCCTGGTCTAAATCTAGAGGTAGTAGTTCACAAGTTAACTATTAAGCCCGATGCAGTCCCTATTAAGCAATTCCCTCATAGGATGAGGTTGAAAATTTAAAAATAGGTGATTGTTGATACTAAGAAGCTTATAGTAGCTAGATTTATTTGAGAAAAGAAGTATCCTACTTGGCATGCCAACATCATCCTAGTCTGAAAGAAGAGCAGAAAGATCCGTGTCTGTATTAATCTTTGTGATTTGAATAAGGCATGCCCTAAGGATGATTTCCCTCTTTTTATCCCTGAGCTTATAGTGGATATAGCTTTATCCCATAGCATCTTCTCATCCATGAATGGCTCATCAGGTTATAATTAAATAATGATAGCCCCTGAAGATGAAAAATTTACTGCATTCCGCACACCTATAGGTATGTTCTGTTACAAGGTGATGCCCTTCGGCCTCAAGAATGTCGGGGCCACCTATCAACGTGCTATGATTGTTATCTTTGATGAGATAATACACGAACAAGTTTAGTGCTATATGGATGATTTGGTGGTTAAAAGCAAAGTCCGTGGAGATCACTTTTGAGACCTGCGAATCATTTTTGAATGCTTGCGCAAGTATGACTTGAAAATGAATCCTTTGAAATGCACCTTTGGAGTTAATGTAGGGAAGTTCCTAGGGTTTGTAGTTCACTACCGTGGCATTGAGATTGATCCTTCCATAATCAAAGCCATAGTAGACTTGAAAACCCCTAAGAGTCTTACCCAGCTGAGATCTTTCCAAGGTAAGCTCGCCTTCATGCGAAGGTTTATTTCTAACCTCTTTAGTAGATGTCATCCCTTCGCTGCCCTCGCAAAGAAGGATGCTTATTTTCATTGTGATGAGCATTATCAGTAGGCCTTTGAGAGTATAAAGCGCTACCTGATGAACTCCCCTATTTTAGCTGCACCCATCCTAGGTAGTCCATTGATTCTCTACACTACAGCCCTGGATGAATCCCTGGGTATACTGTTGGATCAAGAGAATGAGGTAGGCAAAGAAAATTCCATATACTACCTTAGTAAGTAGTTTATACCAGTAGAGCTAAAGTACCTAACGATGGAAAAGTAATGTTTGGCTTTGATCTTTGTGGTGCAGAAGCTTAGACATTATATGTTTTTGCACAAGGTTAACCTGATCTCTTGAGTGAATCCTTTGCAGTACTTGATGACCTGTCCGACTCTTTTAGGTCATTTAGCACGCTGGTCTATGATCTTACTACAGTTTGACATCAATTTTGTCCCTCAACGAGCTGTCAAAGGATAGGTTCTAGCTGACCTTCTTGCTGCTCACCCGATCCCTGCAGATTTCTCACTCAATGATAATCTACTTGATGAACTAATCATGAGTATGGATGAAAATGAGTCCCCTATTTGGGAGTTCTACTTTGATGGTGCATCATCTATTAAAACTTTAAATCTAAATGAAACTCTCACAGTTAAGATATGTTTGGGCCTTATTTTTGTATCCCATGAAGGTTACACTCTTCGATACTCCTATAGTCTTTCAGAATCTCATACTAATATTGAAGCTGAGTATGAAGCTCTAATTTTGGAACTTGAGTTGACCATTCAGATGAATATAATATGGGTGAAGATCTTTGGAGACTTCCAACTAATCATAAATCAAGTAGTAGGAGTCTTCAAAGTATTTAAACCTGAGCTCTTGCCCTCTCACAACAAGGCAATGGAGCTCCTATATCTAATTCCCAAGGTAACTTTGGCCAAAATCCCTCGATCTCTAAATGGTAAAGTAGATTCCTTGGCCAAGTTAGCAAAAGAATTTGCTGACACAACTGGAAATCCAGTGTCCAATGTTGTCCAGTATCGTCAAGTCGCATGCCCCATAGACTTATCTTCTCCCGATCAAACCCTCACAGTATTCACCATAGAGGAAGAGTCGGATTGGAAAGCGCCATTTATTGAATATTTGAAGCATGGTAGGCTTCTAGATGGTCGATCTCTTGCTGCTCAAATTAAAAAGAGAGTTTTATCATTCACCTATATAAATGACACCTTGTATCAACCTTCTTTCGACCAAATGTGATTGTGTTACCTCAACAATGAGGAGGCTCGCAAGGCCGTGGGCGAGATACACAAAGGGATTTGTGGTGCTCATCAGTCCAAAATAAAAATGAAAGGCAGAATCAAATTCCTTGGTTACAATTGGTAGACTATGATCCGTGATTGTATGGAGCATGCTAGAAAGTGCCACTAGTGCCAAATTCATAGCACTGTGATTCACCAACCCCCTAATCCATTGCACCTTACTGTATCATCTTGGCCATTTGAAGGCTGGGGCACGGATGTAGTGGGTCCTATCGACCCTCCTTCCTCTAAGGGTCATAGGTTCATTCTAGCTACCAAAGATTACTTCTCTAAGTAGACGAAAGATATCCCACTTAAGAAAGTCAAATTAGAGGATATGATGCATTTCTTTTGCGATCATATTATTTTCAAATTTGGTGTTCTGCACCGTATAATTTCAGATAACGACCCATCATTTAAGAGTACCAAGATTGCTAAATTTACCCACCATCATAACATTAATTGTCGATATTAATCGATCTACTATCCCAAGGCCAATGGCTTGGCATAAGTAGTTAATAAAACTCTCGTGCAACTGATAAGGAAAATCATTATTGCAAATAAGCAACAGTGGCATGATAAAATACCTGAGTTAGCCTCCGCCCAGCTTGCACCAGCCCTCGTTAACCCCGCGCACACCCGCTTGCGTCCGACCCCGCCTTCCCGTGTCGGGTCGGGTCAACCCAGCAACCCGCCGGGCCGGGTTCAGATTTTCGACCCGTTTTCCCACCCGAATCAGGCTAGGGTCGACCCGTTTGAACGCGGGTCATTCCGGGTTCGACCCGACCCGACCCGTGACCCGAAATTGACACCCCTAGTATTTGATCATGTATTATTATTTCTAATTTGCATGAAAAAAAGTATATGTTAATTTTATTTAATATTTTTCAAATTAATAATAATTTGTGGGACTACTCATGCCTTTTTCTATTATTTAAGCCTAAAAATATTTAAATTTATAAATTTTGGGTTCAAATATTTTAACCAAGTTTATAGTCATTAGATGTCACGACCAGCCCGGATACTCGAATTAATGAGGAGGGAACGAACAGTTGGACGGTTTTAACATTCTTTTCAAATTCTAAAGCAGTTTATCATCTACAATCCAATTAAAATGGAAGAGCTACAAACACACTTTTGCCAATTATTCATACAATGTTTATATCTTACTATTTTACATAAATCATAAATTACCTACTTTAATTTGAGCATCTTCTTCTATACACAAATTCCTCTCTTTCATTCATTTTCATTTATCAGGAGACTTACCTAAAAATCTTAGTTTAATAGAGTGAGTTAAATAAACTAAGTGGACACTTACATGTGTAATATAGCAATTTTATATACATAAATGAAACACATTCATTTGGCTTTCTTTTATAGGGAGTTGAACATAGTCACTATAAAAAATAAGTATCCTTTGCTTAGGATTGATGATTTATTTGACCAGCTAGCTAGATGTTCAGCTTTTTCTAAAATTAATCTGCAATCTGGTTAACATCAGTTGAAGGTAAGGGCTGAGGATGTGGTGAATATTATATTTGGTACGAGGTATGGACATTATGAGTTTTTAGTGATGTCATTCAGAGTGACTAATGCCCCAGCAGTCTTCATAGATTTGATGAACAAGGTTTTTAAGGAGTATTTGGACCAGTTTGTGATCATCTTTATGGACGATATTTTGATTTATTCTATATCTGAGAAGGAGCATGCAAAACACTGGATGACTGCTCTGGAGATTCTAAGATAACATCAATTATATGCTGAGTTCTCAAAGTTCGAGTTATGGCTAAAAAGCATTTCATTTCTAGGGCACGTAGTGAGCAGTGCAGGCATTTCAGTAGATCCCCTAAAAATTTAGGCTATTTCTGATTGGCTAAGGCCTACTATAGTTTTAGAGGTTCATAGCTTCTTAGGCTTGGCTGGCTATTATTGGAAGTTTTTTTAGGGGCTTTCTCGTATTTCTTTGCCTTTGACGAGATTGACTCAGAAGTCAGTAGCTTTCATATGAACTCTAGAGTGTGAGGAGAGTTTTTCAACTGCTGAAGGATCATTTGACTTCTGCTCCAATTTTAATTATTCCTTCAGGCATTGAGTGAAAGTTCGATAGGGATGTTAAGCCTTGATGAACTAGTCCCGAGGCTAACCAAGACGGGGTGAATTGGTTATTTAAAAATTCAAGAACAACAGTAAAAAAAAATTTTGATGATTTGTAGCGGAAATAAGTAAAACACACAAACGAAAAGATCAAACACAGATTTCACCCAAGCAGTTAATCACAGAAAACTAAAGTGCAGAAAGTAATCAGAAAGAACACAACAGATTTTATAGTGGTTCGATCAACTTGACCTACATCCACTCCCCGGAGACTCCCCTCTGGGTATTGCACTAAACCAAAGTGACTCTCTTTCTGCTCCCACAACAAGGCGGAGAAGCCTGTACAAAAACTCCTTTCCACTGACACGGTGAGGCAGAGAACCTAACATCATTTCACTTCCTCCTGAAGCAGGTAGAGAACCTCGGACTCCTTTCGCTTCCTCCTGTAGCAGGCAGAGAACCTGAACTCTTTTCGCTTCTCCTGAAGGGGATAGAGAACGCGAATCTTCTTGCGAACGATCCTCCCATAAAAAATACGAACAAGACAAGAGACGACGAATGAAGAAGATGACTCTGATCCTTGCTTGGAGCAACCTTTGTGAATCCCTCATAAACTCCCCCTCACAAGATCCTCTCTCTCTCTCCCAAACTCTCTCTCTCTTTAGGGTTTCTCTGGAAAGAAAATGGCAAAAGATTTTTCTTATTGAAAAAAAAAAGATTTTTTATAGGAGGGCTCAAAATTTGCCCTAAATCTCAACTGGTCGGCCTAGATTATCCAGGACGATCGATAGATCATCCTGTACGATCAGTTCAAAATCAGTTATTTCAGCCTGGACGATCTAGCTCTTCTAGACGATCAGTGGAAAAAATTATTCAGATCGTCCCATACGATTGTGCGATCGTCCGGGATGATTAGTGCAAATTCAGGAATTTCGTCCAGAAGACCGCTTTGGTCGTCTAGAGAAACTTGTGCTGGACGACCTAAAAATGACTTGATCGTCCAGGACGATACGGATATCATCCTGTACGATTAGTTTAAAAAGTGCCAAAATCATCCTGATCACCGCTCTGGACGTACAGCTGAAACACACTAGACGATCATGATTGTCCCAGACGATCCTACGATCGTCCCGGATGATATGATCATATCAATTAAATATTAATTGCTTTCTTTAATTACCAGACTAATTTAGGCGTGATTATACTGGATCGTCCAGGACGATACACGTATTGTCCGGGATGATCAGACCAAATATCTAAAAATAAAACTTGCCTAACCTTATCTAGCGGCTGAGAATTTTTTATTTGAGCATATCGTCCCGTACGATGTATGGATCGTCCAGGACGATCGACTTAATCAGACAGACTTAACTTTGTCGCCCTAATTAGGGTTTCTATTTTTACTTGATCGTCCAAGACGATATGAATATCGTCCAGGACGATTTAAACAAAAAATTAAACAGAAACTCTAATTCACTCAAGCTCTCCCCTTGAGTGTGTGTGTGCAAGGTTACTTAGCTAGGGGATCAGTTACATTATAATTAACTCAAAAAAAGGAAAAATAGCACATTTTAGACACACTTGGACCCAATCTTGAGTTGGCTTGAGTTGCTTTTGATCTTTTGTACCTGAAATGGATTAGCCAAGCAAAATAGAATACAAATATGCTTATCATCATCAAAATCAGATTTGCAACAATCTCCCCCTTTTTGATGATGACAAATATTTGTGCAGTAGTTTAAAATAAAAGAATTATGAGTTAACCAACACACATCAAAAAATAAATTTCATTGAATAATTAGAGCAGTACAGGAAAATAACTACAAATGAAATAAACACCACAAGACAAGATCAATGCATAAAATAAAAATTACTACTGACTCCCCCTTTTGACATCACAAAAAAGGAGGAGGAACAGAAACAACAGTACAAACAGAAAAAATAGCACAAAACATAAAATTAAAACGAAGGCAGATCCTGATCAGAAGGAGGAAGTGGCTGTGGTGATGTAAAGTAACTGTGAATAACGGCGAAGTGTGGTCCAATCCAGGCAATGTCGTGGTCATGCTATTATTGTTGCTGAGCAGCATAGTCAGTAAAGCACTACAGATCCTCAACATGCTGCTGCTTCTGGGTAGCAACATAAGAATCGCTGTACCAGATAATCAAAATGGGAAACAATGCGAAGGGGAGCAGGTGCATCCGGTGCAGCAGGAACAGGAACAGCTTCTTCCTCTTCCTCCTCAACATCCGGGGTGGGCTCCGGATGTAGTCGGGTACTGTGGAGTACATGGAATGAATTGTTGGTGAAGTAGGAAGGAGGGATATTGGGAGGGACTGGATACTGCAGGTCATATTTGGTTTCCAAGGCATATGCAATGATATGTCCTAAAGCTAGATTGGGACGACGTCTATGGCCCTAATACCTAATGGTGGTTAGATGTTCGATATATCTGAAAAGAAGATCAGTGGCATTGAAGTCTCGGTGGGCCATGAAGTAATATGTGGTCCGAGACAGTAATTGGATGATGTGAATCCGATCCCCAGCCTTTGGGATGACGGAGGAACGAAGGACATGCTGAATGGTTCGGGCATCCTTAAGGAGGGAAGTGCAAACATTGTCGTGGTAGGGTGCATTTGTATTTCTAAGAAAGTGATTGGTGACACTCCAATCATAGTCAGGATCAGAAATAAGTGTGT
This sequence comes from Dendrobium chrysotoxum, assembly GCA_019925795.1. NCBI lineage: Eukaryota > Viridiplantae > Streptophyta > Magnoliopsida > Asparagales > Orchidaceae > Dendrobium > Dendrobium chrysotoxum. Next base: position 60,452,257 of record CM034313.1, read on the forward strand.
GGATTTTATCGCTAGTCACAGAAAGATGAAGGATATTATGAAAGTCCTGGGCTGTGAGTTCGACTGGACGTTGATGTTGACCTCATTTTTGTATGAGGTCAGTAGGACCAATCCAGACCTTAGGATCATTCCAATCCTTAGGATTTGATCATGACCCTAGGATCAATCTGATCATAGATCAATCCAGTTTCAAATCAATCCTGACCCCAGATCAATACAATTTAAGATAAATCTAGATTCTAGGATTCTCCTAGACTTCAGACCCTAGGATCTATTCTAGACCCTAGGATTCTACCTGACTCTAGATCATATGATCCTCTTAGACCCTAGGATTCTCCTAGATTTATCTAGAGCTTAGGATTCTTTTAGATCCTAAGACTATTCTAGATCCCAGGCCCTAGGACTTCCAAACCCTAAGACCTTCATAGAAATCAAACTTTAGGATCTACTCTAGATCCTAAGATCCTTCTAGATCTTGAATCTTAGGATTCCTAGATCTTAGGATTCTTCTAGATTATAGGATTTTTTTTCAGACCCCAGATCCTAGGATTTTCCTAGGACTTCTAGATTCTAGGATCTTCCCAGACTCCAGTCCCTAGGATCTATTCTAGACCCCAGGATTCCCTTAAGCTGATTTGGACCATAGGACCTATTCTAAACCCTAGGATTCCTCTAGGTCAATCCAAGCTTCAATTCAACCTAAACTTAATTCAAATCCTATCATTCAAGCTCAAAATCCAATTCAAAACCAGATTTTCAGATTCAAATCCAAGGCCAAAGGTCTAAGTCCTGAAAGCCTTTTCCAGCAAATCTTCAAACATTTCAAAACCCTATCAAATGACCTCTGATTCAAGATCTGTCAGTTCCACACTGATGTGACATGTCTCTAGAGGTAACACTCCAAATTTGAGCTCATTCTGAGATCTCTAACCCTAGAAACTGAATTGAAATCCAAAGGCTGTAAAACATTCAAATATTTACAGTCTATGCCACTGGACTTGCCACCCAGTGGATTTTGATCCTGGAGCTTTCTCCAAAGCTCCAAATCACCTCCAGACCCTTGAATATGACTTATTGAGCATTAAACTGCATTTTGTTGGATTCAATTTGACCCCCAGTTGACCAGGGGTCAAAATGACCAAAATACCCCTGTGGGGTGTAACTGGTCACTTGAACCAAATGAGCTCCAAATCAAATGCAGTCACCTCCAGCAAGTTTCAAATATCAAACCAAACCTGTTGGACCCATTACCAGCCCCTGGGTCAACCTGGTTGACCAAGTCAACTAAGTTGACCTAGAAGGCCCCTTTAGGGTCAAAATAGGTCATTCTGACCAAATGACCTCCCCAGACCTTGGGACCACCTCTATTGGTCTCCAAATGTCATTTCAAATCTGTTGAACGCATTTCCAGACCCTGGACCCACCTGGTTGACCAAGTCAACCAGGGTTGACCTAAAAGCCCATTAAGGGCCCAAATAGGTCATTTTGACCAAACAACCTTTCCAGACCTTGAGACCACCACCAGTAAACTCAGAATATTATTCTGAACTGGTTGGACCCTATCCTTGACCCTGGGTCAACCTGGTTGACCAAGTCAACCTAGTTGACCCATTAGGCCCATTAAGGGCCTAAAAAGGTCATTTGACCTAGATTACCCATTTAAACCCTGAAACCACCTCCACTAGACCCCATTCATCATTTCAAACCATTCCAGTTCAAACCCTAACCCTGGGTCAACTTGGTTGACCAAGTCAACCCAGTTGACCTATTAAGCCCATTAAGGGTTCAAATAGGTGATTTGACTCAAATGACCTATTCAAACCCTTAAATCACTTCTACCAGACTTCAAATACCATGTTGAACTGATTCAACCCAAACCCAGACCTTGGGGCAACTTGGTTGACCAAGTCAACTTAGGTTGACCCGAAATTCCCTTTAAGGCTTTAATGGATTACTCCAACCCATTTGATCTACCAAACCTCTTCCAAAACTCTTTCAAAACCCTTTGAATCTTTCCCTCAATGATTTAGACTTTGATCAGACCCCTTGACCAGTCAATAGTTGACTTGGTCAACCAAGCCTAAGTATAGTCAAGTGTGGTCTATTTTGGTCAAATCAATTAATCTAATCAAATCGATGCATTCAAGCCTTTAATTATTCTTCATTACATGATTTAAGCATACCCAAATTCATTTGAAATTAAATCAGGGTTTATTGGACCAAGTCAATTCATTTTGACTTGGTCAAACCCATTTAAATCCTTCTATATTATTTCAAACTCCAATTGCATGATTCAACTTTCATTCCATCCAATGTGTGGTGCCATCTTGCATGCCACATCAGCTACATTGACCCATTGACTGGTCAAACAGTCAATGGAGGGTCAAAGTAGCCTTTGAATGGTTTAAATATTTGATTTAACCCTTCTAAATCAAATACCATTTAACCCCAGCTGTTAAGATTCATTCCAAAACATTCCTAGAGCTGTTTTAAACCCTTGGATCCTGATCAAATGGCTCTTAGCCATTCCACATGCTCACAAGATGACAAAACTTCCTTTACACCTAGGATGTCCTATACTCGTCCTTGCCCACTGCTCCCAACCACCCTAGGGACACTTGGCAACATCATAGAGCTCAAACAAACCCATCCCAACCACTGATTCAATTTGGAAGGAATTGAATAGGGTAAAACCCTTCCTTAGAACATCATTCAAACCCAACCTCTCTCTCTCTTCAAAAGCCGCCCCAGACCTCAACCTCTATTCCATTGAGCTTTAGATAGATCCTTCTTCAACTTCCCATCGGAATTCCTCCGGTCAAAGCCCGTCGGCGAGTGGATTCGGGCGAGCTTAAGCCAAATCCGTCCAAGAGGCTATAGGTCCAGATCCAGACGTCGTTAGCTCGAGAAGTCTTCTGGAGAACTACACTTGGACAAACTACAAATTCAGAGAGCTCGAGTTCATCTAAATCCATCGATTATGTAAGGTATAATCCTAAACCCTAGGTTAAAACACTCTAGTTTAATTAACTTTTGATTAAGTTCGTTTTAAGTCGAATCAAACTACCCACATCATTTCTGTTCATATAGATGATCTAGTTCTAAAATTTCGTTTAATTTGGTTAACCGGATCGAGCACATGAAGCAAAAAACCCACTCTAGGGTTTCGGTTGAACTAAGTTCAACTGGGCTTTCCTTTGGACCGTTGATCGCGCGATCAACGGTCAAGATCAAGGCCTTCCGCGGTTTCGTTCGACCGCGCGGTTGATCAGGCGGCTATGTACCCCGTCCGGCTCGATCATACCCGTCCATTTCGAAACAGCGGAGATCCGACGGTCGAAACCACGTGCTGACGTGGTTAAGTACCGCGCGGATCGAAACCGCGCCGCCACCAATCATTGGAAATGATTGCGCGGCGGCGCAATCATTTCCAATGATTGCCCGCGGTTTCGCCCGCCAATCCGGATGCGCCACGTGGCTCCCGCGGTTTGAAGCGGCCAATTGGAGCTTGCCACGTGGCCCCGCCGCCGCCATTCTTTTAAATTAAATTTTATATAATTTAAATTTTTTTTTAAATACAGAAAAATAAAAAATTAGAAAATTAATTTTAAATTAATATATATATTTATATATATATTATAAAATTATTTTGAATTTAATTAATTAATTTTAAAAAATTTAAATATTAATATTAAGTAATATTAAATTATTTAATATTATAATTAAGATTAAATAGTTATTATTTTTAATGAACATTAAATAATTTTGTTAATTTTAGTTAATATTAAGTAAATGTTATCTTAATTAATTATTTGATGTTTTAATTAATATTAAATAAATTATTATTTTAATTAATATTAAAATTATTTAAAACCTTAATTAATATATATTATTTAATATGTTAGTTCATATTAAATAGTTTATTATTATTATTATTTTTTAATTTTTTTTATTTAATATTAAATTATTTTAAACTTTAATTAATATATATATATATATATTTATTTATATTAAATAATTTATTATCTTATTTAATATCAAATCATTTAAAATTTTTTTTTATCAACATATAAGATTTAATATTTTAATTAATATTAAATTATTTATTCCTTTAATCAAGATTAAATGATTTGACATCTTAACTAATGTTAATTTTAACAAAAATTTTTGAATATTGTTTAAAATATCTTAAATTCAAAAATTAATTTAAGTATTTAATATCGTTTAATATGTTAATTAAATATTTAAATAATTAATTAATGTTTAATTAATTCTAAATTTAATATTAATCTAAAAAATATTTGAAAATTTAAATAACATTTAATTAAAATTATTTAATATTATTTAAATGAATTATAATATTTTAATAGTTTAATAATTAATTAATATTCATTGATTTAATTAATTAATATTCAATAATTAATTAATTAATCTTAAATTATTCTAATTTTGAAATTAAATTAATTCAAACTATATCTTATATTTCAATTAACTAAATATCTAATTATTAATTAATATTTAATGAATGAATAATAATTTAAATACATACATAAATAATTTTAAAATTCCAGAAAATTCTTAAGATTTAAATTAACTAATTTTAAAATTATTTTAATCATTAATTAATTTAAAATTATTTAAAAACCCCTTTTAATTGATTTAAACTTTAAAAATTCACAATAAATCCATTTTAAATCAGAAAATTAAGTATAATATATCAAAATTTTCAGAAAATTAAGCACTTTAATTTGAAATCAAATTCAGAGATCAAAACTTGATTAATTTTAACTTATTTTAATTACTTAATTATTTTAATATTTAATTAATATCTAATTAAATATTAAGCCAATTATTTTGAAAATTAAAAACTTATTTTCAAATGACCTTAATAGATCAGTAGATCTCTCATTTAGCTATTGAATTTACCTTAGTTATATCTTAAATATTTTAGATTCAAAACCTATGTTTCTATATAGCTTTATATATAAGTCAAGCATATATTTTAAAATTATTTTGAAATAATATTTATGTATTTAAATCCAATAGGTTGAGAGATCTACTTTAGAATTTTAAACATAGATCAACATATTTGAATAAGAAATCTTGTGGGAGTGTTAGTGAATGATTATGCTCTAATCATTCACTAATCTAATTATTGTTCACATTTAATTAAGTATTAATCTATGCATGTTTAAGGACATACACACACCACTTAGTTTAAGGCTCTCTTAGACATAGAATTGATTGTGTTTATATGTGTATTTATCATGCATATATTATATTGAGGGTTAGTAAAACCTTGATTAAAACCCACTAACTTAGGGACATCATTAAGGACAATAATTAAGGATCGTAACTAGAAAACGTAGAATATTTCCAAAATTTAGGATACAATTCTAATTGACTTGAAACTTTGAACACTTGAACTTAGAGACACTCTCAGCTTTAAGAAAAATTTTCACTGATTTTTGAGATCATTAAGCCACTTAATTAACCTAATCAAACTTAAACCTTAATTAAGCCATTAAAGCTTCCAGAAATTGTAATAAATCAAATTTAAATCTAAAAATTATAAATAATACCTTAAACTGACCAGAATCAAACCCTTAATCAACGAAAAATAAAAGCCCCTTGACTGGACTTCAAAATTAAGTTTAATTTAAGTTTAATTGAAATTCAATATTTAATTAATTTAATTAATTAAAAATAATTAAAAATTCCAGAAAATTTTCAAACACTTGGAAATCACTCCTTAGGTCATTCCTGACCTTTGGAGTTGATTTCAAGGAGTTTGGAGGTCATTTGGATTCAAATCATAAAAATGGCTTTAATTAAACAATTTAAATAATTCATTAAACACTCAAAATTTCAAAAATTCATAACTAATTCAAATGAACTCCAAATTGAGAAAACTCAAAGGCATTCAACTCATCTTAAGCTCTAATATTTATTAAAAATGTTAAGTTTCCAGAAATAAAACAAATTTAAAAAAGTCAACTTTTGGTCAAACTTAGTTCAAATTCAAGTCAAAACTTTAAACCTTCATAATAAAATGTAGAAAAATCTAATTTCAGTGTACTTACTGTCTAACTGATCATATTAAGGTCTAGTATTTTAATAAAATATTAACTTTCCAGAAAACACTTTAAATCAAAAAGTCAACTTTTGACCATTGAATTAAATGATTAAAATAATCCGGAAAATTCCAATAAATTATCAAAAATTCCAGAAAACACCAAATCAACTTTAAAACCAGCAACCAATCAAATTTAATTAAAATTTAATCAAACTCAAATCACTTAATTATATCGGGTACCACTGGGTAACCCAGGCCTACGAGGCTATTAAATTAGCCCCAAGGAAGGTGAAATAAACTTCACGGCCTCAGTGTGAAACAAAGGTGGTATCCAACAAACAATTAAAATCAAGTTTAAAATCAATTTCAAGTCATTAATATTTAAATTCAAATTAAATATTCCCTTAAACCTTCAACCAACTTGAACCTCAAGCAACTTCAATCAAGTGCCTATCTAGGACATATCAAAACCACATAGCCTCCTACACACACTTTAGATGATTTGCTAGGACAACCAACTCTAGTCTTAGGCTAGGCCGGTGTTTACTTTTCTGCTGTGTGCCGGATTTTCGAGCTTTTATTGCATGCTGTTTGCTAATGATAGAATTGATGTGATTGTCTATTTACTTTATGCACTCTATGATTTGATTGATTGTACGATTAGATCTACCCCTAGGCTAGGGATGATTTGTACTAATTCAATCTTATGCAGGTGGCCATGCTCATACAGGGCATAAATTAAAGGGGCAAAATTATAATTATCAAATTGCGCAGGTGCTCCAGAAAATTGCCTAAGTCCCCCTTTAAATCAAAAAGAGCATGGCCAAGCGTGGCTGTGATTGAGTATTTTAAATTTCAAATATATAACTGCTTGGGATATTTCTAAACTGTTGATTATTAGGATAACCTTGCAGGTTGTTGAGTTTAGATTTTTAATTTTCATTAATGTAATTTGATTTGATTTTGAGTTGTATTATTTAAAGTACTTTGAGATTGAGATATTTAAAATCCAATTTGGAATCCAAAGAGGAAGGAACATCCCTTAGGGGAGAGTTCCTATCCATTTGGAGATCCAAATTAGGATGAAGTTCAAGTATCTAAAGAGAAAAGATAACACCCCTATCCAGGGTGAGTTTTTTTTCATTTGGATATCCAGACCCGACGATCCAAGGAGTTCTAAGGAGACGAAGAAGTGAAGAACGAGAAGAATCTCAAATCTCAAAGTCACTTGAGTCTTAGGAGTAGAATCCGGGTTGTAGTCAGTGGTACCCGGCCACTTTACTTTACTGCAGACCATGGGTTGTATTATTAAGGGCACTTGCCTATGGACTTTCAGTTTGAGCATTTCTTTAATTGATTTAATTATTTAAATGATTTAATTGATGTGTTGATTGCGATTAAGGACCCGTATGCTTTTAATAGTTTATTTGGCGTTCTTGTATGTCGATTTTGATTTAGCCTGGAATCCGATCAGAGGCTCGTGAGGGTACGGTCATTAACTTTTTCTATTTAAAAAAAATTAAAATTTTTAAGCTCAGATAGAAACTCTAACGCTCTTAAGAAGTAAGGCCCGGACTCGCAGGGAGTTTTTCATGCATACATATTGACTTTTCTCATCCGTGTTAGGCACCTCCCCGCCTGCGGGTTTTGGCAGACCACCTGACCTATTAGGGTGCAATTCTGTCCAAGGGGATGTTGTGCAATCTCTAGGATAAAATCTATTTTTAAGCCTGATTTTAAAACTGCTTCATTTTGATTTAAGCATTTCATCGAGTCAACTAGCATGCATTGCTTTAGTAACAAATTAAATTTGAGTCTAAATCTTAATTACATTTTTAGCTTAAGCATTTCACCCAACATAAGTTGAGGGGTCAATTAGGAATCTGCTCTAGATGTCGACCCCAACTCCTCAAACTCAATCTTAAATAACATCCCTAACCACTCTACATTTAAAAGACTTTGACTCATGGTTTTTAAAAGCGTTTAGGTGGTTTAGCTGGCTCCCCAATTCAGGCCGGGATAAGTCCAGATTGCACTGCATTAGCTAGGTTCTGGGTCACTGATTCTCAGTACCCATTTTAGACTTAGGTTCTGAGGCAAATCTCTAATCTTAAGACCTCAACCTTCTGGGAATCTGATTCCCACTTTCTAATAAAATTGATCATTCAAATTAAAATATCTTTCAATCAAATTCAAGCCCAACCCTTAGGACAGTTTGAGGTGTTTCTGAAGTAATTCAGAATCTCAAGACACCTCCTACTCTTCTTCTTTTGACTCCAGAAATAAGTGTTCAATTTTGAACCAATCCCATTCGAAAATTCAAGTCCTTAACCTTCTTTGATATCGATCTTTGAAATCTTAAGTAAAATTCGTATCGCTATTTTAATCGAGAGTATTCGTAGGAAATTTTTTGGTTTCCTACGATGTAATTAACTACGAAGGCTTGCGCTCGTAGGAGATTTAGAAACCCAGACCTGATTTCAAAATTAATCTTTTTCAAAATTTTAATTAATTATCTTTGGGAAAATCAAAAGTCAACGATCATTATCGTCATTTTCAGATGATCGATAACAGACGATATCCTCTTTCCTTGGAAAGATATATCGTACTATTATCATGATCTTGATTATGAAATTAATGACCTCTTTACTAGATCATTGTAGTTAAACATTGGATTTAACATCATTTTGATTCTTAGGGATCATATGTTGTTTCTCCTTGAGTTTGACTACGATAATCAGGGTAAATCAAGATTTGTAATCTGAACCTGTTAGAGAACGATATGTTCACCTTTTGAGGTGATATATCATTCATAATAAGTGTTCGATTATAAAATTTAAATTCCAGAAATTAAATATTTCTCAAAGAAAATTAAACACTTTTCAAAACTATATTTTTTCAATCAAACAAAAAAATTGGCGACTCCAATGCTTAAGCTAAAAATGCAATTAAGATTTAGACTCAAATTTAATTTGTTACTAATGCAATGCATGCTAGTTGACTCGATGAAATGCTTAAATCAAAATGAAGCAGTTTTAAAATCAGGCTTAAAAATAGATTTTATCCTAGAGATTGCACAACATCCCCTTGGACAGAATTGCACCCTAATAGGTCAGGTGGTCTGCCAAAACCCGCAGGCGGGGAGGTGCCTAACACGGATGAGAAAAGTCAATATGTATGCATGAAAAACTTCCGGCGAGTCCGGGCTTACTTCTTAAGAGCGTTAGAGTTTTTATCTGAGCTTAAAAATTTTAATTTTGTTTAAATAGAAAAAGTTAATGACTGTACCCTCACGAGCCTCCGATCGGATTCCAGGCTAAATCAAAATCAACATACAAGAACGCCAAATAAACTATTAAAAGCATACGGGTCCTTAATCGCAATCAACACATCAATTAAATCATTTAAATAATTAAATCAATTAAAGAAATGCTCAAACTGAAAGTCCATAGGCAAGTGCCCTTAATAATACAACCCAGGGTCTGCAGTTTTGATTATAAAATTAAACACTTTTCAAAACTATATTTCATCGTAGGAAACAAGAAAAAATATAGTTTTGAAAAGTGTTTAATTTTCTTTGGGAAATATTTAATTTCTGGAATTTAAATTTTATAATCGAACACTTATTATGAATGATATATCACCTCAAAAGGTGAACATATCGTTCTCTAACAGGTTCAGATTACAAATCTTGATTTATCCTGATTATCGTAGTCAAACTCAAGGAGAAACAACATATGATCCCTAAGAATCAAAATGATGTTAAATCCAATGTTTAACTACAATGATCTAGTAAAGAGGTCATTAATTTCATAATCAAGATCACGATAATAGTACGATATATCTTTCCAAGGAAAGAGGATATCGTCTGTTATCGATCATCTGAAAATGACGATAATGATCGTTGACTTTTGATTTTCCCAAAGATAATTAATTAAAGTTTTGAAAAAGATTAATTTTGAAATCAGGTCTGGGTTTCTAAATCTCCTACGAGCGCAAGCCCTCGTAGTTAATTACATCGTAGGAAACCAGAAAATTTCCTACGAATACTCTCGATTAAAATAGCGATACGAATTTTACTTAAGATTTCAAAGATCGATATAAAAGAAGGTTAAGGACTTGAATTTTCGAATGAGATTGGTTCAAAATTGAACACTTATTTCTGGAGTCAAAGGAAGAAGAGTAGGAGGTGTCTTGAGATTCTGAATTACTTCAGAAACACCTCAAACTGTCCTAAGGGTTGGGCTTGAATTTGATTGAAAGATATTTTAATTTGAATGATCAATTTTATTAGAAAGTGGGAATCAGATTCCCAGAAGGTTGAGGTCTTAAGATTAGAGATTTGCCTCAGAACCTAAGTCTAAAATGGGTACTGAGAATCAGTGACCCAGAACCTAGCTAATGCAGTGCAATCTGGACTTATCCCGGCCTGGATTGGGGAGCCAGCTAAACCACCTAAACGCTTTTAAAAACCATGAGTCAAAGTCTTTTAAATGTAGAGTGGTTAGGGATGTTATTTAAGATTGAGTTTGAGGAGTTGGGGTCGACATCTAGAGCAGATTCCTAATTGACCCATCAACTTATGTTGGGTGAAATGCTTAAGCTAAAAATGCAATTAAGATTTAGACTCAAATTTAATTTGTTACTAATGCAATGCATGCTAGTTGACTCGATGAAATGCTTAAATCAAAATGAAGCAGTTTTAAAATCAGGCTTCAAAATAGATTTTATCCTAGAGATTGCACAACATCCTCTTGGACAGAACTGCACCCTAATAGGTCAGGTGGTCTGCCAAAACCCGCAGGCGGGGAGGTGCCTAATACGGATGAGAAAAGTCAATATGTATGCATGAAAAACTCCCGGCGAGTCCGGGCTTACTTCTTAAGAGCGTTAGAGTTTTTATCTGAGCTTAAAAATTTTAATTTTGTTTAAATAGAAAAAGTTAATGACCGTACCCTCACGAGCCTCCGATCGGATTCCAGGCTAAATCAAAATCGACATACAAGAACGCCAAATAAACTATTAAAAGTATACGGGTCCTTAATCACAATCAACACATCAATTAAATCATTTAAATAATTAAATCAATTAAAGAAATGCTCAAACTGAAAGTCCATAGGCAAGTGCCCTTAATAATACAACCCAGGGTCTGCAGTAAAGTAAAGTGGCCGGGTACCACTGACTACAACCCGGATTCTACTCCTAAGACTCAAGTGACTTTGAGATTTGAGATTCTTCTCGTTCTTCACTTCTTCGTCTCCTTAGAACTCCTTGGATCGTCGGGTCTGGATATCCAAATGAAAAGAAACTCCCCCTGGATAGGGGTGTTATCTTTTCTCTTTGGATACTTGAACTTCATCATAATTTGGATCTCCAAATGGATAGGAACTCTCCCCTAAGGGATGTTCCTTCCTCTTTGGATTCCAAATTGGATTTTAAATATCTCAATCTCAAAGTACTTTAAATAATACAACTCAAAATCAAATCAAATTACATTAATGAAAATTAAAAATCTAGACTCAACAACCTGCAAGGTTATCCTAATAATCAACAGTTTAGAAATATCCCAAGCAGTTATATATTTGAAATTTAAAATACTCAATCACAGCCATGCTTGGCCATGCTCTTTTTGATTTAAAGGGGGACTTAGGCAATTTTCTGGAGCAACTGTGCAATTTGATAATTATAATTTTGCCCCCTTTAATTTATGCCCTGTATGAGCATGGCCACCTGTATAAGATTGAATTAGTACAAATCGTCCCTAGCCTAGGGGTAGATCTAATCGTACAATCAATCAAATCATAGAGTGCAGAAAGTAAATAGACAATCACATCAATTCTATCATTAGCAAACAGCATGCAATAAAAGTTCGAAAATCTGGCACACAGCAGAAAAGTAAACACCGGCCTAGCCTAAGACTAGAGTTGGTTGTCCTAGCAAACCATCTAAAGTGTGTGTAGGAGGCTATGTGGTTTTGATATGTCCTAGATAGGCACTTGATTGAAGTTGCTTGAGGTTCAAGTTGGTTGAAGGTTTAAGAGAAGATTTAATTTGAATTTAAATATTAATGACTTGAAATTGATTTTAAACTTGATTTTAATTGTTTGTTGGATACCACCTTTGTTTCACACCGAGGCCGTGAAGTTTATTTCACCTTCCTTGGGGCTAATTTAATAGCCTCGTAGGCCTGGGTTACCCAGTGATACCCGATATAATTAAGTGATTTGAGTTTGATTAATGTTTGAAGGTTGATTAAATTTTAATTAAATTTGATTGGTTGCTTGTTTTAAATTTGATTTGGTGTTTTCTGGAATTTTTGATAATTTATTGGATTTTGGAATTTTCCGGATTATTTTAATCATTTAATTCAAGGGTCAAAAGTTGACTTTTTGATTTAAAGCGTTTTCTGGAAAGTTAATATTTTATTAAAATATTAGACCTTAATACGATCAGTTAGACAGTAAGTACACTGAAATTGGATTTTTCTACATTTTATTATGAAAGTTTGAAGTTTTAACTTGAATTTGAACTAAGTTTGACCAAAAGTTGACTTTTTTAAATTTGTTTTATTTCTGGAAACTTAACATTTTTAATAAATATTAGAGCTTAAGATGAGTTGAATGCCTTTGAGTTTGCTCAATTTGGAGTTCATTTGAATTAGTTATGAATTTTTGAAATTTTGAGTGTTTAATGAATTATTTAAACTATTTAATTTAAGCCATTTTTATGATTTGAATTCAAATGACCTCCAAACTCCTTGAAATCAACTCCAAAGGTCAGGAATGACCTAAGGAGTGATTTCCAAGTGTTTAAAAATTTTCTGGAATTTTTAATTATTTTTAATTAATTAAATTAATTAAATATTGAATTTCAATTAAACTTAAATTAAACTTAATTTTGAAGTCCAGTCAAGGGGCTTTTATTTTTATCTATTAAGGGTTTGATTTTGGTCAGTTTAAGGTATTATTTGTAATTTTTGGATTTAAATTTGATTTATTACAATTTCTGGAAGGTTTAATGGCTTAATTAAGGTTTAAGTTTGATTAGGTTAATTAAGTGGCTTAATGATCTCAAAAATCAATGAAAATTTTTCTTAAAGCTGAGAGTGTCTCTAAGTTCAAGTGTTCAAAGTTTCAAGTCAATTAGAATTGTATCCTAAATTTTGGAAATATTCTACGTTTTCTAGTTACAATTCTTAATTATTGTCCTTAATGATGTCCCTAGGTTAGTGGGTTTTAATCAAGGTTTTACTAACCCTCAATATAACATATGCATGATAAATACACATATAAACACAATTAATCCTATGTCTAAGAGAGCCTTAAACTAAGTGGTGTGTGTATGTCCTTAAACAAGCATAGATTAATACTTAATTAAATGTGAACAATAATTAGATTAGTGAATGATTAGAGCATAATCATTCACTAACACTCCCACAAGATTTCTTATTCAAATATGTTGATTTATGTTTAAAATTCCAAAGTAGATCTCTCAACCTAATGGATTTAAATACATAAATATTATTTCAAAATAATTTTAAAATATATGCTTGACTTATATATAAAGTTATATAGAAACATAGGTTTTGAATCTAAAATATTTAAGATATAACTAAGGTAAATTCAATAGCTAAATGAGAGATCTACTGATCTATTAAGGTCATTTGAAAATAAGTTTTTAATTTTCAAAATAATTGGCTTAATATTTAATTAGATATTAATTAAATATTAAAATAATTAAGTAATTAAAATAAGTTAAAATTAATCAAGTTTTGATCTCTGAATTTGATTTCAAATTAAAGTGCTTAATTTTCTGAAAATTTTGATATATTATACTTAATTTTTTGATTTAAAATGGATTTATTGTGAATTTTTAAAGTTTAAATCAATTAAAAGGGGTTTTTAAATAATTTTAAATTAATTAATGATTAAAATAATTTTAAAATTAGTTAATTTAAATCTTAAGAATTTTTTGGAATTTTAAAATTATTTATGTATGTATTTAAATTATTATTCATTCATTAAATATTAATTAATAATTAGATATTTAGTTAATTGAAATATAAGATATAGTTTGAATTAATTTAATTTCAAAATTAGAATAATTTAAGATTAATTAAATAATTATTGGATATTAATTAATTAAATCAATGAATATTAATTAATTATTAAACTATTAAAATATTATAATTCATTTAAATAATATTAAATAATTTTAATTAAATGTTATTTAAATTTTCAAATATTTTTTAGATTAATATTAAATTTAGAATTAATTAAACATTAATTAATTATTTAAATATTTAATTAACATATTAAACGATATTAAATACTTAAATTAATTTTTGAATTTAAGATATTTTAAACAATATTCAAAAATTTTTATTAAAATTAACATTAGTTAAGATGTCAAATCATTTAATCTTGATTAAAGGAATAAATAATTTAATATTAATTAAAATATTAAATCTTATATGTTGATAAAAAAAAATTTTAAATGATTTGATATTAAATAAGATAATAAATTATTTAATATAAATATATATATATATATATTAATTAAAGTTTAAAATAATTTAATATTAAATAAAAAAAATTAAAAAAAATAATAATAATAAACTATTTAATATGAACTAACATATTAAATAATATATATTAATTAAGGTTTTAAATAATTTTAATATTAATTAAAATAATAATTTATTTAATATTAATTAAAACATCAAATAATTAATTAAGATAACATTTACTTAATATTAATTAAAATTAAAAAAATTATTTAATGTTCATTAAAAATAATAACTATTTAATCTTAATTATAATATTAAATAATTTAATATTACTTAATATTAATATTTAAATTTTTTAAAATTAATTAATTAAATTCAAAATAATTTTATAATATATATATAAATATATATATTAATTTAAAATTAATTTTCTAATTTTTTATTTTTCTGTATTTAAAAAAAAATTTTAAATTATTTAAAATTTAATTTAAAAGAATGGCGGCGGCGGGGCCACGTGGCAAGCTCCAATTGGCCGCTTCAAACCGCGGGAGCCACGTGGCGCATCCGGATTGGCGGGCGAAACCGCGGGCAATCATTGGAAATGATTGCGCCGCTGCGCAATCATTTCCAATGATTGGTGGCGGCGCGGTTTCGATCCGCGCGGTACTTAACCACGTCAGCACGTGGTTTCGACCGACGGATCTCCGCTGTTTCGAAATGGACGGGTATGATCGAGCCGGACGGGGTATGTAGCCGCCTGATCAACCGCGCGGTCGAACAAAACGCGGAAGGCCTTGATCTGGACCGTTGATCGCACGATCAACGGTCTAAAGGAAAGCCCAGTTGAACTTAGTTCAACCGAAACCCTAGAGTGGGTTTTTTGCTTCATGTGCTCGATCCGGTTAACCAAATTAAACGAAATTTTAGAACTAGATCATCTATATGAACAGAAATCATGTGGGTAGTTTGATTCGACTTAAAACGAACTTAATCAAAAGTTAATTAAACTAGGGTGTTTTAACCTAGGGTTTAGGATTATACCTTACATAATCGATGGATTTAGATGAACTCGAGCTCTCTGAATTTGTAGTTTGTCCAAGTGTAGTTCTCCAGAAGACTTCTCGAGCTAACGACGTCTGGATCTGGACCTATAGCCTCTTGGACGGATTTGGCTTAAGCTCGCCGGAATCCACTCGCCGACGGGCTTTGACCGGAGAAATTCCGATGGGAAGTTGAAGAAGGATCTATCTAAAGCTCAATGGAATAGAGGTTGAGGTCTGGGGCGGCTTTTGAAGAGAGAGAGAGGTTGGGTTTGAATGATGTTCTAAGGAAGGGTTTTACCCTATTCAATTCCTTCCAAATTGAATCAGTGGCTGGGATGGGTTTGTTTGAGCTCTATGATGTTGCCAAGTGTCCCTAGGGTGGTTGGGAGTAGTGGGCAAGGACGAGCGTAGGACATCCTAGGTGTAAAGGAAGTTTTGTCATCTTGTGAGCATGTGGAATGGCTAAGAGCCATTTGATCAGGATCCAAGGGTTTAAAACAGCTCTAGGAATGTTCTGGAATGAATCTTAACAGCTGGGGTTAAATGGTATTTGATTTAGAAGGGTTTAATCAAATATTTAAACCATTCAAAGGCTACTTTGACCCTCCATTGACTGTTTGACCAGTCAATGGGTCAATGTAGCTGATGTGGCATGCAAGATGGCACCACACATTGGATGGAATGAAAGTTGAATCATGCAATTGGAGTTTGAAATAATATAGAAGGATTTAAATGGGTTTGACCAAGTCAAAATGAATTGACTTGGTCCAATAAACCCTGATTTAATTTCAAATGAATTTGGGTATGCTTAAATCATGTAATGAAGAATAATTAAAGGCTTGAATGCATCGATTTGATTAGATTAATTGATTTGACCAAAATAGACCACACTTGACTATACTTAGGCTTGGTTGACCAAGTCAACTGTTGACTGGTCAAGGGGTCTGATCAAAGTCTAAATCATTGAGGGAAAGATTCAAAGGGTTTTGAAAGAGTTTTGGAAGAGGTTTGGTAGATCAAATGGGTTGGAGTAATCCATTAAAGCCTTAAAGGGAATTTTGGGTCAACCTAAGTTGACTTGGTCAACCAAGTTGCCCCAAGGTCTGGGTTTGGGTTGAATCAGTTCAACATGGTATTTAAAGTCTGGTAGAAGTGATTTAAGGGTTTGAATAGGTCATTTGAGTCAAATCACCTATTTGAACCCTTAATGGGCTTAATAGGTCAACTGTGTTGACTTGGTCAACCAAGTTGACCCAGGGTTAGGGTTTGAACTGGAATGGTTTGAAATGATGAATGGGGTCTAGTGGAGGTGGTTTCAGGGTTTAAATGGGTAATCTAGGTCAAATGACCTGTTTAGGCCCTTAATGGGCCTAATGGGTCAACTAGGTTGACTTGGTCAACCAGGTTGACCCAGGGTCAAGGATAGGGTCCAACCAGTTCAGAATAATATTCTGAGTTTACTGGTGGTGGTCTCAAGGTCTAGAAAGGTTGGTTGGTCAGAATGACCTATTTGGGCCCTTAATGGGCTTTTAGGTCAACCCTGGTTGACTTGGTCAACCAGGTGGGTCCAGGGTCTGGAAATGGGTTCAACAGATTTGAAATGACATTTGGAGACCAATAGAGGTGGTCCCAAGGTCTGGGGAGGTCATTTGGTCAGAATGACCTATTTTGACCCTAAAGGGGCCTTCTAGGTCAACTTGGTTGACTTGGTCAACCAGGTTGACCCAGGGGCTGGTAATGGGTCCAACAGATTTGGTTTGATATTTGAAACTTGCTGGAGGTGACTGCATTTGATTTGGAGCTCATTTGGTTCAAGTGACCAGTTACACCCCATAGGGGTATTTTGGTCATTTTGACCCCTGGTCAACTGGGGGTCAAATTGAATCCAACAAAATGCAGTTTAATGCTCAATAAGTCATATTCAAGGGTCTGGAGGTGATTTGGAGCTTTGGAGAAAGCTCCAGGATCAAAATCCACTGGGTGGCAAGTCCAGTGGCATAGACTGTAAATATTTGAATGTTTTACAGCCTTTGGATTTCAATTCAGTTTCTAGGGTTAGAGATCTCAGAATGAGCTCAAATTTGGAGGGTTACCTCTAGAGACATGTCACATCAGTGTGGAACTGACAGATCTTGAATCAGAGATCATTTGATAGGGTTTTGAAATGTTTGAAGATTTGCTGGAAAAGGCTTTCAGGACTTAGACCTTTGGCCTTGGATTTGAATCTGAAAATCTGGTTTTGAATTGGATTTTGAGCTTGAATGATAGGATTTGAATTAAGTTTAGGTTGAATTGAAGCTTGGATTGACCTAGAGGAATCCTAGGGTTTAGAATAGGTCCTATGGTCCAAATCAGCTTAAGGGAATCCTGGGGTCTAGAATAGATCCTAGGGACTGGAGTCTGGGAAGATCCTAGAATCTAGAAGTCCTAGGAAAATCCTAGGATCTGGAGTCTGAAAAAAAATCCTATAATCTAGAAGAATCCTAAGATCTAGGAATCCTAAGATTCAAGATCTAGAAGGATCTTAGGATCTAGAGTAGATCCTAAAGTTTGATTTCTAGGAAGGTCTTAGGGTTTGGAAGTCCTAGGGCCTGGGATCTAGAATAGTCTTAGGATCTAAAAGAATCCTAAGCTCTAGATAAATCTAGGAGAATCCTAGGGTTTAAGAGGATCATATGATCTAGAGTCAGGTAGAATCCTAGGGTCTAGAATAGATCCTAGGGTCTGAAGTCTAGGAGAATCCTAGAATCTAGATTTATCTTAAATTGTATTGATCTGGGGTCAGGATTGATTTGAAACTGGATTGATCTATGATCAGATTGATCCTAGGGTCAAGATCAAATCCTAAGGATTGGAATGATCCTAAGGTCTGGATTGGTCCTACTGACCTCATACAAAAATGAGGTCAACAAATGGACCCCCAATATGTGTAATAGAATGTAGTTCTATTGCACATATTGGTGTTGATCGAATAGAATGGTCAAGTCTGGAGTTTTGATCCTGAGGGAAAGAAAAGTCTATCCCTAGGGAATTAGAGTTTCAATAGGTACTAGGGCAGTGCTAGGAAAAGCGTATTCTACCACTAGTGGGTCTGGTCCTGAGGATAGGAGAATCCTAACCTTAAGGGTAGAGGAACCTGGGTGATCCTATAAGAAGGAAGAACTCCTAACTATAAAGGATTGAATTCGGATTTGATTCTAAGGAAAAGGAAAGTCTAACCTCAGAAGATTAAATTTGAAGTGAATCTAAGGGAAGGAGATCCTAGCCCTAGAAGATTGAGTTTGAAATGATACTAGGGTAGTGCTGAGGCAGCGTACTCTACCACTAGTAGATCTAGTCCTAGGAGAAGGAAGAAAACCTATCCCTAAGGAAAAGAAGGTCTGGATGATCGTATAGAAAGGAAGAACTCTTAACTATAGAGGATCAAGTATGAATTTTGATACTAGGGCAGTGCCACAAAAGGCGTACTCTGCCACTAGTGGATCTAATCCTAAGGGAAGGAAGAAGAACCTAACCCTAAAGAAAAGAAAACTTGATTAAGATTGATTCCAGGACGGTGCCATAGTGGACTTACTCCATCACTAGGAAGTCTAATCCCAAGGGAAGGAAGAAGAACCTACCCTAAGGAGAAGAGAACTGGATTTTGAAATTAAACCCAGGACGGTGCCATAGAGGACTTATTCCATCACTGGGGAGTTTAATCCTAAAGGAAGGTGAAAAGCCTAACCTTGAGGAGAAGAGAGTTTGAATTTGGAATTGAAATTGAATCCAGGACGGGGCCATAAGGGACTTATTCCATCACTGGGGGATCAAATCCTAAGAGAAGGAGAATACTTACTCTTAAGAAAAGAGAACTGGATGATCTCATAGGAAGATGGTATTACTTCCTATAGGAGGTCAGATTTAAAGATTTGAATTTTGAAACTAGAATGGTGCCGCAGAGGGTGTTATCCATCACTAGTAGATCTAATCCCAAGGAAAGAAAGCACGATGACTCACATCTGTCCTTAAGGAAGAGAAGATTGGAGGACCCTGAGGGAAGGAAGCATTGCTTCCCACAGAAGGTCGGATCTGGATTTTGAACCTAGGATGGTGCCACAGAGGGCGTACTCCATCACTAGAGGATCTAATCCTAAGGAAAGAAAGCACGATGACTCACATCTGTCCTTAAGGAAAAGAAAACTGGAAGATTCTGTGAGAAGGAAGCATTGCTTCACACAGAATCGGGTCTGGATTTTGAATCTAGGATGGTGCCACATAGGGCGTGCTCCACCACTAGAAGATCTAATCCTAAGAAAAGAAAGCACGGTGACTCACATCTGTCCTTAAGGAAAAGAAAACTGGAAGATTCTGTGAGAAGGAAGCATTGCTTCACACAGAATCGGGTCTGGATTTTGAATCTAGGATGGTGCCACAGAGGGCGTGCTCCACCACTAGAAGATCTAATCCTAAGGAAAGAAAGCACGGTGACTCACATCTGTCCTTAAGGAAAAGAAACTGGATGATCCTGTGAGAAGGAAGCATTGCTTCACACAAAATCAGATCTGGAATGATCGTATGTAAAGGAAACTTGCTTTACATAGAGGATCAGATCTGGATGATCCTGTATAGAGGAAACTTGTTCTATATAGAGAATTGAGTCTGGAATGATCATGTGCAAAGGAAACTTGCTCTACACAAAAGATCAGGTCTGGAATGATCGTATATAGAGGAAACTTGCTCTATATATAAAAGATCAGGTCTAAAATGATCGTATACAGAGGAAACTTGCTCTATACAGAGGATCAAGTCTGGAATGATCGTATATAGAGGAAACTTGCTCTATATAGAGGATCAGGTCTGAAATGATCGTATGTGAAGGAAACTTGCTTCACACAAAGGATCGAGTCTGGAATGATCATATACAGAGGAAACTTGTTCTGTATAGAGGATCGGATTTGAATTCTGGAATTTAAGATTTGAATTCTGGAATTTAAAATTTGAATGATTTTTGAACTTGAATTTAAAGATGTTTGAATTTGAAACTTGATTTGAATTGGTTTTGAATTTGAAGAGTTTTAAACTTGAAGTTTGATTTCGGATTTTCAAAAACTTGAACAAAATTGAGCTGAATAGATTCAAAATTTGAAAATTTTATTGATTCGAAATTCGAGCTACATCAAGCATAGTATTTTTTTAGGAATCGCCCGTTTACAGGAAGCATTGGATGATTTCCTTTACAATCCACTAGCTGATACGAGCCTCCTTCATAAATTGTTTCCACTACGAAGGGTCCTTCCCAGGTTAGTTCAAACTTTCCACCGAGCTTTCGGTGGGCTAAGATAGGCCTCCGAAGAACCAAGACCAAGTCGCCTACTTGGAAGGTTCTAGGTCGCACTAACTTATCATGAGCTTGAATTATTCTGGCTTTATAAAGTTCTAGATTCTGCTGTGCTTGGAGACGACGTTCTTCAAGACCCTCAAGTTCTTCAAGTCAAAGTTGTGCATTCTATTCTGTTGTGATCTGATTCTGGACTGCAGTTCTGAGTGAAGGGATTTGAATTTCCAGAGGGAGTACGGCCTCGGACCCATACACTAGTGCAAACGGTGTGGATTGGGTCGGGGTTCGATATGTGGTCCTGTAGGCCCACAGAGCTTCCACCAACCTCTCATCCCACTGACGTTTATTGTCATCCAGGGTCTTTTTGATGATTTATACCAGGGTTTTATTGAAGGCCTCAGCCAATCCATTAGCCCGTGGGTAATAGATCGTTGAGTATCTCCAATCAATACCGTGGCGTTGCAAAGTTATTGATTTTTGTAGACTTAAAAGCGGACCCATTATCGGATATGATTCTGCGAGGCACGCTGAATCGATATACGATATGGTCACGAAAGAATTTCATTACATGATGTGATGTTACATTTCTTAGTGGTATTGCTTCTGCCCACTTTGAAAAGTAATCAGTCGCTGCTAAGATGAAGCGATGACCCCTTGAAGAATGAGGGTCAATTGGCCCGACGATATCCGTGCCCCAACTTTCGAAGGGCCACGAGGCTATCGTAGGATGCAACACATTAGGCGGCTGATGTAAAACCACACCATGAACTTGGCATTGATGACAACATTTTGCAATTTTCATGCAATCGTCAATCATCGTAGGCCAGTAATAACCAAGTCTTTTGATTTTCATTTTCATCTTAGGACCCGATTGATGAGCACCGCACAGTCCAGCATGGACTTTGTTAACGATCTTCAGGGCCTCTCGTTTGTCTAAACAACGGAGCCACATCTGATCGAACGATCGTCGGTACAACGTATCGTTGACTAGTGCATATGATAGGGCACGTTTCTTAATTTGATTGGCAAGAGACCTGTCGTGGGGAAGCTTGCCTTCTTGCAAATACTTGATTATTGGTTGTCTCCAATCTTGTTCTTCATCGCCTGCTGAAGATGTAGAAAGGACCTGGGAAGATTGATTGTTGAGGTATTCCATGTCTACAGGGGAGAGGACTTGACGACCCTGAATTTCTATAGGGATGAAATCCTCTTCTGGGCAAGCAAATTCCTTTGCAAGCTTTGCTAGGGCATCCGCCGAGGAATTGCTTCCACGAGGAACCCTATACATAGTTACAATGGGAATTTTCTCGAGTAGGTGCATTGTGTATTGGTGATATTTCAGGAGCTTAGGATTCAAAATCTTATAGGTCCCTGCAACTTGGTTGATCACCAGTTGAGAGTCACCATAGACCTTAATCTCTTTAATCTCCATTAGGATTGCAAGTTCCAGACCAGTTATCAAAGCTTCGTACTCAGCTTCGTTGTTCATACAAGGTTCTGATAAATGGTAGGAAAAGTGCATCATTCCCTTATCCAGTGTTATGAAAACCAGACCTACTCCGGCTTTTCCAGGAATAGTAGATTGAGGTGTTTTTCCCCTTTGAGAGGACGCTGCACCATCAAAATATATTTCCCAGGTTTGAACATTGGATTCCTCGAAACTCATGATTTGCTCGTCGGGTAAATCATCATTTAGAGGAGATTCCGCCGGTAGCGGGTGTGCTGCAAGGAAGTCAGCGAAAGCCTGCCCTTTCACAGCACGCAGGGGAATGAAAGTGATTTCAAATTGTAACAATATCATAGACCAACGAGCCAGACGTCCTGACAACGTGGGCCGGGTCATAAGATATTGCACGGGGTTGACACTGGAAATCAGACTGACCTGATGAGAAAGCATGTAATGTCTTAGTTTTTGTGCTGCAAAGACTAAAGCAAGGCAATGTTTCTCAATTGCAGGATATCGGATTTCCATTGGGAGTAATCTCCGACTCAGGTAGTAGAGGGCATTCTCTTTCCCATCGTCATTGATTTGAGCTAGAAGAGCCCCGAGAGATTCGTCAAGGGCCGCGGTGTAAAGGATTAAAGGTCTCCCCGGAATGGGGGCTGCCAAAACTGGCGGGTTTGTCAAGTATTGTTTGATATTTTCGAAAGCATTTTGACATTTCTCATCCCAAATGAATTTGGCGTCCTTTTTAGCTAGGACAGAGAATGGTTGACATCTTCCAGAAAGATTAGAAATGAACCTTCTTATATACGCCAGTCTGCCCTGGAGAGATCTCAGTTGAGTGAGACTCTTAGGAGGCGGCATATTTAAGATAGCTTCAATTTTGGCAGAATCAATTTCGATTCCACGGTGCCTGACTACGAAACCTAAGAATTTCCCTGAGGTGACGCCAAAAGCGCACTTCAAGGGATTCATTTTGAGGTCGTAGCGGCGCAACCGCTCGAAAACAGTTCTTAAATCATAAAGATGAGCTTCTTTTACTCTGCTCTTGACAACTAAATCGTCGATGTAACATTCGACTTGATTATGTATTAAGTCATCAAAGATGTGAGTCATAGCCTGCTGGTAGGTTGCACCAGCATTTTTGAGGCCAAAGGGCATCACTTTATAACAAAAGATCCCTATAGGACTTCTGAATGCAGTGTTTCTCTCATCTTCTGGGGCCATCTTGATTTGATTATAACCAGACGAGCCATCCATAAAGGAGAAAACAACGTGCGAGGAGGCAATGTCCACCATGAGTTCTGGGATTGGCAAAGGAAATTCATCCTTAGGACATGCCTTGTTCAGGTCTCTATAGTCAACACAGACTCGAATTTGACCATTTTTCTTTCGAACTGGCACGACGCTGGCTACCCAAGAAGGATATTGTTCTTCTCGAATAAATCTGGCCTCTGCCAACTTCTTGACTTCAGAAACGACTTGTTCGATCTCCAGACGCATGCGTCGTGGAGCTTGCTTGACAGGAATGGCATCATGCCGGATTCCAAGTTTATGGACTGCTACGTCAGCGGACAACCCCGGTATTTCGTCGTATGTCCAGGCGAAGCAATCTTTAAACTCGGATAGAAGTTGAATTAGATCCTTAGACTCATCCTCACTCAACAAAGAACTTATGAAAGTGGGGCGAGGGTCATCCTCTGTTCCAAGGTTGATTTCTTTAAGTTCATCGACTGTTGATTTAATTTCTTCTTCGAATTCAGGGGGTGCATCCCGAACCTGAAGTTCGTCAAAATCATCAAAAGTCTCCAAACAAAGTCCATCGAATAAATCAATGACTTCAGTAGGGACATTTTTAAATTCAGGACGACTAGTTATCATTAGACAAAATTCGTCATCGTCAAACGATCTAACGGTACTAAAGCTGATACCACTGGTCCAATGTTTATTAAATTTTGAATTCCAAAGACTTTCGTGGTATCTAGCCTGACCCTTAGTCCATTGACTCGGAGCAAAACCTTTAGAGATAAGAGACTTAACACCAGCAGGAAAGTAGCCAAAAGATAATTCCATTAATTCATTGAAATTTGCCTCTTCAAGGATTACATCATCTTCATTCCTTGAGGAGGAAGAGCCAGGGAAGAACTTCTTGGCTTTCCTTACTTCTCCATCTAAGTTCGGAGCATCCTTAATTACTAACCCTGAGACCCTATCAGCAGACAGTGGGGTTAAGGTTAAGGATTCAACCGTTCTATTAAGCTTTTCATACAAACTCAATTCAGGCTCGTCACTTTGAATATTTAATTTTGTATCCTCCTGGTCGTTATCTGATTCTAAAGTGAGATCAAACTTCAGAGGAGGATTAATTTTTGTATAGTCAAAAGCAAATCTGGCACCCCTTTTTCTTGAATCTTCATCAGAACTTGTTTCAAGTTCGACATAGATCGGGGAATTTTATTTTTCAATTGAAGGGCGACCTCGACTGCGTGCTCTTTGGGCCATCCTCCCACCTCTTTGAGGTATAACGTTTGGAGGCCTGAAGATCACATGCTCGACGTCGTCTCCACTACTTGAGTTTTGTCTCTTTTGATTTTTGACTCTTTCTTTTCTCAATCTTTGAATTGCTTTTGAACTTTGACTTTCTGCCTTTTCCTCCTTGACGTTGATCTCTACCTTAGAACAGGTAGTGGACCCTTTAGGAACGTAGTACGCCGCATCCTCGTAGATCCCGATCTCGTGAATAGAGAATGGTTGCAGATCACCCTTAATTTCAAACTCAATGCCATCTCGTTGGTACTTGATGCATTGATGTAGGGTAGAAGGAACCATCCTATACTCATGGATCCAGGGCCTTCCTAGGAGCGCATTAAAGGACGTTGCCGAATCAATTATATGAAATTTCGCTTCAGTTTTCAATTCTCCTATCTCTAGAAGAAGGGTAACTGAACCTAAAGCCTTCTCACCATTTTCATTGAACCCACGAAGCACTAACTTGTCAGTTGAGAGCTTGCTAGTATCAATTCTAAGGTATGCGAGAGTCTTTATGTTCATCACGTTGACCGATGCACCCGGGTCAACTAGAACTCTTGATAACTTGAACTTGCCCACATTTATTGTGATGTAAAGTGGACGATTGTGGTCGGCGGTTCCAAGGAGTAAATCTTCGTCAGAGAAGGTAACCCCAAGGATTTCCTTAAAGTACAAGGCTTCTTCCTCGGAAGTTGAGGCTAATTGAGCTAAGCAAATCTCTGGGTCGAGAAGCGCTTTAATTAGAGTCTCCCTCATCTCTTTTGAAAGGACAAGGGCATCATAAATGCTCAATTTGGCAGGCAACTTCCTAAGGTGAGCTAAGACATTGTAATCAACACTTGGAACATTAACGTTGGGACCCGGTGGATTTGAAGAATTGGAGTTGATTGTTGAGCGGGGATTTGAATTGGATCATCAGAAACAACTTGTTTTCCTTTATCCTGAGGAGGTAGCCTAGGGGGTAAGACCTTCCCACCACGTAGTTGTACTTGCACGACTTCATCGGAAGAACAAACTACATGGGAGTCTACGCTCTCCTTAGGCGATTGATTGTCGTTATCTGAGCGAGAGTCCGAATCTGAAAAGTCTATCACGACAGGACTCCCTTGAAAGTTAATTTCAGGGGTTTCACTATCTGATAAGACATCAGATTCGTTTCTCTCTTGAAGAGTCAAATCTGGAGAGTTGAGTGTTTGAATTTCTTGATTGATCTCAACTTGTTCTTGATTATTTTCAACAGAAGAGTCGTTTACATTTTCATTCTCAACATTAATCATCAAAATTTGAGCAGAAGGATCAGACTTTTTATTTAATTTTTGACCCTTTGCCTTTGATGGGGCAAAGTAAAAGTCAGATAATTTCAGTGGTGACAGAGGTTTTAAGCCACCATCAACCACTTATACAGATCTCTCATCAACAAATTTTCTCTCTACAGAAAGTTCACTCTTTTCATTTTTATTTAATACAGTAGTTCCTAAAACTACTGGAGAGGAAACTGTCCCAACGTCCTCCTGCGAAGCCTCGAGGTCAACCTCCCAGATCGGGTCCCGGGCTCTCGTCGGTAACTGTTGAGAAAGACGAAAAGATTTATTAATCGACTTTTTAAATGCCCGGGATAGTGCTATATCCCAACCATCTTCAATGGACAGAGAAGAGTTAGAATTCATACCTGAGATAGATTTGACAGACCCCTGATCCGGATCGACCAGGTATTCCTTTGGAATTATAATATTACCTTGACGGAAGTTCTTTTCTAGCCAATCTTTGAAGACGATGCAGTCTTCGATTGTGTGGCCTAACATGCGATGGTAGGGGCAAAAAGTTGGATCATCCTTCTTATTTGCCTCTTCCGGCTTCTTGGCCTCTGGCAATCGAAAATCTGGCTTCTTCTGAAGACTTTTAAAGATCTTTCTCACCGACTCCCTTTTAAATGGATATGTACGAGCCAATCTCTCTTTAAAAGAAATCGGGTGAGAATCTCTTGTAGGTTGAGAAGTTACCTGAAAAGGTGGAGATTTCTGAGTTTGCTGTATTGGAGAATTACTGGACTGAACATTCATTGGTTTCTTCCCCTTATCAACAGCTGAAACCATTACTGTTCTCTTTTCAAAGGACTTCAATGGTTTGCTAGCTTTCTTTTCCTCAGTAGAATCCTTCAGGAATGGCATTTTGGAAGCCTCTTCCTGTAGATTACTAGCCTTATTCAAAAGTTTTTCGAAGGTTTTGATAGTGAAACCCTTCAGGAGAAAAGCAATAGGCCCGTGGATATTCTTTAAAAGAATCTCCACTACATGTTGCTCTTGCAACTGGGGTTCACACTTCATCGAGAGATTTTGCCATCTCAAGATGTACTCAACCAAAGACTCTCCCAGTTTTTGTTTTTCGATGACGAGATCACCAACGGTTACACGCTGCTGAGCTCCTGAGAATCTCTTTAAGAATAGACTCTCGAGCTCTGTGAATGTTTTCACTGAACCATTAGGTAGATCTGTGTACCACTCAAAAGCAATACCGGATAGACTACTCACAAACTAGCGAAAGAGTAGAGCATCTGACCCTCCTGCGTTGCAACAGCTCGCTCGGAAGTGGGCCAGGTGCTGTCTTGGGTTTTCTAACCCACTAAAAACTTTGAATGAAGGTGGCACAAAGCCTTTAGGATAAGAAACTGAATCATATTCTTCAGGGTAGGGTCTACCCTTTGGAATAGATACAGTCTCTTGAGAATGGGCTAAGGCCTCCCTTACCTGGGTTTCGATCATCTGGCGGATATCTTTGTCGGCTGGAGAGGTTGGGGAAGCAACCTCTGGAGTTCTAGGACTTGATTCTGTTTTTCTGCTGTGCTCACCCACTGTGTGTGTTGTAGGTTGCAACTGCTCGGATTGAGATTGTTGTGCCTTGATCATCTGATTTTGCATCTGTTTCATTCTGAGCATCATCTGTTCAATTTTATTTTCCAGACTCTTGATGTATTCATCTTTCTCATTCAATTTAATTGATCCATTGGAGTCTGAATCTACTGCTGCAGAGGCTTCTTCTTTACCAGATCGGTGTCTTGAAGGCTCAGCATCTTTATTTGATGCTCTGGTTTCCACCATGCAAATGTTCCCAGCTGAATCTTCTTCCATCAGATCATCTGCTTCTGGATCAAAGGCTTCAATTACCTTGTTTTTAAGTATGTCCCTTATTTCTTGTACCACCTCATCGACCGGTCTACCCTCAATTGACTCGAGATCGATTGGTAGGTACCCTTTATAGTTAATCATCTCTTCAAATTCCTCATCTCCGAACTGGGTGAGGACCTCTTGAATTTTCAAATCATCAGCAGTAGGTTCTGCCACCAACTGATCTAACATCTCTTGATCGTCCTCAAGTTCTGTCCCCTCCCCTCTGACTGTCCCGGGGTCGGTAGTCGTGAGGGTGACATCCTCAACAGGGTGAGGGATATCTAACCTAACAGGTGATGAAGGAGTTTGACTTGTGAGAACTCCAACATCAATCTGAGGAGAATCCTCACATCCCTGAATAAGGAGTCGGGGGACCTTAACGGGTGACTGGACTGGTAACTGAACTGGTGACTGAACTGGTGTATCTCTAATCTGAATCCCAACAGTTCTGCTTATCTTCATTGGCACATAAGGTTCATCCAAAGGTATGGGCCTCTTGCCCTTAACATCAAGTGGCTGTAAGTCTTTGACGATTTATTTTGATTTGGCTATCACAGGGGCCAACTTTGAGAGTCTTGAAGGGGGAACTGGAGGTCTACCACTGAGAGGGTGACTCCTACCATACCCAGTTAAAACTATCTCCTCAGTTTTGGCAGTTGGGAGACGAGGCACCCAATGATATCCATCCACTAATACTGAGGCAACTGGTTGCTTAACAAACTTTTTATTTCTCCTCACTGGCTGAGGAGTCAGGTTTCTTGCTTCAGATTTTTCTTCCTTCAGAACTTCTTTCTCAAGCTTATGTGAGATCACCCCCTTCAGGTGTCTCTCATATTGTTCTTTGGTCTGACCTGTCTCAGCAGCACAGGTATGAATGATGTTCCTTAACATCCTAGTTCTCAAAGTATTCTTCTCCTTAGTGGTTCTCTTAACAGTATAGTCGACTGGGCTAGGTGGAGAGCTAGCAATCCGCGTGACTCTCTCCTCCCCTGCAGCAGCTACGAGGGGATAAAAACGACTCCCTTTCAGGAGTGGAGAAGAGGCAAGGATAGGCAGCTCCTCAGCAGCCTCGGGCTCAACTAAACTCAGGGCTTTCTGTTCAGCTATCTTCCTTGACTTGGTAATTTTCTTCCTTATCCTTCTCAGGTAGTTCTTCCTAGCACTCTTAGTGCCAAACAGTGCTGCAGAACTAGAAGACCCTTTCTCAACAGTAGATTTTACTTCAATTTTCTTGTCCTCACTCTGGACTGAGGGTACAGAAGGTGTAAGGGTAGCACCTGCTGCCAGTTCCAACACTGGGGGAAGGTCACTCGTAGCTCCCACAGCTAGTTCAACTACTAGACCATTCTCGCCCTCAGCAGCGAGATTGATGATTGTTCCACCATTAACAGACAGTTTAAGAGTCTTGAAACCCATCCCAAACTGAATTGCACTGCTATGAATTAACTCTTCGACTTGAAGGTCTCGGTCAACGGAGAACAGAAGTTTTCCAGCCATTGGAGAAGATTTGATTGTCTGAAATTTGAAAGAGAAGACTTGAATCAAACTTTTGAATTTGAATTTTGACAAGAAATTTTCTATATTTTATCACATAAATCGAATTATAGGAACTATAATCCGATATATAGTGATAAAGTATAGATATCAATTTTGACTTGAAGAAAATTTGAATTTTTGTTGTATATGTTCAATTACAAGAGAATATTGTAGAGAACGTATAACAACAACGGTCTGGATTTGATTTGAAAGGATTTGACGAGGGTTTGAAATTTTGAAGATTGAAAAATTTTCTTTGATTATTTGGAACCAATAAGTCGGATTTGATTTCAACTTAATAGTTAACAAAATATCAAAGAAAGTCAAGGAGTTTTGACTCGACTCTCATATCCCACTGATCAGGCTAGGGATAAGATGTCAGAGGTTTGACTTGATGAAAAGACTAGATGATTAAATTTGAATATGGAAATGGTACATATTATACTACAAGAGAATGTTATAGTAGTACATGTGACAGTGAAAATTGATTTTGAATTGAAAGGAAATTTAAGTGACTCAAAAATTCGGCAGCATCTCCCTTATTTTTGAAACTCGAGGTGTTGAATTTACATTCAACAAGACAGTTTACAAACATTAGGGAAGATTTTACGGAAAGGAACTCGACTCTTTATATCTTATCAAAAATAAAATGTCAGAGTTCAAGTATTTGAACGATACTGAAAATAAATATTGAATTTGAATTATCACTGTTAATCTACAAGAGGTATTGTAGAAGAACATTCGACAAGTGACGATTAAAACTTGAAGAGAATTGAACGGATGTTTTTAAAATTTGAATTTCCGGCAGCACCTCCCCTTATTTTTGAAACTCGAGGTGTTGAATTTGCATTCAACTCGACGGTTTACAAATGTTAAGGAAGAGCTAGGGAAAACCACTTGACTCTTTACATTTCAAAAGAATGATTTAAAATGAAATGTCAAAGTTATCCGGATAAATTTGAATAAATATTGCATATATTAAGCTACAACAATTGTTATAGATAAATATATGACAATGCATTTTGAACTTGATTGACTTTGAAAAGAGATTTGAAAATTTTGAAAATCCGGCGGCATCTTCCCTTATTTTTGAAACTCGAAGTGTTGAACATGTGTTCAACATAACGGTTTACAAACCTATAAGAGGGAGATTCTAGGAAATCAACCTGACTCTTTCATTCTGATGAGTGATTCAGAATGGAATGTCAAGGACTGAGACGATCGGAGAAGTTGAAAGTATATTAACTATATACAACTACAATCATTATCGTAGAATATAAAGTTGCAATGATTATTATGACTTGAAAATAGATGTTTGAAAAATTTGAAATTTTGGCAGCATCTCCCCTTATTTTGAAACTCGAAGTGTTGAACGTATGTTCAACATAACGGTTTACAAAAATAAGGGGATGTTATAAACTAACCCGACTCTTTCATTCCGACTAGTGATTCGGGATTGAAATGTCGAAGGTTAGATTAACCAGAAGATTTCAAACTTTGATTCAAATTTGGAAGAGAAATCTATATCCTATCACACATATTGAATTATAGGAATTACAATCCTATATGTAATGATAAGATATAGGAATCGATTGAGATTTGAAGACAATGAGATTTTGCTAGACAGTTGAAATTATGACTTTGAAGTTAAAGAAATCTTCTGTAAATTGTGAAACTTAGCACGCTATGATTTATTTGCATGCAAGTTTGGAACATGTACAGAAAGACTTTGAAAAGCTCAGCTTGACTCTTTCGCTCTACCAATGAACTTGGAGGCAAAATGTCAAAGCCAGACTTGGAGGGAGGTTTCCTACACTCACCTCTCTTTTCACATGTCTTAATTGAGTTGGCCACACTCACCCAAGAAAGAAATGGGTAGAGGGACCAACAGAAGAAAGGTAGTCAAAACTACCGATGCAATAAAATTTATATCGCTATTAAAGATGGAAAGAGAGATTATCCCCAGCGGAGTCGCCAATTTTTTTGTTTGATTGAAAAAATATAGTTTTGAAAAGTGTTTAATTTTCTTTGGGAAATATTTAATTTCTGAAATTTAAATTTTATAATCGAACACTTATTATGAATGATATATCACCTCAAAAGGTGAACATATCGTTCTCTAACAGGTTCAGATTACAAATCTTGATTTACCCTGATTATCGTAGTCAAACTCAAGGAGAAACAACATATGATCCCTAAGAATCAAAATGATGTTAAATCCAATGTTTAACTACAATGATCTAGTAAAGAGGTCATTAATTTCATAATCAAGATCACGATAATAGTACGATATATCTTTCCAAGGAAAGAGGATATCGTCTGTTATCGATCATCTGAAAATGACGCTAATGATCGTTGACTTTTGATTTTTTCAAAGATAATTAATTAAAGTTTTGAAAAAGATTAATTTTGAAATCAGGTCTGGATTTCTAAATCTCCTACGAGCGCAAGCCCTCGTAGTTAATTACATCGTGATCTTGATTATGAAATTAATGACATCTTTACTAGATCATTGTAGTTAAACATTGGATTTAACATCATTTTGATTCTTAGGGATCATATGTTGTTTCTCCTTGAGTTTGACTACGATAATCAGGGTAAATCAAGATTTGTAATCTGAACCTGTTAGAGAACGATATGTTCACCTTTTGAGGTGATATATCATTCATAATAAGTGTTCGATTATAAAATTTAAATTCCAGAAATTAAATATTTCCCAAAGAAAATTAAACACTTTTCAAAACTATATTTTTTCAATCAAACAGTTGATTAACATAGGAGCGGAGGGTGGAGTAGTCAGTGGAGATACGTAGATTGGCGAAGAAGACTTGGAGAACTTCAAGGCTAAATGGAAAGAAGAGTGTAAGGATGAAAGTGAGGGAGGTGTGCGCAAAAAGATCGAGGACAGGATAGGTAAGGGTGCTGGGGGTTAACTATTTTGGACAGTGTGATCCCCACCTCAAGATACCGTTAGAAGGCAGCCTGATCGGCTGCATTGGGAAAGCGGGGATCAACATTTCCCCATGAGGAGCTCACAACCTTTTGCCTAGAATGCTTCCCGCCAGCCATTAGAAAGCACAAGGGAGGAATATGGAAGGAAAGGTGTAAAGAAAAGCTGAAGAAATTGGCTGTTTAAATAGAAATCGGCCGGATCGTCCTGTACAATCGCAGGATTATCCAGGACGATATGAGCATTTAAGATGGCCAGGACGATTGGTCAAAAAGGCGGTCGGATCATCCAGGACGATCAGTGATTATCCATGACAATTAAAGAAGGCGATCGTCCCGAGGAGTCAAGCTGGACGATCGTTGACGAAAAGTTTCGTCCCGGACGATTAGGTGGATCGTCCAGGATGATATGCAATAAATACGCCGACGGGCCAAATTTGAATCGTCCAACTGCTGACACGTGGATCGTCTGGATGATGTGGTGGATCATCCAGGACGATGAATAATAATTGGTGCATTCTCAGCCGTTCGATCAGATCAGGAAGATATGGATCATATTATCCAGGACGATGTAAGGATCGTCCAGGATGATCACCAATAATTGGTGTTTCTAAGCAGTATGATCAGAGTGGAGACGATTTGAATAGATTATCCAGGATGATTGATGGACCGTCCAGGACGAAGAAGATCGTCCAGGATGATGTGCGGATCGTCCAGGATGATGTGGGGATCGTCCAGGTTGATGTGAAGAAAATAAAAAAAGATGGAGAATGGAGATGAACAATCAGGGATCTCAAAAATACAAACAGTAAAATGAAAAACAAAACCAAAGTGAATAAAACTCGAAATGAGAACACAAAAAATAATGCTTTTTTTTATCAATCTGCTCTAGTAAATCAGAATTTTCCCTTGATTTTAAATCCAAAAATCAATAAGAAGACGATTGACAGCGCTAAAATCCAAAAAAAGTTGGAAAATCGACTTTCGTAACTCCCACCTCGACACCTTATAGATGCAAATCCCTTTCAAAACAAAAAATCAAATTCAGAATAAAAGAAATTAGATTCGAAAAGAGATCCTTTCAAGCCTCGTTCCAAAAAAAAATATCTGATATAATAGTGTTTCAAAGTAATAAATCAGATATCAGGATTTTCAAACTCAAGCTTTTGAAAATATTAAGTGACGCACGGATTTTTCTAAGACATTTAACTATCTGAAAGGGAAGAAAGCTTGATTTGGGCTCATTTTGTGCCTCTTTTTCAATTTATTTGGTGCTTTGCGCATCTTTTGATTTTTGATACACTTTATGTATCTTTTAGTTTGGCGACATTTCGCATCTTTTTAGCTTTGGGCTCATTTTGTGCCTCTTTTTCAATTTGTTTGGCACACTGCGCATCTTTTGTAAGCTTTCTCCCTCTCAAAATCGTTAAAGGATCTCAGTTATAAAATTACCTTCAAGACATAAGAGATGCCAAAGCTTACTCTCTACAGTAAGGAAGAGTAATTCACAAAACAAAAACCATACATCGTATGATAAGTGTAATCACTTAGTTCAGAAAATCATAACAATGACTCAAGACTTTGAAAACACTATTCATATGAGGTAGATTACTGTAGAAAGATAAAATAAATCTCTATTTTAAAAACTAATTTTTTTTAATTTTGAAGAGGATTTTTGTCCAAAAAAATAATTCACCAGTAAAGGAGTTAGAGGAAGAGAAACAATCATCAATGTTTCTTCTCTTTAACAGATCCAGTGGAATCAATCACTGCTTACCAGCTTCCAAATAAATGCCAAGGCAAAACTCTTAGTCAGAAATTTAGTTTATCAGTAGTAGTGAGCAGTGATCTGATTTTGAAAGAAATAAATTAATAAATAAAAGATATGAACCAGTAAATAAAAGCAAGTAAGAAATTGCACTCAAAATAAATACTCAAATCAAACTAACACAAAGGCTAAAATAGAAATCAGCAGAAAAATAAAAATAACAAAAAATAGATAATCAAATCAAATAGCTAACTAACAGAAATAGAATGAGAAACAGACAAATCAGAAATCAGCAGTCATCAGAATCAAGCATTTATATCAATCACTCCTAATTTGGTCCTCAAAATGCTGAATGAGTCAAACGCCAGTAGTTTAGTAAATATGTCAGCCAACTGATTTTCAGTTGTTACATGATGTAGCTCAATGTCCCCTTTCATAATATGGTCTCTAATAAAGTGATGTCTTATATCAATGTGTTTGGTTCTAAAATATTGGATTTGATTCTTAGAAATACAGATGGCACTAGTATTATCACACAAAATAGAAATTGTGCCCACAGGTAATCCTAAATTCCAAGACTTGTTGCTTCAATCAAAGAACTTAGGCCACACAACTTTCTAAGGTAATGTACTCAGCTTCAGCAGTGAAAAGTATAACTGAGTTCTATTTTCTACTAGACTAGGAGACTAAAGATTATCCTATGAATTGATAAGTTTCAGAAGTACTCTTTCTATCCACCATACACCCTACAAAGTTAGAATCAAAATATCCAATAATCTTAAAAGAGGTGCTATGCCTAGGGTACCAGATTACTAGGTTTGGTGTTCCTAAAAGAAATCTAAGAATTCTCTTAACAACAATCAGGTGGGACTCTTTAGGATCAGCCTTAAACCTAGCACAAAGATAAACACTAAACATGATATCAGGTCGGCTAGCAGACAGGTAAAGCAGTGATCCAATAATTCCTCTATACTTTTTCTGATCAACAGATTTTCCACCTGAATCCTTATATAACTGAACAAAGGAGCTCATGGGAGTGTTGATTGGCTTAGCTTTGTCCATTTCATATTTCTTCAAAATGTCCTTAGTGTATTTAGATTGATTGAGAAAGATTTCATCATCCATTTGCCTTATGCTAAACCCCAAAAAGAAGGACAATTCTCTCATCATACTCATCTCAAACTCCTTACTCATTGTTTTAGAAAACTCATCACATAAATATTTATCAGAAGATCTAAAAATTATATCATCAACATAGATCTAGACAATGAGTAAGTCATCCCCTTAACAAACTCTCTTTCTAACAGGAATGTGCTAAGCCTCTCATTCCAAGCTCTGGGTGCCTGTTTCAATCTATATAAGGCCTTTTTTTAATTTGTAAACATGATTTAGATATTAAGAACTCTCAAAACCTGGGGGTTATTCTACAAAAATATCCTCTCTTATTACCCCATTTAAAAAGGCACTCTTGATATCCATTTAAAACAGCTTAAATCCCTTATAGCAGGCAAATGCTAGTAGCACTCTAATGGCTTCCAATCTAGCTACAGGGGCAAAGGTCTCCTCAAAATTAATCCCTTCAATCTGATTATGCCCCTTAGCCACTAATCTTGCCTTATTCCTAACCACCACACCAGAATCATTCATCTTATTCTTAAAGACCCACTTAGTTTCCACTATACTTTGATTCCTAGGTCTTTCTATAAACTCTCAAACATCATTCCTTACAAAATAATTCAATTCTTCTTGTATAGCTAAGATCCAAAACTCATCAGAAAGGGATTGATTGATGTTGGTGGGTTTAGTCATTGAGATAAAGGTAGAGTAGTTTACTTCCTTCCTCAGTACATGCCTAGTCTTAACACCTTCAGAAGGGTCTCATAAGATCAGTTCTTTAGGATGACTCGAAAAATATCTCCAATCTCTAGGCAATGTGGTTTGAGGTTCTACCCTTTCCTCCAGATTTACAATTTCAACTCCTTGGGTAATCTCCTCTACCTCTTCTTCTTTCTCAACTCTAGTCACTTTAGGATCAGATTCATCAAACACCACATGAGTTGTCTCTTCCACCACCAAAGCCCTCTTATTGAACACCCTAAAGGATTTCCCCACACTAGAATAACCTAACAACACTCCTTCATCAGATTTGGGGTCAAATTTTCCTAAGGATGATTTTTCGTTGTTCAGAATAAAAATCTTACAGCCAAAGATATGGAGGTGGGACAGGTTTGGAGTTCTACCCTTAATGATCTCATAAGGTGTCATGTTCAGATTGGATCTAACATTCATCCTATTTAGCACATAACAGGCAGTGTTCACCGCTTCAGTCCAAAAGTATTTTGGAAGTGAATACTCAGCAAGCATGGCTCTAACGGCTTCCACTAAGGTCATGTTCTTCCTTTCAGCTACCTCGTTCTGCTGAGGTGTCCTATGAGCTAAAAATCCCTTGCTCCTCATAGAAACTTCCAAACTACATATTTTCAAACTCTCCACCATGATCACTATGAATAGTCAAGATCTCACAACCTAACTTCCTCTGAATCCAAGTGGAGAA
This sequence comes from Dendrobium chrysotoxum, assembly GCA_019925795.1. NCBI lineage: Eukaryota > Viridiplantae > Streptophyta > Magnoliopsida > Asparagales > Orchidaceae > Dendrobium > Dendrobium chrysotoxum. Next base: position 60,489,149 of record CM034313.1, read on the forward strand.
GAACTTAAATTTATCAAATAACCCAAATTTATGTGACAGAAATTTAATCCAAATGAACCTCGAGTAATCATCAACAATCACAAAACCATAGACTTTCCCCCTAAGCTGGCAGTGCTAATGGGTCCAAAGAGGTCTATGTGAAGGACTTCTAAAGGTCTAGAGGTACTAATGTCCTTAACAGAGTGAAAGGAGGACTGGACTTGCTTCCCTAATTGACAGGCATCACACATGTGGTCCTTAGTTAACTTAAGCTTAGGGACACCTCTAACTAAGTCCTTTTGGGTGACTCTCATAAGGGTTTTCATACTGGCATAATACAATCTCCTATGCCACAACCAAGACTCATCAGAACCAGTTTTTAAGTAAATTGAATTTTCAGCTTTAATGTAACTTTCATCCAGCTTGTAGACATTGTTAATCCTTTATCCCGACAAAATAATTTTGTCATTTAAGCTTAAAATACAGCAAGTGGGCAGGAATTTAATATTATATCCTTTGTCACAGAGTTGACTAATGCTCAGCAGGTTGCATTTCAATCCATCTACAAGTAAAATATTATCAATTATAAAATTCTTTGAATCACCAATTATACCTGAACCTACCACCTTCCTGGTGGTGTTATCTCCAAGTATAACCTTGCCTCTAACCCTGGCCTCCAGCGAAATGAACTGATTTGCATCTCCATTCATGTGTCTAGAATATCCGTTGTCCAGGTTCCACATGCTCTCACGAGGTCTTGTGTAAGAGCACACCTACAAAATCATCAAACATCAGATTTAGGAATCCAAACAGGTTTGGGTTCCTTCTTATGAAAAAAGAATGCAATGCATGTGTGCTGTGCTGTGAAACAGGTAATTTGGGCCTCCACACCCAATATGTATTACGGTGAACAGTGCAGGTGTGGAAAATGTGTCCTAGCATGCCACATGAAAAATATCTAACACCAGAAAAATGATTAACTAATCTACATGGGTGATAGTGCCTCTTCTTAGGTTTATATAAAACATGCTTTTATGATTTTGTAACAGATTCTAAAAAAGGTGGAGGTGCATAAAACTGTGCAAAAGTATGAGGTGTTTCATTTTTCTCAAAAGCACTGTTTTTAATTTTCAAAAATTTATTTTCTTTGTTAAGACTTGTAATTTTAAATTTCAGTGCACCATTGCTACTCTCCACTTCACATACCAGATTGTCTAATTCTTTGAAAGCTTTCTCTAAATCAACATGTGAGGTTTTCAATGAATCATGCTCAGTAGTCAGACCAGAATATTTTTTATTCAATTCATCAAACTCATCAAGTAAATACATGTGATTGCTGTCAAGTGTGGAATGATCTTTAACTACAGAATCATGCTCCTTTTGTAAATTTAGAACTTCTAGTTTCAGGCTAGCATGAGTTTTCTTCAGCTTCCTATACGATGCATGAATTTGTTCAGATATTTTAAATAATTGATTGTAAGTAAGCTCACATACCTCTTCCTGGTCAGACTGACCAGGATGATCATCAGCCAACAGACACAAATTGGTTTCCTCCTATTCAGCTTCAGTCTTAGAGGAGTCAGATGTAGAATCTGCCCAGAACGCCTTCTGAATCCGCTTCTTATCCTTCCTGAACTTATGTTTCTCCTCACCCTTCTCCTTGATTGGGTGAGCTTTAAGTGTAGGACAATCAGCCTTAATGTGTCCAGGCTTCCTGCATTCAAAACAAACAGTATCAGATGAACCCTTAAAATTTTTCCTGGACTTACCCTTGTTCGACTTCTGAAAGTTCTTATGTTTCTTCCTTAAAAAGCTTTTGAATTATCTAGTGATTAAGGAAACATCATCGCTATCAGACCCGAAAGAATCAGTGTCAATTTTGTTGGCCTTCAGTGCCACTATTTTCTCCTTCTTCTTCTCACCTACATCAAGTTGTCTTTGGTTCACCCCTTGCTTGTAAGCAATGAGTGATCCAAGTCAGCTATTAATAGAGTAAGTATTCAAATCTTTAGATTCAGTGATTACAGTTATTTTAGCATCATACGAAGAAGGCAAACATCTAAGAATTTTGTTTACTCTTTCATAGTTTGTAAGTTCTCTTCCTAAGGCATGCAAGGAAGTGACAATTTGAGTGAACCTCGTATACATTTCAGAAATGAATTCAGTAGGTTTCATGCGAAAAAGTTTGTAGTCATGTAGCAATATGTTTAATCTAGACTGTTTGACCTCAGTTGTACCTTCATAAGTGATGCACAATCTATCCCAAATTTCTTTTCCAGTTGTACAAGTAGAGACATGCATATAATCTTCAGATTTTAAAGCACAGAAAAAATAGTTTAAATATTTGGCATTCAATTGGGCTAAGTCACGTGTTTGATTGAAAATATAGTTTTGAAAAGGGTTTAATTTTCTTTGGGAAATATTAGATTTCTGAAATTTTAATTTTATAATCGAACACTTATTATGAATGATATGTCACCTCAAAAGGTGAACATTCGTTCTCTAATAGGTTCAGATTACAAATCTTGATTTACCCTGATTATCGTAGTCAACTCAAGGAGAAACAACATATGATCCCAAAAAATTAGAATGGTGTTTAATCCAATATTTAACTACAATAATTTAGTAAATAAATCATTAATTTCATAATCAAAGTTACAATAATAGTACGATATATCTTTCCAAAGAAAGAGGATATCGTCTGTTATCGATCATTTAAAAATGACGATAATGATCGTTGACTTTTAAATTTTCCAAAGATAATAAATAAATGTTTTGAAAACTTAATTTTGAAATCAGGTCTGGGTTTCTAAATCTCCTATGAGCGCAAGCCCTCGTAATTAATTACATCATAGGGAACCAAAAAATTTCCTACGAAAACTCTCGATTAAAATAACGATACAAATTTTATTTAAGATTTCAAAGCTTGATGTCAAAGGAGGTAGGGATTGGAATTTCAACAGGGATTGGATCAAAGTTGAACACTTATTTCTGAAATCAAAGGAAGAAGGGAAGGAGGTGTCTTGAGATTCTGAATTACTCCAGAAACACCTCAAACTATCCTAAGTGTTGGGCTTGAATTTGATTGAAAGAGATATTTAGTTTGAATGATTAATTTTATTAGAAAGTGGGAATTAGATTCCCGAAAGGTTGAGGTCTTAGGATTGAACATCTGTCTCAAAATCTAAGTCTAAAATTGGGTACTGAAAATCAGTGACCCGGATCCTAGCTAATGCAATGCAGTCCTGGACTTACCCCGGCCTGGATTGGGGAGCCAGCAAAACCACCTAAGCGCTTTAAAACCATGTATCATGTCTTTAATGAAAGAGTGGTTAGAACATTATTTAAGATTAGTTTAAGGAGAGCATGGCTGACATCTAGAGCAGTTTTCTAATTATCCCCTTGACTTATGTTGGGTGAGATGTCTAAATAAAATGTAATTAAGAATTAGACTCAAATTTATTTTGTATCTAATGCAATGCATGCTAATTGACTCGATTAAATGCTTAAATTAACATGTAGCAGTTTTAAAATCAGGCTTAAAAAATAGGTTTTATCCTAGAGATTGCACAACATCCCCTTGGACAGAACTGCACCCTAATAGGTCAGGTGGTCTGCCAAAACCCGCAGGCGGGGAGGTGCCTAACACGGATGAGAAAAGTCAATATGAATGCATGAAAAATCCCCGGTGAGTCCGGGCTTACTTCCTAAAAGCGTTAGAGTTACTATCTGAGCCTAAAGTTTTTAAGTTTTGTTTAAGTAGAAATAGTACCGTATCCTCACGAGCCTCCGATCGGATTCCAGGCTAAAATAAATACGGCATGCAAGATCGCCAAATAAACTACTAAAAGCATGCGGGTCCTTAATTGCAATCAACACATCAATCAAATCAATTAAATAATTAAATCAATTAAATAAATTTTTAAAATGAAAGTCCATAGGCAAGTGCCTTTTAATTATACAACACAGGGTCTACAGGAAAAGTAAAGTGGCCGGGTACCACTGACTACAACCCGGATTCTACTCCTAAGACTCAAGTGACTTTGAGAATGGGTCTTCTCGTTCTTCACTTCTTCATCTTCTTGTAACTCCTTGGATCGTCGGGTCCGAATATCCGAATAAAAAGAAACTCTCCCTCGAAAGGGGGTTATCTTTTCTCTTTGGATATTTAAAATTCATCCTAATTTGGATCTCCAAATGGATAGAAACTCTCCTCTAAAGGATGTCCCTTCCTCTTTGAATTCCAAATTGGATGTTTAAACATCCCAATCTCAAAGTACTTAACACATTACAACTTAAATTCATATCAAATTACATTGATCAAGATTAAAAGAAAATCTTGACTCGATCCTGCAAGGTTATCCTAATAATCAGCAGTTTAAAAATGACATCCCAAGCAGTTATAATTCATCTCGAGCAGTTAATATTTTTAAAAAAATTAAAATGCTCAAACCAGCCACACTTGGCCATGCTCTTTTAATTTTAAAGGGGGTCTTAGCATGCTTAGCACCTTCACAAAACATGTCAATTCTTAAAGCTTAATTATTTGCCCCCTTTAGTTTTAAATGCCCTGTATGAGCATGGCCATCTGCATAAGATTGAATTAGTATAAATCATCCCTTGCGTAGGGGTGGATCTAACGTACAATCAAATCAACACAGAGTGCATTAAATAAATAAACAATCACATCAACATCAATTACTTAAATCTAGCAACCAGCATGCAATGAAAACTACAAAAAACCCGGCACACGTAAGTAGCAGAAAAGTAAACACCAACCTAGCCTAAGACTAGAGTTGGTTGTCCTAGCAAACCATATGAAGTGTGTGAGATAGGCTGTGTGGCTTTGATACGTCCTAGATAGGGTACTTGATTGAAGTTATTTGATGTTTTAGTTGGTTGAAAGGTTTCAAGGAAATTTTAATTAAAATTTAAATCTTAATGATTTAAATTTGATTTTAAATTTAATTTTGATTGTTTGTTGGATACCACCTTTATTGCACACCGAGGCCGTAAAGTTTATTTCACCTTCCTTTGGGCTAATTTAATAGCCTCGTAGGTTTGGGTTACCTAGTGGTACCCAATATGATTAAATGAGTTGAGTTTGGTTAAGGTTTGAAGATTGATTAATTTTTAATTAAATTTGATTGGTTGCTGGTTTTAAAGTTGATTTAAGATTTTCTGGAATTTTTAATGATTTATTGAATTTTGGGATTTTCTGGATTATTTTATTCATTTAATTCAAGGGTCAAAAATTGACTTATTTATTTAAAGTGTTTTTTAGAAATTTAATATTTTATTAAAATATTAGACCTTAATACGATCAGTTAGACAGTAAGTACATTGAAATTGGATTTTTCTACATTTTATTATAAAGGTTTGAAGTTTTGACTTGAATTTGAACTAGATTTGACCAAAAGTTGACTTTTTCAAAATTGATCGATTTCTGGAAACTTAATATTTTTAATAAATATTAGACCTTAATATGAGTTGTGTGCTTTTGAGTTTGTGCAATTTGGAGTTTATTTGAATTAGTTATGAATTTTTGAAGTTTTGACAATTATTTGAATTTTTAAAATTAGTTTAATTAAAGCCCTTTTTATGGTTTGAATCCAAATGACCTCCAAACTCCTTGAAATCAAATCCGAAGGTCAGGAGTGACCTAAGGAGTGATCTCCAAGTGTTTGGAAAATTTCTAAAATTTTTAATTAATTAAATTAATTAAATACTGAATTTCAATTAAACTTAATTTTGAAGTCCAGTCAAGGGGCTTTTATTTTTTATTGATTAAGGATTCAATTCTGGTCAGTTTGAGGTATTATTTGTAATTTTTGGGTTTAAATTAGATTTATTACATTTTCTGGAAGTTTTTAGGGCTTAATTAAGGTTTAAGTTTGATTAAGTTAATTTAGGGGCTTAATGACTTCAAAATTCAGTGGGATATTTTCCTAGAGCTGAGAGTGTCACTATGTTTAAGTTTTCAAGATTTTAAGTCAAAAAGAAGTGAATCCTAATTATTAAAAATATTCTAAGTTTACTAAATCAAGTCCTTAATTATTGTCCTTAATGATGACACTAAGTTTAATTGGGTTTGAATCAAAGTTTCTAGACCCTTGGACACAACACTAATATTATGCATACATATAAGCACAATCAATCCCTATACCTATGAGAGCCTTAAAATAAGTGGTGTGTATATCCTAAGTATGCAAAAATTAATGCTTAATTAAATACAAATAACTATTAGGTTAGTGAATGATTAGAATATAATCATTCATTAACATCCCCACATAATTTCTATTCAAACATGTCAAATCTAAGTTTAAAATTTCAAAGTAAATCTCTCAATCCTAAAAGATTTAAATATCTATATATAGTTTTAAAGTAATTTCAAATACGTGCATAATATACATAGAATTATATAAATATAAACATAAATTTTAAATGTAAACACTTGAAAATATGGTTTGGGTAAGTTGAATATCTAAATGAGAGATCTACTGATCCACCAAGGTTATTTGAAAATAAATTTTTTTTTAATTTTCAAAATAATTAATATAGTATTAAATTAAATATTAATTAAATACTAAAATAATTAAATAATTAAAATAAATTTGAAATTAATCAAGTTTTGATCTCTGAAGTTAATTTCAAATTAAAGTGCTCAATTTTTTGAAAATTTTGATATATTATAATAATTTTTCTGATTTAAAATGAATTTATTATGAATTTTTGAAGTTAAAATCAATTAAAAAGAATTTTTAATTAATTTTAGATTATTTAATGATTAAAATAATTTCAAAATCAGTTAAATTAAATCTTTAGAGTTTACTGAAATTATAAAGTTATTTAAGTGTATTTATATTTACTTTATTTTTCAAAATATACTTAAGTTATTGATTAGTGATTAAATGTTAATTAATAATTAAGTATTTAACTAATTAAATACAAAAAAAAGTTTAAATTAATTTAATTTCAAAATTAAAACATTTAAAAATAATTAATTAATTACTAAATATTAATTAATTAAATTAATGAATATTAATTAGTTATTTAATTATTAAAATGTTATAAATCATTTAAATAATATTAAATAATTTAATCAAATTTAATTTGAATTTTTAAATATTTTTAAGATTAATATTTGATTTAAATTAATTAAGTATTAATTAGTTATTTAAATATTTAATTAAAATATTATATGAAATTTGAATATTTTAAATTAAATTTTCAAATTTAAAACATTTTAAATAGTATTTAAAATTTTCTAATTAAAATTAATATATGTTAAAATATTAAATAATTTAATATTAATTATAATTTTAAAATCATTTAATATGAATTAAAAGTATAAAGAATTTAATATTAATTAAAATATTAAATAATTTAATATTAATTAAAATTTTAAAATCAATTGATATTAATTAATATTATAAAGTATTTAATATTAATTAAAATATTAAATAACTTAATTATTAATTAAAGTTGTGAATTATTTAAGATAATTAATATTTAATAATTAATAACTAATATTTAATATTTTAACTGTTAATTATTAGTTTATAATAATTAATATTTAATATTAATATAGTTTTAAAATATAATTATAAAATTAAATTAATAATAATTTTAAATTAAGAGTATTTAATTTCTGAAATATATTAATATAATATATATATATTTATATATTATTTAAAATCAATTTAATAATTATTTTAAAAAAGAAATGAATAAAAAATTTTTAAATTAGTTAAAAAAAACGGCGTGGGGGGGGGCTACATGGCAGTGGCTAATTGGCCGCTGCAAATAGCGGCCAATCATTGCCTGGCGGCACAATCATTGTACCGCCGGCAATGATTGCCAAATGACGACACCGCGGACGCAATTTCATTAATCTGAGTCAGCAACGGCTCCCAGCCGTTTGATCACCTGCGGTATAGAATGGACGGCCTGGATTGCGCCGAACAGAATATTTCACGGCTGATCGATACACGCGGTTACAGATAACCGCGGAATGGCACTATCTGAACTGTTGATTGAAAAATCAACGGCTCAGAAAACACCATCTTAAACAGGCCACAGTGGGCGCCCTAGGATTAGTTTTTTAATGATTTCTCTCGATCGGATTAAGCAAATAACTTGAAATTTTAACCATGACTTGCTGGATTGAACAGAAACTATGTGGACATATTTTTATAGCTCAAAACACGCTTAAAGAAATGCTAATTTGACCTATATATTATGACCTAGGGTTAGAGTTTAAAAGAGATCTAACCGTTAGATTTTGAATGTTTTTTTTTCTCTGAATTTGTAGACTGTCCACGTATGATTTTGCTGAAGAGACCTCGGCTTGAAAACTCCTGGATCGATCCTTATACTCCTTTGAACGGAAAATCCTTTGGTTCGCCGTGAAACTTGCCGCCGGCGAGGTTTGACTGGTGGATCTCGATCAGGGAAGCTTGAGGAACTCCTAGAGAGTTCAAAAGGGCTAAGGGCTAGAGTTTGGGAGGCTCTAATGGAGAGAGAGTATATGGTGTTCAATGAGAGCTCTAATGAGGGTTTTCCCCCTATTCAAATTGCTCCAGATCAAATGGAAGGCTTGGATTATTTTGGATGGACTCCAGATGAATGCCAAGTGTCCCTAGGGTGGTTGGGAGCAGGAGAATCAAAGGACAATGGTACATATGAGGTGGAAAGGGGGTTTTGTCATCTTGTGAGCATGTGGAATGCCTAAGAGCCATTTGATCTTGATCTAAGGGTTAAGATGAGTTTTAGGAAGCTTCCAGAGTCTGTTCAAGCTGCTGGAGGGATTTGGATTAGAGGAGATTAGGCTTAGGAGGTCATTTGACCAACTTTGACCCCTCCTAATGTCTTATTTTGACTGTTTGACCAGTCAACTTGACTAGTTGACTGATGAGGTGGCATGGGTGAAATCTTTGAACTGCTGGAATGTAATCTTGAGGGTTTGATAAGGTTTCAATTGGATTTATTTGATGATTTGACTTAAACATAGAGTTTTAACCAAATCTTGTAAGTTGACTTGGTTGATATTAGCTTGGATTTGACTACCCAAGGTCTAAGGCATGCTTAGACTATGATTTGATGTTGATTAAAGGTTTAATGGGGATTGGAACCAATTTGTTTAAAATTTAACTGGATTAGAGATGAGTATGAGAGGCTTTGACCAAAGTTTGAGGTTTGACCAAGCCAAGCCAAGGTTGATTTGACTCATGACAAGTCTAAATAGGTTTAAAATATCATTTGACATGGATTTGAGAACTTGAAAGAGTTGATTGGATCCAATGGGTTGGAATAACCCATTTATATCTTTAAGGAACACCTAGGTCAACCTAGGTTGACTCAGTCAACCAGGTTGACCCACGAGGTGGGGACAGGTTCAACAAGTTTGATTTGATATTTTGGGTCTATCAAAGGTATTTCTAAGGTTTAAATAGGTCATTTGAGTCAAATGGACCTATTGAGGCTCTTAAAGGGCTTAATGGGTTGTCTGGGTTGACTTGGTCAACCAGGTTGACCCAGGGTCAGGGATTGAGTCCAACCAGTTCAAAATGACATTCTGAGTCTACTGGTGGTGGTATCAAGGTCTGGAGAGGTTATTTGGTTAAAATGACATGTTTGGGCCCTTAATGGGTTTTTAGGTCAACCCTGGTTGACTTGGTCAACCAGGTGGGTCAAAGGTCTGAAAATGGGCTCAACAGATTTGGTTTGACATTTGGAGACCAATGGAGGTGGTCCCAAGGTCTGAGGAGGTCATTTGGTTAAAATGACCTGTTTTGACCCTAAAGGGCCTCTTTGGTCAACATGGTTGACTTAGTCAACCAAATTGACCTAGGGGCTGGATTTGGGTTCAATGAGTTTGGTTTGATATTTGAAATTTGCTGGAAGTGGTTGCATTTTATTTGGAGCTCATTTGGTTCAAATGACTATTTACACCCCCATAGGGGTATTTTGGTCATTTTGACCCCTGGTCAACTAGGGGTCAAATTGAGTCCAATAAAATGCAGTTTATTGCTCAATGAGTCATAATCAAGGGTCTGGAAGTGATTTGGAGCTTTGTAGAAAGCTCCAGTATCAAAATCCATTGGGTGGCAGGTCTAGTGGCATAGATTGTAAATATTTAAAAGTTTTACAGCCTTTGGATTTCAATTCAGTTTCTGGGGTTAGAGACCTCAGAATGAGCTCAAATTTGGAGGGTTGCCTCTAGAGACATATCATATCAGTGTGGAACTGATAGACCTTGAATCAGAGGTCATTTGATAGGATTTTGAAATGTTTAAAGATTCACTGGAAAAGGCTTTCAGGACTTAGACCATTGGCCTTGGATTTGAGTCTGAAAATCTGGTTTTGAGCTGGATTTTGAGTTTGAATGATAGGGTTTAAACTATCTAAATCATTTACAATCATTTGGATGATTGTAGATGATTAGATAGGATTAAGGTCAGGTCAGAGGCTGGAGCAACTGTATCTGAGTTGTTTAAGGGTCAGGATTGGTCAGGGATTTGAATTGACTTGAGCTTTAGGTTGATCTAGAGTAATCCTAGGGTTTAGAGTAGGTCCTGGGATCCAGATCAGCTTAAAGGGATCCTAGGGTCTAGAATAGATCCTAGGGATTGAAGTCTGGGAAGATCCTAGAGTCTAGAAATCTTAGGATCCGAGGTCTATAATAACCCTAAGATCTAGAAATCCTAAGATCAAGAGGAAACTTAGGATCTAGAAATCCTGAGGTCTAAGATAGAGATAGAATAGATCTGGATTAGCTCAAGATTAAAATTGATCTGAATCTGATTTTAATCAAAGTCTGGATTCATCTAAGATCAAAATGATCCTAGGTTCAAGATTGATCCTAAGAATTGAAAAGATCTTAAAGTCTAGATTTTGGAAAGGTTCTAGAATCTAAGGAACCCTAAAGTCTGGGGTCTTCTAGAATTCCTAAAACCTAGAAAGATTCTAAAATCTAGAGGTTCTAAAGTCTAGAGTCTAGGGGGATCATAGAGTCTGAGACTTAGGAGAATTCTAAAATCTAGAAGTCTTAATCCCTGAGGTCTAAAAGGATCCTAAGATCTAGATAGATCTAAGGGTCTAGAATAGGTCTAAGGTCTAGGAGGATCTTGAGACCTAGAATGATCTAGAAGAGACTTAGGGTCTAAAATAGATCCTAGGGTCTAGAGTCTAAGGAGAATTTAAAAGAATCCTAGGATCTAGATAATTCCTAGGGTCTGGATCTGATCCAAGATTATATTGATCCTGGGGTCTGGATTAATCTTGAATCTGGACTGGGTCCTAATGACCTCATACAAACATGAGGTCAATAAATGGACCCCCAATATGTCTAATAAAATGAAGTTCTATTGCACATATTGGCGTTGACCGAACTAAAAGGTCAAATCTAAAATTTTGATCCTAAGGGAATAAAAGATTTATCCCTGGGGAATTAAGGTTTGAATAGATACTAGGGTAGAGCTAGAAAAAGCATACTTTACTATTAGTGGGTCTGGTCCTAAGGAAAGGAATAATCTATCCCTAAAGGAGAAGAAATTCTAAAGGTTTGTATAGGAAGGAAGAGCTCCTAACTGTAAAGGTTTGAATCTAGATTTGATTCTAAGGAAAAGGAAAGTCTAATCTTAGAAAAGGGAAATTGAAAGGGTACTAGGGTAGTGCTGGGGACAGCGTACTCTACCACTAGTAGATCGGGTCCTAAGGGAGGAAACATCTAACCCTAAGAAAAAGAAGGTCTGGATGATCATATAGGAAGAAAGAACTCCTAATTATAGATGATCGAATTGAAATTTGATACTAGGGTAGTGCCATGAGGGGCGTACTCTACCACTAGTAGATCTAATCCTACGGGAAGGGAAAATCTATCCTTAAGAAAAAGAAGGTCTGATTGAAGATTTGAAACTGAATCCAGGACGGTGCTACGGGGGACTTATTCTATCACTGGGGATTTTAATTCTAAAGGAAAGAGAAAAGCCTAACCTTGAGGAGAAGAGAGTTTGATTTTAGAATTTGAAATTAATTCCAGGACGGTGCCACAGGGGACTTATTCCATCACTGGGGAATCTAATATTAAGAGAAGGAGAATACTTACTCTGAGGAAAAGAGAACTGGACGATCTCATAGGAAGGTAGTATTACTTCCTATAGGAGTTCAGACTTGAAGTTTTGAATTTTTAAACTAGAATGGTGCCACAGAGGGCATTATCCATCACTAGTAAATCTAATCCTAAGGAAAGAAAGCACGATGACTCACATTTGTCCTTAAAGAAAAGAAGACTGGAGGACCTTGAGGGAAGGAAGTGTTGCTTCCCACAGAAAGTCAGATCTGGATTTTAAACCTAGGATGGTGCCACAGAGGGCGTGCTCCATCACTAGAAGATCTAATCCTAAGAAAAGAAAGCACACTGACTCACATCTAATCCTTAAGAAAAAGAAAACTGTATGATCCTGTGAGAAGAAAGCATTGCTTCGCACAGAATCAGGTCTGGAGTGATCGTATGTAAAGGAAACTTGCTTTACGTAGAGGATCAGGTCTGTATGATCGTATATAGAGGAAACTTGCTCTATATAGAGGATCAAGTCTGGAGTGATCATATGTAAAGGAAACTTGCTTTACATAGAGGATCAGGTCTGATTGATCGTATGTGAAGGAAACTTGCTTCGCTTAGAGGATCAAAACTAGATGATCATATATAGAGAAAACTTGCTCTACATACATGCTCAAAATTGGATGATCGTATATAGAGGAAATTTGCTCTATACAGAGGATCGAGTCTGGATGATCGTATATAGAGGAAACTTGCTCTATACAGAGGATCGGGTTTGGATGATCGTATATAGAGGAAACTTGCTCTATACAGAGGATCGGGTCTGGATTCTGGAATTTAAATTTGAATTTAAATGGTTGTTTGAATTTGAATTGATTGTGTTTTAAATATGAAGATGTTTGAGTTTGAAATTTGATTTGAATTGATTTTGAATTTGAGGGATTTGAATTCAAAATTTGATTCGATTTTGATTTGTTTGGGTTTGATATTGTTTTAAACTTGATTCAATTTGATTTTAAATTTTAAAGGTTTTGATATTTTATTTTGAATTTGAAAATTTTGGACAAGATTGAGTTGAATAGATTCAAAATTTAAAAATTTTATTGATTCGAAATTCGAGCTACATCAAGCATAGTATTTTTTCAGGAATCGCCCGTTTACAGGAAGCATTGGGTGATCTCATTTATGATCCACTAGCTGATACGAGCCTCCTTCGTAGACTTTTTCCACTACAAAGGGTTCTTCCCAGGTTGATTCAAACTTCCCGTCGAGCTTTTGGTGGGCTAAGATAGGCCTTCGAAGAACCAAGACTAAGTTGCCTACTCGGAAGGTTCTAGGTCGTACTAACTTATCATGAGCTTGAACCATTCTGGCTTTATAGAGTTCTAGATTTTGCTGGGCTTGGAGACGACGTTCTTTAAGACCCTCAAGTTCTTCAAGTCGAAGTTGTGCATTATGTTATGTTGTGATCTGATTCTGGACTGTAGTTCTGAGTGAAGGGATTTGAATTTCCAGAGGGAGTATGACCTCGGACCCATACACTAGTGCAAACGGTGTGAATTGGGTCGGGGTTCGATATGTGGTCCTGTAAGCCCACAAAGCTTCCACCAACCTCTCATCCCACTAACGTTTATTGTCATCCAGGATCTTTTTGATGATTTATACCAGGGTTTTATTGAAGGCCTCAGCCAATCCATTAGCCTGCGGGTAATAGATCGTTGAGTATCTCCAATCAATACCATGGAGACTTGCAAAGTTATTGATTTTCGTAGACTTGAAAGCGGACCCATTATTGGATATGATTCTGCGAGGCACGCCGAATCGATATACGATATGGTCACGGAAGAATTTTATTACATGATGTGATGTTACATTTCTTAGTGGAACTGCTTCTGCCCACTTTGAAAAGTAATCAGTCACTACTAAGATGAAGCGATGACCCCTTGAAGAAGGAGGGTCAATTGGCCCGACGATATCCGTGCCCCAACTTTTGAAGGGCCACGAAGCTATCGTAGGATGCAACACATTAGGCGGCTGATATAAAACCACACCATGAACCTGGCATTGATGACAATATTTTGCAATTTTCATGCAATCGTCAATCATCGTAGGCTAGTAGTAGCCAATTTATGAGCACCGCACAGTCCAGCATGGACTTCGTTAACGATCTTCAGGGCCTCTCGTTTGTCTAAACAACAGAGCCACATCTGATCGAACGATCGTCGGTACAACGTATCGTTGACTAGTGCATAAGATAGGGCACATTTCTTAATTTGATTGGCAAAAGACCTATCATGGGGAAGCTTGCCTTCTTGCATATACTTGATTATTATTTGTCTCCAATCTTCTTCTTCATCAACTGCTGAAGATGTAGAAAGGACCTGGGAGGATTGATTGTTGAGGTACTCTATGTCTACAAGGAACAGGACTTGACGACCCTGAACTTCTATAGGGATGAAGACTTCTTCTGGGCAAGCAAATTCCTTTGCAAGCTTTGCTAGGGCATCCATCGAGGAATTGCTTCCACGAGGAACCCTATACATAGTTACAATGGGAATTTTCTCGAGCAGGTCCATTGTGTACTGGTGATATTTCAGGAGTTTAGGATTCAAGACCTTATAGGTCCCTGCAACTTGGTTGATCACCAGTTGAGAGTCACCATAGATCTTAATCTCTTTAATCTCCATTAGGATTGCAAGTTTCAAGCCAGTTATCAAAGCTTCGTACTCAGCCTCGTTGTTCGTATAAGGTTCTGATAATGGTAGGAAAAGTGCATCATTCGCTTATCCGGTGTTATAAAAACCAGACCGACTCCGGTATTTCAGGAATAGTGGATTGAGGTGTTTTGCCCCGTTGAGAGGATGTTGCATCATCAAAATATATTTTCCAGGTTTGAGTATTGGATTCCTCAAAACTCATGATTTGCTCATCAGGTAAATCATCGTTTAGCAGAGATTCTACCGGTAGCGGATGTGCCGCAAGGAAGTCGGCGACGGCATGCCCTTTCACAGCACGCCCTTTCACAGCACGCAGGGGAATGAAAGTGATTTCAAATTATAGCAATATCATAGACCAACGAGCCAGATGTCCTGACAACGTGGACCGGGTCATAAGATATTGCAGGGGGTTGACACTTGAAATCAAACTGACTTGATGAGAAAGCATGTAATGTCTTAGTTTTTATGCTGCAAAGACTAAGTCAAGGCAATGTTTCTCAATTACAGGATAACGAATTTCGGTTCGAAGTAATCTCCAACTCAGGTAGTAGAGAGCATTCTCTTTCCCATCGTCATTGATTTGAGCTAGAAGAGCCCCGAGAGATTTGTCAAGGGCTGCAGTGTAAAGGATTAAAGGTCTCCCCGGAATGGGGGATGCCAAAACTGGCGGATTTATCAGGTATTGTTTGATATTTTCGAAAGCATTTTGACATTTCTCGTCCTAAATAAATTTGGCGTCATTTTTAGCCAAGATAGAGAATGGTTGACATCTTCTGAAAAGATTAGAAATGAATCTTCTTATATACGCCAGTCTGCCCTGGAGAGATCTCAGTTGAGTGAGACTCTTGAGAGGCGGCATATTTAAGATAGCTTCGATTTTGGCAGGATCAATTTTGATTCTGCGGTACCTGACTACGAAACCTAAGAATTTCCCTGACGTGATGCCGAAAGCGCATTTCAAGGGATTCATTTTAAGGTCGTCATGGCGCAACCGCTCGAAGACAGTTCTTAAATCATAAAGATGAGCCTCTTTCACTCTGCTCTTGATAACTAAATCATCGATGTAACATTCGACTTGATTGTGTATTAAGTCATCAAAGATATGAGTCATGGCCCGCTGGTAGGTTGCACCAGTATTTTTGAGGCCAAAGGGCATCACTTTATAACAAAAGATCCCTATAGAACTTCTGAATGCAGTGTTTCTCTCATCTTCTGGGGCCATCTTGATTTGATTATAACCAGACGAGCCATCCATAAAGGAGAAAATGACGTGCGAAGAGGCAATGTCCACCATGAGTTCTGGGATTGGCAAAGGAAATTCATCCTTAGGACATGCCTTATTCAAGTCTCTATAGTCTACACAGACTCGAATTTGACCATTTTTCTTTCGAACTGGCACGACGCTGGCTACCCAAGAACGATATTGTTCTTCTCGAATAAATCCAGCCTCTGCCAACTTCTTGACTTCAAAAATGATTTGTTGTTCAATCTCCAGACACATGCATCATTGAACTTGTTTGACAAGAATGGCATCATGCCGGATTCCAAGTTTATGGACTGCTACGTCAGCGGATAACCCCGGTATTTCATCGTATATCCAAGCGAAGTAATCTTTAAACTCGGATAAAAGTTGAATTAGATCTTTAGACTCATCCTCACTTAACAAAGAACTTATGAAAGTGGGATGCTCTGTTCCAAGGTTGATTTCTTTAAGTTCATCGACTGTTGATTTAATTTCTTCTTCAAATTTAGGGGGTGCATCCCGAACCTGAAGTTCATCAGAATCATTTATAGTCTCCAAACAAAGTCCATTGAATGAATCAATGACTTCAGTAGGGACATTTTTAAATTCAGGACGACTAGTTATCATTAGACAAAATTCATCATCGTCAAATGATCTAACGGTACCAAAGCCGATACTACTGGTCCAATATTTATTAAATTTTGAATTCCAAAGACTTTCGTGGTATCTAGCCTGACCCTTAGTCCATCGACTTGGAGCAAAACCTTTATAGATAAGAGATTTAACACCAGCAAGAAAGTAGCCAAAAGGTAATTCCATTAATTCATTGAAATTTGCCTCCTCAAGGATTACATCATCTTCATTCCTTGAGAAGGAGGAGCCAGGGAAGAACTTCTGGACTTTCCTTACTTCTCCATCTAAGTTAGGAGCATCCTTAATTACTAACCCTGAGACCCTATCAGCAGACAGTGGGGTTAAGGTTAAGGATTCAACCGTTCTATTAAGCTTTTCATATAGACTCAATTTAGGCTCGTCACTTTGAACTTTTAATTTTGTACCTCATGATCGCTATCCGATTCTAAAGTGAGATCAAACTTCAGAGGAGGATTGATTTTTGTATAGTCAAAAGCAAATCTGGCACCCCTTTTTCTTGAGTCTTCATCAGAACTTGTTTCAAGTTCGATGTAGATCGAGAAATTTCTTTTCTCAACTGAAGGGCGGCCTCGACCGCGTGTTCTTTGGTCCATCCTCCCACCTCTTTGAGGTAAAATATTTGGAGGCCTAAAGATCACACGCTCAACGTCGTCTTTACTTGAGTTTTATTTCTTTTGATTTTTGACTTTTTCTTTTCTCAATCTTTGAATTGCTTTTGAACTTTGACTTTTTGCTTTTTTCTCCTTGACGTTGATCTCTGCCTTAGAACAGGTAGTGGACCCTTTAGGTAAGTAATACGCCGCATCCTCATAGATCCCGATCTCGTGAATAGAGAATGGTTGCAGATCACCCTTAATTTCAAACTCAATGCCATCTCATTGGTACTTGATGCATTGATGTAGGGTAGAAGGAACCATCCTATACTCATGGATCCAGGGCCTTCCTAGGAGCGCGTTAAAGGACATTCTTGAATCAATTATATGAAATTTTGCTTCAATTTTCAATTCTCCTATCTCTAGAAGAAGGGTAACTGAACCTAAAGCCTTCTCGCCATTTTCATTGAACCCACGAAGCACTAACTTGTCAGTTGAGAGCTTGCTAGTATCAATTCTAAGATATACGAGAGTCTTTATATTCATCACGTTGACCGATGCACCCGGATCAACGAGGACTCTTGATAACTTAAACTTGCCCACGTTCACGATGATGTAAAGTGGACGATTGTGATTGGCAGTTCCAAGGAGTAAATCTTCGTTAGAGAAGGTAACCCCAGGGATTTCCTTAAAGTACAAAGCTTTTTCCTCGAAAGTTGAAGCTAATTGAGCTAAGCAAATCTCTGGGTCGAGAAGTGCTTTAATTAGAGTCTCCCTCATATCTTTTGAAAAGACAAGGGCATCATAAATGCTCAATTTGGCAGGTAATTTCTTAAGGTGAGCTAAGACATTGTAATAAACACTTGGAATATTAACATTAGGACCCGATAGATTTGAAAGAATTAGAGTTGATTGTTGAGCAGGGATTTGAATTGGATCATCAGAAATAACTTATTTTCCTTTATTCTGAGGAGATAACCTAAGGGGTAAGACATTGCCACCACGTAGTCATACTTGCATGACTTCATCAGAAGAACAAACTATAGGGGAGTCTACGCTCTCCTTAGGCGATTGATTGTCGTTATCTGAACGAGAGTTCGAATCTGAAAAGTCTATCACAACAGGACTCCTTTGAAAGTTAATTTTAGGGGTTTCACTATCCGATAAGACATCAGATACGTTTCTCTCTTGAAGAGTCAAATCTGGAGAGCTGAGTGTTTGAATTTCATGATTGATCTTAGCTTGTTCTTGATTATTTTCAACAGAAGAGTTGTTTAAATTTTTATTCTCAACATTAATCATCAAAATATGAGCAGAAGGATCAGACTTTTTATTCAATTTTTGACCCTTTGCCTTTAATGGGGCAAAGTAAAAGTCAGATAATTTTAGTGGTGATAGAGGTTTTGAGCCACCATCAACCACTTGTACAGATCTCTCATTAATAAATTTTCTCTCTATAGAAGATTCACTCTTTTAATTTTTATTTAATACAGTAGTTCCTAAGACTACTGGAGAGGAAACTGTCCCAACATCCTCCTGCGAAGCCTCGAGGTCAACCTCCCAGATCGGGTCCCGGGCTCTCATCGGTAACTGTTGAGAAAGACGGAAAGATTTATTAATCGACTTTTTAAATGCCCGGGATAGTGCTATATCCCAACCATCTTCAATGGACAGAGAAAAGTTAGAATTCATACCTGAGATAGATTTGACAGACCCCTGATCCGGATCGACCAGGTACTCCTTTGGAATTATAATATGACCTTGACGAAAGTTCTTTTCTAGCCAATCTTTGAAGATGATGCAGTATTCGATTGTGTGGCCTAACATGCGATGGTAGGGGCAACAAGTTGGATCATCCTTCTTATTTGCCTCTTCCGGCTTCTTAGCCTCCAGCAATCAAAAATCTGGCTTCTTCTGAAGACTTTTAAAGATCTTTCTCACCAATTCCCTTTTAAATGGATATGTACGAGCCAATCTCTCTTTAAAAGAAATCAGGTGAGAATCTCTTGTAGGTTGAGAAGTTACCTGAAAAGGTGGAGATTTCTGAGTTTGTTGTGTTGGAGAATTACTGGACTGAACATTCATTGATTTCTTCCCCTTATCAACAGTTGAAACCATTGATGTTCTCTTTTCAAAGGACTTCAATGGTTTGCTAGCTTTCTTGTCCTCAGTAGAATCGTTCAGGAATGGCATTTTGGAAGCCTCTTTCTGTAGATTACTAGCCTTATTCAAAAGTTTTTCGAAGGTTTTGATAGTGAAACCCTTCAGGAGAAAAGCAATAGGCCCGTGGATATTCTTTAAAAGAATCTCCACTGCATGTTGCTCTTGTAACTAGGGTTCACACTTCATCGAGAGGTTTCACCACCTCAAGATGTACTCAACCAATGGCTCTCCTAGTTTTTGTTTTTCAATAACGAGATCACCAACGGCTACACGCTGCTGAGCTCCTGAGAATCTCTTTAAGAATAGACTCTCGAGCTCTGTGAATGTTTTTACTGAACCATTAGGTAGATCTGTGTACCACTCAAAAGCAATACCGGATAGACTACTCACAAACTGGCGAAAGAGTAGAGCATCTGACCCCCTGCGTTGCAACAGCTCGCTCAGAAGTGGGCCAGGTGATGTCTTGGGTTTTCTAACCCACTAAAAACTTTGAATGAAGGTGGCACAAAGCCTTTAGGATAAGAGACCAAATCATATTCTTCAGGGTAGGGTCTACCCTTTGGAATAGATGCAGTCCCTTAAGAATGGGCTAAGGCCTCCCTTACCTGAGTTTCGATCATCTGCCGGATATCTTTGTTGGCTGGGGAGGTAGGGGAAACAACCTCTGGAGTTCTAGGGCATGATTCTATCTTCCTATTGTGCTCACCCACTGTTTGTATCATAGGTTGCAACTGCTCGAATTGAGACTGTTGTGCTTTAATCATCTGATTCTGCATCTGTTCCATTCTGAGCATCATCTGTTCAATTTTGTTCTCCAAACTCTTGATGTATTCATCTTTGTCATTCAACTTAATTGATCCATCTGAGTCTAAATCTATCGCTACAGAGGCTTCTTCCTTACCAGACCGGTGTCTTGAAGGCTCAGCATCTTTATTTGATGCTCTAGTTTCAACCATACAGATGTTCCCAGCTGAATCTTCCTCCATCAAATCATCTGCTTCTAGATCAAAGGCTTTAATTACCTTCTTCTTAAGTATATCTCTTATTTCCTGTACCACCTCATCGACCGGTCTACCCTCAATTGATTCGAGGTCGATTGGTAGGCACCCCTTGTAGTTAATCATTTCTTCAAATTCCTCATTTCCTAGCTTGGTGAGGACTTCTTGGATCTTCAGGTCATCAGCAGTAGGTTCTGCTACCAACTGATCTAACATCTCTTGATCATCTTCAAGTTCTATCCCCTCCCCTCCGACTGTCTCGGGGTCTGTAGTCGCGAGGGTGACATCCTCAACAGGGTGAGGGATATCTAACCTAACAGGTGACGAAGGAATTTGACTTGTGGGAATTCCAATATCAATCTGAGGAGAATCCTCACATCCCTGAATAAGGAGTCGGGGGACTTTAACAGGTAACTGAACTGGAGTATCTCTGATCTGAATCCCAACAATTCTGCTTATCTTCATTGATACATATGGTTCATCCAAAGGTATGGACCTGTTGCCCTTAACATCAACTGACAGCAAGTCTTTAACAATCTCCTTTGACTTGGCTACCACAGGGGCCAACTTTGAGAGTCTTGAAGGGGGAACTGGAGGTCTACCGCTGAGAGGGTGACTCCTACCAGATCCAGTTAAAACTATCTCCTCAGTTTTGGCAGTTGGGAGACGAGGCACCCAGTGATATCCATCCACTAAAACTGAAGCTACATGTTGCTTAACAAATTTTTGTTTCTCCTTACTGGCTGAGGAGTCAGGTTTCTGGCTTCAGATTTTTCATCTTTTAATACTTCCTTTTCAAGCTTATGTGAGATCACCCCCTTCAGGTGTCTCAAATACTGTTCGTTTGTCTGGCCTGTCTCAGCAGCACAGGTGTGGATGATGTTCCTTAACATTCTTGTTCTTAAAGTGTTCTTCTCCTTTATAGTCCTCTTGACAGTGTAGTCAACCGGGCTAGGTGGAGAGCTAGCAATCCGCGTGACTCTCTCCTCCCCTGCAGCAGCTGCGAGGGGGTGAAAACGACTCCCTTTCAGGAGTGGAGAAGAGGCAGGGATAGGCAGCTCCTCAATAGCCTCAGGCTCAACTAGACTCAGAGCCTTCTGTTCAATTATTTTTCTTGACTTGGTGATTTTCTTTCTCACCCTTCTCAGGCAATTCTTCCTAGCACTCTTAGTGCCAAACAGTACTCCAGAACTAGAGGATCCCTTCTCAACAGTAGATTTCACCTCAGTCTTCTTATCCTCATTTTAGACTGAGGGTACAGAAGGTGTAAGGGTAGCACCTGTTGCCAGCTCTAACATTGGGGGAAGGTCACTCGTAGCCCCCACAGCTAATTCAACTACTGGATCATTCTCGCCCTCAGCAGCGAGATTGATGATTGTTCCACCATTCACAGATAATTTCAAAGTCTTAAAACCCATTCCGAACTGAATAGCACTGCTATGGATTAACTCTCCGACTTGAAGGTCTCGGTCAATTGAGAACAGAAGTTTGCCAGCCATTATAGAAGGTTTGATTATCTAAAATTTGAAAGAAAAGATTTGGATCAAATTTTTGAATTTGAATTTTGACAAGAAATTTTCTGTATTTTATCATATAAATCGAATTATAAGAATTATAATCTGATATGTAATGATAAAGTATAGATATTAATTTTAACATGAAGAAAATTTGAATTCTTGTTGTATATGTTAAACTACAAGAGAATATTGTAGAAAGCATATAACAATAACGATCTGAATTTGATTTGAAAGGATTTGACTAGAGGTTTGATGTTTTGAAAAGTGAATGATTTTCCTTAAAGATTTGAAACCAATAAGTTGAGTTTGATATCAACTTTGATAGTTAACAAATTTCAAAGGAAATCAAGAAATTTCAACTCGACTCTCTTACCCCACCGGCTAGGCTAAGGATAAGATGTCAAAGATTTGAATTGATAAAAGGATTGGATCTTTGAACTTGAATTTAGAAATGACTAGGAATTTACACTATACATGCCACACTACAAGAGAATGTTATAGTAGTGCATGTAACGACAAGAATTGACTTTGAATTGAAGGAATTTCAGTGACTCAAAAATCCGGCAGCATCTCCCTTATTTTCGAAACTCGAAGTGTTGAATTTTCATTCAATGTGACGGTTTACAAATATTAGGGAAGATCTTATAGAAATGAACTTGACTCTTTTATCTTATCGAAGACAAAATGTCAAAATTCAAAATTTGAGGGACACTGAAATTAGACATTGGATTTGAATTGTCAATGTTAATCTACAAAAAGTATTGTAGAAGAACATATAACAAGTGACGATTAAATTTGAAGAAATTGAATAGATGCTTTTGAAAACTTGAATTTCCGGCAGCACCTCTCCTTATTTTTGAAACTCGAGGTGTTGAATTTGCATTCAATTCAACAGTTTACAAATTTTAGGGAAGAGCTAGGGAAAATCACTTGACACTTTTCATTTCAAAAGACTGATTTATAATGAAATGTCAAAGATTAATTTAACCGAAAAAAATTGAAGAAATATTGCATATATTAAACTACAACAATTGTTATAGAGAAATATATGGCAATGCAATTTAAACTTTATTGATTTTGAAAGGATATTTGAAAATTTTGAAAATTCGGCGGCATCTCCCCTTATTTTGAAACTCGAAGTGTTGAACGTGTGTTCAACATAACGGTTTACAAACTATAAGAGGGAGATTCTAGAAGATCAACCCGACTCTTTCATTCCGACAAGTGATTCAGAATGAAATGTCAAAGACTGAAACAACCAGAGAAATTGGAAGTATATTGGCTATATACAATTATAATCATTATTGTAGAAATATATAGTTGTAATGATTATTATAACTTGAAATGGATGTTGAAAAATTTGAAATTTTGGTAGCATCTTCCCTTATTTTTGAAACTCAAAGTGTTGAACGTGTGTTCAACATAACGATTTACAAAAATTTTAAATAGGGAGACGCCAAAAAGTTAACCCGACTCTTTCATTATGATGAGTGATTCGGGATTGAAATGTCGAAGGTTAGATTAAACAGAAGATTTTAAACTTTGAATTAAATTTGGAAGAAACGTTTATATCCTATCACACATATTGAATTATAAGAAATTTAATCTTATATGTAATGATAGGATATGAGAATCAATTAAGATTTGAAGAAGATAAAATTTTGCTAGACAATTGAAATTATGATTTTGAAGTTGGAGAATTTTCTGTAAATTGTAAAACTTAGCACGCTATGATTTATTTGCATGCTAGTTTGCAATATATATAGGAAGACTTTGAAAAGCTTGGCCTGACTCTTTTGCTCTACCAATAAACTTGGAGGCAAAATGTCAAAGCCAAATTTAGAGGGAGGTATCCTACACTCACCTCTCTTTTCACATGTCTTAATTGAGTTGGCCACACTCACCCAAGGGAGAAATGGGTAGAGGGACCAACGAAAGAAAGGTAGTCAAAACTATCGATGCAATAAAATTTGTATCACTATTAAAGATGGAGAGAAAGACTTTCCCCAGTGGAGTCGCCATTTTTTTGTTTAATTAAAAATATAGTTTTGAAAAGGGTTTAATTTCTTTGGAAAATGTTGGATTTCTGGAATTTTAATTTTATAATCGAACACTTATTATGAATGATATATCACCTCGAAAGGTGAACATTCGTTCTCTAACAGGTTCAGATTACAAATCTTGATTTACCCTGATTATCGTAGTCAAACTCAAGGAGAAACAGCATATGATCCCAAAGAATCAGAATGGTGTTTAATCCAATGTTTAACTATAATAATTTAGTAAATAGATCATTAATTTCATAATCAAAGTTACAATAATAGTAAGATATATCTTTCCAAAGAAAGAGGATATCGTCTGTTATCGATCATTTAAAAATGACGATAATGATCGTTGACTTTTAAATTTTCCAAAGATAATTAATTGATGTTTTGAAAAACTTAATTTTGAAATCAGGTCTGGGTTTCTAAATCTCCTACGAGCGCAAGCCCTCGTAGTTAATTACATCATAAGGAACCAGAAAATTTCCTACGAAAACTCTCGATTAAAATAACGATACAAATTTTATTTAAGATTTCAAAGCTTGATGTCAAAGGAGGTAGGGATTGAAATTTCAACAGGGATTGGATCAACGTTGAACACTTATTTCTGGAATCAAAGGAAGAAGGGTATGAGGTGTCTTGAGATTCTGAATTACTCCAGAAACACCTCAAACTATCCTAAGTGTTGAGCTTGAATTTGATTGAAAGAGATATTTAGTTTGAATGATCAATTTAATTAGAAAGTGGAAATTAGATTCCCGAAAGGTTGAGCTCTTAGGATTGAACATCTGCCTCAGAACCTAAGTCTAAAATTGGGTACTGAAAATCAGTGACCCGGATCCTAGCTAATGCAATGCAGTCCTGGACTTACCCCGGCCTGGATTGGGGAGCCAGCTAAACCACCTAAGCACTTTAAAACCATGTATCCGGTCTTTAATGAAAGAGTGGTTAGAATATTATTTAAGATTAGTTTAAGGAGAGCGGGGCTGACATCTAGAGCAGTTTCCTAATTAGCCCCTTGACTTATGTTGGGTGAGATGTCTAAATAAAATGCAATTAAGAATTAGACTCAAATTAAATTTGTATCTAATGCAATGCATGCTAATTGACTCGATTAAATGCTTAAATCAACATATAGCAGCTTTAAAATCAGACTTAAAAATTAGGTTTTATCCTAAAGATTGCACAACATCCCCTTGGACAGAACTGCACCCTAATAGGTCAGGTGGTCTGCCAAAACCCGCAGGTGGGGAGGTGCCTAACACGGATGAGAAAAGTCAATATGAATGCATGAAAAACCCCTGGCGAGTCCGGGCTTACTTCCTAAAAGCGTTAGAGTTACTATCTAAGCCTAAAGTTTTTAAGTTTTGTTTAAGTAGAAATAGTTTATGACCGTACCCTCACGAGCCTCCGATCGGATTCTAGGCTAAAACAAATTCGACATGCAAGATCGCCAAATAAACTACTAAAAGCATGCGGTTCCTTAATCGCAATCAATACATCAATCAAATCAATTAAATAATTAAATTAATTAAATAAATATTCAAAATGAAAGTCCATAGGTAAGTGCCTTTTAATTATACAACCTAGGGTCTACAGGAAAAGTAAAGTGGCCGGGTACCACTGACTACAACCCGGATTCTACTCCTAAGACTCAAGTGACTTTGAGAATGGGTCTTCTCGTTCTTCACTTCTTCATCTTCTTGTAACTCCTTGGATCGTCAAGTCCGGATATCCAAATGAAAAGAAACTCTCCCTCGAAAGGAGGTTATCTTTTCTCTTTGGATATTTGAAATTCATCCTAATTTGGATCTCCAATGGATAGGAACTCTCCTCTGAGGGATGTCCCTTCCTCTTTGGATTCCAAATTGGATGTTTAAACATTCCAATCTCAACTTAACATATTACAACTCAAATTCATATCAAATTACATTGATCAAGATTAAAAGAAAATTTAGACTCGATCCTGCAAGGTTATCCTAATAATCAGCAGTTTAAAAATGACATCCCAAGCAATTATAATTCATCTCGAGCAATTAATATTTTTAAAAAAATTAAAATGCTCAAATCAGCCACACTTGGCCATGCTCTTTTAATTTTAAAGGGGGTCTTAGCATGCTTAGCACCTGCACAAAACATGTCAATTCTTAAAGCTTAATTATTTGCCCCCTTTAGTTTTAAATGCCCTGTATGAGCATGGCCACCTACATAAGATTGAATTAGTATAAATCGTCCCTAGCCTAAGGGTGGATCTAACGTACAATCAAATCAACACAGAGTGCAGTAAATAAATAAATAATCACATCAACATCAATTACTTAAATCTAGCAACCAGCATGTAATGAAAACCACGGAAAACCCGGCACATGTAAGTAGCAAAAAAGTAAACACCGGCCTAGCCTAAGACTAGAGTTGGTTGTCCTAGCAAATCATTTAAAGTGTGTGAGATAGGCTGTGTGGCTTTGATACGTCCTAGATAGGGTACGTGATTGAAGTTATTTGATGTTTTAGTTGGTTGAAAGGTTTCAAGGAAATTTTAATTAAAATTTAAATCTTAATGATTTGAATTTGATTTTAAATTTGATTTTGATTGTTTGTTGGATACCACCTTTATTGCACACCGAGGCCGTGAAGTTTATTTCACCTTCTTTGGGGCTAATTTAATTGCCTCGCAGGCCTGGGTTACCTAGTGGTACCCGATATGATTAAATGAGTTGAGTTTGGTTAAGATTTGAAGATTGATTAATTTTTAATTGAATTTGATTGGTTGCTGGTTTTAATGTTGATTTAAGATTTTCTTGAATTTTTAATGATTTATTGAATTTTGGGATTTTCTAGATTATTTTATTCATTTAAATCAAGGGTCAAAAATTGACTTTTTGATTTAAAGTGTTTTCTGAAAATTTAATATTTTATTAAAATACTAGACCTTAATACGATCTGTTAGACAGTAAGTACACTGAAATTAGATTTTTCTATATTTTATTATGAAGGTTTGAAGTTTTGACTTGAATTTAAACTAGATTTGACCAAAAGTTGACTTTTCAAAATTGATTGATTTCTGGAAACTTAACATTTTTAAAAAATATTAGACCTTAAGATGAGTTGTGTGCCTTTGAGTTTGCTCAATTTGGAGTTTATTTGAATTAGTTATAAATTTTTGAAGTTTTGACAATTATTTGAATTTTTAAAATTAGTTTAATTAAAGCCCTTTTTATGGTTTGAATCCAAATGATCTCCAAACTCCTTGAAATCAAATCCAAAGTCAAGAGTGACCTAAGGAGTGATTTCCAAGTGTTTGGAAAATTTCTAGAATTTTTAATTATTTTTAATTAATTAAATTAATTAAATATTGAATTTCAATTAAACTTAAATTAAACTTAATTTTGAAGTCTAGTCAATGAGCTTTTATTTTTCATTGATTAAGGATTCAATTCTGGTCAGTTTGAGGTATTGTTTGTAATTTTTGGGTTTAAATTAGATTTATTACATTTTTGGAAGTTTTTAGGGCTTAATTAAGGTTTAAGTTTGATTAATTTAATTTAGGGGCTTAATGACTTCAAAATTCAGTGGGATATTTTCCTAGAGCTAAGAGTGTCACTATGTTTAAGTTTTCAAGGTTTTAAGTCAAAAAGAAGTGAATCCTAATTATTAAAAAAATTCTAAGTTCTCTAAATCAATCCCATAATTATTGTCCTTAATGATGACACTAAGTTTAATTGAGTTTGAATCAAAGTTTCTAGACCCTTGGACACAACACTAATATTATGCATACATATGAGCACAATCAATCCCTAGACCTATGAGAGCCTTAGACTAAGTGGTGTGTGTATCCTAAGCATGCAAAAATTAATGCTTAATTAAATACAAATAACTATGAGGTTAGTGAATGATTAGAATATAATCATTCATTAATATCCCCACATGATTTCTATTCAAATATGTCAAATCCAAGTTTAAAATTTCAAAGTAGATCTCTCAATCCTAAAAGATTTAAATACCTATATATTATTTTAAAGTAATTTTAAATACGTGCATAATATACATAGAATTATATATATATAAACCTAAATTTTAAATGTAAACACTTGAAAATATAGTTTGGGTAAGTTGAATATCTAAATGAGAGATCTACTGATCCACCAAGGTTATTTGAAAATAATTTTTTTTAAATTTTCAAAATAATTAATATAGTATTAAATTAAATATTAATTAAATACTAAAATAATTAAATAATTAAAATAAATTTAAAATTAATCAAGTTTTGATCTCTAAAATTAATTTCAAATTAAAGTGCTCAAGTTAATTTCAATTTATTATGAATTTTTTAAGTTAAAATCAATTAAAAAGAATTTTTAATTAATTTTAGATTAATTAATGATTAAAATAATTTCAAAATCAGTTGAATTAAATCTTTAGAGTTTTCTGAAATTTTAAAATTATTTAAGTGTATATATATATTTACTTTATTTTTCAAAATATACTTAAGTTATTGATTAGTGATTAAATGATAATTAATAATTAAGTATTTAATTAATTAAAATATAAAATATAGTTTAAATTAATTTAATTTCAAAATTAAAACATTTTAAAATAATTAATTAATTATTGAATATTAACTAATTAAATTAATGAATATTAATTAGTTATTTAATTATTAAAATGTTATAAATCATTTAAATAATATTAAATAATTTAATCAAATTTAATTTGAATTTTCAAATATTTTTAAGATTAATATTAGATTTAAAATTAATTAAGTATTAATTAGTTATTTAAATATTTAATTAAAATATCGAATGATATTTGAATATTTTAAATTAAATTTTCAAATTTAAAACATTTTAAATAGTATTTAAAATTTTCTAATTAAAATTAATATCTGTTAAAATATTAAATAATTTAATATTAATTATAATTTTAAAATCATTTAATATGAATTAAAAGTATAAAGAATTTAATATTAATTAAAATTTTAATATCAATTGATATTAATTAATATTATAAAGTATTTAATATTAATTAAAATATTAAATAACTTAATTATTAATTAAAGTTGTGAATTATTTAAGATAATTAATATTTAATAATTAATATTTAATAACTAATATTTAAATAGAATAATTAATATTTTAAATGTTAATTATTAGTTTATAATAATTAATAATTAATATTAATATATTTTTAAAATATAATTATAAAATTAAATTAATAATAATTTTAAATTAAGAATATTTAATTTCTGAAATATATTAATATATATATATATATATATATATATATAATTTAAAATCAATTTAATATTTATTTAAAAAAAGAAATGAATAAAAAAAATTTTAAATTAATTAAAAAAAAAGAAACTGCGTGGGGGGGCACGTGGCAGTGGTTAATTGGCTGCTGCAAACAGCGGCCAATCATTGCCTAGCGGCGCAATCACTGCGCCGCCGGTAATGATTGCTAAATGACGAGACCGCGGATGTGGTTCATTAATCTGAGTCAGCAACGGCTCCCAGTCGTTTGATCATCCGCGATATAGAATGGACGGCCTGGATTGCGCCGAACAGAATATTTTGCTGCTAATCGATACACGCGGTTACATGTAACCGTGGAATGGCGCTATCTGAACCGTTGATTGAAAAATCAACGGCTCAGAAAACGCCATCTTAAACAGGCCACGGTGGGCACCCTAGGATTAGTTTTTTAATGATTTCTCTCGATCGGATTAAGCAAATGACTTGAAATTTTAACCATGACTTGCTGGATTGAACAGAAACTATGTGGACATATTTTTATAGCTCAAAACACGCATAAAGAAATGCTAAATTGACCTATATATTGTGACCTAGGGTTAGAGTTTAAAAGAGATCTAACCGTTAGATTTCAAATGTTTTTGTTTCTCTGAATTTGTAGACTGTCCGTGTATGGTTTTGCTGAAGAGACCTCGGCTTGAAAACTCCTGGATCGATCCCTACACTCCTTTGAACGGAAAATCCTTTGGTTTGCCGTGAAACTTGCCGCCGGCGAGGTTTGACTGGTGGATCTCGATCAGGGAAGCTTGAGGAACTCCTGGAGAGTTCAAAAGGGCTAAGGGCTAGGGTTGGGGAGGCTCTAATGGAGAGAGAGTATATGGTGTTCAATGAGAGCTCTAATGAGGGTTTTCCCCCTATTCAAACTACTCCAGATTAAATGGAAGGCTTGGATTATTTTGGATGGACTCCAGATGAATGCCAAGTGTCCCTAGGGTGGTTGGGAGCAGGAGAATCAAAGGACAAGGGTACATATGAGGTGGAAAGGGGGTTTTGTCATCTTGTGAGCATGTGGAATGCCTAAGAGCCGTTTGATCTTGATCTAAGGGTTAAGATGAGTTTTCGGAAGCTTCCAGAGTCTGTTCAAGCTGCTGGAGGGATTTGGATTAGAGGAGATTAGGCTTAGGAGGTCATTTGACCAAATTTGACCCCTCCTAATGCCTTATTTTGACTGTTTGACCAGTCAACTTGACTAGTTGACTGATGAGGTGGCATGGGTGAAATGTTTGAACTGCTGGAATGTAATATTGAGGGTTTGATAAGGTTTCAATTGGATTTATTTGATGATTTGACTTAAACATAGAGTTTTGACCAAATCTTGTAAGTTGACTTGGTTGATATTAGCTTGGATTTGACTACCCAAGGTCTAAGGCATGCTTAGACTATGATTTGATGTTGATTAAAGGTTTAATGGGGATTGGAACCAATTTGTTTGAAATTTAACTGGATTAGAGATGTGTATGTGAGGCTTTGACCAAAGTTTAAAGTTTGACCAAGCCAAGCTAAGGTTGATTTGACTCATGACAAGTCTAAATAAATTTAAAATATCATTTGACATGGATTTGAGAACTTGAAAGAGTTGATTGGATCCAATGGGTTGGAATAACCCATTTATATCTTTAAGGAACACCTAGGTCAACCTAGGTTGACTCAGTCAACCAGGTTGACCCATGAGGTGGGGACAGGTTCAACAAGTTTGATTTGATATTTTGGGTCTGTCAAAGGTATTTTTAAGGTTTAAATAGGTCATTTGAGTCAAATGGACCTATTGGGGCTCTTAAAGGGCTTAATGGGTTGACTGGATTGACTTGGTCAACCAGGTTGACCCAGGGTCAGGGATTGAGTCCAACCAGTTCAAAATGATATTCTGAGTCTACTGGTGGTGGTATCAAGGTCTGGAGAGGTTGTTTGGTTAAAATGACATGTTTCGGCCCTTAATGGGTTTTTAGGTCAACCCTGGTTGACTTGGTCAACCAGGTGGGTCCAGGGTCTGAAAATGGGCTCAACAGATTTGGTTTGACATTTGGAGACCAATGGAGGTGATCCCAAGGTCTGAGGAGGTCATTTGGTTAAAATGACATGTTTTGACCCTAAAGGGCCTCTTTGGTCAACCTGGTTGACTTAGTCAACCAAATTGACCCAGGGGCTGGATTTTGGTTCAATGGGTTTGGTTTGATATTTGAAATTTGCTGGAAGTGATTGCATTTTATTTGGAGCTCATTTGGTTCAAATGACTATTTACACCCCATAGGGGTATTTTGGTCATTTTGACCTCTGGTCAACTATGGGTCAAATTGAGTCCAACAAAATGCAGTTTATTGCTCAATGAGTCATAATCAAGGGTTTGGAAGTGATTTGGAGCTTTGTAGAAAGCTCCATGATCAAAATCCACTGGGTGGCAGGTCCAGTGTCATAGACTGTAAATATTTGAAGATTTTACAGCATTTGGATTTCAATTCAGTTTCTGGGGTTAGAGACCTCATAATGAGCTCAAATTTGGAGGGTTGCCTCTAGAGACATATCATATCAGTGTGGAACTGATAGACCTTGAATTAGAGGTCATTTGATAGAATTTTGAAATGTTCAAAGATTCACTGGAAAAGGCTTTCAGGACTTAGACCTTTGGCCTTGGATTTGAGTCTGGAAATATGGTTTTTAGCTGGATTTTGAGTTTGAATGATAGGGTTTGAACTATCTAAATCATTTACAATCATTTGGATGATTGTAGATGATTAGATAGGATTAAGGTCAGGTCAGAGGTTGGAGCAACTGGATCTAAGTTGTTTAAGGGTCAGGATTGGTCAGGGATTTGAATTAACTTGAGCTCTGGGTTGATCTAGAGTAATCCTAGGGTTTATAGTAGGTCCTGGGATCCAGATTAGCTTAAAGGGATCCTAGGGTCTAAAATAGATCCTAGGGACTGAAGTCTAGGAAGATCCTAGAGTCTAGAAGTCTTAGGATATGAGATCCAGAATAACCCTAAGATCTAGAAATCCTACGATCAAGAGGAAACTTAGGATCTAGAAATCCTGAGGTCTAAGATAGCTCTAGAGATAGAATAGATCTAGATTAGCTCAAGATTAAAATTGATCTGAATCTGAATTGAATCAAAGTCTGGATTTATCTAAGATCAAAATGATCCTAGGTTCAAGATTGATCCTAAGAATTAAAAAGATCTTAAAGTTTAAATTTTGGAAAGGTTCTAGAATCTAAGGAACCCTAAAGTCGGGGGTCTTCTAGAATTCCTAAAACCTAGAAAGATTCTAAAATCTAGAGGTTCTAAAGTCAAGAGTCTAGGGGGATCCTAGAGTCTGAGACCTAAGAGAATTCTAAAATCTAGAAGTCTTAATCCCTGAGGTCTAAAAGGATCATAAGATCTAGATAGATCTAAGGGTCTAGAATAGGTTTAAGGTCTAGGAGGATCTTGAGACCTAGAATGATCTAGAAGAGACTTAGGGTCTAGAATAGATCCTAGGGTATAGAGTCTAAAGAGAATTTAAAAGAATCCTAGGATCTAGATAATTCTTAGGGTCTGGATCTGATCCAAGATTAGATTAATCCTAGGGTCTGGATTAATCTTGAATCTGGATTGGGTCCTAATGACCTCATACAAAAATGAGGTTAATATCACGATCATCAAATATCCAATCAGTAAAAGGCAATTCAGTTTTAACATTGTTAATCATTCTAAACGGTGGTTCATAGCCATCCTTAACAAGCATCCACATGCGATAATCTATAGATTGAAGAAAAGTGGACATGCGAGTTTTCCAAAAATCAAAAGGTATGTTATCAAATAATGGCGGTCGTGTAATTGAATAGCCTTCAGCAGCATTACGATTACCAAAGTTAGCCATGGATCAATTTCAAAAGTTTTCAAAAACTAGATTTTATGAATCCCGCTCTGATACCACTTGAAAGTTCGATAGGGATGTTAAGCCTTGATGAACTAGTCCTGAGGCTAACTAAGAGGGGGGTGAATTGGTTATTTAAAAATTTGAGAGCAACAGTAAAAAAATCTTTTAAATAATTTGTAGTGGAAACAAGTAAAACACACAAACGAAAAGATCAAACACAGATTTCACCCAAGCCGTTAATCATAGAAAACTAAAGTGTAGAAAGTAATCAGAAAGAACACACCAGATTTTATAGTGGTTCGGTCAACTTGACCTATGTCCACTCCCCGGAGCCTCCCCTCCGGGTATTGCACTAAACCAAAGTGACTCTCCTTCTGCTCCCATAGCAAGGCGGAGAAGCCTGTACAAAAACTCCTTTCCACCGACACGGTGAAGCAGAGAACCTAACCTCCTTTTACTTCCTCCTGAAGCAGGCAGAGAATCTCGGACTCCTTTCGCTTCCTCCCGAAGCAGGCAGAGAACCTGAACTCCTTTCGCTTCCTCCTAAAGCGGGCAGAGAACCTAGATCTTCTTGTGTACGATCCTCCCACAGAAAACACGAACAAGATGAGAGACAATGAATGGAGAAGATGACTCTGATCCTTACTTGGAGCAACCTTTGTGAATCCCTCACAAGATCCTCTCTCTCTCTCTCTCTAAGGTTTCTCTAGAAAGGAAAGTGGAAAAAGATTTTTCTTGTTGAAAGAAAAAGATCTTTTATAGGAGGGCTCAAAGTTTACCCTAAATCTCAACTGGTCGGCCTAGATCATCCAGGACGATCGATAGATCGTCCTGTATGATCAGTTCAAAATCAGCTGTTTCAGCCTGGACAATCTGGCTCTTCTGGACGATAAGTGGAAAAATTGTTCAGATCGTCCCGTACGATTATGTGATCGTCCGCGATGATTAGTACAAATTCAGGAATTTCGTCCAGAAGACCGCTTTGGTCGTCTAGAGAAACTTGTGCTGGACGACCTAAAAATGACTTGATTGTCCAGGACGATACGGAGATCGTCCTGTACGATTAGTTCAAAAAGTGTCAAAATTGTCTTGATCACCGCTCTAGACGTACAGCTGAAACATACTAGATGATCATGATCATCCCGGACGATATGATCGTATCAATTAAATATTAATTGCTTTTCTTAATTACAAGATTAATTTAGGCATGATTGTACTGGATTGTCCAGGATGATACACGTATCGTCCGGGACAATCAGACCAAATATCTAAAAATAAAACTTGCCTAACTTGGTCTGGTGGCTGAGAATTTCTGATTTGAGCATATCGTCCCGTACGATGTATGGATCGTCCAGGATGATCAGCTTAATCAGACAGACCTAACTTGGTTACCCTAATTAGGGTTTCTATTTTTACTTGATCATCCAAGACGATATGAATATCATCCAGGACGATCTGAACAAAAAATTGAACAAAAACTCTAATTCACTCAAGCTCTCCCCCTGAGTGTATGTGTGCAAGGTTACTTAGCTAGGGGATCAGTTACATTATAATTGACTCAAGAAAAGAAAAAATAGTACATTTTAGACACACTTGGACCCGATCTTGAGTTGGCTTGAGTTGTTTTTGATATTTTGTATCTCAAATGGATTAGCCAAGCAAAACAGAATACAAACATGTTTGTCATCATTAAAACCAATTTTATAACATTGAGGGGTTCCAAGTTTTTAGTGATGCATCATTAAGAGGTTTGGGATATGTGCTGATGCATCATGGTAGAGTGATTGCTTATGCATCTCGATAGTTAAAATCACATGAGAGAAACTATCTAACATATAATATTGAGTTAGTTATTGTGGTATTTACATTAAAGATTTGGAGGCATTATTTATATAGAGTCAGATGTGAGATCTTTACCGACTATCAAAGCTTGAAGTACATCTTTACTCAAAAGAATCTGAATTTGAGGCAGAAAAGATGGTTAGAGCTGATCAAGGATTTTGATCTATCTATTCACTATCAGCCTAATAAGATAAATATGGTAGTAGATGTTTTGAGTAGAAAGTCTTCAGGTACTTCTCTTTTATTGCTTACTTCTGTATACTTTATTATTTGAGATTTAGAGAAATTTGAGATAGAGGTGGTATCTACTAATACAGATCCAAAATTATTAGCTCAGATGATTATTTAGCTTACTCTATAAGAAAGAATTCAAGAAGCTCAAAAATCAGATACATAGTATCTAAAGTTGAGTGATCAGATTAAGGCTGATAAGAGACCTGAACTATCTTTATTTGATTTTGGAGTTATTTTATGCAAGGATAGATTATGGATTCCTTCTGTTGGTGATTTGAGACCTGAGATCCTACATGAAGCACATTACTCGGTTATACTATTCATCTAGGAAGTAGTAAGATGTGTGAATATTTGAAAGGTATGCTTTGGTGGCCTATATTGAAGATGGATATAGCTGAGTTTATTTCAAAGTGTGAAGCATGTTAGTTAGTAAAGGCAGAGCATCAACGACCAGGTGATCTTCTGCAGTCGTTACCTATCCTTGAGTGGAAATAGGAGGAGGAGACGATGGACTTTGATATGGGTTTTCCCATATCGAGGTAGGGACATGATGCCATTTGGGTGGTTGTTGATCGTTTGATAAAGTCAACACATTTTATTTCAATCCGACAGACTGATCCGGTAGACAGATTATCGCAGATATATGTCAGAGATATTATCAAATTGCATGGTGTGCCAAAGGTGATTGTATCTGATCGTGATCGATGGTTTACCTATAAATTATGGAGAGGCATTCAGCAGGAACTTGGTACAAAATTACATTTCAGTACAACTTTTTATCCACAGACAGACGGATAGTTCGAAATGACTATTCAGGTACTAGTGGATCTTTTGAGTCTTTATGTTCTGGACTTTAGAGGCAGTTGGGATGATTATATCCCACTGATAGAGTTTGCATATAACAACAGTTATCAGTTCAACATTAGCATGGCTCCTTATAAAGCCCTATACGGTAAGAAGTGCAGGACACCTTTATCTTTGACAGAGGTGGGTGACAGACAGGTGATAAAATCAACTTTTGTGGATGACACTACAGTAAAAATTCAGCTGATCAGAGGAAGATTGAGATTTGCACATGATATGCAGAAAAGATATTATGATTAGAAATATATGCTTGTAGAATTTCAGGTTGATGATTTTATTTATGTCAAAGTCAGCCTGATGAAAGGTGTTAGTAGATTTTTAAGAATTAGTAAGCTAAGTCCAAGGTACATTGGACCTTTGAGATTATTGAGAGAATTGGTAGTTCTGCTTATAGATTATTATTCCTGATCATATGTCCGACATACATAGTGTATTTCACGTATCTTCTCTAAGGAAGTGGGTATCTGATTCTAAAAAGAGATCATCTGTTGATGATGTGGAGTTTCATCTAAATCTACACTATGGAGAAGAGTCAGATAGGATTTTGGCGTACGATGTTAAGAAGTTAAGGAGAAAACATATTATGATCATCAAGGTGTAGTGGAAGCATAGGAGTGCTAGAGAGGCTACTTGGGAGAAGGAATATGAGATGAGACAGTTCTACCCAGGTTTATTCTAATGTATTTTGATTTGGAAATGTCGATGACGACATTTTTTTAAGGTGGTGGATTGTTATAACTCAATTTTTTAAAATTGCACTTTTACCTGTAGCTGTCAAGAATTTATTCAGGAGTCGTTATAAGCCCAAATCATAAACCGTCTTCTCCATATCATTTATATTATTGTGTTTTAGTGTCTATAATTTTTTTTTGTAATTTTTCAGCACTGGCAAAATTCTTTAAAAAATTAGCACCTAACGGTACGAGTGGGGGGTCAAGTTGTGACAAGCTTTTTATATAAAAATCTAAAAGTATTATAGATATTATTTAAATATCCATTTAAATCCTTTTGCTTATTATTTTCGTTAACAGAGAAATAAAAAGTGGTTTGTGAGATTTGAGAAGAAAGAGAGGTGAGAGAAAGCGGGAAGTTAGGTTTTGACAGTCGTAGAGTGATTTTCGTCTATCGACCTAGTTGGGAAATTTGCTCATCTCGAGGTAGGTTACATTTTGCCTATTTCAGATTTTAATAATTTTGTATTTTTGATATTTTTCTGATCAAATTTATATTTTCGTAATCGAAAAATATGAATAACTTTATTTTGGTAAAACTTCCTCCGTGTAATTTTTTATATGTTATAGAGACTGTGATTAAGAGCATTTTGAATATACTCTGAAAATTTTTTGCCAGATGATTTTGAAAAAATAGCAATTTTTGCATACCCAAAAAATTATTTTGACATCTAAACATAGTACTCCAGTTCAATTAAAGGTTCAGAATAATATTTTATATAATTTTGTGGTAATTTGGTGACAACCTTTATGTTTGGAAATTATAAATTTTTATTATGTAGTATTTCTGTTGTCTGTCGTTGGGATATTTTGACAATTTTTGAATTTAGCTCAATTATGCTTTAATTAATGAAATTCATTGAAAAATATATTGTGAAGTGTTGTGATATAATGCCGGTGCCAGTGGGGGACCGAGGTGGGATTCTGTTACGCCGATGCTAATGGGAGACTAAGGTGGGATTTTATTATGCCGGAGCCAATGGGCTGCTGCGTTGGGATTCTGTTTTAAAGTATTTGTTTATAATTCAGTTCATTTCAGTATTTATTTAATTATATTTCATTTTAGCATATAATTCAACATAATGTTCTCAATTCTTTTCATTTTGGGGTTATTGATGTATGTTTTAGGCTACAATAGCCTACTGAGCCATATTAACTCATTCATGCTTTTGCTTTTATTTTCAGCCCTAAGAAAGGGTAAGGAGCGAGCTGAATAGTTTGGATAGCACGCTCGGATTTGTGTTGTAGGTATGTTTTGGTTAGTTTTCATTTTTGCAGGCTTGACTTTTATTTTTTATTGTGCTCTATGTTGACAAGTACTATTGTATATAGATTTCAAATTATATATGTTTTGGATGATATATAGAAAATCATGTTGATATTTAATAGTCATCCGCTTTATATTAGATTCAATAGTGACTCTTTGTAATTTATAAATTGGAAGTTTTATTTCAGTACTTCTCCAACTAGATCTTAGGGTCAGTCTTGCCACAATCTGACACGGTATGACCTGTGTGATATCGGGTCATATCAGGTCAGATTTTGACATTTTTATTCTTAAATGAAGTTTTAAACACATTATACATTAGGCAATTCATATTAAGGGGTTGGGGTGGGGTGGGGGGGCGGGTGTGGAAGGATGACCGGCCATTTCAAGTGGTAACCACCACTAACTTCCTCTCCACTACTTTGGCCATCCACTACGTGTTGATAATCAACCACAACACAAAGCAGTGAAACCAAATGGAAAAACTATAAAAATTTGATTTATTGAGTATGTAGATCAATTCTAAAAAATTTTCACAAGGTTTAGACTAGGTTTGATCCACTAAATGCTAAAGAGAATCCTATGTCACAATCCCTTCAACCTTGGCTGACCACTTAAAAAAAGGAAAACATGGAGAAAAGGGGTTAGGAAATTCAAGGAAAATTCACATTTAGAATACTAAACACCAAGACAACATTCCTCACAAAATTTATAAAAAATTAAATATAATTACTCACATAAAGATGAGCACATAAACTCACCAAAGTCAAGTGCAAGAGAAGACTGATCTCCAAACTATGTCCTTGGATTAAGCCACCAAGCTTTCCCCCTTGAATCAAGCTATCACACATTCTCCTTCAAACACGAGATTTTTTCCACATCATCAACAACAACAACAACCTTTTTATTCTCAAATGGAGTTTTTAAGTGGTTGGGGCCGGGTGGGGGTGAGGATGGCTGACCATTTCAAGTGGTAACCACCACTAACTCCCTCTCCACTCCTTTGGCCATCCACTACGTGTTGATAATCAACTACAACACAATTATAAGATAAATATAATAAAAAAGTCTAACACATAGAAAATAAATAAAAGGATGGCCAACAATTTCAAGTGATAACTGATAACCACCACTAACCCCCTCTCCACTCCTTTGGTCATTACATTAGCTCACACTCACACATAGACACATGAGAGTACTCAAGTCCACACTAGTGCACTCTAAATCAACTACAACACAATTATAAGATAAATATAATAAAAAAGTCTAACACATAGAAAATAAATAAAAACAACTTGAAATTTCCTAAGTTTTCTTCATCTAGTTCCTAGTAATAAGTTCATTTCATTCCAATATGGTTCTTCCGGCCTGCATTTGGATATCAAGACTACCACTTGTTGTAGGTTCTACACTATTTGTATTGGATTTATTAATCTTTGTTCCATCTCCTTAAAGGATAATGATTGAATACATCCCAAATCATCTCTTGATGGCATCTCTAATCCTTTAAGAACTCCAATTTTCATTATGTATCCATCGTCAATAATTTATATTTACTACATTATATCAAAGTCTTACCACATTAAGATGAAGAACATCACTTGCAAGCTACAATATATATTAGTAAGCTATTTCAACTGAAGTAGATATCCTGAATTTTACTTTATAGATTTTTCATGTAGGTAATTTACTATCTCTTGGAATATTCTTTTATATGTGTATAAATCAAATCTTCTTATAAAATTAAAATATTCAATATTCTATCTCTAATATCATATTTTTTAAAACCTGTAATAATATAATTTATCATAAATGAATTAAAATTGTTAATACCCGTGGTATTTGTTATCATTTCTGCACCAACGCCGGTAGCTACATCATCCAAACTTGGCACGCTAGAAATAACTAAAGATTTACGGGCATGCACCTGGGGAAATTATTCTGTGCAGAATTTGGATGTAGCTCTACATCCAGACTTTAATTAAATTAAGACACGTGGATTTATTAAGACCCGACGACACAACCCAACCCAATTATGAAAACTTTGAAATCATAGCAGCTCACTCATTTTTTTATGTTTTTAAAAAATAAACCCACGAAAGCTCTCAAATATTTAGGTTTTATACGGAATAAAACTTTTGGTGTCTGTCGAGAAAAAAATGAGAAACTGGCGATGAAGATGGAGATTTGTTGGAGGACTTCGTATTTTCTGCAGAGCCATTGGAAATGAAGAAAAAACTTAAGAGTAAGGTATATTTTACTTACATAATAATTTCTTTTCAATGTATATTATGAGGCAATATACATTTTGCTGAGCTCAGTTTTTCAACAGATAAATCTATTGTAAAGGCAAATATAACAGAACTGTGTTTACCTTCAAGGCATATCAGTTCTCAAACAAGCCCAAATACTTCAACGAGGAATTTATAAAATAGGCAGCAATGGTTTACGTATTTTTTTATGATGTTTCATACACATTTTACTTAGAATGTATTCTTAAAAAAATTATACGTTGAATGCCGCAAAAATGCATGCTTCTATAAATTAACTATATAAAATTTTATATAAAATGACAATTTTTTGGATGTTCATTTATTCTTTCAGATGTAAGTATTATGCATTTTTTTTTCTTTCGTTTATGTGATGCTTGTTCATTTTGATGCTGTGTATTGTTGTCTACCGCTGTGTTTTGATGTGTACCGCTGTGCATCGATGTGTATTATTGTTGTGTACTATTGTACTATTGTACTATTACTATGTACTGCTATGTATTATTGTGTACACAAACGATCTGGAAATCATAGAGTACAAATAATAACGATACACATTAGTACATAACAATAATACATAGTAAAAAAAACTCATTTCCCATATAATTTTCGTAATACACATCTATGAAAAAGCTGAGAAAGCTTTAAAATGAATAAAAATATCACTGAAAATTTTACATTATTTATAAAAGTATGCGATTTCCCGCTAGGGCATATCAACACTGTGCTTCACTACGATCTTAAAAAAAATGATATGCAAATCACAGATTACAATCGACTCACAAACTTTTAAAATAAGTGGGACTCAAAAATTACTCTTACAATCAAAAATTGTTCCGTGGGCGCTACCCTTAAAAACCCCCACAGGGGCACTGCCCCTTAACCCGCCATGACCCAGTCCGCCGGGGGGTGCTGCCCCCTTGGACCCCCGCGATTGCAATTTTTTCAACTTTAAGTCTTCATCAAATTGGACATTTGCATGCTGCCTTCCGAACTCCGATTCCAGTGGGCCTATTATTTGCTCGAAGAATGCAACGTCCTCCTCCAAACCAATCTTCATCTTCATCAGCTCTTCCTCATTTTTTCTTTCTCAATAGGTAATAAAAGTTTTATTCTGTAAAAACCCTAAAAACCGTAAATATTTGGGAGCTTTTACGGTTTTTTAACATAAAAAATGAGTAGGGTGTCAAAACCTGACCCGACCCGAAACTCGACCCAAAAAATTTCGAGTCCGGGTCAATCCGTTTGCCATACAGGTCAGGTTCGGGTTCGTGATTCTGATCCATTTGTAAAACCGAGTCGGGTTCAGGTTGACCCAGAACCTGAAACTAACCTTGGTTGACACGGGGACATAGCGCGTGAGTGCGTGACCTCGTCTCGTTGGCGCCGTCACGTGACCCGGTGACCGCCTATCGAAACGGTTGCTGATGTTCTTTGGATGGACCTCCATCTTGCCATGGAAGATGACAAATATTTCCCGCTTTGCGGTCTCAGGCACTGGCCACTATATAGTTCCTAGCGAGATGTACGTTGGAATAACATGTTTCGCCTCCTGGCATGGGTGAGGCGATTTCATGCCGAAGGTCTGAAGCAGAGTGGAGTTTTGCAGAAACTCTGGCATGGAAGCAAGCTCCATAGTTGACTCTTGTAATGACGTCTGAGACCGCAGTTGGCTTATGTAGTGCTTGCGAGCGAATACGCGTGATCCCTAACTTGCACAGGTCGAGTCTGGTTAACCTGATAACCTGCATGGGTAGGGTCCGGATTGATAATTCTGACTCATTTATAAAATTAGATTAGATTATGGTCAATCCATTTGGACTCAAATTAATTTGGGTTGAATCCAAACCGGATCTATTAATCCTTCTAGTAAATGAGTTTGGTCGGAGCTTGGATCAAAAAAAAAAAAAAAAAAAAAACAGATAAAAAAAGATACGCGAGTCCGCACAGAATAATTTCTCGGCCCGCTCAATTTCAGTCTAGATCGTGCAACGCGCTGAGGATTCATTAGGGCCGCTCTTGTTCCCCATGCTGCATAAGAAAGCCTAACCCTAGAAACCGCCGGCGACAGCATATGGACGCAAAGGACATACTCGGCCTCCCGAAGTCGTTCCCCGGCACGCAGGAGAAGAAGCCTCGGCAGCAGAAAGAGCCTCAGAGGAAGCCGGATGGCATATCACGCGAGGCAGGACTTGTTTTATCTAAAATATATTTTCTTAATTTGCTGTGAGGAAAATGCATGCTTTCTTCATTGTCTACACTGTTTCTTATTTTTCGACATTACGCTTCATTAATCTCAATGAATTCCTATTGGGTAGGTTTACGCGCTTACAGGGGGAATATCGCCTCTCATGCCTACGATAGAGGTTTCACACTTGAAGCGGCGACCGGTTGCGGATAAGGAGAAGGTATTCAATCCGCTTGCTATCAACTATGCTATTTTCTAATGTTTGTTTGTTAGCTCAATTGAACCTAAGGTTTGTTTGTTAACCATGAATGTCACGTCTGTTAGAAATAGTTGTAATTATGTGAATTACAGAAATTGGAAATTCAAGCAGTAATTTTGTTGGAGGTAGATGAAATATATATTTTTTAATGATTGGGTGAGAATTCGGATGAAGAAAATTTGCCTTTTATGCTCAGCGGAAGATAAAGCCATAAAACTTAGTTATATACTTT
Source organism: Dendrobium chrysotoxum (assembly GCA_019925795.1). Lineage (NCBI taxonomy): Eukaryota > Viridiplantae > Streptophyta > Magnoliopsida > Asparagales > Orchidaceae > Dendrobium > Dendrobium chrysotoxum. Next base: position 60,532,169 of record CM034313.1, read on the forward strand.
CAGAAAGAAATGATAGCTAAAATTTCAAGCTTTCCTTACCTTATTTGGAATAGCTATAAAATAGTTCCGTAGATTCTTTGTTTTTTTCAATGCACCAAAGCACCATGTTCTAGTGCCACACTGTCACTAACCACTAAGCCCTTGGATAGCACTATTTGTCATCCTCCTCTGCCTGGATATTGGATAGATGGATAGAAGCGATATAGATTTTTGAGTTTTGCTTGTTGCAACACTTTGCTGCAATAGAGTGAGGGCCAAATTTTGTTTTCACTTATTCATACCACCCATTTAATCATTTTTTTCCTAATATCTATGTATAATGCACATAAGGAAGCACTAGAAAATTTCTTTCTTTCTAAGCAAAGTGTATTGTGAATAGTGCACTATAATTTAATATATCGATTGTTTCATAAAATTTTCACACACTTTCATAAGCATAGTGGCATAATACTCAGGCTCAGGGTTATACATGGCCAATGCATCTTGGGCACCATACCTGAGCAATGAGCAATGGAGTGCAATATAATAAGAGTAATATAACATCGCCACAACGACGAAGGTTAAGCACAAACCAACATTGTAGGACACAATAAGTATGTAATGTCAAATCTAAGTTGCTGTATTTATTCAATGCTTAAATGGATGATAAAAACATTTGTTTATCTTATTGTATTTATTCAATACTTAAATGGATGATAAAAGCTTATGTTTTCCTTATTGCAAACTTATTATTTATCAAATCTAAGTTGCTATAGAAACATACTTTTTTCACTGCATCCATCAAATTGAAGCTCTTAGAAGCGTGCTTTGTACTCAAGCATTTCTTTATAAAATTTTCTCTTTTGTGCGCCTTGAACAACACCGAATTCCTATTTTTTAACGAATCATCACTTTAAAATATAGGGCCAAATTTTTTATGGTTTGATTGAATTGATGTTTGTAAAAGGAATGAAAGTGTGGCTGAAAGTGTTTATACAAAGGGCATCCACTCTTTGTTCTTCCTCTTTCTCATTGCTTCTAATTCTCATTTCAGATTCTTTTTGAGGTTTTAGTTCAGGCATTACTCATATCCGGGTGACTTATGAAGATGCATTCAATATGCATATTCCTTGATATTTTTAAGTAAATAGCAATTTCTTGAGTGTCAGATCACCTTAAAAAGGAGATGATTTTTTTGTACTTTTGAATGCTACTTTTCTTTGTTTTACTAGGACATTTTATTGACATTTTGTAGTTCGAAAATAATTTTAAGAAGTTTTAGTATCACATTACACATTAATTTCAAACATCATGGTAGTTTTAAGTAGAATTAAAATATTGTTATATATATGGATTTTCTAAATCTATGGGCTTTCTAAAACTATTTAAAGGATGATTCCTTCTAATAATGTCATGTCTAGTAGCTTGAGAGGTTGTTCATTGGTCCCACTTGGTATATTGACACATCAAATATGAAAATCATCAAAACAACAATGCATACATTGAACATTAGTAATACTAAGGAGCATGGTTGTTTATTGCATTTTTAACTATTGGTCTCTCGAATTATATTACACATCTGATGGAAAATCCTTAATATTTCAAGGCTAATATATGAAGCTATGTTGCAAGCCCAACAAAACCTTATTTGTAATCATTTTGCCCTAATGAGGCTCCTTTACCTTTGCTCAAGGTTCCCTTACCTTTGCTCAAGGTCTGAAAATCACTATGGAGAATTTCAGGTATTGGTACAACAACAACAACAACAACAACATCAAGCCTTTATCCCACTACGTGGGGTCGGCTACATGAATCCTTTTTCTCCATTGTGTCCTATTAAAAGTCAAATTCTCGTTTAAATCTAATAAAGAAAGATCATTTCTAATATTTTCTAACCAAGTCTTTTTAGGTCTACCTCTACCTTTCTTAACATAAGTCAAATCTAAGACCTCTACTTTCCTAACCGGGTCATCGGGAGGCCGCCGTTTTACGTAATTTCTTAAAGGATTCATGTCAGAATTTCAGGTATTGGTAGATGATTGGAAATTCCATTTTATACATATGTTAGCGGGAGGTAGAAGATTTTGTATTCCTAGTCTTTTCCATCATACAATGATGATTCCTAAGGATTAATCATGTTATGACACTAACCTTTCAATCATGAATTTATAATTTGACCTTTCGGGGCGCATAACTTAGTGGGTCTTCATAAAGGTCAAATGCTGAAAGGTTTTAATGACATATTCTAGTCATTTTAAACCCAGTTAATGCTCGATTTCACTCTATTTTTAATCAGTGGCAGCAACTGAAATTATTGGTTTTAATTAATTTAGTCAATCATTAGTAGTCACACACAACTCAATTTGGTTTGTTGGTTGGGAGCTTAGGCTACCAACTAAGAGGTCCCGGGTTTGAATCCTTGTGCATGCGATGTGTGTGTGAATTTGACTTAATTGGCCTAAATGTTCAAAAAAAAATAAAGATCCTACTTTCTTTTAACACTGCCATTGTCAGGTCCCAAGTCCTGGATGAGAAAAGTGGAGGGTTGTGTTAGGTAGTCGATAGGCAGCGTAAAACATGTCAAATAATCATGACATGAATCTTTTAATACATTGTGTTAATGCTAGGGCGTTCCACTAAAAGCGACGTACTGTATGACCTGAATACAGCGACAAGTGTGCAAGGGCCACTGCATCGGTGCCCGGGTGCAATGTTAAATAGGCTAGGGTTCTCATATCAAGGACGGATGCGGGCAAAGAAGCTAGTCTATGAAACTAAATTTAGGATATGATATTGGAATATAGGTTCCCTTATAGAAAAATTAATGGAATTAATACATATTATGATTTATAGGAAGATAAATATTTTGTGCATTTAGGAAACCTAATGGGTTGGAGAAAAGCCTAAGGAGATTGATAGTTTATGATTTAAACTATGGTATTGGGTAGAAGCCATACTAGAAATGGTGTAGGTGTGATTTTAGATAAAAGTTTGAAGGATAATGTTATAAAAATTAATAGAATTGAAGATAAAATTATAGCTTTAAAGATTGCTGTTGATGTTAAGATTATTAATATTATAAGTGTTTATGCTCCTCAAATATGTTTGGATATGTGTTCTAAATTAAAATTTTGGAATGACTTAGAAGAGTTAATACAAAAGATATCTCTTGAAGAAAGAATTTTTATTGGAGGAGATTTAAATGGACATGTTAGTAGAGATGTAGATGATTTTAAAAGCATTCATGGTGACTATGAGCTTGGAATGGCTAATGAAGGTGGTAAGCATTCATGGTGACATATTGGATTTTTCTTTAGTTTATGATTTTTTAATTGCTAATAGCTTATTTAAGAGAAGAGATGAGCATCTCATCACTTATAAGAATGGATATAATAAAACGCAGATTGATAATTTCCTTATAAGAAAAGTAGATCATTTAGATTGCAAAGATTGTAAAGTTATTCCGAGTGAAAGTTTATGTACCAAACATTACTTATTAGTTCTGGACTTTAAGATGAAGGGGTAGAAAAAAAATAAAGTAAAACAATTTTCTAGGATTAGATGGGGGCATTTAAAGCATATTAACAAAAATATTTTTGAGAGTAAGATTTTAGATTTTAAGATTTTGTCTATGCATGAGGATGCTAATGTTATGTGGGAAAAAATGGCTAGTGATATTAAGAATATTGCTAAAGATATGCTTGGAGTATCAAAAAGAAAAGCTCCTAATAGTAAAAATAGTTGGTGGTGGAATCCAAATGTGCAAGAAAAGATAAAAAATAAGAAGATTTGTTATAAAAATTGGTTTAGATGTAAAAATTCTGATAATTGAGAAAAATATAAAGAGGCACGTAAGGAATCTAAGAAAGCAATATACGATGTAAAGATCTTAGCATTTAATGATTTATATAATAGATTAGATACTAAGGAGGGAGAAAGATATATGTATAGGTTAGCAAAACAAAGAGATAGGAGTAGTAATGATATAGTTCAAGTGAAGTGTATTAAGGATGAAGATCAAAAAATACTTTTCTTAGAAGATGATATTCAATAAAGTTGGATGAGATATTTTGCTAAACTTTTTAATGAAGATTGTGAAAATGCGATTGACTTTAGTGGCCTTAGCACTCTAAATGAAAATAAAGATATCTGTTTTTATCGGCGTATTAGTAAAACCGAAGTTAGAGAGGCTTTAAAGAAAATGAAGTGTGGAAAAGCTGTTGGACCTGATGATATTCCAATAGAGGTGTGGAAACGCTTAGGATATAAAGGAATTTATTGGCTTACTATACTTTTTAATATTGTTTTGAAGACTAAAAATATGCCAGATGAGTGGAGAATGAGTGTGTTGATTCCTATTTTTAAGAATAAAGGTGATGCAGAAGATTGTGCGAACTATAGAGGAATTAAGCTTATGTCTCATACTTTAAAACTATGGGAGTGAGTTATGGAGTATAGGTTGCGGTGTGATACTAATATTTCTTAAAATCAATTTGGATTCATGCTGGGTAGTTCTACTATGGGAGCCATACATTTATTGAGAGGTTTGATGGAGAAATATAGAGAGAATAAGGAGGATCTATATATGATATTTATTGATTTAGAGAAAGCATATGATAAAGTTCCAAAAAAAGTGCTATGGAGAGTTCTTGAAAAGAAAGGAGTTAATAATGTTTATATTCAAATCATTTAAGATATGTATGCAGGAGATATTACTTGTGTTCAAACACAAGGTGGTTTGACCAAGTATTTTCCTATTTCAGTTGGATTACATCAAGGATTCAGCCTTAAGCTCGTATCTTTTTGCTTTAGTCATGGATGTTCTCACTAGACATTTGCAAGAGGATGTACCTTGGTGTATGTTTTTTGCTGATGATATTCTTCTTGTTGATAAGACTAGATAGGGAGTTGAAGGTAAAACTCGAATTATGGAGGTCAACCTTAGAGTCTAAAGGTTTCCGCTTGAGTAGATCTAAAACTGAATATATGGAGTGTAATTTTAGTAGTAATAGACCTAATTGGGGGATTGTGACTTTGGGTGATCAAGTCATTAATAAGAGTACACGTTTTAGATATCTTGGATCTATTATTCAGAGTGATGGTTAAATAGATGGGGATATTATCAGTAGAATTCAAGTTGGATGGTTGAAGTGGAGGAATGCATCGGGCTTGTTGTGTGATAGAAAAGTCTCCCTCAAGCTTAAGGGAAAATTTAAAATTCTATAAGATGCTGGTGAGACCTGCAATGCTTTATGGTGCAAAATGTTGGCCATTAAAGGAGAAGCATAATTCTAAGTTAAGTGTTGCAAAGATGAGGATGCTCAGGTGGATGAGTGGCTTTACCCTTAGAGACAGGATACGAAATGAGCATATACGTGAAAATGTTGGAGTAGCTCCAGTGGAAGATAAGATTCGAGAGAGTCGCCTTAGATGATTTGGTCACATAAAATGACGGCCTTTCGATGTTCCAGTTAAGAAAGTAGATGTATTAGATTTGAATTATGTTAAGAAAGGTAGAGGTAGACCTAAAAAGACTTGGTTATAAAATATTAGAAATGACATTTCTTTATTAGATTTAAATGAGAACTTGACTTTTAACAGGACACAATGGAGAAAAAAGGATTCATGTAGCCGACCCGATGTAGTGGGACAAAGGCTTGATGTTGTTGTTTGTTGTTGTTCTTAGTAGCCCTAGGTGTTAAATATAAATAGTAATATTAAACTTAATTTGTTTCTTACACAAACCTTGTCCTCTCTAGGTTTATAAATTTGATTATAATTTATTTATAACCCCTAAACCTAACATACACAAATCAACATTCATGCCATTATAATTTGCATTACTTTTTGGATTTTGCCTATCTAGCTATGATGGTAAGCCCTCTTGATAAAAAGAAAACTTCAAATTTAAAAGGTAGAGGAATCATTCATATGCAAAAAGTGGCCTCATTGTAGATAAGAAATGTGCAATGTACGAGTAGTTAATAGGCTATGATCATATTTTTTGAGTGCAAATATATTTATGCATATTATATCATTCATATGCAAAAAGTGGCCTCATTGTAGATAAGAAATGTGCAATGTACGAGTAGTTAATAGGCTATGATCATATTTTTTGAGTGCAAATATATTTATGCATATTATAAAGCTTTTAAAGAAATAGTGATGACTTGAGTTTGTTGAAAGAATATTTCTCTTTTTCAAAATTATATGGAGTTATTGATGTAGAATTACATGAACCTGTGATGCTATTAACCTTGAAATTACACGCTTATGAATGATTAATATCAACAACAACAACAACATCAAGCCTTTATCCCACTACGTGGGGTCGGCTACATGAATCCTTTTTCTCCATTGTGTCCTATTAAAAGTCAAATTCTCGTTTAAATCTAATAAAGAAAGATCATTTCTAATATTTTCTAACCAAGTCTTTTTAGGTCTACCTCTACCTTTCTTAACATAAGTCAAATCTAAGATCTCTACTTTCCTAACCGGGTCATCGGGAGGCCGCCGTTTTACGTGACCAAACCATCTAAGGCGACTCTCTCTAATCTTATCTTCCACTGGAGCTACTCCAACCTTTTCACGAATATGCTCATTTCGTATCCTATCTCTAAGGGTAAAGCCACTCATCCACCTGAGCATCCTCATCTCTGCAACACTTAACTTAGAATTATGCTTCTCTTTTAATGGCCAACATTCAGCACCATAAAGCATTGCAGGTCTCACCACCATCTTATAGAATTTTCCCTTAAGTTTGAGGGGTACTTTTCTATCACACAATAAGCCCGATGCATTCCTCCACTTCAACCATCCAACTTGGATTCTGCTGATAATATCCCCATCTATATCACCATCACTCTGAACAATAGATCCAAGATATCTAAAACGTGTACTCTTATTAATGACTTGATCGGCCAAAGTCACAATGCCCTCACTAGGTCTATTATTACTAAAATTACACTCCATATATTCCGTTTTAGATCTACTCAAGCGAAAACCTTTAGACTCTAAGGTTGACCTCCACAATTCTAGTTTACCTTCAACTCCCTCTCTAGTCTTATCAACAAGAAGAATATCATCAGCAAAAAGCATACACCAAGGTACATCCTCTTGCAAATGTCTAGTGAGAACATCGATGACTAAAGCAAAAAGATATGGGCTTAAGGCTGATCCTTGGTGTAATCCAACCGAAATAGGAAAATACTTGGTCAAACCACCTTGTGTTTGAACACAAGTAATAGCTCCTGCATACATATCTTTAATGATTTGAATATAAGCGTTATTAACTTCTTTCTTTTCAAGAACTCTCCATAGCACTTCTCTTGGAACTTTATCATATGCTTTTTCTAAATCAATAAATATCATATGTAAATCCTCCTTATTCTCTCTATATTTCTCCATCAAACCTCTTAATAAATGTATGGCTTCCATAGTAGACCTACCCGGCATAAATCCAAATTGATTTTGAGAAACATTAGTATCACGCCGCAACCTATGCTCCATAACTCGTTCCCATAGTTTTAAAGTATGACACATTAACTTAATTCCTCTATAATTCGCACAATCTTGTGCATCACCTTTATTCTTAAAAATAGGGATTAACACACTCATTCTCCACTTATCTGGCATCTTTTTAGTCTTCAAAACAGTATTAAAAAGTTTAGTAAGCCAAGAAATTCCTTCATGTCCTAAGTATTTCCACACCTCTATTGGAATATCATCAGGTCCAACAGCTTTTCCACCCTTCATTTTCTTTAAAGCCTCTCTAACTTCGGTTTTACTAATACGCCGATAAAAACAGAAATCTTTATTTTCATTTAAGGTGTTAAGGTCACTACAGTCAATTTTATTTTCACATTCTTCATTAAAAAGTTTAGCAAAATATCTCATCCACCTTTGTTGAATATCATCTTCTAAAAAAAGTACTTTTTGATCTTCATCCTTAATACACTTCACTTGAACTAAATCCTTACTACTCCTATCTCTTTGTTTGGCTAGCTTATACATATATCTTTCTCCCTCCTTAGTATCTAATCTATTATATAAATCACTAAAAGCTAAACTCTTTGCATCACATATTGCTTTCTTAGATTCCTTACGTGCCTCTTTATATAATTTCCAATTATCAGAATTTTTACAATTAAACCAATTTTTATAACAAATCTTCTTATTTTTAATCTTTTCTTGCACATTTGGATTCCACCACCAACTATTTTTACTATTAGGAGCTTTTCCCTTTGAAACCCCAAGCACATCTTTTGCAATATTCTTAATATTACTAGCCACTTTTTCCCACATAACATTAGCATCCTCATGCACAGACAAAATCTTAAGATCTAAAATCTTACTCTCAAAAATATTTTTGTTAATATTCTTTAAATGCCCCCATCTAATCCTAGGAAAACGTTTTACTTTATTTTTTAATTTCTTCCCCATTTTCTTCAAGTCCAAAACTAATAAACGATGTTGGCTACATAAGTTTTCACTCGGAATAACTTTACAATCTTTGCAATTATGAATGATTAATATCAATTGTTCAATTTCTTACGATTTAAACAAAGATTGAAAACAATAAAGCGGTGATTAAGTTTAGGTAATTGATTACAAGACAATGTTAGGAGCACAAAATAATCAAATTAAATCAAGCTTTGTTTAACGTGGGGTTTTCAAAGGAAATCCCTTGATTAACAATTAGATTAGTCACTATTAGGTTCCCTCACACATGCTTATAATAAGGGCTAGACGGAGAAGCTTTCATGATTTCAATGATGCCACAATCAAGGAGGAGTTTGAGGATAAAAGGTTCGGAAGAGAGTTCACCTTTGTCCAGCTTATGAACTTGATATAGAATTTCGTCAAGCTTCCGAACTTTGCTCCAATGTTCTTCAGGATCCGTGCGGTGATCGTCTGTAGGGTCGCTTTGAAGCAAATACTCCTTGTAATCGTCAAGGGATTAAAATGCTCGAAGGGCTTGAATGTGGCCGGCCAACGGATGGAGGGCTCTCGTCTTCCTTCCTTACGAGAAAGAACAAGTTTGGATTAGCATTTTAGGAGGAAGAGGTGAGGTTACGGCCGATCATCCAAAGGAGGGAGGAAGCATGACAAATAATTTCGGATTTATGGAAATAGTGTAGTGGGAATACCAATTAGGAAATTTGAAATTAAGTTCAGCAACGAAAATCTGAAATTAATTTGGGATTAGTTGATTGAGGAGAATTAATTGGAAGGAGCAAAAAAGGGAAAGAGGGGAGAGAGAGGGGGCGGCGGCTAGGGTTATGTTGGAGGTGATGTGGGAATTAAAAGACTTGCCAAACATTGGAGGTTAAATTAAATAAGGATGGATTATGATAAATCCCTAATTAATTTGAATTGACATGATTGGGAAACTTTCCTAAGATAAGTCATCTTTTTTTTTTTATGAAAGGAATTTTAAATTCAAATAAATTGGAATATGAATTTAAAAACCTTTATAATTTAAAATGCGTTATAAATGGAAGTATCAATGGGATTTGAAATTTGGAGGCAAGGGAGGGGGTGATGTGGCTGGCGGCTAGGAGGAGGGGTAGGGTTTTAGGGCCGGCGGCTAAGAGGAGGAGAGGGAGGCCGACGCCTAGGAGAAAGGGGGAAGGGGCCAGCGGCTAAGGAAGAGAGCAAGGAGAAGTTGGGGAGGAAAAGAACTATGAGCCCGGACGCTTCCTGCTGCTGATGGATAATGCTTTTCCCTCGCCTAGGGACTTCACCAAAGTTCTCAAAAGAACTTTCAAAACTCACAAAGAAACAAAGTGTTGAAATTTTTCATAATAATCATCATCCTCAAAAAGAAGAGGAGAGGGCTATATATAGCCAAAATACAATAACAAATCAAATGACAAAAATGCCCCCTGGGGTCACATAAACCTACTCCCTCAAGTAAGGGTAAAAAACGGAAAAGATGCATAAATAAATCAAATACAAATAATAATTAAAAAATAAAGTGGTCCAATCATGGCTGTAGATCTTCGGCTCCTTCTCTGATAAACTTTCCACGGTCGGATGTCCTCATCAGTTATATTGAATAGATTGCCAACCAAACAGTTATAGTCAAGAGTTTGACCTTTTGGACTTGCTTTAAAGATTGTGTAATTAATATATGGTTATTATCTCTAAATAACAATGCCAAATAAAAAACATAGGTCTCCTATCTTCCATTGAGAACCTTTGCATGCGGTATTTGCTTTGTGTGCTATATGATTTCTCCCCTCATTGAGACTCACAAATAGCCACAACAGCATTACAACTTCCAAGCTAAAGAAGTAAACCAACCAAGATAAATTTTCTATGAAAATAGAAAAGAATAATCCTTTTTAGTGTTTACCTTCAAAAGTTTTTTTGTTGAAATTTGAAGTTTCTTAAAAAAATTAATTACTTTTTATACTAGTTAAAATTTACTAATATACTTCAAATCAGACATTTAATGCAATTACTTCCGTTTAAAGCTACTTGGCATCTTTTCACTTCACTTTTGATAAAAAATGATCGACAACCTAAATCTGATAGGGCCAGGATAATAATTGCAGATGGCCAACGAATAAGCTTATTTATTAAGTGGAATCATTATGCACTCTTTGTTTTTGAAGATGAAGAATATGCTTATGGATTATCTTCCTAAAAAAATGGTTTACACTTTACAACAAGCATTAAAAATAGTCATGTTGTTAAGAATATTTAACTATTAAAAGTTCTTTCAACACTGTCTAAATCATTAGTGAAATGCAAAATTTGTTTTGTTATGGCTATGATTTTACCTTCCATTCTCTTACACTTTGCAAAAAATAAATAGCATTTTACATTACATTTATCAAAGTTTATGTGCATCTACTAATTACTCGTTTAATTGAAGCAGCACACAAAATCATAGTTTGAGCTAACTAGGTGTAAATAAATATATATGTTTTTTTCACTATTGTAATCACTAACAACAACAAAAATAGCTTTGTGTATTATTTCTGTTGGAGTTTTTGACAACGTGACACCAACTTGAGCTTCGTTTTATAGTTTTAGCAACTTTCAAAAAAAAAAATCTAGTGGCATAAGATATCTTTAGAATGTTATATATATATATATATATATATATATATATATATATATATATATATAGGCTTCTAGTAAATAATTTCATGTCCATCACAAAGGGCATAATTCTAATATCAATTAAATATAAAAGGAGCAAGCCAAGCTAATTGTATAAAAAAATATTGTTTATTACTGTCTCATGAATGATAATAACATAGCAATTATGATTTTCATATATTTGCTAAGGATAATGGACATTGTAAATAAGCTCATATGCTCCATATTCGTGGATATTAAGGGAAATACAGATTTAAGGCTTGACATGGTTTTATCTATAGTTAGCAACAATTGATCCACTAACATCAATAGTCTTCTTGGAGTCCTTAACTCCCATGTCATATAGAGTCAATAAACTCCCATATTGGCCTATATTTATCTGTGGCATCTAATAAGTTATACATAGATTTATGGTCTGACATGATCTTACCTTGACCTAGCAACTGTAGACCCACCGACATCAATAGTCTTTTTGTTGTTCTAAACTCTTATGTCATGTTGAGTCAACTGAGTCATATATTGGTACTTTACTTTTATAATGCACTTGGGCCACGAAGGCTACACAAATATTTGTTGCTTTTCATATTAGTATCTATTTATAGTTGTTTTTGAATCTAGCACCGCCCAAAATTTGAAATTTTTGAAGAGGGCTTCCAAATGAGCCATTGCATTCTCAAAGAGATGTCTCATCATATATTAACTATGGGCTTGCACAGTTTTACATAATGCGTGGTTTAGGTCCAACAGAAAGTGTGATGTTTCAATTGGCGAGTTCATCAGGTTAAAATTAAAATGCTTCAAAATTCAGGGAACTTCACAACAAGCTTGACTTATTCTAATAGATAATCCAGAACATGGGTAATCAATAAATTTGTTCAAAATAGTAGTTATGAATTTTATGAATGAATAATTCATATGTAAAATGCAAATCATTCACCAAAAAGTAGTCAAACTCTAATTTGCGAAGAACGATTGCTGGAGACGGCTTTCCTTCATTTTTTTATTGAATTTTTTAAGTGCTTGCTCTCTCCTCTCTTTCTCCTCTACTTGGGATTTTCACAACCCCTTCTTTCTTATCTATTATCATGGTAGCTCATTTTGGGATCTAATGAGCGGCAAATACTCCTCAATTACAAGTGTTTCTATGACTTATCTTTTTCCTCCCATCTACCTTCCTATCACCTGCCCCATGGTCAATTCCTCAACATCTAACTTCCATGGTGGAAATCAACAAACGCCCTGCACGCTTGATTGAACTTAGGGAGGGGTGTGAAGCTCTTAGAAAATGTTTTTAACTGTTCTTGAATACAAAGCAGGTAGATGTGATGATTTTGAATGCTCATCCATGGTGTAGACGATATCAAATTTTAGTGGATTTAAGCTCTGATGCCACTTTCAACATACTTGAACCTAAGGGGCAAGAAATGGTTCAAACTTTGTCTCACCCCTTTTGTGGCTGCTAATGGCTGCTCCCCCCCTTGTATATGTTTGACTCAAGTTTGATTATTTTTCAATTTAACCCTCCTTTTAGGCTTTTTTTTTTAATTTTAGTCCAAAACTCTAAGTCATTTGTGGACTATATTTTTGGAGATGGGGGCTTTGTTTCTATTGTTTATTAAAGGGATCCTATTAGCACATTTTAATCTATTTTTTTGTCCGATTCTTATTTTATGACCTTTTTGTTTGCTTAAATACTAATTATAGTTTATTAAGTATGAAATATTACAACCTGCTTTTCTGATTTTCTTGTACTGTAATCTATCTGCTGTGCAGGTCACATGGCAATGGCTTCCATTTACCAACTCTGCACGTACTGATAACTTAATGCTTTATCACTGGGTAGCTTTCATTTCTTATTAATCACTGACTTACTCCTTTCATACACCACACCTGTAACGTAGAACTAACTTTACCAGGTGAGGGTAGTCAATGGGGTTCCTCCTACTGGTGATTATCAATTCGCTAAGTACAACAAGGTGCGTTATTGTTTATTTATTTTCTTTGAATATATTTTTACTAATTGCAATAATCAATAAATTCCAGTGATGCAATATTCTTTTACTTTTTTTCCTATGGATGCAGTCAGTTGACGTTGTCAAATATACGGATGAGGAATATGAAAAGTATCTTACTGATTCTGTATGTAATAGGTACAATATAGTTTATGTGCCTTTTAATTTTCTCCTGATCATTTTGAGGGCTATTTTTTGTGTTTCTTTTTGCTTAATTTTTGTTTGAAATGTTAAGCTCTTCTTGTCAATGAACATGTTATTGTTGCTGTTCCACCAATGGTCTTTTAGTTTGACTTTTGTTTTTTACATTTCATTTAGTAAATTAAGCGAATAAAATGGAAACTTTAGTAAACATTTAGGTGTAGTCTCAACTCGGTAGTTTACTTCCTGCTGTTAAGCAATTGAGCGTGAATGCTTTGGAGTTATGATAATGAAATATATCACTGTTCTTGTTTGGTGTATTTAAGCTCACTTTTAATGTTGAAAATTCTATACTAGGAAAGCTAAATGCCTATCATCTATAAATGAGAATTGGCTTTGAGAACATGCAAATTTTTGAAATCCTTTAAATGAACTTTTATATCTGCGCTCCTAAAACTTTATTTGGAAATAATGTTATTATCATGATATTGCTCATTGATACCCTTTTTGGTTGCTGCTAAGGCTTGGCCATAAAAAAATTGGGTCTACTTTTTCATTCGTTGATTTCACACTATCCATTCTTTATCTGAGTTGGTTCTTAGTTAGACGAAAGGAAGGAGGTAGCTTTATTTCCAGTCTAATTGGAGTTACTTGTGATATAATGTATTTTGTTATAAAATTGTTACCTATAGTGCCGATTCTAGTCATATTATTATAGAATGTTGTTTTATGATTGGATGGTGGGCAGAGCTGGCTTCCTATAGTCTGTATATGCTTAAAAGTGATTGTGATGAATTCAATTCTAAATATTCTTAGGTTCAAATTTTGCGCTGGAGGCTCCCATCAAAGCTGGGGCTGTAATGTGGAAAGTACCAAGAGCAAAATGTCTTGCTGTAAACTTGTTTTTATTTATATCCATCAAATCATTTAATGTAAGCCAACTACTCGGCCTTCATATTTACTGACCAAAGTAGATGATTTTTAACTTCAAATTTGGAAGTCTTGCTACTGTGTTGACACTAAAAGCAAACTTAATGAAATTATCTTCTCAGTTTCTGTAACTAAATGCATTTGTGAGAAATTAAAGATAGTTTTTGATGCCACTCATAAATAATGTACATGTATAAGCGCTTGGTAGCTAGCAGATTCTCATCCATATAAAAACCATGGTTGTGTTGGCTTCTGTTGGTGCTGTTTTTTATTATTATATTTGTTTTAAATAAAACACTGTAAGACTGCAAGAGTACATGAATAAGTTTCTAATGTAGAATGGGAGGAGCTAGCCATGATTAAAAATTGAAATTAATTCCGGATTTGGGAATAGATTAAAGAAAGGACAATAATTCATAAATTTTGGAATTAATTCCAGCAGTTTAGAAAAGAAATCCAGAGTTAACTGATGCTTAGGTGGCTAGAGAAATTAAAGCAAAAAATTAATTTGGATTGATGTGGATTAAATGGCTGCTATAATTGGGAGATTAATTGGGGGAATTAATTAAGAGAGAGGGGAGAAGGGGGGGGGCGGTCAAGAGAGAGGGAAAGGGAGGACTTGTCCACATTCAACGTATGTGGTCCATAGCATTAAATGTGATGGGGTAATTAAATCTGAAATTAATTTCAGATTTGGAGGGATTGGAGGGGCTTTCTAAAATTGATTTATTAATCCGGAAAGGGGTTTGAAATTCAAATCTATTTGAATTCAAATAGAGAAGCTTTCTAAATTAACAATTGACTAATTTAGGAAAGTAATCAAGAGGCTATTTGAATTTGAAATTCAAACCCGTGGATGAGGAGGGGCCGGCTGCTTGGGAAGAGGGGAGGGGTTTAAGAGAGGGAAATTAATGCTTTCTTGAGTTAGAATTTTAAATTAGGATGGATTGATTTAATTCCAACCCTATTTAAAATTCAAATTGGCGTGAATTTAGGAACTTTCTTAAAATAGGGATTCTCATTTTAGGAAACAAATTCAAAATTCAAATTTATTTGAATATGAAATTAAATTGTTTCCAAAATAAGAAGGGCTGAAATTGGACGGTTTTGAATACAAGATTTGAATGGGTGGAGAGAAGGTCTTGGCCGGTGGTGGGGAATGGGTAGCGGTTGGCCGGTGGTTTGAGGTGGAGATGGGGAGGAGACCGGCGATTAGAAGAAGGGGAGGGTGGTGGCCGACGGTTGAGAGGAAAGGAGATGGGTGGCCGGTGGTGGGGGAGAGGATGGGAGGTAGAAAGTTGGCGGCTAGGGGGAGATTTAGCCGACGGTTAAAGGGGAAGGAGGTGGGGGATTAGAGAAAGAAGATAAACCGTGAGCCCGTACGCTTCCTACTGTTGACGGGTGATGCTCTTCTCTTACCTAGGGACTTCAAACCACGAGCCCGGAAGCTTCCTACGGCTGGTGGGTACTACGCTTCCCTCACATAGGGATTTCACCAAAGTTCTCCCCAAAGAATAAGAGTGCAAAACATTTTTTTATTAATAATCCATCATACTAATACAATAGCAAGGGACTCTTTATATAGGCCTCAAAATAAAAGAAAATAAAAAAGACAAACAAGCCCCTAGGGCTTACATAAGAATACTCCCTCAAGTGAGGGTAAAAATGAAAAATGCATAAATAAATCAAAATTGCAATTAATAAATTAAGATAAAGTGGAATGCTTTCGGCCGTCGATCTTCGGCTCCTCCTCTGATAAGTATTCACGGTTGGATGTCCGCATAGTTTCAGTATTTGTTGGCACTAATCTCTTCTCCTATCCTTCTGTAGCTGATTTATGATATTCTGGAAGATTTGTAGCCCTGTAGTTTTTGTTGTGATCTAACGTTTAATTTACCTATTTCTCAGATGTGGACTAAGGAGGAAACTGATCAGTTGTTTGACATGTGTGAACGGTTTGATCTTCGCTTTATAGTAATAGCTGATAGATTCCCTACTTCTCGAACTGTGGAGGAACTTAAGAGTCGCTACTACTCTGGTACTTCCGATGAAATATCTTTGCTGAATATTCTATGCTCAAGGGTTGGATTTGATGCATTTCTTTGACATGATTAAGCCATTTAATTTTTCAAGTCATCAAATATCATGCAAGTTATATGGTTCTTTGGATTCAGTTGTATTCATTTAAAATCTACTGTCCATACATTAGTCATTTTTTGAGTTTTATGTATTGCATTGTCGGATTGATATCATGACTTATGTGTATCTTCTGATATTTAATCTTTGATATTTTCCTTTGCTTTAGGTGCATGAAGTGTCACTCTTTATTAAGTTGTTTTTTTTCATCTAGTATTTGATTACTTTGACCAGTAAAGGTTCGCAAAAGGTGTCTACTTTAGGGCCAAAGTTTCGCTTTAAGCTTCCTTATGTCTGTACAATTTTGTTATAAGAACCTTTGGAACAACCACTTTTAACATATGTGGCATTATATTCCTTTTCTTATTTCTCTTGGCATACCTAGGCTTCTTGAAAATTGGTTTGCCTATTAGAATTGAGAGAAACAAGACCCTGCTCCTCAAATTAAAGGAAGTTTGTGAAATCCCATTCTATTATAATTTCTTTAGTTTGATTTTACGGCGACGTTCAAATCTATACTTAAAGTTTCATGCTTCCTTAATGGTTCATTTTTAAGTACTATTTACTTTGGAAAAATGCTAAGATCAGCATATGCATTCCAACTTTATGAAGAAGATTAATAATTTCTTTTGTATGCATTGAAGTCACATAGGTTTTTTTATTCTTGCGAACAAGGACACCTAAGCCTCCTTAAATTAAGAGCTATTATATAATTTATCTTGATTCTTATTCCTTGTACCAAACATGCACTCCGCCTAACCTGATTCAGGAATATCACTACTAATCACTTGTGTCACTATTCTCACTTTGCTCGACCTATTGAATCACCTTTCGAATTGGGGCCCTAAAAGCTCTGCTCTCTCTCCACCATTGAGGTTGCATCTGTCTTCCTTCTATAAAAAGTTTCATTATGAGTTGTGTTATTTTTCGGTGTATTACATGCATCATTCTTTTCTCAATAAATAACTTGGTTCATCATATTGTTTATGTTTGAACTATAATGTATTATTATTTAGCTCATAGTTGGCATTGGTTGATCAACAATGGGCCCTGCCATGCCATCATCATTCTACACCATTAGTGGCTCCTTGTAGGCTAGTCAATTTTTTGGTTAACCAATTTCCTGGTTGAGTAACCAATCTCAAATGATCAATCAAATCTTGGCCAAACAAACTGTCTCTTGTTTGTACAAATAATGCTTTGATAACACTACCTTGATCTTACCAAAATTTTTTATTCATGCTTTGGTTTGGTTTACTACTAGTGTGGTGCTTTGGTTGCTCCTTGCCTAAATTGACTTGCATGTATTTCTCAATGAATTTGCATATTCCTTAGTTGATCTTTGGATCTACTTTGATCACAACTACCTAAGTTATGATGAAGGCATGTATGCCTTACTTCAAACCAATACAAGAATATCTATCTCAATTACATGAAACTTGGACAGTCAAGCTTGGATTTTATGCAACCCATGCATTGATGTTGAGGTTGCACCCAACCCAAATAGTGTAAACTAGGCATGAAAACCTTGTTGAGGCCAATACACTTTTCTTACATCCAACCCATTTAGCGCGTCTAGTTGAGCTTGACTACTTTGGACTAAAGCTTGACTACTTTGGACTAAAGCTTGACTAGACCAATTTCTCCTAAGCTTGATGAGCTCGACAAGTAGCTCTTAGAGCTCTACAATTATGGCGAGTGAGCTCTATGCTTGTAGGATAACCCCATCCCAGCTTGTGATTATTTTGGGAGTTGATGGTTAAAAAGATGGAGGAGGAGATAAGGAGATTACCTGATGGTATCGAGTGCCGACAATGGTGAAGAAGCCAAAAATTATGAAGGCTTCAGTGGTTGGTCTCATGGAAGGTTGTCATAATGGTGACATCATTCATTATAATGAAGGCATAGACAATGGAGATATCGACGATGACAAACATTTTAGGTTGTTAGATGGAGGAGGAAGCTATCCAAGATATGGCGGTGATTGTGTGAGGAGGGAGTGTTGTTGAAAAAAATGTGATAATTAGGGTTTTAGGTATTCCTTTTGTAATTTTATATTCATGAGTATACCATTTTAGGCAAGCTTAATCAAGCAAGGTCGATGAGCCAATAAATTGAGTCATAACCATCCCAAATCAATTTTAGAAATTTCACAATGTCATTCATCATATTTGACCTGTCATCCAAATAAGTTTTAGGAAATTCATATTTGATGGTGATTTTATTGATGGCCTACTATTTATACACATAATTCACCTTTCATCTTTCTTAGGGGTAAACAAAGCAGGTACAACACAAAGACTTATGCTTTCTTTAATAAATCCTTTCTTGAATGGCCCATATTTTTATATTTGCAATTCAACATGTTCCATAAGATTCATTATAGAATTAAGAAAATTTTGCAATGCTAACCTGTAAAATATATTAATAATATTTTGCATATCCCTCAGTGATGCCAATTCATTCAAGAGTTCATTAGGAATAATATCTTTAAATCCATCATCACTTGTATAACATAATTGGGCTAATTCACAACCTTAGGTATTATATTATTTAGCTCAACAACTATTGAACCATATTTTACATCCGCCTATCTATTCTCTATCGCAAATGCATTTTTACTCTGAATATTCGAAAGGTTTTTTTCATTTCATTGGGAGCACTAGATTCTTGTGCTAATTCAGATTTACCCTTAGATTTTATAAATTTCAAAACTATCGTTCTCTCAGAAGTCTTGAAACTATATATATTAGATCTTTTAAAATGAGTAATATCTGAATCATATAGCCAAGGTTATCAAAAATAACTTGAGCAACATCCATGGGTAGTGCATTGCGCACTAGTTTTGTTCCACATAGATATCCAGTTAAATCAAAAGTAGACATCTTTGAGACATATAAGTAGCAATTTATCCACTCAAGTTATCTTATATGATTGTTTGTGGTTTATATTTGATTTCATGTTATTTAAGGTAAATTTAAACACTACATTCATAAGTTTCCACTATCAATTATAAGCTTACAAAGTTTATCCCCATGTTTGTAATAATTTTGAAAAATTGCAATTCTCTTCCAATCAGATTTAACATTAGGAGTAATATGATACAATACATGATATTCAAAGAACGATCAACTAAAACATCCTTAGACTCACTAATTTTTTCATTAATCTCACTAACATCAGTAGAATTTAGAATTATTAGTTTTATTTTCTGTTAACTTTGCAAAAATCTTTGGCCTCATATGCTTACATAATTGATTCCCTTTTAGTATCTATATTAAATGTAATGTTACTTACCTTGGACACAATAAGAGATTAAACTTGATTGCTTTGATGAGCACTATTGGAATACATAAAAATCTTTTCGGCAATTGAAATTTTAGCATTTGTTCTAAGTCTAATGCAACTTGAAAAATATGTACAACAGTACAAGTGATGGAGTGTGGTAATGTCATATCTCTCTTGGTATGAGTTCTCAAATCTTTCCTTAAATTAGAGTGTGAGTTTAAGATATTCGATGATCTACTATCACAATAGTAATTCTTCAAACTTCTTCATGTGTTCAGTAACAATTTTTGTTCATTGCTTTATTGAATTAAATTCATCAAGCAAACAATCCCATTCTGACAAATGCAAACATTTTTTCTTTTAAGGCTTTTTTGATCTCCCCCATGTGGTATTAAGTTACATTTCTAACCTTTCCCTTTTTCTCTCCATGCTCATATGATAAATTTTAGCTTGGCCAATTAATTGTTTTTTGCAAATCATATTTGTCATTCATCAAATATGATTTTTAATTCAAAGTAATTATCTACATCTAGTAATTAATCATCACAAAGTTTTAGGTAAACATTTCAACTTTAATTTTAGGTCGTCATTTTGTACATCAAGTTTTGATTTGGTTTTCCAGTAAGCACCATTGTTAAAGATCGCCAATTATCTATCAAGATAATTTCTTGCGTTGCATCATAATTAGCATTTAAATAAATTGCTTCATCGTTATGATTGGAATCCACTTCAGGTTAATGCACACGAAATTGATTGGCTTCCAAATTATCAAATTTTGTTTAACCGAATTAGTGCCATCGCAAATTGATTTTATTTGTTTGACATTTCAATCAATTGATTTTATTTGTTGTTATAGAGGAATTAAGTTAATGTGTCACACTTTAAAACTATGGGAGCGAGTTATGGAGCGTAGGCTGCGGCGTGATACTAATGTTTCTCAAAATCAATTTGGATTCATGCCTGGTAGGTCTACTATGGAAGCCATACATTTATTGAGAGGTTTGATGGAGAAATATAGGGAGAATAAGGAGGATCTACATATGATATTTATTGATTTAGAGAAAGCATATGATAAAGTTCCAAGAGAAGTGCTATGGAGAGTTCTTGAAAAGAAAGGAGTTAATAATGCTTATATTCAAATCATTAAAGATATGTATGAAGGAGCTACTACTTGTGTTCAAACACAAGGTGGTTTGACCAAGTATTTCCCTATTTCGGTTGGATTACATCAAGGATCAGCTTTAAGCCCATATCTTTTCGCGTTAGTCATGGATGTTCTCACTAGACATTTACAAGAGGATGTACCCTGGTGTATGCTTTTTGCTGATGATATTCTTCTTGTTGACAAGACTAAAGACGGAGTTGAAGGTAAACTTGAAGTCTGGAGATCAACCTTAGAGTCTAAAGGTTTTCGCTTGAGTAGATCTAAAACTGAATATATGGAGTGTAATTTTAGCAGTAATAGACCTAGTGAGGGGATTGTGACTTTGGGCGATCAAGTCATTAATAAGAGTACACGTTTTAGATATCTTGGATCTATTGTTCAGAGTGATGGTGAAATAGATGGGGATGTTATCAGTAGAATTCAAGTTGGATGGTTGAAGTGGAGGAATGCATCGGGCTTGTTGTGTGATAGAAAAGTCCCCCTTAAACTTAAGGGAAAATTCTATAAGATGGTGGTGAGACCTGCAATGCTTTATGGTGCAGAATGTTGGCCATTAAAAGAGAAGCATAATACTAAGTTATGTGTTGCGGAGATGAGGATGCTTAGGTGGATGAGTGGATTTACTCTTAGAGACAGAATACGAAATGAGCATATACGTGAAAAGGTTGGAGTAGCTCCAGTGGAGGATAAGATTAGAGAGAGTCGCCTTAGATGGTTTGGTCACATAAAACGGCGGCCTTCCGATGACCCAGTTAGGAAAGTAGAGGTATTAGATTTGACTTATGTTAAGAAAGGTAGAGGTAGACCTAAAAAGACTTGGTTAGAAAATATTAGAAATGATCTTTATCTATTAGATTTAAACGAGAATTTGACTTTGCACCGAACACAATGGAGAAAAAGGATTCATGTTGCCGACCCCACGTAGTGGGACAAAGGCTTGTTATTGTTGTTGTTGTTGTTGTTAAAATTCCACCCCTATTACAATTTATTAAATTGCCCCATTGCTAGGTGACATTATGATAGAAACTAAGTGCTCTAATACCAAACTTTGGCAGGATGAGTCATGATTAGGATTTCATAATGCAATTAATATGCTGCTTTGTATGATCCTATTTAAAGAAAAACGAGGATTCATAGATCACAGGTTATCAATTAATTTAATAATTTATTTTTACTAGCCGTAAATTGGTAATGTTAGAGTTTAATACAAATGGTTAATGAAATGATTGAAATAATTCAAGAAATTTAGCAATAATTTAGAATCATGAAATCAACTAGTAAATTGAATTAATTTGGATTTTTGACTTGTCACTTTACTATCAAAATTAACAAGCAATAAATAAGTATTGAAAAATATAGATGGAGAACAAGTAATAAAATTATTGAAGTAATAAAAATTAGGTCTCATGCCGATACAAGGTGATGACTTGCTTTGGGATTAAGATATATGTAATTGTACCACCCTCTAAGGAGTTACATATCTTACTTGCACTCACAAAGATTGAAATTGAAAATGAATATTTTATTCAAGTAAAAAGTTCGCAATTAAATGCCCAAAACAATTATTCATAAACTCTTCATAATCTAAGCTAGTAGATATTGTTTGGCATATGATCAATTCAATTTAAATTTAGATTTAATTCCAAATTAATTCTAGCCCCAAGTTAAAATTTCCCGAAAAAAATTCTTATCCATATGTAGCAACTAAAGCCATGCTTTTTCACATGAGATAACTTGCAAGAGAAACCATGCTTATGTTGTTCCTTTTAGTAAATATGTGCCAAACAGTTTGAAACGCATCCAACAGAAGGCCAAGTGGCACAAAGAGGGGAGTTCACATTTAATGTCCTTAACCTATCATGAGGATAAATCCAAATCAACACTACTAGAACTCAACAACTTCATCAAAATATCTGCTTTTTAGAACTTTAAATCCAACAATTGCTATCTTCAAATCAAAGTACCTTTCGTGGAAATTAACCCAAATTGAACCAACAATTAATACCATGCCAACCACATAAATTAAACTGAATTCAAGAAATAAAATGCATATTTTCTCTGTGGTCATCATTTACATGTTTTTAATTATAGAAATAAATAAAACAAACCAATAAATAAATAGACAAACAAGAGTGTAAAAATCATTGCATTCATATGTAAACTTGATTTATTTTATATGTTATGAGGTTTCTTGCATTCATATGTATGTATGCTTTAATTGAGCCTGGAAATTGGTATACTTATATGCTGGAAAAATAAGTTAGGGACTGTGTGGTTTGCCAAGTAGTTTCCATGTTTTCAGGTTCCTGACGTTTACTTTTGTAAAATAGGTAGGGGTTACTTTTTTTATCACAATATTTCTCATATTTTCACGATCTTTTTTTTTTATAGCGTGGACTTGACACAAAATTAGATTTACAAGGTCATTAAGTGTCCTTGCTGCATACAACCTTACGAGTTAATCCTCAGGAATTAATAATGGAAGGTCTATTTAATTTGTATCTGAGTATTTTACATTCTTAGAGAAAAATTGTTTAATTCATTGTGAGGTGTTTTTGAATGTAAGAGTTTCTCATCTTAACCACAACCCTTATGTGTTTATCACTGCCATTTCCATCTTTTATTTTATGGCCAACTCCTGTTGCAAAGTCTATACAGAAATTTCATTTTAGGTCCCATTTGGTTGCTTGAAGTTTGATTTTTTTTTTGAAAACGATGAATTTAGTAAATTCCATCATTAGCTCAAAATCAACATTTGTTTTGAACTTTACAAATGTCTTCAAAACATCTTGCATGTGATGATTTCTATTTCACACTCAAAATGAGCTTTTTAAAACATTGAAATTCAAAAGACTAGGTGCACTTTTATTGCAAAATATTTTTTCCAATATAAGAATAACAGGCAAACCAGTCAGTTTGCTAAAAAACCTTTGCTTTATTTAAGAATATTGCAAGTGCTATAAAACCTAACATAGTTGGAGCATAAATATTTATCTAGTTTTATTACCTTTAGTTTATGACACAAGTTGAGAGGAGGCTGGCATTTGGACAATTACTTTAGTAGTCCTTTTTCAAGGATTTTTTTTGTGGTTGGTATGACTATAGAGGGTCTTCTATTGTAGCTTAGTATTATATCTAATAATTTTGTCACCTATAGTGCTAAATATTTGTTCAGTCGTAATAACCTTGCTTCCCATGCATTCAGTATCTCGAGCACTTTTGATTGCTAGAGCACCATCTGTTGCTGATGTTGCTGGACACCCCCTTGTGAAGGTGCTTCAACGAATTGAAGTAATTTAGTGCCTCAAATAAGCCGCAGGGCTTACCGTCTGTTCTATCATCATCCCATTTATTTTTGCACCCCCCCCTTTTCAATGCAGGAACCTTATGATATGGCATATGAGATGGAAAGGAAGCGTGCACTGTCTGCAGTTTTATCTCGAACAAAACAGCAGGAGATCAGGGATACTGAGGTGCCAATCTTGTCTCACCATACGCTCATGCATATTAGTTTTGGGTGATGCATTTAATTAAATGATTAGAAATGTTTCTTTTATCAATCGGATTCATATTTTCTATGTTAAATGGCATGCCATCATTTGTTTACTTTTGGCTTTACTCATATTAAAAAGTATAGTAACTTTTGTTTTTTGTGTTTTAGATTCTTTCTGAAGCTAAACGCATAATGGAGTCGCGCATTGCTAGTAAAGTACGTTTCTCAAATGCCATTTTTTTTTCTTTTCACTATTCTAGAAACCCTGCATTTTATTGCTCATTCAGAAAGTATACCCCTTATTATTTTCTTTTATCTTGCGAAATTAATGATATGATAAATGTGACCGCAAAAAGTGAAATTGACTTTATTATAATGCTTGAAAGTCAAACTGAGAATACAATAGCTAATCATCCTTGTGGAAAATGTCTATTTTTATAGGCTCCATAATGTTTGATCCCAATTATCTATTTCTATGCTTAAGTTGCACAACTCTCATTTGGCATACAATGTCATCCTACAATAACAACAACAACAATAACAAGCCTTCATCCCATTGTGTGGGGTTTGTTAAATGAATTTTTTTTTTCATTGCGTCCTATTAAGAGTCAAATTCTCATTTAAATATAATAAAAAAGTCATTTTTATTACTTTCTAATGAAGTCTTTTTTGCTCTACCTCTAGTCTTCTTTACATAGGCCGAATCTAATACATCTACTCTCTTTATAGGGTCATCGGAAGGCCGCCATTTTATGTGAATAAACCATCTAAGATGACTCTGTAATCTTATGTGCCATTGGAGCTACTCCAACCTTTTCACATATATATTCGTTTCACATTCCGGCTTTAAGAGAAAAGCCACTCATCCACTTGAGCAACTATATCTTTGCAATTCTTAACTTAATTTTATTCTTCTCTTTTAATGGTCAGCATTTTGTGCCATAAAGTATTGCAAGTCTCACCACCTTCTTATACAAATTTTCTCTTAAGTTTGAAGGGTACTTTTCTATCACACAGTAGGCCTGATGTATGCCTCCTCCACTTAAACCATCAAACTTGAATTCTACTAATAATAGCCCCATCTATTTCAACATCGCTTTGAATAATAGACCCGAGGTATCTATAACGTGCACTCTTTTTTAATAATTTGATCACTCAATATCATAATCCAGTCACTAGATCTATTACTACTAAAATTAGACTCAATGTATTCAATTTTAAATGTACTTAAATGAAAACCTTTAGACTTTAAGGTTGACCTCGATAATTCAAGTTGTTTATCAACTCCCTCTTTAGTCTTATCAACAAGAAGAATATCATAAAAAAAAAGCTTACACCAAGGTACATGCTTTTGCAAATGTCTAGTAATAACATCCATGGCTAAAGCAAAAAGATATGAGCTTAATGCTGATCCTTGATGTCATCCAACTGAAATAGAAAAATACTCGGTCAAACCACCTTATGTTTGAACACTAGTAATAACTTCTATATATAACAACAACAACATCAAGCCTTTGTCCCACTACATCGGGTCGGCTACATGAATCCTTTTTTCTCCATTGTGTCCTGTTAAAAGTCAAGTTCTCATTTAAATCTAATAAAGAAATGTCATTTCTAATATTTTATAACCAAGTCTTTTTAGGTCTACCTCTACCTTTCTTAACATAATTCAAATCTAATACCTCTACTTTCTTAACTGGAACATCAAAAGGCCGTCGTTTTATGTGACCAAACCATCTAAGGCGACTCTCTTGAATCTTATCTTCCACTGGAGCTACTCCAACATTTTCACGTATATGCTCATTTTGTATCCTGTCTCTAAGGGTCAAGCCACTCATCCACCTGAGCATCCTCATCTTTGCAACTCTTAATTTAGAATTATGCTTCTCCTTTAATGGCCAACATTCTGCACCATAAAGCATTGCAGGTCTCACCAGCATCTTATAGAATTTTCAATTTTCCCTTAAGCTTGAGGGGGACTTTTCTATCACACAACAAGCCCGATGCATTCCTCCACTTCAACCATCCAACTTGAATTTTACTGATAATATCCTTATCTATTTTACCATCACTCTGAACAATAGCTCCAAGATTTGAACATAAGCATTATTAGCTTTTTTTTAGAACTCTTTAGAGCACTTCTTTTAGAATTTTATCATATGTTTTCTCTAAATCAATAAATATCATATGTAGATCCTCTTTACTCTCTTTGTACTTGTCCATCAAACCTTTCAACAAATGTACAACTTTAGTAGTAGATCTACCCGACATGAATTCAAATTGATTTTGAGAAACATTACTATCAAATCGTAACTTATGCTCAATTACTCTCTTACATAGTTTTAATGTATGACAACATTAATTTAATTCCTTTATAATTCACACTCTTATGCATCACCTTTATTCTTAAAAATAGGAATCAACACGCTATTTCTTTACTTATCAGATAACTTTTTAGTCTTCAAAATAATATTAAAGAGTTTAGTAAGCTAAGAAACTTTTTGATCTCCTAGGCATCTACCATTCTATTAGAATATCATCAGATCCTACTACTTTTTTACAATTTATTTTCTTTAAAGCTTCTTCAATTTCAGTTTTACTAATACGACGATAGAAACAAAAATCTTTATTTTCATTTAGGGTTTTAAGGTCACTAAAGACAATCGTATTCTCACAACCTTTAGTGAAAAGTTTGTCGAAATGTCTCATCCACCTATGTTGAATATCCACTTCTAAGAAAAACGCTTATTAAACTTAATCTTTAATGCTCTTCACTTGAATTAAATCCTTACTTTTCTTATCTCTTTGCTTTGCTAATTTATATATACATCTTTCTTTAGCATTTAATCTATTATATAAATCACTAAATTCTAAATTCTTTATATCACATATTACTTTTTTACACTCTATATACTGTTTTATATATTTCCCAATTTTCATTCTTTTATATCTAAACCAATTTATATATCAAAGATTTTTATTTTTTATCTTTTCTTGCACATTTTGATTCCACAACCAACAATTTTTACTTTTAGGAGCTTTTACTTTTGATTCCCTAAGCACATGCTTTGAAACATTTTTTTTGTACTAGAAAGTTGCTTTAAGAAGCAGTAAGAAAGCCGTCCCAAACGAAGCCTTAATCTGACTAGCTACTTTTTTCCACATAACGTTAGCTTTCTCATGAACAACCAAAATCTTAAAATCTTAAATCTTAAATTTTTATTTTTAAAAATATTTTTATTAGCGTTATTTAAATACCTCAATCTAATCCTAGGACAATTTTTAACTTTATTTTTCATTTTTGACCTCTTCATCTCAAAATCTAAAATTAATAAGTGATGCTGGATATATAAACTTTTACTTATAATGTTTTTATAATATTTACAATCTAAACGATTTGTTTTTCTTATATGAAAGTAATAAATCTGAGTTTTACTATGTTCATTCTTATAAGTGACGAGATGCGTCTCTTTTTTCTTAAATAAAATATTATCAATTGCAAAATCATAACCCAAAGCAAAATCTAATATGATCCTACCATCTTTATTAGTCGCTCCAAAACCCATAATCACCATGAGTACGTTTTACCGACATGTTCATGTAAATCTCTTTTAGTAAAAAAGGCTTTCTTCACGAGGTATCATTTGTATTAATTTTTCTAAGTTATTTCAAAATTTTATTTTTAAAGACTTATTCAAACCTATTTGAGGAGCATAAACATATAATGTTATCCTATATGACTTAAATATATCCTAATTGGTTAATCACTTAATCACCTCCAAACTTGTTCAAATTTGGTTTGTGATATTGCAAAAACATGTATGAGATTTTGTTCTTAACAGTGGAGCTAGGTAAGGCAAAGCCTGATGACATTTGGTAGAAATTTTCCACGGTCTGCATTTTTAGGTATAGGACAATGGCAATATTGATGCAGGACTTAAATGTTTATGTGGTGTTAAATAAGATTTTTGCACGCCTTAATTCAGAGAGTAATATCAACTAAAGACTTACAGTGATTTAAACAACGAAATAAAACAAGAAGGGTAAAATTAGCTTAGGCCAAGTTACACAATTAGAAGTTAAGATCACAAGATAATCAATTACTCAAGTATAGCATACATGGGAGGTTTTTAATAAAATAATCCCTAAGTTAACAATGAGACTAGTCACTATGAAAAATAGATCCCTCACTCAACTCACTAAATTACTAAGCTTTAGCGGATGAATTAACATAATCTTTGTGAATCAATTAAAGCCACAATTGAGAGCAACTAGGAAGATATAAGTTATGGGGAAAGAGTGTTACCTTCGACAATGTTTGGAAACAATCTGCCACTGGACGGAAGAGATTTGTTCGTTGATGGCGGCGGCGAGGGTGAAGACGATCCTCTCTACGTATTCCTCTATAGTTTGATCAACCTCCGAATTGATGTCGAAGAAAGGTGAACTGAGGATGTCAACTTGGCCTTGATTGTTATAAATGAACCCCTGATCAAGTTTCGGATCTGCCATGCATAAGGGGATGGCTGATTTTATTGTGCTGAAACTTTCGGACAATAAGCGATGATCTCCTGGCCGGCTGGACAGCAAAGAGAAGTGTAAAAAATTTTTGACAGCATCCAAATAATGTCCAGAAAATTTGGACAGCAACTTGAAAATCTAGAATTGGAGACTAGGAGCGGTTTTGGGAGAGAATACTTGGCAGAAAATTAAGGGATGGAAGCAAGGGAAGTGGCGGCTGGTTGGGAAGAATTGAGGGGCTGTTTGGGTAAGTTAATGAGTTGTTAATTAGATAGGAGAGAGAGGGAACAAGGAGGGCTGGTTGGGAAGAATTGAGGGGCTGTTTGGGTAAGTTAATGAGGTGTTAATTAGATAGGAGAGAGAGGGAACAAGGAGGGGGGGGGGGGCGATGGCTATAGGAAGAGGGAAGGGGTTTGTGGAAGATTTATAATTTGTTTCCAAACAAGATAGATTAAATTAAAGAGATTTAATCATGAAGATCCCTTTAATTTGAAATTAAATTTAAATTGATTTGATTTTGTAAACTTTCCAAATATAGCTTGCTTATTTTAGGAAAGAATTTTCAATTTGAATAGAATTGAATTTTGAATTTGAAATCTTCCTAAATTAAGATACACTAACTATGCAAATAAGTAATGAGGGATTTGAAAATTTTGGAGGCAAAAGGGGCTTGGGTCTGGCGGCTTGGGATTAGGGCTAGGATGGCGGTGGGGGTTGGATTAGAGGGCGGTTAGGGATGGGGTTTTAGGTAGCCGGCGACTAGAGAAAGGGGAGGTGGAGTTACTTGGACGGTGGCTATGGAGGGGATGTGGAGCTTCTTGGTCGGCGGTTATGGAGGAGGTATGGTGGTGGGGCTTGGCCGAGAGCTGGAGGGGAGATAGCCGACGGTTGAAGGAGGATGAGGAAAAAGAAGAAAAAGAAAATAAAGGTGACCACGAGCCCCGACGTTTCCTGCGGCTGGTGGGTGATCCGATTCCCTCTCATAGAGTTTTCTCTAAGCTCTCTTTCTCTCAACACATAAGAGACGAGAAAAAAACTGAAACTTCATCATAATCTTCATTAGCCCCCCAAAAGGGGAGGCGGAGGATTTCATATAACCTCATACAATGAAAGAAAATAAAAGACTAATATGCCCACGGGCTTACATATGACTCTTCTCTCAAGTGAGGATACAAATGAAAAAATGCAATAATAACTCAAAAATAATGATAATAAATCTATACAAATACTAAATAAAAAATAAAGTGCTGTAATCGTGGCCGTCGATCGTCGGCCTCGTCTCTGGTAAACTCTCCATGGACGGATGTCTCCATCAAATACAACCTATTGAAGCATGATTTTCGAAGTTGCAACAGCTGAAAATCAAACTGGGAATATTGATGGCTGATCATTGCAATGCTAGTTTTGCCTATTGTAGATTCCATGTATGCTTCTCTCTTATAACTTGGTTTGCATATAGAATCTTTTTCATTTCCAGCCACTGTTGGCTTTTCCACAATATCTTTCATCTCATTAAACACTTCTACTTTTATTTTTATGTTGAATGTAGTCTCATTAAAAAGACGAGCAAGGGTTTGCGCTTAACTTGTGTGCAAAGGCATTTAGTTGGGTAAAAAGGTATTAATGGATGCAGAACCTACAATCTACAGCCTAGCAATATCTCTTAGCTTTGTTCTTGTACCAGTTTGCTGTTGAGCTGATCAACTCATCTGGTACTCTACACGTGGGAAAACTCTAGAAGTTCTGGCTAGTTGAATTCCTTTCGTGGCAATTCATACCTAGAGATTGTTTTATGTTCTAGTAAACCTCCTTTCTCAGTCAATCTTTTAAATTTTGCTATTATGTATTGCAATTGATATCAAAGCAAAGTTTTTTTGTTCTTGCACATAGGTCGAATAAATTTGACAAATTTATGATGAGAGTGTGATGTGTGAAATCATGCTTTATTATAGTCCGAGGATAAGATCATAGAATTTGAAAGTTATAAAATTATAATATTTTAAGATAGGGTGCTAAGAGAGGCAAATTGGAATCCTTGGTTGAACCAAAATTTGTGCGGATAAAATGGCTAGGACCATTAATCGGATTGCTATAGGAGTTTTAAGAGAGTCTAGAACTAGATTGTAAATTCATATAGAGACTTAGCAGTAGAGTGAGGAGATATAAAGGACTTAAGAAAAATAAATGTACTTTTAGAAGATAAAGAAAATGTTAGACCGGTTCAAAGAGGATCGGTCAGCCGGCCCAAGTGCTTGGTCGGCCCTTGGTTTACTCTAGGAATTACTCTAGGAAGACCAAGTAGTTGCCGGCCCCCCTTGTGGGGCCCCTTATTTAAATTCAAAACTAAAAAGGAGGGGGCGGTTTAAGGGGGAATTAAGTTTGGGAAGGGCTGTTTAGTAATTATCATTATAATTGTATTATCTAAATAGAGGGGAAGGATTAGAGTTAGGGTCAGGGGATGTTTTGCTGATTTTGAGTTTTCTCTTAGGATTGCTTGGGCTCTTGCTGCCAGGTGGGGATTGGGAGAGCCGGATCTTCCTCTCGAATTGAATATCCATTATATTTTGTTTGTTTTCTTCAACTTTTTATCAATTATCAAGTTTCCCTAGTGTTTTGCCATGAGATTTATCTCAAATTTTGCTTGAATTTTGCTGAAATTCCAAATTTTAGCCTAACTTTTGATTTCTGCACTTGTTTCCTACCAAATTGGTATCAGAGCTCTTTCTTGGGCGGAAAAATAAGTTATCTTCGCTATTTTTTCGATTGGAGCCTTGATTCAATTAATGACAACAAAGAAAATGGAGGCATTGGATGGCAAGATGGAACTACTCAAGGCCAGAGTTGAGGAAAAATATTCCGGGATGGAGGAAAGACTTTCAACCATCAAGAACCGCTATGGAAACTTTGAAGATATGATGAAATAGATGCTTGAGATGCAGTCGAAAGCATCACAGGCGATTCCTAGGGTGGAACGAAGAGGAAAGGAGATTCAGAAGGATGGTGATGAAGTGGAGAGTGTTTTCCATCAAGGACCGCCACATGGGGCTCTGTTGGTGGGCGGATCGGGGTATTCCAAAGTGAGGATAGCAAAGAGGAGGGAGGCCGAACCCATGTGGGGTGGTCTTGATGAAGAAAGGTAGAGGGGTGTGTAGGGGAGTGGTCTTGATCCAAGTGAGGGAGATTTATCTCTCATTAGAGTTGGGGGGCACTGATGTCATCCTGGGAATGAGATGGCTGCAGACCTTGGGGGATACCAAGATAAATTGGGGGATGCTGACAAGAGAGCTGATGGTGGAAGGGAAAGGATGGTGATTAGGGGAGATGCAGGGCTCTTCAAAGCCACAGTGTCTCTAAAAACCATAGTAAGGGCTATATAGGAGGTGGGAGTAGGATTTCTGGTGGAGCTACAGAGTTTGGAGGGGATTAGAGGGGTGGAAGGGGGGTCATCCCCCGTTTAGTACGGCCGGTTATATAGCAGTTTAGTTAGGTTTTTCAGTTACCTCAGGGGTTGCCACCATAGAGGGAACAGGAGCACGTTGAGGGAGGGGGTATCATCGATCAATGTTAGGCCTTATTGCTACCCCCATATCCAAAAGGATGAGATTGAGAAGCTGATTTGGGAGATGTTAGAGGTAGGAATCATCAAGCCGAGTATGAGCCTTTTTTCTAACCCAGTTCTACTAGTCAAGAAGGTTGGAAATTATAGATTTTGTGTGGACTATCGGGCCCTGAATAAGGAGACTGTGTCAGGCAAGTTCCTATTCCAGTGATAGATGTGTTGCTAGATGAGCTTTGTGGAGCTGCGGTATTCACGAAGGTGGACCTGAAGTTCAGGTACCATCAGATCCGGATGAGAGAGGAGGATGTTCCAAAGATAGCTTTCAGGACACACGAGAGACACTATGAGTTTTTGGTAATGTCGTTTGGTCTTACCAATGCCCCTGTTACTTTCTAGTCCCTCATGAACAAGGTGTTTCGATCTTACCTCAGAAAGTTTGTTATGGTTTTCTTTAATGACAACCTAGCGTAAAACAAGTCCAGTGAGGAGCATCTGGAGTATTTAAGGGCGGTCTTAGAAGTGTTACATGAGCATTAGTTGAGGGCCAATATGAAGAAATGTTGTTTTGCACATGCTAGTGTGGAGTACTTGGGGCACGTGATATTCCAGGAAGGGGTCGCAGCTGGTCAGGCCAAGATTGAGGTAGTGCTGAAATGACCTCTACCTAGGAATCTGAGGGAGTTGAGGGGCTTTCTAGGATTGACGAGGTACTACAAGAGATTTTTGAGGGGATACAGCACAATAACTTGGCCTCTGACAGTGCAGCTAAAGAAGGACAACTTTTTGTGGGGAGAGGCAGCCACTCAGGCCTTTGAGAGACTGAAGGCGGCCATGACCCCAGTCCCGGTCCTGGCCCTACTCAATTTTAGGCAGATGTTCGTAGTAGAGACTGATGCTTTAGGATATGGATTGGGAGTAATGCTCATGCAAAATCACAGACCCATTGCCTATTTCAGCCAGGTGTTGACAGCTAGAGCTCGGCTGAAGTCAGTTTATAAGAGGGAATTGATGACAATTGTATTAGCTATTCAGAAGTGGCGGCCTTGTTGGGCCAACATTTCATGTCAGGACAGACCAACAGAGCTTGAAGTACTTGCTGGAGCAGAGGATGGTGACCGAGGAGCATCAGAGGTGGCTGTCAAATCTATTGGGCTATGACTTTGAGATCCAGTATATGTCAGGGCTAGAGAACAAGGTGGCTGATGCCTTATCCAGACGCATAGGGGAGCTCCAAGAGTTAGCCATTTCAGTACTGCTGATGCTAGATTGGGGGGCTATTATGGAGGAGAGTATGCAAGATGAGGGGTTGAGGGGGATTAGGGCAGATCTATTGAAGGATGAGCATAACCACCCTAGCTATTCTCTAGAATGGGAGAGACTGTTATACCAGGGGAGGTTTATGCTGCCATGAACCTCGATTTATATTCCCCACCTACTGCAGGAGTGCAGAAGACATACCAGAGACTGACAACAGAATTGTATTTGAAGGGGATATATAGGGATGTAGAGGAGATGGTGTCTAGGTGTGAGGTATGCTAGCGAAACAAGTACATGACTATGGCTCTAGGGGGATTACTTCAACCCTTTCCTCTTCTAGACAAAATGTGGGAGGAGGTTACCATAGATTTCATAGATGGGCTACCCTGATTTGAGGAGTTTACAGTGATTCTAGTGGTGGTTGATAGGTTGAGCAAATATGCTCATTTTATTCCCTTAGGACATCCTTACATGACAATGACAGTGGCAACAACCTTCATCAGAGAGGTGGTCATATTGCATGAGATTTCAGAGTCGATAGTTTTTGACCGGGATAAGGTGTTCCTCAACCATTTTTGGAGAGAGTTATTCAGGCTGCATGGAACAGTCCTAAAGAGGAGCACCACTTATCACCCCTAGACAGACGGACAGACGGAGGTAGTAAACAGGAGCATGGAGATTTACCTATGGTGTTTTGCTTCATAGGCATCTTGGTTGTGGGCCAAGTGGCTAGCATGGACAGAGTACTGATACAACATTTCATATTACTCGTCTTCCCAGATGACTCCTTTTAAAGTATTGTACGGAAGAGATCCTCCACACTTAGTGTATTTTAGGCAGAGGAGCAACCAGTGTCTTCAATAGATTAGTACTTGGAGGAAAGATATAGGGTGTTGAAAGAATTGAAAAGGCATTTGTTGAGGCCACAACAAATTATGAAGAAGCACACAGATGGACACATGAAGGACATCCAGTTCGAAGTGGGGGATAGGGTGTTCTTAAAGCTGCGACCCTACAGACAGAGGATGGTCGCCAACAGAAGGAATGAGAAGCTGGTCCCAAGGTACTTTGGCCCATATGAGGTATTGGAGAGGATTGGAGCAGTGGTGTACTGCTTCAGACTACCATCGACCGCTACTATAAATCTAGTGTTTCACGTGTCACAACTGAAGAGAGCTATTGGAGATCATGCAGCGAGCTCAGAGTTACCTGTGACACTGCCAAAGGATTTAGAGGTGTTATTAGAACCACAGGAGTTGAGAGGGATTCGATAGGGAGAAGAAGGAACTAAGGAGGTTCTGATAAAATGGAAGGACTTATCTGACTATGACATCACCTTGGAGCCATGCGAGAGGGTGAAACATCAGTTTCCATCATTTCATCTTGAGGACAAGGTGATTCTTTGGAAGGGGGGTGTTATTAGACCGATCCAAGGAGGATTGATCCAACCGACCCAATTGCTTTGCCGGCCCCTAGTTTACTCCAGGCGGACCAAGCAGCCGTTGACCCCCCTTGTGGGGCCCATTTTTTAAATTCAAAACTTAAAAGGAGGGGGCGATTTAAGGGGGAATTAAGTGAGAGGGTTTGTTTAGTAATTATCATTATAATTGTATTATCTAAATAGAGGGGAAGGATTAGGGTTAGGATCATGGGATGTTATGCTGATTTTGAGTTTTCTCTTAGGATTGCTTGGGCTCTAGTAGCCAGCTAGGGATTGCGAGAGCTGGATCTTCCTCTCGAATTGAAGATTCATTGTATCTTGTTTGTTTTCTTCTACTTTTTTATCAATTATCAAGTTTCCCTACCGTTTTGCCAAATGATTTATCTGAAATTTTGCTTGAAATTGCTGAAATTCTAAATTTCAGCCAAGCTCCTTTTGATTTCTGCACTTGTTTCCTACCAGAAAACTGATACTAATGCTTTTAATTATTATAAGAAAGATGGTAGTTTTGCAAAGAGTATAGCATGTAAAGCAAAAGCTACCACTTTTGAGGATTTATAAATAGGCTTAATGCTAAGGGAAGAGAGAATGAGATAAGATATCTAGAGATTTGGATTAAGTTAGATGCGTTTAATAGGATGTTGGTTGAAGATGAAGATATCATGGAAAGTTGAAATTTTTATTATTAGAAATTACTAAATGAGAGATTTAAGGATGAAATTATTTTGAAGGAGCATGAAAACATATATAGTGGAGTATATTATAGATTGAACCAAAAAAGTGAAGTGGAGTGGGCTTTGAAAAAGATGTGTCAAGGAATGGCTTTAGGTTCAGATGAGATATCACTTACTGAAATTTGGAGAGTTATGGGAGTTATTGTAGTGATTTATTTTAATAGAATTTTGAAGACTAAGAAAATGTCAAATAATTGGAGAAGAAATATTATGGTATCAAAATTTCTTATACATCGATTCATTCTATCCTAGCAAGTTTCACCACGATATTTATGTGTAATTTTTCATGAAAGATGACTTGATTAGAAATAGAAAAAGAATCGAGAGCAGATAACATGCCTTATTACCACATGCAAACTCTATATTTGCCATTAGCTGTTTGAATCGTGTTATGTTGCAGACTTGTTATAATTTAATGATGGAGCAAGTATTTTCATCCTTTGGGTGAGGTTATTGCTGTAGTTTGTGAAGGATCATACCAGGAAAAATTTTCACCCTTTCTTCATTTGCTTCCTATGAAAGAAATATCTTATTTTGGAAGATCATAATCATTGTTATCTCGGGCACATATTCTTAAACTAACCTTCTCTTGGTGTAACTCTATGGTAAACCTATAACTGCCAGTTAAATGCTACCGCTGATCATTTAAATGCAACAATGCAGATCTGCACATAGTTGAAAGAATTTTTATGTAGAAAACTTTGAAAAAGGGTTTGAATGAATCCACTAGTGTTTGTTGTTAATTACAAATGATTCCCTTCATTGGGGGGAAGACGTTTGGCTCAATATAACAAATATACATCATGTAGAGCAGTTTACATGGTTGGGGCTAGCAAAATCTAATGTCATGAGAGCTGTTCTCAAGTGAGTGTGGCCTGTTCATTTGGTTGGTAGGACTGTATTTGGGCGACAAAGATTGGAGGGACCGTGTCGGCAAATGACGGAGGTCGGAAGGACCGTAGTTAGTAGACGATGGTGGTCAGAAGGACTGTAGTTGGCAAGTTATGGAGGTCGGAAGGACCGTAGTTGGGCGACGGTGGTCAGAAGGACCATAATCGGCTGGCGACGGTGGTCAGAAGGACGTAGTCGGGCGACGGTGGTTGGAGAGACCGTAGTCGGCAGGTGACTGTGGTTGGAAGGACTGTATTTGGTAATTGAAGGAGGTCGGAAGGACCGTATTTGGGCGACGACAATCAGAGGGACCCTGGTCGGATGGACAGTGGTTGGCGGGTGACGAATGTCGGAGGGATTGTAGTCGGCAGACGACAGTGGTCGGAGGGACCGTTGTTGGCGGGACCGTAGTCGGCAGGTGATGGTGGTTAGAGTGACTGTTGTTAGCGGGCGATAGTGTTCGAAGGAACCATATTCGGCGGGCGGCGGAGGTCGGAGAGACTGTAGTCGCCGGGCGTTGAAGGTGGGAGGGACTATAGTCGCCAGATGGAGGAGGTCTGAGAGATCGTAGTCGGAGGGTGACGGAGGTTGGAGGACTCTAATCGGCTAGCGATGGAGGTCGGTGGGTGACGGTGGTCGAAATGAACGTGGTCAGCGGGCGATGGTGGTCAGAGGGATTGTGGTCGGCGGGTGACGATGGTCAGAGGGCGGTAGTTGGCGGGCGACAGTTGTCGGAGGGACGATAGTCGGTAGGCGACGGAGGTTGGAGGGATGGTAGTCGGGGTGAAAGGTGGTCAGAGGGATCGTAGTGGGCGGGCGACGGTGGTCGGAGAACGGCGTGGCGATGGCTGTTGGACAGAGGTCCGGCTGCGATGGTCGGGCATAGATCCAGCAGTGGTGGCCTGGTGGAAAAGGTTTGTCGGCGGTGGTGCCGGGGTGGAGCTCCGGGATGCTTCAAGCCTCAAAGCTCTCTTGAGTCTCTTGCCCAGGGTCTAGCCTCCAAAAGTCCAAGCCCCCTTCATGCAAAGGATGAGGGCTTATTTATAATTTTTTTGAAGTGACATGATCTGTAAATATGAAGTAGATTAAGCATGTCATATTTGTATATCATTTAGTCATCCAATTAAGGCTTTGAAGTTTTCATATATGTTTTGGTCCTTTGATTTGCGCCAATTTCGGTTGGATCAAATATGATGCCGTTGGGTTCGTCTCCTTGAGATGTCCAAATTGACTATAAGTTTTGCTAAAATCGGGGTTTGAATGGTCCCAAATTTAATTTTGGATGTTTTCAATTCAAATTTGCATCAAGATTTGTGCTCCATCAAGGCAATTTTTTGTAACTTATCAATTATGAAGTTTTTTAAGGCTGTCTTTTTAGTTGTTGTATTCAAGACATTTCGGGATCATTTGGTGCTGTTGTTGGTGTTGTTTGTTAAGTTGTAAAATTATTCTAGTAGTTGAATTCCATTGTGGCTGAAGAAGTTATTATTGTTTGGAAAAAATAATAGTTGGGGTGCTTTTTATATATCATTGAGTATTTTTGTTTAATGAGGATGCTGTGCTACGTGTATGTAACCACCGACTATATTACTCTTATTTCTAATTTGATAATATTAAATTTGATTTGGCTTTAAATAAATGCTAACATATAGAAATTATTGATAATCCAAGTGTATGTATTATACCTTGAAATAAAATATTTTCATTGATAACTTTTATTTATTTTTTAGCAAATGACTTATTTAAAAATTCAGTAACAGTAATACAAAACTAAACTCTTCTTATCCCAATACATGTGGGTTCTCTATTGATTTCCTGGAAAAGGTATAGTTTTAAAAAGCATGCTTAAAACTTCTCTTGAGGCAATATATACCAAAATTTGTCCAGATAGATCTTTTTCCAAAGTGAATAAGAAGCATTGCATGAAAAAAAGAACTCATACTTCTTTATATTGTTGTAGAACAAGAAACATAGATTTTTAGTGGGAAAAAAAACTCAAAATCATGAAAGGGAAAGCCTTTAAAGATACAAATAATGGGTTGGGAGATTGTTGTTAAAAGTAAAATCCTTGGTGTTCTTTCTTTGTGAACTTGTCTTCAAGCTGAAGTTGTTCTTTCAGCTACTGCGACTCTGTTGGGAAGGTGCTAGGACAGAGATAAAATGAATATAAAATACTAAAAGCTAGGCGCATTTTTTACTTCAACCCAATCTCATAACTGTGGATGCAATCCTGAGATACAGAAGCGGATGCGCGAGTTTGGTTGGCCAAAGGTGCCTGGTGCCACAAGTTGGATACTAAAAGCTGATGCAAAGTGGTTAAACAAACAACCCATAATTGTGGTGCAGTAGCTCTTTAAACAGCAAGTAGTAATAATAGCCCCAAGAGATGATGACGACAATAACAACAACATCAAGCCTTTGGCCGACTACGTAGGGTCGGCTATATGAATCCTTTCTCCATTGTGTCCTGTTAAAAGTCAAGTTCTCATTTAAATATAATAAAGAAAGATCATTTTTAATATTTTCTAACCAAGTCTTTTTAGGTCTACCTTTGCCTTTCTTAACATAATTCAAATCTAATACCTCTACTTTCCTAACTGGATCATCAAAAGGCAGCCGTTTTATGTGACCAAATCATCTAAGGCGACTCTCTCTAATCTTATTTTCCACTGGAGCTACTCCAACCATTTCACGTATATGCTCATTTCGTATCCTGTCTCTAAGGGTAAAGCCACTCATCCACCTGAGCATCCTCATCTCAGAAACACTTAACTTAGTATTATGCTTCTCCTTTAATGGCCAACATTCTGCACCATAAAGCATTGCAGGTCTCACCACCATCTTATACAATTTTCCCTTAAGCTTGAGGGGGACTTTTCTATCACACAACAAGCCCGATGCATTCCTCCACTTCAACCATCCAACTTGAATTCTACTGATAATATCCCCATCTATTTCACCATCACTCTGAACAATAGATCCAAGATATCTAAAACGTGTACTCTTATTAATGGCTTGATCGCCCAAAGTCATAATCCCCCCACTAGGTCTATTACCACTAAAATTACACTCCATATATTTAGTTTTAGATCTACTCAAGCGGAAACCTTTAGACTCTAAGGTTGACCTCCATAATTTGAGTTTACCTTCAACTCCCTATCTAGTCTTATCAATAAGAAGAATATCATCAGCAAAAAGCATACACCAAGGTACATCCTCTTGCAAATGTCTAGTGAGAACATCCATGACTAAAGCAAAAAGATACGAGCTTAAGGCTGAATCCTTGATGTAATCCAACCGAAATAGGAAAATACTTGGTCAAACCACCTTGTGTTTGGACACAAGTAATAGCTCGTGTTTACATATCTTAAATGATTTAAATATAAACATTATTAACTCTTTTCTTTTCAAGAACTCTCCATAGCACTTCTCTTGGAACTTTATCATATGATTTCTCTAAATCAATAAATATCATATGTAGATCCTCCTTATTCTCTCTATATTTCTCCATCAAACCTCTCAATAAATGTATGGCTCCCATAGTAGAACTACCCAGCATGAATCCAAATTGATTTTAAGAAATATTAGTATCACACCGCAACCTATACTCCATAACTCACTCCCATAGTTTTAAAGTATGAGACATAAGCTTAATTCTTCTATAGTTCGCACAATCTTCTGCATCACCTTTATTCTTAAAAATAGGAATCAACACACTCATTCTCCACTCATCTGGCATATTTTTAGTCTTCAAAACAATATTAAAAAGTATAGTAAGCCAATAAATTCCTTTATATCCTAAGCGTTTCCACACCTCTATTGGAATATCATCAGGTCCAACAGCTTTTCCACACTTCATTTTCTTTAAAGCCTCTCTAACTTCGGTTTTACTAATACGCCGATAAAAACAGATATCTTTATTTTCATTTAGAGTGCTAAGGCCACTAAAGTCAATCGCATTTTCACAATCTTCATTAAAAAGTTTAGCAAAATATCTCATCCAACTTTATTGAATATCATCTTCTAAGAAAAGTATTTTTTGATCTTCATCCTTAATACACTTCACTTGAACTATATCATTACTACTCCTATCTCTTTGTTTTGCTAACCTATACATATATCTTTCTCCCTCCTTAGTATCTAATCTATTATATAAATCATTAAATGCTAAGATCTTTACATCGTATATTGCTTTCTTAGATTCCTTACGTGCCTCTTTATATTTTTCTCAATTATCAGAATTTTTACATCTAAACCAATTTTTATAACAAATCTTCTTATTTTTTATCTTTTCTTGCACATTTGGATTCCACCACCAACTATTTTTACTATTAGGAGTTTTTCTTTTTGATACTCCAAGCACATCTTTAGCAATATTCTTAATATCACTAGTCACGTTTTCGCACATAACATTAGCATTCTCATGCATAGACAAAATCTTAAGATCTAAAATCATACTCTCAAAAATATTTTTGTTAATATACTTTAAATGCTCCTATCTAATCCTAGAAAATCGCTTTATTTTATTTTTTATTTTCTGCCCCTTCATCTTAAAGTCCAGAATTAATAAGCGATGTTGGGTTCATAAAACTTTCACTCGGAATAACTTTATAATCTTTGCAATCTAAACGATCTACTTTTCTTATAAGAAAATTATCAATCTGCATTTTACTATATCCATTCTTATAAGTGATGAGATGCTCATCTCTTTTCTTAAATAAAGTATTAGCAATTAAAAAATCATAGGCTAAAGAAAAATCTAATATGGTCTTACCACCTTCATTCGTGATTTCAAACTCATAGCCACCATGAATGCTTTTAAAATCATCTACCTCTATACTAACATGTCCATTTAAATCTCCTCCAATAAAAACTCTTTTTTCAAGAAGTATCTTTTGTATTAATTCTTTTATGTCATTCCAAAATTTTAATTTTGAACACATATCCAAACCTACTTGAGGAGCATAAGCTCTTATAATATTAATAATCTTAGCATCAACAACAATATTTAAGGCTATAATTCTATCTCCAAATCTGTTAATTTTTATAACATTATCCTTCAAACTCTTATCTAAAATCACACCTACACCATTTCTAGTACGACTCCTACATAAATACCATAGTTTAAATCCTAAACTTTCAATCTTCTTAGCCTTTTCTCTAATCTATTTAGTTTCCTGAATGCACAAAATATTTATCTTCCTATGAATCAGAATATATATTAATTCCATTAATTTTCTTGTAAAGGAACTTATATTCCAAGATCCTATCCTAATTTTAATTTCATGGACTAACTTCTTTTGCCCACATCTGTCGTTAAAGTGGGAACCCTTGCCTATTTAATATTGCACCCGGGCGCCGGTGCAGCGGTCCTTGCACACTCGTCGCTGTATTTAGGCCATACAGCGCGTCGCTTCTGGGGAACGCTCTAGCATTAACACAATATATTAAATGATTCATGTCATGATTATTCGGCAAATTTTATGCTGACTGTCGACTACCAAACGCAATCCTCTACTTTTCTCATCCAGAACTTGGAACCTGGCAACGACAGTGTTCACTAGCCCCAAGAGACCTACATGAAAAAAATTTATGGACACAAACCTTCTTCTATTTATAGTGCCCTGACAGCAAAAAAGATAAAGAGAAAAATTGATGGTAATAAGAGGACAAGGTTTCTACTTTAGTTCAAAAAATTTCTCCTAGATTTCTTGTGCTATTCTTCTATCCTCTCTTTTCTGAGCTTTTGTCTTTCTCTAGTAAGAAGGTGATGGACTGGCGGCTGAACCGATGGGCCCCACTAGGGTGGGCGGCGGGCAAGAAGAGAGAGCGTAAATTTTTTAGGAAAGTTTTAATTACTAATAGGAGGGAGTTAATTAGGGAAAGAAATCTAATTTGAATTCAAATTTGAGAGAGAATTATTTAGGGAAAGGGGGTTGATTTGGAAGGGAATTAAGAGAGCCTATTTAAGGCTAACTATGGTGTCATTTTAGATTGCTTGATTTTGCTGGAATTAGTGGGCTTTACCCAATGGCTGGGGATTTAGGTGAGCCAGATCTTCCTCTCCAATTGAGGATCCAAACCGTATCTTGTGTTTTTCTTCTTAGTTCTTTCAATAAAAAAGAGTTTTCATGT
The DNA here is from genome assembly GCA_019925795.1 of Dendrobium chrysotoxum. NCBI lineage: Eukaryota > Viridiplantae > Streptophyta > Magnoliopsida > Asparagales > Orchidaceae > Dendrobium > Dendrobium chrysotoxum. The sequence goes on from CM034313.1 coordinate 60,574,966, forward strand.
GTTCTTCCTAAATTTCTTGTGCCCTTCTATGATTTTGCTAAAATTGCATCCACTTTCTATCAGAAGGTTACCTTAAGCCTTCTTACAAGCCCAAGAAAGAGCCCATCATCACATCCAGAGGGTAGAATTTCATGTATAATAGTATACTACTTAGATTGAAGAGCGTTTTAATATCTGAATCATGTAAGTTCCTGAAAATGGACAAAAAAATTTTGTCTAATGCGCACCTTAAACCTTATTACCTGTGGTGTAAAATAAAATTTGACTAACATTGACTTGAACTAGTTTAAATTTTGTTGAAAGGGTGAATTAAATGTTTATAGACCTAGTGAGGGGATTGTGACTTTGGCCGATCAAGTCATTAATAAGAGTACACGTTTTAGATATCTTGGATCTATTGTTCAGAGTGATGGTGAAATAGATGGGGATATTATCAGCAGAATCCAAGTTGGATGGTTGAAGTGGAGGAATGCATCGGGCTTATTGTGTGATAGAAAAGTACCCCTCAAACTTGAGGGAAAATTCTATAAGATTGTGGTGAGACCTGCAATGCTTTATGGTGCCGAATGTTGGCCATTAAAAGAGAAGCATAATTCTAAGTTAAGTGTTGCAGAGATGAGGATGCTCAGGTGGATGAGTGGCTTTACCCTTAGAGATAGGATACGAAATGAGCATATTCGTGAAAAGGTTGGAGTAGCTCCAGTGGAAGATAAGATTAGAGAGTGTCGCCTTAGATGGTTTGGGCACATAAAACGGCGGCCTCCCGATGACCCGATTAGGAAAGTAGAGGTCTTAGATTTGACTTATGTTAAGAAAGGTAGAGGTAGACCTAAAAAGACTTGGTTAGAAAATATTAAAAATGATCTTTCTTTATTAGATTTAAACGAGAATTTGACTTTTAACAGGACACAATGGAGAAAAAGGATTCATGTAGCCGACCCCACGTAGTGGGATAAAGGCTTGATGTTGTTGTTGTTGTGGTGAATTAAATGTTTATCTATCACTATTCCATGTTAAGCTTTATCTTTTGTTTCACAGGCTTTATAAGAACTTGTACTGAAATTCAGTGAGATGTAATATCAATATAGAGCCCTCTCTTTAGTTTAGTTGAATGAAGCAACTGTGATCTTCATGCTCTTAGATCATATACTGTTTCAGGGTGTTGAAAATGTTGATCTGCCGGATGACCACACCGATATTGAAATAACAGAGAAAGGTACTCATGCTGAATCTCCATCACCATCCTCTAACATGCAGCCATCATCTACTGCTGTACCTTCAGCAGCAATAACCGAGAATGCTTCAACTCCAGCTTCATTACGCATGGTATCCCTTTCTTTCTATGTGGTTTAATTGAAGTTTAACTTTTTTATTTTAGGAGCAGTTGATGTTCCTATGTTTTTTTGCTCTTTATTGACGTACATTTGTGCTACGTGGATTTGCATTTTCATTCCCCAAAATTTTCATCAAATGCTTCACGTTAATAAAAAGTTTAAAATTATCTTGAAATGTATTAGTCTTTTGAATTATACTTAGTTTCACGCTAGTTCCAATCATTTATGCTTTCTTATTGTATATGATTTAGTAATACCAATGCAACTTTACTATTGGATTCTTGATGTCTAGTGACTGCATTATGTACTGACATTGTTTAAGGTATATGTTTCTAAATCTCCCAAAATACAAACCAGGTGACTATTAAGTTTCAAGATTGTTCAGATGTAGGTTGCCAACATTCAAAATTACTACTAAAGAATGAATTAGATGGTGTTGTGCTACGCCCATCAGTTTCTCTCTTTTGCTGTCTCAACTTCAAATTTAGAGTAGAATCATTAGCTTGGATCTTTTAAAAGCACTTTCTAATCATTATTTTGGAATTATCACTTATTGACCATTCATTTTTTTATATGCTTGATTCCAGACAAAATCATCATATGAAGGAATGAATTTAATTCTGAGTATGTAGTTTTAATAGTTAGAGGAGATTTTTTTGAGTATTATTCAATTTAAATTCCCAGAATATATGATAATGGTCAAAATAAATGCCCCACTATTCAAATATATAGAACACTCTTATTAAACATAGTTTCACTCTAACCTGAGAATTCACAAAATAGTTTCAAGCTTGTGTGGAAGAAAAAAACTATTAAAACTACCTATATGAATGCCCCACTATTCCAGCTTGTGTGTGGAAGAAAAAAAAGAAAAAAAGAAAAAGAAAAAAAAAATATATATATATATATATCACTCTCTCTCTCTCTCTATATATATATAGAGTTATACATATATATAGAATAATCTTTTTCCTTGAGATTGCTTGCTATACCTGAGGATTCACAAAACTGCCTCACAATGTTTATGTTTGGAGTTTGTATGTGCTACTTAACAACTTCAATGCTGAATGAAATATCAATTTTAGTAAATCAAATAAATTAATTTTTTTTGCTAGCCTTTGATATTGAGATAAATCATTAAGGAATCCCTTAAATAAGAAGATTAATATAATATTTTCTTGTGAGAGTGATACACTATTTTTGCTGTAAGCAAATTCAACTCCAAAACAGTTATTTGGCTTGTCGTAGTTTTTTGGGGCAAAACACTTTTGCAAATGATGTTTACCTTAAAGATACCTATATGATCACTTTCAACGAGTATGATATCATTAACATAAGTAACTAGGATATGATGGAGCCTGAACGTGTTTGTTGAGCAGAGATAAAATGATTTGTGGTGCTATTATGGAGGCAAATATTGACATGGATTTTGTAGAACTTTCCCACATGAACATTTTTAAAGCTCATAGATAGCCTTCTTAAGCAGACATATGCAATTCTCCCCCATAAAACAAACCTAAGAGGCTATGCCACATAAACTACCTCATTTAGATTGTCATAAAGGAAGTCATTATTCACATCCATTTGCAGCATATTATGCACAAACAACAAAAAATTTCCTTTGTGTATACGTCTGATATGTTTCGAGCATAGACATGCTACCAACATATATCTGACATGCTTAAAAAATTTTCAGTTATTTCATGCCCAAACTAGGGCTAGACAACATGACCGAATACAGGGGGCAACGCACCTGAGACATAATGGACACATTTTAATGCTATTTTAGATTAAGTAGTCTTGTCATTCCCCATTGACCTCTATCAATCAAAAACAAGATATGGTAGAGTCGTCAATCCAATCAAACACATTTTTTTCAACACTCATCCTGACTCTAATTAAGCAGGACCGACCGGGTTAAAAACCTGGTTGTTTAGATTGTCAAAAAACACAATAGTCTTTTCATAATTATCAAGTAAAACCATCAAAATCATTAGCTAAGAAAAGTAGAAAACATCACTGTACTCAAATTACAGTAAATTCTCTCACTTCAAAATCTAAATTAAATAACATTGAAGTACTTTTTTACCTTAAAATGATCGCACGTAAAATGCTAAGGCCCACCACCCTCAATCAAGATAAATTCGTTGAACAAAATTACAGATAAAAATTCAAATTTTCTTCTCAAAACCATGCTCGTAGCACATAATTTCCCCTATCAATCAAATTGTTCATGGCTATTTTCTCTACTGATGTGTTTATGGAGATGGGTTGAAGTTAATGTAGTGATTGCTGAATGCATATAAGTAATAGTTATGTATAAACTTAATATACTATTACGAATCCATCACAACCATCATAATCTATCATCCATTGCATATTTCATTTATTGAAAAGGCAATATGGTGAACAGTACAATTGCTGTGTGAATAGTATAATAATTCTACAAACAATAATATTTAATTAGACTTAGGTAACGTAATTTAAATAGCAAATTAATATACGCACACACATCCAATTGATCAGAAAAAATACAAAATTTATAAAAATATTTTTAATCATTTTCCTGGGGGTTTGTTTGATCTTACCTTTGTACCCTTTCATATATTTTTGAGTTTTATAGATCTAGTTCGCGTAGTGGTCGTCTTGCTCATTCCTATTGGTGTAGCATGTTTCTTAGAAGTATGTGATATTACACTTTATTGTGTGATGCTTTCAATATAACATATTAGTATCCGATGCATTAATTATGCATTTTATAAATTAAGATAATATGCCCATGACACGTGCCCCTTTTTCCGATTATTCTGTGTTATTGTATCCGTGTCTTGTCATGTCTTTTTCTCATGTCCCTGTTCATATATCTGGTAGAATAGTTCGGACTTGATTGATAGCTACAAATAAGAGCATTCAGATGAAGATATGTTTGGAATTAGGGAGGCGTCTAAATGATATATCTTATAGACTTATGTAAATCCTTTTGTAGCCAATTGAGCTTTGTAATGATTAATTGAACCATCATGATGAAATTTGGCAGTGAACACCCAATGTGAGGTAGCTAGTTTAAACCCGAAAGGGTGGTTAACATCCATAGCTTGATTCTATAAGGCTTATATAGTTCTTCATGATATGTCCTGAGAACAGAGACACATAGTAGAGAGAATGTAATGGGCATAAGAAAGAAAATAAATGACCAAATGATATATAAGAATAAATGACATGAGTAGTACAATGTCTTTACCTTTCCATAGAAATATTGGTAATTGTAGATTAGAAAGCTCATCAACAAGTAGATTCTTAATTGAATTTGGTTTTGTGGGCGTAGATTTTGTTGTGGTGCGAGGTTGAGGGGGTCTAGAGTAGACCTCTGATGGTTATAGGTGATATAGGAGCTTATGGAGGAAGAGGAACATGTGGTAAAGACATCCTATGAAATGAGCTGTCATTTTGGAAGATGCACATAAATTTAAAAATGTACGTAGAGGCAGTTACACAGTAGATCTAGAGGAATAAACCACACAAGATGTTGAGCTATATGATTAAGATTGTTGAAGCAGTTGATCATTCTTATTTAGAGAGGCTTTTGGATACAGAGGACTAACCAATAGGATTGGAAAGCTTTTGGCTGGTTATGCAAGTATGCTAAGCAGATATATTTGAATTTCTCCTAGCAACGTTTAGGAGGATGATTACTGTGACTGTAATGAGAATATGCTGAAAAGGTATTATAGTCACGATGTATATGAGTAAGGCTACGACCGTGTCCATCTCTAGTTTGAACTCCATGTTCGCTACTCCCACCACCTCCATTCGAACCAATGCCCAATACTAACTGGTCAGGATTAAGGGGTTGGAAGTACAAAGCTCTGTGATACAATGAACCCGTGAGAGAGCAGTCACAATGCTAGGGGTAGTGTAGTCTGCTATCAATTGAGACTGCACACATTATAGAGAAGAATGTGGGGCTAAGATAAATACAGTGATGTCGGAATTCTTCATTCTACTTTTACCATATAGTTGGATTTGTAGTGAAGGTGGTATTGAAGTAATTCATTCCATTTCTCTCTCAGTATATTAGAATAATCTTGAATTTGCATATCATTTTGCTAAAGGAAAAAAAAAAAAAAACTTAAGATAACTTTATTGTTAGTATGTGGAGCGAAGCAAATCCCATATCTTTTTGAGAGAATTTTCATATATGACAATGGAGGCAATATAAGTTTAATAAAATTGAGTAGCTAAGTAAGAAGTAAGAACATTACAGTCATATGCTTCCACATGGAAAACTTGACAACGTCAATATTGCCAGAGGAGAGACATCAATATTATGATGCTTATTGTCAGAATCAACAATGAAGTAAAAAGCCCTCAACCCCATAATTGGTACCCATTGAGTTTTATGGTAGAATGGATGGTGTGGGGTTCTAACTGATTGAGGTATGTGTGACAAGCCAGGGCATCATATTGAAGAAAGGAGAACCTCTCGAGGTAACTCAGATCATACACACTGTGACTCGAGAAGTGGTCATGGCCCTTCAGTTGTAGTTGAGTGGCACTGAGGGAAACTTTGTGAGTGGGCAAATAGGGAATGAGTGCATGAGCAGGTGCTGCAAATGAGAACAAGAGGTTTAACACACAAGCAAGTGGGCACAATGAGTGGCAAGCTCGCCATGGGTGGGGTAAGTAGCAACACGTAGGGAGCAAGGGTGAGTGAACATGAAAGAGTTTGCAGGGGAAGGGGTTTGCCGTGGATAAGGAGATTGGGGATGTGAACTGGGTTGGGTAGGTGAGGCCATTGGCTAGGGAAAGGCCAATCCTCGATTTGGTACTGTGTTAGTCTTAGAGGTAGAAAAACTTGTGTATAATTCAATAGAGATCCAACTATTTATAATAGGGGGATGATAGCACTGATCTAGGGAATGCTTAATATAAGATGCGCCACTCTCCAAATATATAAAACCTTTCTATTTAACTTTTTTTCATTCCAATAGTTTATATTAAGATATATGGTCTTGATTATTATCTGAAATTTTCGCTGGACAAAATCCAGTGGGAAGGAAAGACTATAAATTTCTACTTAATTGGGTAAGGAGTTCAAGATTGTAAGTTGGGTTATCCTATAGGGGAAATCTTGCATGTTATTCAATAGAGGTTCCCTTCATTTATAATAAGGGAATATGTACATTAATCTATGATTAACCTAAGATAACATGCACCACTTCAAATATAGAGAACCTTCCAATTTAACATTGTTTCATGCTACTAGTTTAGATTAAGATAGTTGGTTTTGATTATCATTTTGGTATTTTCATCTACAAAATTCAGCAGGAAGGAAAGGCTGTCAATTCTCCACTTAGTTGGAGCTTCTGTTTCTCTCTCTCTCTCTCTTTTTATATATATATATATATACACTTATTTCTTAAAGTCCTTTCAACATATTCTGTCTGAGTGAGGTGACATGATTTTAAAGTTCCAAGCTTGTAATTCATAGCAACATAACCTATGTTAGAACTTAGAAGTAGGTATCAACTAGAATTGATGACTGCTTGTGGATCTACCTATATGTAATGAGATTTTGCTGATATAGAACATGGCTAGGCTGGAATTATGTAAGATTTTTCTTTGCTTTTTCATTTTTCACTTTTATTGTATAAACTTGGCTTAATGGATTTAAATGTTAGATAGATTTTTAATGTTTTGATTCAGATCATGTTTGAATGAGGCTTTTCCACTATTTATGCAAGTTGTTTTTGAAACATTTGAAATTCACATGCTATATATATGGAAAATGACTTCCAAACATGAATTTTCAGCTTCGTGTATACTTGAGAACACATGCACTTGACCAAATGGTGCAAGCAGCTAGTTCAAATGCTGGACCTAGAACCATCAAAAGGGTTGAGCAAACATTGTCAGATCTTGGGGTTTGTTTCTCTAAACCTTTGCTAAGGCTTCTACTAATTAACCCCTTAACCTTTTTTCTATATAAAATTACATGTTCCTCGTGGCTGTGTCAGGTTTTTGTTTTTTATTCGATTTATTTTAGAATTCATATATTCGTACGTAATGTGGTGGATTATTAATATATATTGCATTTTGCATTATTTATTTTTCATGCTTTTATTCTTTTTCCCTATTTCTCTTTTATCAGGTACACATAAAACCAAAAGTTCCAACTAAAGCAGTTTGTGCAGAGCATCTTGAATTACGTAAAGAAATACTTACACTATTCAACCTACAGAAGCAGGTTCCTACTTTAAAGCATTTTTTTATTATTTCATGCATCCTTCATTTTTTTTTTGATATAGGAGCATTTCCTTGCCATATCTCGGTCTTGTAAAAAGAATTGCTATGCCTTCAATCAAATCTTCTTGTTTATGGCTAGCTCTATGATAGGAAATACTTGAGTTCGCAAGTAACCCGAAGGGAATACTTGAGTTCGCAAGCAAACCTAGTCCAAATCGGAGTTCCAACAGCAACACTAGGGCTGTCTACAGCAGGAAAACAGCCAAAACAGTAGGAAAAACAGTAGAAATATGAGAGAAAACTTGTAGGAAAATCAAGCAAACGTGGTATTCCACTAGACGATGGATAAAAACAACAAACGATACAATAATCTTCAATTCGAGAGGAAGATTAACTCTCCAAAATCTCTAGACAAAGTTGTCTAGAGCCCAAGCCTCCAAAGAACCCTAATTCTCCACAAAACAAAACATAACATCCCCCTAATCCTCTCCCCCCTTCTAATACAAAAGCTTTCCTAATTAATTTCCCTCCCAAAGCCCTAGCCGCCCCCTCCTTTGAATTTTGAATTTACTTAAGTGGGTGGGACCCCACTTGTTTGGGCGGAACAAGGAGAGGAGGCGGAACCAGTCCGCCTCCTGTAGGTAAACCGGACCGGCCCCCTTTGGGCCGGTGGAGCTTGGGCCGGTTCATTGGGAACCGGCGTAACAATACCGCCCTCCCAAAGAATCACCTTGTCCTCAAGGTGGAAGTCTGGAAACTGATGTTTCGCCCTCTCGTATGGCTCCCACGTGGCCTCATAGTCCGGAAGATTTTTCCACTTGATCAACACTTCCTTCGTCCCCTCCTCTCTATGGCGAACCCCCATCAGTTCTAAGGGTTCCAGAACCACCTCCAAATCCTCAGTAAGTGTCGGCGGTAACTCAGGGTTGGCCCAGTACTCCCCAATGGCCTTTCTCAACTGTGATACATGAAAAACTGGATGTATAGTCGCTGTGGGTGGTAGTTTCAACCGATATGCTACTGCTCCGATCTTCTCCAGCACTTCGTAAGGTCCAAAGTACCTTGGGGCCAGCTTCTCATTCCTCCTGTTAGCGACTGTCTTCTGTCGATAGGGTCGGAGCTTCAAGAACACCCTCTCCCCCACTTTAAACTGGATGTCCTTCCTATGCCCATCAGCCTGTTTCTTCATAATTTGCTGAGCTCTCAGTAGATGCCTCTTCAACTCTTCTAGCACCCTATCTCTCTCCTCTAAATACTCCTCAACTGAAGAAACTGGGGTACTGCCACTCCCAAAGTGCACCAGGTGAGGGGGATCCCGTCCATACAATACCTTGAATGGGGTCATCTGTGAAGCAGAATGAAATGATGTGTTGTACCAATACTCTGCCCATGATAACCACTTGGCCCATAGCTTAGGTGTCTCTGACACAAAGCACCTCAGGTAAGTCTCCAGACTCCTGTTGACTACTTCCGTTTGGCCATCTGTCTGTGGATGATAAGCTGTGCTCCTCTTCAGAACTGTTCCTTGTAACCTGAACAACTCCCTCCAAAAATGGCTGAGGAACACCTTGTCTCTATCTGATACTATCGCTTCTGGCACTCCATGCAGCCTGACCACTTCTCTGATGAAAACTGAAGCCACTGTCACCGCTGTGTAAGGGTGTCGGAGGGGGATGAAATGAGCATACTTGCTCAATCTGTCCACCACCACTAAAATCACCGTGAACCCTTCTGAACGGGGCAGCCCATCTATGAAGTCCATGGATATCTCCTCCCATACCCGTCCCGGTAGAGCCAACGGCTGTAGTAGTCCTCCCGGCGACATAGCCATGTATTTGTTTCTTTGACAGATATCACATCTGGCTACCATCTCTTCTACATCTTTACGCATCCCCTTCCAATACAGCTCCGCAGCTAGCCTTCTGTATGTCTTCTGCACGCCTGAATGGCCCCCCACCGAGCTTCCATGAAACTCCTGGAGCAAATTTGGGATGTGGATCGAGGTCCGGGGCATCACAAACCTCCCCTGATACAGCAGTTTGTTTCCCTCCAATGAGTACCCTGGGTGGCTACCCTCTTCCTTCAGCAATCCTGTCCTGATCTTCCCCAGTGCCTCATCCCTAGCACTTTCTTCTCTGATGGCCTCCCAATCAAGCATCAAAGGGACAGATAGCGTCACTGTCTGCAGCTCCCCCATACACCTGGACAAGGCATCAGCTGCCTTATTCTCCACCCCTGGTCTATACTGAATCTCAAAATCATACCCTAGCAACTTGGACAGCCACCTCTGATGCTCCTCCGTAACCATTCGCTGCTCCAGTAGGTATTTCAAACTCCGCTGATCTGTCCTGACGATGAAATGTCTCCCGAGTAGGTAAGGTCGCCACTTCTGGATGGCCAGAACGATGGCCATTAATTCTCTCTCATAGACTGACTTCAACCTGGCTCGAGCAGTCAACACCTGGCTGAAATAGGCAATGGGCCTACGACTCTGCATAAGTACGGCCCCCAATCCGTATCCGGACGCATCCGTCTCCACTATGAAAGTCTGGGTGAAATCTGGCAAGGCTAGAACCGGCACCGTAGTCATAGCTTTCTTCAAACTCTCAAATGCTGCGGTGGCTGCCTCCCCCCATAAGAATCCATCCTTCTTTAGCTGCTCCGTGAGTGGCCATGCTATGGTGCTGTATCCCTTGACAAACCTCCTGTAGTAACCTGTCAGTCCTAGAAATCCCCTCAACTCCTTTAGATTTCTTGGCACTGGCCACTTTAACATGGCCTCAATTTTAGACTGATCTGCTGCGACTCCTTCCTTCGATACCACGTGGCCCAAATACTCTACACTGGCCTGTGCAAAGCAGCACTTCTTCAAGTTGGCCCTCAACTGGTGCGCCTGCAGCACTTCTAATACCTTTTTTAGATGCTCCCAATGTTCTTCCTCTGTCCTGCTGTAGACAAGAATGTCGTCGAAGAATACCAGTACAAATCGTCGTAGATAAGGTTTGAAAACCTTATTCATCAGTGCCTGAAAGGTGGCTGGAGCATTGATGAGGCCAAAGGGCATCACCAGGAACTCATAGTGTCCCTCATGAGTTCGAAAGGCAGTTTTAGGCACATCCTCCTTCTTCATCCGGATTTGATGGTATCCTGATTTTAAGTCTATCTTGCTGAAGATCACTGTCCCACTCAATTCATCCAACAGCTCATCAATCACAGGAATAGGAAACTTATCCGGTACAGTTTCCTTGTTGAGTGCTCTATAGTCCACACAGAAACGCCAACTGCCATCTTTTTTCTTCACCAATACTACCGGACTAGAGAAAGGACTGACGCTCGGTCTGATGATGCTGGCCTCCAACATCTCTCTGATCAGCTTTTCGATCTCATCTTTCTGAAACTGGGGGTAGCGATAAGGTCGTACGCTGATGGGTGAAACTCCCTCCCTCAGAATGATGGCGTGCTCCTGCTCCCTCTGCGGTGGCAATCCCTGAGGCGACTGAAATACCTCATGGAACTGCTGAATCAAAGGCTGTACGGAGAGAGGTATGTCCCCTCCTTCTTCCAATCTAGCTCCCTCCAAACTGTGTAGCTCCACCAAGTATCCTCCACCTGCCGACTGTATGTCCCTCACCATAGTTTTAAGAGAAACCATGGATTTGGATAGCCCCGCATCTCCCTTAATCACCACCTTTTTCCCATCAACCGTCAACTCCATCGTGAGTGCCCCCCAATTCACTTTGGTGTCTCCCAAAGTCTGTAACCACTTCATCCCAAGTATGATATCTGTACTCCCAAGTTCCAGTGGAAGAAAATCTTCCCTCACCTGGATCCCCTGAATGGTCAGTAGCACTCCTCTGCAAATCCCCTGGCCTTTCTCCACCTTCCCCGTACCCATCATCACCCCGTAACTACCGGTATCCACCAATCTCACGCCCAATTTGTCAACGACCTGAGTGGAAATAAAATTGTGGGTGGCCCCACTATCAATCAACACCACTACTGCTCTGTCCTCTATCTCCCCTTTCACCTTCATGGTATGATTCGTAGTGAATCCGACCACTGAGTTCAGGGAAACCTCAGCCAGGTCCAAATGCAGCTTCTCTTCATCCTCATCCACTATCCCGCTCTCTCCTCCCTCTTCAGTTTCCTCGTCATCACAGACGGTGAGAACCTGAAGAGTTCGGTCCTTACACCTATGCCCTGGCATGTACTTCTCATCACATCGAAAACACAACCCCTTGGCCCTCTTCTCCTGTACCTCTTTTTCAGTCAGTTTCTTAAAATTTCCCCCAGGCCCTCCTCCTCCAGACTTCTCCCTCGGTACATCTCGTGAACCCCCCGGTGCGGCTCCTTTGGGAGCTAGAAAGGTAGTCGTCATCCTGTAGGACCCCCCGGAGCTGCTGCCTCGAGCCCCCCTCTCCAGATGCTTTTGGTCCTCGACCAGCTGCGCCAACTCCATGGCCTCCCCCAAGTCGTGTGGTCTCATCACTCTAACAGCTGCTCTGATCTCGGGCTTGAGCCCCTTCATGAAATTCCCCTCGAGCACAGTCTCGGAAAGGCGATCCAGTCTGCTAGCTAGGTACTCAAATCGGTCACGGAACTCTGCCACTGTCCCCTCCTGCGTCAAAGCAAAGAACTGCTCGTAGAAGTCTCCTCCCCGACTGGTTCGGAATCGCTCTAACAAACAGTCTTTGAACTCCCTCCAGCTCCGAATGGGTCGCCTCATGTCCCGCCACTGGTACCACGCCAATGCCTTCCCTTCCAAGCACAGTCCCGCTGCTGTCAGTTTCTCCTCCTCCGTCAATCCGTTGACGGCAAAATATCGCTCCACCTTGTAGATCCAGCCATGGCCATCCTCGCCCTCAAAGATGGGCATCTTCAGTTTCCTCACCTTCGGATCTCCTCCGTATCCCCGGTATCCTCCGTATCCTCCCGCTCCTCGAATAGGGGGAGCTCCCCAAGTGTCCCGATCGTCCCTCCGACGATTGTACCCAAACCCTTCCTCGTATTCCCCTCTTCTCCCTTCAAAATCAGCACCCCTGCGATGTATTTCTTCCCTTCTCCCCACAAAATCAGCACCCCTTCGTTCGTACCCCTGGCTCATCTCCTCCCTAGAGAGCGGTTCTAGAGGCGGCATGTCGTCTTCCCCCTCAAGGATCTCCACCTCCGGATTTTTCCTTCCCCTAGATGGGTTCGGATTTCCTCCTATGCCATGGCCGTCGATGGTCTCTCTTACTTCTGATGTTGCCGGGTTTGTCTTCATCTCCATTAGTTTCTTCAACATCTCCTCAACCACGGTGAACTTTCCTTCCAACCTTTCATTGTTGGATGTGATTTGATTTTGAAAGTCAAAAAATTTTCCTTCCAAATCTGATTTCAGTTGTCCGATTTCGCCTTCCAAGACTTCCACTTTCTTCCCGGCCATTTTTCCTTCACAAATCACAAGGAGTTCTCTTCCGGATGCCCAAAGGTTTGCTGAAATTTCTGGATTTCAGCCGCCGATGGTCCCAAAAACGATGCTCTGATACCAATTTGATAGGAAATACTTGAGTTCGCAAGTAACCCGAAGGGAATACTTGAGTTCGCAAGCAAACCTAGTCCAAATCGGAGTTCCAACAGCAACACTAGGGCTGTCTACAGCAGGAAAACAGCCAAAACAGTAGGAAAAACAGTAGAAATATGAGAGAAAACTTGTAGGAAAATCAAGCAAACGTGGTATTCCACTAGACGATGGATAAAAACAACAAACGATACAATAATCTTCAATTCGAGAGGAAGATTAACTCTCCAAAATCTCTAGACAAAGTTGTCTAGAGCCCAAGCCTCCAAAGAACCCTAATTCTCCACAAAACAAAACATAACATCCCCCTAATCCTCTCCCCCCTTCTAATACAAAAGCTTTCCTAATTAATTTCCCTCCCAAAGCCCTAGCCGCCCCCTCCTTTGAATTTTGAATTTACTTAAGTGGGTGGGACCCCACTTGTTTGGGCGGAACAAGGAGAGGAGGCGGAACCAGTCCGCCTCCTGTAGGTAAACCGGACCGGCCCCCTTTGGGCCGGTGGAGCTTGGGCCGGTTCATTGGGAACCGGCGTAACACTCTATAATCCTTCTATTTTGTATTGATGCCTTTTAGTTAAGCAGGTTTTGATGTACCCGTTTCAATATGCCCCCATCTCCAAGAGTTAGGACTAAATTTATATATATTATGAGAAAACAACAAACAGATAACAACGGAATATAGGTCCTGCATGTAGTTATTTGCATGCTAATGTTAATTTATATATTTATTTAAGTATTGTTGTGATGGTTGGAAGTATTCCATGGGATCCATTGATGAGTTGAGCTGTGTTGCGTTGTGCTATGATTGTGACTGTGATTGGCTCCATATAAGTTTATAAGTCTTATTGTTTCTTGCTTTTATAAGGTTTCCAGTACAAAACAGGGGTTTATATGATATCCAGATATTCTTTCATGCGTGTTTTTTTTTTTGGCACGCAGGGGAGGGGGGAATTTGAGGGAATTTCTTGAAAGATATTATCTTGATTCAACTGCTTGGTGGTATTGGAAGATTTGGATGTCCTTCAAAGGACTTACTGGTGTTGGTCAACTTGCTAAGAGAACCATATAGCCCTCCACTCGAGTGAAGATTTGATATCTTAAACGAATTTTAGCATACAATTCTTCTTCCCCACCCCAACTCTCTGGATGTGCTACGACCTTCTATGCAATTAAGAGGACTCAGTTGTGCTGTTCAACCTGCTTAGAGAAACCCCAATTCATATTAATTTTTCTCTTTGCCTGTCATTTGCGTTCTCACCTCCCCGTTCCCCCACCTTTGTTCATATTCTCTTCCCGCCACTTTGCGTATGGAAGAACTATGCTTTAGGCATTGCCTTACTTTTTGTTGCACACTTAGGCCTTCTATCTGGCTCAGTGCAATGCCGTGCTACAGATACAATTCCTATTACAATGATGTATGCTTTATTAAAAAATCGCTTGGCATGATTTAAGAATATTTTTTATTAATCAAGGGATGTGCGGGTGCTCTTTTGGCTGTTAAATCAGCTTGGAAGTAATTTTGCACCTGCATGATTTGCATATTATTCTCCTTCAAATGTATCATAGCGCTGGGGAGCATTTTATTGAATTTTGGGGAGGCTATCTTCTGATTGGATATTATTCTGCATTCGTTTGATCCCCTAAGGAATGTTGTCACGGTAACATTGCTTGCCTCGTCAAAAGAACATGTAATTGAAGAATGTATAGGTTTGAATATCATAATCTTCCTTTTCCGAATAAGTTTATCTGCTAATCTTGTTAAGATGTCTTGCTCTTTTTCTGGCATTCTGCTTAGTTTAATGAGTACTTAAAAGGATCACGTGCAAAATATAGGATGTATGCCGTTTGTGATTAGAGCAAAGTAATCTATTATTGATCAATATAATTCCAATTGACAAATCAGATATATTCCAATGTTATCACTTGGAGAATGTATTGAAGTTCCTTTAGTTTTGGTATGAATATGCAGCCCAAACATATGGTCTAATTTTTGAAATGATAAAGGAATCAAAATATCATTTATCTCTTGGTTATTGATTTGTTAATGGTAGTTCTTCCGTAATTTTAATGTTACAACATGAAAATTATGATGTTGATGTTGCCTTTGTCGAGCTGGTTCTTCAGTTTCAAGCCTAGCATTTTTTGGGTTATATTACAGCTACAGAATAAAGAGGCTGAAGCTTCTGCAACTCGTGACACTTCTTTCACTGAGGCCCCCGGCACTCCTAAGGTAATGCTTGTTCTGCATAATATTATAGTGAACCCACAAATGGGGAAAGTTGGATGGTGTTGAAGTAATTATCCATGCCATGCCAGCTTTAATCCTTGAGAGTCTTGAACCTTGTTCATATCACTACTCTGTTTCTGAAATTCCTTATGTCTGCTTTTGTGGTTACCCTCATTTGCCTGAAAAGAGTCTTATTGTTAACTGGTGAAACGTTAATACAAAGTGGGGGAGAATCTTATGCTTGTTCATCAAGCTTTTGGTTGAATGGTGCAACTTTATACTCTTAATCAAATTTTTATGCAATTCTGATTTATGTAACTTATATACACCCGCGTTGTGTTAGCGTTCATATCGGGGAGATGCAGATCGGCCATTTGTATCTGAAGCAGTTGGGTTTGGAGGTAATAAGTTTTCATGTATTCATAAAAGTGTAACAGGTAGACCACTTTTTGCTAAATGCTTTCATGGTGTATTTCAGGAGAAAGAATGGGCAAAAGGGACCAGAAACGCAAGGTACTGCTGCCTGGTCCTATCTCGACTTTCAAGGTAGCAGAATTATTTATATTTCCATATGTACTTTCTTCAGGCTCCTGGAAGATTTGTGGATGCGCCACCATCACCACCCCAGTCTAAAAGACCAAGAAAGTTGAAGGCTTCTGATGGCTGATTTCTAAGAGCCTAGAAGACCATAGCTCTTACATTTTCTTTTGTGTACCTGTGCCATAATCTAGGGATCCTTTTTATCATTGATGTACGTAGAAAATCAACTGTACTTTCTTAATCTGTAGTATTTATGTTAGAGCAACCTAAAAGCACCTTCTCTACTTTTGTGACGCCATGTTCAAATATTTTTTTGTGGCCAAGGATTGGAGCTTTTGTGCACATTGCCTTTTAGAAATGCAGTCCATTTCGATTATTTTTTTTTTGCTTTCTAATATAATTTTTTAATATAAAAATTTATTTATATATATAAAAAAAATTGTCACAAACAAAACTTTAGTATCCGATCTTAGTAACCATATAGAAATAAATCTTTACATGAGATGTGAGATGCAACAATGAAAGCCAACAAAGATACCAAAAATTGCATCATAGAAAGAAATATATCTGTAGTTATTGCAGGACTGGGTGCAGCTATTTAAGAATTAAGTTGATAAGAGAGCGTTTTAATCTATTTGGCATTTTGGCTGTACGTAGAAAATAAGGGACAGCTTTAACTAAGCAAGGGCCAATAATTACCTCGACATCCAGGACTAAATAATAACTAAGATTTCGTTTAGAACAGCTTTGTTATGACTTTCTGAAGTCTTTTTAGTATAAAATTTTTTAATTTAATTAAAAAATTATTTTAGAAAGTAATAAGAAATTCATTTCAAATGAAGCCTAAAATTTTGTTTGCGATAACTTTCTTATTATTTTGTAAATTTGTTATAGAGTCATTTTTTAAAACTTTTGTAAAAAGCAACTTTTTAGTATTTTTTTTTGAAGCAGGGGGCAAACAAAAATTATAATTACAGCCTAAAAAATAAAGCATCAATAAAGTTGTCCCAAATGAAGGCTTCGTTTGGGACGGCTTTCTTACTGCTTCTTAAAGCAGCATTTTAGTAAAAAAATTAACAAATTGTACTAAAAATTTATTTTGAAAACAGTAAGAAAGCCGTTCTAAACGAAGCCAAGTCTAAGGTTTTATTTGTAACAACTTTCTTGTTGCTTTCTATTAAAAAGTTTTTAGAAATAACAAAAAAAATTCCAAATGAAACCTAAAACTATCTGAACTAGCTTATTTATCTTTAACACTGCTCCAAATTGCGTCCTTAATATTAGATATAGTGAGAAGCCAATAATGAGAAAATTATAGTAATCATCAACCTAATTATGAATTTCTGACATAATTATCAAGCATAAACCAGAATGAAATATTATATGAAATATCAACCTAAATCATAAATTCTACTTAATATCTGCCTCTCTTTTTTCTTTTTGAAGTGAAAAAGAAGCCAATATTTTTGAATATTCTATTTTAAAACTATAAAATTAAGAATACTTCAATAAAAAAATTTAATTTTTTACTAAAAAATTGCTTTAAGAAGTAATAAGAAAACCATTCCAAACAAAGCCTAAAAATCCTAAAACAGTATTGTGTTTAGGTCAAATCAACCCCACTGCTATATACCTTGCCAGTTTCTATTGATGATAAACATACAATATGATCAGCTCGAGGGAATTACCCAATGAAGCAAGAAGAAATTATGCAACTGAAGCAAAGGATGGGTGGGAAGAAATATATGGTTAAGAATTAATTTACAAGCTTGAAGTGCTCCTCTGTGAACTAATAAATGATGGCAAAGGAAACACCACCCACCCATTCAGATCTTTATCTTTAACAAGTTCAAGCATCTAATAGGATCCATTCATGAAAAGGGAAGACTTAAAACACTGAAATATGTAAGCACTTAAAAAACTTCCACTTTTCTAGTCATAATATCATTGCCATACAATAATTTTAATACCTTCGGCACTTTAACTAATGGAAGACAAGAAAGTATTGGTAAATACACTAATGGAATCCCAATGGCAGGTAGCAATGTAACATCACCTCTAATGTTCCTTCAAAGCTTTAGCACTGCTGAAAAACCTACAGCATGAATCAATAGAAATATATAAGAACCTGTAGATAATTTTTTTTTCTTCTGCTTTTTAAGATCCAACTGCAGGCTGTGCAACTCCTTTGGCCTTCGCTGCAGCTGAGGCAGCGGCAGCAGCTGCAGTAGCTGCCGCAGATGCGGCAGCTGATGGTTGCGAAGGTACTGCTGGTGTTGATGGCTGTTGAACTGTAGCCATCTGTGGTTTCTGTTGCTGGGAGCTGACCTGGGCAAGCAAGTTCTTAATCTGTGCTCCGGTTAGAGTTTCATGCTGTAAGAGGGCATTGGCAAGGGCATGCAACTCTTTGTTATGAATAGATAGTATAGTTTTTGCATTGTTATATGCCCTCTCCAGAAACTGCTTCACCTCCTTCTCAATTAGAAGCCTTGTCTCGGTGCTCATGCTTTTCCCATTATCATCATAGTTGTGGGCGACAACTCCCACCTCCTTGCTCATCCCATACTTCGTGACCATGGCTCTTGCTAAAGAGGTCGCTTGTTGCAAATCAGAGGAAGCGCCAGATGTCACTTCGCCCTCTCCAAAGATGAGTTCTTCAGCAACACGTCCACCCATGCAGACGTCAAGCCTTGCCAGCATTTGCCTTCTAGAGATGCTCGTCTCATCCTTTTCAGGTAGTTGCGCTACCATACCAAGGGACATCCCACGGGGAACAATTGTAGCCTTGTGAACGGGTAAGGCACCATCCGTGTGGATAGCAACTAGAGCATGACCACCCTCATGGTATGCAGTAAGTTTCCTGCTCTCATCTGAGACGACGGCAGATTTGCGTTCACTACCCATCATGATCTTGTCTTTAGCATACTCGAGGTCCACCATGCTAACAGCTTTGGCTCCATCCATGGCAGCCTTTAGGGCAGCCATGTTAATCAGATTTGCTAGGTCAGCACCCGAGAAACCAGGTGTACCTCTTGCAATGATCGATAAATCAACATCATCTGCCTTCAGGACCTAAACCCACAAAAAAAAAAAGTTGACTAACAAGATAATACAAGTCAAGATCACATGCTTTCCAATTCTTTCAATTCAAATTAAAAAGCATGATCATATCAAACTGAATTCCTGATTGCCTGATCACAGAATGTTTACAACATTCGAGCTTTTCCAAACATTAAATAAATGCTGGAGGTTTTAGATCATTTGCTGGAGGTTTTAGATCACTTTCTGTACATGCTAGTTGAAGAATTCGCAACGGAAAGAGGGACAAATGCATGGAATCAAGTGCCTTCCCGGCAAAAAATAAAATTACAGAGGAAAAACTCAAAAAAACATATTTAAGGTTCTCCAGCACCATGATTTCTGACAAAATAAATGAGTGCAAAAGAACATGACACTGGAATGAAAAATGACAACACAACAACCATGCATTACAAATATATATATATAAACATAAAATACTGACATAAGTGAGAAGAATGCAGCTTCACCACCTCAATATTACCTTTGACATATGGGATTCAAGAATCTGTCTTCGGCCTTCAACATCTGGATTAGGAACAACAATATTTCGATCAAAGCGACCAGGTCTCACCAGTGCTTTGTCCAATGATTCAGGAAAGTTTGTTGCTGCAATGACAATAATACCCTCATTCTGCTTAAAACCGTCCAATTCAACTAGAAGCTGATTCAGTGTCATCTTCATGTACTGCTGATCCTTTGGGTTACGGCTCCCACCTATTGCATCAATCTCATCAATAAAAATAATACAGGGAGATCTTTTCTTCGCCGCAGCAAAAAGGTCCCTGACCCTCCTAGCTCCCACGCCCACAAACATCTCCTCAAACTCACTGCCACTGCAAGAGAAAAAGGGAACTCCAGCTTCCCCCGCAATAGCTCTTGCAAGCATAGTCTTTCCGGTGCCAGGGGGACCGACAAGCAAGACACCTTTAGGAAGCTTACCACCTAACCGAGTGAAACGCTGGAAATATGAAGAAAAGGAAATAAGAACATCAACACTAACGTCTTTGAGTTCCTGAGGTTTCTAAGCGCGATTGATGGGTTATAATTCAGAAAAAGAAACACTTAAAAGGTAATAAAACCAAAACTGTTAAGCATAATGGAGACCATATAAAGTTCAATCCCCATAAACGATATTCAGAAATAAAAAAAAATGTCAGACAGGCAAAAGTATAATCAAGCAACTATGTGGAAGGTACTACTCCTCATTTCCATACACAGTTCATCATAAAAGAGGAAATGCTGTAAACCACTATGAAGAAAATTACAAACTATGAAGCATGGGGCAAAAGCCCATTGGACAATATAACATTGTGGGGTGGGGGGAAGAATAAGGGGCAAAAGCCCATTCAACATAGCTAAAAAAAAAAAAAATACAACAGATATGACTCGCCATATATATAATATCATATTTTATAAATTATTAATCTTAATTTTTGAAAATGAATTTTTTTATTTTACTTCAAGCATGAATAAGGATAAGTTGAAGTATCATTTTGTAGGTATTCTATCCTTTGACATTTAATTTAGATACCAAAGACAATACCATCAAGGAAAGCAGTTGGTGATTACATCAAACAATTTATTCAAATAATTAGAAAAATATGAGTAAATATTTTTCCAAAGAAATGCTAATAAAATGCTTAAATCATAAAGATAAATCCCGTAATATAAAGCATAATATTAGATCAATATACTGAAAAAATATAATTATGAAAATATTAATATTGTAAATGCCTTTATCTCTTCTGTCCATTTCATGGGAAAGAATGTTAGTATGTACACTATATAGATATATTAGTCTATCAACTCATCTCTTCACTTTTCCTCCTTCATGAAAATACACAACTGATCAATAAGAAAATCGAGACAAATACTTAAAATCATAACTTCCACGCCTTGCTCAAGTATGCATTGCCAAATGAAGTGAAAGGAGTCTAATTGTTGAAGGCTGTGACAGTTTTGCAAAAGCCTATCGAAGGGGAGACATAAAATCAAAGAGAAATGTGGGCTAATGGTTGCACAAGCTTCACGGAAGGCTCCGAAAGCTTCATCAAAGGGCCTTCAAAGTAGATCCATGGGCAAAAAATAAAGAGAAAAAAGGTCAAAGGCTAAGGATAATTTGTCGAACCCCTGTCAAGAAAGAAACAATAGTTGCATTGCGAGGCCCATGGAAGAATTTCACCGCGCTAAAGAAAATAGAAATAAGGATTGAGCACGAAATAGTAAATTTAATAAAGTGAATGCATTGATATCTCACAAAGAGGCCATCCCTTATATGCATTCTTACAATTTGTCAAGCATTTTATAAATTATTAGTCTCAGGTTTTGAAATTGACTTCTTTATTTTACTTCAAGCATGAATATGCATAAATTGAAGTATCTTTTTGGAGGTATTCTATCCTTTGACATTTAATTTAGATATAAAAAATAATACCACTCAATGAAACAGTTGGCGATTAAATCAAACAATTTATTCAAATATTTAGTTAAATATGAGTAAAAAATTTTCCGAACAAATGCCAATAAAATTCTAAAATCATAAATATGAAATCCTTATTATATATGCATGAAATTATATCAATATACTGAAGAAAAATATTTATGAAAATATTATTATTTGAAATGCTTCTATCTCTGTTGTCCTTTTAATGGGAAAGCATATTAGTATGTACATAATATGGATATATTAGTCTATCCATTCATCCCTCACTTTTCCTCCTTTATGAAATAACACAACCGAGCAATTGAAAAATCAAGACAAATACTTACAATCTTAGGTTTTGAAGGTTAACTTCCCCGCCCCGCTCCAGTACGCGATGCAAAATGAGGTGAAAGGAGTCTACCTGTTTAAAGCTGTAGTAGCTTTGCAAAAGCCTGCCGAAGGGGAGACAAGGCGACGATCACAGAGCGAGGTGGGCTGATGGTTGCAAAAGCTTTGTCGAAGGCTTCAAAAGCTTCATCAAAGGGTCATCGAAGTAGATCCATGGGCGAAAAGTGAAGAGAAAAAAAATGTCGAAGGCTAAGGATACTTTGTCAAACTCCCATCAAGAACAAGACAAGAGTTATGTTACGAGGCCCGTGGAAGAAATTTGTAGCATTATGCCAAATAGAAATAAGGATGGAGCACGACATAGTAAATTTAATCAAGCACATGCATTGATATCTCATACATAGGCCACCCCTATGTGCATCCTTATGGTGTATCGAGCCATGTTTGGCCTAAATCAAGCAATATGCGACCCCTATTAGAAATATTTTTTTTTTTCTGGAAATGCTTGCAACTCAGTTTTCAGCGTATTGAACACATGTTAGGGTGTGCCAGAGCTGTGTTTGTGTTTGACATAGACACAAAGGTATTTGAAAGTGTCCGTGCTTCCTAGCTTGCAACTAACAACTCTTATGGTAATTTTTTTTCCTTCAAAGAAAGTAAACATTATAAGACATTACATATTTAGTTCAACAAGAAATATAACAAGAATAAACTTTAGAAATGGATCTGCAAGGTTTATGAAGCTGTGAATTTTTTTTCTCCTCCATTTCTTTTACCAAGTCGATAGTGACAACAAAAGCAAGTTGATTGTATAAAACTCCTTAATTATCAGCACCTAAAACATACATATTGATGCACACACATGTATGAAGGTTTTGTTCTGCTTTGTGCACGTGGTGTAGGAAGGGTTGGTTCGAAGCTGGAGGATCATAACATGTGGGTAGAAGCGAGTGGGACATATGCAAAAATCAGTATGAAATAGGTCAAAAGATCAAACAAACAGTGATGATAAACCATATGAAGACACGAGATCAGTAGCCGTTTAATTTAGTACCAGCTTCTACACATTACTTTGCGTGCTCCTTCAACATCTAAGAGAACTAAAAACTCTAGTGAAATCCCAACAAGTAATGATATGCACAAAATAATAAATCTGACCAAACCAACAGGAAACATAGCTCAACCTTTGGATCTCGAAGGTAATGCACAATTTCTTCTAGCTCAGCTTTAGCTTCATCAACACCCTTTACATCATTAAATTTTGTGCTGGAATCCATGCTTGGCTGCACCTCTTCATGTAGCCCGAGCCCTGCACAGCATCAACAGGAGACAGACTTTAAGAATAAATAAGGTAACCAATTAGCAAATGTTGAATTCCCTATAATAACAAACCTTTGCCAATTCCCCTATCCTCAATAAGTGCACCAACACCAGATATGACTAGAAATGTAAGAGCAATCGTCCGAAATGTTCGCCACAACTGCTCTTTAAAATGACCAGTTTCTGCTGTTACCATGTGAATGGGCGCATTTGCAGTGCCGAGTACTCCTTCTTTGGTTGCTAAGCCCACATTCTTTAAACCAGATATAGTGCTAACACTCTCTTCTTGCCTTGAGGAATTCGTTATACCTGTATTCATAATCCATCAATGATATATTACTACCCAAACATTGGAATTCAAATTTAAAATAGGCATCATGCTGATAATGATCATAAAAATATAAAGACCTAGCAAAAGAACATAGCGAGAGAAGAAAGCAAAAGCACTAACAATATTTACAGACAAAAACAGTTCGTAGTAATTTTGAATGGGAGATTTGTACTAATTGTGAATGGAAGAATTGTCAAAGGTAGTTTAGAACTGATTGGCTTTAATTTCTTTCTTCGCGATCTATAGATTCCTCACTCAATAATGGAATTATAAATTGCATGCATCTGAAAACAAATTCAGAAGATTTAAATCAATTCGTATGATTCTTATTCCAACAGCCATTAGGGGTCTATTAGTCTATACACCTTATGTTTGAAGGCACGGAAAAAGAAACAACCATTAGACAAACCTCAGAGCATGGTTATATTCAAAATGGCTGTAGTGGAAATGAAACGATGCATCACTCCAAACAGCTCATTTTATTTCTTACAACTAGAAAGCATTATGTTGAAAACATTTTAGCATTTTTTAATCATCATTCTTTTGAGCTAAAAAAAAACAGCTTTTTATATAAAGAATAAATGGTATGTGGAACATTACAATCTTTCCAAAAAAATGGCAGAAAAGAATTGACCAAAGCAACTTTATAATTGGTTATTACCATATTAAAATTAATGAACAGATAGAAGAGATCCTTCATGATACAGAATGGGATAGAAACGAATATTCAAAAGAGCTATGTAAACCATAAAGAAATATTTGATGCTTTCTAAAAAATTATCATTCTTTATGTAAATTGCACTGAGGCACCTAAGATATGGGGGGGCCTTTGACCTTGAGCTTGTTTTTTAAAAGCCTTCAATTTAGATGTCCAATAATAGATAAAGCTTCCTTTTAAATCCCTCCTTTCAATCGTTAGTTAATTTTCTAATTGTCCAATTAATTAAAGTAGCTGCCATCTTCCAATAACATGACAGTAGCATATACCTCTTTGCAAGGTTTTGAGCAATGAACTTTCATCCAGCCTATCGACTTTGACTAATGCTTTAACATACTCAGCAAGAGCTGAAGGGTTCGAATGTAAGGAAGGCTGACTTTCAAAAAGCCTAATAACTCCTTCTGGATCACTTCTATAAAGTTCTTTGAGTAATGCTACATCATTGAACCCATCAATATCACGCAAGCTGCGAGAAAAATTACCAACATAACTTGAATGAAACCTTTCTTGAAGATTCCCCAGTCTGATTACTGCAAATAACGAGCACAAGAAAAGGCATTATTAGAGATGCCATCATTCTGTAATAAAGAACTACGTCAAACAACCAAGCAGATAACTTCAAAATGGTCACTGAAATATAAACCTATAAGATCTGCACGCTACAGGAGGTGGAATTAGTAATACAGATTAGAGGTATACATTGCAGAACAGAATAAAAAAAATAGAAAAAATGAAGTCCAATAAATATAAGTATATTTTCTAAGATTTATAGATTAAAAGGTTGGAGTCAATTTCATCACATTAGGTTGACTATTGCGAGTGCACGGGCAAGTATGAGTCATATTGATGCAGGCAAGCCTTACCCCCCATGCAGCCACATGATGCTTCAATTCTTTGCCTTGTTTGCTTGTTTCCTTTTGTTTGCTTTGGCTATGTGGGCATTTGTTTATGGGCTGTTATCACCTTATTGGGCTTGGCCCATTTTTCTCTAAAATGCCTTGGCTTTTGAGTTCGGATATAGTTGCTAGTGGCTGTTAGAATTCTGCTGAATTCCAATGCTGTATTCGGTTCAGTTCTGCTGAATTTTTCTGGCTGTTGGTGTTCTGGCTGTCCAATTTCTGGGTTGGCTGCTGGGATGCTTGGCTGCTCGGTTTCTGGGCTGGTTGTGCCTTATTCTTTGGGTTTTTTCCCCTTTTGATTGGGTGATAGGGTGGTTGTTTGGTTTCCATTTTTTTCCTATTTAAAGGGCTGTTTGCTATTGTTTTAAAGAGAGTTTTGGTGATGATTTTTGGAGAATGAAACCATTGGGTTTTCAATAGCTTGCGAGCTATCCTTTTCGACTTCCCTATCTTCTTAAACTTCGTCTCGAACTTCTATCTTCTTTCTTCTCTCCATGGTAACCTTTTCATCGTATCTTTCTTCTCAAAAGTTGTAAGGTGTCTTTGAGTCGTATTTGTAGGTTGTCGTTGTGTCGTGTTTAAATTGTTAGTTGTTGTTGTTCCTTTTATTTTAAATTGTAAGATTTTGCTTGTCTATGTTTAAGGAAAGGAAGACTTTTTTTTGAGTTTGCAATACTTGTATTTTTTTTATTGCATAACATATGGAGGAAAAAGGTAAGAAATTTTATTTTAGTGTTTATAAAATTAAATTGTAATTAAAAGAATTAATTTAGAAATAATAATAATAATAATAATAAACAAAGATCTTATCTAATACTTAATTATTAAATTGAAATTATTGATTTTTTTAGAATAAATTAGTAAATGTTATTAAGGAAATTTAATTCAAAATTTTATATTTTGAAAATGATTTTATTAAAATTTTAATATTATGATAAATAGAAGATATAGAGTGAAAGAGCATAAATTCATATGAGATTTAATCCATAAATTAAGTTGTTATTAATTTAACTCTCTATAGAAAAAATGAGAGTATTAACTTAAGAGAGATATTAAATTATGAATTTTTATTTATTTTAAATAATAGAGCAAGGAGAATAGATTTTATACTTTATTTAATTCTTTTAGAAATAAATTAATTACAAGAGCTAATTAAGTATATTCAATAGCTAGATAGAGAAAGATATTTATAAGATTTTAGATTTATGATACATTTAAATTATGGGAGGAAATTTAAAATATTAAAAGTAAATAATATTTGAGTTAGAGAAATTAAGAGCAATTTATACTTTAAATTTTAACGATGAGGTCTTTATATGTGGGCTCCGAAAATACGGCCCCAGCCTTCGCCCGTGTATGCATTCTTCGGGGGAGTTTTAACGAATTAAATTCCGGGATAAATTTTGGAAGGCAGATGAGATTGTAGATAAGACACTACCCAGAGATTTCGCTCTCATTTTGCGAGGACTTTATGATCTGAGTTATGGTTTCCTATAGGTGCAAGCCCCTATAATTAATTACCCCTCCCGATCACGAGAGAGAACTTTCGGTTAAGGCTAGTCGTCAATCAGATACGTAGAAATACGTGCATCTGGCATATAGTAGCAGCATGAGTTTAAGGTGTTGGAAAATTTGAAGGGTTTTATATTTAAAATTGAAAATTTTACCATCGTGCACTTAAAGCGGATGGTGGGGGAATGGATGATGGACCCGATCAAGATCTTATGGTTCCGTCGTCCCGGGCCATCGTGGCCCCTGGTCTACTTAGTTAGAGGAGGTAGTCGACCCAACCTGACAGAAGGATCCTTGTCGGCAGCCATGGGTTGCTTCATCCAAGGGTACCTTATAGACCTAGGATGGGTATTTGCCTAAGGGGACAAATTTGAATCCACCTTTGGTAACAGAGGGCTTTATGCCCTATCGATCATATCTTATTGATTCATATCTCAAGGATTTGATGCCACTAAGGAACGTATTGGCTCTGGCCATAACCGCTATCTCGTGGTGCCATTTAACGGTAAAACCACTCGGTCTAGAGGGCCCCGGGTTATAACCGTTTATCCTGCAGTGCCATTTGGCGGCGAAACTACTGGTTAGAGGACACGTACTACGTCCTTATTGGCAGGATATTATTTGAGAATGGATTCTAGTAATATTTTCGACTAGGCATTAGCTCTATGTGAGCTGAAGTAGTTTTCATATTTGTCCACCTCGACAAACTGTTACGGAGAGTGGATGGATTTTACTTTAAGTGGTTTGGTGGATTATTTCAATTTTAAACATTTTTGGAATTTTGGAATTATTTGGAGTTTTGAGCTTTGGATTTTGGGTATTTGGATAGCACTTTAAATTATTTGGAATAGACCCCTCCGATTGAGATATGCATTCAACACGGCCATCATCGGGGTGTATGGGGTCATTTCCATTCATGGATTAAACATTGTCGACTCTATCGAGCTATCGATAGAGGATCGGGTTTCGTAGGCTTTATGCCTTTGCAAGTGAATTCTCTTGATTATAGGCCTTGAAGGCCTAATATGAACGTATAAAATAAATATCTCGATCGACCTCGCGATCGTGTATTTATTTAATAGTCTGAGCCGTGTCGACTCCTATCTACCCGTATAGAAGGATCGGGCTCGAATTGGAATTGACTTATTAACCCGTGTAGCATCCCTAGACGTCACGTGTGTACCAATAACACGCTCGTCGGGGCCCATACGGGTGTTTGGGGGCATTTTATAATTATTTATTGAACCTTGTCGACTCCTATTTACTTGCTTTAGGAGGATCGGGTTCAAGCTACATTCATTTATTGACCCGCGCAGCATCCCTAGACGTCACGTGTGTATCAATAACACGCTCGCTAGGGCCCATGCGGGTTGTATGATTGCTCGTCCCTTTTTGTGTACCTATATATATACAAATTAAAGTGCACGTACAGGGATATTTTAGAAATATTTGTAAACGTCTTCTGTCCGCTTGCATGAAAGTTGCGGATCCGGTGGCGTGGGGTCGTTTGGGGATTTGTATGCCTTCTGTCTGCTTGTATGAGTGTTGCAGATCTGGTGGCGTGGCGTAGCAGCTTCTGGATTGAGTTGTTTGCTGCTTCATACAGATAGACTGACGTGCATTACTTATTGCTTTCTGCAGATGGATCATAATGCACTAACGAATCTCCTGCTTTTGTAGAAACTCGTAGGAACTTGCACTTGTTATAGACATTTTGCTTGTATATGGCATCTGGTGCATATGGCGGGTCTTCTACAGGGGCCCGCAAGTATTTGCATTCATCACATTCTTTATGCATCTTGTTGTGGTCTTTGGTCTTTCCAGTACACCAGCTACTGTTGTAGATAGATGTATTCATTCACAAACTGAAATTGACTACAAGATACTGCATTTACTGAAGTCTTTATGTATCTACCCACTTGTGACATATGGTGCGTACATCTGTATTTGCAGGGGACTTGTATGTATTACAGATCTTCTGCTCTTGATTGCATACAGATCAGTAGGTTGAATGTATAACGGGCCTCCTTCAGCGGCTCGTAGGCGTTTATATTTGCTGTAGTCATTTGACGTTTTGCTAACAAATGAGATTTTGTGTACACAGCGGGTCTCCTGCAAGGGCCTGCGAGTACCTACATTTGCTGTATGTCGTGCATCTTCACTTGCAAGAGGACAATGTATCTGACTGCCATGGGATGGTTGTTGATTGCGGGGGTATTACAATATTCTTTTCTACAACCACTTGTAAGTACTTTGAACATGCTGCGAACATGTTGCTTTTGCTTATAATGGATTAATACATTTGCTTGATGATTACTTATTATTGATTGCAAGATGATCCAATATCTATTACACATTGTTCGTCATCATCTGCAGGTGAACTGTTGTATGCATGATAATCTTTCTACAACCACTTGTGGGAAAGCTGTAGTGTTTTTCTAGCCTCTATAATCCTTTCACCAATATTCTCGAATGAATGTGATAGGAACTGCTATATCTTCTCGCATGACTACTATGAAGAATATTATAAACTCTGACTTTGTTGCTTTTGGAGCTGAATGTATCAACTTATTCTTTGAAGTCGATCATAGAGCACCATTACACTTCTTATACATCGGCCTTATGTCGTAGAAAACTTATACATTTATCCGTATCTTGACCAGTGTTGAATGTAGGATCATTCCATACTCACTGTCACCTGCTACAAAGCTTGTAGACATTTTCATTTGTTATAACTTCATTGTAAAAATTCTGATAATTGAAAATTATATAAAGAGGCACGTAAGGAATCTAAGAAAGCAATATGTGATGCAAAGAGTTTAGCTTTTAGTGATTTATATAATAGATTAGATACGAAGGGGCTGTTTGGTATCGGATTTACAGCGGGATTTAAGTCGGATTTACGCGAAATCCAGCCAAACAGTTTTTGTGCGCGCGTTTAATCCCGAGATTTAGTAAATCCCGGATTTACGGATTTACCGGTTAAATCCGGGATTTACTAAATCCGTGGGGTAGCCGGATTTAACGGGATTTAAGATTAGAAGCGGTCGAAAGGGAGAAAGTTAACTTCACAGCCAGCGAGCTCCTGTTCTTGCTTCCGATCAAAATGTCGTAACTTCCGATCCGACAGGAAGGGAAAGTCGTCGAAGGAGTGAAGTCGAACAGCCACGAAGGAGCCGAAGAAGCGACGCGTGCAATCCATACACCTCCTGCGAAGCAACGAAGCCGAACAGCACGACGAAAAGAGAAGATGAAAGGCAAACCTAGACGCCTCTAAGTTATTATAACTTAATTAATATAATTTAAAATACTAATAATTAAGTAAATTAATTAAATAATTAGTGCATAAATTAATTATCTAATTTAACTTAATTATATAATTAGTAATTAAATATTAATATGATTAACTTAATTAATTTAACTTAAAATATGTATTATTAAATATATAATTAATAGTATAAATAATAATTAATGAGTAATTTGAACTTAATATGTTATTAAATTCATAACACATTAATTTTTATTTTTAATTATAAATTTATTTTTTAATTTATAATTATCTTATTCACATTTAAATCCCTAACTGCCATAAATCTCAAAATATATTACCAAACAGTTTCTCAAGATTTAACAGGATTTAACATTTTACATACCAAACAGTTTTTAGGATTTAACACATTTCGGATTTACTAAATCCGGATTTACCGGATTTACTAAATCCCACTAGAGTTAAATCCCACTTGTTGCCAAACAGCCCCTAAGGAGGGAGAAAGATATATGTATAAGCTAGCCAAACAAAGAGATAGGAGTAGTAAGGATTTAGTTCAAGTGAAGTGTATTAAGGATGAAGATCAAAAAGTACTTTTTTTAGAAGATGATATTCAACAAAGGTGGATGAGATATTTTGCTAAACTTTTTAATGAAGAATGTGAAAATAAAATTGACTGTAGTGACCTTAGCACCTTAAATGAAAATAAAGATTTCTGTTTTTATCGGCGTATTAGTAAAACCGAAGTTAGAGAGGCTTTAAAGAAAATGAAGGGTGGAAAAGCTGTTGGACCTGATGATATTCCAATAGAGGTGTGGAAATGCTTAGGAGATGAAGGAATTTCTTGGCTTACTAAACTTTTTAATACTGTTTTGAAGACAAAAGATGCCAGATGAGTGGAGAATGAGTGTGTTAATCCCTATTTTTAAGAATAAAGGTGATGCACAAGATTGTGCAAATTATAGAGGAATTAAGTTAATGTGTCATATTTTAAAACTATGGGAACGAGTTATGGAGCATAGGTTGCGGCGTGATACTAATGTTTCTCAAAATCAATTTGGATTTATGCCGGGTAGATCTACTATGGAAGCCATACATTTATTAAGAGGTTTGATGGAGAAATATAGAGAGAATAAGGAGGATTTACATATGATATTTATTGATTTAGAAAAAGCATATGATAAAGTTCCAAGAGAAGTGCTATGGAGAGTTCTTGAAAAGAAAGAAGTTAATAACGCTTATATTCAAATCATTAAAGATATGTATGCAGGAGCTATTACTTGTGTTCAAACACAAGGTGGTTTGACCAAGTATTTTCCTATTTCGGTTGGATTACACCAAGGATCAGCCTTAAGCCCATATCTTTTTGCTTTAGTCATCGATGTTCTCACTAGACATTTGCAAGAGGATGTACCTTGGTGTATGCTTTTTGCTGATGATATTCTTCTTGTTGATAAGACTAGAGAGGGAGTTGAAGGTAAACTAGAATTGTGGAGGTCAACCTTAGAGTCTAAAGGTTTTCGCTTGAGTAGATCTAAAACGGAATATATGGAGTGTAATTTTAGTAATAATAGACCTAGTGAGGGCATTGTGACTTTGGCCGATCAAGTCATTAATAAGAGTACACGTTTTAGATATCTTGGATCTATTGTTCAGAGTGATGGTGATATAGATGGGGATATTATCAGCAGAATCCAAGTTGGATGGTTGAAGTGGAGGAATGCATCGGGCTTATTGTGTGATAGAAAAGTACCCCTCAAACTTAAGGGAAAATTCTATAAGATGGTGGTGAGACCTGCAATGCTTTATGGTGCTGAATGTTGGCCATTAAAAGAGAAGCATAATTCTAAGTGTTGCAGAGATGAGGATGCTCAGGTGGATGAGTGGCTTTACCCTTAGAGATAGGATACGAAATGAGCATATTCGTGAAAAGGTTGGAGTAGCTCCAGTGGAAGATAAGATTAGAGAGAGTCGCCTTAGATGGTTTGGTCACGTAAAACGGCGGCCTCCCGATGACCCGGTTAGGAAAGTAGAGGTCTTAGATTTGACTTATGTTAAGAAAGGTAGAGGTAGACCTAAAAAGACTTGGTTAGAAAATATTAGAAATGATCTTTCTTTATTAGATTTAAACGAGAATTTGACTTTTAATAGGACACAATGGAGAAAAAGGATTCATGTAGCCGACCCCACGTAGTGGGATAAAGGCTTGATGTTGTTGTTGTTGTTGTTGTATAACTTCATCCACATCTTTGTTTGTGATCTTTTGTATTCATAACATTTCAGTGATTGTTATTTTCCAATAGACTACATTAGCCATGATCGCTTGTAGATAGGACCACTGTATGAATAAAGAGTTTTATACATTAGCTTGTAGGAGTTTATATGCTTTGCCAACGTATTACCCTTATAATATGCAATACGCGTTATAACTCATTACACACTCCTCATACTTGATTCATGAGTATCCCCTTCATTTTCATTGCTTGCAATATTGAATTCTTGTTGTTGTTTCTTCTTTTACAAACAAGCTACATTCCAGCTCTTGTTCATCATAATCTTCATGTTCATTATATGCCCCTCACATATCATGAGTCTTCTATATATTTTGTTGACATTCATGTATGTTCTGTTGAATGCATTGATATTTGATGCGTTTGAACCCGGTCATATATCTCTCTTGATTCCTGCTGACGATCGCTTGCAGACAAGTGACATTTGAAAATTCAATTATCATAAGTTCCTTGGTTATTTGCCAACACTTATTTAAATAATCTGAATTATCATTTCAATGCTTGAATTTTCTAGTCGAGATCATTCATTTGTTAATTTAAAGTCATGTTCCCTTTGGTTCGAGTTCAAATTATCTGCAGTCCAAATCAAATTTTGCTTGAGTTGAGTTGTATGTCCAAGTTCCACTCAAAATGGTTCAACCCAAGTTCAATGTCCTTTGTGAGTGTTCAAGTCTGAGTTCAGTTCATCGTCGTATATAGTTCTCTATGGTCCATTCATTCAAGTTCTTATTGTTCATTTGAATTCTTGTTTGTTCACATTAAGCTCGTTGTAGTTCATTTTAATTTTGTTGTTGGTTCAAATTCGAGTCCAAGTGCGGTCTTTTGTTTACCCGAAATTTCGACAGCCACCCGACGTCTCCCCCGTTTAGGGGAAACTACGGGAAACCGGGCCTTCCCACCACGCTTAAGAAAGCGTGTATGGTAGGTGTCTTCGGACACCGTGGCCGTATTTTCTTCGTTCCCCCCACCACGCTTAAGAAAGCGTGTATGGGTCTTCAAATGTACCGGTTTCAAAAGCAAAGCAATTGTTTCCCCGTAGGTACAGAGCCGCGTGCGAGTACTTAAGATTGTCCCCACCAAGCTAAGAAAAGCGTGTATAGGGCCTACCTGCCTTGCCGTAGGTGTCACACCGGGTTCCCTTCCCACCACGCTTAGGAAAGCGTGTATGAGCGGTACACGAACACCAAGAATGGGATTTTTAGGTGATTACCCGCCTCATTGTAGGCGCCGCACCAGGGTCCCATCCCACTACGCTTAGGAAAGCGTGTATGCGCGGTTTTCCGGTGCGCCGCAAACGACGAGAACGAGTTCTCGGAGTTAGGGTTGAGGGGTTATACTTTTGCAAGCATCGGTGGTGTTGGCACATAGATCGAGGCGAGAGAAGAGCTCTTTTTTTATAAATTAATTATAATTAACTATAATTAATTATGTTAAATAATAATGAATCATAATTTAAAAATAATTAATTTTAATTAACAATTAATCATAATTAATTATAATTAATAATAATTAATTTAAATTAAAATAAATAATTATAATTAATTTTAAGTCATTATAGTTAATTATTGATAATAATTAACTATAATAATACTAATAAATTAATTACAATTTATTTTAATTAAAATTAATCATTATTAATAATGATTAAATATAATTAAATATTTAATTATAATTAATTATAATTAAATATAATTAATTATTATTAGTAATAATTAATTATAATTAAATAATAATAATTTTAATTTTAAAAGAAAATATGATTTGAGCAGAATTTGATAGGATAATCCAAATAGTCAAGAGTTTAGCGGCTCTGAGGGATTCGGCCGAAGAATGCGCAGGAAGGGAGAAAGTTACCTTCATGCGAGAAGCTCCCCGTCGCTACTTCCGATCAGACCGGAGGGGACGTCGTCTATGGACCTCCCTCCCTCCCTCCCTCCCTCCCTCCCTCTCTGGATCGAGGTTTGGACAAGGATCAGACGGGGAAGAGGAGGCTGCGGGATTGAGGGCTCGGTTCAGGCTACTGCGGGTGAGAGAGAGATCGAGCAGAGGAGATGTGGGGAAGACTGGTCGGGTCGCTGCTGCGGGTCGAAGGCATAACGATAGGTGGAGATCGGAGGTCTATGAGGTCGGATGGGAGGAGACGTTGACTTGGTGAGGTGGATCTTCGGTGGTTCGTTGGATTTGGGGTTCTCACGCGGGAGTCTTGCGAACAGGAGAGGAGGAGTCGGGATTTCTGCCTGTGGGAGTTGCGACTTCGCTTGTGTTTTATAGACGCGAGCAGGGAGAAGAACCGAGGCGGGATTTGAGCAAGATTTCCGGGATAGGGACTCGAACGACGCTGATCTGTACGAGGTAAGCAGGATTTGCGCATAAGTTCGGCGGGGTTTCTGGCTCTTTGTGGATCCTACGGGTACAAGGTATGCATGCTGGATTTTTTTTTGGTTTATTCCCTTTTTTTGTTCTTTGCTCAGAGGTCAACATTATATAGGCATTAAATCTACCAATGTCAGAGTAAGGAGCAAGAGTAAAGTGGCACAATACCTACGTGAGTAGTCGTGCCTTTTTAATTACAGTAATGACTTTGCTTCTTTAAATTTAATGCATAGAAGGATATTATTCATACTTATTTATTTATTATTGTAAGTTAAAATGTTTTTATTTTTCTCATATTCAATGATTGTTTCTATTAGCATGGACGATAAGTAATATGTTGTGATTCACATTTTTCATATAAAGTTAATGAATGCTATATGAATGAAATTACTAGATAAATATGCTTGCATGTGAATTTTGATTGATGGAGTACACCTCCTAGTGGTACTGGCTAGAGACAAGATATACCTGTGCGCGTAAATGAAAAAGGTTATGAAAAAGAAAAATGAAATAAAAATTGAGTACATTCATTGGTACTATTTTAAATGGTGCATCCAATGACGGTTGTATTATTAATGGAAAGTATAAATATATGATATACATGACATGTATAGATATACATAACATTGATGATCATATGCAAAATAAATTTTAAATATAATTAATTTATGTTTGAAATGAGCATGCATATTATTCCAAAGGCCTCGTGTTACTGTAATTTAAAAGTATGATGTGCTCACTGAATTCTTTTATGACTCACTATTATATTTATAAATTAACTAGGTATTATTCAAAAGCTTAAATGAGTAGAAGAAGAGAAAATGTGTATTGTAGGCGCTACATTTCGAGAGAAAGGTATTTATAACATTTTACTTTAAAATTTTGAGGTATGTGGGCTTCGAAAATTCGCTCCCTGACCTCCCCCGGACCCTTTCTTTTTTTCAGGTCATCGAGGAGAGTTTTAACGTTTAAGTTCCGAGACAAATTTTCAACAGGCATATTGGGTTTTGAATAAGACATTACCCAGAGATTTCGCCCTCATTTTGTGAGGACTTTATGATATGACTTCAGGTTTTCTATAGACGTAAGCCCCCATAGTTA
The DNA here is from genome assembly GCA_019925795.1 of Dendrobium chrysotoxum. Classification (NCBI taxonomy): domain Eukaryota; kingdom Viridiplantae; phylum Streptophyta; class Magnoliopsida; order Asparagales; family Orchidaceae; genus Dendrobium; species Dendrobium chrysotoxum. The sequence continues at coordinate 60,610,536 of CM034313.1, forward strand.
ATTACCCCTCTTAGCAATGAGAGAGAACTTTCGATTAAGGCTAGTCGTCAAACAAATGCGTTGTATATGGTGTATAGTAGTAGTAGGGTTTTGATATTTTAAAATTTAATATTTAACATTAGAAATTTACCACCTTGCAGTTAAAGCGGATGGTGGGGGGAATGATGATAAACCCGACCAAGATCCCATGGTTCTATCATCCCGGGTCATCATGATCCCTAGTCTACTTAGTCAGAGGAGGTAGTCGACCCAACCTGACAAAAGGATCCTTGTCGGTAGCCAAAAGCTTCTTCGTGCAAGGGTACCTTGTAGATCTGGGATGAATATTTTTCTAAGGAGACAAATTTGAATATTTTTCTAAGGAGACAAATTTGAATCGACCTTAACTAATAGAGGTCTTTGTGCCATATCGTTTATATCATATTGATTGATTGCTCAATGATTTAACGTCGATAGAGAACATATTGGCTCTGACCATGACCGTAATTTAATGGTGCCATTTGGCGGCGAAATCACCAGATTCAGAGGTTCCCGATCATAACCGTTTATCTGTGGTGTCATTTAGTGGCGAATCACCAGTTAGAGAACACGTGCAACATTCTTACTGGCAAGTGACGGATTGAGAATGAATCCTAGTAATATTCTCGACCAGTCGCTCTTAGTAAGCTGAAGTTACTTTCAGATTTGTCCACCTCGGTAAACTGTTGCGGAGAGTGAAAGGGTGTTTTGCTTTAAGCATTTTTGTGATTAATTTCATTTTTTAAATATTTTAAATTTTGGTGATTTTTTTGGTATTTTGGATTTTATGGGCTTTTCGATGGTATTTTGAATATTTGGGGTCCCCTCCGGTTGAGATAAATATTCAACACAGTCATCCTCAGGGTATATGGGTAATTTTATTTGATTGAACGTTGTCGATTTTGTCTACTTGCCGACAAAGGATCGAGTTCGTTGTCGGCTTTTTTATTTTTAATAGTGAGTTCTTCTTATAATAGGCGTTGAAAGCAAGATATGAATCATAAAACAAATATCCCGGTCGACGTCTTGATTCTATATTTGCTTAATTGTTCGAGCCGTGTCAACTCCTATCTATTCATATATAATGATCGTATTCGAACATAAGTTCATTTCTTGGCCCGTGCAGCATCCTTAGATGCCATGTATATACCCACAATATGCTCACCAGGGCCCATGTGGGTATTTAATTGCATATATTTTTATGTGCCATATTTGCATGTTTATATATGTACCTATACTTTTGTCTATATGCTAATATGCTCATTTATGCACTTATGTATTTGTATGCATGCATGTGGGAGGGCATTCTAGAGTGTTTAACACTAATCAATCATACAAATGACATTTGAGTATGCGCAGTGTTCTATTTAGAAGGCCGTAGATGTCTTTTGTCTGCTTATATGAGTGCTACAGATCCGATGGCATTATTTAATAGTGTATGGACTTCATCTGTCGTATACTGGAGATGCGGTTCATTTATGTTCATCTTACGCATGTTAGATGCCTTCTATATGCTTGTACAAGTGTTGCAGATCCAATGGCGTTATTTAACAGTACATTGGACTGCATCTGTCATACACTGGCGATGAGGTTCATCTATTTTCATCTTCCGCATGTTAGACGCCTTCTGTCTACTTACACGAGTATTGCAGATCCGATGGTGTGGTTTAGCAGTGCATTGAATTTCATTTGTCGCACATCGGCAATATGGCTTTGCTCATGATACCTTATGCAAGTTGTTATTTTCCTCAGCATCCAACCTGATAGAATACGCTTTAGCTTGCAAAATGAGTTGTGCGGCGTCAAAAATCTCCTACATATCGCTAATGAGTAAATTGATTTATCTTGCGTGACAACCTGGCACTACAAAGTCGTCGTCTCAATTTATAAGTGGCCCGCAGTTTTTAACTACAAATTCCTTGCTTATAGGTGAATCGTAGCATTCGTCGCCTATCGCCGGTTAATGCCTGTAGGCATATTATATGCATATGACAAATCTTCCGTCGTTTCCAGCAAGTGTTCGTATTTATTGCATCTTGCATCTGGCATCTTGCATATTGCCTGTTTGCAAGAGGCTTTGTCATTTGCGAACAAGCTGAGATGTTTATTTCACATTGATTTCCAGTGTTTGGAGGGGATTGTCGCTTTTATTTGCAAACCAGCTGATGTTGATTGAGACGATGTTGTAGCATTCATTGCATGTTAGTGTGAGCTGTCATGTAGGCTGTATTCATTACAAATTTTCTTATGCACATTAACTGACGACCTGTTATATTCGCTTCCATGTCTTTCAGCATTCATGAGAGTAGCAGCATGTATTTGCGAGCTAGCTGATATTGGCTATACGACTGTCATATTCACAACTCATCCACTGTCGTCGCTCACAGGTGGACTAAGACACTTGTCTGTCAGCGAACTGTTGTTGATTGCAAACGGATTATTTCATCATAACCCTCTTCCCTTTATTTCTAGTCACACTGCCTTCTTTGTACATGGATGCAAGTAAATCGTCTTATATATTATGGGTTCTTCGTCATCCTTGAAGGTGATTTATAGTTTCCATAATAAACTTACTCATGTTGATGGTTCATGTTTGCACCCTCCCTAGCTAATCGATATCGATAGTCAACAGGTTATTCCTTTGCAACTTCCCCACTTTGCTTGCAGGTATACCGCATTCCTCGTATACGACCATTGATAAGTCATTATGTTCATTGTATGCTTATTATTTCCATGTATAGGTAATTTGTTATGTATATTACAAGTCATTTGATGTCCCTAAAAGTATAATATGCACCCACAAATGTTGCTCGTTAATGTTTGTGTTTCAATTGGCATGATGTCTTTTGATATTCCTTGGAAATTCTATATCACTGCTTGTAGGCAGGTCATTCATAAATTCCTGTTGCAACTAAGCTATGCTTCGAGCTTGGTTTGCCACAAATTACCTACTAGTTCATTCAAGCTTTTACTTGCATGTTTGCTTTACATAACTCGACACCGTGGCCATAGTTCTTCAAACCCACCACGCTACGAAGAACATGTATGGATCTTCGAGGTACCTGCTTAAAAAGCGCAGTTTTTTCTCGCGGGCACTGAAGCATGTACATGGTACTTAAAATTGTCCTCGCCACGCTATGAAGAGCGTGTACAGGGCCTACCTGTCTCGCCGCAAGCGCCGAGTTCCCTCCCACCATGCTACGAAGAGCGTGTATAGGGGGACCCCCAATGCACCACAAGCGTCGAGAATTAGATTTTGAAGGATTGTGTTTATAAGCCATTATACCTTTGCGCAAGGACGACGGCGACGATGTCGAGAAAAATATGCACGTTATGGGTGTCAAAACGGGTTGGCGGGTCGGGTTCGGGTCGAACCCAACCTGACCTGGGTCTAAATGGGTCAACCCGAACCTGACTCAATTTTGGAAACGGGTTGAGATTTCTAACCAGACCCGTTCGAGTTGGCGGGTTGACTCGACCCGACACGAAACAGTGCCGCTGATTGCTGTCACGCTTTGGGACGCAGACGTTGATGACCGATTGACGGGATGCGGACGTTGACAGCGGATTGGTGGGAGACCAAACGCGATATGAGTGCAAGACGGGACGCAAACGTGATAGGACGGGACAAGTCGTCCTGCGGCTTAGCGGCAGCCGACGAGGCTCACGGAGTCGCGGTAGCGGGCGCCTTCGATTTCACTCACAGTGAGCGCCTGACGGCCTGAGCGGCTCACTCATCCAGCACTTAGGATTGGAATCGGGAAGCAGGCGACGTGTCTGGCGGACGACGGCCACAGGAGTCCGGATTACAGAAGCGGGAAGCAGGCTAGGGCGGCTAGGCGGGGTTAATAGGCCCGGACTCGGGTTAACTTCGGGTTTCCGGGTCAACCCGAACCCGACCCGCTTTTACAAACGGGTCAAAAATCCTAACCCGAACCCAACTCGTTTGCTAAGCAGGTCGACCCGAACCCGAATTTTTCTGGGTATCCGGGTCGAGTTTCGGGTCGTGTCAAAAATTAACACCCCTGATGCACGTGAATCAAGGCACACAAAATTTGAACTTTTTTTTCTCTCTTCTCTTTTTTTTACTTTCTCTTTTCTTTTCTTTGTTTAAATTCTCTCTTTTTTATAATAATACTAAATAATAATAATAATAATAATAATAATAATAATAATAATAAAAGGTGAAGAATAGGTTGTTGTGGGGTTTGTGAGGAGGGCGATTAAGTGAGGCTACTGTTGGAACGAGATAGAGGTAGATGACGGGTTGTTGTGGCTACTGTAGTGGAGGAAGGCGACTGGAGTTTGATTGCAAGAGAGAGGCCGGCTGTGAGCTGGGTGAGGGATTTGGGTTGAGTATTCGAGGCGTGAGGGGATGTCAGGTAGCTGGGTGTTGATGGATAGAGCAGGGATCGAGATGCTCACGTGCAACTGGGAGAAATGGGAGGAGATTTGAGCTGTAGACATCGAGTCCATAAGTGGAGATCGATCGAGGGAAGTCAAGTATTCTGAGACCATGAAGATCAAGCAGCTCGTGCGAGGAGTTCTGGAGGCTTGCGGCTAGGTGGGAGCTTTTCGGATTCTGTCTAGGCCTGACGGAGACGTGGTCGTGAGGTCCAGCTTTGTCTGCTGTGGAGGTCGGATGAGCACAGTTGGCAGTGAGGAGCGAGATCGGAGGACCTATTGGTGAGATCAAGTGCAGGGAGGTTGATTGGAAGCCCGACTATGAGCTAGATGCGGCACAGTGACGGGATCAACAAGGTAGGGATGAATGTGAGCTGGGTGATGGGGTCGACCTGTGGACGACAGGTGTTGTGCGTGAAGTTCAGCTTGGTAAAGGGAGATCGAGCAGGTCTTGCGTGAGGTGGAGTCGGCTGGATCGCGTTCAAAGCAGGTAGAGGCGGGATCTTGGTATGGTGGAGAAACAGAGGCTAGGGAGTTTGGAGTACGTGATGAGATCGATGGACTTCATGGAAGAGAAGACATGCAGAAGGAGATGGAGAGGGATGGGAGGTTTGGTTGGCATCACAGAAGAAGGGAACAACCAGGCCGGGAGCTCGAAATGAGCAAAGGTTGCGGGATTTGCGCAGGAATCGCCGGAGGGACTTGAACGGCACTGAACAGTAGAGATGCAAGGATTTGAGCAGAATTTCGGGATTACGTGGAGGTCAACAAGGTCTTAGTAGCTCTTTCAATGCATTGAAAATAGTTAATTACTAGACAAAAATGAAATCAACCGTTTGACCATCTGTTTCGGCCTCATTAATTCGAGCCTCCAAGCCAGATCATGACAGATAATGATTGAAGGGATATTGTTTAATTGAAAATTACCTTCTTAATCACTTCCTGGGATAAATATATCATCTACTAAACAACCAAAGAATAATATGACAGAATGATTAATAAGAGACAAGAAAAAGAATGGATTTCTTAAAAGGTACCATGTATAGAGTAAAATAGTGATTAGTGCCAGAGAATAATATTTGTATCCTTTTCATGTCAAGTGTAGCCCAAAAATATTCATTTAAATGACCTAGACAAATGTTTATCCTTTCGTAGAATCAAATTATGAACAAAAACAAAAAGGAAGAGACATCAAAATGAATTAGAAAAGAGAACAAAACGATGAGTTTGATTATGCATAACTGGAGATGGTGTGCAGTTGATTAAATAACAAGTCATAAGTACTGCATCTTTGCAGCTTCATCTTTCGGTATGCTGCTTCAGCATCTCTTCTCCCCTTGGGTTTTCTTTCTATAAGATAATTATAAGGCTAAGAAGCACAAAAATAAAGACTTTCTGCCCTAAGTTTTTTACCTTTATGCAGCCTCCTTTCTTCTTTTCCAATGTGTATCCCCCTGATGGAATTTGATAGCTTATTTGTTGATATAGATTTGAATTGAGCGTAATTATAAAACTCTGATATTTGCATTCATTACCACTCATGTATCTCCCACTCCCCAACAGCATGGTCAACCACCAAACCACAATTTGATGGAGAGCCTTTGTAATATTATTATAAATTAATTCTATGATGTATGTTAGATTGCAAAGCAAACAAATAGTTTAGATTAGGGAAAAAAATGATATGCTTGTGTATTACTTAAATGCTATTGCTCTTAATTTTTTTTGTGCTCAAACTCAGTTCATTAGCACCCATAACCTAACCAGAAGAAAACCAATTCAAGTCAAAGACTTTTGCCCTGAAGTTGAATCAAGTCAGGTTTGGATAACTGTTTACAAGAGACCATTCAATGCCCTGACCCAACTAACTCAATATATGGATTTCTTTCCATGCTCCTATAGGAACTTATGGTATTCGATTCTTAAATTCTCGAGTGCAAGACTTCTCATAAATTTTGATTTCAGGGATAAGTTGATAAGAATTTGAATGTTCAGGTTTTGCAAATAGATTCCTACTAAGTGCATAAACAACAGGAAACATAGCAACATGACATGGCAACACAAGTCTCTAAAAATTAGGACACAAAATATTAAGTTTATCTAAAAATATAACTATTAATGAATTGTTGGTTTGATTGTTTCCTTGTTTCCTATGATGGATAGAGCTACAAGGGCAAAGTATTTGTGAATGTTAGGCAAGTATACCCAATTTGGGGGATGAGGATCATAGCTCAGAGATTGCAAGGAGACTTGAGGAGTGATGCCCAATAATTTGGAAGACCCTAGCTCGATGATTCAATCAATAAAGCTCAACACAATCAGTCTAGTCACTGCACAACTGACTCCAGGAGAGCCTCTGCATGTCTCCATTGTGTCACCATCTATCTATGTATTGTTCTTTTATTTTTGTTTTTGTAGTTGGGGATGCCACGTAGCCTGCGCAGAATAGCATATGCTCGAGTTGGCATGTGTTAGTGTCCAAATATTGTCGAATGCTTGCACGTTGCAGAGTGTACATGTGTCTAAGCTTCATATATGATTCATGTTTCTTTAACTAAGAATCATTATTATTACGATCTCTTATCTGGATCTTTGACTTTAAATCACTCAATAATCCTTCATCTTCCAAATCGTATCTTCTTTTATCCAGAAGAGATAAATTAATACAAACTTACCAAGTAATGACTTCATAAACAACGTCATTGTCTAAATAAACTAATATATGTTAGCAAGAATTTCCTTACGACTGATCATAATTATGCTAAACTAATCATATGGCAGCTAAAGCTTCATGGTTAATCTAAAACATGAAACTACATGAATATTAATAAATTAAGTATAACAAGAAATCATAATACAATAAGCCTAAAAAATGATAGCTTGTGCATACCAACACGACCCTTTTGCAATGAAAGCAGTGGTTGGCCCCTTAATTCATTAAAAATTTGATGCCCCAACTGCTTCTTAGCAACCTGTAAAAATAAAATAATATGGCCGGAGTATTATGTCCCTTCACACACAAATAGAGACAAATAAAAGTATAGAGAGAGAGAGATCAAAAAATAGAATCAAGATGCTAGATGAACGAATAATAAACATAGGGCATATTAGGGCATATCTAACGTTCGTAGCATTAAGTCATAAAAATAAGAAAATTTGAGTATAAAAGGTAAGAGGCAAAGTTTTGTTTCTTCTCTACTACAAGCACACATTGTTTGATATGAATTAGCAGCACCTTACCCATTTGCCTGCTAAAAATAAAATAATAGATCTTAACTATTTGCTCTGAACCTTTTCTTACCTTAAGGATGTGATCAGAAGAACACGACCCTTTCTTTCTTAAAAGAACTGATTACATTTGATACTTTATAAATCAATCCCACTTACTATTGACCAATAAAACTTCCCAAGTGAGAATAGCTATGATAGCCACTGGCCTAAAATAGCCTATTATTAGTGGAAGCAATCAGAGGTCTTGAGATGCATCACAAATCACCCGCTGCTCTGGTAAGTCAAAACCTCGACAAATCAACCAAGTCAAATGAGAAAAGCTTGGGTCAAATCAAGTCAAAGGTTGGCCCACTAATCAAGATAGTTAAGGATGCCTGAAGCATATCATGCCATGTCAAACAAAACCAGCCAATGCCCGAAATGACAATAGCATTGATTGCATGAATGAACAGTCGAATATAAATATCATCCAATCTAGATCAACAAGAGGCCTATTACTTGCCATTTGGTCACCACTCTTTAGCCTCATCAGGAAGCTTCCATCCCCTTCAACCCCTCAACCCTAGCTGCATATAAGATTAGTCGCACATCCCTAATGAGAATGGGAAGCCCATCTCCCTCTATAAATAAGAGGGGCATGGCATGAAAAAAAAAAGGAGAGAAGAGAAGAGAACCCTAGGGAAGCATTGTCAACATGCTGCCATAATATGAAAAGAGAAGGAGAAAGCATTGTGGAAGTTCTATCGGAATGACACTGACATCTTAAGGTTGAAAGAAGTGCTCTAACCACAACCTCTCCTCCTTCTATCTCCTTATCTCCTCAACTTGTCAATCACAAACTCATCGAATATCTAATGACATGGTAGAGTTGAGGCAAGCCATGTCATCCATACAAAAGCTTCAGGACATGGTGGAGAAGCACTAAATCCCATGACCTAGACTAATGATGATATCTAGACAAGTTTGAACTAGTTGGTCTCAAGTATCGAACAATGGGCTTTCCCCATCATCTGGATTATGATTTTCATCAATGGGCCTTCTCTATCTTTCAAAATTATATCCCAGCATTGGGCTTTGCCCATCCTTCACGTTACAAGTCCCAGGAAATGGCCTATTTTATATTTAGAGTTCTAAGCCCAAACTTGTGGGTTTTCCCAACTTTAGAATTGTAAGCCCCAATAGTGGATCTTTTTCAGGTTTCATCATCATAAATTTCATATCATTCAAGTTTTCCCTTTAACTAAGTTATAAGTCTCATTAATGAACCTACCACAAAATGTATGACATAACTCTAAGTTGATTTCATGGAGATGAGACAAGACTAACGAATTTCAAATTCAAGTACGCTTATGTTCTAAGACTCATCTTTTAAAACTAAACAGACCTACCTCCAACATGTAAAACTTGTCCTTCAAAATTAAATCAAATCGATATTGTTTGTAGGCACCAAGTTCCCTAAATTAGACTTCTTACAGTCAACAACCCATTAGTGGGTGGAAAAAAATCAAGATCACACGTTAGCAAAATGAACTAGTGTTGAACCATCAACTCATGAATTGATCTACTTAGGTGAGCCAACAGTCCTCAAGTAAACCCCCACTTTACCTCGTTCCATGATATCTCTTCAAAGCATTTCGAATTACAATCCAAAACTAAGGCTTAAGTCATGGTTCCCTTCACAAGGAACAAGTGGACATGACACACTCCTCTATTCCGTAGTTTAACCACCTCTAAATAAGGGAATGATCCCCAAGAATAGCCAATCAAGTTAGGCATCAAAAAATAATCACAACTACAAAACAAAGAAAGCCCTAAGCACAAACTCCACATAGACTTATGCCATATAATATAAGAAACCTAAATCATGTGTCTCCGGGCATTCCCTTTTTTGGCTTGAACCATGGTTCATTCTTATAATTAAATAGGTCATAGAATCATAGCATGCCACTAAGTGGTCATCACACATCTATAGTACATCTGAATTGTGATTGTCCATCGTTCACCCCTTCAAGCTATTTAAGTTTGAATAATTCATACCAACCCTATGATCATTGGCAACAATGAAGAGTTCCTTAAAATTACAAAAAAAAACCATATTTTGTGTCTCTTACCCAGTCAAGCTAAGACAAATCCATAACTTTTTTATATTTTAAATATAAAAATTAAATAAGCAAAATATTAAGAATAATTGAGAAATAATAAGTAATTCAACTAGAATTTATACTTAATATTAGGATGTCAAGAGTCAGGCATCAATGTCATGTTAGGCATCAAGAGGGGAGACGATAATGCTCTCGACAGTCGGGCATCATGTTGTGTAATAGGCATCGAGCATTGATGTCAAGATAGTGTCCATCATCGATCTCGAGATGACATCGGTCGTCGATGTTAAAATGACATTAAACAAATATGAGATGTCAAAAATGCAAGGGGGAGTGATTGTGGGTGTAAAAATTGTGGGTGTCGAGCGTCAATGTCAACACAATGCCAGATTTTGATATTGAAATGAATTTGAAATACTGATGTTGTGATGACATTAGATGTTGATATTGAGATGACATCGAGCATTGTTGTGAAACTCTAACCCTAGCCGCAACCTACTAAAGAGAAATGAAAATGAGAATATTCAGAGAATGGAGTATTGAGTGTGGGTGATTAGTTTGGGACTTTGGAGAGAAATAAGAAATTTAATTTTTATTTTTACTAAATAAAAATTTGAGATACGATAAATTATATTTAAAAAAAATCATAAAATATTTTAGACACGTGTGTCGAACTCGTTTGTCCAATTTATTTTTAATATTTGTTTAATCAAACATGTTGCCGGCGTGTCCGACACGTGTCGGAGAAGTGTCGGACGCCTGTTATATCTGATACGTGTTGGACACTACATACCTTTTTGAAGAGAAGTGCCGGTGCATCATAGCCATCAATAAAGGATGTGTCCTTTGGCAATATTGTCACCCCAATCTGCTTGCAATTCCTCAGAGGAAGCAACCTATGGTCAACAAAACTCCCAAGTCATGGGATAAAGCTTTCTAGCTTTGGCAGGCCATGTCTACAAAGTCAACCCACGATAATAGAATCAATGGATTTTGATTGGATTAACAATCCATGGATGCCCTTAACCAATTGTAATGATGATTTTTTACCTAATGCTTCTATGGATGTCCTTAATCAATAGTGCACTCTATCAATGGCCAGATATGTAATTAATTATTGGGTTTGGCACCTATGGGAAACCTCAATCACGTATATATAAATAAATCATAGCCAACAACTTGGGGAAATCTTTAAGAAACATCAGACAATTTGACGTTCAATTTTAAAAAAGTAGAAGTAAATCAGAGTGCATGAACCTTTCAAAGGCCTACTCTTACCTTCACATAAGTCCTTGAATACAAGTTTACTAGTTTAATAGCTCATATATTCCAACATCAAAATATACCCAAAAGTCAATGGACTCAATCTATAGGGCTTCAAACTCTATGGCAGCTAATGCAAAACTTTCAATAATCCTTTGAATCTAAGGTCCTAAAAGTGTTTACAAGCTAATGTAGGGGCTATCCAAAAACCACAATCATTAAATTTCATGGACTTCCATCTTTAAAAAGCATAAGTAGTTTTCTAAAACAATTGTGAGCAAACTTGAAGTAGAGGTTAGGTTACCTCTATTACAATTTGTCGGGCATTATTTGAGTACTGGAAATATTCATTTTCCAAATGCAAGGGAAATGTTGTGCACATCCACCCCTTCCCAACTCTTGCACTGACAAGATCTTCATTCAATGTGAACACTATTTTTTAATTTTCTAAAACAGCATATCACCAGTAATCATGATATTATCAGTAATCGATATTAATTCAAAAGAACAACCTGTCCTTGTCCTCAAAGTTCTATAAACTATACAATAGAGCTTAGTTGTGACTATAAGAACATAACAAATCTTGTTATGCCATTAGAGGAGGCAAACTGATGCTGAGCTATGCCATGAAGGATTCATTATTGAATGATAGCACACCATACGTCTCTAAATTACTTCTGCAATCAGACACACACAAGGTTGTGATGCCCAACGTACATCAAGACCTCCCCAGAAGCTCACCCCAATTGTGCATTTCTATTCTTCCAAGACTAAAGTAAAATGATAGCAAGTCATATGTTACAGATCACAAGCAGAAAACTCATGAATTTTGCTAACTATTGAGCTGATTCACTTCCCAAAGCTTCATCCCTCAACAATGGAAAAAAAAACATATCTTTCGCCAGTCAACAGCCTGGTATACTGGAATGAAAAAGGTAATAAGAAAGAAACAGCTATGAGAAGTGAGTTTAAACCGCGCCGGACCCGAACAAAACCCAAAACATCCAATTTCAGGAACAACACGCACACAAAAAGAAATACGAAAAGCAATATTTAGCTGAGAAGACCCATGTTACCAAGATCGGCGAAGAAAAATCAATTTCAATGAGATAAATGAGAAATTGAAGAAAGAAAGATCGCACCTGCGTGAGTAAGCGCTGCCAAGCCATAACCGCCCCAAAAACCCTATCGTTGTTTCTCTCGGAATCAGGCCTTCTTTTTCTTATTGTCTCACAATGTAATATGTGATATCTACCAAGCTAAGGCCTCGGGCGGAGCAGGGAAGAGGCTTAGCGAGAGGAGCACATAAAATTACCTTATGGAAGTATCTGCACGCCGCTTCTTCAGCATCGATGACTTTGCCGTCCAGCCGTGCTTTAATCTGCAGATTGAGATTTACATCAAAATATTTTTATTTTTTATATTTAACACCTAAATTTTTATATTTATATAATTTATATCCTCTTCACTCTACCAATTTTATTTTAGTGATATAACTTCCTTTTTTTTTTGTTCTTATTTTTTTTCTTTACTAGTCCTATCCATGTGTTACTCAAATGAGCTCCATCAAAACTTTCTTATACTTTATTAGGTCATCTCCAATGTAAAAATTTATTTTTCACTTCAAAAATAACACTAAAAAATATATTAACTCATCTACAACCGAATTTTATTTCTTAACATAAAAAAAAAAAATTTATGTATATATTCTTTTTCATTTTTTTATATTTATTTATAAATAATGTATTTATAAATAAAAAATATTTTAAATAATTTAATAAATAACCTAATGTAAAAAAATTAATTATATGAAAAATAATGTATTTATAAATTATAAATACTATAAATTTTTAAATTTTAAAAATAAATATTTTAATTTTTAAAAATATTGTATTTATAAATTATTAATTTTTAATTATTAATAAAAAAAGAACGTACACCTAATAACCTATAATTTTTAACTTAATTTTTTTAATTAAAAAAATAAAAAATTTGGCGTCTGTAAATAGTGCGACACTAATATGTTCATCACCCGAAATTTGGCATACCATTTGGCGTTCGGGTGGAGTGAATGGCGGACGTAAGCAATTCAGTTTGAGATGATCTTAAGAAGGATTTCTAGAATTAAAGAGGACTTCAAAGTTGGCGATGGGATCAGCAACATATGAAGGTGGAGAGAAGACCAATGGCAGGCAAAGGTGGCAGCGGAATTGGCTATTATTCCCCATTTTGACCCCCTATAATTAATGTGAGATGTAACATAAACAGATAATCTAGTCAGACTAATTTTCTACTCACTCAATTATAATTAATAAAGTCATGATAAGTATTGATTTAAAGGAAATAAAAAAGAAGAACGGAAGAAGGAGAGCTAGAGATTGAAAAGCAATTACAGCGGGGGTGCATCGGTTTTAAAACTGCTACGAGGAAATTAGTGGCGGGTATAACCGTCGGGATAAGTCTAAAATTATGTTGCGATTGCCCTATTTTTTGGTAGTGGACAATACTAAAATTATGGTGAGATGCTAAATCTTTAATATGAGGAGCAAATTATTCTTAGGCCTAGTTTTTATTAATTTGTGCACTTTTCTTAACTTGTTATGTGCATGCAAGTAAATAATTATTCTTAGCAAGTATGTTATAATGATACTATCAAGTCTAATGGATTTTTATATGATGATGTGCTCAAAATAATTTCAAGATATTTTTATATAATTCAAGTTTAAGATTGTTTAATAAAATATAATGTATATTTAAGTATCTAAATGTTTATTTACACGTGAACTTTTAGCTTTGAAGTATGTTATTCTATTTTGATACATGTCGGATATGTTGATAAAAAAATATTAATTTTTTTTAAAACTTAATTCATTAGCAATTTTATGGAAAAAAATATAGTTTATTAATCAATAATAAGATAGAGAATGATATATCTATTCATTTTTAACGGAATTGATATATCGCCAAAAAATTATCTTGATCGTGCACGAATCTCGAGGAAAAACTCAAGTTGGAAACTTCGAAAATTAATTCGGAGACCATTTAAACTCCAATTTCAGCAAGCTTATAGTCGAACTGAGCGTCTCGGAAATACGAACCCAACGACACCAAAGTCGACTCAATCCGAACCCAAATGAGTCCAAATCAAGTACCCGAAGCGCTGTTGGAAGCCTCGAACAGCAATTTAAGTTACCAAATGGTCTCCGATTTTGACGAGCTTATAGTCGAATCGAGCGGCTCGACGAGACGAATCCAACGAGCCCAAGATCGTAGAATTCTGATATCATTAAGACCTTCAAATGCTCAATAAACGGTTCATGATCAAGGGATTCAATATCGGCCGTTCATCCGGATCACTCCTTATTTGCCCATGATCCCTCATCTATTTACAGGCTATGCAACTCCAGAAAAACTATAAATAGCCCCTCATTTCTCTTAAGAGGGGACCCAAGCCAAGAAGAGAAGAAGAGAAGGAAGAGAAGAAGAAGAGAAGAGAAGTCTATGGGAACAGCTCCTCCTCGACCACCGCCGGAACACCGCCGGAACTCCGCCGGAACACCACCGAAGCACCACCGGGCGTCCGAGGGACGCCGGAGCTCTGCCCGACGTCGGAGCAACATCGGAATTCTGCCCGACGCCAGAATTCTACCCGACGCCCGAGTGACGCCGGACTTCTTTCCAAGCGACGCCGGAATTTTGCCGGACACCCGAGTGACGTCGGAACTCTACTTGGCCTTGTAACTGATACTCATTGTAATCTGATCGTCCTGAATTTAAAGGATGAATCAGCCTCGTGTATTTCATACAACACTAGTGGAACTTTTTCAACTGGGCGTGGCCCCGTGGTTTTTCCCTTTTCCAGGGCTTTCCACATAAAAATCCTTGTGTTATTTCATTCTTCTGTTTGTGTGCTGGATATACGTACAACGCTGAGACGAAAATTTAAACTCTATCGCCGCGTATATTTGAGTCCGCAACAGTTTGGCGCCGTCTGTGGGAAACACTATCCCACACTCCTAAATACTATTTTCATGGCCAATAGGCGTAGCAATCGCCTCATAGGAGCCTCCCGCTCCCACTCTCCTCAATCCAGAAACCAGTCTATAAATCGTGGACATCAAGTTTCTGCCTCCTTTCTTCCTGGGGGGCAACACATTGCTGGAGAAGGAACCTCAGGGCCTTCTTTGGAGGAGCGAATCTGAAAGATGGAAGAATCTCAAAACGAGATCCTACACCTCCTGCGAGAGACTCGACAACCGACCCTAGCACCTCAGGAGGAGGTTCTTCTCCCTCGAGATCCGCCACATGTTGAAGCTGTTCAAATCGAACATCTTCAAGCTGAGATTCCTCTTCCTCCACCCAGGAGGCGTTCGCAGTCACATCAAGATAACGAACTGGCTGATACAGCAAGTTCTACCCATCCTCCGCACACAGGTCGGCAACCTCGTATTCCTTTGGACCTCCCCGAAGAGTTAGCCCGACCACACGTTGCTGAGCTCCCTCGCAATGCCCTTCGCCACGAACTACGACGATTGGTTCGAGAAGAGTTCCCTGCAGGAGACATAAGGCAACCCCTTCATCAGTGGGACTTGCAGGAGTCGTCACCCCTGACAGGAGCTATTCTTCAACACCCTATTCCGGCAGGATTTAAACTACCAAGCATCGATTCCTACGACGGGACATCTGACCCGTACGAGCACATCGATCATTACCGAACTATCATGCATATCCAGCGAGCATCTGATGCACTCCTCTGCCAGGTTTTTCCTGCTACACTCAAAGGACAGGCTCGAACATGGTTATATTCGCTTCCAGCCGGAACGATCCCCACATTCGTCAAATTGGCCAAAGTATTTGTCGAACAGTTCGTAGCCAACCGAAGAATTACTAAGGATTCTTCTCATCTCTCTGGGATCCGTCAGAACGAGGGAGAAACATTAAAAGAATATTTTCAACGGTTTTCCACCGAGGCTCGACAGATTCCGGGAGTGGACCCAGAACTGCTCCGAGGGGTCTTCCTTGGAGGCCTTCGTCCTGGTCCTTTCTATTCGGCACTCATGCGGGACACAGTTCATTCATATGCTGACCTGATCCATCGTGTAGAAGCTCAGATTTCCGCCGATGAAGCCATTAATGCTCATAGAAAGCAATTTGAGCAAACAACTGGAAAGCGTAAGAACGCCCCTGCAATAGAGGAGTCATTTTCGCAACGAAAGAAAAACTCATCTCCTAGACCCCCAGTACCACAACGCGAGTTCCGACATGAAAAAGAGTATACGCCTCTCAATGCAACTCGAACCAACATACTAATGGCCATTCGAGATAAAGAAAATATCAAGTGTCCTAATTCTTTGAAGCTGAATGTTGGGAACCATGAGCAATATTGCTATTTCCACTGTAGTCGTGGACACACTACTGAAGCGTGTAAGCAATTGAAGGATGAGATCGAGAGGTTGATCTGACAAGGATATATTTGACAGTTCATCCAAAACCCACCTGCTCGAGATGAAACTGGTCCAACTGGGGGGCAAAATCAACAACAACAAAGACAACAGTTGAATAATATTCAAATGGTTGGCGAGATTGAATGACCACGCACTTTGTATCTCTTCTATTAGTAATGCTACTTGTCTTATCTCATCGTGTTAAATAGGGTATCACTTTGATATCCCTAATGTTTTCTTCAAAGTTAAACATTATGTTATCCTCGTACGTACAGTGTAACTTGCATATCCCTAAGTCATACTAGGGATCTATTGTATTGTCTTACAGTAATATAGTGTGTCGTTCGTTTAGTTCTGAGATTGTCTCTTTCTTTAAAAAGAATACAAATGACAATGAAAACTATTGATAAATATGATCTTTTTATCCATGATCTGAGAAATATGCAGTCTTTATTGCTTCTCAATCACTGGAAGATCGATCCCAGGGGGATTCGATCCGGTCTCTTCCATACAGGTTAACATCGTCGAGCAAAGGCTCCGACATACAACCTCGGATAGGTCTCACATCCTTGGTGGATTCTCTCGACCTCTTCCATACAGGTTAATGTCGTCGAGCAAAGGCTCCGACATACAACCTCGGATAGGTCTCACATCCTTGGTGGATTCTCCCGACCTCTTCCATACAGGTTAACGTCGTCGAGCAAAGGCTCCGACATACAACCTCGGATAGGTCTCACATCCTTGGTGGATTCTCTCGACCGCTTCCATACAGGTTAACGTCGTCGAGCAAAGGCTCCGACATACAACCTCGGATAGGTCTCACATCCTTGGTGGATTCTCCTGACCTCTTCCATACAGGTTAATGTCGTCGAGCAAAGGCTCTGACATACAACCTCGGATAGGTCTCACATCCTTGGTGGATTCTCTCGACCTCCTCCATACAAGTTAACGTCGTCGAGCAAAGGCTCTGACATACAACCTCGGAAAGGTCTCACATCCTTGGTGGATTCTCTCGACCTTTTCCATACATGTTAACGTCATCAAGAAAGGGCTTTGACCTACAGTCTCAAATATGTCAAACATCCTAAAAGGATGTCTCTCACATTCGTTCAGACTAATAATACATCAAAAGCACAAAGCATGTCTTACAGATGCAATAACAATTCAGGTCCCTCTAAGGGACAAATCCTCATTTCATATACAATATCATTGGAGTTACATAAATCCAGATTCAGGTGTACATTTATTCTCACTAGAAGTTGAAATTGTAAAGTACATTGGCATCATCCGTACAAACTAGTATCATCAAGCAATAAGCAACTTTAACACAGTCAAATATCCTTGGTGGATTTAAGTGACTTCTCCCTTACTGCACGCAAGCATCTCCTACAACTGCTCCTTCAAAGAAAGGACATAACTGGATCATCA
This sequence comes from Dendrobium chrysotoxum, assembly GCA_019925795.1. NCBI lineage: Eukaryota > Viridiplantae > Streptophyta > Magnoliopsida > Asparagales > Orchidaceae > Dendrobium > Dendrobium chrysotoxum. Next base: position 60,628,426 of record CM034313.1, read on the forward strand.
TCAGATCTCCACTCAGTGTTAGTGTATTGCCAAAATGTTGGCATATCACACTACTTCGGCCTCTTGATCCAGTAATATCTGATGTTGGCACACTTCAGTATGGATGAATATTGCCTTAACACAATGCCACTGGACACCCGCTATCATCGACCCTTCGTCGGATATCTGCCGGCGGTCCTTTACTTCATATCAGCCATCATCGGCTTCTCGTTCAACTGCTGATAGCAGCACCGTTGAACTCTCTCCTTCTGCTCCCAACTTGGTCGTTGACTGCCAACAGACTTCCACCCGATCATCCATCATCGACAAACTAACATCGAAATTCTATTCGATGATGAGCTTCCTCCCGTTGGAGGACTTCTACACGTCGCCAGGCCCTCGTCGGACTTCAACTCGACGCTAAACTTCTACCCAACGTCGGACTTCTGCCAGTCGTCGGACCCCCGTCGGATATCTACCCGATGCTGTACTTTTACGTGACGTCGGACTTCTGCCTGTCGTCAGATGTTTGTCGGGCTTCTACCCGACACCAAATTTCTACCCGTCGTGGGACTTCTTCTGGCCGACAGATTTTCGTCGGAGTTCTACCCGACGCCGTACTTCTTCCCGCCGTCGAACTTCCGCCCGGCCGCTGATCGCCGCCAGACTTCATCCCGACCTTCGTCGGACCACCGCCCGGTCGCGGACCGCCATCGAACTTCAGCCCGACCTTCGTCAGACCACCGCCCGGTCGCTGACCGCCGTCAGACTCTCTCCGACTAAATCTCACCTCCACATGATCTCTTAAAGGAGAGAAATTTCTAACTCCTATTCCGCTCCCCTTCCTGAAAAGGGGAAGCCGCTAACTTCTGCGCAAAAGGAGGGGCGCCGAATCAAGTAGGGAAAATCACCTACTCAACAACAGCGGAAGGCCTCAAAATGCCAGAAGCTAGAGGGGAGAAGAGAGGAAAGCCGCTAACTTCTGCGCAAAAGGAGGGGCGTCGAATCAAGTAGGGAAAATCACCTACTCAAAAACAGCGGAATGCCTCAAAATGCCAGAAGCTAGAGGGGAGAAGAGAGGAAAGCCGCTAACTTCTGTGCAAAAGGAGGGGCGCCGAATCAAGTAGGGAAAATTACCTACTCAAAAACAGCGGAAAGCCTCAGAATGCCAAAAGCTAGAAGGCCAGAGAAAGAGGAGAATGGTAGAGATGCAATTTTTCTCCTACCCCAAGGGGGGTATTTATAGGATGAAAAGGGGGAGAAAAAGAGAGGGAAATGTGAAGAAAAGAGGGGGAAAAGTTTGAAAATTGGAGGGAGAGGGCTTCTAGAAGGAAGTTCGAATTTTTCTGAATTTTTCGGAATTTTTTGGAATTTTTTCGGATTTTTTTTATAGTGTGCGGGCCCCACATTTAAAAAAAAAATTAAATTGTGGGGGCAACTGCCGCGCGCCCCTTGGCGCCCCAAGGGGCGCGCCTGTTACGCGCGCCCGCGCGGGCGCCGCCGCCGGCGATGGCTGCCGGCGGCCGGCCGGCCGGTTCGGCCGCCTACACGTTCCCGGGCTCCGATTTCGAGCCCGGACGGTCCAAATCGGACGTTTTTGGGATCCCCGGACACGTTTTTCGACGTTTCGGACTCAATTTTGACACTTTCGGAGCTCAACGGGGCCTCTATGATCAAGTTCGAGAAAACATTTAATTTTTGGAACGTAATTTTTTGCGATTCGGCCAACGAAAAATACTGGAGCAAGTATTTTCGGACTCGTGGAGCTTTGCCGTGCAAAAATAGGGGGCAACTGATATATCGCCAAAAAATTATCTTGATCGGGCACGAATCTCGAGGAAAAACTCAAGTTGGAAACTTCGAAAATTAATTCGGAGACCATTTAAACTCCGATTTCAGCAAGCTTATAGTCGAACTGAGCGTCTCGGAAATACGAACCCAACGACACCAAAGTCGACTAAATCTGAGCCCAAATGAGTCCAAATCAAGTACCCTAAGCGCTGTTGGAAGCCTCGAACAGCAATTTGAGTTACCAAATGGTCTCCGATTTTGACGAGCTTATAGTCGAATCGAGCGGCTCGACGAGGCGAATCCAACGAGCCCAAGATCGTAGAATTCTGATATCATTAAGACCTTCAAATGCTCAATAAACGGTTCATGATCAAGGGATTCAATATCGGCTGTTCATCCGGATCACTCCTTATTTGCCCATGATCCCTCATCTATTTACGGGCTATGCCACTCCAGAAAAACTATAAATAGCCCCTCATTTCTCTTAAGAGGGGACCCAAGCCAAGAAGAGAAGAAGAGAAGGAAGAGAAGAAGAAGAGAAGAGAAGTCTAGGAGGGAACAGCTCCTCCTCGACCACCGCCGGAACACCGCCGGAACTTCGTCGGAACTCCGCCGGAACACCACCGAAGCACCACCGGGCGTCCGAGGGACGCCGGAGCTCTGCCCGACGCCGGAGCAACATCGGAATTCTGCCCGACGCCAGAATTCTACCCGACGCCCGAGTGACGCCGGACTTCTTTCCAAGCGACGCCGGAATTCTGCCGGACACCCGAGTGACGTCGGAACTCTGCTTGGCCTTGTAACTGATACTCATTGTAATCTGATCGTCCTAAATTTAAAGGACGAATCAGCCTCGTGTATTTCATACAACACTAGTGGAACTTTTTCAACTGGGCGTGGCCCCGTGGTTTTTCCCTTTTCCAGGGCTTTCCACGTAAAAATCCTTGTGTTATTTCATTCTTCTGTTTGTGTGCTGGATATACGTACAACGCTGAGACGAAAATTTAAACTCTATCGCCGCGTATATTTGAGTCCGCAACAGGAATCAAACAAAATTTTGGTTGTATTTTTTATTATTTTTTATTAAAAATATACTCATGATTTACGATTGCATAAAAAATGATATTTTGAGAGTAATTAAATGACTAGTATTATTTTGTGTCCCCATTAAAAAAAATTTCTACCTCTCCCCCTGACTTGGGGCATATATTAAGAACCTTTAGAATGCTAATTGGACAATGATGTCTAAAATCTGTATGCTTAAAGTTGAATTGAGCACCTCAATCATACAATTCCAATGATCCCAAGATTACTTAATTACAACATCATTAAAACACAAAAAAATTGAAAGAATAACCAAGATCAATGAAATTAGTACCAACTATTAGATGGAGTGTTTTATGATTTTGGCCAAATTTATCAAAGTATTACTATAAAAAATCTTGAAATAAATGCACTCTTCATTTGGCCATATTTTCAAATAGTTTCCTGATTTGTCAAAAACTAAGAGTCAAACTTCTATTTCTTTGATGTTTTCATTACAATGATTTCCTACGTATTGATTCCACTTTTTGAAATTTCTTGATTTTGCTGGAGTATATAATTGCAATATGTATTAGGACAAGAAAGATTTATGAGAATTCAATTTAAGAGATTCATTTTAGATGCTAAATTTGGTTTAAATTTTACTAATTTCAGAACCACGTTTGTAAATTTAAGATTGACAAGAGGTTCACAATTTAAGGTTTTGAAGAGATTTTGGTTCTAGTTAACTTTGAGAATTTAGAATCTTACATTTAATATTTAGGCTCAAGAGGAGGCTCAAAATTCAAAGAAGATTGGAGAGAGTTTAAATTTGGGTGAGCTTTTGAAAATTTGGAACTTTTCCTATGGAGCCCTAGGCTCTATAAGAGATTCAAAATTCAAAAGGATATTAGGATTCTAAAATTTTAAACTTATCAAATTTACATTTAATATGATATTCTAAAATTTAAAGAATCATATAAATTTGAAAATTCTGAGAATCCCTATAATATATTTTGACTGTCTAATCAATCTTAACCATTTAATCTTAGATCATATGGTGAAGATTAATCCCTAGAATAGAGTGGGATGGTTGTAATATTTCAATATGGTGAGACCAACAATGTTCTTTTTATTCAAATAGAATGGATGGTGATCCCATCATCTCCTACATCAAGCAAGGGACAAATATCGTTGATTAGAATCCCTTTGATTTTGAGTAATCAATGGCCATTTTCTTAATCTATGGAATTATGAAAGATTAGGAGGGTAGAAACAAGTCACCAAATAGCCTTATCCATATAGGAACAAAGTTGGTTTCATAATTTGTGAAACTATGAATTGGAGTTATAAGGAGCTCATGCATATCTTGATTCAAAGGGATTTAGGTCAAATTGATCTTTACAGGTCACCTAATCAAGTTGATCATGTTTGATGAAGTTTGCTTTAATTGAGGATGACTGAATCATTAGGTCACTCTTGCCAAAAATAGGTCGCAGAACTTGGTGTTATGACTTATAGAGGGCTCTAGAAAAGAGGGGGAATGCCAAGGAACTTTCATGCTACTCAAAGGGAAGCTCAAAGATCTTTATTACATGTTATAATTGGTTCGACAAATCATATTTATAGGCAAATCTGTAATAACCTATATTTTTATCAAGTTACATAATTTTTTCAGGAGTCATTACAAGTCTAAATTACAAACCATCTTCTTCATAACATAGATATTTTTGTGCTCTAGTTATAATATTTTTTCCTAACTTTTGGGCATTGATGCAATTCTTTAAGAATTTGACACATATTAGTACAAGTGGGATTTTTGGGATTGTAGGTCAGTTTGTAAACCGATTTAACCAAAGTTTTTTAAACATAATGAACTATTTTATGGATGTTTTTCTATAATTTTTCGAGCTCCAAATTTAAAGATATAAAATAATTTATATGAATCTTATGCTAAAAACTAAACAATTGATATAATTATCTTTACGTCCTTAAAATATTTTATTATAAAAAATCTTTCTCCATTAATTGAAATCCATTAAAATCTTTTATCTTCCTATTCATTTGACTAACATAGATAGAAACAAAAATTATAAGAGAAAGGAGAGGGAAGTAAAAGGAAATCTTAGGGTTTGAAAGCTATAGAGCAATTTTTATCAATCAACCCTGTTGTAAAAGTTGCTCGTCTCATTTTAAGAAATCATTACCCTATTTTTTATTTCAATAATTTAATTTGTGTATTTTATATTTTGTGCATTTTAATTTGATTAAAACTTGCAAAAGTTATGATATCTTGATTTTTAGCAAACTTTCACCGCATAACTTTTGGTATGTGATCGATGTCATCAATATGAGCATTTTGACTGTAATATTATCTAGTTTCATTAGGTAAAAAAGTTACTATATTGTATACTATTTCTATTGATTGAATAACTGATATTTTTATAATAAGCATATTGTTAATATAAGCATTAAAAATGAATTTGGGTATATTGTTGAGTAATAGTTGGTCGCTATTGTTGTTATAGTATTATGATAATAATGTGTGTGTAGAAAAAATAAGTAAATACTGATTATTTACTTTTGTTGGCTGGAGATTGGCTAACCTGTACAGGATGGTGGGTAGATAAACTTTCCTTTAAATATTAGTTTGGTGTTATCCTCGATTAATTAACGTGAATGAGAGTTATTATGAGTTATTACTGTCGACGGGCAAAAAGTAACGACTCTGTTTACTAAGCTAACAGTTACCGATTGATGGTTACTAATTACTAGAAAAACACAATTAAAACTAGAATTCCTTACTTGTTAGTGTGTTAGTGGTGCATATTTATATTACTGCACTGATTACTGCTGTTGTACTGTTTTACTATTTTATTGATTTACTATACTGCACTCCTTTACTATGATTGTCATAGACTATTAATATTGTTAATGACACTGCTACAGATTTACTGTTATTGTTATTACTACTAGCTCACAGTTTATTAACTCACAGTTATTGAACATGTGATCCATATACTGAGCAAGTAACATTGAGAATGTAATGTAAGATACTAAATTGATATTGATATAGAATGATTGAACCTCAAATGTTTATTGAATTGATCGTACTGCATTGTTATGGATTCCCGGCAGTTTTGTAGATGCTTCTAGTTTACTGATTCATATGATTTTCCTATTGCTTTATTAATTCGACATTATCTACTAATTCACTAGATTATTGATTTATTGATTTACTGGTTTACTGATTCTATTGATTTTGTACTGTATTGACTTACTGGCTTCAATATTGTATCGTTATACTATTTTACGAAATTTACTTCCATGGCATGTGACATGCTATTCTGCCTAGATTCATGATCATATTGACTCCTGCTGCTATGAATTGATCGATGACATGCATACTATTTCTTCATTATATTTTGAGTTTAGTTATAAGATTTTGGTGACCTGCTAGACTTTTTAGCTCACTATATATTGTTTAAATGATTTTAGGTCAGAGCAAAGGATCAGAAGTGTGAGGTTGATCTAATTCAGGATTTTTTAGGTTTCTGTTGTTTTATCTTTTTTATTGTAGATATTCTTTTGTAGTATGGATCAAATAGACTACATGATGTATTTGTATAACTCCTGACTAGTGTATATGATTTTGATGAAATGAGTAGTGATGTGTACATTAAAATTTGATAAATAGAATTTGCTTATGCAGATGATTTTAATCACTAAAAGAAATGAGACAGCTCTGTTAGTAATTATTATATGATTTAAAGAAAAATAAAATAAAAGAATTCTTCCCACTTAGATATTAGGGCGTGACAAAATCAAAGTTGAATATGAACAAAATTGTGGGATCATTAGCGATGCCAGCTATCAAGGTCATCAAGAAACATCCAATGGAGGTGAGAGAAGTGTCCTTGGCTATTTTAGGGCTCGGAGTATCCAAAGCAAGTGGTTAGAGGTAATGGGATTTTCAGAGTTTGATGGCCACCACTGTACTAGCCAATTGAGCTAGCGCTTAACGACCTACTGATAAGGTAAGCCGCTCTTTAATTTGGCTTGCTTGGGCTAAGTGAGCTTGAATATGCTTGAATTGAGTTAACTTTGCTTGGGTCAAAGGTTTTGACCCATCTAGGGTAACCCAAGTGGGTTGGGTCACCTAGGAGAACAAGCTTAGGGTTTTGGGAAGGGATATGCAAATCTTGAAGGGGTTTCGAGTTTGTTTGCTTGGGTTTGGCTCAAGTGAACCAAGGTGGGTCACTTGGATCTTTTGGTCAAATTATGGTTGACTATGATCAATACATCAAGAATCAGTCCAAGTGTTATTAAAGTGGGTTAAGATCATTTAAAATTAATGTCAAGGCTAATATGTTTGAATTTGTAAGTTGGTTTTATATTTAAGCATTTTAGGGCTAGGGGATCAATTTGGTCAAACCAACTTTGACCATGGGTCACATGGATCGACCAAGTCTCTTTGACCCAAGCGGTAAGGTTTCCTATAAATCTAAGGGTCATGGGCCACTTAGGGTGGGTGTTAGAGCTTACAGTAGATTAACCATTTTAGGATTTTTATGGTTTTTGAGGTTGACCTAATATAGTCCTAAGGTTGACCTAAGAGGGTCAACTACCTATTTTGGGTAACTAGCGAGTATCCTAGTGTCCTTAGGTGGCTTCTAGATAAGTATAAGGTGGACCATGGATGGTCTCGTTAAACCTAAGAACTTCACTAAGATTTCTTTTGGGTTTTGAGTTTTGGATTTGGCTTTAAACGTTTACAAATGAGTTTCAAACAGGTTAAAAAGGTTCCAAAGGACTTGGGAAGGTCTAGGATAAACTCCTAAGGGTCTTACGCATACCCTCTTTAAAGGCTAAAGTTGACATAGTCAATGGGTCTCAAGAGTCCAGTATAAGATATGGGATAACATGATGGTGTGTATATATATATAGGTTAGTAAATGCTGAATCTTTAGAAATCCTTTAAGAGGGTTCTATAAAGAAGGCTCAACATTAAGGAAAGTCTGCTACAAGCTAAAGCTAAGCACAATAGAGTTTTGTCAACCTCAATAAAAAATGAGGTCAACACAATAGTGATGCATCCTTTAAACTTTTGACATGCTCCACCACCTCTTGTTCATCAAAGCCCACAACCCACATAATTTAAGCTGAAATAATTTTCTTTGAATAATCAAATTCTGTAACCTCCTTAACACAAGTGTCCAATATAAGGCAACTATTAGTCTCCAACAATGGGTGCTTCATAGCCTTTAAAACATTGAATGTCACCTCTTCTTCTTAGACTCTCAAGATGAGCTCTCCTTTTTACACATCAATCAATGTTCAACCTATGGAAAAAAAGGTTGGCTTAAGATAATTAGAATCTTTTGATCTTCTTTGTCCATATCAAGAATAATGAAATCAATATGGATTATAGACTTGCTAACTTTAATGAGAACATCTTCTATGATTTATGCTGAATGTTTAATTGATCAATTAGCTAATTGAAAGGAAATCATGATCATCTTCACTTCACTAATCTCAAGCTCCTTGTAAATATAGATCGATGTCAAATTTATTGAAGCTTTTGGGTTTCATAAGAACTTGATGAAATACATACTCCTTATGGTACAAGGGATGGTGAATCATCCAGGACCTTTCAATTTAAATGAAACCTTTTATTGTAAGACCGTATTACACTTCTTAGTAAGTGTCACAGTCTCATACTCCTCTTGTTTACTCTTGTTAGGAGGATTCACTTCATAAATTTGACATAGCTAGGCATATGTACAAATGCATCGGCAAATAAAATATTTATATGCAGCTACTTGAATACTCCAAAAAATTTTAAAAATTGGTATTATAATTTTTTAAAATCTTTGCAGTCACAATAGTGATAGAATATATGGCGACAAATTATCGGGGAATAATTTTAACTTTGGTTGCACCTCCTTCTCATTCTCCTTAGGTTCTGCTACAGACAGCTTACATGCTGATTTTTCAATGGTTTTTGGTTTAGCTAACTCCTTTCAGTTTTTCAAACTAAAGACCATGATATGATCCTACAAGTTTGTCTTAATGTTGCTCCGGAGAGTGTTAAGATGTCTTGTCGCAATCTACTGTGATAACAATCCAATCTACACCTTAATATTTTGAATAGCTATCTCCTACCATTGACTTAAGGCACCTTGCCTCTGTAGTGTGGCATATGTATTTCATATAAATTGCATCATGGCGAGTGTCAACCTTGGGAAAGCATCTTTGAGTAAGACCTCTCCCTCCTTCTGCTCCTATTAATAGCCTAACTATTGAAATTTGAGTTGCTAATAAAATTTGGGTGGTTATTAAAATCTAGGTGACTGTTGAAAACCACATGGCTATTATACAACTTGCTAGTTCTTCCAAAAATAATAGGGTGGTTTGTCCTCTCTAGATTGTATGTGTTAGCAAAGGGGTTATTCTATTATTGTCAAATGAAGTTTTCCTGCTTTAGATGAGATTATATGAACATATTATTTGTCTAACAGTCACTAATATGATGGTTGCCTCAACAAAAATCAAAGCAAAATAATAGTCATGTGGATGAAATTGAAAGCAAAGGTATTTAGTTTCTTAATTAGTGAAGCCATCTAAGTAATGAGTGTTGGTATCAGATCTAACTCTTAATCGACTACAATAGACTTCACTATTTCCACCTTGTTCGACCACTGATAATTATTCATGTACATCTCCTCTAGCAGGTTGTAGGCTACCTTTTACATCTTACTTATGGCATCAATCAACATCCTTGTAACCCTACTAGACTATTATAAAGGTCTAGATCTACATCCATTTGGCTTGTCTGTGATGTGAGCTCTTCCTTTGTAAATCTTTGTAGCACTCCTAGTCATAGCACAATGTCTCCTCATTCAATTATATAAAGTTAGGCCATTTTCATTGGTGGAAAGTACTTTGAAAGGAACTTTTGGGTTAAATCATCTCAACTAGTGATCAAATCATTAGGCAGCAAATTAAGCCATCTCTTGGCACTGTCCAAGAATAATAAGGAATATTGAGATAGAATTTTGGCATGCCTAGACATAGGATGTTTGAATATTCTATGTTCTAAAGGAGATATTAAAATTGTACAAGGTCAGCATATATCATTTTCACCCCTACAAGCTCGACAGAGATCTTGGGATCCATATACTCTGAATTACATCTACAATTAAGAGTTTCATTAGGAAAAAAATATGATTTTTATATTCCTCAATCCAAAATATTTTATTAAACATTGTATTAACTATTCTACTATTTTTATCCAGTGATAGAAACTCCAAAAATATTATTTTTATTTCAGTAGGATAACTTATACATTTAGAGTAAGCAGTAGTACTTTTGTTGCAAGTAAGCATAACACGTCCTCATGGGTTCGATACTCTACTTTATCACTTTATTACTTAATTCGATGTGTATACTTGCGTACATTTAAGTGGGCTTTCATTATTGACATATCAAAGAAAACCTAATCATTATTCAACAACCACATTTTACGGAGTCAGTAATAATAATAAAAAATTATGGAGTCAATAACAGCCATCACCCCACATAAATACACGATCGTACAAGTAAAAAAGCGATAAATAAGAGTATCATCCCATTGAAACTATGAATACCAATTACTGAAATCAGGTTGATTTAGACTGTATTCAAACAATCAAAATAGCGTGGTGATTTGTGTAAAAAAAAAGTACTTAAGAAAAGAAAATATAAAAATATTCATTTTATAAAACTGGCGGGCTATAGGTCGAAGATTAAATTTCACAAGGATTCCTTTTATGAGTTGTAACATAATCAAGAGATACATAAAAATTCAATATACCAGATATACAATGGATCTTATCTTTCCCTCAAAAGCCTAAGGTAACTATTGTCTTTGTAAAACCTCCTTATCTCTTGATGACATATTCAATGCAAACAGATTTTCTTTATATGGAACAAGAGATCCATTACATTACAAGAGTTTAATGCATATATTTCCATCATATGATCCTTTGTAATATTTCACTCACGATGAGTTTGTACTCCATCTCCCAGTTTCGAATGAATCTTCTAAACATATAACAGGTTGCCAATCAATTACAAGTTATTTAGTAAATGATGAAATATACCCTAAACTATAAGGAGCAAAAACTCAATAGATTGTATTAAACACAAATCTAAAAAAGTACAACTAGCTATATCTAATCCCTAGAAAGAGAGTATAGTTCATACTAAATTGAAAGAAAATAATAAAGAATATGATCTCACAAATAAACATGAAAAAAGCAAGGAAGAAGAAAAACTTAATTTGGTGGGCTCTTGTGTTCCTCTTCTTTGTCTCATCACCTTCTAATTTTTTTATATAACTTGAGACAAATTTGAGTCGAAGACGATACAAATGTGCTTGTTGACATTAAAATGAATCAAATATGAACATGACATTCACGAATAAGTTCGAACACGAGCTGATTTCGAATAAAAATAAATTCATATGAGCTGAACACAAACTAACAACCAACTCGTTCAAACTCGACTCTTTTACATCCCTAATATTTTCAGGGTTTTAAAGGGTTGTGTTTGGATTACTCAAATTTGATTGGCCTACAATTTTGACACCATCCATACAATAATTAGTTAGATGAACCTTATTCAAATTATTAATATTTGATGAGTCAAATTCAGATATAGTATTTCAACATATAAAATAAATGGGTACTGTTTAATAAAAAAAACTAAGGCATTAACACCTCAACATTCAGAGATAGAGAAATGGCGATGGTGGAATTGATCCATTGACTATTAATGAATTATAATTTGATAATGAATATGTAATGCAAAAAAATATGGAAGATTTGAAGCAGAAGATGTAGGAATTTCTTTTAGTGATGATGAGAATGAATATATCATTTGCTAATATTGAAAGGCAACTGAATTTATTATTCCCATAATTTATTGATGTATCAAAATTTTATTGATGTATTAAGAGCACAAGTCTCATAATTGAGGACTTTACAACTCCACCAATGAACTAACACCACTTTACATTTTAACAACTCTATCTTAATCTTAAATATAATGACAATATATAACATTCTTTAGAAAGACAAACTCTCTCAAATGTTGATCTAACATGTTAACATTAAAGGCCTATTTAGATAATAACCATAATTTCATTTGACCGCTGCTTGCTTCGTATTTTCTCATTATTTTTCAAAAAAATTTGTTGTCATTAGCTACTTTTTTCTAACTAGAGTAGCTAAATTATTTTACCCACAATACTTCACAAACAAATTTATAAAAAATTGTAGCCATCCCAAATAGACCCAAAGGCTCATTATTAATTTGATTGCTTGTAGATGAAAAATAAAAAATTATTAATTTTGAAATACTAAATGGTTGACTCTTAGCCTTTCACCTACATACAAATGCTACACAGCTCATCTTGGTCTGTTGGTTGAGAGCTTAGGCTTCCAACTAAGAGGTCTTGGGTTCGAGTCTTTGTGTATGCGTTGTGTGTGTGAGTTTGCCTTAATTGGCCTAAATTTCCCAAAAAAAAAAAAAAAAAAAAAAACATACAAATGCTTAAATTTGACTTAAAAATAAGTTTGACAACTGATTTATCTGTCTCAACTTTGGTTCACTTCCTAATTTGACAGGTTCAAATAGTTCATTCAACTGATGATTTCCACGAGATATGCAGAGAAGAGCACATACCTCGGCTAAAAATACTGAAAATAGCAGTAAGGTTACTTCCTAAGATGATATGATAATTAATAGGCATTGAAATGAAAACGATGACTAATTAAGCTCTTTGTTTTTTTATTGTCACTTGTAACGTTTTTTTACTTTAGATAGAAAAGTTCTAAGGAAAAAAGGGCGACCTGCTAGTGGCTCTGTTGAATTTTATGCAAATAATAAAGAACTTCCCCAGCACAGAGCCTGTGCACTTGCAAAAAAACTGGCTGAGCAAAAGAAAACTAGTTAATAATCTAAGATTGATCAACCTTTGCATGATCGAGGAGCTGATATATTGAAACTTCTTAGTTTTCAAAATATATTAGATTGCATGATGATTATATGATTGATGGAAGATAGTTTTTTTTTTTCCCGAGAAGAGACTATTGTAATCCAAGTCATATTTTGGAAGGTGTTGTCTTCTTTGCCTGCATGTCCTATATTAGGATGAATTTCACAATTTTTATCCTTTTTCATATAAATTTGTAGAGGGTAAACTATCTCAAGATTGCCAAAGTATGAGCACATCTAATTATGGACTTCCCAAAAAATTAGCATTGATCTTTACATATATAACAACAATCTTTTTCTCCACTTCCAATGTGACATTGAGATTATTCATCACTATCAAGAGCTGCACCTGGCTTAGGTCTTAGGCCTAATGATCACTCCTTTCTTAAGCCTGGAGATCATTCTTAGCTCTTAAACCTCTTAGAATTCGAGCATTACAACTATCCCATCTAGTCTCATTTGAAAAAAAAAGTACTTTATGCCTATTCATTGAATAAGGCTCAAATATTTTTCTTGTTGCTTCTTAAAACAACTTTTTAGTGCAATAATTTTACTAAAAAGTTACTTTAAGAAGCAAAGAAAGCTGTGCCAAAAGAAGCCGAAATTTCTCCCTAAAATTACACTTCTCTATATGTTTTTTGTGCTAACTAGAACTCATATCACATTGATGATTTCTCACCTAGCCCGCAAAAGAAATAGCATGATATATGTGAGGTCGAGGCCTTTAGCATGAACTAAACCCCTTCAAGAAGTTTCATAAGAAACCCAATTTCATTCAACATTATGTAAACTAGGTAACATACAGAAAAGTATAGAGTACCTTGGAACAACAAAATCATAAAATACACAACAATTTGCCATCTTCAGGATTCCCAGAAAAAAGAAAAACTTAGATGAAAACTGCATTACGGATTTATTTAAGCATCTACAAGCAAAACTTCTCAGGACCCTTTCAAGAGCTCACAAGCAACCCACACTTTCTATTTTCCATCCTCATCACCCTTTTCTTTCTTTGGATGAATAGCTTCTACAAGTGCCTCAATCTCTTCCTTCACCCGCTCAAAGACACCTGGGCCTTTCACTTTGTCTATCGGCGTGTTCTCATCAATGTCATCACTAGTCCCATGAGTCTCATTCTGATGCGTTTCCTCCCTGTCCACACCTCTCTCTACCAAGCAATTCAATATTGCAGCGAAAGCACTATCAATTTAACTCAAACAAGTAAAAGCTCGAGATATAAAGCAGTAAAATGATATATTTTTAATCAAAAACAACTATTTTTTGAAGCCATTCTTCCTCCAACACAAACTGCACAATGTTTAACCTAAAAGATCGTTTAGAGAAAAATCGATTACACGAACAACTATATTAGCCAGATAATCAGGCGAAATCACATTCTTCTCAAGGGCAAAAAAAAAATCCCTTTTTCTTACCGCCCTAACACAGAGCCCGGACATTGAAATGAACAATACACAAATTTAAACACTTCCTTTACTCAGATCGAACGGGTAAATACAGATAGAAAGGGGAAACCAGAGAAGAACAACAAGAAATCTTCGAAAGTTACCTTCTTTCGACAGTTCCATTCTCAACGGAGAAGTGAAGTTGGGAAAAAGACTGGGAGCGACCGCCTCACCGGGCTATAGGGATCGCATCAATGGCGACTGGGAAAGGCCACGCGTTGCAATTGAGCTTCATCCAAAATTTAACCCTTTTAAAATATGCTAAAAATAAATATAACTACTTGAAATATTCATATTTATTTGAATCATTATAAAATATATTTAGGAAAATAATTTTTAGGGTCTTTTTGGCAGTGTAAGATAACATTTTAAATAATAATCAAATAGTAGCGTATAAAACTATTTAAAATGTTAATTTTTACTTAATGGAATTAACTCATCATATTTTCAACTTATTTAAGTTATCATTTGAAATTAACTAATATTAATTATTTAGATTATTTTACATTTTAATTATTATATTTGTATGTAATTTATTTGGTTGAATATAATTAATTATAATTTATAGTTTTTCAACCCTAATTAGATTAATTAAATTATACTGTGTGCATTAATGTACTAATTAACTTGAAATCCATTTTCTTCTTCGACATCATGTGTTATATCTGAAAGTATTTTTAAAGTAAAATTTTCTATTTATAAGATTTACAATTTAATTATTATAGCAAATGAATTGTGAACATATGTTCTAGACTAGGTTGAAGCGGTGAAGCATAACTATTGCCTATGAATGAACACCTTATGCAGAGTTAATACACAGATCAACCTAACATATTAGAGCTCAGAATTTACATCTTTTCATATTCTTAAAATGCTCATGTTTGTGGAAACAAAAGTTAATTAAAGGCTCAAAATCATTATGAGTTGATTTTTATGGTTACTTAAGCATTGTATCGGCAAAATAAAAAATCATACTTGCGAGGTCCACTTTGTGCAGGAAAAAATAAAACCAGATGCATATGAGATAAATAAGTTGTCTACACTTTAGGCCTAGTTGACCATATAAAGATGACTAATATTTACAGATGGGCAAGCGTTAGCTAACAAGGCCAAGCTTCATTAGTGAGCTATCTTATGGCCAATATCTAACAAACCCTACCATATATTAGGTGAAAGTAAAAATAGTAGTCCAAAGTGTGTCTGTGTGTAACCAAATCGTTTAGAATAAAAGAGGGGGTCTTGACAAGTTGTAAAGATTATACTTGAACCATGAAATGAACCGAGGTGTACATGCACACCTCGAAAAGAAGAGGCCTCTCCTAAGGCCTGGGGCTACGACTTGTCAACCAACACGTGAAAAATAATGCCCCTCGCAAGCAACACAAAGAGAGTATATATATAAGAAAATGATATGATCATGATGCATGAATATGTGAAGCAATGCATGTATCCATATGACCTAACTCTACATGTATTGAAAAAAAAAGATTTTTCAAGGTTTTAGGTCAAAATAATGGCATATAACATTCAAAAATTAATTACAAAACTTAGGGGTTTTACAAAGCTCATAGAAAATTAAGGGATGTAGGAAACATCCCCTAATTTGATCTGTCTTAATTTGAGCCCAAGATGATGCATGGTTGAGGAGTAATTTGAGAAAAAACCCTAGAAGTTAAAATGTAAATTACTCTCTAGACATTTATCAAATCACTTTAATTTTATTTTTGAAATATATAGCTCATCACCCTGGTTCCATAGATCCCAAAATCATTATATTTGACCCAAAAAATAATTTTTTATAAAATTTTTAAGTTCTAGGCATTTTTCTTATTTAAAATAATTTTCTTTTTTCCAATGGTGGCGACGGTGGCGTAACAGGATGACAGCAGGAAGCGTGTTGGCATGGGAACGAGACTCATGGTGCGAGGTGACGAGTGTCGCGCGGGGAGGCGGCTGGATAGTGATGGCGGTGGGACACGTGTCACGCGGCGGGAGAGGGATGCGGTTTCACTTATCCATGTATGTGTTATATCTAGGTTGTTGATCACATGCGGTTCGAATTAATGGCCCAGATCTAGCCAACGCGTTCAACCTCCTGTTCTCATGCGAGTATGGTTGGATAGCACGGCTCATTCGATGAGATTTGAACTGTCTGATCAAAGATGAACGATCCAAATTTTGTCTTTTTCTTGCAGAATAAATTCTTTACTTGCTACGAGTTATTTACTGTGCCAAATATAATGAAATTCTAGGGTTTGTTTATAGTCATATAATGCCCTTATATATAAATTTTGGGAGCTTCATATGTCTTATTTTAAAAGTTATTTTAAACCCAACTTTTAGGATAGGGTTTGAAATATACCTTTAACCAGTGGATTAAATGGCTTGCCCTTGGGCATTTTTTCTTCCTTAGAACTAAAGGAACAACTTATATGAATGATTCGCTCCTTGAAAATGCATAGATTGAAAGTTGGGATGACTTGAAGGAAAATAACCTTTATGTCACCTTGGATCTCCTCTCCAACAAACTTTTTAATGGCTATGAAAAGTGAGGAAGGGAAAAGGAAGCTCCAAGAGAAGAATAGAAATAATGGGGGCTCTTGAGGAATTTTTTGGTTGGTGCCTTGTGTTGTCATGAGTCCAAAATGTATAAGTAGTCATCAAACCCTAAGCTTCAAACCAAGGGCTAGGATTTCTTGGAGCTCTTCTTTGGATGCTTGCCATGTGCCCCAAGAGGTTAGGTGGGCATACTTAAGCGAGGGAAGGATATCTTATGTAGAAAGCAAATTTTGGATGCTTGCCATGTGTCCCAAGAGGTTAGGTGGGCAGACTTAAGAGAGGGAAGGATATCTTATGTAGAAAGTCAATTTTGCCTTTTTATGAAGGGGGGGTTTGGGTTGAACCAAGGGTTTAGCTTGGGTTTAAATGAATCTAGGGATATTTTAGAGTGGGTTTAGATCAACTCAAAAGAATAGCATGGGTTAGAGACATGGAATTTGATGCATTTGACCAAATTTGATCTTTTGGATATTTTTGATTTTTTAAATTAGTTTGACCACTTTGACTGATCAAACCTGGTCAAGATGATTAGGATAGACTATAGGGACTTGGGTTAAGTTTAGGTTGAACCAAGGGTTTAGCTTGAGTTTAAATGAATCTAGGGATATTTTAGAGTGGGTTTAGATCAACTCAAAAGAATCGCATGGGTTAGAGACATGAAATTTGCTGCATTTGACCAAATTTGATCTTTTGGATATTTTTAATTTTTTAAATTAGTTTGACCACTTTGACTGATCAAACCTGGTCAAGATGATTAGGATAGACTATAGGGACTCCCTAAAATCCATTTGGATTGAATGTATGAAATTTGACCATTTTGACTAAGTTAACCAAGTCAACTTAATTAGAGTGACCCAACCATGCTTTGGACTCATCAAAGGTACCAAAGGGGATGATCTTGAAAGCTTGAAGGAATGGAGTTTATGAATGGGGTTTAAAATTTGGAATGTAAATGACCCCAGCAAAAAATGAGGTTAATAATATCTTATCTAAGGAAGTGGGTATCTGATTCTAAGAGTAGATGATCCATATGTGAGGATGAGGTACATCCAAATTTGAGTTATAGGGAAGCACCAGAAAGGATTCTAGCATATGATGTTAGAAAGTTGAGGAATAAATAGATTCCAATGATCAAGGTGCAGTGGAAGCATGGGTCGAAAAGAGAAGCTACTTAAGAGAAGGGATCTAAGATGAGACAGGTATATCCTAATCTATTTTATTGATTTAAATTCTGAAATATTTAAGATGACATTTTTCTGAGGAGGAGAGAATTGCAACACATATTAAATTAGAATATAGTTGCACTTATTCTGATCCGATATGAAAGAGATAACTTACTGAATCCTATATTTGAATTTTATTGCATGTGTTTGGAAATATTTTATATGCATGTAAATATCTGAATCTACTTTGGAGAGGGTCCTGGGGCTCTCTGTTCATATTTGTGAAATATGAAATTTCCCCCTTACGACACTGTGATGCTGAGCTCTATGAATTTTTGCAAAATAATTTAGTGTGATGGCACTTGGGGGGGGGGGGGGGGGGGGTGTACCGTTGTGATGTTGTGTGCTCCTTAAGGAAGCACTATGGGGTGGAAGATAGATCTCTACTGGGCTAGGTCATGTAATAATCCAAAATATGAAAAAGTATTTTAAAAATAAAAATATGAATTTCTATTTGAACTAGAGTGCTTCGGCATTGTGCTTACTAGTGCTGCAATGCTAGGATTGAGAGCACAACGATGCCAGAAATCACCCCCAAAGCATTGAAGCTTCTATTTCTATAGTAATTTTAGATTTAACATGCAGCAACTGTGATGCTGGGTGGGAGTGATGTGTCGTTAGGCCACCAGCAATATGTGTATATATATAATTCTAAACCTAAGCAATTAATCCCTCCAACGCCGCCACCTCTCCCTTATTCTCTTAGCTTGACGTGGTAAGAATAGAGTGAAAGGAAGAGGAAGAGGAAGAGGAGAGAGAGAGAGTTTTGATCATTTTTATCTATTGCTTCAGTTAGAAAAAAATCTTTTGATTATTATAAGTAACTCGAATCTCACTTTAATTTTTAATGATTTTGAGTTTGATGAATTCAATCTCTCCTGAATCGATATATATATATATATATATATATATATATATATATATATATATATATATATTCTGATTTATCACACTTTTATCATATAAATTTTTGTATACAATAGATATAAATTTAATTGATATTTTGACTACCCTGCCTGGCCGCCCGCGCTGCTACCTGAGCTCGCCTGCCCGCGCACAGGCGCGGCAGCCTGCTCGCGTCCGCCGCTGCCTGCCGTCCAGGCTCCAGCCTGTTTCGGGTCGGGTCGGGTCAACCCGCCAACCCAACGGGTCGAGTTCGGGTCCAAATTTCTGACCCGTTTACATACCCAGGTCGGGTTAGGATTGACCCGTTTGAATCCCCGGTCAGTTCGAGCTCGACCCGAACCCGACCCGAAACATAAATTTGTTATTAGATTTGAATAATTGCTTTATTTTAAGTCATTGGTTTTGTAATTATTAAGAAATAATTTGCTATAATATTGTAATATGCTAAGCTGTGTTAGCTCATTTTGTATTTTGCATTACATTTTATGGTCAAGGTAGAGAAAGCTGAGGTTAATTTTTTTAGTCAGTATGATATATAAGTTTCTTTTATATTTTTATTTTAGATTTTTGAACAATCCTAACTTTACTGTATTTTTTGCCTCATGTATGTTTGTTGCTAGAAACTGTTATAGCAAGAATTTATACTGTATACTTTGTCATATCTTTGCCCTAGTTTTATTTGAGTTTATTTGCTCAAGAGGTACTACAATAGGTATGATCATATCTTTGAATGTAATTTAATTATATATTGAGTATATTCGACTATGGTTTGATACATGTTAGAACTTACTCGATTAATTTTGATCTATATTCAAAGCTGATTATTTTTTATTAATATGATTAAAAAATGTATAATGAATCGCAGATATAGACAAATTGTATGACATTTGAGTGCAAATTAACATTTTGAAAAGGGTATATGTATAAATATTCTATTTATAAGGTTTACTTTAATTAGAGTGCGCAGGCTATGATTGTTTTTATTCAATTCATTTCTTAGGGTACCTTTGGGTACGAAGTTGATTGATAAACTAACATTTATTATGTAATATTATATTACCATTAGATATCAATTATTGAATTAAAAATGTTAAATAAGAAATTTTGAACAATCTTTTGGTCTTGTCTTGCAAAAATCCGTTTGATGACCATCGTAATAACTTCATTATAACTATAAATAATGACGAATCAAACATCTCACATGACTTTTCTAACCCTAGGCGTATGTTTCGTTTGGTATGGCTTTCTTCTTGCTTTCTAAAATAATTTTTTTGGTACAAAAATTTCTTGAATTTTAATTTTTTTAGTAAAAAGCTATTTTAAGAAGCAGTGTGAAAGCTGTCCCAAACTAAGGCTTCGTTTGGGATAGTTTTCTTATTGCTTCTTAAAGCAGCTTCCTAGTACAAAAATTAAAATTTTTGTACTAGGAAGCTACTTTAAGAAGCAATAAAAAATTCGTTCCAAACGGCCTTTTAGACTTCATTTGGAACAGCTTTTTTAACCACAAATTTTTTTGCCACAGTTTTTTGGTGTTTTCAAAAAATTTTGTACTTCAAAGCTGCTTTTTACGATAGCTTTAAAAAACTACTTTCTCTACATTAGCTTTATCCCAAACGAAGCCATAATATGATACAAGCAAGCATCGAGCTCTATGTCATTTGAAAAAAATAAATTGAGGCACTCAATTACTTTGTTTATATATTTAGGGTAATA
The DNA here is from genome assembly GCA_019925795.1 of Dendrobium chrysotoxum. Lineage (NCBI taxonomy): Eukaryota > Viridiplantae > Streptophyta > Magnoliopsida > Asparagales > Orchidaceae > Dendrobium > Dendrobium chrysotoxum. The sequence goes on from CM034313.1 coordinate 60,649,124, forward strand.
TTTAATAAAAAAATTAATAAATTTATGCATTTTTAGATGTGATGATCAATTTATTGAGAATTCACTAAAAGAAAAAAAAAGATCAAATTTTTATTATGTCATTCTATATTTAGATGATATTATTATAAGTAGAGATTATAAGATATTAATTTTTATAAATAAATAATATTTAAATATCATGCGCATAATTGACCCAAATAAAAAATTATGCACCTGAGATTATAATCTTTACGTATTTAGCACTCAAAACTTCCTCAATTACATATCTTATATCTAAACTTTATTATTTGCATATATACCACCATAGTTTATATTGTTAATGGACTCATAGGAGCTTGCTTGGGCACTTGGGGTTGGTGTCACTTGTTGATACATTCTCCCTACGAGCTTTGCCACCAGCTCACCGAACCTCTTCACTATCACTTATTGATACATTTTTCTCGCTAAAATCAATAATCTGATATAAGGATTACTATAAATTAATTTAGAATCACTAATCGAACATTTGGAAGGGAATGGGGAAAAGAAAAAGAATAGATACAATCAATTTTGCACAATGATCAACTACAATAGTTTTGAGCTAGCAATGCATCATAATAAGATCGAAGCAAGAGGGATGATCGATAGTTACTAGTGGGGCCAATGACGACAAAGGCAACATGATAGAGGGCGATGAATGTGATAGGACGGATGGGGGTAGGTGTGGGCGATAAAGTGGTTCAGAGATTTAATGGGGGAGGGTGTGCTATTTTTAATTTTATTTTGATATTTATGACGATACGCAAACACACACACGGATACATATATGTGTATGTTATATATATATATCTTAAATGCATTTACTTGTTTTAGGCCTAAAACTCAACACTTTATTGGGTTTGTATATTTCGGATGTTTGGATGTGTTAGGGGTGCATAGTGAGTTAAAAGCAAAGAATTGAAATTTCAGGTGTTTGCTTGACACACACATAAATGCAAAGTAATTTATTGGGGAGTTTATAATACATCACATAGTCTATTTTTGATATTAATCCAAACTGTGTTTTTGAAAAATATCAGCTCGTGTGACTCATGGAGATCACATGCAACTCCATCCTTTATCTCCATCTCACACGAGCTTGAAACTCCACCCTCTATCCAGCTGACAATACAACTCACTTGCGTGCAACTACAATGTCTGTCACGCCACGGGATCTAAAGTGAAACAATTTTATTTCCCTTTATTTATCTTTTTTAATTTTCATTAACAATCAATATTTTTCTCATTTAATTCAATATTCACAGCTAATTAATTACCTTAAAGAAATATAAATAAACAACATAAAATATAATTCACATTTACTATAAGCAATATTTATATGCCACATGCATTTCAATAGTCACACTAAACAAGTAAGAAGTCTTGATTTAAGCGATATTTTTCAAGTATCTTATTAGTATTAGTAAATTGTTGGCTTAATAAATAGAGTCTTCACTTTTTGCCCTTCAGCATAATAATAAGTCATTATAACTCTCAATCGTTATATCATTACTATCACATGAATCAGCAGAGGATAACACCCAACAACAGTATTTAAAGGAAAGCCTGTTGGTGTACCATCATGTATAAATCATTCAGTCTCCAGCCAACGTTAGTGAACAAACAATCGTTGCTTATTTTTCTCAACACACATATTATTATCAAAGTATTATAATAGTAACAGTGATCAGCTATTACTTAATCATATATCCACACTCATTTTCAATATATTACAGTAAATAAAGCATAATTAGGCTTAATTTAGAAAGTGTCAAAATGCCCTAATGACAGGCAACAAAAAAAACTACTGAACAGAATTTTATATTTTTAAAAATTAATCAAATTACCAAATATCATATATAACAATATTGTTAAGATTTAATTGAACTAATGTACAATTTTTAGATGTAAAATAAATTTCTAAATTGATAAAAATCGCTATTTTTTCAAAATCATCAAATAAAAAATCTCAAATAAATATCAAAATATTCATAATCTCAATATCTATAACATATAAAAGTTATACTATGAAAGTTTTATAAAAATAAAATTATTCTGATTTTTTGGTATAAAAATAAAATTTTGATCAGAAAAATCTCAAAAATATCAAATTATTGAAATTAGAAATTGGATAATGGTTCTTTATAATAAGACGAGCAAATCTCTCAACAGGATCGAGTGACAAAAATCACTCAACGACCTCCAAACTCTAGAGTTCTTTTTTACTCTCCTCTATTTTCTCTATAAATTTCCTAATTCCTTCTCTGTTAGCCGATTTTAGGAATTAGAAATGGATTTTATAAAGGTATCTTAAGTGGCTTAAGATATTTATAAATAAATAATAATATAATAATATAATTTAATCAATTTTTAGTATAAAATTTATATAAATTTTTTTGGGGCTTTAAAAATGATAAAAATATCCATAAAATAGTCTATTTTATTTAAAAAATTCTAGTGAAATTGATTTACAAAATGGATACCTAACGATCTTAAAAACTCTACTTGTATTGACATGTGTCAATTACGGATTTGCACTAATACCTAAAAATTATAAAAAAATTAATGTAATTAAAACATTATAATATCTATTTTATGGAGAAAATAATTTATGATTTAGATTGATAATGACTCATAAAAAAATTATTTAACTGGGTCAAAATACAGATTATTATAATTTACCCACATTAAAAAATATCATCCTAACATTTTCCTTAAGGGTTTGAATACAAAATCAGTATAAACCAAATCCTCATGATCAAAACTCAAATCAAAACTCGTCAAAAAAATATATATAGTCATGTAGTTCATTCTATCACATGTCATTCAATTTTGTATGATATATTATGCCATACAATTATTTAACATAAACTTCTTATCAACAGAACTCTCATGTTATTGTCGATCCTCCAAATACTGTAGGTTGTACACTTGTGGCATGATTAGAGTATGTGCTGTTGGTGTTGTAGATTGTGGTGCAACAAACTCTCTCTAAATACCACTGACAACTCTGTCATCAGCCTTATTGACTTTTCTTTCATTATATGCTCTCACCACTACAATCCTATATCCTTCAGTCTGCTTAGATTGTCCTGCTCTTAAATTAGTTCTTACTTTTTATGGACAATCCACTGCCTTGTGCCGTTGTTGTCCACATCGAAAATATTACCCTATCAGAAGATAGTACTGACATGCATGCCTCTTTTCACAATAAATACATACATTGGAGCTTCCAGTAGATGCTATTGATCTTGATCCCCTTGAATCACTATATTTATTTTTCTTATTGCCATCATTGTCTTTGTCCCTGGTTACTTTATGTCTAGTCCTCTTCTTGTTACTATTATACATGAAACCCACATCATCCCCGGATGTCAGTACTATCAAATCAATCTCTATCAATCTAACCCACTCCACCAACTCAAAAAACTCCTGGATTCGTAAAGGCATTAATGGATATCTCAGCTCCCTGTTCAACCCTTGTAGAAACCTATAATAATTTTCTTCAGCAGTAGGGATCAAGTGAGGAGCATACCTAATAAGAGTAGTAAACTAGACCTCATACAACATTACTGTCTTGCATCCCTGCTCCAACTTGAGAAAAGCTTCCGACATTTATCGTCGGGCTGAAGGAGGAACAAACCACATCCTGAATACTATAGTGAACTCATCCTAAGTGATCTCAACATTATCTTCCCTTGGATGTTTTCTCTCTATTGTCCAACCCATTATCTCTTGGCCTCTCTTTCAAATAGTAACACAACTAGTGGTACCTTCTAGCTCTATGGGTAGTACATGCTGTCTAAAATCTTCAATATCCTCAGTAACTAATTTTCTATATCTTATGGTCTACAACTATTTTGAATAGTAAGGGCTTCAGCTTATGAAAACCTGCAAATGTATATCCACCTCTTCTTCCTTGCTCCTTGATGGCTTGTTTTGAGTATCTCCCATTACTTATGCTAAAAACACTGGTTAGTTGCATAATAGTTTTTGACGGTACTAGAGTTACACCATATTTTCTGATGGGCTTTAAAAAGTATAAGAAAATATCTATAAAATAAATTATTTAATTTAAAAAATATTAGTGAAATGGTTTACAAAACAAATACTTGATAGTCCTAAAATCTCCACTTGTACTAATATTTATCAATTTCTTAAGAATTTTTACTAGTGCCCAAAAATTATAAAAAATTATTGTAATTAAATCATTATAATATCAATGTTATGTACAAGACAGTTTGTGATTTAGATTTATAATGATTCCTAAAAAATTATTTGGCTAGATTATTACATATGTAGTGACAGTAAATCAATCAGTATCAGTAAAGCTGTACAGTAATAATGAATTGGTAACATGCTTTTCAGTAGTCACACTAAATAAGTAAAAAATCATAGTTTAAGCAATATTTTTCTAGTATCGTATCAATATCAGTAAACCGTTGGCTTAATAAACAGAGTTGTCACTTTTTGCCTATCAGTATAGTAATAACTCCTTATAACTCTCCATTATTATATTACATGAATCAATAGAGGATAACACCAACTATAGTATTTAAAGGGAACCCTGTCATCCCACAATCATATACATGTCAACCAGTCTCTAGCCAACGTTAGTAAATAATTAATCTTTACTTATTTTTCTTTACACACACATTATTATCAAAGTACTATAACAGTAATAGCGACCGACTATTACTTAATCATATATCTACACTCATTTTTAATGCGTTGTAGTTTGTAATTGAGCTTAATTCAGAAAACACCAAAATGACCTAACATAACAGAAAACCCTATTGAGCACAAATTTATATTTTTAAAAATTAACTTAATTACTAGAAATCATATATAATAATATTATGAAGCTTTAATTGAACTAAAATACTATTTCTAGATGTTCAAATAAATTTTTAAATTGATAAAAATCACTGCTTTTTTAAAATCACCCAACGATAAATCTCAAATAAATACTCAAAACGTTCATAATCTCAATCTCTATAACATATAAAAAGTTATGTGGTGAAAATTTTTTCAATACAAAATTATCCTTATTTTTCGATAATAGAAATATAAATTTGGTTAAAAAATCCAAAAAATATCAAATTATTGAAACCAGAAATAGGATAATGGCTATTTAAATTGCGACGGGCAAATCTCCCAAACAGGACCGAGTGGAGAAAATCACTCCATGACCTCTAAACCATAGGTTTCTTTTTCTCTCTCCTCTATTTTCTCTCAAAATTCTCTAATTCCTTCTCTGTTAGCTGATTTTAGGGATTAGAAATGGATTTTAATGAAGTTATGTTATGTGACTTGAGATGTTTATAAATCAATAATAATATAATATAATTAATTTTTAGTATAAAATTTATATAAATCTTTTTAAGACTTAAAAAATGGTACAAAAATATTCATAAAATAGCCAATTTTATTTAAATTTTTTTGGTGAAATCGATTTGCAAAACGGGCACCCGATGTTCTGAAAATCCTTACTTGTATCGACATATATCGATTTCTTAAGGATTTGCACCAATGCCTAAAAATTATAAAAAAATTTAGTGTAATTAAAGCACTACAATATCTATGTTATAACAACGACGGTTTATAATTGGCCAAATTATAAAAAAGAACATGTTTTAAGTTTAAATTAGTTTAAGGAGCGTATATAGAAAAAATTTAAAAAGGAGCAAATACAGAATTTGAATGTCCGGTTTCAATAGAAACCGGAACTTGATTATCCGGTTTCATAAAAAAAAAAATCTGAACAAATCGGATATCAATTAACCTGTTTCTTAATTAAAAAAAATCAAAAAAATTTTCCCAAAACCGAATATACATCATCCAGTTTCTTAATTAATATTATAATAAGATTTAATTTAATATCCAGTTTCTGTTTTACATTATATTATCTAAGGTTTATATAATATATTAATGTATATATAAAACATTAATATAAAACAGAAATAATTATATATAATAATCTAATAATCTAATATATATATATAATATAATAATATAAAATAGAAATAATTAAAAATTTTTAAATATTTAATAATTAAAAAATTATAATATTAAATTCTGGTTAATAAAAAATTATATTAAAAAAATTTAGATTATAATATTTAAATAAACATTTTAATATTAATATAAATATAAATATTTTATAGAAATAATTTAAAAAATTTAAATATTTAATAATTTACTATACTTCAACAAAATTAAATAAGTTGGAAACTTCAAAAATTAAATCGGAGGCCATCTCAACTCCAATTTTAGCAAATTTATGGTCGAACTGAACGTCTTTAAAATTCGAACCCAACGACACCAAATCCGACTCAATCCGAGCTCAAATGAGTCAAAATCAAAGCTCTGATTTCTTATTATATAATTATGAAAAAGTTATTAAAATTTATATTAAATTTTTTTAAACTTTATATTATATTTTTTCTTAAATATTCAATAATTTAAAATTTTGTATTTTCGAGACGGTTCGACTATAAATTTGTTGCATAATTTGGTGTCGTTGGGAAATCTCAAAATTTTTAATTATTTCTATTAAATATTTAGATTTATATTAATATTAAAATGTTTTTTCACATATTATAATCTAAATTTTTTTAATATAATTTTTTATTAACCATAATTCACTATTATAATTTTTTTAATTATTATATATTTAAAACTTTTACTTATTTCTGTTTTATATTAATATATTATATATAATTATTTCTGTTTTATATTAATGTTTTATATATACATTAACATATTATATATATATATATTAGATAATCTAATGTAAACCAGATATTAAAAATAAAAAGTATTATTATAATATTTAAGAAACCGGATCATGTATATCTGGTTTTAGAAATTTTTTTGGATTTTTTTTAATTAAGAAACCGGATGTTTGATATCCGATTTCTTTAAAATTTTTTTTTTATGAAACCGGATAATGAAGTTCCGGTTTCAATACAAATCAGAAACCGGATAATTTAGTTCCGGTTTCTATTGAAACCGGATAACCAAAATCCGTATTTGCTCCTTTTTAAATTTGTTCTCTGTCACGCTCCTTAAACTAATTTAAATTTAAAACATGCTCCTTTTTATAATTTGACCTTTATAATTTGGACTTATAATGACTCTTGAAAAAAATTATTTAACTTGAACAAAATACGAGCTATTACTCTCTCTCTCTCTCATCTATCTATCTCTCTATCTATATAATAGAGCTGATTAAATCATTGGAATCAATGGTAAGCCTTGGTGGTTTAGATAGCTCTATGTTCTTAGTATGCTAACCAAACCAGTCAGACCTTCCTTGGATTGACCTGACCTTGGTCTAGTGTAGGTTGAGTTAACCTAATCCCATTGTTTCTCATAGATTTCATGTCTTTAGTTCAAGCAAAACACTCAAACTTAGCTTGAACCCATTATATGTCAAGCCTCATTAGAACTAGTTAGTGATATATATATAAATTCTACTACTCAAAATTTACCAGATAAATATCCTTTGTAAGAGATAAAAAATACATCATGTTCAGTGACCTCATCATCCACCAACTTAATATTGCCATAGACAGTTATTTTGATCATAAAGCACACTCTTTTGAAAATTTATGTTTAAACCATAGAGTCCTTATGCCAAAGCCCATCATAAGATGATCAACTATCATAAACAAAACCTAAAAAAAAATTATCATGATTAATCACATGTTAATAAATCTAAAAAGATTAGCTCCCACAAAGCAATATTTTTTTTAATAGAATGAATCATGGATGGGGTTATGTGTCTGTCATACTAATGTGATCGAAGGGATGAATTATTCCGTGCGGACATTGGACAGAAGAACTGTCCGGTATTCTCTCTGTCTATAAAAAAAACACAGTGATCATATTAATAGAATTATACTTTTACTGCAAATAGAAAAAAAATCAGACGATTCTTTTTGTTTCAATGCCCCCATAAAATAATGTCTCGAACGGAGGGGAAGGTTAAAGGCTTTTATCCCAATTCAGTGAGAGAGATTCTAATAAATCTGAGCTTTTTTAACATTAAAGATATAAAAAATATCAATATCGTTGACAAGATGGTTACATCGCATTTTTTACCGTTTAAATTTTCAAAAATAATTTACCGTTTAAATATTTTCTAACCTTTACCAATCTTTATTACAATTTCACGCCGGACGCGAAGCTTCCAGAAACCAACAGTTAGTATATTGGACCGTTTTTAGTGAGAGTAGCTTGTAGGCTTCCAGATTCATAGAACCATCGGAAAAATATCTTCGCTTCATCATTACCAACGTCTCTTTCTACAATACCCCGGCCCCTAGTCTGGTTTCTCCACCGATCACCGCGCGCACGAACTGACCGGTGGATTCCTGCCCGGGCCCCTCTATCTTCGCTATGATGGCGACGATTTCTAGTCTGATCTCTCCCCTCTTCTTGATCCAACAAACCGGTAATTTCTCAGAAATCCAATATTTGCCCTGCGATCCTTGTTAATAATCCGCTAAAGTTGTCTCTTTTCGGCAAATCCATGTTAAGTGTATAATCATGGATGAGTTAGTGATGGTGAAGGCAGAGGCAGAGGTAACCGATGATCCGCCGCAGCCGATAATGGGCCTGAATGATCTGGGTCCTCCACCGTTCTTGATGAAGACTTTTGAGATGGTGGAGGATCCGGAGACTGATACCGTGGTTTCATGGAGCTCTGCTAAGAATAGTTTTATCGTTTGGGATTCTTATAAGTTTTCAACCACTCTTCTTCCTAAATACTTCAAGCACAGCAACTTCTCCAGCTTCATTCGCCAACTCAACACATATGTAAGTTACTCCTCCTTGCATTTGCTTCTGGTTTCCCTATGCAATTGATGCTGTTTAGTTCTTGTAGAATAAGTATAAGAATTTAAATGTTAATGCAAAAATGGATGGAGATGAGGAATTAATTATAAAGTTTCCGTTCACCAAGCCAGCCGACTGTGATGCTGCTCGCCTTCCGATGACTAATATGAGTTGTGGCTAGTTTTCTTTTGGATTCGTGACTGTTTGTACTTGTTCTAAAGCTTGCTGCTTTGAGATGTACTGTGTTAGGGCTAGGATTTTTTTATTTACATTTTTTAATTGAAAGTTGAGTGTTCAAGCATAAATTAACTCTGGTTAATTAGTTATTGTATTTTTTTTTTTTGCTTTCAACGGAGGGATTAATATGTAGCTTATGGAGAGATTAGCGTAGGGCATAGGATCGTTTGGGTGCTGGTTGGTAGGTAGATTTTTTGAGTTCAACAGGAGTTTGAATTGCTACTGTTCCTATTGTTCCGACTATTTTTTTCATTCGCTGAGTGGTAATATTTCTTAACCTTCTTGTTACAGTTGTATTTCATTGATGTTTTGCTCTTATCGCTTGTGAACTTCAAGTATTTGTTACATTCAAAACCTGCTTAGGCAAATTAAAATCCTTACCTGCCTGAGTTAATTACTCCATGTTCCACATATTTGGTTGCATTTCATCTTTATCCTCAACATTTAATCTTCACCCTTCTTTATGGGTGTTAAATCTAGTTATTAATGTGTCATGCTTGTTAATTTGTGTCATGCTTGTTAATTTGCATGTTAATCTCTAATCAAATGTGAAGGACTCAAATGCAAAATATTTATTAGAGACAATTATTAAGTTCCTAAACAAGCCATTTTTTCACTTTCTTTACATAATGTTTATATTGTGTCAACTTTAATAATATTTTCATTTGAAATAAGCCATGTTCTAGTGGTGATTTAGTGGGTTTGAAGATTTAGACTCATGACTGTTTTTCTTCTAAATCTTATTGCTCTTATATTATAATTTGCATATTGCAGCAAATTTAATTATTATTTTCATGAAAGAAGCCATGTTATGGTATTGCTTAAGTGGGTTCTTCAAACCCTCATGACCTTTTTCTCTCAAATCACGCTAAAAATGAGTATATTTTATTTTTATTGTCAATTCACTCAACCAGGTGGTAAGGTCAAATAATTCACAATGCATGTCACTGTGATATATTCAGAATATATTATTAGTATATTTTATTCTTATTACATGTCGTAGCATTCGCGGTTGTAGAGAGATAGAGAGTTTAATGTCTTAGCTTTATACGAAGATCCAACTTGGAATAGCTGATTACCCATAGTTGATGTAATAGCCAAAACTCTCAGCCATTGAGATATTGTCCGCTTTGGCATAATTGCCTTACAGTTTTGTCCCAATGGTATAACTTTCTAGGAGGTTACGCATCTTAGGAGTGCTTATGTACGGGCACACTAAACTTTGGAGTTTCGGATAAAATTCTAATATTGCACAAAAAACTGCCTCAATATTTATGAGTTTAGTTTTATTTTCTTAAGGAGTTTCATAATCTCCTTCACTCAAGTAACTAACATCCTCGTTAGTATCTTTAGTCCATAATAATCCACCACGTAGATAAGAGCACTTAATTTTCATATTTAAGCTGGTGTATTGCTTTGATATCATTTGTCATAGTTCAAACTCTTAGCCATCGAGATATTTTTCGCTTTGGCCTAATGACTTTACGGTTTTGTCCCCATGGCATAACTTCCCAGGAGGTCACCCATCCTCGCTAATGTACGGGTACACTTAACTCTAGAATTTCTAATAAAACTCCAACCGTTACATTAAAAGACACATCGATGTTTAAGAGTTTAGTTTTATTTTCTTAAGGGATTTCGTAGTTTACCTTTATAAATCAACACTACCATATTTTTCATCTATAGCTATACTTTTTTTTTCTTCCATAACTTAGCCTTATCACTTGTGCTCCTAATCAGGCTTTTAGGCTTCTTGGATCCTCTTTTATAGAGCAATGTCGACATCATCTGGGAAAATGGTTAAGTATTCAGATAAGTTGAGCCGACCGCTTCTAGTTCTAACATATTTATTTAATGAATCAATACAAATTTAGAAGTAATCATCCAATTGTCATTTTAGTAGACTTCTTGCTCAAGGTGCCTTAACAATATTAGCCTTGTCAGTTTGACATTGAATTTTGAGATATAATCCATAATTAATTCCAATTACCCTTTATACCTTAAATTAAACACCTTTTAAATAAAACGATACTTCAGGATAATGTATTTAAATCTTCAGCCCGAACACATTATTCTCTAACTTAAATTCACTTCTATGATAGTTTTTCTCTTGTGATTTTAATTATCTGCATGCATATGCTATTATCTTATTATGCTTCATCAAAACATAGCCCATTCTCTTCCTTTATAACTATAATGTATGATAAATATTGTTGCCTACACCAAGTCGTGCCTTAACTTAAGATGTTTTTATATTCTCATGTTCACATAAATTCACTATTTTTATATCAATATGATCAAAGGAATTGTAATTTAGGAAAAATCCTTTGTCACCTTTGATATATTAGTAAACAATTCATAATTAGACAATCTCCATTTAATACAAGAGAATCTAAATATAGCAATTCATAATTAAAACTCATATTTTAGGAATTTAGCATACAATCCTTTTTATTTCTAATATCAATCTCAAATGAGCCACACGATCCTCTTTAGTTCTTAGATATATTAATATATTATCAATGAACAAAATGAAAAATTAATCCAAGTATAACTGAAATACCCAATTCATCTTATTATTGACATTGTTGATGCATTAGTCACGCCAAAATATATAACCAAAAACTCATAATGACCATATTATGTACTAAATGCTGTTTTCAACACATTATATTTTTCCACCCTCAACTAATAATGTTATAATCCTCTGATTTCACAACACTTTATTGGAAGAACATATGTAGCACATCGATTAATCCAAATGAGCACTTTGCTACCGATTGCTAGTGTCTAGGCTGCTCAATATTATGTTGTCTACTTGCTTGGCTTGAGTCAGTTGCCTAGGTTTTTTAGTTCAACTTGCAAGTTGTGACCTGTCATACCCGCCTAATCATTCCAAAATGATCACAAAATTAAGATGATTTCAAAGAAGAGTTTAGATTGATCTAATTTGCTGGCTCACCAAGGGCTAACTACCCATTAATCTAGTTAAACTCCTCATTCAAATTAGGTATCTCTCTCTACCGATCTACTAAGTGCTGGCATTCTAACGTTCAAGGAAGAAGACTCTAAATAAACTAGGTTGGTAAAGTACAAGTCTCCACATCTCAAGTCTAGGGCTCGAGGTGTTGACTACCTTTCATAATACCCAACAAGTAGTAAGAAATTCCATACTAAAGGAGCTTTTATTTTGTCAGCTTGATGGCAGAAATTCTTAAATCTTAAGTCTTTCCAATGTCGTAAGTTCAAGTGGCAAAGTTATTTTTAATTGGTTCAAAGGTCAATGCAAAACTAAGAGGAATGTGATAGGAAATACTTGAGTTCGCAAGTAATCCTATCGGATTTACTTGAGTTCGCAAGCAAACCTACTCAATAATCAGTTAAAACAGCGGAAAACACAAGAAATCTGAGCAAATCAACTAGGAACGATAGATTGTGGTCTTAGAAATAAAGCAAAGCAAAACTCAAAGCAAGATACAAGAGATCCTCAATTCGAGAGGAGGATCATCTCTCCCAAATCTCTAGACAAGATTGTCTAGAGCCCAAGCCTCCAAGAAACCCTAATCCCAATTAATCAAAACATAAAAAAAACATTTCCTAAACATCCCTCTCTCTTAATACCAAGCCTTTCCTAATCAATTCCCCCCCCCCCCAAGACCTAGCCCCCCCTTCCTCTTTGAAATTCAAACCTATTACAAGCCTTGGGGCCCATCATGTGGGCGGGCAACATAAGGGGAGGCAAAACTTGTCCGCCTCCTGTAGACTTGAGCCGGCCTTTGGGCCGGCTCAGTCGGTTCATCCTGAATCAGCGGCCTAACAATACCGCTCTCCCAAAGAATCAACTTGTCCTCAAGGTGAAAACGAGAAAACTGCTGTTTCACCCTCTCGTATGGCTCCCATGTGGCATTGTTATCAGGAAGGTTCTTCTACTTGATCAACACTTATCTAGTTCTATCTTCTTTCTGGCGAACCCCATCAGCTCTAAGGGTTCCAGAACCACCTCTAAGTCCTCAGTAAGTGTCGTTGGTAATGCCGGGTTGGCTGTATAGTCACCAATGGCCCTTCTCAATTGTGATACATGAAAAACTGGATGTATAGTCACCGTTGATGGTAGTTTCAGGCGATATGCGACTGCTCCGATCTTCTCTAGTATTTCATAAGGTCCAAAGTACCTTGGAGCAAGCTTCTCATTCCTCATGTTGGCGACTGTCTTCTGTCTATATGGTCGAAATTTCAAGAACACCCCCTCCCCTACTTTAAACTGGATGTTCTTCCTGTGCCCATCAACTTGTTTTTTCATAATCTGTTGAGCCCTCAGCAGATGCCTCTTCAATTCTTCTAGCACTTTATCCCTTTCCTCCAAGTACTCCTCTACTGAAGACACTGGAGTACTGCTATTCCCAAAGTGCATCAAGTGGGGAGGATCTCTTCCGTACAACACCTTGAATGGAGTCATCTGAGAAGCAGAGTGAAAAGAGGTGTTGTACCAGTATTCAGCCCATGATAGTCACTTAGCCCAAAGCTTGGGTGTCTTCGACACGAAACATCTAAGGTAAGTCTCCAAGCTCCTGTTCACTACTTCCGCTTGGCCATCCGTCTGTGGGTGATATGCTGTACTCCTCTTCAGGACTATCCCCTGCAACCTGAACAACTCTCTCCAAAAGTGGCTGAGGAACACCTTGTCTCTATCTGAGATTATCGCCTCGGGTACTCCATGCAATCTGACCACCTCCCTGATGAAGGCTGAAGCCACTGTCACTGTTGTGTAAGGGTGTCGGAGGGGAATGAAGTGTGCATACTTGCTCAACCTGTCCACCACTACTAAAATCACCGTGAAACCTTCCGAATGGGGCAACCCATCAATGAAGTCCATGGATATCTCCTCCCATACTCGTCCCGGTAAAGCCAACGGCTGTAGTAGTCCTTCTGGTGATATAGTCAGGTATTTGTTCCTTTGACAGATCTCACACTTGGCTACCATCTCCTCTACATCTTTATGCATCCCCTTCCAATACAACTCCGACGCTAGCCTCCTGTATGTCTTATGTACGCCTGAATGCCCCCCAACAGCGCTTCCATGAAACTCCTGGAGTAAGTTTGGGATGTGGATCGAGGTCCGGGGCATCACAAATCTCCTCTGATATAGCAGTTTGTCTCCCTCCAATGAGTACCCGGGGTAGCTCTTCTTTCAATAAATCTGACCTGATCTTTCCCAACCCTTCATCTCTAGCACTTTCTTCTCTGCTGGCCTCCCAGTCAAGCATCAAGGAAACAGATAGTGCCACTATTTGCAGCTCCCCCATACATCTGTACAAGGCATCTGCCGCCTTGTTCTCTACCCCAGGCCTATACTAAATCTCAAAATCGTACCCAAACAACTTGGACAGCCACCTTTGATGCTCCTCTGTCACCATCCGCTGTTCCAGTAGGTATTTCAAATTCCGCTGATCTGTCATGACAATGAAATGCCTCCCAAGTAAGTAGGGCCGTCACTTCTGGATGGCCAAAACGATGGCCATTAATTCTCTCTCGTAAACTGACTTCAGCCTGGCTCTAGTAATCAATACCTGGCTAAAATAGGCAATGGGTCTACGACTCTGCATAAGCACTGCACCCAGCACGTATCCGGACGCATCTGTCTCCACAATGAAGGTCTGAGTGAAATCTGGCAAAGCTAGGACCGGTACCGTAGTCATCGCCTTCTTCAGGTTCTCAAATGCTGATGTGGCCGCCTCCCCACATAGGAAATCGTCCTTCTTTAACTGCTCAGTGAGTGGCCATGCTATGGTGATGTACCCCTTTACAAACCTTCTGTAGTATCCTGTCAATCCTAGAAATCAAAAGTTTTGGATAATGACTTTTTGCCTCGGATCCTTTTTTTATTCTACCTCTCTTCCTGATTAGGAATAAGCATCCCTCTATTGACAAGATAAAAAAGAATTTCTTTCTCCTTCCGAGAAATCCGGGAAAGAAAAAGAAAATATGAAATAAAAAGAAAGAAGAAATCTCAAATCAAATAAAGAAAATAGAAATATTCAAATAACAAATAAGAAGAATATAGAAGTTCTTTCTATTTAGTGAGAACCCCCATTTTTCACTAGGAATCCCTTTTTGTTGAATAAGATTGGTTAAAGTCGGGAACCCCTTTACAAACCTTCTGTAGTATCCTGTCAATCCTAGAAATCCCCTCAGCTCCTTCAGATTTTTCGGCACTGGCCACTTTAATATTGCTTCAATTTTGGACTGATCTGCTGCCACCCCTTCTTTTGATCAACATGGCCCAAGTACTCGATATTGGCTTGTGCAAAATAGCATTTCTTCTAATTGGCCCTTAGCTGGTGCTCCTGCAGCACCTCTAACACCCTTTTCAAATGCTCCTAGTGCTCATCTTTTGTCCTGCTGTAGACCAGGATGTCATCAAAGAACACCAACACAAAACGTCTGAGATAAGGTTTGAAAACCTTATTCATAAGGGCCTGGAAAGTAGCGGGAGCATTGGTGAGGCCAAAAAGCATAACCAAGAGAACTCATAGTGTCCCTCATGAGTTCTAAAAGCCGTCTTGGGTACATCCTCCTTCTTCTTCCGGATCTGATGGTAACCTGATTTCAAGTCTATCTTGCTGAAGATCACTGTTTCACTCAATTCACCTAACAGCTCGTCAATGACTGGTATAGGAAACTTGTCAGGTACAGTCTCCTTATTGAGGGCTTTGTAGTCCACACAAAAACGCCAGCTGCCATTCTTCGTTTTCACCAATAGAACTGAACTAGAGAAGGGACTGATGCTTGGTCTGATGATTTCTGCCTCCAGCATCTCTCTAATCAACTTTTTGATTTCATCTTTATGGAACTGGGGGTAGCGATAAAGCCGTACACTGATGGGTGACACTCCCTCCCTCAAAACGATGGCATGCTCCTGCTCCCTTTGCGGTGGTAATCCCTGGGGTGGCTGAAACACCTCCTGGAACTGTCCAATTAGCGGCTGAAAGGAGAGGGGTATATCCCCTCCCTCCTCCAATCCTGCTCCCTCCAAACTGTGCAGCTCCACTAAGTATCCTCCACCTGCCAACTGTACATTCCTCACCATAGTTTTAAGAGAAACTATGGATTTGGATAGCCCTGCATCTCCCTTAATCATCACCTTCCTTCCATCAACCATCAACTTCATCGTGAGTGCTCTCCAATTCACTTTGGTGTCTCCTAAAGTCTGCAGCCATTTCATCCTTAGGATGACATCTGTACTCCCAAGCTCCAGTGGAAGAAAATCTTCCCTCACCTGAATCCCTTGGATGGTCAGTAGTACTCCTCTGCAAATCCCCTGGCCTTTCTCTACCTTTCTCGTACCCATCATTACCCCTTAACTGCCGGTATCCACCAATCTCACTCCCCGTTGGTCGACAACCTGAGTGAAAATGAAATTGTGTGTGGCCCCACTATCAATCAATACCACCACTGCCCTATCCTCTATCTCCCCCTTCACTTTCATGGTATGATTCGTAGTGAATCCGACCACTGAGTTCAGGGAAATCTCAGCCAGATCCAAATGCAGCTTCTCCTCCATCTCCTCCTCTATCTCTTCCTCACCTATCTCCTCATTTTTCTCGTCATCACAGACGGTGAGAACCTGAAGAGTTCGTTCCTTGCACTGATGCTCTGGTGTGTACTTTTCATCACACCTGAAGCACAACCCCTTAGCCCTCTTCTCCTGCATCTCTTTCTCTGTCAGCCGCTTGAAATTTCCCCCACTTCCACCTCCTCCTGTCTTCTCCTTAGTGGCTTCTCGACTCCCTCCTGTTGCAGGACCTTTAAGTGCTAGATGGGTGGTTGTCATTCTGTAGGTTCCTCCTGTGCTGCTACTCCTGGCTCCCCTCTCCAGATTCCTCTGATTTTTCATCAGCTGGGCCAACTTCATGGCCTCCCCCAAGTCATGGGGCATCAGAACCTTCACTGCTACTCTGATCTCCACCTTCAACCCCTTCATAAAATTTTCCTCTAATATTGTATCTGAGAGTCGCTCCACCCTACTAGCTAGGTGCTCAAATCGCTCTCGGTAGTCTGCTATTGATCCCTCCTGTGTCAGAGCAAAGAACTGCTCATAGAAATCTCCTCCCTGGTCGGTTTGGAAATGTTCTATTATGCAGTCCTTAAATTCCCTCCAGGTCCTGATAGCCCTCCTCTGATCTCTCCACTGATACCACGATAGGGCTTTTCCTTCCAAGCACAAACCCGCTGTCGTTAGCTTCTCCTCCTCTGTCAGCCCATTGACAATGAAGTATCACTCCACCTTATAAATCCACCCATAAGCATCCTCTCCTTCGAATATGGGTATCTTCAACTTCCTCACCTTCTAGTCGCTACCATTGCCCCTGTCCCTTACATAGTTTCCCCTCTCCCAAGTGCTGGGCCCTCCCTATATTTCCCGTTCTTCCCTTGCTCTACCATAGCCCAAACCCCCTTTGAATTTCCCTCATCGTCCTTCAAAAACAGCACCCCGACGTCCATAATAACCCTCCCGGTGCTCCAAATCAGCACCTCTTGGCTCCACGCCTCCATAACCTTGTCTCTCTACGTATCGCCCTCCTCTCTCCTCCCTTTGGAAAGGCTCCAGATGGGGTCTTTCTCTCCCCCCTTCCACAATTTTCACCTCTTCTTCATCCCTACAGATTTCGGAATTGGTGTTTTTCGCTTCAGGGCCCTTCGCCTCCGATGCCGCCGATTGGGTTTGAAACTCCAACATCTTCTTCATCATATCCCGTAGATCGGCCACTTGCCCCTCCATGGAAGAAATTCTTTCCTCCACAGTTTCCTTGATTTGATTCATCTCCCCTTCAAGCCTCTCTTCCAAAGCATCCACCTTCTTGGCCGCCATCACAATTCGAACTTTGTCGAATCACAAAATCTGAATTTTGGAGACCAAAAACAGCAACTTCCTCCTTTTCTGGGCAAAAAACTACTGCTGGAATTTGCCGAAAATAGCCCACCGCCGGTCCAAAGACTTGCTCTGATACCAATTTGATAGGAAATACTTGAGTTCGCAAGTAATCCTATCGTATTTACTTGAGTTCGCAAGCAAACCTACTCAATAATCAATAAAAACAACGGAAAACACAAGAAATCTGAGCAAATCAACTAGGAACGATAGATTGCGGTCTTAGAAATAAATCAAAGCAAGATACAAGAGATCCTCAATTCGAGAGGAGGATCATCTCTCGCAAATCTCTAGACAAGATTGCCTAGAGCCCAAGCCTCCAAGAAACCCTAATCTCAATCAATCAAAACATAAAAAAACATTTCCTAAACATCCCTCTCTCTTAATACCAAACCTTTCCTAATCAATTCTCCCTCCCAAGACCTAGCCGCCCCCTTCTCTTTGACATTCAAACCTATTACAAGCCTTGGGGCCCACCATGTGGGCGGGCAACATGAGGGGAGGCGGAACTTATCCGCCTCCTGTAGACTTGAGCCGGCCTTTGGGTCGGCTCAGCCGGTTCATCCTGAACCGGCGGCCTAACAGAATGATACTCACTCAAGAAGGCATGAAGCTGATTTTGGTATTGTTGTAAACTTAAAATGTCGACTTTATTCAACATGTTTGTCAAGTACAAAGCGAATACTAAAGAGAATTCTTATTCATTAACAAGTCCGATAAAGCACAAAACACGTGAGAGAAGAAGTTATCCAGAAGTTTATGTAAAGCCTTATACTAAACCTAATGAATTTTATCATGAATAACATTATGCACAAAGCATTAGATCGATGACTCTCTGCCATTAACCTAAATCAGCCCTTGGTGGATATGTCACTAGCGTGCTTCCTTCACCAAGTTCGCCAAATTAGAAAGTATATGGTAGAAGGTATGTTTATCTCCTAGCAAGTGAACAAAGGTAATTCAGCTAGTTTCTTGATTATGTTTGCCATAAAAAGCCTATGATAGATGGAACCTCAAACAACAAAACCTTGAAAATGAGGCCTTCACCCAGTATGTCAAAGTAAAAGCATAAGAAAGAGGGTCTATTCATTTTCCTCGACAAGGCAACAAAAATAATTTAGTTTAATTTCTTCATCAAATCTGTTAAAGCACATAGCTAAGATAGGAGAAAATTCAAATTTCAAAATTACAAAAAAAAGGAGGTTGTTATCTCCAAGTCTATCAAGTACGAAGTGTAGGATTGACAATAACTTTTATTGGCTCAACAAGCAATCATAGCCGAGTCAAGAGAAATTCAAAATCTATGCCAAACCTTCTCATTTCTCTTTAAAGAGGATCACCAAGGTCTAAATAACTTTCAAGATAAGATGAAGTATTAATCAAAATATAATATTGAAATAGCACAAGTTAAAATGTAGTTGATAGGGACATCAGATCATGGAAGGTTTATCAGCGACGTGACAAACGATCTACGACCACGATCGAGTCGATGTATTTTTGAGTCATTTCATGTATTTGTTTTTTTTTTATTATTATGTTATTTGCCTTTTATTATGTTGTAGCTGTTTTCCATTTTACCCCTTAAGGGAGGTCGTATGTCAGCCCTGGAGGGCATTTTCGTCTTTCTTATTTTGAGTCCTTTGTATGAGGCCTTATGTTTTCCTTTGAAAGTTAATGAATGATTATAACAAAGATTTCTGCATTCTACTTCCTTGTGAGAGGTTGAGAGCTAGGAGAGGGAGAATTGCGCATCACCCACCAACCTTGATAAGTCGGGTTCTTGGTTATTTTATTTTTGTTTCTCTCCTTCTACCCCTCCACCACCACCGTCCCCAATTCCCCCCACCATTCCCACGGCCAATCCCCACCCACCGGCCCTCTCCCCACTTCCTTTCCCCTCCCCCCCTCCCCCCCTCCCCCCTCCTTTCCTAATTTAGATTGAAGAGAAGTGGACAGATTTTGAATTCAAATCCAATTGATTTGAAATCCAAAACCTTTCATAATTTACTAAATTTATTTTAGGAAAGTTTCCTATTTAAATCCTATTTGAAATTTAAATTAGATGGGATTTAATTAAACCTTTCCTATTTCCCAAATCCAAAGGGGGAAACTCAAATCAATCCCCACAAACTCCTCCTAGCCCCATACATTCCGCCGGCCATAGCATCCCCCTCCCCATTAACTCCTATTCCTATTTTAGATTGAGATATTTAGGAGATATTTTGAATTCAAATCAACTTAATTTGAATTTAAAAATCTTTCCTAAACTCATTGATTTTATTTAAGGAAAGTTTCCAAATTGGATCCCAATCAAATTTAAATCAAATTGGATCTAATTAAATCTTTCCTATTCTCTAAATCTAAATTAAGAAACCCCAAATCCCTCCCCACAATCCCCTCTCTCCTCATTAAAGCCGTCGGCCCCACTACTCTACCCCCCCTCGCCCTCTCCAATCCCCATCCCTTCCCATTAATTCCTAAACTCTTTTAGGAATTAAATTCTAAATTTCAATTCCCAAATTCCCTCCAAATCTGAATCTGAAATCAATTTTCAGATTTTAAAACCTTTTCCTCATTAAACCCTATTCCTAGCTCCACCTAAATCTCCCTAACCCTAAACCGAATCTTCCCAAAGCTTCTCCCCCTTGGCCGACCACCCTCTCTTCTTTCCTCTACTTGGATTTTGGGAGAGACGCTTCTTTCTCTCAAGGGAACCAACAAGGGTAGCAAGGAGAGCATTCTCCCCTCATATCAATCTAGCAAGACCGATGCATGATCCAGAAGTTGACTTCGGCTACGCCTACGACGAGCAATGCTTCGTCCACATTCTCTACTCCACCTTCTTTAACGTCAACCCGAATATCGATCGTACGGTTGAAGAGTACGTGGAGCGCATCCTAGATTCTCTTGTTGAAGCCATTGACGAACAGTTGGGCAACACGTAGTGGTACATCACCTCTGGTTTTCAATAAGGGTGAACCTCGACCCTTATTCATTTATCTTTGAATTCACTAACCTTGTAGGTGTTGATGGAATCGCAAAGAATCGTGCTTCGCTAAATGTCGTTGCTTAGTAAACGTAGGATTTGAGTTTAACTTTATATGTACTAACTCATTATTAGTGTAGGGATTTTTGGTTGAAAATCTACTTAATTCGCATGTCTTGAATTTCTATATTATTTGTAATAGTTCAAGTCTTTCATGTAATTTGACCTAAACGAAAGTGACCCCTCTTACGTTTTATCTTGTCGTTTTGGAATAACTAGTAGTTTTAATTGTATTGCTCTTTTAAAATCGTGCAAGCTCTTAAATGTTCATTACAACGCATTGTAATCCTACATCAATAGTTTACTTCTTGCATCAACATTGATCTAAGCAGCTCTAGGAGATTTGTAAAGCCAAACATTAGCGTTAGTGCATGTTATAGCTATTAGGGGTATTTGTTGACTTTTGTATGTTTCATATGAGCAATTTGAGCGGATATGGTGAGAGTGATGGCCAACTAACATGTTGTCTCGTGAACCTGGTTCAAAGTGCATTGAGTGCAATCAAAGTTGCGCGGACATCGTCCATTTGCTAAATGAACTGCACTGATGCATATGGAGTACCTAAATAACCAAGAGAGGATCCTCGCAATCAATTTTATAAGATATACTGAAAATGGTTTTTAATTGATATGATGTCACGTAAACTTGAATTTCAAATGCTTTGATTGTGATCAAAGTTGCTCAAACACTGTGCATAAGTGAAATGGATTGCACCATTAAAAAAAGATAATTTTTCTTTGATTTTAAAATGAAAAGAATTTAAAAGTAATTCTTTTGGCTAAAATGACAAGAATTTAAACGTAAAATTTCTTTTGGCTAAAAAGCACAAAAATAAGAGTTTTATATCAATAAAATATTTTTTAGATTTGTTCAAACTTTGCTCACAGCTCAAGAATATTTGGTCAAAAATGTTTTGCATATCGTTCATCATTTGTTTTCCAAATCTTCTATAACAAGCAAGCTTAATTCAAAATATTTTTCCATACCATCGTGTAGAGCATTGGAATAGGGTAAAGTGCTAAAAAATAAAAGCATAGAAAGTAATGAATGGGCAAATTAATGTATAGTGGCTCGATGCAAATGAACTATGTCCACTCCGTAGGTCATCTAAGGATTTGCATTACTCTCATTCTGCTATCACAAGGTGGATAGAAGTTTCACCTTCATGAGTAATAATGGAGAAACCCTAAAACTACTACTCAAGTGAGAAGCCAACTACTCTTATCCTTATGATTAGCTACACAGGATTATCACAATTTTCTTGAGATCGGAGATTTTCCACAAGAAACAAATAAAGATTTTCAATTAATTGGATTTTCAAATGTGAGGATAGCTCTTTTGATATTTTTTTACACTTACTCTCTAGAGAAACTCTTCAGGGATGAGGGATGCAAGTGAAGGCTATGAGTTTTCAATACTTTTATTTAGAGTTTAGTGTAGGCTTTTATATTAAGTATATTGCATATTGGACAAACCTTAAGGCCAATTGGAACACGATAAAAAGTTTTATGGTTGATTGTATAGGATGATTCGTTCATTTATATCATATTAACCATTTCGAAAATCATGCGACTTAATTAGATTTATTTTGGGCAATTGATCATACAATGTGATTCATATCATATAATATGTTTAGTATAAATTTTGAATAATTATAGTTAAGTCAATTTGATTGAGATAATCATGCAGATCGTACGATATGACTTCATCGTATAGTACAATTAGTTCAAATTTTGAATTATTTTAATGTAAATTGATTTTGCTTAAATTTATTCCAAAACATGACTGATTATATGATATGATGTATATTATATAGTACGATGTTAAGATTAATTTCCAGATCTCCTAATTTAACAAAATTAACATGTAATTTGAAATCAAACATGATCATATAGTATGATTTGAGATCGTGTAGTCCGATCAAAAATTTGAGAATTTTAGTTTTGGGTGATTGTATAGTATAATACATTATTATATAGCATAGTTATGATCAATTTTTCTTATTTTTATGCTTGATCTTATTTATGTTCAATTCTGTAGTTTGTTTGCACTGGCCATCTTGGTAGCTACCACAACACTTGAAAAGAAATATAATACTGTAGGGCTCAAGAAAATTAAAATAATTCTTTTTGAATATTGAAATTTTGGTTCTGAAATCTCTTTGGCTGGCTTGATTGCACGGACTATGGGCTCCCATAGAATCATATATGCGCTTATGAGTGTCCTTGTCTCATGATTCTTGCAACTTGTATCTAAAATGTTATCACTAATACTTGCACAAATCTCATTTAAACTTTATTAGTTCAAATAAAATTATATTTTTAATCATCAAAATATTTCATACAAGCCTAAGATCATGGGATTAACATATATTAAATTAGCAAAGTTCAGCTAAACGAATATATGCCATGGTTCAATAGATTGTACCAATATTCAGACACAATCATAGATAAATTATATATAGAGAGCAAAGTAGTAAAAAAAATAAAAATAAATACTAGTGTATCATATTAATCACACATGTTTGTGTGCATGTGCACACACACATTTACATATACATTATATATATATATATATATACACACACGGCTATACATGTATTTATATGTCAGTGTCTATGTGTGCATGAGTGTGTGCGCCCGTTATTTTTCTATCAAGCTCCAATTGAGCTTGAACATGACTCGGGTTTCAAAATACTGATAAAATTTGATTATTATTTTTCTCATAAAATTTTATTCGTAAGCAACCTTTGATCTAGTTTTATTAATTATATGTTAGATGTTAATGATTTAAATAAATTGTCTTATTACTAACAATAAATGTGTTTATAATGTTTTTATCAAAAATGACATACAATTCACTCAACTTTATCTCTAATATTTTATGAATAACAAAATCAGAATTTTAATCTATTAATCTAATATTTAATTATCAATTGTTGAATTAAAAAATAGAAGTATATTTTTAAGATATTAATGTAATATTTATTTGATATTTTTATTTTAAAGTGTTAAGAAAAATAAAATAAACTTTCTAATCTATCGATCTAGCTGTTTCTCAATATTGTTATGATATTTATACTTCTAATAATATAAATAACTTTTATAGTGCATAGAATATAAAAAAATGACATAACGATACTGATGTGAAACATATATGGAAACAGGAATTGCTTAGAAATTAATAACAAGTTGTTAAGTTTTGCTAAATTTAAACTCAAATTTTCACCAAGATAAGAATCTAGGATTTCTTAGTTGCGGTTGTGCTTAGGCATGCGGTTACAAGAAAGATTAACGGGACAATTTTAAAATAAGAATAAAAATCGTAGTAACATTAGATGCAAAAATAACAAAATCCATCGTTTAACAAATAGAAAGTTCACCTCTAGTTCCCCTCACTTTCACTCTTGATGGTGGGGTTAGTGGAAGAAGAATTTCAGCAAACTTAGGAATGCCACCAAAAGAAAGAGAACACCTATGGTCTTGCTCAATGAAAAGTTAGCCGGAGGGGAAGAAGTTGATGGATGTCCGATGATTCGCCACTGTCCGGAGATTTGTTGTTCCTCGATGGCAGATGTCAAGGAGAAAAGGATTCGGTCGACGTAGTCATCGACGGTATCGTCGATCTCCAAGTCGAGGTTGAAGAAGGGAGAACGGAGGATATCTACTCGTCCTTGAATACGAAGCCGTGGTCTTTTTCAGGGTTAGCCATTCATGGTGGGGAGGCCGAGGTGCGAAGCTTATCCTTTGGAGGTATAGGAAGTAGTGGAGAAGAGAAGAGAAGGGGAAAGGTGAGAGTGGGGATTTTGGCCAAGGCTAGGAGGGTCGAGGGGTTAGGAATGTAGGTAAGAGGAGTTAAGAGGAAAGGGGGGAATTAATTCCTTGATTAATTAACCTTGAATAGGAATTAATATTAGAATTAATTTGAGAGGGAAGGAGGGAGAATTTGAATTATCTAATTGGTGGAGGGATTATGGGGGAGATTAGGTTTAATTGGGAAATAATTTTAAGTGGAGAGAGAGAGAGAGAGAGGGAGAAGGGGGCGGCGGCAAGAAGGGAGAGAGAGGGGGCGGCCAAAGGAAAGGGAGGGAGGGGTTGTCCACATTCAATGAACGTGTCTAGGTGCAATGAATCTTGACATTGAAATTAATTCCAATTGATTTCAGATTTGGAGAAATTTGGGGAGGCTTCCTAAAGTAGATTTACTAATTGGGAAGGGTTTTGAATTTCAAATGTTAATTGAATTCAAATTAATAGATCTTCCAAATTAATAACAAAATAAAGTAGGAAGGTAATTAAGAGGCTTTTGAATTTGAAACAAGGGTTTGGAGAGGGGAGAAAAGTTGGCGGCCTAGGCTAGGGCTAATGGGGCCGTCGGCTAAGGGGATTTGAGTGGGGTTTGGGCTGGGGATTTGGAGGCCGATGGTGGGGGTTTGGGTGATTGAGCCGGCGGGTGTGGGAGAGGGGGGGAGGGGGAGATTGGCCAACGGTGGAAGAAGGGGAGGGTGGGTAGACGGTGGGTTGGAAGGAACAGGGTAGGGGACCAGTGGTGGAGGAAAGAGGAAGGGAAAAAGAAAATAAAAATGAATACGAACCGTGAGCCCGGCCTCTACCGGCGGCTGATGGGTGATGCTTGGCCCTCTCCTAGGGTTCTCTCTTCTCTCAAGAGCTCACGAGAAAACTAAGAACCAAAAGCTGAAAATTTTCATTCATCAATCATTCATTACCCCCATACAATAGTGAAGACCTCTATATATAGGTCTCAGAATAAGAGAATAAAAAGACTCAAATGCCATCGAGGTTACAACATAATGAAATCCCTCACAGGGGTGTAATGGTAAAAACTGAAATATAAATAAAAGAAATACATAAATGCATCATAAATAGAGACTCTGAATCATAACGGTCGATCTACGATTCCTCCGATGGCAGGCGCGTCGAAATCTCTTGCTGATGTCCTCATTAGATACATAAAAATAATTAAAATATTATTACATAAGCATTTTGTTGAGCTCCGACGGGTTATTTGTTAAACAATAGATGAGAATGTTCACGAACCTAAATGAACAAGTGAGTTATATTTAGGCTTGTTTGTGTTCATATGTTGAGTTTTAAAATATTTTTTCAAATTTATCCATTTATTTAAATAAATGAATTTGAACAAGCTTTATAAACCAACTTATGGAGTGCACTAATTTGCTTGCAATGCTATCTTTGTAGTGAACTTTTTGAAGTGATGATGCGTGGTAGCTGATTTAACAACTACTGGACAAAGCTGTCACTTGCCAATGTTTGAGTAGATCAGCCATCTGCGACATTATAAACCCTAGAATTGCCTCAGAAATAAAGTTTAGATACCCAATTATTTTGAATCAATTTAAATCTGTAACTTCCAAAATAACCTTTTTGATCAACATCAACAGCTCAGAAAAGAAAATAAAGAAGAATCCTTTCTTCTTAAGTTCTAGTGGTTTTCATAGAAGTTCGATTAGTTTTGTCACTGACTATTCCAATTATTAGGCTCTTCTTCTCATGATAGTAATAAGGTTTTTTAAATATTTTAACCTTTTGATTAAGTAATAGCATACTTCATTTTCTTATGTGCTACTCGTTTGCACAAATATTCATATTGTGCTGTATTAGAATTGGAGGTAAATTCACTGATTGGTCTAGATATATCCTAAGTAGTTTGATATGTCTTATATAATGCTAGTAGGCTGTTTAGTTTGATTAAGATTCCCAGAAGTTATTATGTCTCGTCAAAGCTTATGGACCTACAACATTCATGTCTACATTATAGTTTAATTCACTCAAATGGCTACAGCTTGGTCTCCCATGAAGGGTTTCGGCTCCAATATTATGAGGAAGGGTTCCTTTTTCGGATTGGACTACAAAAATTAAACCATATAGGGAGGTTTCAATCCTCAATGTACCAGCAAGGACATAATTGACAATTAGGCTTGTCCTCCCTTAGAGTTCACAAATAAGCTAAGTCGGGTCACTGTATTTATTGTCTTCATCTTGCTGAAGACTTGACCAATAAGCAAAGCTAAGTCATCATATGTGCTGGATCAATCTTTATTGTGAGGCGAAGAATAAGCAAAATTAAGTTGATGTAAGCATGGACAGAGTTAGATCGTTGTTATCCTCCTTAGGAGTCCACTAATATGCAAAGTCAGGCCACTATATGCACTGACAAATTAGATGGCTATAAGCATTGACGAAGTTACAAAACTAGCTGTACGCTAGGTTGGTCCTCCCTAGAAGTAGGCATAGAATTTGGACATAACATTCTGTAGAAGCGGGCAATGGAAATGTTATCACAATATAATCTTTTTAACATAAAGGGCTAATGATGGGGACATCAGATCAAACATCAGATCATGGAAGGTTTATCAGCGACGTGGCAAACGATCTACGGCCACGATTGAGTCATTGTATTTTTGAGTATTATTATGTATTTGTTTTGTTATTTGCTTTATTAGTTTTGTTTCCGATGTTACCCTTACTTAAGGGAGGTCGTATGTAAGCCCAAGAGGGCATTGTCGTATTTTACCTTTGAGTCCTTTTTGTATGTGGCTATATATAGCCATATTGTTCTCTTTTGATGTTAATGAATTATTATCAATAAAATTTCTGCATCTTTATGTTTTGTGAGGGCTTGTGAGCTATGGAGGAGAAACCCTAGGAGAGGGTAGCGGATCATCCACCAACTTCGGAAGAGTTCGGGTTCGTGGCTAGTTATTTTACCTTATTTTTCCTCTTCATTCCTTTCCCTTCCTCCCACAGTCCCCTTACTCTTCTCGTCGGCGTCCCCCACCTCCACCACCCCAACCGCCGGCCCATCTTCTCCACCAAGCCGCCAGTTCCATAACCCCCTCCCCTCTTGAATTATTTCCTAAATCCCACTTTCCTTATTTATCCCAACCCATCTTGGGAAAGAATTTGAATTGGGAATAAATCAAATCTAGTCCCCAAATCTTTCCTAATACTTGATCTTATTTTTGAAAAGATTCATAATTGATTCAATTAATCCAAATTTGAATTAATTGTTTAAAACCCTTACCTATTTCATCAATCCTATTTTTGGAAAGGTCTTTTAATTAATTCAATCAATTCAAAAACTGATTTGATTGATTAATTATTGCCTTAACCTAGATACATTGAATCTAGCTACATGCCCCCCTCTCTCTCTCTCTCTTGGCCGAACCCCCCATGCCCCACCTACTAATTTCCTTTCCAAAATAGAGCTTCCCCCATTGGAATTAATTCAAGACCCCTTCCCTCTCTCCTACCCGCCACCTCCCCTCACCCCTTTCCTTATTTAATTAATTCCAAAGTAGGGAATTAATTAGAGGATTTAAAATTCATTTTCCCTCCAAACCAAGCTCTTAAAAAAATCTGAACTTAACTAAATCCCTCCCCTCTTTTTTTGGCCGGCCACCCTCTCATCACTCCTCTTGCGTGGATTTTGGAGAGAAACTTTTTTCTCTCAAGGGAACCGCAAGGGCGGCAAGGAGAATATTTTCTCCTCATCTCAATCTAGCAAGATCGATGCATGGATCCAGAAGTTGACTTTGGCTACGCCTACGCCGAGCAAGGCGTCCTCCTCGTTCTCCACTCCACCTTCTTTGACGTCAACCCGAATATCGATCACACAGTTGAAGAGTATGTGGAGCGCATCCTGGATTCTCTCGTTGAAGCCATTGACGAACAGCTGGGCAACGCACAGTGGTACATCGTATCCGGTTCTCAATAAGGGTGAATCTCGACCCTTGTTCATTTATCTTTGAAATTACTAACCTTGTAGGTGATGACAGAATCGCAAAAGAATTGTGCTTCGCTAAATGCCGTTGCTTAGTAAACGTAGGATTTGAGTTAACTTTCTATGTACTAATCTCATTGTTAGTGGGATTTTTGTTGAAAATCTACTTAATTCGCATGTCTTGAATTTCTATATTACTTGTATTAGTTCAAGTCTTTCATGTAGTTTGGCCTAAACGACAGTGACCCCTCTTATGTTTTATCTTGTCATTGTGGAATAACTAGTAGTTTTAATTGTATTGCTCTTTTAACATCGTGCCTACTCCTAACTGTTCATTACATGTATTGTAGTCCTGCATCATTTGGTATGATAGCATGGTTAACCTAGGATTTGCATGCTAGAATTCACCCTAGGTTATTGCTTAACTGTTTCTATTTAGTTTTGCATTTATAGTGCCTTTTAAAACATTTTAATCTTCATTTATGACAGTTAATTTCTGCACTCATTTAGTGAGCATTAAGGTTGTTTCTTAGGTTTATAGGTGCTGTTTTTAACTAAACAACCTCACTACTTGCCTAAGTGACTTACACCTTAATATAGTTTGCTATCCTAGAAGTTCCTGCATCATTTAGTATCATTTTAGGGTGTCTTTTTATTACATTTGTTTGCTGTCCTCTTCCTAGATTCATCCCTAAGTGTCCCCTAGTATTTAGCAATGGACCCGGAACAACTTGGAGGAACTTTAAACTTATTGGTAGGTCAAATGAACAATATTAGCCAACAACTCAAAGAGAATCAAGCCGACATAGCCGAACTTCGTAGAGACACCACTGAGCGTTTTGATACACTTGAGCGAGCTAGAGAGCATCCTACCCCCTACACCCCTTCTAGACTACCTTCTATGTATGGGGATGACACCTTTCTGGACTGGATCAAAGGTATGGATAGTTTCTTTAAGTGGTATAACATCTCCGAGACTAGGAAGGTCAGTTTTGGCAGCATAAAACTCCTCGGTAGGGCTAGTCAATTTTGGTCGAACTTAGAAAGCCTTAGGGAGTCCCAAAATGAGTATCCTATCACTGATTGGTTATCAATGAAGCGAGAGCTTAAGCAGAAGTACCTGCCTCCCTCGTACTTCCCTAGGCTCTTGGATAGGTGGCATAGGTTAACTCAGGGTAGTAAGCCAGTCAAAGGATTACATCGCATCCTTTGACAATTATCTCATCAGTTGTAAAGGGGAGACCTCCACAAGCCCCACGCAGATTTTATCTATGTTTCGTATCGGGTTGCGAGAGGATCTTCGCAATGAGCTGTTCGCCCGGAATGTCACTACCCTGAGAAATGCCTATAGCTTAGTGCTAGACCTTGAGGAGAGCCGGTCCCAGCACCCTAGTCGTCACCACAACTCTAGGATTTCCTACAGACCTTCTGGTAGCTCCACTCCTCACACCCCTGTTGCCCGACCTACCCCTGGGAGCACTACCCAACCACCCACTGGTCCTCCTGCATCCCGACCTGATTTTAGAAACAAACCTCCCACTCTGGATACTCCTCGGTCCAGTCCCGGGACAAAATGCTTTCGATGCCAAGAGTATGGGTATATCGCTTCTCAGTGCTCCAGTCCCTATAAGGTCTCTATCATCGAAGAGATCACTGAGGACGATCTTGAGCCCGAGGTTGATCAGATCCACCAAGTTGAGGATGACAGTGATTTCTTTGAGGAGGATGATGACACCCCTGTCCTTCATTGCCTTCAAAAATTGGATATCTCTCCCATATGTGTGGTGAGATGCGCACTATCACACCCTGCCCCCACGGATGACTGGCGTAGGACAACGATTTTTCACACCTATATCAAAATCAAAGATAAAAATTGTAAAGTCATCGTGGATAGTGATAGTTGCATAAATGTTGTATCCTCCAGCATGACATCCAAGTTGAGTCTTTTTGCCGTTCCTCACCCCAATCCGTATTAGGTAGCTTGGGTCAACTCCACTGCCTTGGAGGTGAAGGAACGAAGCATCGTACCTATCTCCTTTGCCAACTATAAGGAGAATGTTTGGTGTGATGTACTGATTATGGATGTTGGATAAATCCTCTTAGGTCGACCTTGGATTTTTGACAATGATATCCACATCTATGGGCGTTCGAACACCTGCGTGTTCGAACATGCGGGTAAAAAGATCAAACTTTTACCGTCGCAGCCCCGGGTTAAGGATGACTCCAAATCTAACCCTGTTAAGTCCAAGAAAGGACTAAATCTGGTAACCGCCAAGGTTTTGGACTGTGAGATCGCTCAAGGGGCTCCTCTTTATGCCTTAGTCGGTCGTGAGATTCCCGCTGAATCTAACGAACCTATGCCTCAAGAAGTCCAACCCATTCTAGGACAGTTTGCTGATGTCTTCCCTGATGATCTACCAGATCAATTGCCTCCACTTAGAGATATTTAGCATGCTATAGATTTTGTCCCTGAAGCCTCCCTCCCTAACATGCCACATTATCGCATGAACCCCACAGAACATGCTGAACTTAATAAGCAAGTAGATGAGTTACTGCAGCAAGGTTTCATTAAGGAGAGTCTTAGTCCTTGTGCGGTGTCAGCCCTTCTTACCCCTAAGAAGAATGGATCTTGGCGAATGTGTGTTGATAGCCGCGCTATCAACAAGATTACCGTCAAATATCGTTTTCCCATTTCGAGATTGGACGATATGCTAGATATAATGACGGGTGCCACTCTATTCTCCAAGATCGATCTCAAGAGTGGATACCACCAGATCCGAATCCGACTCGGTGATGAGTGGAAGACTGCTTTTAAGACCAAGGATGGTCTTTACGAGTGGTTGGTCATACCTTTCGGGTTGAGTAATGCCCCGAGCACTTTTATGAGAATCATGACCCAGGTGTTACACCCTTTTATTGGTAAGTTTGTTGTTGTCTACTTTGATGACATTCTTATCTATAGTCATTCAGTTGATCAACACCTGGACCACTTAAGGCAATTCTGCAAGGTATTAAGGAAAGAACAGCTTTATGCCAATCCCAAGAAGTGTACTTTCCTTGTAGATCGAGTTATCTTTCTGGGGTTTATCGTTTCAGCTCAAGGGGTTTCTGCCGACCCCGAGAAGGTGAGCCATAGTTGAGTGGCCTATTCCTCGGAACATTCGGGAAGTCCGTAGCTTCCACGGGTTAACCACTTTCTATAGGAGATTTATTCAAAATTTCAGTACCATTGTATCTCATATCACTGATTGCTTAAAGAAAGGTGATTTCCACTGGACCCCGGTTGCCACCAGAGTTTTTGATGAGATTAAGAAAAGAATGATAGAGCCCCCAGTGATGAGACTTCCTAACTTCTCCAAAGTTTTCGAAGTGACTTGCGACGCTTCGGGGGTCGGAATTGAAGGAGTCCTCTCCCAGGAAGGTCACCCTGTTGCATATTTCAGTGAGAAGCTGAACGATATTCGGCAGCGTTACTCCACATATGACAAGGAATTCTATGCAGTGATCCAATCCCTTCGTTATTGGTGACACTACTTGCTTCCACAAGAGTTCGTCATATTTTTGGATCACGAGGCCTTGAGATACATCAATTCTCAGAAGAAGTTAAATGCCCGTCACGGCCGTTGGGTAGAGTTCCTTCAGGAGTACATATACAC
This sequence comes from Dendrobium chrysotoxum, assembly GCA_019925795.1. Classification (NCBI taxonomy): domain Eukaryota; kingdom Viridiplantae; phylum Streptophyta; class Magnoliopsida; order Asparagales; family Orchidaceae; genus Dendrobium; species Dendrobium chrysotoxum. The sequence continues at coordinate 60,681,618 of CM034313.1, forward strand.
CCTTAAGCACAAAGCAGGGGTAGAAAATAAAATTGCCGATGCTCTTAGTCGCCGTATGATGACTACTATCGAGATGAGAGCCGAAGTCGTGGGTTTTGATCAGATAAAGAGAGATTATTTGGATTGCCCCGACTTTAAGGAAACCTACTCGCTCTTGTCCACAGGCAGCACGCGCCTCGTAGACGATTTTCTTTTGGAGGATCGTTATCTCTTCAAAGCTCGGAGGCTTTGCGTTTCTAGCACCTCCTCCCTTAGGGAATTTCTTGTGTGGGAGCTTCACGCTGGAGGCCTCGCTGGGCACTTCGGTAGGGATAAGACGATTGAAGCCGTGGAGTACTGATTTTATTGGCCTAGTCTGAAGAGGGATGTCGGTAAGATGGTCAGTAGATGCCACACTTGTCAGTTGGCCAAGCAACGTAAGCAGAATACTGATCTTTATACCCCATTGCCTGTCCCTAGTTGTCCTTGGCAAGATGTTAGCATGGATTTTATCTTAGGCCTACCCAAGACACTCCGTAGGAATGATGCCATTTGTGTTGTTGTAGATCGATTCTCCAAAATGGCTCATTTCATACCTTGCTCCAAAACATCCGATGCCCTCCCACATTGCCAAGCTTTATTTCAATGAGGTTGTTCGCTTACGTGGTTTACCCAAAACCATTATATCGGACATGGATGTTAAATTCACTAGCTATTTTTGGAAGACCCTCTGGATGAAAATGGGCACTAAATTGCAAATTTTTACAACCCTTCACCCAGAAACTGATGGTCAGACTGAAGTAGTTAATAGGAGCTTAGGCAATCTGTTACGTTCTCTGGTCGGCGAGCATGTTAAGGATTGGGATTCCGTTCTACCTACTGCTGAGTTTGCTTATAATAATTCTGTGAACCGAACCACTGGCCTAAGTCCTTATGAGATTGTTTATGGGTTCAAGCCTAGGCAGCCGTTAGATTTCATTCCTATGTGTTCTAGGTATAGAATTTCTGAGTTTACATCTTCATTTGCATCACATATGCATGAGCTTCATAAGGAAATTGCACGACAAATTGAAAAGAGCAATAATGATTATAAATTACATGCTTATCTGAAATGAAAATTTAAAACTTTTGAGGTTGGTGACTCCGTGATGGTGCGGATTCGTCCGGAACGATTCCCGCAAGGAACGGTTAAGAAATTGCATGCTAAGAGTGCTGGACCATTCAAGATAATTAAGAAAATCAATGATAATGCTTATGTGGTAGATCTCCCTTCAGATTTCAACATCAATCCCTCCTTTAACATAGAAGATCTAGTTGCATATGAAGGTCCGAATTTCAATCTGTCAAACCCACTCTTACAGCAGCCTTGTGTGACCCCACCATGTGAGATCCATAACCTACCCCCACTTCCAAATATTCCTAAATCACCCATGGCAGAAAAAGTGGACATGATCCTGAGCGATGAAATCATTTCTACAAAGGAAGGTGGACGATAAAAGTACTTGATCAGGTGGAGAGGCAAACCCGAATCTGAGGACACATGATTAGATCGTGAGGAGCTGCAGCACATTGACCCCGACGCACTAGAGATCTACGAGAGCACCCGAGACGCTTACTCGACGGAGTTGAGCTTTCTCCCACTCCGGGAGAATGATGGGGACATCAGATCAAACATCAGATCATAGAAGGTTTATCAGCGACGTGGCAAACGATCTACGACCACGATTGAGTCATCGTATTTTTGAGTATTATTATGTATTTGTTTTGTTATTTGCTTTATTAATTTTGTTTTCGATGTTACCATTACTTAAGGGAGGTCGTATGTAAGCCCAAGAGGGCATTGTCGTATTTTACTTTGAGTCCTTTTTGTATGTGGCTATATATAGCCCTATTGTTCTCTTTTGATGTTAATGAATTATTATTAAGAAAATTTCTGCATCTTTATGTTTTGTGAGGGCTTGTGAGCTATGGAGGAGAAACCCTAGGAGAGGGTAGCGGATCATCCACCAACTTCGGAAGAGTCCGGGTTCGTGGCTAGTTATTTTACCTTATTTTTCCTCTTCATTCCTTTCCCTTCCTCCCACGGTCCACCCAAGCTCCACCTTACCTAACCCGCCGCCTCCCCTCCTCCCCATCCGTCCCCTTACTCTTCCCATCGGCGTCCCCCACCTCCACCACCCCAACCGCCGGCCCATCTTCTCCACCAAGCCGCCGGTTCCACACCCCCTCCCCTCTTGAATTATTTCCTAAATCCCACTTTCCTTATCTATCCCAACCCATCTTGGGAAAGAATTTGAATTGGGAATAAATCAAATCTAGTCCCCAAATCTTTCCTAATACTTGATCTTATTTTTGGAAAGATTCATAATTGATTCAATTAATTCAAATTTGAATTAATTGATTAAAACCCTTTCCTATTTCATCAATCCTATTTTTGGAAAGGTCTTTTAATTAATTCAATCAATTCAAAAATTGATTTGATTGATTAATTATTGCCTTAACCTAGATACATTGAATCTAGCCACATGCCCCCTCTCTCTCTCTCTTGGCCAAACCCCCCATGCCCTACCTATTAATTTTCTTTCCAAAATAGAGCTTCCCCCATTGGAATTAATTCAAGACCCCTTCCCTCTCTCCTACCCGCCACCTCCTCTCACCCCTTTTCCTATTTAATTAATTCCAAAGTAGGGAATTAATTAGAGGATTTAAAATTCATTTTTCCTCCAAACCTAGCTCTTAAAAAAATCTGACCTTAACTAAATCCCTCCCCTCTTACTTTGGCCGGACACCCTCTCATCACTCCTCTTGCGTGGATTTTGGAGAGAAACTTTCTTCTCTCAAGGGAACCACAAGGGCGGCAAGGAGAACATTTTCTCCTCATCTCAATCTAGCAAGACCGATGCATGGATCCAGAAGTTGACTTCGGCTACGCCTACGAAGAGCAAGGCGTCCTCCTCGTTCTCCACTCCACCTTTGACGTCAACCCGAATATCGATCACACGGTTGAAGAGTACGTGGAGCGCATCCTGGATTCTCTCTTTGAAGCCATTGACGAACAGCTGGGCAACGCACAGTGGTACATCGCATCCGGTTCTCAATAAGGGTGAACCTCGACCCTCGTTCATTTATCTTTGAAATTACTAACCTTGTAGGTGATGACGGAATCGCAAAAGAATCGTGCTTCGCTAAATGCCGTTGCTTAGTAAACGTAAGATTTGAGTTAACTTTCTATGTACTAATCTCATTGTTAGTGTAGGGATTTTTGTTAAAAATCTACTTAATTTGCATGTCTTGAATTTCTATATTACATGTATTAGTTCAAGTCTTTCATGTGGTTTGGCCTAAACGACAGTAACCCCTCTTACGTTTTATCTTGTCGTTGTGGAATAACTAGTAGTTTTAATTGTATTGCTCTTTTAACATCGTGCCTACTCCTAATTGTTCATTACACGCATTGTAGTCCTGCATCAGCTAAACCCTAAGCAACCCTGAAGGAATAATTTATAATCATTGTATTTCGATTGAAACTAAGTTGGATTCTACTAACAAGGGACATAATAAAAAATTTCTCATTTATAATGGAAAATCTTAGAAACTTAACTGTCATAATTATGATATAGAATTAAAATAATAGCACATGGTAATGAGGCTAAATTTGTTTTCAGTTCAATTAAAAAAAGTTGCATTTCACGAAAAGATATATGCTTGTTAATTGCAAACAGATTAAGTGTTGCCAGAGCTCTAGAACTGGTCGGTGAATAACTGTTGAATTAGCTTGGCATGCACTGCATTTTCTCGTAAAATATTTAGCATTCCTTGATAGTGTATTCTAGTAGAAATAATGTCACATACAACTTCTTTACAATGATTTCTTTGACTGGGTGGCTTGCACACCCTCTAGAATCAATTTCTTCTTGAACTTTTTATGCTTTGTCCAATGCCAGGGAGTAAAGTAGGATCTATGACATGGTTCTCCAAACAGCACACCATTAGAGATAAGATACCTAGCTGATTGGCCATGTGGAATTTAATAGAATGGCACAAATATTTACTTGATATCAAGATAGATGTCATTTGAACCCAAAGACTAATATATTCAACATGGGCTTGTTAGCGTCGATGGAAGATAGATTAGGATAGCTGGCTAAGGATTAAGCATGGTTTATTATAGATTTAATAGATTGAAGTTTCCTATGAGCACAATGCTCCCATATTTATTATATCTCAAAACGTGATGTCTAGAAAAACTCTTGATTAAGGATTATCACTGCACTTGGGATGAGTATAAAAGTTTAAATTGTTGGGGTGACAGGAGTTTCATTACTAGGTTTAGTATTCTTAGGATCTATCTCTGAATGTGGAGCAACCTATACAAGAGGGTCAATGGTCTTATCCATAATTTCTTACATAGGGGTTCTGAGAAAGTCAATACTCTTTAGAAGTATCACTATGTGCATAAATTTGGGCGCATTTCTCTCGGTGAAATAAAGAAAGAGTTGGGGCTTACATCTTATGATATCGAGTGACCAAAGTATTATTTCATTGTTGCGAAAGGAATGAATTCGTTTTGGATGGAGATGAAGTGACTTAGTTGAGATTCTTAAGGACGCTCTCAATATTTACAGGGGATTCTTAAGGATTGGGAGAGTTCATGAGAAGGAATATGATTTCTTCTCAAGAGTATAAGATATTTCTAATCAACTTTCCTGGTTAGAAGATACGTGGGCATGTGAGCATGGTAATGAGTGTCAATTAGAGTTTCCTTTACGGGAGGATAATAACTTATGGATCTCTTGGTTCTTTGAAGGAAAGTTTTGCAAAATAGATTCAGAAAGGTCATTTTTGTAGTGGATACTACATAAACTTATGATAGGAATCTGACCTCTACACAGTGAAAACAATAAGAACGAAGAGAAAACACAGCAAAAATCGGCAAGAAAAGTTATTATTTCAGCATAACAAATCAAGATACAAATTGATATACTATTCGAGAGGTAGATCGGCTCTCCACAAACCCTAGACGCTGCTAGGAATAACTCCAAAACAAATTACAATAAACACAAATAATCTCATAATCTTAAAATAACCCAATTAACTCTAATATAAAGCTTTCTAATTCCTTCTCAAAATCTGAATTCAAATCAGTCTTTTTTTTCTTTAAATAAACTTTCCTAATTTCCTCCCAAAATTTAAATTCAAATCAGCCTTTCTTTCCTTAAATAAACTTTCCTAATTTTCTTTCAAAATCTAAATTCAAATCAGCCTTTTTTCCATTTATAAACTTTCCTAATTCCCTCTTAATTTTTTGTCTTCTATGGTAAGTAATTAGAGGTGGAATTATTCCCCCTTGAGCCCCTCTCTCCTCGTTCCCGCTGCCAACCTTAGTAGGGCCCACCTGCTTAGCAGTTGCTAGTTCATCAATACTCCCCTCCCAAATAGCCACCTTATCCTCAAGGTGGAGCGAAAGAAATTACTGTTGAATCATCCGGCACGGTTGCCATATTGCATCATAGTTTGGTAAATCCCTTCTACTTGATTAGGACTTTCCTGATCCCTTTGTCTCCTTGCTACATCCCTTTCACCTCCAGTGATTATAATATCTCCCAAATCCGGTCTCTTTCTCCCAAGTACTGCTCCATTGATGTACTGATGTGTTGCTACGCCCATAATGTATCAAATGAGGTGGATCCCTCCCATATAGAATTTTAAATGGCATTGTTTGGATTGCTGTATGATATGAAATGTTATACCAATATTTAACCCAATCTATCCACTTGGCCCACATCTTTGGCGTAAGTGATACAAAGCAACATAGATAAGTTTCAACACTACGATAGAACACATCTTTGGCGTAAGTGATACAAAGCAACATAGATAAGTTTCAACACTACGATTTTCTATCTTTGTCTGGCAATCCGTCTGGGGGTGGTAAGATGTACTCCGCTTCAGGGAAGTCCTTTACATCTTGAATAGCTCACTTCTGAAATGGCTTAGAAAGACCTTGCCTTGATCTGACACAATGGCCTCGGGTATGCCATGCAAACGGGTATGCCATGCAAACGGATCACCCCTCTAATGAATGTGGCTGTTACCGACGCCGTGGTGTATAGGTGGTGTAAGGGAATGAAATGAGCATATTTGCTTAATGTGTCCACCGCCACTAGAATCACAGTGAACCTTTCTGATCTAGGTAGTCCCTTAATGAAGTTCATAGTCACATCTTCCCACACTTTCTCGGGTAATGCTAGAGGCTACAGAAGACCACCTAGAGTCATTGCCAGTTATTTGTGTCTTTGACACACATCACAACTGGCCACCAACTCTACATCCTTTTGCATGCCCACCCAGTATAGCTCCGCTGCCAGTCTATGATATGTCTTTTGAACTCTTGAATGCCCCCCAATAGTTGTGCCATGAAACTCCTGCAATAAATGAGGGATGTGTGGCGATGTTCTCGAAAGCACAAATCGTCTCTTGTATAGCACTTCTGACCAATAAAAGAGTAATCAGGATGTCTATCCTTGTCCTACAGTAAGGCTCCTCTGATCTTACTCAGCTCCTCATCCTGCTCGCTCTCATGCTTCAAGGCCTCCCAATCCACCATCATGGGAACATATAGATCCATAACCTGAGGGTCTCCACTACAACTGGAGAGAGCATCTACAGCTTTAATTTTCAATTCAGGCTTTGTACTGGATCTCGAAGTCAAAACTCAACAGCTTGGAAAGCCACCGCTAATGCTCCTCTGTCACCATCCTCTGCTTTAATAGGAACTTCAGACTCCTCTGATTGGTCCTGATTATGAAGTGTCGCCCCCAACAGGTAAGGTCGTCGCTTCTATATTGCCAACACTATCACCATCAGCTCCATTTAGGTCAACACCTGGCTGAAATAAGCTATGAGTTTCTGAATTTGCATGAGAATTGCTCCCAACCCATAGCTTGATGCATTAGTCTCTATTATAAATGGCTGGCTGAAATCTGGTAGGGTTAACACAGGGACATTCGACATGGCTTTCTTCAGCTGCTTAAATGCTTGGTTTGCTGCCTCCTCCATTTGAAATTGTCCTTCTTCAATTTTTTTATTAACCGCCATGCTATAGAGCTGTATCCCTTCACAAACTTCCTGTAGTACTCTGTGAGTCCCAAGAACCCACTCAACTCTTTCAGGATCTTGGGTAAGGGCCACTCCAACATAGCCTCTATCTTGAAAATATCTGCAGCTGTTCCAGATCTGGACACCATATGTCCCAAATACTCCACCCTCTGTTGTGCAAAATAATACTTCTTCAAATTGACATACAATTGATGCTCCTTCAATGTCACTAACATGACCCTCAAGTGCTCCATATGCTCTGCCTCAGACCGGATATATACGAAAATGTCATCGAAGAAAAACCAATACAAACTTGTGGTGGTAGGGCTGGAATATCTTGTTCGAGCATTGGTAAGCCCAAAAGGCATCACTAAGAACATCACCGCTCCATATAACTCATAGTGACATTCATGAGTCTTGAAAGCAGTATTGTGGATGTTTGTGGGCCGCATTATGATATGATGATATCCTGATTTTAGATCAATCTTGGAGAACATCATCGCTCCATACAACTTATCCAATAACTCATCAATGACTAGTATATGAAACTTATCCAACACCGTTTTCTTATTTAGAGCTTGATGATCTACATAAAATCTCCAACTACTGTCTTTCTTCACCAGCAACACAGGACTAGAGAAAGGACCAACATAGGACTCGAATAAAATTAGAAATCTAGAACTAGTCAAGATAGTTAGCACTGTTTACTGGTTGGAAGAGGGCCGGTTAGCTGAAAAGAAACTTCCCAGTAGCAAGACAGCTGACTGGCAGAGAGGAAGAAGACGTGTGAGAAGTTGGCTGGTTGGAAGAGAGAATTCTGGAGATAGGGCTGCAGTTTTGCGGAGAGTAGGAGGAAGAAGAGGTGTTGGTGGTTGGCTGACTAGACGATGGGAGAGGGATGAAGGAGAGTGGAACCCGACGACTGGTTGGAAGGCTGATGGGCGGAGGGAAGAGGAAGGGCGGTTGACCACCACCTGGAGATTTTTAGGATACAGAGAACAAGAGAGCTATGGCTCTTTCCTAAACACCAAAATCTGATTTCTATTGTTAAGGCATGCTCAATTTATAAGATTTCTTTAAAGGTAAAAGAGTAAATAAAAAAAAATGGAAATAAAAAAATAAAGAAAATAGAAAAAAAGAGATTTAAATAAAACAAAAGGAGGGTTGGGGAACCGGTTGGTTGAATCAACTCTCCCTATTAGTGCCGGCATCATTAAGCTGGTTGGGCAATCTTCTGAAGTTGTACTAGTCTTATTTCAAATCCAATCAGATCAGGTTGGTGGATTGATCAGACCCAGAGTTTAGAATTGATCATTTGGCGTGGGCAACTCTAATGGAGTGAGAGGTGGCATAACTATTAATACTATTTTTAACTAATTATGTGAATTACCATCCATGTTTGCGTCCAAATGATAGATAAAGAGCCTTTTATTTGGTTTATATCCTTTGTTTTTTGTTTGATACATATGAGTGACAAAATTAATTATTCTTAATTTTTATAATGATTTTACATTCAAATATATCTTATTTCTACATTTTTGTTCTTCAATTGAGGAACCTCCTTACCTTTCTCTAAAAAAGATATGCATAGGTTGCATGTGAGATGTTGAGTTGAGGGTAAGAAGGAAGAGGGCGAGCAAGGGTTAAAGATAGGGGTGCTCCTTGGTCATCGAAAATCATGTCATAATCCTTATTAGGTTTTCTTCAACCTCCGGTGCTTAGAAGAGGAGCCCCTTTCCTTTTACTTACATGTGTGTCACTGTGTGTGTGAGAGAGGAGAAATTATTACGCGCGGTCATCAGACCGTCTGGAGGCCTATCAGGATGCTCTATGTCACTCGATACATATCGGTACACAGTAACGGTACACAGTAAATTGGTAATGTGACGCATCTTGATTGGCCTCCGGACGGCATCCGATGACCGCACGTAATAATTTTGCGTGAGATTAGGAAAGTGACTCATTCATTCAGACCTTCATACTATACTCCCACAGACATGAGCTTTATTTAAGGATGACAAACTCATTGGACTCATCGCCATGACAAACGTTCCTACTTTTTAACATTTAGAGGCCAGCACAGATTTTGATATTCTGCATGTTAAAATAATTCTTAACAAGTTCTAATTATAGCTTCAAAAAGAAAAAAAAAAAAGAGTTAAAGGACATTATAGTGCAAATACTAAATTTTTGCAAGAACTTAATATTAAAAGGCATACCTTAAATAACGTTAACCTACTCCACATTAGTGAAATTTACAGCTCATTACATTAAAATGACTGTCATGCTTTAATTAAGGGGAAAAAATGTCAAATTTTTTTACACGTTCCATTACTTCAAACTATAGTAAATGAGATTGAAAATAAAATTAATCATGAACTTTGAGCATATCAAAATGATATATAGGTAAATGTAAAGTTTTAAATATTAGATGTCTAAATACATAAGAAATATGAAATACGTATGATTATAAAATAATTTTTTTATAATCATTAGATTAAAAGATATTAAAAAAAGTACTCTATGGAGCATTGTACCAATCCACTATAACAGACAGACAAATTTCATCTGCATCGTTGCATGGTTGAAATCTGCTGATCAATTGCATCAACCCGCAGGGCTTCAGAAAAGTAGATCCAGATCGATGGGAATTCGCAAACGAGAAATTCCTATGCGGCCAGAGGCATCTTTTAAAGGAAATCAAGCGGCGTCGACAAGTTGGCCAGACATCACAGCAGCAGAATCCATCACAGCAGCAGAGTGAAGGAACTGGAAGACCAGCTTGCGTTGAACTAGGACAGTTTGGGTACGACTTTGAAGTCGATAGACTGAGAAGAGACCGTGAAACTCTTATTGCAGAGATCGCAAAGCTCAGACAACAACACCAGAACTCCCAGGCTCAGCTACTTGCCATGGAGGAACGCATTGAAGGCACTGAACGCAAGCACAGGAATACTATGGCTTTCATGGCGAGAGCTCTTAACAATCCTATTTTTATTCAGCAGCTCATAGTTAGAAGCCAAGGCCAGAAGAAGCGTTCGGAGGCTTTGCAGACCGTGGAAGAGCTGGAAATGGTTTCAGAGATAGAGTCCATGCTTGGTGCCGAGAGGAGTGAGGCTGTGTTCGAGCCTTTTGGAGAGGAGATAGGTGAGATGAGCAATGTGATATGGGAGCTGATGAACGCAGGAATGGTGGCGAGTGGTTTGGAGAGTGATGTTAAAGCGGAGAGCTTTGCTGAAGGATCGATGCCTTGGTTGGTGTGAGTGCCATTGCCACTGTGGTGGAAGCAGAGTGAGGTGGTGGGTAAATTTCGTCCCTTTGAATAAACTTAGCTCTTTGTGATTATGTAAGGGAGAAATCATGTTGTAATGGTGTATGGTCAGGTATGAAAATTTTGTCAAGGAACCTTTTTTTTTCTTTGGCACTTTTTGTTTTAAATTATGATTCTAGGAGTGCTATTATGAAAATTACAATTTTGTGTATGTGGTTTTAGTCTTATTGTAAATATGTATAGTTTTCAATATGCGAGTAATTTCTCTTGTAAATATGATGTGTTTGTATGTGTGTGTTAGGATAATAATTAAATGTAATGGTTAGTTAAGATAGTTATTTTGGAGTTGGAGTTGTGACGGTTATGAGGGATTGTTTTATTTTGTTGTTTTTTTTTAAGAAATTCCACAAATTTGGTTCACCTATATGGTAGATTTATAATTATCATAATTTGTTCATGCGAAGAGTACAACAAGAAGTTTTTATCCTATTTTGTGGGGTAGGGTTAGTTATATAAATTTTTTTCTTCAATGTGTCATTGTCATGATTATTCAATAAGTTTTACGCTGGTTGTTAACTATCTAATATAACCCTCTATTTTTTTTATTCAGGACTTGACCTGGCAATGACAGTGTTGAAAATTTTATAAGATGGTGGTGAGACCTGTAATGCTTTATGGTGCTGAATGTTGGCCATTAAAAGAGAAGCATAATATTAAATTAAGTGTTGCAGAGATGAGGATGCTTAGGTGGATGAGTGGTTTACCCTTAGAGATAGGATACAAAATGAGCATATATGTGAAAAGGTTGGAGTAGCTCCAATGGAAGATAAGATTAGAGAGAGTCACCTTAGATGATTTGGTCACATAAAACAGTGATATTCTAATGACCCAATTAGGAAAGTAGAAGTATTAGATTTGACTAACGTTAAGAAAGATAGAGGTAGGCCTAAAAAGATTTGGTTAGAAAATATTAGAAATGATCTTTTTTTATTAGATTTAAACGAGAATTTGACTTTTAACAGGATATAATGGAGAAAAAGGATTTATGTAGCCGATCCCATGTAGTGGGACAAAGATTTGATATTGATGTAGAATGTCATTGTGTCTTATTAAGAGTTAAATTTTATAATAAAGAGGTCATTTTTAATATTTTATGACCAACTCAAAGAGTTTATGAATAATCACTAATGTTGTTAGATATGGTGCATGAATGCCATGTGGGTATTAATGAATGATCCAATCTGATAATTTGATTCAAATATGACTAAAAAATTTTATGTTACTATGTGGGTCGGATTCAAGTCTAATTTATAGACCCGGTTAATATTCATGTTGAGTCAAGCTGACTCAAATAAGCCAAATCAATTTAAAATTCAACCGATTATTATTTAGGTTTGGTTTAGGAGGGCTTGGGTTGGTTTGGTCGAGTTAAACGAGCTATATTTGGGTTAATTGGATTGCATTCATTCAAAAAATTGCATAATTTATTTATTAAATGATTTAGGCAGATTGGGTTTGGACAGGGGCGGATCCAGTTTCTTTTTTCAGGGTGAGCCCATGGGTTCGGACCATATTCAAGAGAGTCATATAAGCCATGCTGACCCAATAATTTCTAGAGATTCTGACCGGACAGGCACAGCCGGTGATAGAAAAATGGGCATTTGGGCTAAATATGTCAGTAGTGTACACAACACTGGATTAGAAATTGTCCATAAAAAATACAAATAATATTAATTTATTTAAAATATATCACATCTTTTCGTGTATATATTTTAATGTGCTTATAATATAATATATTTATGTATTTTATATATATATATATATATATATATATATATATATATATATATATATATATATATATATATATATATATATATATATATATATATATATATTGTATAATACTGTACATTATATATATTGTTTATGTGTTGTGTATGTACTTTATATAATATATGTATTGTATATGTATAGTTAGGGGTGTCAAAATCGGATTTCGGATCGGGTTCGGGTCGAACCCGAACTGACACGGGGTTTAAACACGTCGACTCTAATCCAACCCGACCCGACACAAAATGGCGTCTGGCGGCGGCGAGACGGCGGACTGTGGGCAACAGGCCTCGGGCGGACGCGAGCGAGCTTGTGCGTCTGCGAGCCGGCAGGTGCGACTGTGCGGGGGCGTCCGCGGGAAGGCAGCGCGCGGGCATCCTCGGCAGGGCAGAGCGCGACAGTGCAGCGCGCGGGCATCTGCGGGCACGGGCAGGGCAGCGCTGGGGCAGGGCTTGCGCGGGCAGCCTCAGGTGGGCGGGCGGCCGTTGGCAGGCTCGGGCAGCCTCGACGAGTGCACGAGCAGCTGCGGGCAGGGCACGGGTAGCCAGGGCAGTGCGCGGGCAGCCAAGGCAGGTACGCGTTGGGTCAACCTGAACCTGACCCATTTTAAAATTGGGTCGGGTCAAACCCGAAATTTCCAAGTCGGGTTCAAGTCGGATTTTCATGTCGTGTCAAATATTGACACCCCTATGTATAGTATAGTATTATATATTATAACATGTTATGTCGTATATAATATAAAATAATATATGGTATATAGTATTTAATATGACATAGTATAGTATATTATAAAGTACATAGAATAGTATAATATAATATATTATAGTCTAGTGTAGTATTTAGTATGGTAGATGTATTGTATTATATAGTGATGTATATGTATAGTGTATGTATTATGTAGTATAGTTTATGTATAGTATTGTATAATATAATATTTTATGTAGTATATAGTATTATATAGTATATGATATACAATATGTAGTATGATATAATATAGTATAATATAGTATAGAATAAGTATTGTACAGTGTAGTATATGTATTATATGTTTTGTGTAATATATGTATTGTATATATATTGTATTGTGTGTATGGTATAGTATAATATAGTATATATTTTGTAACTGTTTATGTGTATTGTATACTCTATGTATTCTATGGTATTGTATATAGTATAGGATAGTATATGTATTGTATATGCGTTGAATATGTATATTATATTATATATATATATAGTATAGCTTGTGCATAGTATTACCTCGTGCTCTGTATCCTCTCAGTATTTTTTTTATTTGGCAAGTTTTTTGGGAAAACAAAGTTTGTTGCTGCTTTACTTTTTTTTTTTCTGAAACTTAAATCATAATTTTGATTTCTACTATACAAAATAAAGTAGGTATATTGTCTACTTAGGTTTCGTTTGAGACAGTTTTTTTTTTTGGAATGAGGGTATCTACCCGCTGCCACCCACTTAGGAGTTACTTGGCGGCGTAACTAATCCCTTGGTTGACCTAGAAGAGGCACCCGCCCTAGTAATCTCCTGGCCCGCATTTGATCAGGTCCCACTTAAGAAGCGCTGCCGCTCGAGAGGATTCAAGCACGGGTTGGGGGGGGGGGGGGGGGGGGGGGTTGGGCACCAACCAAGCTAAGCAACAGTGGGTTGAGATAGCTTTCTTATTATTTTTTAAAGCAGCTTTCTACTACAAAAAATTTTTGTAGTTGATAAAAAAATTTTGTAGTTGATGTCGCCAAAAACTTGTCTTGATCGAGCACGAATCTTGATGTAATTAGGAGATTGAGGTTTTAAAAATTAAATCGGAGACCATTTGAATTCCGATTTCAGTAAACTTATAGTCGAACTGAACGTCTTAAAAATACGAACCCAACGACACCAAATTCGACTCAATCCGAGCCCAAATGATCCAAATCAAAGACCCAAAGCGCATTTGGAAGGTTCAAACCATAATCTAAATTACCAAATGGTTTCAAAACATGACTTGCTTATAGTCTAATCGAGCGGTTCGACGAGACAAGTCCAACGAGCCCAGGATCGCTGAATTCCGATATCATTAAGGCATTCAAATGACCATTAAACGGTCCACGATCAAAGGGATCAATATCTGCCATCCATTCAAATCACTCCCATTTTGACCTTGATCCTTCACATATTTACAAGTCATGCCACTCTAAAAAAACTATAAATAACACACATTCTTCACATGAGAGGGGGGAGAGGGAGAAAGGAGGAAGAGAAGGAAAGAATTTAGGAGCTTGCTTGCCATCGACCACCGCCAGAGTTCTTCCCAACCACCACCGGACTTCCGCCCGTCCGTCGACTACTGCCGGAGTTCTTCCCGACCACTGACGGACTTCTGCCAGTCCGTCGACCCTCGTCGGACTTCCTCCCATCTGCCAACCACCCCCAGAGTTCTTCTCGACCACCGACGAACTTCCGCTAGCCCGTCGATCACCGCCGAAGTTCTCCCGACCACTGTCGGACTTTCTCCCTTTCGTCGACCACTGCCGGACTTCCACCAGTTCGCCGATCACCGTCGGACTTCCGCCTGTCCCTCGACCACCGTCGGAGTTCTTCTCGACCATCGACAAACTTGCGCCAGTCCGTCGACCACTAGTGGACTTTCTCCAATCTGCCGACCACCGCTGGACTTCCGCCTGTCCGGCAACCACCGCCGAAGTTCTTCCCAACCACTGACGGACTTCCTTCAGTCCACCGACCATCGCCAGACTTCAGCTAGTCTGCCGACCACTGCCGGACTTTTGCCTGTCTGCCGACCACCATCGGACTTTCGTTTATCCGCTGACCATCGCCGGAGTTCTTCCCGGCCACTACCAGACTTCCATAAGTCCGCTGACCACCGCCGGACTTCTGCCAGTCTGCCGACCACCGCTGAATTTCTGCTTGTTTGAAGACCACCACCAAAGTTTTTCCCTATCATCGTCGAACTTCTACTACAGTCCTACCGACCTTCGTCGCCCAACTACGGTCCTCCTGACCTCTGTCGCCTGCCGATTACGATTCTTCTGACCACCGTTGTCCGCCGACTATGTTCATTCCGACCATCGTCGCCCAACTATGGTTCTCCTGACCTCCGTCTCCTGCCGACTACGGTCCTTCCATCAACCATCATCAACTATGATTCTTCCGACCATCGTCGCTTAATTATGGTCTTCCCGATCTCTATCATCCACCGACTACGATTCTTCCAAACACCATCACCGACTATGGTCTTTCTGACCTCCGTCGTCCACCGACTATGATCCTCCTGACCTCCGTCTCCCGCGGACTATGGTCTTTCCGACCACCGTCGCCCAACTACGGTCCTCCCGACCTCCTTTGCCCGCCGATTACAATCCTTCCGACCATCGTCACCCAACTACGATCCTTCCGACCTACATCACTCGTTGACTATGATTTTGCCACCCCAAATGAATATATTAATGCTGATTCTTCCAACTCCCAGCATATAATGCGGTATGTATGATGTATATTTGCTACATCAAGCCAAGACATTCTTTCTAAGGAAGGGCCTCATTTGTAATCAATTGCAAATATTAGTAGATTCATTCAAACTGGGCCAGGCCCTATGGTTTTTCTCCTTTTCAGGAGTTTCCACCTAAAAATTATGGTGTCTTTTATAAGCTCTACACCGCTACTTATTTATCTGTTTGTGTGCTTGATCTTCGTACAAAGCTAAGAGACTAAACTATATCACTCTCTACCGCGCGAATATTCCACGACGCAACAGTAGTATAAAGTTATTTTAGGAAGTTATAAGAAAGCTGTCATAAACGAAGCCTTAATATATTACTAATGTTGGATTTTTTATATCATTAAATTTTGCTAGCATTTTTATAAGTATTTTCTGTTTCTTTCAATGCCATTTACTTGATATATTATTGATTTTAGAGTGCTTTTGTGACAAAAGTATATTTGTTTTTATTTAAAAGTGTTCTAATTTTTTTTTTTTTGAGAACTTTCAAGAAGATATTTTCCAATTTCAATTTTTGGGATGTAAAATATGTAATTTAGTAGTAATTAAGAATCAAATGTTGACCCCATGAGTTTAGAGCACGACTTCAATCTTTTGATGATCATAAATATAATTCGGTTGACCTATTTTTTACTTAAACTTGTGATATCATAATTTTAATTTTTTAATACAAATATAGTTAAAAATAGATGTATATTGTTAAACATGTTTAAATATGGAAAATAAATCAAATACATAAAATTAGTTGGATGGGAGGAGAGAGAGAGAGAGAGAGAGAGAAAATGTAAGTAGCATATGAGTTGTTTAAGACAAAGGCTTCGTTTGGGATGGATTTCTTACTGCTTCTTAAAACAACATTTTAGTACAAAAATTTATAATTCAATAAAATTTATAAAATTTATTAAATTATAAATTTTTATACTAAAAAGTTACTTTAAAAAGCAATAAAAAAGTTATCCCAAAGGAAGCCTAAGTTTAATACCACACACACCTTAAGCAACAAACTAATTATTTATAAAGTTGATTCCAAAATATTTGGAATAAATATCTATCACATGGATACACCTCTCTCAAAAGCTTAACATCATGGGGTACACGATCACAAAATCCATTTCTAAAATAGTAGTTGAAGAGTTTTTTATATTTCTTGATATTTTGCAAGTGCAAAGGATATCTTACGGAATATTAAGCTTGTAATTTATTATCAATTTATCAATCATAATGAAATTTTAGTCTTTGTATTGAATTTCGTTTTATATATTTTTATTTTTTATTTAATTATTCATGTAACAAGCTTGCCCACCCTTAAAATTATAGCTAGTTCCACCCCTATTCGTAATCTCTGTAGAACTCATAAAGTTACTTTTCTAGTTATTATTGAACCGTTGGTTAACTCATTTAAGCTTATATTTGTCAACGTCAATTGGGGTTTCAATTTTGTTATGTTAATCTTAATAGTAAAATCTGGCTATTTTGGAAGAATGATATTAACTTTTCTATTATTGCTAATTTTGACCAAGTCATCCATTGTAGTTTTTTTTTTAAATAACATTTTGGTTATGGGATCTATTTATTATGCTAAATGCACTAAAGTTGGTAGGATCCCTTTATGGCAACAATTAAGTGATTTTGCTTGCTCTTTTAAGTGCTTTTGGTTTGTTGGTGGGGACTTCAATATTATTGCTAATGCATCTGAAAGGATTGGTGACTCCCTTCCTAATTTTTCTTCTATTAATGACTTTAATAACATGATTTTGGACTGTGAACTTGTAGATATTGGTTTTACTGGTTCCAAGTTTATTTGGTCCAATTATAGATTATGGGAGAGATTGGATAGAATTCTTTTTAATTTTGAATGGATTTCTCTATTTCAAAACACTAATGTGGAGCATCTTAGTAGAATGACCTTGGATCATGCCCCTCTTCTTCTTAATATTAGCCAATCTTCTTTTTATGATTCTGGTACATTTTATTTTCAAAATATGTGACTTCAATCTAGTGATTTCTTTAAAATTGTGCAAGATAACTAGGGTGCCTCTATCTCTTATGATGAAGGTTTTAATGATATGGTTATTTTTGTTCTTAAACTCAAACAGCTCAAGCAAGTGTTAAAATGGTGGAACAAATATGTATTCGGTAATATTTTCAAAAATATTCTCAAAGTTGAAAAGGAAGTTATTCATTTGGAGGACATTTTTATCTCTAATACCACTGATGAGAATAAGGATCTTTTACTTAAAGCCAAAAATCTTCTTTTTGATCTGTAACTTAAAGAAGAAGAGTATTGGTGCCAAAAATCTTGTTCTAAGTTCATTTCTGATGGTGATAACAATAATAAATATTTTCATGCTTATGCTAATAGTAAGAAAAGTAAATCCCTTACTCATAAAATTAAATTGGATTGTGGCACTTAGGTGGAGTATGAGGATTCTATAAATAACTATGCTATCTCTCATTTTAAAAATTTACTTGGTAAATCTAATTATGTGGAGAACATTTTTAATCCTTATTTTATCCCATCTATTATCAAGGACAATGATAACTTTCAGTTTACAAAGCTTCATGATGAGGAATAAATTCATAATACCCTTATGTCTATAAACAAGGATTTGGTGGCTGGCCCTGTTGGCTTTACAACCATCTTTTTTTTAAAAATATTGGCATATTATTAAAAAATATTTATGTAAAGCTTTCTGGTGCTTCTTTAATGGTATGCATATCCCTAAATTTTATACAAGTAATTCTATAATTCTGATTCCTAAACGTGAAAATTATGAGGGTTGGAATGATTTTTGTCTCATTAGTCTTTACACCACTTCTCGCATGGCTTCCATTCTCCCTCTTATTATTTCTACTAATCAGCTCGGTTTTGTGAAGGGAAGGAACATTTTTGATAATGTACTTTTGGCCCAAAAAATTATTCATGATATCAATTATAAAGTGACTAGTCATAATATGGTTTTGAAGCTAGATATTTTGAAAGCTTATGGTAACATAAAATGGTCTTTAATTTATAGCATCTTGAAACTTTTTGGTTTTAATGGCAAAGTCATTAACTTGATTAGCAATGTTATTGAGAATGTTTGACACTTAATTATTATTAATGACAAATCTCATGGTTTCTTCAAAGCTTATCAAGGTGTTAGGCTGTGTGTAATAATTTGAATTTCAGTACCGTGCCTTACCGAAGAAGAAAGAGGGTGGAGAGAGAAGGTTATTCAGGGCTTTTACATCAATCAATTTTGTTCTTAGATTTCTTTTATTCGTTATAAGTAACCAAAATCTTATTTTAGTTTTCAATAATTTTGAGTATTATATATATTATTTTATTAAATAGAATTGACTATTTCGTTCTACATTTTGATTGTGGCATTTATATAAGCAAGAAAGACTGACTGTTAATACTATAAAATGGGTTGGCTATTAAAATATAATATCCTGCACATGAGGGTGGACTGATGGACTTTCCTTTAAAGATGATTTGTGATGTTATTATGATTGTAGTATGTAAAAAATGACCAATTACATCGAAGGGCAGAGAGTGATAGTTCTTTATTGATTTAATGAAGCCACCTCTAATGATAATTGATTAATTGAATAAGTGATAATTGATATGATTGATGACCAATTGAATAGTAATTGGGGTAAAAGATGTTGAAAATACCACGTTAAAACTGGATGTTGTGCCTTGTTAAATTATACATTGATGCATGCATATAATGATAACACCGATGACATTCACAGATATATTAATATTATTGACAGTATTGGATGCATTGATAATACATAAATAGATGATGTATATTAATATATAAGATAGATTTCTTTAGTGATTTATGAATGATTTCTATATTGTTGTTTTATCAATTTATTAAATTTTATATCAGTTATTAATCTTTAGATTCATTGTAATGATTCTCTATTTTTATTATTGATTGTTTTGAGTTTATTGATGATATTTGATCATTAACTATATTGACTATTATTAATTATATTAGACTGAATATTTCATTTTGATTATTTAGTCCTTGCATGAAAAGTTTTAGTGAGCTTTGGATTACTGCTGGGCTTTTGAGCTCATTATGTGGATTTTAATAATTTCAGATCAGGGAATGGATCCGAACAAAGTGGAGTGAGATTACTAGAGATCCTTAATTTTTTTAATTTTATTTGTAATTTTCTTTTATTCTTTTATAATCAGGAGCTTGTGATAGAACAATAATTATACTAATCTTATGACTAATGTATATTAATTTAAATATAGTGCAATATTTTGAAATATGTGATTATTTGTTACTTTCACTAGATATAAATTTATTATATTGATAATTTATAGAAGTTTTGGTTGATTAATTAAGAAGATAAAATAGATAATTCTTTCAAATTTGATTCTGAGACATCACAATTGGTATCACAATAGTTGTTGGAAGAATTGATTGAATTGTTATCAGAATTATGGGAAATTGATTGTGAGTTGGGTAGATTGGATAGATTAAGGTGCATTAATTTGCATCCATAATTGATTGATAAGTGAATGATATATGATTGAATGAACTGTTAGAGTGTATGATAGCAAATTGATTGAGTTTGTCGAGTTTTGATTTGTGATTTATTTTGATTCGATTTGAGTTTTGATTTTTTTGAATTTTTTTGGTATTGATTTTGTGCCTAAATCCTTAAAAAAAATTTATCATACGGGGTGATCCTCTTTCCTCTACTTTATATATCATCGTTGTTGAGTATCTTTCTAGAGGTCTTCATGATTTATTCTCTAGACATAAAGGCTTGGCTTATATTAATTTTAGTGGTATGTTTATCTCCCATTTGTGTTTTGCTGATGATATCATTATCTTTTGCAATTGATCTCTCAAGAACGTTGTAAAGATTTTCATTTTCCTTATTAATTTTGGTAAAGAAAGTGATCTCTATTTTAATAAAAAGGAATGCTCTTTTATTCTTGGCAAAGATATGGGTCAAAGCAAAATTAACTCCATTTCTCAACTTACTTGTTTTAGTAGACAATCTTTACCCATTTACTACTTGGGTAATCCTCTTTATAAAGGTAGGAAAAAACTCTCCTCTTTAATAAAATTATTTAGAATATTCAATCCAAACTCTTTACTTGAGAATTCAAAATGTTGTCTATGGGTGGTAGACTAATTTTGATCAAAAGTATCCTTTTCTCTATTCCTATTTATTTGTTTCAAACTTTTTCCTCATCTTTGTGGGTTTGCAATAGAATGGATAAACTTTTAAACAATTTTTTTGGGGGTTCTTCTCCTATTAATAAAAAGATTCATTGAAAATCTTGAAATTCTTATGTTTGTCCTTTTGGTGAGGGAGGTATTAGTTGCAAATCCACTGTTGATTTAGTTACTTGCTTTTCTATTAAGTTATGGTAGAAATTTAGATGCAAGAATTCTTTATGGTCCAATTTTATGTAATTATTCTCATCCCTCTTAATGCTATTTTAGAAGGGTCAATCTCCTGACTAGGCTAGAATTTGTAAAATTAAATGGCTGGCTGAGTTAGTTATTCAAAATGGGGTATTGGCAATGGATCATCTTATTTTTGGCAAGATGATTGGATGGGAAATAGTTCTCTTAATTCTTACTTGAATACCCATTCTCTATCCAATATGAAAGTGTGCACTTTCATTCTTAATGGTGATTGGAACTTTAATCTTCTTTTTGAATATGTTCCTATATCGATGGTTGATTCTATAAGTGAAATTCCTATCAATAATTGTATTAGTGATCAACCTATTTTTAAATAATGTTAATGGGGATTTTAGCACTAAAGTTGTTTGGAATTTCTTTAGGGCCAAATATCCTTTTAACTCTATATTTAACAAAATATGGAACTCTGTCATTCCCACCAATATTTTTATTTTTATTCTGGAGACTTTTGCAACGATTAATCCCTGTGGATGACATTTTTAAGAGGAAAGGTATCTACATTACTTCTAAATGCCAATGCTGCTTAAATTCTGAAATAATTCATCATATTTTTTTGGATGGTCCTATTGCCATTAATGTTTGGTACTCTCTGGATAATACTTTAGATTTAAACATGAACTATATAAATGCTTCTTGCTACTCCCTTTTTCATCATTATTTTCATCTTAAACTGGCTAGCCACATTTTAACCTTGATTCCTATGATGATTTTTTGGCTTATTTAATTTGGAAAGAAAGAAACAACAACAAGCACCATAGTATCAAGATGAGTTCTGACAAAATTATCATTAGTCTTAAGAAAAAGATTCATCAACTCATTGCTCTCATATGTTCTCTTATATTATTTGTGTAAGTTTATATTTTATGATGGTTGACTCTGTTTTTGCTTGGTTTCTGCCTTGTGGTTGCATTCATTATGTTTTCATATGCTACTCTTTTGTCTTCTGGTTCACTGTTGTTCTCTATACCTTAGTTTATCTGTTATTAGAATGGGATATTGTTGGTGGTTTTCTATTGTCTCCCTCAGGTTAAGTTGTTGCCATTATCTGTCTCTTTTTACCTTGCTTGTTTTTTCCTGTTTGGCCACTGCTTATTCTTCTTGCAGGTCTCTCTGGACATTATCCACTGGAGTATTTTGTTATTGCTACACTCAGTTCAGACTATTTTCCTGCTTTCTTCAAGGTTTCTTCTTGGCTGTTATATTCTTTAAGGCTCATCTTATTATTGTGCCAGGTTCTGGTTTGAGCTTATTGTCTATCTCAACTAAGGGCTGTTTTATTTTAGGTTGGCTCCTTGCCGACCTTCACTAGGTTCTTTTAATTTTGTTTCATTTTTTGTAATTAGGTAGGGATCTTTGACTCCTAGGTTTTTTTGTCTTTTTGATTGTAGCTCTTTAAGCATTAGTGAGTTGTCGATCCCTTTAAGGACTTGCAATCATTTTTTTATTATTAATATGTAGGCCCTTATATCGGTTTTCTCAATATATATATATATATATATATATCTAAAAATTTGATTAGAATATTGTGAACTATTTTTTTTTTCCATAAACAAAGCAGCTGTAGTGTCAACCTCAACATGTTTCTAAATTTCTACAAAGAGTAGGTTTCCAGTTGCAAACTTGATACTTCATCAATCCGTTATGCCCTTGACTTTTCCACAAATGGCTGCATGCATGGCTACGTAAGAAGGAGATAATGGAGTTGTGATTTGGTTTGTCGTGTTCCCCATGCAATTAAACTTGTATACATGGAAAGGAGATCAGCACTTCCCGAAAGCTATGTGAAATGATAAAGGAAAGAAGGAAAGGGACCTATTTGGATGATGGAGAGCAATGTCTCTAGCTAGGCTATAGGGAGAAGTTGCAGGTGATTTGCTCTCTACATATGGTATTGCCATGAATGTAAGGAAAGGAGGATGTGTTGGTTTGATGAAGAAAGTACCTTATTCCTTTTTATTAAAGCTAGAATGCATGATGGCTTAAATTTATGATAGAAATTAGGAAAAATAGAATATTTGACAAAAATTTTGATGAGAAAATAAAAACTATAGAGATTTTCAGATATAATACAAGCATAAATGAATGATTATGACATAATTATTCTAAAATGATTATGATATAATTATCTAAGAGGCATATATATATTTCAAAATTCTGATAATTTTGGTATAATAATATTTTTTATAATAAATATATATAATCTACCTTTAATACATTCCTTTGCAAGCCATCTTTTAACTTCGTAGTGTTTTTATGAAATATGCAATCTTTGTAATCTTGACTTTAAGGGCAAGTGCCACATTATCTTAGCAGCAACTTCTTTAGTATTTCTTGATATTTTCTGAAGTATTACATTCTTCAATAATCTACCTTGGTTCAAGACATACATTTACACTTTGCCATTTGTTCATTCAGACATCAACACACACACACACACTACAATCATTGTTTCATGCATCATATATTGGGTAAAATTTTAAATTAAGTATCATATTAATCTAATTTAGCTAGTTAACCAACAAAATTTTTTTTTTTGAACTCGCCAAAGTCGAGTAAGTCACCCATTAAACATGCAACTTAGCCCTATCCCTTTAATCACCAAAAGCCCTATTTTCCCATTTCGGCATTCATTCTATTCGGCGACTAATCGGCTCGATCCGACGAAAGTGACTTTGAGGTTACTTTTTTTTGTATTCATTTAATTTTATGCTGCTAATATTATTACATGTTGTGTTTATTTTAAGTTAGACGGAGTTCTTTCTAAGTATATACGTTATATTTAGATCTCGCCTGAGTATTTTTGTTAAGTTTAATTATCTGTTATTTTCTTGGTTAAAAATGGTTTATGCTACACTATTTTGACATTGTATTTGTTGGAGTTCAAAGTATTTTGTTATTTGTGTTTTTGCAATGTTTGATTGTGATTTTTTTTGTGTCAGTTAATATGATAATTAACTTAAAATTATTATGTATTATTTTGAAATATATTAATATTAATTTATTTTGTAAAATTAAAAATATAATTTTGTATTCCATATTAATATACCGTTTATGATAAATGATGTTTTTTTAAGAATGATGTTGATTTATGTTTGAGATTATACAGGTTTATCGTAGGATTTGATCAGTAAAACGTAGTAACACAGTTTTGTCTAGACGAGAAGCATCGTTTATTCTTATATATGATGGAGAATTATCTTTAAATGATAAGTATGCACCAACGTATACTGAGGGCAGTTATCGTCCCTTGCAAGTGCCAGCTAACACGAAGTTGGAGCAATTGAAGTTTAGGATACTCAAAGCACTTAAGTATGATACATCAAAGTATACAACGATGTTAGTTTATCGTTTGCCCTTAGAAAATGAGTTTATAGCTTTGCCTGTGGAGGATGATGAGGTATGTGAAATGGTGTTATCGCATGCTATTGGACAAATACTTATACTATATGTGGAGGTTGAAGAGATAAACAAGCTTAGTAATAATGCTGAGAATATCACACCACAAGTACATGAATCATTCAGTTTGGAGGAAGGGATAGAAGGTGGTTCAATGATTCCACCAATCAAACCGCGATATGTTAAGTAAGTTCTTCATATTAATCTACATTGATTCAAGTATAAATTTGTGGATGTATTACTTCTATTACCATGCCTTTTTTGTGATGGAGTGAAAGGCAACAAAGTCATTGACAGGATATATATCGGGACCTTTCGTGAGACCATCACTCGCTGTTGATGATGGTTATGAAATCATGAGCAACAGATGTAGCAAGTTGGGTGATGATGCAGCGAGCCAGGTGATGATGATGATGATAACGTATTATGTGGTGCATATGAAGTGAATGTTGATAAAAATAATGTGATAAATAGCATCATACAACGATATTATTATGTGAATATTGGCACTGCATAAGGTATGGCTGCAAATAATGCTTAGTTAAGGCATGTATGAGTACTCGCGAATGGGATGAAGATGTAAAAGATGACAATGACAATATTGGGTACCAAGTTGAAGAAAAGTTTTCGATTCCAATAGAGTTGATGGAGGAAATGTGTTTCACAAAGAAGGAGTACCTACAATTTACATTAGAGGGATGGTCAATCAGAAATAATGTTGAATATGTTATGGTTGCTTTGAATAGACATAAAATGACATTGGTTTGTGCTCAGAATGGCAGGTCGGGCAATCCATGTTTATGGCGTTGCATGTAGGCATGAGCTAACATCATGGTGGGATATAGAAAATATCTTCTATGAAGCATCAGCATACTTGCGTTACTTCTATTCTAGCGACAGGCCACCGTTAGTATAATTCTCAATTTATAAGCTACTTTATATTGTCAAGTATTAGAAGGCAAATGAACTTAAAGCCGAGGGAGATTTTAGGTTAAATTGAAGCTAAGTTCAACATTAAAGTTTTGTATATGAAATCTTGGGATGCCAAATGGAAAGATGTTAAGATAATTTTTGGCAGCTGGGAAGAGCCTTACAGGAACTTAAATTTGTTTATAGACCCACTTATATATGTAATGCTAAAAAAATATACAGGATACAATATTCAAAGAATCATCTATTCAAAAGATTATTTTGGTTGTTTGGCCCTTCTATAAGTGGGTGGAGGTTCTATCGTCCAGTACTTAGCCACAATGTAACATTTTTATTAGGTAAATATAGAGGCACTTTACTGACTAATGTGGACATTGATATGAATAATGGTCACTACCTCCTAGCCTTTATAATAGTGGAGTCAGAGTGCACTAATTCTTGGATGTGATTTTTGAGGCAAATGCATGAAGCTCTACAAGTTGTAAGGACAAGGACCAATTTATGCATTATATCGGATAGACACACTGGTTTAGTCCATGGTTGCCATAAAATATTTCCTCATGCGACTGCTTATGTCACTTACATGAGAACTTCAAGAAAGTAGTGAGACAAATGGGTGTTGCCGATGTTGAATTTTTCTGTCCGAAGATCTATAAGGTAGGAAACACTGACGACCTTAGTGTGTTCGGTAGGTGCATGCTAGTTATGATAAAGGTGAAGGATGATATTCACTAGTGGCTAGTAGAACATAATGTGAGATCCTAGGCTCTAACCCATGACAGTGGTTTTCATTACGGAGTAATGACAACTAATGCGTTGGAGTTGCTCAACAAAGTTCTAAAAAGAGCAAGAGGTTTACTTTGGCAAGCTTTAGTTACTGCCATTTACTACAATGTAGTGGCTATGCACTTGAGGAGGATAGAAATGCTTAATGGAATTGATCTTGAAGCCACCAGTCCTTTCTCACAAAGGGTTCAAGAAATACTTTGAAAGATAGAATAGGAAGCACGTGGTTACCAAAACTAATCAAAATCAATATGCGTGAGTTCCAAGTAGTTGACATGTCTTCGAGGTCTTTCAGGGTCGATCTTATAGATGGTTAAACATGCATTTGAAGTTGTGAGAAAAGCATTATATATCATATTCCATATTCGCACATAGTGAGCTATATTTCTATGCTCACGTAAGTTACCATGATTTTGTTTCAGACCATACCTTGAACAATAATAATTTTATACGCTGATGAATTTCATAACATACATGATCGGGAGACTTGGCTACCTCATGACCCATGGCGTGGCCTTCATCCTCTCCTCCCCCCAAAATTTAGAAGATGTTCTGGTAGACCACGAACAAATCAATTCAGGAATGCCATGGATAAAGGAGAGTTAAGACCAACAAATAATGTGGTGTATGTCACTTGGTAGGGCATAACATGAGCACTTGTCCTACTAGGTATGTTAATTTTTCTACTCAATTATGTTATGAATCTATTAATTGAATTAAGTGCTGCTTTTATTAATTGAATTATGTTATGAATTTGTTAATGGAATTAAGTTCTGAATTTGTTAAATGAATTATGTTATTTTTAATCAATTTCAATTTTGTTATTTTTAGTTATTATTTTGTTCATTGAGTTATGTTTTTTTTGTTAAATGAATAATGTTATTATTTTATTATTTTGTCAACTAAATAATGATATTATTTTGTTAATTGATTTATGTTAAGAATATATTAATTGAGTCAAGTACTGCTTTTATTAATTGAATTATGTTATGAATTTGTTATTTGAATGAAGTTCTGAATTTATTTATTGAATTATGTTATGAATATGTTGTTTGAATTAGGATTTGAATTTGTTAAATGAATTATGTTATTTTTTTGTTATGTCAATTATGTCATTTTTTCTGTTAATCGAATTAAGTTATTATTTTTTTCATCAGTAAGTTATGTTATTATTTTCTGTTATTAATTGAATTAACTTATTATTTTGTTAATTAGGTTTCATGACAACCAATCCAGATAGCTCACGTAGGCGCCACAGGCTCCCATCGCATGTGGAGGAATCCACACAGCCACCTACATATGCATACCATTCATCCCAGTATCGCTTCACTTTGTAGTAGCCACCGAGCAGCTCATCCTGAACAAATTTGATTGATTATTTATCTGATTATTTAAATTCTTTAATGTTATTTTCTTGACATTATTTAATATTTATTCAAGGGACTATACTGGAAGCTGCTTCACATTTGCTCATGGTTCATGATTGGCCAATTAATTGTCCCAGGTTCATGGACGCTTTGAGGTTTATTAAACTAGATTGTGTGAGCCAGATGAGGTACATCATAATATACCACCATTTGCTGATTGCTTTGGTTGAGAGGTGGTCACTGAAGACAAATACATTCCATCTAGTTATTAGTGAAATGAAAATTATTTTTTGTATCAATAAGTTTAGGTGTATAAGTTGAGGGGCCTGCACCTGTTGGACACCCAGTAGTTAGTTCTGGTAGACGACGGTTGAGCTAGCTAAATTATTGTGATGATTTACTTGGAAGGCATCCAGAAGTAGATGTTATTTACCAGAACCATTTCGACCCTCGCATCACCTCTAAGTTTAGGATGGGCCAAGCACACGCTCAAACATGCGTCCCATTGAGATGGTTGAGATGGACTTTTTTGGCATGACTCTTACTTAGACCTTTTGGAGATTAATTTTTGGAGGCATGTACGGGTATACATTTTATTCATTTTAGGATGCCAGCTGCTACCAGATACTTCAGGCTTGAAAATTCATTTGTAGTATCTGCCTTTGATGGAGGATATAATAATATTCAAGATATTTTCACTTGGTGGAGCAGTATTGGCCCATTTGTACAAAGAGTTGTCTGAAGCTACAAGGCCAAAAAGGGCCAACATAGCGGGTTGCATCCATTATTATAAATCTGGGCATGAGAGCATTTACATGTTGGTAGACCACTGCTTCACATTCCATACCATGCTCACCTCGACATCATGAGTGTCAGATTCATGTATAGTACTTATGATTTCAACAATCACTTATCACATTTTTCTTAATTTGTAATTGATATGATGAGATTGGGTGGTTTATAGGTGGAATGAGGAACACTTATAGGAGATACCAGTTGGAAATATATATTATGACCTACAGAGATGATCTAGATGGGTTGAATGATAAACAAGTAATTTATGTGAGGTTATTCATGATTATATATATCACTTTAGTTAAACAACTCATCTCATTCGCTCGCATGTTCCCTAGATTTGCTTAGTATCTCAAGAGATATGGCTTTGCAGAGTTTCTGTGATCAGTTGGAAGAGAGACGAGTAGCACCTTCCAGATAGAGTGTTATGCTAATTTGGATATTACCCCTCCACCGACTTTTTCCCCATGGATCCCAACTTTGTTAGAGTCGATGGGCGTGAAAAGGCTGACACAAATTCGGCATTATACCACAAGTCCTACATTACTATGTGGGAGAGCAAGAGAGCATACATAGTGGCAGGAGAGGTTCGTGGTCCTGACTATGATTATAGAGTTACACAGTACTTGAGTTGGTTTAGATCTTGGGAAATACTATATATACTTAAGACATCGGTGGACCCGCCTAGAATATGCTATCCCAGAGTACCACTAGAATGGTATATTATAAGTTTACTTTTATTAAATTATATTATCTAATGTTGAACTTAAAAAAACTTTGCAAATATTTGCAGCGTGATTTCTTTCTAATCATGGAGAGGAGATTACTATAATAATTTGAACTTTTTTTGAAATGAAAATCTAAATTTCAGCGCTGTGCTGTGACGAAGAAGAGAGAGAAGATTATTCGAAGCTTTTTTATCCATAAAATTTGTTCAGAGATTTCTTCTATTTATGATAAGCAACTCAAATCTTTTTTTAGTTTACAATGATTTTGATTATTTTATAGATATTTTTGTATTGAATAGAATTGATTATTTCCTACTGCATTTTAATTATGACATTTGTATAAACAAGAAAGGCTGGTTGTTAATACTATAAAATGGGTTAGCTATTAAAACATAAAATCTTATGTATGAGGGTGGGTTGATAGGCTTTCCTTTAAAGAAGGTTTGTGGTGTTATACCTATTATAATATGTAATAGATGACCAATTACACCGACGAGTAGAGAGTGATGAATCTTTATTGATTTAATAAAGCTACATGTAATGATAATTAATCAATTGAATATGATAGTTGATTAATTAGATAAGTAATAATTAATATGATTGATGACTAACTAGGAATTAGTTAGGGTAAGATGTTAAAAACACCACGTTAAAGCTAAATGTCTTACCTTGCTAAATTATGCATTGATGCATACATACATTGATATCACTGATAACATTAATAGATACATTAATATTATTGGCAGTATTGGATACATTGATAATATATAAATAGATAATGCATATGAATATACAAGACAGATTCTTTTAGTGATTTATGAATGATTTCTGCACCATTATTTTATCGATTTATTAAATTTTATACCAATTATTATTTTTTAGATTCATTATAACGATTCCCTATTTTTATTATTGATTATTTTAAGTTTTATTAATAATATTTAAACATTAACTATATTGACTGTTATTGGTTATATTAGACTGAGCATTTCATATTAATTCTTTAGTCCTTACATTGAAAGCTTTAATGAGTTTTGGATTACTACTAGGCTTTTGAGCTCATTATGTGAATTTTTATGACTTTAAATCAGGGAAGGGGTCAAGACAAGTTAGAGTGATGTTGGCAAAGACACTCAAGTTTTTTTTAGATTTTATTCTGTATTTTCTTTTCATTTTTTTATAATCAGGAGCTTGAGATAGATTAGTGATTGTACTGATCTACTAACTTTTGTATATTGATTTTGGGAGAATGAATATAGTGCAATATTTTGAGGTATATATCATTAGTTATTTTCACTGGTTATTATTTATATCGATGATTTATAGAAGCTCTGATTGATTAATGAAGAAGAATAAATAGATAATTCTTCCAATTTTAATTTTGGGGCATTACAAATTAATATCAGAGTGGTTGTTGGAAGAATTTGATTATAATTAGAGATATTGGAATTGATTTATGAGTGGGATAAAAGTTGAGTATTATAGATTATCATTGCTGCATTTAATTGATTGGTTTTGATGAGTTTTGATTCATGATATATTTTGATTTAATCTAAGTTTTGATTTTGCGGAGTTTTTTGGTATTAAATTTATGCCCAAATTCTTAAGGGAAATGTCAAGGATGATATTTTTCTAAAGTGGGTAGATTGTAATAATTCAATTTTTTTAGAAATAATTTTTTTAAAATAAAAAATCTAAATTTTAAAATTATGCCTTACTGAAGAAGAGAGGGGAAGAGAAAGGTTATTCAGGGCTTTTTTATTTGTCAATTTATTTAGAGATTTCTTCTATTTGTGATAAGTAACTCAAATCTCATTTTAGTTTTTAATAATTTTAATTATTATATAAATTTTTTTTATTGAATATAATTAATTATTTCCTACTATATTTTGATTATGTCATTTGCATAAGCAAGAAAGACTAGCTGCTAATATTAAAAATGAGTTAGATGTTAAAACATAATACTCTGAAAATGAGGGTGGGCCGACATGCTTTCTTTTAAATATGATTTATAGTATTATTCCAGTTGTAATCTATAACAAATGATCAATTATGCCAGCAGGCAGAGAGTGACAACCCTTTATTAATTTAATGAAGCCACATGTAATAATAATTGATTAATTGAATATGATAATTAATTAATTTGATAAGTGATAATTGATATAATTGATGACCAACTGGAAATTAGTTGGGATAAAAGATGTTAAAAATATCATGTTAAAGTTGGATGTCCTACTATGCTAAATCATATATTGATGCATGTATATATTGATAGCATTGATGATATTAACAGATACATTAATATTATTGATAATATTGGATGCATTTATGATACATAAATAGATGATGCATATGAATAGATAAGCTAGATTCTTTTAGTGATTTATAAATAATTCTTGCACCATTATTTTACAAATTTATTAAATTTTATACTAATTATTAATTTTTAGATTCATTATAATGATTTCCTGCTTTTATTATTGATCATTTTGAGTTTTATTGATAACATTTGGCCATTAACTACATTAACTACTATTGATTAGATTAGTTTAAGTATTCCATATTGATTCTTTAGTCCTTGCATTCAAAGCTTTAGTTAGTTTTGGATTACTACTGGGCTTTTGAGCTCATTATATGGATTTTTATGATTTTAGATCAAGGAAGGAGTCAGAACCAGTTGGAGTGAGGTTGGTAGAGACCCTCAAATTTTTTTTAGATTTTGTTCTATATTTTATTTTAATTCTTTTATAGTTAGGAGCTTGTGATAGATTAGTGATTGTACTGATCTCCTAGCTATTATATATTGATTTTAGGATAATGAATATAGTACAATATTTTGAGGTATGTCATTATTAGTTATTTTTGCTGGTTATTATTCATATTGATGATTTATAGAAGCTCTATTGATTAATTAAGAAGATAGATAATTCTTCTAATTTTGATTCTAGGGTGTTATAATTACGACCATACTTTGGAGGGACTGAGGATAAAATCCTGCAGTGGGATGTTAACTTTGTAGGTGACTTATGCCTCAGCTTGCGTTAGTAGATATACATTGACAATGATTGATATTTTAACGAGATAGTTAATCAGTACACAACATTCAGTCAGGCCCTTGCTACTACAGATTCATAAGGTGCTGGACCTTCCTCTTAGCCCGATGAGGGTACCTTTCAAAGCTACCTTACGATACCAACACTGCTAGACATTCACACCACCTTTACATCATATTTCATACATTCATCCTTGGACGAGCCTTCAGCCGCACTGAGGACCAACACCATCTACGCACCAGGCAAGTGCGTGCACCGCAATATTTCACTCCAGAAATTGATGTGATACCACATCGGCATAAGATGAAGCATTAATGATATGTATTATGTACCTTTTGGATGTTTTAATTATGTTGTGATGTTGATATTATACTCCTTAGATATGGATTATGTATTACATTTTATTCTATTGCATTAATGTTAACCATAATAGTTCCCTTTTATTTCAAACTAGTCATTATAAAAATATACTAATAAAGGGCAACAATAATAAATCATTATTTTGATGTTATTATACTATTATCCAGTTTCGCAGATGACTAATTCAAAGTTGAAGATTAAAACAAACAAACAAACAACATTTTTACTCCTGACCAAATTTTTCCAAATCACCAAACTAGCATTCATTTAAGAACAATTAAAACACAAAGTAAAAAACAATATAATGTGGACTAAATAGTAAAAGCAAAAAAAAAACCCTAATAACTTCAAATGACATCAGCACATAAATAGATTACATATTATTAATTATCATGCGCAGGCAAGTTTGGAGTTAGGTCTGTGTTGGACAAGAGTTAAAGTGATACTCAAACTCTTGTTGAATATATTGTCAGTCCTCTCCATTCAAAAACTCCTTCTTTCTTGGTACAACATTTCCCATAAGCATCTTATAGGATTTTAATAGGAATTCATCGTGTCTAGGATACCATTTATAATAAAGAATAGAGTGATCAACATCAACCGTTGACCTTTCAACGATCACCTCAACAGAACCTTCTTTGTCATGACCGATTTCATGAATTTGACCCCTAAGAAAGTCCAGCGAAACTGAATGCCCACCATGTTCCATGAATCTATATTGTAAATATCTCTACCCCATGTCTCTAAGATCATCGCCAACCTTGTATAACTTTCATAACTTCACTTTCATAACTTCATCATGCGTATGTCACAATAAACAATCTTCATCTTTGCTCCAAAAATGAATAACACACCAGAAAATTTCATTACATTTAGCCTTCTCTTTAAGGCTCTCATCATAACTTACCGCCAAATTTTCTTTCAAACGAGTGCTTCCCTCTTCAATCATCTACTTCGTGGGAATTCTTCGAATATTATCCATAATCAGTGAATATATTGCGGAGTAAGGTATGAGAGGTTGGACAACTCTTGCGAACAAACTTAAGGCTATAAGATTCAGATCTTGCTCATCATAGGAACATCTACATCTATAACTTATGTAGATAGAGAAGCAAACCTAAGATATGACAACTGAAATATGAAAAATATTTAATGAAATTTGTTGCTACTGTCTATATGGAAAGAACATAAATGCCTACAAATATGATTTGATAATACATCCTGATTTGATAAGGCAACTTGATAGCTCATAAAATGTGACTACTCCCTACAACTTGATAGCTCAAAGAATAAAAAAACTAGCTCAAGTACTATGTATCTGTAAACCAAATCTTGAAAATTGAACATTGAATGATTAATATTTTAAATTTTTTTTAAAAAAAAAAATATAAGTTGCTAGTTTGACGAGCGACTTATCTTAACGAACAAGTCGCTCATTAAACGGGCGACTATGGCGAGTTTAATTTTTTTTTAAACCTTTGGTTAACTAGCTAAATTAAATTACTACGATATTTAGTTAAAAAAATTAACATTTTGTATCAAAAGCCTTTAATTAATTTCATAAATTTTGTAGTAATTAAGATTTTTAAAGTTAGATATGCTCAATATTTTTTTTTAATAAATTAAGCAGCGTTATACATGATTTACTAGTCCAATAATCATTGGATGTCATCATGATTCTATTGAATGAGATTCACATGACATAGTTCATCTTGGTCTGTTGGTTGGGAGCTTAGGCTACCAACTAAGAGGTCTTGGGTTCGAGCCTTGTGTATGCAATGTGTGTGTTATTCTGCCTTAATTGACCTAAATGTCCCCAAAAAATGAGATTCACATGTAACACTAGATGAAGTTTAAAAAAAATCAATTTTGAATCCTCTTCATAAAATAAGAGCTTCAATATTTTTTTTTACAATCTCATATGGTCTTAAGTTTATTCTATTAACATTTTTATCCATTGTAAACAGATTAAAAGGCGATTGAAATGATTATGGCTTCATTTGGAATGGCTTTCTTACTACTACTTAAAGTAATTTTTAAGTACCAAAACTTTTAAGCTAAAAAATTTCGTACTAAAAAGCTGCTTAAGAAAACAATAAGAAAGTTGTCTCAAATAAAGCCTAAGAAACTATATGAAACGAATTAACCATTCATGATCATCTCAAACTTAACCATCTGCTATGCATATCAACTACTCAACCTCTAATGCAGCATAAAGAAATAAAATAAATAAATAATAGATTAAAAAAAAAGTTGCAAACTTTCAATAGAAAAAAATTTATTTGAAGTATTTGTTTACATGATATATTGTTAGTAAAAGGAATACATTTATAGAGGAAAAAGTCCTAAGAGGAACGAATATCACCTATGTTGTTTTTGACAATCCATCAAATGTGTGGTAGGAAAAGCTTTGATGTTCTTTTCTAGCTATAAATTGAAGTATTGTTTGGGATAATTTTCTTACTATTTTTTGAAGCAACTTTCTAGAATAAAAAATTCTAGTTAAAGAAATTTTTATATTATAATGCTTCTTTAGAAAACAATAAGAAAGCTATCTCAAACGAAGTCTCTAAGACTGATATATATATATAATTTCAGAAAATAAGATTTTATTTAGAACAACTTTCTTGCTACTTTTTATAGTAATTTTTTAGTACAAATCATAATACTTCAAAGGGAAGCTTCGCTATCATTAGTAAATTAAAGAAATCACCAGTAAAAAAAATGGTTCTTGGAAAGATATTCAACCATGATAATGAAAAGAAGAAGAAATATGAGATCTTATTGCCTATCCTTATCTTGTGGTATCTTTGGAAAGCTAGAAATGATTCCAAACATAATGGTATTATTATGAATGCTTCTCATATTATCTCCAATATTAGAAACAAAATCTTGCAACTGTACTCTGTTAATATTATTTCTGAAATTTTTTTTTTCAAGTGTCGTTATTTGGCTTTAGAATTTGGGATTTACCTTGATTGTGACAATTTTGAGAAGAGGGAGAGGATTGTCAAATGGATTAAGCCTTCTACTCCTTATATTAAGCTTAATTCTGACGGTTCTGTTGGCTCTAACTGTGCGGGTGCGGGTGGCATTATTCGTGACAATTTGGGTTGTGTGCTTGCTGCCTTCGCTGCCCCTATTAAATTTTGTAATGCCATTACTGCTGAGCTTATGGCTTTGGATTTTGGTCTTGACATTGTCATTAAATTCGGTTTCCATTATGTATGGATTGAGGTGGATGCTAAGCTCTTAATTCAAATCATTGAGAATGAGGTGGATGGTTCTCCTCAAAATTTTTATATTATTAGGAAAATAAAATAGTCTCTTGCTAATCTCAACTTTTTCATTTCTCATATTTTTCGGGAAGCTAATGCTGGAGCTGACTGACTTGCTAAGTATGGTAGGAAGCTGGAAAGTTTTAAGGAATTCAATATCAGAGATCTGCCCCCTTTGCTTAAAGGCATTGCTCTTTTAGATAAATTTGGTTTGCCTTATATTCAGTTTGGCTGAGGTGTTTTTCTCTTGTTCGTTCATGCTGTTTTCTTGTCTGTTCGGTTTGGTTGTTTTTTGTTCCTTGGCTGCTGGGTGGGTTTCTGTCAGTAACTTAATGTTCTCTGGTTGCTCCGTCTGGGGGGGGGGGGGGGGGGGGGGGGGGGGTATTTTCTGGTTGGTGCCTTCTTCTTGAAGTTAAAGAGTTTGGCTGTCGTGAGGTTGGGTTCTGGTTTTGTTTATTTTGCTGTCTTCGTTGGTGGTGGCCTTTTGTCTGGGCTTTGGTTGACCTTTCTGGTTTTGGTGTTAAATGCCTGGGGGTTCGGTGTTGAGGGTTTATTATGGCCCTGTTGTTGTTCTTTGTCGGTTAATCCTCTTGAGTGGTTGTATTTGAGTAATTTTGGTGGCTTGAGGAAGGCTGGTGGCTTTCAGTGGGGTTGGAATGACATTCTGGAGCTACGTTTTTACACTAATGATTACATTATTAGGATTTTTCAATGTGTTGCTTTCATTGTTAGCTTTCAGGAGGATTTTAACTCTAACGTTATTAGCAGCCATCTCTCTATTCCCGGTAAGTCCACTTTTTCCTTTTATTTTGATCTTATTTCGGTTTGGAAGGATCTATTTTTTGCAGGTAACCTGATCGAGGTTTTGTTCCCTGGCTCGATCTTTTTTGCTGAAGGCCTGAGCTTTTTCTCTATTATTCATTGCCTTCTTTTTTGGGCGCGGTTTCCTTATCGCCCTAGAATGCCCTTAGGTTATCATGTACTTTTGAGTAGTAGGGGAACTTCGGCTCGTAGGATTTTTTTTTTCTCTTTTGGATTGTATCTCTTCGGAGAAGTAGAGAGCTGAAGGTCCCCTTAAGGACCTTGTACTTTTTTCCTAGTTAAAAAAAAAGAAAAAGAAAAGAAGAAATATGAGATCACCATGTCTAAGGCCTTATTTGTATTTAAATAAATCACAAGGCTTTATATAGCATTGTTGATGATAGAAAACTAAATGTTAAAGATCAAAACTTCAAATAGAAAATTTATCAATATGGCTAACATGAAGGCTCATTGGACATGCTACCATGTCCAATAATAGCCACATTTGAACACCATTGTTCCACATTAATTGTGTGAATATTCAAAAATGCTATGACCACTATAATTAGGAGAACTAATTGGTCTAAATTCACTTCACTAAATATCATTAGTTTTTTGTTTTAGGAATTAAAGCTAGAGAAGTAGAAGGGAAGTATTTTGGAATGGAAGCTCTGATTAGGCATTAGCATAAGGAGGTGTTGAAGCCTAAGGGCAGGGGTCGAACTAGGAAGAGCTTAGGGTGGACAGTCGCCCACCTTGAAATTTTTTTTCAAAAATACGGTCAATTTGTGAAATACAATTTACAGGGTCTTTCAAGAAGCTATTTAACCATTTTACAGGGAAGAAATTATAGTCAAGGAGCTTTTATTAAACCTTTTAAAGGGCATTTATATGCATATATGGTCCCATTTTCTAAGTCATAAGTCACAACAACAAAGGAGACAACACATGGAGCCATGAACGACTCAAGCTCTCCTGAACCATTGCTTGGCTTAGCTATTAAGGCTTTAGATCTCTGTGAAAGAGAAAGAAAAGAGAAAAATATATGTTAGGAAGAAAGGAATCA
The DNA here is from genome assembly GCA_019925795.1 of Dendrobium chrysotoxum. Lineage (NCBI taxonomy): Eukaryota > Viridiplantae > Streptophyta > Magnoliopsida > Asparagales > Orchidaceae > Dendrobium > Dendrobium chrysotoxum. Next base: position 60,719,323 of record CM034313.1, read on the forward strand.
TACACTATTGGAAGTCTTTCATAACGAACTATGACCCGGTGGGTTCCTTGCCATTAATGCCCGCAGCTGCTTTACTAAGAAAGAATAAGCATATATCTGAAACAAAAATAAATAAAAATAAAAAGTAAAATAAATTTATAATTATATTCACAGCTCTTGAAATGTGATTAATTAAAGCTTTTTAATTTGACTTATATTTATGCAATATCTATAATTATTTCGTTAAGTGTAATTGCAATATTTTATTATATTTTCGATTATATATATCAGAAGAATTATAATTATATTTTCTCAACAAGCAAATCATAATGAAATCTATAGCTGGGCCATGCAAAACATTCTATTACACTGATTGGATTCATTCATTGAATACTAAAATATATTGATTATCATTATAATATCACAATAATTGTTTCCTATATTCACCTAAGAGATTCTATGTAGCCATATTTGATGTATGGAGAAATTAATTACTACACCCTAAAGTTCACCTCGAATGCTTTAATAGCAATGTATTGCATAGACGACTAAGCCCACATTATTATGAGAAATTATTCTGTGTGGATACTGGATTGTCCGGAGATGAATTAGAGCGCGCCACATCACCCGGTATATAGCGGGTACACAACCGTGATAGACAGCAAAGAGGTGACGTGATGCGCTCTAATTCGCCTCCGAACGGCGTCCGTATCTGCAAAAAATAATTTCACCATTATTATACTCCTTATCACCTCCAAAATAATTTCACCATTATTATACTTCCTCCTCCCGGACTCCATCAGAGATGATAAGCCGAACTCAAACCCTAAAACTCTACTAGATTGTAACTTGTCAGTATATATCCCTTCTTTGATTAGTGGAAACTTCTCCCTTCCCTATAATAGATATAGGACACCATGTCATATACCTAAACACTCATGTTCTCATCCTTTTCATTTTCTTCTCTTAAATGCTTTCTTAGATGACTGAATTCCTCTCTATTAGAAGTAAATCAAAAAGATATTACGGACTTGCTAAAACTAACATTCTCTTATCCCTCCCTCGATGTCCCTGGCCAATTTTAATTGTTCAAATTTGTTGGTACTCTTATCGAGATAGTTTAGGTTGACTGTCATAATGAGCATCAGACCTCTATAAAAGCTTGACCAGGGTTGACCTTAGTGGTCTAAAATGATTTGGGTAGGTCCAAATTGACTTGATTGAATGGTAAGGGCACTTAAGGAATCATTTAGGATAGTTTTTTTAATTATTTCTTAAAAAAGCTTTTTGGGTTAAATTTTTTTAAAAATAGTGAAAAATAAAAGTAAAAAAAGTGTCCCAAATGAAGCCCAAGTCATTTAACTTTAAGGCTTCAATTGGGAATGCTTTCTTACTTCATTACGTTTCAGACCGCAATCAAAATTTTTATTTGACTATTATTTTTTTGCTGCTTTCAAAATTTTTTTGTACTAAAATTTTTTTTCTTTTATAAAAACTTTAAAAAATTATTTTCTTTATATTAGCTTTACAAAATAATTAGAAGATTGTCCCAAACCAAGCCAAAGTTTAGATCAAACGCATAAATTCAAATTAGAGATGACTTCAGCACCACAGGACTCAGGCCTCTTTTGAGACGGCTTAATTTTGCCTTACAAAATTATTTTTTGGTTGTTGTTTGTATGTGATATTTTTGTAAAACTATTTTTTACGAAACTTATTTTTTGTATTATTTTCAAAATTTTTTTAGTATTGGCTTCTTCGTTAGAAACCTCCATTCTCTTAAATAAAATTTTTAAAATTACCATTTACAAAAAGGCATCGGGTAAACAAACGAAGTCTTATTACACAGTATCAATCGTTGTCGTTGCAGGTGGTTACAAAATAGTTGTGGGCCCCAGCCACTTTTGGTCAATCCCGTAGTCCTCTTACGGTTCATTAATTCATGCAGCTATTGCTTCGGCAAACGTCATACTTTCCCCATTTTGTACTATCTAAGCCGTTCATGAGAATTGGTTAGCGCCCATGCATTCTACTCATAGCTCATGTAATCTCAAAATATAAGCGATTCTCATCAGGCCGGAATCGGCTTCAATTTTGAGAGGATAAATTCAATAAAAAATAATTAAATATTAAAAATAATATATATATATATATATATATATATATATATATATATATATATATATATATATATATATTAAAAAAAGTTAAGAAAATTGAAGAAAAAAATTATTTAATAAAATTATAAAGAAAATATTAGAAATAAATGTGAAGAAATACATAGATATTTTAGGATATGTATTTATGATTTTAACAGTAGATTAAGACTTGTCATCATTAGGATTAATGCAATAAGACTTTTTAAGGAGAGTATTTGAAAAAAATATTGGACAAATTAAGACAAAATTTTTTAGGAGGGCAAAAGTGATTTTTTAGGAGAGGGGGGGGGGGGGGGGGGGGGGGGGGGGGGGGGCGGGGGGGTTACCCCTGACTTGCATGTGATTCTGCCTCTGATTCTCATAGTAAAAAAATAAATAAGATTAAAATGTAGCTTACCATAATAAGTGATCAGAAATGCTTATCACCAAATCTAAAGAAATATAGAAAAAATAAATGCAAAAAATATTATTTGGCTTTATTTTATTTAAAGCAAAAATATTGTGATTATTTCATATTTGTCGAGTTTTTAGTTTATTTGTTCTTAGTGTTCTGACAAAATAAATTGAAATAATTTTATCATAGTTTTTTGTAAAATATATATTTACGGGCTCGGATGTCGCAACTCGTTGGTTGACGCGAACTCGTTCCTCCCCGCAAGCCCTCATTCGGTGCACCTCAACATTCCCAATATATATATATATAAGTAAGATGAGGCATGCACTATAATTAGAGAAATTCAATCCTCATTATATATATAAATTCATTTATATTTGTTTAATTAAAGTTTGGATTATATTTTTTAAACTCATCATATTACTGACTCATCTGTTTAATTTATTGTGAATATGTTTGATTATTTTTCAACAAATAGATTATAAATAAGGGGTTGTTTGATTGGAAGTAAATTAAGTGTGAAGTATTCTAAATGCAATGATTTTGAAAATATTGGTATTTGATTGGATGAAAAGGAATTATGTAAAGTAAAGTAAATATAGTGTAAACTATTTTAGTTCATTTTTTAGGTAAACTAAATTTGTCAGTTTTGAGCGAGAACCGTTTACACTGCAAGTAATTTAATTTGATCACTGCCATCACCCGTCGGCCACCACCGCTGCTGGGCGCCCTGCCACCACTTGTCGACCACCCTCACCACCACGGCCGCCACCCTCCGGCCACCATCGCCACAACCGACTGCAATCATTTTTTGACTTTACACTATATTCATTTTACTTCAAACAAAACAAAAAAAATATTCACCTACATCTACTTTATATTCATTCAAACAACCTCAAAATATTTTTTTACACTGTATTCCTTTTTACTAGGGGTGTCAATTCGGGTCAACGGGTCGGGTTCGGGTCCAACCCGGGTTGACCCGGACCTAAACGGGTTGACCCGAACCCGACCCGTTTAGCTAAACGGGTCAGGATTTTCAACCCGGACCCGACCCGCACGGGTTGCCGGGTTGACCCGACCCGACCCGACAACCCACGGGTGCAATCGCTAAGTTGCGACTCACGCAGGCGTAGCAGCATCGGGCTTGGCCGGCGTGGCCGCTGGGCAACTTGGCGAGGTCGACTGGCGAGGCGGAACGGGCGAGGTCGAGTGAAGAAGCAGCGCAGTCGAGCGAACTCAGCGAAGTAGCGCGGCGCGATCGAGGTCGAGCGGAGGAGACGTCTGCGATGGCAGCGATGCTGCGCTGCTGTGGCTTGGCGACTAGCGAGGCGGAACGACGGACAGGCGGGAGTGCCTGACATGACGGCAACTGCACGCGTAACGCTGCTTCTGCTAGAAGTGATGGCCTGCGGACTCGACAGGCGACATCAGCGCTCAGTCGGCACAGTGCTGGCATAACGCGACATATCAAATTTTCGGGTCAAACGGGTCGACCCGCGGGTTGCCGGGTCAACCCGAACCCGACCCGTTTTTCAAACGGGTCAGAAATCCGAACCCGGACCCGACCCGTTTCACAAACGGGTTGACCTGAACCCGGATTTTTTCGGGTCGGGTTCGGGTCGGGTCAAAAATTGACACCCCTACTTTTTACATAACATTCCTTTTACACTATATTCATTTTACTTCAAAAAAAAAAAAATATTCACCTGCATCTACTTTACACTCATACAAATAACTTCAAAGTATTTTTTTTACACTGCATTCTTTTTTACACCACATTTCTAATTTTATATTATATTCTTTTTTTAATCAAACAAACAGCTTGTAAGTAAAAAAAATACTCATATAATGATGCCTTGATTCTTATGTAGCGCTTATTCTATTTTTTAATCAAAATTTCCATATTTATGCAATTTAAATTTTATGAAGATTATTTCACATATATAATGATAATGAAAATATCAAACAAATGACTAGAAATATCTGGTGAATTATATCAATTTTGAAAAAAAAAAATCCAATAATTAGCTAAAGCTTGAATGAGGTTTTAAAACTTTGATTTTTTTGGAGCTCGATTCATACCGAGTAAGAAAATAAATGAATGAGCTTAAATAAAATGATATTCAACTCAATTTAATTCATTTATTACCCTAATTATAATTACTAAAAATGTCACACAAGCTGGAAGTGGACCTTATATAATTCATAATACATCTCTCCCCAACCTTATAGCTCCATAAAAACCAACCTATCTCTTCTCTCCAGTGAAGAGAAATTCATTAGTTTTAAGCCTTAGATGTACACAGAGAGAGAGAGAGAGAGAGAGAGAGAGAGAGAGAGAGAGAGAGAGAGAGGAAGCACTTCTTCTTCCGCTTCTCATTTCTGCATCCTCTCTTAATGCTTTCCTCTAACTTAAAAGGCAAAGAAGAAACACATTAAAACAAGCAATAGCAAAGCAAAAGGAAAGAGAACAAAAGAAGGTTAATTTCTAATTACGATCTAAGATCATGGGCCACCATTCATGCTGCAACAAGCAGAAGGTCAGGAGAGGCCTTTGGTCGCCAGAAGAGGACGAAAAGCTCATCAAGTACATCTCAACTTACGGCCATGGTTGCTGGAGCTCCGTGCCAAGACGTGCAGGTGCAAATTAAACTCTTTTATTTTAAATACTTATAGCTTTTGCTTATCAGTTTATTCCATTAAGTTGATTGTTTGAATATTGGAAGCATTTATTTTCACATTGCTATTTTAAGCTTAGGGTTGCAAAGATGTGGCAAGAGTTGTAGACTAAGGTGGATCAATTACCTTAGGCCAGACCTAAAAAGAGGAAGCTTCTCTCCATATGAAGAAACTCTCATCATTGAACTCCACAGGATTTTGGGAAACAGGTAAGATTTCATCCTTTCTTCTATACATTGAGTGCTAATTGTATATATTAATTTAAATTTTAAATTTCTTTCGTGAATTCTCACTTATGCTTTACTATCAGCTGTGAATTGGCAATCAAGTTTCTGTTGTTTTCATCTATATTTAGGACCAGCGATGAATGTTTAAGAAAAAAAAATGTTGAAAGCATTAGAAAGAAAAAAAATAGACAAAAAATAGCATATATTAGTTGTGAATAAAATTTGAAAGAGTTAGAATTTTAACAACATATTACAATGTATGAAGAATAAAAATTCATTAAACCTACTAAAAATTTATTTATTTTTTTTAAGAATTGAGATCTATCAGTTATTTTTAAGTGGATGATATGTTATCTAAGCAGATGGGCACAGATAGCCAAACATCTAACAGGAAGAACAGATAATGAAGTAAAGAACTTTTGGAACTCCACAATTAAGAAAAAGCTCATCTCTCAAGCTGTGGAAGGCCTCTCGCATCCTAATCTCTCAAACCAAATTCCACCTCCTCAAGATTTACTCCCACTAAGCTCATTCCAATTTCACATTTCTCATGTTCAAGATCAATTTCAACCAGCTTATAACAACCCCAGTATAGCACAAATATATAATTCCCAAGACCTGCAACCTAACATGGAAAATCCAGCTCCCCCCCAACCCTTGCAGCTCTCCGGTTCTTATAGCTCCATTTTGCCATCTTACCCTCAACAGCAACAACTTCATCAACATAATCATCATGAACCCAACACATTTTTCGACTTCATCGATCCGTTACGATTCCATACTGAATCAAAAGGCGGTCTCATCAACGCGAAAATTGGGATTGCTATGGATAATCAGCAGGTTATCAACGATCAGGAATGCTTCAGTTCTTTATCATCAATGCCTCATTTAGAGAGCAGCTACGGATACAGCAGCCTGATGGAGTATATGTATGTTCTCACTGGGTCTCATGATCAGTCCTTGGCAGTGGTAGCATGTGATGATCTTAACTCCAATAACACTTCTATCCAGCCATATTTGCTGCCCTAGAGTTTGCCTAGTTATTTAGCTTGTTATTTCAAGTTGATTTCTCTCTCTCTCTCTCTCTCTCTCTCTCTCTCTCTCTCTCTCTCTCTCTCTCTCTCTCTCTTTCTTATTAGTGTCTAGTGTATGGTACTCTTTACTTTATATATATATATATATATATATTTTACGGATGCATATAGGAGAGGAATATTAATAAGGTGGCAGTGCAATTGAAAGTGTGAGAGAGGCTTGTTTCATGGAGATTCTTTGTGATAGCTATTTGTGCGGGCTCATTGTAACCTATAGTTCAATTATTATGTCTCTATCTATAGCTTACCAGAACGGGAAGCTACTATCTCAGTCTGTATTTAAAAGTTTCCATGAGAAGTTGTTGATGGTATATGTTGATTCACTTAATTAGATGCACAGGACTGGACTGGTGAGGAGCTGAATTCAAGCGAATTAATTCAAATTATGTTTAAAGGTGATGAAAGGGTAGAGCTCAGGGAGGGCAATTGCCTATCATGATTTTTTTTTACTTAGTGGATAAATGCTGCCACATGAATAAAATGAATAAGCCAAAGAGAGTAAAAGCAAAGGGGAAAGGTTGGGAGCATCCCCACATCGCTTTGCAACCATTGTATTGTACGAGGTATCACAGGTTTGGACAAATGAAATAAATGTCAACCATGTGGCCGTTGCAAGTTCTTGCACCTCTTTATTTGAAGAAACAAATAAGACTAGCTTTCTTACTGTTTTCAAAAATAATTTTTTAGTAAAAAATTTTTTGAATAAGAAATTTTAAGATTAAAAAATTATTTTAGAAAGCTGTAAGAAAGTTATCCCAAAGAAAATCTAGGCTTCGTTTAAGATAGCTTTCTTATTGATTTATGAAATAGCTTTCTAGTACAAAAAATTCTAATTCAAAAAATTTTTGTACTAAAAAACTGCTTCATAAAACAGTGAGAAATTTGTCCCAAACAAAGCCGACAACTTTCTTTTATTAATGTTTTCGAAAGCAGCTTTCAAGTATAAAAATTTTTAGTTCAACAAAATTTTGAACTAAAAAGTTGTTTTAGAAAACAGTAAGAAAGCAGGCCCAAATGAAGCCTAAATCTCTCATAAAAAGCATGCAGTTATCCAAATAGATGTGAAGCTTTCATGGCAGTCCTTGTAGAGAAAAATAGATTTATATCTCTTACTAATTTTGTTTTAGTACATCTCCATCTAATCTTCAAACAAAAGATGACACTATTGGGTTGAGTTTTGTTCTTTTTCATAATGCTTAACTATTCATCAAATATATTAAATATGGGAGATTTACATATAGAATATACAATTCTTTTATATTTATATATTTAATATCTAAATTTTGATATTTATTTATATAACACTTTAGCATCTCAATGATCATATCAAAATATATGTATATAAATGGGTATTTCACTTCAGAAAAATTAATATTAGTGGTATTTTTAATTTGATTTTAAAATGTGATAATATGAAAATAAATATCAAAGTTTATGTGTTAGATATGTAAATAAATAAAAATTTTGTGGTATATGAAAAAATGCCCCATAAAGATTTTAGGATAATTGAATGATACATAGTTGTCATTTTAGAAGCCTCGGTTTACCCAATATATTTTACCAGTTATAATTATCTTATATATTTTTAATCTCAACAAGAACTCGTGTATTTGATCTCAGGACATTTTTTAAATATTTGCATTTTAAAATTACAATTATGTTATCATAAAATTTAAGCCTTCAATTGTAAAAATTTTGATGCATCTAATTGATGATCAAATATTTTAATAAAACATTAATGAAAATTATTATGGCATTAAATAGAATAGCCAATTTTGATAGAGATAATTTCAAAATTGAAGTAGGAGGAGAATAACCTACAATAATAACAACATCATCAAATCTTTATCCACTATGTGGGGTCGGCTACATGAATCATTTTTCTTCATTGTATTATGTTAAGAGTCAAATTCTTATTTAAATTTAATAAAGAAATATCATTTCTAATATTTTCTAACCAAGTATTTTTAGGTCTACCTTTATCTTTTTAACATAAGTCAAATCTCATACATCTACTTTTCTAATCGGGTCATCAGAAGGAGAGATTATTACGTGCGGAGACTGGACATAGAGAACTGTCCGATTTTGTCTCTGTAAACAATAAAAGCACAGTGGTGAATAATAAAAGCACAGTGATGAACAATAATTGTGCTTTTACTGTTCATAGAGACAAAACCGAACGATTATTTGTGCCTGATCTTCGCACATAATAATCTCTCCATCGGAAGACTGCTGTTCTATAACTTAAAGAAGAAAAGTATAAATAAAAATTTGCATTTGTCCCCCCCCACCCCCCCCCCCCCCAAAAAAAAAAAAGTGAATTTGTTCATATGGTAATTAATGTAAGTACTAATTCAGTTTCATCAAAGCAATTTTGTACAAAATCCCAATGATATGGACCATCAAAATATTGCCAAAATTGCACCGAGCCTATGTCTAGTAAGAAAATTATATGAGGGAATTGGAGATAGGGGAGGAAGAGATGAGGGTGGAGTTGTTAAGGTTAACATTGGCATTTGTTGGTTTGGGTTCATGAGAAGAAGTGGTTTCTGTTTCAAAGAGGTCTTGCAAAACTGAGAATTTATTGGGAGAAAGGTTTTTTTGTGGCGGCAGAGTAAGGCTAGGTGGCGTGGGGTCAGAGGAAGAAAAAGAAGGTAGAGTAGGTGAGTTAAGATTGGGTATAGATGCAGAACCTGGATCTGCAATACTGCTGTTGTTAGTTGTGTGGGTATTGTTAAGTGGAGCTGGGCCATGGGGCATGACATCTGACGGGGAAGGTTGTTGAACAGCGCTGAGGATGGTGGCAGGGGTGTCAACAATAGAAGTATGGGGATTTGTGGGGTTGGGAAGGATACCTTTTGGATTTTGAGAAGGAGGCCTATTCCTCGGTCTGCGGATAGTGCTCCTACCTCTAGGAGCCATTGGTGGAGGGTGAGGGGCCGGATTTGGGTTGGAGGGAGAGGTCTCAGCTTGATGATTTAGAGATTTGCATAAAGCACATAACGAGGGGCACCGCTCATATTGTATTTTGAGGTTGAATATTTTCCCTTCAATCGAAATGGGAACAGTCTCAGGATAAGTGGCAGTCGAATCAACCTGGACACAAATACGAGCGTATGTCAGTCTAGATTTTGAAGCAGTGAGGGGGTCAACTGCGAGCGGTAAACCGATTTTTGTAGCAATTTTAGAGATGCCCACAGGAGTCCAACAACATAGTGGTAAATCATGGATCTTGAACCAGATTGGAATGCTACTAAATTCATCCCTCTTGGGACTAAAATGTGAGGACCACTTGTGAAAAATAAAGGGTATTGCTGTGGCCTCTTTGGTTAAACCAGGTGAAGAAATTACCCTCGGAGAAGTCTGGTGGGAATGATATTGCTGTGGCCAAGCTGGCCCCTTTTAATTCTATTATTTTTGATACCAACTTAGCGGATCTTTCTTCCACGGGTAATTTCTTCACCTGGTTTAACCAAAGAGCTGACAATCCCATCCACCTTAAGCTGGATCGTGTGCTTACTAATGAAATGTGGACCGAAGCCTTCCCTAATTCCTTTTATAAAGTTAGCAATAGTCTTATTTTGGATCATTCACCTATTATTCTCAAGACTAATGATAGGAGGGTCACTAGCAAGAGATTTATGTTCAAAAACTACTGGTGCAGATTTCCTGAATTTTGGGACATTCTTATTTCCATTTTTTCTATACCATCTTAAGGCAATCCCATCAGCAATTTATATCACAAGCTTAGGAATTTGAAGAAGGAAATCAAGACCAAGAATTGGGAAAATTCTAACCACATTGCAGTCAAATGTGCTGAGCTGTCTTCCCTTCAACAACATTATCAGATGCTCATCAACTCAGACCCCCTCAATACGACCTATATCTCTAACCTCAAAAAAACCAATGTGGATCTTGTCTATTACAACTCCATATGGGCTTCTTGGACCTTACAAAGATCAAAAGTTAAGTGGTTACATAATGGTGAAGAGGATCTTAAGTTCCTCTACTCTAAGTTGAAAAAAAGGAATTCTAACAATAGGAGTATTTTGCATGCTTCTATTCTTGACTCTGAGCAGTCTAATGCTTGTAACATTCAAGGTATCATCGAGCACTTTAAGGAACTCTACAACTCACCTAAACCTAACCTTTCTCACCTGGATAACATTCCGGTTGGGAAAGTGCTGTCTGAAGATGCCAAACTTTCTCTTCAATTACTTGTATCAAACGAAGAAATCTTTGCGGCTATCTCCTCTGGTTGCTCCTCTTCTGCGCCTGGGCCAGATGGGTTCAATTTTGCCTTTTACAAGAGCACTTGGGCTATCACGGGACCTCTTGTTTGCCAGGCTGTGAGATCCTTTTTTACTAAATTCTACCTTCCAACTTGTGCTAAAGCTACTGCCTTAGCTCTCATCCCTAAGAAGCTGCATGCAGATAGCATTTAAGACTTCAGACCTATTTCTCTCTATAATGTTTTTCATAAGATCATTGCCAAGATAATCTCCACCAGATTGAAACCTATTATGCCAGATATCATCCATCAAAGCCAAGCTGCCTTCATTACCAACAGGCTCCCAACTGATAACCCAATTCTTGCGGCTAAGATTGTTGGCTATTTCTCCAAGAGGTCTAAGGATAAATTCTTTTGTGCTAAACTTGATATTAAAAAAGCTTTTGATACTGTCTCGAGGGATTTCCTCTTTACTAGATTGGCACAAAAGGGTTTTCCACACATTTTCATCAACTGGATCAAAGCATGCATTAACGATGCACATTTCTCTGTCTCTATTGATGGGGGGCTGGCTGGTTACTTCTCTTCTACATCTGGGCTCAGGCAAGGCTGCCCTCTCAGCCCTTACCATTTTTGTATCATCATGGATGCACTTTCCTATCTCATTGATGATAATACTCAGGTTGACTGCTTTGAGAGTCTTAAGTATGATAATTTTCACATAACTCACCTCTCCTATGCTGATGACCTACTTATTTTTGGGAAAGCAGATACTAGGAATTGTGAGGTTCTCTTGAGAATTCTGAACCAGTTCTCTAACCACTCGGGTCTGCATTTAAACCTGCATAAAAGCTCTCTTCTAATCTCCCCCAAGCCCAATGCTTCTTGTATATCTCATGCTCTCCAAATCCACAACTCTTCTTCTAAAATTTCATATTTGGGTCTCCCACTTTCTTTAGGCAAATCAAAGCTCTTAGACTATTCCCCCTTGATTGAAAAAGTCATTCTTTCCAGTTGGAAAGCAAAATTACTTTCTTTTGCAGGTAGGTTGCAGTTTCTCAAATACACTATAACAAATTTGGTGGCTTATTGGCTAAGAGGGTCTAATATACCTAAAACAACCATGAAGGCTATAGGGAAGGCTTGCTCTAAATTCTTATATCATGGCAGCTCAAATACTAAGTATTGCACCTCATCTCTTGGGAGAACACGACCAAACCTTACAATAAAGGGGGTCTCGGCATTGCATCCTTTAAGGTGATTAAAATTGCCTTTAATTGTGGCACTATCATCAGATTCTATAATAATGACTCCCCTCATTATCGCTGGTTGAAAATTAGATATGTTTCTCTTTGGAAAAACAATACTGGAAACTGTTCTGGGTTATGGAAAAGCATTTGCAACAGTGCAGTCTTGTTTAAACACAAATACTGTTTCCATGTTCAATCTAATAGCCTTATTGCTATCTTTTGGGACCATTGGTTATCTGGTGAAAATCTTAATTTGATGTTTCCTGACTTGCCCCTCACCCAGTTTGGAAACCTTAATGACTCCCTTGCTACTTGGATGCATGATCACACTTGGAACTTACCAGAAGCTCTCAATCAGAGCATTAAGGATTACATTCTAGCTTCTACCATCACCCCTACCTGCTCAAATCACATTTCTTGGGACAAGGATGAGAAGGCTTCTCACAAGGATTTCCTTACTGAATTCTATGCCTCTGACATTTCTTTTGATTGGTCTCATCTAGTCTGACACCAAAAACATTCCCTTAGATACTCTGTTTTCACCTGGATGGCCTTGAGTGGCGGTCTTAAAACTGCGGATGCACTCCTTAGGAGAAATATACTCATTGGGGATCTTTCTTGCCCTTTATGCCATAAGTTCAACGAAAATACTAATCACCTCATGTTCGATTGTGACTACTCCTTCCAAGTTCTTATTAGTATTATTCCCCAATTCAATACTTTCTTTTTAAGACCCAACACCGCTTAAGCTTTACATCACATTGATGGCCTTCAGGTTAATAGGGTCATTAAGAACGCCATTCTTCTTACCTTCAATGCTGCCATCTATATATTTCCTCTGGATTGAACGTAACAATCGAACATTCAAAGACAAGGCTGTTTGTTCGGTCACTTTAGCTAAGAAGATTAAAAGAGCTGTGTACCTCAAACTGGATAGATAGAAATGCGGGAAACTTATAAAGGAGACGTTACATTTAAACTATGGTTGAGCTATTTGGTTCAACGTTGTCTCGTATGCTTTGGTTATTGCTGGAAGTACTCGTCGCCTGTCCGAATGCCTATTGTGACTGATGGGGTGCCTTTGTTCCCTGGGTTCGTTGGTGGCTTGGTTTGCTGCCCAACCCAAGAGCCTTTTGCTCATCGATGCATCGGGATGGTTGTTTCAATGTTGTTAATTGGCAGGTTTTTGGGCTGAGGACGATGATGTCACCTGCGACCTCCTTTTCGACGGTCTTCGGGCAACCAAAGGAGAGATTGATCGCTGCTCATGATAGTTTTTTCTTTCACTAAGTCCCGGCCAGACAGTTTATACTGTCAGTTTTTTGCTCATCTTTATTTTCTCTTTGGTTAATTTTGGTTTTCTTATTTGGCTTTTATTTTTTTTGCTCTCTTTAGCAACAGTTTTTTTGTTGGCTAATTTTGGTGCATTCTTGTACTTCTTCATTCTTTTTTATAGAATGGGCTAAGCCTTCAATTTTTCCGAAAAAAAAAATTATATGAGGGACTTCCCTATTTTTACTGGAAGCTATGAATAATGACCTCCATAGGCCTCCTACTCATTGATGCTTCCTGTAAGAAGTACTCCTGTAGCTACAGGGCTTGGATGAATAGATGTTTTGAATCATTACAAAGAAATACCACCTAGAGCGCAACAGGGGATCTGTCTTCGGGTCAGTATGGGACACTTGCTATTTTGTTTTTCATAGCAATTATAAATTTTTTATTTATTGTTATTTTTATTATTTTTAAAAATTTCTATAATAAAAATATTTTTTATAATTAGAATAATTAAGTTACTTTCCTAATAATAACTTTACAATCAAGTTTATAAAATGTTACAATCATCCTAAACAGACCCTTCATCCATAAGGTTGTATGTTACGTGCGAATATATTACGAAGAAATACATGAAACCCATCACATATGTTTAAATAAGATTGAGATCGATGAGTATTTTTTTGGGGCAGTTAAGGGCATTGAACGCAGATCATATAGGATGAAAACGTTCTGTTAACCAACAAGTCATAGCTCGATCCACTCAATGTGTATTTGTATAGGAAATTTTTGAAATTTTATATAATATTTATTTTAAAATAAATTTAATTATTTCAATATTTATGCTAATTAAATTTGAATCACAATATTCTAATTAATTCAAAGATAGCGCAAGACATCACCTTTAATTAACTTCCTTGCAAGATGCAGAGATAGGGGTGAAGTGTGTCAAGTAGAGTTCGATAAGCTAACGAGCTAAGCTTGAGCTAGACCTGACTCAACTTGTAAACTCGTGAGTTGGCTTGTTTAAAAAATATTAATATAAAATATACTTAAAATATATTAGAATTCTGGATTTTAAATGCAACGTTGTTAAAAATATTTAAAAATTATATCCCAATTTTTATATTAAGTAATTCTTTATTATTTTTTTTATAACTTCTCATTCTTTTTACTATTTTATTATAATAATTGCTTAAATCATAATCATTTTCTAGCTTTCATAATAAATAAGCCAGCTTGTGAGCCAGCTCGAACTAGTAATAAAGCTCGAGCTCAAACTCAATTAATTAATTAAGCTCAAGCTCAAGCTCAAGCCAGAGGTGACTCAAGCTCGACTCAACTCAGCTCCCTTATACAGAGATGATCATTGATACTGATCAGTCTCTTCAACTTTTCATAGCAGAATGTATTCCCATGCGCTAAAGGATTGTTAGACATCTTTTTGTTTGTTTTTTTCTTTAAATAACTTTGTTTAGTGTATTTTTTTAATTATTTTTTTTAAATACTTAAAATAATTTTATAGATATTTTGAGTGATTCCTTAAATAACTATAACAGCTGCCATTCGTCGCCTTTCGCCACAACTGCCGCTACCACCACCAACCGTCATCATCACCTTATATTTGGATAGAGATCATTACGATTTAAATTTTGGCCAATTTAAGATAAATTGCATATGAGATAGAGCAATCTTCAAGATAAGCTCTTTGTCTCATATTAGATGACTTATGATGGAATTAAATTGATTATAAAAAATGATGAGTATGGACTTCAATTGTATACCATATATATAGGTTTTGAATACTAAGCCTTGTAGATGTTCTCAGGATGAGTTTAAAATCTTCAAGTCTTACTAGAAAATAAATATATAGAAGTTAGATGTTTGAGTAAATAACAAAAGGATACTACTATCCTCAATTAGAACAGAGCAATATGATTGAAAATAAATTGACCCAAGCTAAGCAAATGGTTGGTCGAGCTTGAGTTCGTTTATTAGAAATTTCTTTCGAGCTTCTAGGGTAATGATTAAGGCTAAGAACTAAATTTTTTTGTATTAAAAGTTTTTTTTTTGGTTAAAATTCATAAAAGGACCTACATGTTAATTCACCAAAAAAGGTTTACAAGTCCTTAATAGGGATCAATAACTCGTTATTGCTCAAAGAGCTACAATAAAAATTTTAAAAAATCTAACAGTCAAAGATCCCAATCTAGTTATAAGTCAAAAGAAAAATAAAAAGGCCTACAATAAACCAAGAACCAAAAATCCAGATGCTCTAGCTCCAAACATCATTAAGCGCAATAGATAACAACAACAGTGTACAAAGCACCCAAATCCAAAAGACAAGAAGCTCCTAAAAAAAGCACTCAAAACCAACGAAAGCTTCCACGCCAAGAAGATCATGCAAAACCAAAAGGGAGCCTATGCCTACACAAAGGGAACTCAATAGAAAGAGAAATAAGTAAAAGGCTCACAAAAAAAGAAAAAAAGAGGATAAAAGCAACTACAAAATAAACAACCCAAAGAGAGCCCAACAACACATCATAACCAACTACAACCTTCAACCACAACCCCAACCAAGACAATAAAGACAACAATGCCAGCAAAAGAACCTCTGAGAGATAACAGAAATCCACCAGAGAAGACCTAGAGCCATTATCACACTCCAAGATCTATATTGTAAAAATTACATCTGTCTTTCATTTTAACCATTTAACTAGAGCTTACCATGAACAATGAAAAGAAACATGATTGTATTTTTATCTTATCCAGAGCCTCATATCATAGGATTCTTACCATTTCTTAAAAATATGTAAAACCATGTAATGAGTATATAGCCCAACCACTACAGGAAAGTTGCAAATTTCCAGCGAAATTTCCGGCGAAAAATTCTGAAGTTTCCAGCGGATTTCAAAATTTTTCGGCGAATTTTCGACGAAAATATCTTCGACGATAAATCGAGCGTTGGAAAATTTTTCCGTCAAAAAAAATCTGTCGGAAATTTTTTTCCGGCGGACTTTTTCCGCCGGAATTTTTCTTTTGGCGGAAAAGATCCGCAGGAATAAAAAAAGCAATTTAAAAAAAAAACGGACACCCCAGCCCCACCCACTCCCGCAACCCGCGCCCAGCCCACTGCCGCAACCTGCGACCCACCAGCGAGCCCAACCCGCTGTCGCGACCCGCCCGCTCGTCCTCTGCCGCGACCAGCATGCCCAGCCCGCTCCCGCGACCTGCCCGCGTGCCTGTCAGCCCTGAGAATCGAACCTAGGACCTCCTCCCCCACGCGCACCCGCCCGCGCGCATGTACGACCACTATACCATTCCTACAAATGTGTTTAAATAGATAAATTTTTTTTATTTATATTAAAACTGATAGAATATTACAATTAAAACTAAATAATTTAAGTTTATTATTTTAATTGATAATCAAAATATGTTATATTTTCATAAATTTTTAGATTCCGTCGGAAACTCCGCCGGAAACGCCGCCAGAAAATCTGTTTAAAAATTTGTCGGAAATATTTCTAAATAATCCGTCGAAAAATCACCGAAAAATCCGTCAGAAATTCTTCCGCCGAAAATCCGTCGGAAAGTCCGCCGGTAATGGGAGATTTTTCTGTAGTGAACAAGTAACAAAAATCTTACAACTAAAATTAATATAAGATACAAGAGAACAATATACTATAAATCATATAAAGAAATACATACATCAATGTCTATACTGTATCAATTTATCTTTTTATAGTTCATGATATCTCAATCTATTACATCATCAGTCATAGTATTAATAATAGTCAACAGTACTAATGCCAGTAATAATATTAGTGTCATGATATATTATTAATGACAGTAAACAGTATAAGTGTTAGTCATAATATCAGTACAGTATTCGTTATGGTGATGGTATCAGTATTTAGATATTTAATGAGTGTATCTTATGGGCATCTTGCTCCTACACTTATGACTCCAAATTAGTCGCCTCTTATAACCCCCAATAAATATACTCCTTAGAACTCTCATTGAATCACGTGAATTAGTCGCCCCGACTTCTTATAACTCCCAATCAATCTCCAGCTCCTTTATGACTCATAATTAATGAATCGGGTGGATCAGTAGGGTGTTACGTTGAGTTATCATATCATATATCTGATATCATTTAATACTTTATTTAAAATATAATAAAATTATACCAAATCACTCAAAATGATCAAATTTATAATATATCCAAACTTTCACAGTGAAAGCTTATGAAATTAGAAGATAATACATTTTTGATAGACTTAGGAGAGATAAAATTTGTAAAAATTAAAATTATTCACTCATATTAAATAGAGCAAAATCTATACTAGGATTTACTGACAAATATTATAAAAAAGCTTTCTCTCTCCTTTCTCTTTTTCCCCTCTTCCATTTCTTCCTGGCCAAGAAACCAAGTGTGGAAGTCGGTGGAGTGAGGTCAGATATATATATATATATATATATATATATATATATATATATATATATATATATATATATATATATATAATTCATGGCTTAGCACCGTAGCGCTAACCACTTCAACGTCAAAGCGCTCTACTTCAAAACTTTTATATTTTCAAATAAATTTATTTCATATATTTGAGTTATTACAATCTCCTCACCTTCAAAAAAATGTCATCCTCGATATTTTTATATTAGTCCATGAGAGAGAGGGAGTGTGTGTGTGTGTGTGCATGCTCAAAATAAAATTTTAAACTTAAATCAACTAATTATAAATCAGAAATCACATTTCTATTCCACTCATAAGCTTTTGTTATATTTTAATTCTCCCAATAATTATTACTCTGATATCATTTTATTACACTCCAAGTTTTATATTAGAAGAATTATATCTATCTTTTATTTTAATCATTCAACTAGAGCTTATCAATGAATAACAAAAGAAAATATTATTGTAATTTTGTCTTATCCAGAGCCTCATATCATAGGATCATTACCCTTTCCTAAAATATATAAAATAACGTAATGAGCATATAGCCCAACAAGTAACTAAAATCTTACACCTAAAATTAATGCAAGATAAAAGAGAATAATAAGTTATAAATCATATAAAAAAATATATGGATCAATGTCCATAATGTATCAATTATTCCTTCTATAGTTTATGATATCTTAATCCATTACATCATCAATCATAGTATCAGTAATAATCAACAGTACTATTGCCAATAACAATATTAGTATCATGATATATTATTAATGATAGTAAACAGTAAAAGTGTCAGTCATAATATTAGTACAATATTTGTAGTGATGTTAGTATCAGTATTCAAATATTTAATAAGTGTATCTTAAGAGTATCTTGCTCATACACTTATAACTCTCAATCAGTCAACCCTTATAACTCCAAATTAATATACTCTTTATAACTCTTGAATCACATGAAATACTCGCCCACTCTCCCTATGACTCCCAATCAATCTTCAGCTTCTTATGACTCCCACTTAGTGAATCGCATGGATCAGTAGGGCATTACATTGAGTTATCATATCATGTATCTGATATCATTCAGTACTTTATTTAAAATGCAATAAAATCATATCAAATCTTTCATAATGATTAAATATATAACATATCCAAACTTGTATGATAAAAGCTTATGAAATTAGGAGATAATATATTTTTGACATATTTAAGAGAGATAAAATTTGTAAAAATTAAAATCATTGAAAATAGAAGTAAGAGATTAGTCACTTACAATGAATAAAGCAAAATTTATAACATGAATGACTTATAAATATGATTCAAAGACCTTTCTCTCACCTCTCTCTTCTTCCTCGTTTCAATTTCTTCTTGGCCAAGCAACCAAATAAGGGAGTCAGTGGAGTGAGGCAGATATATTATATATATATATATATATATATATATATATATATATATATATATATATATAATTCACAGCCTAGCACTGCAGCGCTCAAATCAGCACCAAAGTGCTCTACTTTAAAATTTTTATATTTTTTAAATTATTTTATTTCACATATTTGAGTTATTACAACCATCCACCACATAACAAAATCAGCCAAAATAACCAGAAGAACAAATCACACCATAGTAGATCCATAACAAAAACACCAGCCAGAACGAACTAGACCAAACCAAAAAAACCCAGAGTTAGAGCCAACCAGGTAGATTAGAAACCTGGAAACCCATAAAAGACCTTGATTGACCAGGTAAAGAAGAAACTAAGCACTCCTAGCCACAATAGCCAAAAGAGCTAGCAGATAAACAGACAACAGAGACCGAACACCAAAACCAAATAAAAAAGAACTACCAAAATATAGCCCAACTCCCAACAAGAAGGAATATACCACTACATTATGATAACCAAAAGGCTATCTTTTCCTTATATAAGGCATAGACAGCTTATCAAGTCTTATCATGCCCTTGAGAGCATGAAGCCCATACAAATTGTGAAATAATTTAGTAGAGATCATACTAACCCCTTTTTTAGCAAGCCAATCAGCATAGTTATTACCCTCTCTCTTTAAATATGAGAAATAATATAATCAAATTAAAGTAGAAGGCACCTAATTTTCTTAAATAAATAAAAAAGACTAGCATTATTACAATTGTTGGCAGATATTAAATTATCCAACACCAGGGAATCTGATTCAATCCAAATATTAGTTATATTATGATCCTTACAAAATTTGAGACCTAATAGGTGAGCACTAGCCTCAACAAAAATCACCTTACACATAGGAATGTAAGAAGATAAAACAAACACCATAGCACCTTGATAATCTCTAACAAGACTACCATAACTAGCCCCAAATTTAGAGACCACACCATCAATGTTTAATTTAAATTGACCCACCGAAAGTTTATTCCAAAACACAAAACTAGAATTGATATACTCGTTATTAAAATCAACTGAGATGTTAAAGAAAGAAACCCAACTCTTATTACCTTTGAAATGCTTGGAAAGAAACACCTTAGTAGACATAAGCTGATGAATTTTATTCTTAAGGGCTATAATGATACTATCAGATCTCATCTTAATAGCTTAGTATACATATTAGGAGGGGAGCCTTCAATCCTTTCAAAAGTGTTAGCAATAACATTAAAATCACCACTAACAAACTAGGGTCCCTTAAAAGAACAAGCAAAATCATGCAAATGCTTCCATAAAAGGATCCTACCAAATTTGTTACAACTAGCATAACAAATATATCCCATAATCAAAATATTGTTAATTAAGAAATTACAATGAATGGCCTGGTCAAAATCACTGATAATGGAAAGCTTTAAAACATCATTACAGAACAACCAAATTTTGTCATTAGAGTTGGCATATGAAAAATCAAAGACTAATTGATGTAGGCAAAGAGAAAGCTTAGAAGAATTAACCATAGGTTCAAGAATAGCCTAAAAAACCAATTTTGTGAATCATAAAAAGACTGCGATTTTGAGAATGAGAGATTATATTACCCACACCCCTAATATTCAACATAATAGAACTAATCATAAGCAAATAGAATTAACAACAACTTTAGATCTAGTTAATTTAGAGTCTGAAGCTAAAATATCATGCTTTTTTCTTTTTAGATCTTTTCTTCTTTTTTGTTTGAAGCCACCTTAAAATCCTCCAAAGAGCCATAAATGAAGAAAAGCTTTAGGTCTTTAATATGCAAAGAGTTTAAATCTAAATCCTAGTGGATCTCACTTGCTTCCCAATTAGAGACTGAGTGCTCAAATTGACATTCCTCCTCAGATGTCTCAGGAAAAACATTTGATGGAAAAACCATAAAATTATGAATCATAAGAACAGCACTATTACCAATATCCATATAAGAAGATGGATGGATAGGGATGGAGGAGGGGAGAGGTGGACATATATTAACTAGAGAAGTAGCCTCAATCTCATTAGTTTTAGCATTACATAAAATACCACGATCCCCATTGAGATTATTAGAAACTGAAGGTAGAACAACCAAGAGAACAAGCCCATCGGAATTAGAAATAGCAATATTACCCACATTAACATGATCATTAAACTCATGTATGTAATCAGAATTATGAATAACAAGATTTATAGAAATAACATTCCCTTCATTAATAGGAGGTGAAATAGAAATAATATTCTCTTTTTCACCTCATTGATAGGTTTAGGCAGATTCAGTTTCCTCAAATGGGGATGCAAATGATAGCATTCAACATTTCTATGCCCCAGAGATTTGCAGTGATCACAAAAATTAGAAAAATCATTAAAGATAACTTTTTTAATATATTCATAATTTTCAGGCCCATCCAGATAGAGTTTGGGTAATTCTTGGTTACATCTAATTCAACCAAAATGTGAGCAACAAAGGGTCTCAAACTAGATGTCGTAGCCCCATCCATTTGAAGGGGACAACCAAACAAGGATCCTAGATCATGCAAAATGCGATGAGAAAACAGATGAGGACCAAGATCCGAGAAAGAAATCCAAACTGGAATAATATGAGATTCAATAGAAATATCAAACAATGGCGACCACTTAATTAGTTTCATATGTCAATTCTCACGTAGTAAGCTCTATGTGTAAAGATCCTACTATAGTCCCATTAGAAAGCTTGATTAGAACATGGTACGGATCCCAAAGGGTTACAGAGAATTCACCAGTTAACTTAAGAGAGAGAAAAAAATTCAGATAGTGCCCAATAATGGTCGACAAAAAGTAAACATACCAATCAACATAAATTCAAAAGGATCTGCAAGGGCTTTTATTTCGTCTTTCGAGATCCAAAGAGCAAGTAAATCACAGTGCGAAGTCTTTGTAAGATTCGAAAAAATATTCATAGAATTAGAACCAGCTAAAATCTCTTTAAAAGATTTAGACTGGTTCTTAGATGCCAGAAAACTAGAATTGGACCTCTTTAGAGGAATATTAGCCATCATGATTGTGGATGTTTTCGAAGGAACATCAACACCAAGGCAAAAAATAAAACTCCTAAACCAAAGATGAATCACATACGGAAGAAAACCCTTGCTAAAATGAAGAGAAAATCTAAAGCGAGAGCTAAGAGATAAGAAACTCCCCTCGAAGATCAATGAACTATCTTTGCTTGGCAAACAAAGGCGATCTTGAAAGATTCTCCCTCCAGCGAATAGAAGAAGACCAATCTTGAATGTGACGGATGGGAAAGGGGCGCAACTAGGGAAAGGCCTAGCTGAGCCGAAAAGCAAGGCGGTTTTTTCAAAGAGATGGGTTTGTACTAAAAAGTTGCTTAAGAAAGAAGCAAAAAAAAATTGTCCTAAATGAAGCCTAAGTTGAGTTCGCTTAAATCCATTCTTGTTTTAGCTTAATTTGGGCTTGATTCATAAAAACTTATGGAGCCAAGCTCATTTAGGCTTCTCAAGTTGCCTTATTGGGTCAATCTTATAGCTTATCGAGCTAAGCTCGTTTAGGTGGCCGAGCTTTTAAGCTTAAAAATTGAATTTTTAATAGAAATGAAGTTTAAAATTTTAAACTTTCTTGTAATCCTATTAAATCCTTAAAAATATATTATTAACTTCTTAAAGCTCATCAAAGCATGGTCCATGTTGTCTTAATTCTGCAATGCCTATATGCCTACAAGCTCACCTAACAAAGCTAGGCAACAAAGCTTTGCCCTTCCAACTATATAATATAATGACTATTTGTTTTGCATGCCCAGCTGATCTGAATTAAATAAATAAATAATTTTTAAAGAGGGAGAACATGACATATTTTTCTTGGTTTGCTTGCTACATGATGGCCGTCAATCAGCTGGATAACATAATTAGAAAATTGAATTAAATATAAAAACAAATTTTATAAAATATATAAATAACATGAGTTAAATAAATAATTTAATTTATATAAATTTGAAAGCATTTAAATAGGACATAAATAATCAATAAACTTTAATTCAAAGCAAACATATTCTTAAACTTATTTAATTTTATTTGATTATGAATTAAATAATATCAATTTTTAATATATGAATTGGCAATAATTAATATTATTATTGATTAATTTTTTAAAAATTTTTATTGAGCTTTATATGAACCATTAATTGAACTTTTTAACGAGCTTATTCATAAACTTTAAATAATAATATTTATGATCATAAATATGTTGAGCAACAAGCTATTAATCAAGCTTCTTCACTTAATGCAATCGAATATTTATAGAATTGTTCAAGCATGTTATGTAGTTAATCAAGCGAACATGAACAAGCTCCTATCTAGCTAGTCGAATCATGTCGAACTTTGGGCTTATATATAGGCCTACATAGCAACCTCAATCTCTTAGTTAATATGATAAGAATTTTGTTCAGCATTATATGTCATGTAGTGCTTTTAAATTTAGGATTTTCCTATGGGACTTCAAGGTGAATAGAGATCATGTATTTTTTAAGGCTTCTGTCAATTAAGGTTTTTTAAATGAGTAGAGACATTTTCTACCACTTTCCCTCATTGGATCTTATAGTGTGGACCATATCTAATATTAAGAACATTGGTTTATGCCTTTTGAGATTTCTTAGATATAGAAGACATTATCTATCACTTACCCTCATGGGGTCTTTTAATGATGTTGTGTCTAACACTACGTTCTTTTTGAGATATATGCGTTCTACGATTTTTTGATGAATGTATGCCATGAACCATTTAAGGGTTTTGCCCTGAGATTTTTTGGATAAGTAGAAACCATGTTCAACTCTTTCCTTTATGAGGACTTTTTGATATAGATTGGGATATATAATATTTATGATAAGAATTTCTCATTAATATAATTTGTGATACATAATAATTTAAAAAGATAGACTTGCAGGTTCCATAAATATTAATTTATAGAACTTGCAGGAACGAAAGTCTTTATTTTATTAAAAAAGATAACTCTCTAGCTAAACCTATAAGATGAGATATTATATCTTATAATGATTTAAATTCTTCTAAAAATGATGAAAAGATGAGGCATGTAATTTTTTTTTTAAAAGTAGGTGTACATTACTCAATGGAATGACTAGGAATTCTTAGGAAGCCATAATGTAAAAAAGGGTTATTTCCAAGCCGCTTCAATAGGTGATGTTAATTAAGGGCTTTCATCATACAATTTGTTGATATAATATTGGCTCACAAATGATTTAGTGGTGTGAAGTCATCAACATATTGTCTCTTAATCAGGTGAGTTAGTGATGCAAGATGGTTCACCTTTCGATACATTAAGTATAAAGGAGCTTTATGGTTTGAAGAGTCATGGAAGTTGAATAATTCCTCTAGGATAGCTCTTTAAATCTTCACAATTTTTTTAGAGTCAATCATTAAAGGATAAATTTTTATTAGAGTCATCATCAGTGATGGGGTCCCCATATAAAATTTATTAGAGATAACATGATTGAGCTAATGATTAATTTTGCATTATTTCTCATATACCCCTCAACATGAGGACATTAATTTTAAGTGAGAATTTTATATTATTTTCATGAAGTTGGATAGAGATTGTGTAATAACTCAAAATTTTAATATGAATCAATATGAAAATTTTGGTTATGAGGGCTACAGAGTTGCACTTATGGAGTGATGTGGCACGCTTGTGGAGCATAGCAGCACTAAGCTTTAGGGTTTTTTAGAACTTAAGTGAGCACTACGCTGTAGATATACGGAGCGCTGCAGTGCTGGTTTTGAAAATTTATTTATTTTAATATCTAATCCACTATTCTATTAAATATACCCTAAGCCATCCCAAAACCCCATTTGATATTGCTTGGTCGGGAAGCAGAAAGGGGAGAGATGTGGAGGCAGAGAGGAGAGAGAAAGCTCACTTTGGGGTATTTTTGTCTATTGTTCTAATTATGAATGGTATTTTGATCGTAATAGATAACCCTAATTATTACTGTCAAAATAGACCTTTGTGTTATATTGGACATGTGTATAAAAATAACAAAATATATTAATTATAAAACATACTGATCATTTATATGGATATTGATCACTAATTCTAAGTTACATTATTTGTATTAACTCCACTTCTTTCATGAATTGGTATTGGTCATATTGATGGTTATATGTTCTTAATACTACTTGTTTATACTGACATGAATTGTATGATTATATGCATTTTATTTTTACTGTCATGCATTGATTGCAGTGAAAGGCTTTGGTAGCCTACTAAGTTGGCAGCTCACTCTGTGCCTTTTACATATTTTCACAAAAGTCATAGTCTAGTGGAGTGAGGTTGAATATAATATTCAATTTTAGTTTTATTTTTTGCATTTATTTTATTATTTATAACCATGAATGATAAATGATAGATAGATGTTAAAGATTAAATTTCTTATTATTATACAGAAATTTTGGGTAATTAATATAGAAATGTAAATAGATGTATTTGATTTATAGTTATTTTCCTTGGACTTATTTATATAATAAATTATTAGAAGCTCTGGTAGATCAATTAAGAGATAAAATAGATAATTTTTCACATTGGATCTTGGGGCATCACAGATTGACTAAATATCATGTCAAAAATTAAGCTAAAATCTACAACCACTATGAATTAGACCAAAAAGATTGATTATAAAGGTTGTTCGCCTGAAAGATTCAAATGGTGATTGTGCCAGAATTATTTACAACCTATATAAAATCATAAATGTCCTCATCATGAGGTTTGAGTTTAATGTGAGTTAATATAATATGCATGAAATTTTTTATGATAAGATAAATAGGGTATGGTAAAATTCTTGCATTAGACCCTAGGGAATGACATTCCTAAAGGAATTTACCATCTTTCTAAAATATCTCAGAATGGTAAGAAGGATATTTGGTGATTCCTTAGTTAATAACAAACATCTCAAAAATTGGGGGAGTTTAATGAAGGTATAGATAATTCTGCTTGAGAAAGAGAGAGAAAATATAATTAAGTATAAGTCCAACCCTTAAAGGTAGCAAAAAAGACAGAAAAGGATCATATCAGAGGCGTATTGAATGAGCATAGTAGTTTGGTAGCTTTCAATATGCTCGTAAGGATCAAATGACTAATTATAAGTCATTTAACCTAATGAAATTAATTTTTCAGGAGTCATTATAAGTCTAAGTCATAAATCATCTTCACAATTACATAGATATTATAGTTATTTAATTACACTATTTTTTTTATAATTTTTGGGAATTGATGTAAATTCTTAAGAAATTGACACATGTCTGTACAAGTGGTGATTTTGGGACTATCAGGTGTCCACTTTATAAACTGATTAATTAAAAAATTTTAAATAAATTAGGCTATTTTATAGATTTTTCTATAAGTATTTTAAACCCCAAAAGAATTTATATGAATTTAATTTATACTAGAAATTGATTAAATTATATAAATATTATTTTATTATTTTATTATAAAATCATAATCCATTAATAAAACTTTACAAAAAAGCATTTAATTTTATTTTCCTTTATTTGTTTCCTTGATTAGTTTTAACAGAGACCTGTATGAGGAATTTAAGAGAGAGAAAATAAAAGTTATGATTTGAAGGTCAAGGAACGATATTTGTCAATCAATCCTATTGGGAGATTTGCTCGTCTCATTGTAAGAAATCATTATCATATTTCTGATTTTAATAATTTAGTATTTTTGAGATATTTTTGATTAAATTTATATTTTTGTTACCAAAAAATGAGGATAATTTTATATTGGTAAAACTTTTATTGCGTAACTTTTTATATATTATATAGATTGAGATTATGAATATTTTGAGTATTTATTTGAAATTTTTTTATTAGGTTATTTTTAAAAAATAGGATTTTTATCAATTCAAAATTTTATGTTAGCATTAAAAATAGTGTTTTAGTTCAATTAAAATTTTAAAATATTATTATATACCATCTCTGGTAATTTAATTAATTTTTGAAATATAAATTTCTGCTTAGTAGGGTTTTCTCTTGCTTACTGTTATAATATTTTGACACTTTCTGAATTAAATCCAATTATGTTTGATTTAATGTAATACATTAGAAATGAATATGGGTATATGATAGAGTAATAGGTGGTCACTATTACTATTATAGTACTGTGTGATAATAATATGCATGTGGGGTGGGGGGGGGGGGGGGGGGGGGGGGGGGGGGGGGGGGGGGGGGGGGGGGGAATAAGTAAGGACTAATTATTTACTGACGTTGGCTAGAAACTGATTGACATGTACATTCTTTTCTTTAAATATTTTGATTTAGTGTTATCATTTTTTTATTTACATAATACTGATTGGGAGTTATAAGGAGATGATTATTATGCTGATGGGCAAAAAGTGAAAACTCTATTTACTGAGCCAATGGTTTACTGATACTGATATGATACTAAGAAAATATCAATTCAGCTAGAACTTTTTATTTGTTTAATGTGACTATCGAAATACATATTATTATGGCATTATTTTTATTACTTTATGGATTTATTATTATTACATGAATTTATTATTATTGTATTATTTTATTGCTCCTACTATTGATTTTATTATTACTAATACAAGCATCGATATT
Organism: Dendrobium chrysotoxum; assembly: GCA_019925795.1. Classification (NCBI taxonomy): domain Eukaryota; kingdom Viridiplantae; phylum Streptophyta; class Magnoliopsida; order Asparagales; family Orchidaceae; genus Dendrobium; species Dendrobium chrysotoxum. Next base: position 60,747,131 of record CM034313.1, read on the forward strand.
GTTTAATACTACTGATTCACTATATTGATACTGAATATGTGACATATTAAGCACAAAATATACTGATTTGATTTTGATATTGAATATCTGGATAGCATGTATACACTCCTATATGATTTTACTATATTGATATTATTTCAACAGTTTTTACCAATGCTTTGGTTCTATAGCTTTTTATGATTTCTCTACTGATTAATAGTACTTATATGATGACTACTTTAGTTATTTGACACCCATACTGATTTACTAATTTCTCCATTGTACTACTTTACTAGCTTCCATACTGCATCATTTTACTCATTACAGACTTTGCTGCAACTACATGTGTATTTTATTATTTTTGTATTGATTCATGATCATATTAATGTTGCTACTATGATTTGACTACGGACATGTATATTGCTTCTTTATCATGCTTTGAATTCAATTATAGTATTTATTTACTTGTTGAGCTCTTAAGCTCATTATATGTAGTTAAATAATTTCACGTCATGACAAGGGAATAGGAGTGTGAGATTGACCAGTATCCTTCAGGTTTAGATTCTTATTATTTTAGTTATTCTTTTGTACATAAAATAGAGTAGTTGTGATATGATTATATAGATCTTGAGTAGTGTACATAATTTTTGATATATATATATATATATATATATATATTGATCGATAGTTTTATTTTTAGTTGTATTTATATTGATTAAAAAATTAGGTAGCTCAGCTGATTATTATTTATTAAAAGATAAAAGAATAATTCTTTCAAATTAGATTATGGGACATCACATTGATTCATATCCCCTAATGAGAATTTCTCATGAATTAGGCATTATAGTTCACCTTAATGGGAATCACAAAGGTTGTCGATGGGAAAAGGTAGGTCAAATCCAAAATGGCTATCAGAGGATTATGTGTCAATTGGGCCACATAGAAAGGATGGATAGAGAAAGCAACTCCTATAAGGTTTTGGTCGCACTATGGGGGAGGGGGATTTTAGTATAACTATGAGAGGCCTATATTACTATCCTCAAATTAACTAGTTGCGAGTTGAAGTTAATCGCAATGGAGGCAAACTTCATCATCTTATAATGGCATGATCTATTGGACCTTATGTAAGAATTGAAGGATCTCATTTTGCTTCTCTTTTATCCTACGAATGTAATTCTTCATGGATGGGCTTGAAGCACATTCAGAAGTTGTTCTATGCCTATTAGAAAAAGTAGAAGGTAGCTAACCGATGCACTTGATTGAAAAATTGATTCATAACATATTGATCTTATAAACATTGTGTATGTTTCTCAAAGCCTGTGATGGTGGGATAGTTTCTCATAGACAACACCAAATGGTTATGTGCTAAGAGATTTTGTTACTGTGAAAGATGATTTTTTTTCTTAGCATTATACAAAGTTTCACACACATAGATAAAAGGGATCATAAGAGGCACAAGAGTTCTGATGGGGGAAGCCATAATGGGAAAAACTATGGGATATGACCTAGCTAAAATAGTACACTATATAAATTGACATTTATAAAAATTTTAATTTTCCCTCAAGTGGAGAAGATATATTAAGTGTAGTGGAGAATGCTTGAAGTACCATGAGGAATGCCAAGCATTGGTGTCATTCGATGGCCAATAAAAGTATTTGGCTGATGAAAGTTAGGAAAAAATGAACATCAACATTAGTTAAGATACAACAATATTAATCAGAAAATTATGGTCGCTAATGATCGTTGTTATTTTATTGAGGGCAAGTAGGTGATGGTGGTCATTATAGCTCAACATTTATTAGTAGGCCAAGCATTATGATTCTTTAAATATGAAAGCTCTCTGTATATCTCAATCTTTTTTAAGTGTGCAATAAAGCATATTTATAGATTTTTTATTGATGGTTTTTTTATTATTTTTATCAAAATCCTAAATACTCTACCCAATAGTCTAGAATGAACATGCTTATTTTTTTTTTTTAGTATTTGAGCACCTTAATCATATTATAATTAAAAAATCTTGAACTCATCATGTTTTTCTCATCAAGATGCACCCCTCTACTATATAATTGAAAATGAAATTAAGTTGATCATGAAGTAAATTCTCAAAATTGTTAATTCCAATATTTACACGCTTTGAGATAAGAAAATTATGTCAAGATCCATATTAATCAAATAAAATAATATACACAGATTTGCATGCCTTTTATATAGCAGTTAAAAAATCTATTAAGGTTTCATTTGGGACAGCTTTCTTATTGCTTCTTAAAGCAGCTTTTAGTTTAAAAAGTTTAACTTTTGTACTAAAAAGTTGCTTTAAGAAGCAATAAGAAAGCCGTCCTAAATGAAGCCTAAATCTAATTTGAATCAACTCAAATATTGACTTATGATCATTTAGTTCTAACTTTGACTTAAATTAATTTAAATCAAAGTCAAAATTTTTAATTTAAATCAATTACTCTAATAGGACTTTAATGTCACCTTCTAGAGCAGCTTGATTGTTAAAACAATTGGACATTAATTAGAGCGCAGGCCATTAATTTGTAAGATTTTACTTGAGAGTTGACTCCCAAAATGCTTTTTAGTCTCATAAAAAACTCTGCCTCCACTAATACATATAATAATTATATTTTTATGACTTTAGTTGGATGAAATCCATGCTAGCAAAGACCTATTATGCCTAATCTATCATAAATTATTCCTTTGAAAGCTACTATAAACGTGTATGTTTAGAAAAGTAGTTGCCTATTATGACTGTGGAAAAAATTGTAATAGGAGGTACTTCTATATTTTAATGCCAAATAAAATAAACAATAAAATTAAAAGATATTTTGAAAAGGTAAGAGAATGATTTTTTGTTTTTTGTTTTATTTTATATGAAGAAAAATGTGTGTGACTTATTAATTATGAGAAATAATTATATCTTTGAGAAAAAATATTTTCATTGAAGATAAATAAGTCCTCATAAGGGATAGAGAGAGGAAGAACACATAAAAAAGATGTTTGGTGCATTCTACTCTAGATTGATAAAAAGTGGATGATGAATTAGTAGTGATATTCTACTTTAAAAGAGGATCAATTATTTTTAATCCAAATAGTGATTTACAAATGAAAAAATTTGACACTACAAATAGCACTGTCACTAAAGCTATATATTAGGTGAGGCTTATTATTACAATAGTAGTTATCAATAACTTCACTTACTATGATATTAGAGTACCAAGTAATTCACTCAAAGATTTTTCAAGCACTCACGGGTCATTAAAATCATGGCAAGTGCTTTAGAATGTTATAGAGAATTTTAAAACGATATGATCTTGAAATTCCAAGTGGGATAAATTCAACTTTGGACAGATTTAAGTGGAATTACAAAGGATGATAAGACAATATTCTAGCTCTTTGTTTTGTGCCTTTCTAATGGTTGAATCTTTGTTCAAATTTTGGCATCACCATAGTTGCACATCAAACTCTTTTAAGTCCTCAAGAAACCTTTCTTCGCCTCAAGAGTTCTTCTTGGCTTGAGAAGTATTTCTTCTTGGGAAGCCCTTCTTAACCTTAGAAAAATGCATCTCAACCTCAAAGGATTCTCATCTAAGTCAAGTTGTGTAATAACTCAAATTTTTAAAATAAATTTTTTAAATGAAAATTTTGAATTTCAGAGTCATGCCTTACCAAAGAAGGAAGAGAGAGGGAGGAGAGAGAAGGTTGTTTGGAGCTTTTTCGTCCGTTGATTTTATTCAGAGAATTTTTCTATTCGTTGTAAGTAATTCAAATCTCAATTTGGTTTTCAATAATTTTGAGTTTGACATATTTCATCCCTCTTAAATTGATAAAAATACATTTTCTCATAATTTATTGAGTTTTTACTATATAACTTTTTCTATATAATAAATCAAATAGTTGGGATATTTTGATAGTAACAACATTGAATTTCATAAGGTAGAATTAAAGTTATGGTTTTTTGAAGTTATAGATATTATATAGATGTTCTTGTATTGAAGAGAATTGATTATTTCATACTACATTTTGATTATGTCAATGGGCTTGGGTCAAATGCTTTTGCTCTTGCTTTATCGGAGGCCAGCATACGGCCACACGCATAGAATACCCTAGCCTGATTCTTTTGTGGAGTCAGGCTCTAGCGCTCTCCCAGCATTTGCATAAGCAAGAAAGGTTGATTGTTAACACTATAAAACGGGTTGGCTGTTAAAATATAATACCCTACATAAGAGGATGGGCCGATGAGCTTTCCTTTAAAGATGATTTATAGCGTTATCCCGATTGTAGCTTGTAATAGATAATCAAATTATGCCTATGAGCAGAGGGTGATAACTCTTAATGATTATTGAAAGCCTTAATAATAATGATAAAAGATGAAAGATAATGATATAAAGAAGGAATATATGAAAAGATGAAAACACATCACATTAAAGATGGATGTCTTATCTTGTTGAACTATATACTGATGCATGTAGATATTGATAGCATTGATAAATAAAGTAGTAATATGTGTATATAGATAACATATGAATGGATACAAATATTGATTGCATATAATTAATAGTATGGATGTAAGAGTATATGGCTGATAATATTAATTCATGTATGCCAGCGACTCTTTTTATTGACACTTGCATGATTATAGTACTACTATTTTACTGATTTATTAATTCTCATACCTGTTATTAATTCCTAGATTCATTATAATTATTTCCCTATTTTTATTATTGATCATCTTGAGTTTTACAAACGATAATCAATCATTGATGAGATTAACTTTATTAAATGAACTGAGTATGCATATTAATTCTTTTAGCCTTATGTTGAAAGCTTTGGTAAGTTTGATTTACTATTGAGTTTTTATGCTCATTATGTTGATTTTATGATTTCAGGCTAGGGAAGAGGTCAAGACCAATTAGAGTGAGATTAATAAAGATCTTCGGATTTTATTTATATTTTTTCTTATTCTTTTATAATTAGGAGTTTATGATAGAGTAGTAATTATCTGATCTCTTGGCTATTATATATTGATTTTGGAATAATAAATATAGTATAATATTTTGAGGTATGCAAATATTAGTTATTTTTACTGGATATATAGATTTATTATTTTGATAATTTATAGAAGCTATGATTAATTAATTAAGAAGATAAAATAGATAAATCTTTTAAATTTAATTCTGGAGTATTACAAATTCTTTCTCACAAAAGACAGAAGAACTAAGGAGTTTAATGATGAATTAACAATAAGATTCAATTATGAATTTTTTGCAATATTAAAGCTCTGCTACCTAAGAATATTCTATCTGATTGAAGCACAAACCTTCAATTGCTAGGACCTCATAGCTGCCCCACATGACTAAGGTTCCAAGACTGGCTATCATTGCATCAAAATACATTAACAAAGGAAATACCTATAAAGTTCACTCAAGAACCATTTAAAAACTCTCAAAAGATTGAAAGAAAAGACTAAAAGAATCATTGTTGCTTAAGTCTTTCACATCAAAGTTCTTCTTTTCTTTCCTTCATTCTTCTCTATAATAATACTACCCATTAGAACATTAAAATGTCATCAGTAAATTTCCTACCACCATATTAGGATTTATACAATCAAATCACTTTAAACTCTATATCTTTTACCTTTTCTAGCTTTATTTTTTGTTTTACAACATTAACTTTCATTCTCTACATTTTTTGAATGAGTAACTTTGGTCATATTGATTTGATAACCCCTATCTCAAATCTCAATGGAACTCATTCATTAATAACCAAGTAAGTTACTAATTTTTGTTATCAATATTTGACATTATTTATGTGAAACTAGTTACACACTGTTATGAAAGAAGATCATGAGAGACAAAACTCCAACTCCAAATATCCTTCAAAGCAATCCTTGTGTGTCATTCAATACTCAACTATAACATTAAAAAAAAACTTTATTTATAATACATTTATCAACGAGAACCAACTTGATGCTCACTTTTAAGACATTATAAGGACATATTATTAGCCTCGCATGGCTCCTAGGATTTATCTTTCGTACCAGCCTTTATAAGTAAACTTTTATCGCTTTCATCCTTCTCTTCCCTTATATTGTGATCATTGACACCCCGACATCCATGTAGCTTTTCATCCCATCTCCTACTTCAATGTGGTGTCTTTTCACTCTAGAAATTTTAGAGGAAGTCTTACCTAATAAGTTGAAGCTTTTTATTTTGTAAACCTGCAATGGGAACACTAATAATCATATTAATATGTATGAAAATATGACGTCCTTATACAATATGTTTGTCACTATCAAGTGCAAGGTCTTTACCAACACTCTAAGAGATGGTGATAGAGGAGTTCAATTCTCAAACTACCTCCATTTTTTGCTCTTTCAAAGCATTCTCTTTCTCTCTCTCTCTCTCTCTCTCTCTCTCTCTCTCTCTCTCTATCTCTCTCTCTCTCTCTCTCTCTCTCTCTCTCTCTCTCTCTCTCTCTCTCTCTCTCTCTCTCTCTCTCTCTCTCTCTCATTTACCTTACAATTTTTGGCAATGAAAAGAGCCATCAAGGTTCTTAAGTCATTCTTATATTCTACATTTGATGGAAGGGGACTCCTTGAGGGAGTAACATCAGTATTTTAATAAGTATAATAGTAATGTTACTAGTAATGATAATAACATGGTGAAAGTTTTCTTTATAGTGGGTATGCACCCAAGAGTCTTCAAGTTCCCCTAGCTAAGAATTAGTTATTTAATGCCATTATTATTGTGTACATCATAAATCATTTGAGATCATGAAAATACATATCATTATCATCAACTTGGTCAATCTCCTATTTATTGATGCCATCGATAAAATAATGATTTTCATTAAGAATATCATAGTTGTTATGGTAGAATATTTTTTGGAGAAGCGTTTCCTCAATTGAATCATAATTTTGAAAGTTATTTAATTATATTTTATTTATGTTGAAATTAAATAAAACTAGAAAATTAATGAGTAGTATCTAATAATGTAGTAAGTACTATAGTAATGAATGTTCTAGGTAGAGCAGCAGTAGGAACATCTATGTGTAGAGATTTAATAAATATTGAAGTAAATTTAAAAGTATAGTTTAATCAAAAAGATGAATTTTAAGGTGCAATAATAAAATCTAAACAGGACAAACTAAACATTCATAGAAAATTTCATTATCTAGAGCATACTGATATTTCTTATAAAAATCATCCTCCAATATTTAGAAGGATATAATTTTTGAGAAGGTAAAGAACCGTACCAAACCCTTCGGGTACAAATTGGACCTATATATTATCGACTACAAGCCAATCCAATGAGAGTTGAGGCAATCGTTGGGAGTAACTATAATGAGAAAGAACTTAGAGGATGTGATCAATAATTGCTAGTCTAGTTTGTAGGAATGAGTGTTAAAATGCAATGTTATTTTGATACAAGTTATTTTGGGGTTGTTTATATGTCCATAACTTTTTATTCATGATGAAATTTATGGAAACAAGAGGTGTATGTTGATGACTTTGAATCCTTTCACATTTGGGTCATACTTTTTTTTTCTAATTTCTTGGTGGTGAACTATTTTATACCTTCATTTCCCCAAGCTTTTATCTTGGTGGCTCGGTTCTTTTGGCTCATATTGGAAAATGGTTTAACTTCAATCAAGTTTATGAACTTTTATTTTTGTTGCTATATATGAACATAATTTGGGTTTCCTAGTTTTAGTAATGGTTGTGGCTATGTTTTAAGTGGTTTTGGTGGTTGGTATTGTTGCCAATCAATTACTCTTAATCATTTCATTTTATTTTAGTACTTCTATCTCTCTCGTTTTATTTTTTATGCTCTAAACTCATATTTTTATTTTTAGAATGCAATTGATTTGTTGATACTCTAAATGCTTCTTTAGCTTTATATCAAGATTTTAGGAGACAAAAATAGAATTGCATGGCAATAGGAACTTTAGGAGTTTTTAATTTTTTATTTTTTATTTTTATTTTTTGGGGCATAAATAGTTGAAGATATCTATAAAGATATATTTTTTCTCATTTGGAGCTATGTGTAGCATCACTGATGATTGTAACATGTACATAGGCAGCTAGAGGTAGCTCTGAGTCATTGCACGAAAATCAAGCAATGATATATATATATATATATATATATATATATATATATATGCAATGTGCTCTAAATCCATCAATTGTCTGCTCTATTTTCAACTAAAAATATTAAATTTATGGCTGAGAGATAACAATTGATGTGAGAATGTCTTTTTTCTTAATAAAGATTGAAGCATATCACATATATTTTATATAAGATATAAGGTCGGTTATATTATTATAGGAAGTCACTGAATGAAGAAATTATTACGTGTAGAGATCGATACAGAGAATCGTCTGATTTCTCTCTATGAACAGCAAAGCATAGTAAACTGGGTTTTTATTTTTGATCACTGTACTTTTATTATTCGCAGAGATAATATCGAACTATTCTCTGTATTCAATTTCCACACGTAATAATCTATCCAACGAATGAATGAGAGGGACTCTTGATTTAAAAGTTATAATGAAAATACGAACCTGATTTTTTTTAAGAAATTATTTAAAAGTTGAATGAAAATATGAGATAACAATTTGTTATAAAATTTTTTTAAGGAAAGTTGGATTTTCTGTTCATGGCCATCAGTCATACTGCTCATACCTCATAATCATGAATCATTGTCCGGTAAAATTTTTTATTTAAAAAAAACAGCAAAGAATATGTGATATGTGTGGCAGGGAAGCAAAAGACAAAGAACTACGTATGCAGTGTTGTGAAGCCTGTGACCTTCAAGAGTTGGACAAAGTCTTCTCTTTCACATTTTGCTAGTTAAATTTCATCTCTTTCTTTTTTTCTCGATCTTTCCAGCTTTGCTTTTTCAGTTCTTTTCACTGAGTTATAAATCATAAATTTCTCTGACTGGTTAGTCATGCCAGGTACCAGTGCTAATATGATATCTTCCGCTTTAAATTCCTCCATCTATGGCAGAAGCTGTTATAGGGTTTAATTAGTTTTCTTTTTTCTCCTTTCAATATCTCATTAAGAAGGCTTGTAGACTGACTGCTGTTGATTTGTTTGACAGTAAAGCTTTGAAGAAACAAGATTTCTTGTAAAAGATCTTGCTAGTGGTGGGGAACTTTCACAGCTTTAAGTACTTCACTTTTTTTTTTTTCTTTTTAGTATTGCTTTCTTATCTCTCCCCCCTTCATTTAATATCATCGGACACTTAAATTGAAAATTCCCTCTGAAGCAGCTGAAAGATGAAAGGGTTTGCAGTTCAGAAAACCCTAGACATCGATGTATGTTCAGACCCCACAGCTTCTGACCACCAAGCCTGTCTCTCCTCAATACCAAAACCAACCAAGAAGAGGAGGATCCCAGGAACTCTAGGTCTCTCTCTCTCATTAGAGCAAATTCAAAAACATATTAATCTGCTTTTAATCCATACTTGCTTTTATCTTAATGATTTTATAAGAGAATTGGCTAACAATAACTAATTAAATATATTCAGATGATATTTATATTTGAGCTACAATATATTTCTTTTAATTTAACAAGAAAACACTTTTAATTCTGCTGTTTAAAACACTTATTTCTAGTTATATTTCTTTTTGTCCTACAATTTATCTCTCTCATTAAAGTTTTTTTTTTTCAAATTATGTTTGCTTCACCCTTTTAAATTTCAGAGAAAAATTCAGTTAGTATGTCCTTGAAAAAATTCCTATTAAAATTGGATTAAATCATCATTAAACATATTTCGGAATGAGTGAATTACATAAAAATATAAAATTGTGTAGCATAATTTTCCAAATAAAAACTTCACTAAAGATATCATGATTCTCCAAAAAAAAAAAAAAATCCTAGCTAAGAAAATAATTCCGCATTTACATATATACAAATTACTAAAAATGGATGCAGATCCAAACGCTGAGGTGATCGCCTTATCCCCAAAGAGCTTGCTAGCTACCAACAAGTTTATTTGTGAGGTTTGTGGGAAAGGATTTCAAAGAGACCAAAACCTGCAGCTTCACAGAAGAGGCCACAACCTGCCATGGAAGCTAAAGCAGAGACAGAACAATGAGGTCGTGAGAAGAAAGGTCTATATCTGCCCAGAGCCATCTTGTTCTAATCACGAGCCTTCTCGAGCTCTGGGTGACCTCACAGGCATCAAAAAGCACTTTTTTAGAAAGCATGGAGAGAAGAGATGGAGCTGTGATAAGTGTTCTAAGAAGTATGCAGTGCTCTCAGATTGGAAGGCACATTCAAAGATCTGTGGATCAAAGGAGTATAGATGTGAATGTGGAACCATTGTCTCAAGGTATTTAACTGAATAGCATAGGTACAAAATATTAAAAGGCAGGTATTAATTTTAATGACAGTAGTGTGGCAAGGATTTTTTTTAATTTTATTTTTTGATTTGGTATTGGTTTCTTAATGTAATTTGTTTTGCTGCTCTATATATGTTGGACAAATTATGTCAGGGAAGCTCATGATTTTTTTTTTATTGGGGAAGGGGTTGATTATTTTATGTTTTTAGTCCCAGCACAGCACAAAAACAGAATAATGAAGTACACTAAGATAATAATTTCTAGGCTTAAATAATGATATTCCTCCTAGTGAACTATTATCATTTTCTCTTGCCAAAGATAGTTCTAAATTTTTCTTATTCATAATTTGTGGATGCAGGAGAGACAGCTTTATCACACACAAAGCCTTCTGTGAAGCATTGGCATCAGAGAAATATACAAGAACAATGAGTGCAAACCCATTTATCAATAACCAGAACCAGCTTCATCTCCCTCATCCCACAGACTTGCACAACTTACACATCAACAATAGCTTCTCCACTGGCTTAAGATCAGAAATCCCGCAATGGCTACCATCAATACCCACATCACTCAGTCATCATCAAATAAGCAATCTCAATCATTCAGTATACTCGTCAAATAGTATATGCCCTTTCAAACCACCTCCTCTTCCGTCTCCAAACTTTTCAGCCACTGCATTGTTACAGAAGGCAGCGGAGATAGGGTCCACTATAAGCAGACCCTCAGAGCTGCATTCTTTGCTTTCTTCAAATAGTCAGGAAATAAGTAATGGTGTTTTTGAACTAGGTTCGTCAGTTTCTTCTCCTCTTCAGTTCCACTCATTTCCTCCTTGTTCAGGATTTGGTTCACCATTTGAAGAGACAGTAGAAGGACAACTAATTATGAGTTCAAATAGGGGGGAGAGAAGTGCTGAGGATTTCCTGGTAGGGAGGAATATTGTGGGAGATCAAGCTGGGAGAGATGAAACAACCAGAGATTTCTTAGGGCTAAGAGTACCCTCACATGAGGAGCTTTTCAGCTTATCAGGTATGGAGACTTGCATGGACTCTTCGTCATCCTTCGGGTAGCCAAGAAGAATATGAGCAGCCATGACTACCAATCAGTGCTACAAGGTCGAGCAATTTAATATTAAATATTAAATTTTAACCACATTTTTCATTAAAATGGTGACTAAATTGAGAAACACTTTTATCTTCTACATATATGTTGTCTCAGAAATCTTCAGAAGAAGAGATATTAATGAATTTTTTTTCTTTATCTGCAGAGATTTGAACACTTCCATCTTCTCCAATAGGAGAGAAGGGGACTCAGATAAGAGAGATGCCTGTACGTACCAGTATGGGGAGCATTTCCATGCACAGTTAAATTTCTCCCCACTCCATTCTTAGTTTGTATTAAAGATCATCATTAATTTGACGTTAATTAATGTACATATCGATAGATCCTTGCAATGAGTTTCCTGAGCTAATTGTTTTTTTGTAAGTATATATTAAGGTTTTCACGTGCATGAACCTGACAAAGCATATGCAATGAAAGGTTGAACAGAACGAGCTTGTGATTTTATGTTGGCTGTATCTGATTTAGCTTAGTTCGTCGTGGTCTATGCCATATGCGCCTGAAGCCTATTATTAGAGTTCATATATGTATATAATTGTCAGGGGAATCAAATAGCAGAAAGGTTTTATTAATCGCATCAATCTAGTCGACAGCTACCTCCATGTTTTGCCCGGTTTGCTGTTTGGTCATCTACTGGTGGTTTGATGTGTTGCTCAGTATGATGTTTGGTGCTTCTTGGTCTTTGTCTATTGGGACAATGGTACGGAAGTTGGTTTGGTCATCTACTAGTAGTTCTCTTGTGCTTTTGTGGCAATATTGCTGCTTTCTCTTTGGGCTCCATATTTGGCTCGAGCTTAGGCCTATTCTTCGATATTTGCCGGTACTAGCATGAGCTTCAAAGTGTCTTGTATTTGGTTCATTTTTTGAGTGACCTTTCCTTTACTCATTTTAATTAGATGGGACCTTTGGCTCTTTAGGTTTTATCTTGAACTTTGTTAAGTACTTTTTGGGCTTTAGCAAGCATTTTATCATTTATGAATTTGTAATCTATTTTCTTAGTCAATGTGTTGGCATCTCTGTGGCTTTTATTCTTAAAAAAAACTATTCTTTTTCTTGAAAAATATGTAGTGATTATAGTTATGCTTATATATGATATAAGGAAAAAGTTTTTAATTGGTTTTAAAAATTGATGTTTTTTTTTTTTTTTACTTTGGAATTGGATATAATTTTGGCTTAAGTTTTATTTTATTTTATTTGCTCGGATTATTATAGCAATATAAGTTATAGTCACATATTTTGATTAATGGAGCTTTTTATGCCTTTAACCTTTTAGGGGGATTTACATTCATAGCACTTCAATTTTTTTCATTGATATATTTCTCCCAAAGTTCACTATTTACATAGCATAAAACCTAGTGTATGGAGTTAAGTTAAATAATAAAAAAAGCTAATGAAGTCGTGATAAATCTCATCTCTGGCGAGAAAGTTCACCATCGGTTCTCACTAGATAAGACAATATCAAGATTAACAACATGTGAAGAAGAAGAGGAGTACATGAGACTTACAGATTAGGAAAAAAAGGAGAAATCGGTTTTATGATTTTGTTGGATTTAAAGTTGACATTTTTGCTATTTGGTAAGATTTAGGTAAATCTGGCTTGTGGACTAGAACCAACATTTTTTATGATGAGGAAGTCGTGACGATCTCGACGACATTAAGTTTTCTTAGGGTGGCAAGTGTTATTTTTATTATTATTAAAAGCTTTATGTGTGAGTAAGTAGAAAAATTTATATGTTCGATATATAAATAACAAAATTTTAAGTGCTATATACATAAACCCCATATTTTTATGCTAAAATAATATTTTTTAAACACGCTTTTTATTTTATAGTCATATTTTTTAGAAGTATTTATATTGCTTCTATGATTAAAATTTCAGCCATAGTTTTGTATAAAATTTTATTTTAATGAATTACTTTTATATATAACTAAAAATATTTTAAAGAAACTCAAAATCTTTTAGCTAGTCATAAATCATAATTCACAAATTTTAAAAACTTAGTAGAAGAAACAAAATTTGTAATCATACTTAAAAAAAACATGTGAGCGATAATTATTAGTCACATTCTAAAAAGGATAAGCAAAATTCAATTTTTTTAGTGTCAAAATACTTGACTAATTTTCTTTTCATCAATTCCTAAGAAAATAAATTAGAAAATTATATTCAATTCGCTTACCTCCCACATTGGCCCTAGTATCTCCTCCCTGTGTTATGCTCTTCATCATGCTTGAGCCCAAGTTGTTGCTAGCTAATCGCTACCATATTGTGTCCTAACTGCCACATGTGTTCCCTATCATTTCCATATCTATATTCATAAACTTGCATGAGCCTTATCAAATAGATCAGTCTCATCATGTATGCTATCATGTATTTGACAATAATACATCAAGTACTATCATATGAATTATGCATATATGTATATATATATGGCATATCATTTATACTAAGGCAAGACATCCGGCTATTATGTGGTGTTTGCTCATTCTATGACATCAATAAATCTTTTAACAGATGACTTTCATTTAAGAGTCATCACTTTCTACTCATCGGCAACATCAGTCAATCAGTCTTAAGCTCAATCTAGAATTATACAGCAAACCTTTAATTGATTTCAAGAAAAGCTCATTGGCAAATCCTTCTGTACATGTAATTCAATCTATAACCAACCCTCATTAGTCATAATTTATAGTCAGTCTTTCTTATTTACACACTCATGTCACATTGTTTATAATATCATATCATTAATGATTATTACATAACATGTGCATATGCAATGCAAATAACATAACATATAGTATACTCATCAGTATATATGTATTATGCCACAATACATATTAGATAAGATGAATAGTAAATTTCTGTGTATTATGTATTTCATATCCAGATGTAGTATACTGACTCCTGATCATTTGGTATTTATTATTACTCTACTCATTTTAGATAAAATGACATATATGCAAAACCAACCAATGAAATCTCAATATAAACCTATCAAATTAATAAGGGTAACTCTTTATATCATATATCAAAAATTATATGGTGAAAGTTTACTAAATTAAGAGATATTACAATTTTATCAATTTTGGGAGAGATTAAATCTAAAAAGTAAAAATCATCAAAAAAAGAGAAAGGATTTGAGTTACGTATCATGATCAGAAGAAATCTCATAATATATATGGTGAACAAAAAGTCCTGAAAGACCCTCTCTCTCTCTCTCTCTCTCTCTCTCTCTCTCTCTCTCTCTCTCTCTCTCTCTCTCTAAGCTAAATGAAATGTAGGGGGGAGAATGGTGAAGTGGCAAGGGATACACGTACACACACATACACACACACGTACACACACACACATTTAGTGTCCAATGTTGCAGCACTGCTTGGAGAAATTATGGTTGTTGTAGAATAGAGCGCACAGCACCACAACGCTAAATTCTAGAGCCTCAACACTCCCCAACACCTTTTCGCCAATGCAACAATTCAAAAATTTTTTCATATATCTAAATCAATTCATTTTAAAATTTTAGGTTACTACAGCAATCATGACCAAACTATAAATTTTCATATAGAATGGAAGCATGACTCCATTATTGATAAAACTATCATTATAATATCATGTCTTGTAGGGTATCATGTTGTATCAAAATCTATTCAATGATAAATATTATGCATGATAGAATTCATAACATATAAATGACATATTAGGTGTTCTAATTAATATGGTATTTTTAGATCATCTACTCATAGATATCAATATGTCATAAGTTAAGGTGTTGAGTAACATATGTCATAATAGTCAGCTCATATTATGATTAACAATATACCATCGCATATATAATATCATATATTATTCTCTATATGCAACTTTGAATCATATCATATCAATTGGAACGATCATGAATAATAATGTATCATAATATAAATCATAATTGTTAACTCAATTCATCATATATAATAAAACATCATCAATATATTATATACGACAAGTCAGGTATCTTGTCTAATCATGTACTACGGTTCCTTCGTTCTCTGTCGCCTGCCCACTACAGTCACTCCGACCTCCATCGCTTGCTGACTATGGTCCCTCCGACCTTCGTCACCTTATAATAGTCCCTCCTACCTCAACCACCTAACTACGACCCCTCTGACCTCTGTCACCTAACTACAATCCTACCAACCAATTGAACAGGTCAACATTCTCTTGAGAATAACTCTTATGTCATTAGATTCTTCCAACTCCAATCATGTAATATGCTCTACATGATGTATATTTACATGTTATGTCAATACCTTCCCTCAACGAAGGGCATCATTTCTAATCAATGATAAATACCAGTGAAATTATTTTAACTAGGTTAGGCCTCATTATTTTTCCTTTTCAAGATTTTTCACGTAAAAATTATGGTGTATCTTATGATTGTTACATCCCTCTCTCTCATATGTGTGTGTGCTTGATCTTCGTACAAAACTAAGATGCTAAACTCTATATCTCCTTACCACCGCAAATATTTCGGCACACGACACTTTAAAATTTCTCAAAAATCTTAAAAAAAGGTAAAATTCTTTTTATAAATGATAATTGAGAATCATACATATGAAATGAAGGAAATAACAAATTTAGAGAATAAAAGTAAAATATTTATTAGTTAATTGTTACAAATGATAATTATATTTAATATAATCAAATATTTTCTTCTTGAAAAGAAAGAAGTTAATAACGCTTATATTCAAATCATTAAAGATATGTATGCAGGAGCTATTACTTGTGTTCAAACACAAGGTGGTTTGACCAAGTATTTTCCTATTTCGGTTGGATTACACCAAGGATCAGCCTTAAGCCCATATCTTTTTGCTTTAGTCATCGATGTTCTCACTAGACATTTGCAAGAGGATGTACCTTGGTGTATGCTTTTTGCTGATGATATTCTTCTTGTTGATAAGACTAGATAGGGAGTTGAAGGTAAACTAGAATTGTGGAGGTCAACCTTAGAGTCTAAAGGTTTTCGCTTGAGTAGATCTAAAACGGAATATATGGAGTGTAATTTTAGTAATAATAGACCTAGTGAGGGCATTGTGACTTTGGCCGATCAAGTCATTAATAAGAGTACACGTTTTAGATATCTTGGATCTATTGTTCAGAGTGATGGTGATATAGATGGGGATATTATCAGCAGAATCCAAGTTGGATGGTTGAAGTGGAGGAATGCATCGGGCTTATTGTGTGATAGAAAAGTACCCCTCAAACTTAAGGGAAAATTCTATAAGATGGTGGTGAGACCTGCAATGCTTTATGGTGGTGAATGTTGGCCATTAAAAGAGAAGCATAATTCTAAGTTAAGTGTTGCAGAGATGAGGATGCTCAGGTGGATGAGTGGCTTTACCCTTAGAGATAGGATACGAAATGAGCATATTCGTGAAAAGGTTGGAGTAGCTCCAGTGGAAGATAAGATTAGATAGAGTCGCCTTAGATGGTTTGGTCACGTAAAACGGCGGCCTCCCGATGACCCGGTTAGGAAAGTAGAGGTCTTAGATTTGACTTATGTTAAGAAAGGTAGAGGTAGACCTAAAAAGACTTGGTTAGAAAATATTAGAAATGATCTTTCTTTATTAGATTTAAATGAGAATTTGACTTTTAATAGGACACAATGGAGAAAAAGGATTCATGTAGCCGACCCCACGTAGTGGGATAAAGGCTTGATGTTGTTGTTGTTGTATAATCAAATATTTTCATAAGATCCAACTTGACATAAGAAAAATTTTAACTAACCTTTTTGTTAACATTTTTGAGAATTTTAAAACCATGTATATATTGGCAGATATCTCTACCCTTAGGAAATATGGTTTCAGCTTATGAAATATATACTAATTTTATTAATAAGAATTTTGGAGATTAAGACCTTATATAAGACATTACAAAGTGAAATAATTTTATAACTAGAGACTAGGTTATAATTTAACTGTTTATCAAATCAATATAATGGCATTGTGCTTTAATATATTCAAAAAATTTAGGATTTAAAGAAAAATGAATAGCTTTAGAGGCTGTTTGGTTGGCTAAAAAAAGAATATTTTGAAGTTGTTTGGATGAGTGTAAAATTAATGCAAATAATTTTTTTTTAAAAGTAAATATAATATAAAGTCTCAGATGGTGGTTAGCAGTGGTGGCCGGTGGTAGGTGGTGGTGATGGAGGCCGACAATGATGATGGTCGGTTGTGGGTGGCGCCAGGCGCCGAGGGTGGTTGGTGGCGACGATTGCCGGTTTACTTTGCATTATTTTTTCTCACAACCAAATACTAATATTTTCAAAACTCCTGCATTTTGAATGCTTCATAGTCATTTTACTTCCAACCAAACAACCCCTTAATGAATTAACTATCAAAAGTGTACTCTCCAATTTTTTAACACAGAAGTGACTGGATCCTAACCCCATATATGGCATGATGTTAACAACATCGTGATCAAATCTTGGAGTTCTTGAGTGTAATGATCTCTTCTACACTCAAGAATATATATATAATATGTGTATGAATCTGACTTAATTAATGAAATGAATCAACAGCAAACAAAAAAAAATTCTTTCATTGATTTGATAATTGGAATCATCTCAAGGAAAAGAGGACACCACCTTCATTAAAGTCGCACACACAATGGAGTGTGATTTGAACTGCTTCTCATCATCTTGTCATCATCCATAGGAATGATGGCTAATCATCAGACAATACGAGTTACTTAAGGGAAGGGGCATTGCCGTATTGACTTTTGGGGCCGCCCGTTCAGACATCTTTATTTCTTCTGAATTATATATATATATATATATATATATATATTAAAGATCAAATATGTGGAGATTTAATTAATGGCTCAATCGTGAAGATGCTAAATTTATTAAAAATATTTAATAATTATTTAGATAATATAATATTTCTAAATAATATAATTAAATGATAATGAATATTAGTGGTGGAGTCGTGAAATTTTTTGTGTGAGGGTATATAAATTAATTAAATTTCTTAGAAGAACATGAAATGAATATTTATTATTGGGAAATATCAAATAGTTGGTGTGTATTAATATATATCTTTTATTTATAAAATTATATTAAAATTTTAGTAAATACGTATCGAAAAGGCAAACTATATATATATATATATATATATATATATATATATATATATATATATATATATATATATATATATATATATATATAGAGAGAGAGAGAGAGAGAGAGAGAGAGAGAGGGGGAAATGAATATTTATTTGACAACTTTCCGTATATGGCTCATATTAACTCTCTTCTTCTATTTGGTTCAAACTTGCATGCCAATTTTATCTAATGCGCTCTAAAAAACTTTTCTTGAAACCACCTTAATGAGTGTATATGCTTATTGGCTTTCCAATTTTATATATGAATTTGGATTGTTTTGGCTTAAAATTTCTTGATGAAATTTGGATTATTTTTATCAATTTTATCAAAATTTTGTATTGTTGGTGTGTCAGCAGTAGGAGTGTCAATATTTGACACGACACGAAAACCCGACTCGAACCCGACCTGAAAATTTCGGGTTTGACCCGACCCGATTTCATAACGGGTCGAGTTCGGTTCCCAAAATCGACCATTTTGAAAAACGGGTCGGGTTCAGGTTAACCCGACGGGTTGCCGGGTCAACCCGAAAACCCGTTTGAAATGAGCTGCCCGCGCTGCCCCGACTGCCCGCGTACCTGCCCTGACTGCCTGCACCCTGTTCAACTGCCCACGCGCCCACCGAAGCTGCCCACGCCCTGCCCGGCCGCCATGTTGCTGCCCGCGCCCTGCCCGGCCGCCCTCGCTACTGCCCGCGCTCGCCTGCCTGTGCGCCCGCGCTCTCCTGCCCACTAGCCCTCGCTCGCCTGCCCACGCTCTCGCGCTGCTGCCCGCACTCGCCTGCCCACACGCCCGCGCTCCCCTGCCCGCGAGCCCGTGCTCACCTGCATACGCTCCCGCGCTGCTACCCGCACTCGCCTGCCCGCGCAGGGGCGGCAGCCCGCTAGCGGACGTGGCTGCTCACTCGCGTCTGCCGCCGCCTGCTGCCTGCCACTCCACCGCCCACCGTCCAGGCTCCAGCCAATTCCTGGTCAGGTCGGATCAACCCGCCAACCTGACGTGTCGGGTCCGGCTCCGAATTTTTGACCCGTTTACATACCTGGGTCGGGTTAGGGTTGACCGGTTTGAATTCCGGGTCAGTTCGGGTTCGACCCGAACCCGACCCGAAACCCGATTTTGACACCCCTAGTCATTAGGTTTACAATTAATCATCCTAATTTCAAATAGGTCAAATGTGTATTTCTTGATAAGATAAGATGATAAGCGGATGATAAGTCAGCTTAATTATCCACCTGTACTGCCACCATAACCGCTTGCCCAGTGCTGTAAGAAATTCTACATCATTTGATTTCTGCTCTTTATTTCTATCCACTCCTCTGTAACTAATCTCTCTATATAGAGATGAACAATAGCATGAATAATACACATGTTTTCCTTCCCATTGCTCTGTTTCACTCTCTATATCAATTTCTGCTGCTGGTTAATTTCTTATTACATGTTCAGGTTGTTGTTTTATCATGGTATCAGAGCACTCAGGATAGTTTTCCTTCTCATTTTTTTTTCTCTGATGGCTGATTCATCTTCTTCCTCTACTACCCATCAAACCCTCATCACCAATGGTGATGCTGCCATCCCACCTAAACTTAAATTTTTCATGTCCACTGTTAAAACTCTAATTAATGTCCAACTAGCTACTGATAATTATCCTTTTTGGAGAGCTCAAATACTCAAATTATTTTCAGCAAATGGTTTTGAATCTTATCTTACTGGTTTGGATGTTAAACTCGCCAAACAGATACAAGCTTCAGATGGAAGCATTGTTCCTAACCTAGCGTTTCAATGTTGGACACTCATAGATCAAAATCTTGTTGCTGTCATTTGCTCTACTATCTCTCCATCTCTTCTACCTTATGTGCTTAATCTAGACTCATGTCATGATATTTGGGTTACCATTGAGCGTCATCTCCAATCCTACAATCATTCTCATCTTCTTCAATTAAAAAATGAATTGCATCAACTTCAACTGAAAGATATGACCATGGTTCAATACCTGTCAGATATAAAGAAGAAAGTTGATGCCATAACAGCAGCTGGTTCTTCGATTGATACCAAGGATATAATTCTGTACACACTCAATGGTTTGCCGTCCACATACCAATCATTTAATACAGCCTTCCGCACTCAACTCCATCCCATCAACCTTGATGATTTTTATGCTCTGTTATGCAGTAAAGAGCTTAATTTAGTAACTGAAACTGCTCGTGAATATGCAACTTCTGCGCCTTCAGATCTGTCATTTGTTCTTGTTGCTACCAGAGGTTGCACATGTGGTTGAGGCTTCTCTCCAAACTCTGCTCGTGGTCAAGATCGTGGACGTTCTGCCTTTCCTGCACCTGTTTCTAGACGCTCTGGCTTGTATTCTGGATGTGGTGGTCGTTCTACTCGATCTGCAATTGAGTGCTAGATTTGAGGCAAATCTAGTCATTCAGCCATAAATTATTGGTACCGTCATGACACCTCATATCAAGCTGCTCCACAAGCCTATATTGCATCCAAAAATTTCTGCAATGCCGACTATTTTTTTGACTCTAGAGCTACCAATCATCTTACCACTGATGCTCTTCAACTTCAACGTCCTCAACCGTATTCTAGAGGCTCTCAAGTTCAAGTTGGAAATGGCCAACTGCTTCCAATCACTCATACTGGTCAAGGTCTTCCTCCCACCCCCTCTCGTAAGCTTCACTTATCTCAAATACTCCATGTACCTCACTTATCTCACAATCTTCTCTCCATCCATAAACTAACTACAGATAATCCTTGTCTTGTTTCTTTTGATTCTAATGGATTCGCTATCAAGGATTCCCCGGCCAATAGGATTCTTCTCCAAGGGCCCAGTCAACAAGGATTATATCCTATTAATGCTTCCACTAGTTCTTCATTATCTCCTCTCCATAAGCCAGCTGCTCTATCTGTTGTTACAGTCTCCTCTACTAATTGGCATCATCATTTGGGACATCCCTCCACTGCAACTTAGCATATTCTCTCCAAAGATCCATAAATCAGCAAACTGTCTTCCTCAAATTTTCACAGCTCAGCTTGTTCTCGTGCTAAATGTAGTCATCTTCCTTTTTCATTATCTACTATTAGGTCCACTCAATGTTTAGAATTAATTCACACCAATGTATGGGGTCCTTCCCCAATTTTGTCAATGCAATCTTATAAATATTATCTCTTATTTGTGGATGATTTTAGTCGTTATGCTTGGGTTTATCCATTGTCTAATAAATCTTAAACCTTCTCAAATTTTCTACATTTTAAATCTATGGTTGAGAGGCAATTTCAAAAACCAATTAAGATTTTATGCTCTGATGGAGGAGCTGAATTTGTCAACAATTGTTTCAAAGCAGCCTTACTAAATTTTGGAATAATTCATCAAACCACCTGTCCTTATACACCTCAACAAAACGGTGTTGCCAAGAGAAAATATCATCACCTACTAGAAACTGTCCGAGCTCTTCTTTTTCATGCTAATATTCCTCCCAAATGGTGGTTTAACACTCTCTAGACAGCCATTTATCTTATTAACAGATTGCCTTCTCCAACACTTCAACAAAAATCACCCTATGAATGCTTATTTAATACTTCTCCATCATATTCTCATCTACGCACATTTGGCTGCTTATGTTACCCCTGGCTGCCCTCAAAATTAACTCACAAATTAGCTACTCGGTCCTCAGTCGATTCATTGCGTCTTTCTTGGTAATGCCTCTCAAGCCAAAGGATACAAATGCCTTCATATTCCTACTGGTCGTTTATATCTCTTAGTTATTTTCTTTGAATCTATCTTTCCTTATCATAATGTTGCACCACCAGCTATTCAAGTTCCCTCGCCTATATAAATATCATCTTCAGCTCTAGTTTCGGCTTCTACTATTTCTCCAACAGCCACTCCACCATCTCATTCAGTAATACCCACATCCTCAAATTCTTCATCCCCTGTCCATCTACCTTCCACATTTCCAAATTCAACTTCCAACAATCCAACAGAACTTTTAGCCACTAATTCTCTACAACATGAGAACTTCCCATCTCCTTCACTACCTCAAATTCATGTACCCACCTCTAAGCATCCTATGGTAACACAGCTACAAATAGGAACCCTCAAGCCAAAAAGCAAATTCTTTATCTGTCTCATTCCCTCATCAACTCCACACCTACTTCTTTTACCCAAGCTGTAAAATTTCCAATTTGGCGTGAAGCCATGAGTGCTAAATTTGAGGCCTTACAAAAATAAGGAACATGGATTTTGGTTCCCCCATCTACTCAAAATGTTTTGGGTTTCAAATGGATCTTTAAAACAAAACTAAACTCAGATGGTTCGGTAGCATGTCATAAAGCACGTTTAGTAGCTCAGGGATTTAATCAGGAATTTGGCATAGACTTTCATGATACATTCAATCCTATAGCTAAATTTCCTACAATCCGAATTCTTCTTACTATTGTTGTATTATATAGTTAGCATGTATTACAGCTAGATGTATCCAATGCTTTTTTTCATGGACATCTTGAAGAAACTGTCCACATGAAATAGTCCCTAGGTTTTGTTGATCAGCAATTTCCAAATCATGTCTGCTTACTTGAAAAAGTAATTTACAGTCAAATAGGCCCCCCGGCAATGGTTTGCTACCTTTTCTTCTTATCTAATTGAGTATGGCTTTGTGAGCAGCTCCATAGATCCATCTCTTCTTCTATATCAAAAGGGCGATGTTCATTTGTATATACTAGTTTATGTGGATGACATTCTTCTTACCGGTTCAAATCAGATTGCCTTAACCAAACTTCTTCAAGCTCTCCAGAACTGATTTCACATGCGAAATTTGGGTCCAGTTACTTACTTTCTCGATTTACAAGTCACACAACTTCCTACGGGACTTCATTTAAATCAGACTAAATATGCATCGGAGCTTCTAAATCGTGCTGGAATGTCAAAATGCAAATCAGTCAGCACTCCCTTGCCTCTCAAATTCTCAGTTTCACCTGCCAGTTCTTTGACTTATACAAATCGTGAACTCTATCGACAGCTTGTTGGTTCCTTACAGTATCTGACTTTAACATGCCCTGATATTATATTTTTTGTCAACTATCTCTATCAACATATGCATCAGCCGCAGCTTTTCCACTTTCAACTTTTAAAAAGAGTTCTCAGATATATCAAGGGAACTATTAACTTTGGAGTGCCAATTCTTCGATCAGCTTCTTCAGCTGACACCATACTCGGATTCTGACTGGGCAGTATATTCCTTAGATCGTAGATCCATATCAGGCTACTATGCCTTTCTTGGTAAAACATTAGTAGCCTAGATTATTAAGAAACAAACAGCTGTTGATCGCTCGTCTACGGAGGCGAATATCTAGCTTTAGCCACAGCCGCCTGTGACATCATTTAGCTGCAGCATCTTCTTCAAAAATTCGGGCTTACATCTACTCCCACTAAGCTTTTCTATGACAATGTATCAGCTTTGGCATTGGCTAACAATCCCATCTTTCATGCCCGCACAAAGCATATTAAGATTGATTGTCATTTTATTCGTGACTGCATCAAACGCCAACAAATATATGTTCATCATATAGCTTCCCAAGATCAACCTGCTGATCTGTTCACGAAGTCTCTTGGTTCACTTTGTTTCATTCAACTTCGTACCAAGCTAACTATTCAACCACCTGCAGTTAGCTTGAGGGGGGATGATAAGATAAGCTAATAAGTGGATGATAAGTCGGTGTGATTATCCACCTGTACTGCCACCATAACTGCTTGCCTAGTGCTGTCAGAAATTCTACATCATTTAATTTCTACTCTTTAATCATATCCACTCCTCTATAACTAATCTCTCTATATAGAGATGAACAATAGCTTGAACAATACACACGTTTTCCTTCCCATTTCTCTGTTACACTCTCTGTATCAAACTACATCCATTTCTATTGCTGGTTAATTTCTTATTACAGGTTCAGGTTGTTGTTTTATCATTTCCATTATGATAAAAATATGTCTTCAATTAATCAACTATTTCAATGCCCTAAAATTATATTCAGACATTTGAATAGGGGTGTCAAAAATTGACATGACCCGAAAATTCGACCCGAATTTTTTGGGTTAAGTCAACCCATTCTAAGAATGGGTCAGGTTCGGATCTTGATTTTCGACCCGTTTTGAATTCTGGGTTGGGTTCAGGTTAACTCAAAGTTTTGGTTTTAACTTGGTATTGACCCAGTTTTGCCCACAGACCCGCCAGACCCCACACGCCCGTTGGTTGCTGCCATCATGTCTCTCTCCTCAGCCCTACAGGCCTGCTGCCCTCGCGACTTAGCCAGCGCTGCCTACTCGTCGCGTCACCATCGCACGTCGGCTCTAACACCCCACAGTACCCCTTAACAATACTGTAAAGTATCACTTGCATAAATATACATTTTCCCCTCATTAAATAATCTCTCATTTCATTTCATATAATTTATATAAAAGTTCTAAGAATAGATCATTCACTGAATAAACGGAAGCATCTAAACTCCAAAATACTTCAAATATAAACTTATAGAGCCACTAATGAATCCAAAATAAAAACCTCACTGAACTGTCTACATACCTCAAATGTAGACTTACAAACAGAGATAATATTAACCTAAAAGATAAAATAACTTATAAATTAATCTGCAATGATATTTTCCTTTCCTTTTCCTGTAACAGCCACCAATAAGAAATAACTGGTAAGCTATAAGGCTCAATAAGCTATGCACATTTAATTAACAAATAAATTGCATTATAAAATTTACATCATTGAAATTATAAGTGAAACAAAATTTAGAAAACCTCATACAATGAAATGTGGCATTAATCTTTTTCATCCACTAAAGACTATACTGAATATCAACTTTAGACTTTTAAAAGATTTGTTATACTTTCATAAAGATATTTAATAGAGCCCAAGTAAACATGGCATTATTGCCATTGAATTACATAGAGGTCCTTTTTGTCTCTTAAGAGGCCCCTTTTGCCTCACCTGCTATGCAGGTATTATATTTTTTGGGGTCCCTTTTGCCCTATCTACAAGACAAGTTTCATATTAGGTCCCTTTTGCCCACCTGATATTATAGATATCATATCATAAACCAACCAATCTTTATCAATTTGATATTCAACATAATTCATATGTTTCTAATAAATATAGATGTATCCATATGTTAACATCATATAGACAACATAAAGCCAACATGCTTATGTTAATTATAAACATTCCATAAATTCGTATATCTTTCGGATTGTCATTAACATAAATATACATATCTACAATGATATTATATTCTTTTTAATTAAAACTTTGCATTACTTACCTCCTTGAAGATTTATCTTCAATTCCTCCACCACGCACTCTTCTTCGATTGTAAGTAACCTACACAAATTATTTTTAATTCTCTCTAGTTTCCATAATTTATTATTCAAATAAATTCGTATAAATTTCATTTATACTAACATCACAATTTATCTCGTAACCTCCCTTTTGCATAGATCCAAAGAATCCTACAATACAATCTGATTATCATCTTTAGAACTTTTCTGAATTTAGAGAATATAAAGGATAATGAAAACATTAGAATCCTTACCTTTTTCCTTACTTTCTCTCTTATTTCTCTCTTAATCTTACTCCTCCAAATCTTCACAAAAATTACTGTTCATTGTTATCACTCGGCTACCCAAACCACACAGATTTTCTTTGTGCTATAGTACCACGGGCACTGCACCAAACGTGCTACAGTGATTTGCGCACTGTGCCGAATCTGCTACTGGAAAAACAACACTATGCTGAACCACCTTTGTTCACGAAAAATTATTAGGTGCGGACACCGGACGTAGCTCTACGTCCGGACTCCACTAGAATAGCGCCACGTAGCGACCCGAAGACCCGGCGACCCGTTTCACCGAGAAGTTCAAATGATGCACGTGCGGTATTACTGAAGAATTACTCCGGTATTACTCGGTATTACCAAAGAATTACTCGGTATTACATATGAATTACCTAGGTATTACTCGGTATTACCTAGGAATTACTAGGTATTACCGAAGAATTACTCGGTATTACCTAGGTATTACTCGGTATTACCTAGGTATTACTCGGTATTACCTAGGAATTACTCAGTACCTAGGTATTACTCGGTATTACCCAGGAATTACTCGGTATTACCTAGGAATTACTCAGTATTACCAAAAATTACTCGGTATTACCAAAAATTACTCAGTATTACTTGGTATTACCGAAAAAATACTCAGTATTACCTAGGAATTAGTCAAAAAAGGGCAGGTTTTTTTAATTTTTCGCGTCCAATCCGGGTCGGGTCGTCGGGCCAAGCGGAAGTTGTCATAACACGTGCTAAATACGTGGCGCCGTTCTAGTGGAGTCCGGACGTAGAGCTACGTCCGGTGTCCGCACCTAATAATTTTTCTTTGTTCACATGAGGGATGAAGGAATAAGGGAATGAGGGCCCACAGCAATATAACTGAATTCTAATCTCATCATATGAAAGCATCTATTCGACATAAGCATAATAATATAATTACAAATATTTACATCCAATAACTGCTATTTAATAAATATATTCACTAAATAAAAATATATTTTCATCTAAAATTAATTAACCATTTATTTGTTAATATAAACTTAGCAAAAATTTATAAGATACTTACTTGGGTTTTACATTGGCTGACACTCAACTGCTCAGCGACCGAAGACTGAAGTCACGCAAGTACACCTCGACAACTCAGCACCTTGGTGAACTATGATTTACTTTCCTCCCTCACACATTCCCATAGGCGAGACATCGAGAGTCGAGACTCCCACAGGCAGACGCTCAGCCAGTCAACCGCTCAGTACCAAAGTCAAGGTTTTGTGTCAAGTTGGATCAACCTGGAAACCTAACAAGTTGGGTTTGGTCAGGGTTGAAATTTCTGACCCATCTACAAATACAGGTCGAATTTAAGTTGTGTCAAACAGTAGCAAGTCAGTATCATGTTTAACCCAAACCCGACCCATAACCCAATTTTGACACCCCTACCACCGAAGTTTTTTAGCTCAAATTTAGTAGTTGACTGTTTTTGTAGTCATGCTATTTCCTGTCATATAATTATCATGTCATCTAAATAAATTATGAAGGCTTTCATAATCTCTTACTAATATTTTAGGAACAGAATAATAGAATATGATTCGAATTGCTCTGTTTGATACCATACTTTCTCATTTTCCACACTAAATAAGAATTCATTTGGGACGACTTCCTTATTATTTCTTAAAGCAATTTTTTACTAAAAAATTAGTTTAAGAAATAGTAAAAAAGCTATCCCAAACAAAGACTAAACCTCCCATAAAACACTCTTAGAGAATGCTTTAAGCCATACAAAACTTTCATTAACTTAAATACCATCTTTATATTGAAGTGGTGAATCTTGATGGAATGTCGCATATCATGTATAAAATACATATTTTTAAATTTAATAAAACTTCTACACTATCAATTATTTAATACAGTTGAAAATTAATACTAATTTTCAACTCTTCAAACAATTTTAAAACTCCATTTATAAAGATTTCATTTTATATTAAATGGATTAATAAAAATAATCCCAAACAAAAGTAAATGGTATTCTCCCTATTATGAATAACACATTTTCAAAAATAAACATTATTCAATTGTTTTTTCATAAATTCTAATTTAACAGATGGACTTCTCAGCAGGCTTCACAGACGAAGCAGCTCAATCATCTGCACATAAAAGTACACAATCGTTAATTGGATTTGAGTGAAACTGTAATATCAAAGAACCTCAACAGCATGAGACAATCTGCGCTCTTCCGCTATTACAGTACAAAAGAGGTGTTGAGTATCAGCAAAACCAGCGAGAGCTCGATCATAATAGTTTATAATGGAGGCATTGAGAGCAAAGCATCAAATGTGTACCATGATCATTGCTTTAAAGGAGCCTTCTTCTCTCTGTCTGATATGCGAGCAGGAGCATTTGAATGAGACTTAAATCGACCTCTTCCACCTTCTTCCTTCTCCTGAAAGGAATAGATGATCTACTGTAAGTCCTCTTAGGCAAGGATGTGCAAGCATACAAATGCAAAGAAAAATGGAAGTCCATGGAGCCTGAGAATATCCTGGTGGAAGCTATGAGCGTTCAATAATAGCTGATGAGCAACGTAGAAATGCAAGAATCCTGGACAATACCTTTTTCTTTACAATCTGAACAACATCCTCATCATGGAGAGGATGTGATAGCCCACAGTGCTGTGGGTAGTGCCTTGAACTCAGTCCCCAAACAAGCACATATTTCACATCCTTTACCAAACTGCGGTGAATGTGATTACAGAAATCTTCAACGGTGCAGCCACCTCTGTCCTGGTTGATTTCATTTAAAAAAAAGGGGGCAACAGGGTATTTGAGTGAATATTAGTATCAATGTTTATGCTGAGGCATCCTAAACAGAAAAAGATGAGAATTGACGCAACTTACAGTAGAGAGAACTACAGGATCTGAGAAATCTGGTTGCTGTCCTTGTGGCTTTGTATAAACTCTCACAAGCCCCATTTCCTCCCACATCCTTGCGAGTAATCTGTCTAAATTCAGCTGCAAGGCAATAGTAAACCAGATGTTCTTAAGAACTTGATCAAAGATAGGCTACCTTCACCTTATAATTTTGTTCTGGTGCACCGTTAGGCAAATCAAAGCAAAACAAGTGCATGCCAAGAGCTGCAACCAGCAGCATAACTATTTTGACAAATGGAACAACAAAAACGCTCTAAGATATGTTGGGCATAGAGAAGGGGAGGGGAAAGGTCAGTGTGCGTGTTGGAGGGTGGGGGTGTGTGTGTCTGAGTAAGAGAGAGAGAGAGAGAGAGAGAGAGATTACCTTCAAATTACAGCTGATGACTACGGAATTTGGCTGACGAGCCAGTCTATCTACATCATCTATACCGATGACATCAATCTTGTTATAGACATAAACACACTTCATGTATTTTCGATTACCCTCAATTACATCAATAAGATCATCCACAGAAGCATCTTCACGAAACAGAACCTAGATATAAACAAATAATAATCAGATCAGACATAATGTAGAACATACTAAACAGAATCCATAATTCCACTAAATGACAGCACTTTAACGAAGAAAAACAACAATCATAATCCTATATGTAGCAAGGAGAACCCGGCAGTAATATCATACAAGAATCATTTGCGGGAATGAACAGGCGGAAGAAGAATGCAAATAGAACTAGTATCATTTTTGATAAATTTGTCATTAAGGATCATATTGAAGAATGCAGCAAAAAAATGAAAAAAAAAAAAAAAACTGGAATCTAAAAGGTTGGATGATCAACTATAATAACATCAAGTAGTACATCATGAAGAGCCTAGCACATTATGAAGAATACAGCATTGATGCCCATGAAGTATAAAGTCAATTTTACCTAAAGTTGTTTTCAAATAGCCAACTATAACAACATCAAGCCTTTTTCCCACTATTTGGGATCGGCTAAATAAATCTTTTTTCTCCATTATACATATGCTACTATTATAAAAGTGCTCGAGGTCCTTCCACATCAAATCTTGGCTATCCATTTTAATTAATTTTAATTATTTAAATCAAATCCCAACCTTTCATTTTAATTATTATAATTATAATTATTTTATTAATATCAAATATACTCTATTAATTATCAAATTACTTTAGCATTGAATGCATTACATTTAAATCCATTACTTTTTTTAATTTCAATTTCACATATACATTTTGTTTTTTTACTTTATTGCATTGTTGCATTTAATTCAGTTTCACTTAATAGCATTATGTTTATATTAAAGTATGCTTAATTTATCTATTTAAATGCTTTGCATTTTTTTTTTACCGGTTAATATTATTAATTAATAAATCTAAACATATATAATAACTTTACATTTAAGCAATTTAATGACACATTAACTATCTGTTGAGCTTTTCATTGAGCAAATTAAGGATCCGTTAAATCCAAACATATATAATAATTTTTCATTTAAGCAATTTAATTACCCATTAACTATCCGTTCAGCTTTTCACTTAAGCAAATTAAGGATCCGTTAAATCTAAACATTTATACTATCTATACTGGTATTATAAAAGCCGCTTGAGTTTCTTCTCAAATAAAATCCAGAACTTTTATTTTAACTATTCAAATTGAATCATGGCCTTTGATTATTATATTTTTATGATTAATAAGTAATTTTAAAAATAATTAATATGTAACTATTTTTCATTTAATCAAATAAATGAATAAATCCTTCGAATTCACTAATGTCTCTTAGTCTTCCTTTATCTTTATTAAATGCCCATTCATATTCCTCTATACGTATCATACGCTTAATATTCTTTTTTTTTTAATGATCTTAACTCAAATCCTAGCCTTTCATTTTAACTTATTCAAATTGAACTATGGGGTTTGATTTATTATATTTTATAAATTAATTAGTAATTTTAAAAATAATTAATATGTAATATTACTTTTCATTAAGCAAATAAATGAATAATTTTTTTTTAAATTTACTAATGCCTCTTAGTTTTCCTTCATATTTATTAAATATCCATTTGTATTCCTCTATTCATATCCTACGCTTCATATTTATTTTTTTATTGTCTTAATTTTCATTTTAATCATCCAGATAAAATCATGACATTTAATTTACTATCTTTTTGTGATTAACTAATGATTTTAAAATCAAGTAATATATAATTATTTCTCATTTAAGCAAATAAATGAATAAATCCTATGAATTCCCTAACGCCTCTTAGTCTTTCTTTATATTTATTAATTACCCATTCATATTCCCTCTATTTGTATCATATGCTTCATATTCCATTTTTTGTAATCTTAATTCAAATCCTAACATTTGATTTATTATCTTTTTATGATTAATTAATAATTTTAAAAACAACTAATATATAAATACTTTTTATTTAAACAAATAAATGAATAAATACTTTTAATTCCCTATTGCTTCTCAGTCTTCATTTATATTTATAAAATATCTTCATATTTGTCTATTTTTTCTACACATTACATTCCTGTTTTTATTATTTTTTAATTGTTTTTTTTCTTTTTTTCACATTTTTTTTCTTTTTTATGATCTTAAATAATACTCATTAAATATTCCTTCTTGTTCTACTCTTCCTATATTCAATACTTCATATTCTCTATTACTAGTGTGCATTCATTTCGTATTGGCCATTAGGGACTATGTGGCTTCCACTATATTTGATTTGCGTCTCTTCGGATCCCTCTCTCTGCCATTAAATCTTCACTTTCACATTATGTTCTTATATAGTAGTTTCATCTGCGTGAGAGCAATTGTTCCTACTATTCTCCCTCTCGCCGAACGCAACAATCCAAGAGCCTATGAGAGCAACTATTCCCACTCTTCTCCCTTTTGCCGAACGCAGCAACCAAGGAGTTTGCCCAGTCCCAACACTATTGGATTTTCTCTTATTCTATATACCAAAAAAGATTTAAAACATCATCGTAGCATTATTCTTTGATGTGGCATTTATTTTTGCTCTTGTTTGCTTCTTTGATCAATTGTCCTTTTTTTTCGATTTTTTAGTTTGATTCATTTAAACCATCGTTTACCAATTTTTCAGCTTAATTCGTACCATTTTATATTTTCCTCTATAGAAGCTCTGTTAAATTCATCCATATTTTAGTGCTTTATTTATTTCTCCCAATTGTAGGACGGTAAGCTCACTATTTACCCCTTTTCAGAAAGCAGCAAATATACAATTTTTTTACTTTTTCTTTCACTATTTTTTTTAATTCACATATTGATAACAAAACTTTCTATCATTATTGATATGATATTTTATTAATTAATATATTTATATTTTTATATTATATTGTGAAGATAGTTAATTGCAAACGACCTATTTCACTTTCCCATTTCAAATTTTGTTTCAACGCTTCCTTGACTTGATACCTCAATGATTTCTCTTGGTGGAGAAAATTTTTCAAATCCCAACTTAAAAAAATTATCTTCCAAACCTCATCTAAATTATGTTAATTTAATTAATACTATTATAATGAATTAACAAACTAATTAATAATCAAAGATCTTATTATTTTGTAGGTCTCTAATATACTGCAAAGGTCTCTTTTGTAAAAATAGGTATGTTTTTCACCAATTTCTAGATTTTATATTAATAAGTTTTATATGAGAATGTGTTTGGTCTAAGTCTAATGCTGAAATTTATTAATCATATCTTTAAATCATAAAATAGAAAAATACTAAATAATTCATAATTTCATGTAAATCATGCATAAATTTACCTTCTCAATCAAATTTTTATATTTAAAGATTAAGAAATAATGATATATATATATATATATATATATATATATATATATATATATATATATATATAGGCCACTTGAGTTTCTTCCCAAATGCAGTTCTAGCCTTCCATTTTATTTATAAAAAATAAATCCAAACTATTCATTTCATTTATTATTTTTTTATATTTTTTAGTTTATTTATATTAATGATATTTAATACATAAATTTTGCATTAAATTTGTATTCAAATATCCTTAATTTATGTATTTATTAAATCCAATACATTTATTTTATTATTACATTTAAATCCATTACTTTTTTTTATTCTAGTTATGAATTTCGTTTAAATTCATTATTTTTATAAAAAAAATTTGTAACATTTTTTAATTTCACTTTTAAGTTAGAGTTATCAATTGCATTTAATAAGAAAGAAACTTAAAATTTTTAATTGCATTTAAGAGTTTTTAATTTTACCTTTCTGCTAAAGTAATTTTTCATCCTTAAACTCTCCCTATTTACTATTCTACATTTTACCTCCATTTCCTCTTCCTATTCTGCATTAAATCGTTGATTTTTTATACCTCTTTGAATTCCACTCTCCTATATTTATTTCTTCAATTGGCCTTCTTCCATTTCTAAAAGAGTCACTAAAAGGAGCTTCTTGACCTCTTCTCCTCCTGTCGGATTGGAAGTCAATATGGCTTCAAGTGAAGAAGAGTTTTGAATGAGTCTAGGCTCCGCATGGCTCATATGAACATTGATTATCATTCTTTTTCTAGGTGGCAAAGGCAGTGAAGAAGGTTCTCTCTGCGAAGGCATCGAAGAAGGTGAAGAGGATGAAGCCGATAGCGAAGGTTGCGTCAAAGAAGAAGTCGGCCAGGAAAATAAAGAAGCTGTGAGAGTGATTTATAAAAAATAGTTGTGCTTCTCCATTGCTCACATTGAACGTATGTGAAATACAATATATTTAAGCTAAGGTTGAATCATTTCTTTTTTAGCTTTGCAGATGTTGTGGGCTGTGACACTTCCGATAAAATTTTAACTTAGCATCCATTTTGTTAGATTCTTCTAAGACATTTGATAACATTATCCAATTTGTAAATTCTATTTAGATTTCATTTACATTCTTTTTTTTTTTTTTTGCAGGGCAACCATAATTTTGAGAGAGAACCATTTCAAAAGGTTCCTAAAAATTATAATCTTTCACATTTATCTATAATTTATTTCACATATAAAACTTGTATCATCTCAAACTCATTTTTTAATAAAATGTCTTGATAAACTGTGCATGAATGTTAATTATTTTTTCTTAACTTGAAATATTTTATTATATTGAATTTGGATATATCAATTTAAAATATGCTTTCAAGTAATATATATGTTAATAAGTTGGCTCTTTTCCTATTAGTTTTCTTTGCTTCTTTGAATCACATGCAATGTGCTCATTATATATTAGCATATTTATATCTATCAGTTTTTACATCAATAATTTTTCTTTTCCTTTATTCAACTGCAAGTTATTATATTCTCTTTAATGCTTCTTCTATTTTTCTTTTATACTGTATAAGTTGTCATGACTGTAAGGTGTTATAATTTAAAAATAATAGGCCTATATAGTATGATCAAAATAATATATTCAAACAGATTGGCATATCTCTCATAAATATTAAGATATGTTTGCTCTATAATTTTCATGATGGAGGCATGGAGGTTTATTTTATGGATGAATCATTCAATTTATTGAGTGCAAAGGGATCTATTTTTTATTCTATTATTATTATTATTATTTTGACTAAATGACTTGATGGCAACTTTGATGGATAATAAATATCATATACTTAGAATTTTCATTTTTATCTAATAATTCTTTCATTCATAGTCCAACTATCACTTTTTTGCAATGTTCTTATCATAAAATCTTTATTCTTCATTGTTCGTGAATGCAAGATTCTTTAATGCTTGCTATTACAATGCAATATATTTCTGCAAATAGTAAAGTTGATATCAATTCCAACATGAAAAATATGAATTAAATGAGGTTAATTTTTGTAGACATGGGAAAGATAGCACATGATTGGGCCATCATTTGCTTTTGAAAATATCTTATTAGAAATTTCATTAGTTGTATTTTTTGTTTTAAGTTGTTGAGTATATGTTGGTTTAGTGCTGTTTTCATGAAAATGATATACATCAAGTACTCAAGTTACATTATGGCCTGACTGTTGAGCTATTTTCATGTGATATATATACATATATATATATATATATATATATATATAGCATAGAATAATTAGGGATTTATATTGCTACAAGTCAAAAACATATGCTGATGTAGGATAACACAGAGCATGTCACTATTGTTAGCATTAATATATAATAATATATTATGTTTCCCTTTTTTACATGCTTTATTTTCATATTTATTTTAAAATTTAATATTTAATAGCTTTGTACTTATGTTGAGGATATTCTAATATAAATTTGATAGAGATGAGTTTATAGTCATTATATTTTCTTTAAAATGAATATAATATAAATTTTGATTAATTAATTATATATTAATCTCAAAGCAAATTTGACAACTATAAAGCCTTAACTAAATCAGGGTTAGAACATTTCGATTAAAAATTTTGGCATATTGATGTTCGTCACATATCCTATATTCGATCATGTTTATTTCATACCCTCTTAAAGTTCATCAAATAATTCTAAATAAAAAACTCATAACAAAGAGCTTTTCTTCTAAATGTGAATTAATTATTTTTTAATATTTATTTAAAAATATTAAACAAAATGATATTATTTATTAAATTTTAATTTTGATTTTAAAAATTTTTAATTTTTATTAATGTGTATTTTGTGCACTTGTAAATAAATATTAATAATTATAATTACTTGTGATATACTTAATAATTTTTTCATTTTAACAATAAAAATATAACTAAAATATTCATAATAAATTTTTATTAACGTGCATTTAATGCACGTACAATAAAACTAGTCCTATTAAGAGTCACGTTCTCATTTAAATCTAATAAGAAAAGATCATTTCTAATCAAGTCTTTTTAGGTCCACCTCTATCTTTCTTAACATAGATCAAATCTAATACATCTACTGGCCTAACTGGGTCATCAAAAGGCTGATGTTTTATGTGACCAAACCATCTAAGGTGACTCTCTCTCTAATCTTATCTGCCACTACAGATACTCTAACGTTTTTGTGTATTAACTCGTTTTGCACTTTGTCTCTAAATGTAAAGCCACTCATCCACCTGTGCATCCTCATCTTTGCAACACTTGACTTAATTTTATGTTTATCTTTTAATGTCCAACATTCTACACCATAAAGCATTGCAGATCTCACCACCGCTTATAGAATTTTCTCTTAAGTTTTTGGGGTACTTTTCTATCATGCAACAGGCCCGATGCATTCCTCCACTTCAACCATTCAACTTGAATTCTACTAATAATATCCACATCTATTTCACCATAACTTTGAACAATAGACCCAGATATCTAAACGTGTACTCTTTTTAATAACTTGATCGCCCAAAGTCACAATCCCCCCACTAAATCTATTACTACTAAAATTACACTCCATGTATTCAATTTTAAATATACTCAAACAAAAACCCTAGACTCTAAGGTTGACTTCCATAGTTCAAGTTTTCCTTTAACTCTTACTCTAGTCTTATCAACAACAATAATATCATCAACAAAAAGCATAAACCAAAGTACATCCTCTTGTAAATGTCTAATAAGAATATACATGAACAACAACAACATCAAGCCTTTACCCCACTATATGGGGTTGACTACATGAATTCTTTTTCTCCATTGTGTCATGTTAAAAGTCAAATTCTCATTTAAATATAATAAAAAAAATCATTTCTAATATTTTCTAACCAAGTTTTTTTAGATCTACCTCTATCTTTCTTAACATAGGCCAAATCTAATACATGTACTCTCCTAACTAGGTTATCAAAAGATCGGCATTTTATGTGACCAAACTATCTAAGATGGCTCTCTTTAATCTTATCAGTCACTGGAGCTACCCCAATCTTTTCACATATATACTCGTTTCGCGTTATGTCTATAAGAGTGAATCAACTCATTCACTTGAGCATCCTTATCTCTACAACAATTAACTTAATTTTATGCTTCTCTTTTAATAGCCAACTTTATGTCATAAAGCAGTGCAAGTCCCAACACCATTGTTTGAATGGTACTTTTCTATCACACAACAAGCTCGATGCATTCCTCCTTGTTAACCATCCAACTTGAATTCTACTAATAATATCCCCATCTATTTCACCATCACTTTGAACAATAGACCCGAGATATCTAAAACATATACTCTTATTAATGTCTTGATCGTCCAAAATCACAATCCCCCCACTAGATTTATTACTACTAAAATTACATTCCATGTATTCGGTTTTAGATCTACTCAAATGAAAACCTTTAGACTTTAAAGTTGACCTTCATAATTCAAGTTTACCTTCAACTCCCTCGCTAATTTTATCAGCAAGAAGAATATTATCAGCAAAAATCATACACCATACAAATGTCTAGTTAGAACATCCATGACTAAAGAAAAAAGATATAGGCTTAAAGATGATCCTTGATATAATCTAACTGAAATAGGAAAGTACTTGGTCAAATCACCTTGTGTTTAAACACA
This sequence comes from Dendrobium chrysotoxum, assembly GCA_019925795.1. NCBI lineage: Eukaryota > Viridiplantae > Streptophyta > Magnoliopsida > Asparagales > Orchidaceae > Dendrobium > Dendrobium chrysotoxum. The sequence goes on from CM034313.1 coordinate 60,784,749, forward strand.
AGTAATAGCTCCTACATACATATCCTTAATGACTTGAATATAAGCATTATTAACCATTTTTTTTCTAGATTTCTCTAGAACACTTCTCTTGAAACTTTATTATATATTTTCTCTAAATCAATAAATATTATATGTAGATCCTCCTTATTTTATCTGTACTTCTCCATCAAATCTCTCAATAAATGTATAACTTCCATAGTAGACCTACCCGGCCTGAATCCAATTTGATTTTGAGAAACATTAGCATAAGTAACCTATGCTCAATTACTCTCTCATAGTTTTAAAGTATGACACATTAAGTTAATTCCTATGCAATTCACACACTCTTGTGCATCACCTTTATTCTTAAAAATAGAAATCAACACTCCTCCACTCATCGGGTATCTTTTTAGTCTTCAAAATAGTATTGAAAAGTTCTGCAAGCCAAAAAAATCTCTTCATCTCCTAGGATTTTTCATACCTCTATTGGAATATCATCAGGTACAACAGCTTTTTCACACTTCATTTTCTTTAAAGTCTCTCTAACTTCGATTTTACTAATACGCCAATAAAAATAGAAATATTTATTTTCATTTAAGATGCTAAGGTCGCTAAAGTGTTCGTATTTTCACAATCTTCATTAAAAAGCTTATCAAAATATCTCATTCACCTTTAGCAATTATCGTGTTCTAATAAAAGAACTTTTTTATCTTCATCCTTAACGCATTTCACTCGAACTAAATTCTTATTTCTCATATCTCTTTGCTTGACAAACTTAAGACATATATCTTTCACCCTCTTTAGTATCAAATATATTATATAAATCATTAAAAACTAATTTTTTGCATCGCATATTACTTTCTTTGGCTCCTTACGAGTCTCTTTATATCTTTCCTAATTTTTTGAGCTTTTATACTTAAACCAACTTTTGTAATAAAGCTTCTTATTTTTATCATTTCTTGCATATTTTAATTCCACCACTAACTACTTTACTATTAGGACCTTTTCTTTTTTATACTCTAAGCACATCCTTTGTAATATTCTTAATATCACTAACTACTTTTCCCATATAACATCAATTTTCTCATGCACAGTCAAAATCTTCACATCTTATATCTTACTCTCAAAAGTATTCTTGCTGGTGTTCATTAAATGCCCTCATCTAATCTTAGGACAACATTTTATTTTATTTTTTTCATTAGGGGAGCCAAAAAATGACCCGACCTACCAACCAAAGTCAAATCCGACCCGAAGTAGACCCAAAAAATATGGGTTTGCATTGGCCTGTTTAATAAACGGGTCAAGTTTAGGTTGGGTTTTTTTGACCCTTTATTAAACGAGTCAAGTTCAGGTTGACCCAAGAACTTATTTTTGACCTAAAATTACCTATTTAATATTTTTCCTTAATTTTTTTTCTTTTAGGTATAATCTTCTTATTTTTAATCAAATATGTTAAATTTTATAGTTAATAAGTTATTAAAAGAAATTTAACCAAAATAAGTTAATGTGTCGGGTTCGGGTCATTCAGGTTGCTAGTAGGTCGGGTTTGGACTGGTATTTTTGACCAGTTCATTAAACGAGTTGTGTTCAGTTTGACTGGATTCGGGTTGAGTCATTTTTCGGTCGTACTCGAACCATCAACCAATTTTTACACCACTGTTTTCATATTACGCCCATTTATCTTAAAATCCAAAACTAATAAGCGATATTAGGTATAAAAATTTTTACTCGAAATAACATTACAATCTTTGCAATCTAAAAGATTTATTTTTCTTACAAGAAAATAATTAATTTAAGTTTTACTATATTCGTTCTCATAAGTGATGAAATGCTCCTCTCTTTTTTTAAATAAGGTATTAACAATTACAAAATAAAAAGCTATGACAAAATCTAATATGATCATACCACCTTCATTAGTAGCTTCAAACTCATAACCATCATGGATACTTTTAAAATCTTTTATCTCTATCAATATGTTCATTTAAATCTCCTCCAATAAAAACCCTATTTTCAAGAGATATCTTTTGTATTTATTCTTCTAAGTTATTCCAAAATTTTAATTTTGAATATATTCAAACCTACTTGAGGAGCATAAATACTTATAATATTAATAATATTAACATCAACATCAATATTTATAGCTATAATTATATCTCTATTTCTATTAATTTTTATAATATTATCCTTCAAACTATTATGTATAATCACACTTATACCATTTCTAGTATGACTCCTCCTATCTGAATATCATAGTTTATATCATAAACTATCAATCTCCTTAGTATTCTCTCCAACCCATTTAATTTTCTAAAAATATAGAATATTTATCTTCCCATGAATCATAATATCTATTAATTTCATTAATTTACCTGTAAGGGAATCTATATTCCAAATTTCTATCCTAACTTTAGTTTCATAAACTAGCTTATTTGCCCACATCTGTCCATAATGTGGGAAACCTTGCTTATTTAACACTACAACTGAGCATCGGTGCAGCGGCCCTTGCATACATCTCATTATATTCAGGTCATACATCACGTTGCTTCTAAGGAACAACCTAGCATTAACACATTATATTAAAGGATTCATGTCATGATTATTCGATAAAGTTTACGCTAGTTATTGACTACCTAATACAACCCTCCTCTTTTCTCATATAGGGCTTAGGACCTGGCAATGGCAATGTTTAAAAATATTCATGATTAAAGCAAAAATATATGGGCTTAAAGCTGATCCTTGATGTAATCTAACTGAAATAGAAAAATACTTGGTCAAACCACCTTGTGTTTGAACATAAGTAACAGCTCATGCATACATATCCTTAATAATTTGAATATAATTATTATTAACTTCTTTCTTTTCTAGAACTCACCAAAGCACTTCTCTTGAAACTTTATTATAGTTTAAATCATAAACTATCAATCTCCTTAGCCTTCTCCACAACATATTTAATTTCCTGAATACATAGAATATTATCTTCCTATAAATCATAATATATATTAATTTCATTAATTTGCTTATAAGAGAATCTATATTTCAAGTTCCTATCCTAATTCTAATTTCATGAACTAGCTTTTTTGCCCACATCCGTCTATGATGTGAGAACCCTTGCTTATTTAACACTACACCCGGGCACTGGTGCAGGGGCCCTTATACACTTCTCGTTGTATTCAAGCCATACAACATCACTTCTAAGGAACGCCCCAGCATTAACACATTATATTAAATGATTCATGTCATGATTATTCAACAAATTTTATGCTGGTTATAGACTTACCTAATGCAACCCTCCACTTTTCTCATCTAGGGCTTGGGACCTAACAACGGTAGTGTTTAAGAATATTCATGATTAAAGCAAAAATATATGGGCTTAAAGCTGATCCTTAATGTAATCCAATTAAATAGGAAAATACTTTGTGAAACCACCTTGTGTTTGAACACAAGTAACAGCTCCTACATATATATCCTTAATGATTTCAATATAAGCATTATTAACTTCTTTCTTTTCTAGAACTCTCCAAAGCATTTCTCTAGAAACTTTATCATATGCTTTCTTTAAATCAATAAATAACATATGCATGTGCTTCTTATTTTCTCTAACCTTCTCCATCAAACGTCTCAATAAACGTATAGCTTCCATAGTAGACCTATCTGGCATGAATTCAAATTGATTTTGAAAAATATTAGTATCACGTCGTAATCTATGCCCAATTACTCTCTCTCATAGTTTTAATGATATTTTGAAGACTAAAAAGATGTTAGATGAGTGGAGGAATGTGTTGTCAACATGTGAAATTTGATGTGATTGAGAAGCATGCCTAGAGGAATTAGTGTAAGATAAATAAAACGTATTGTAAGTGGCTGATTGAAAGATCTTCATATTCATTAAAAAAAAAAAAAAAGAGATAGCAATAAGAGTGTACGGCTATATAAATTGTATAAGGAATTTTAACTGTCCATACACATGAGGAGCACTAAATAATAAAACGAAGTAATATGAAGAGTTGAATTTACAATTAAACCAAGAATGAAATGCGCTTGATATTATTAGGATATGATGTGGCCGAATAAGATAAATTTGGCAAGCTAAAACGACAGTGATTAGGGTTGCTTCTTCTGATAATTGGATTGAAGCATGTTGTATCTACAAAGACTGCTTCTGGTAATTTGTTGATGGTGTTTTTTGTGGAAATATTGATGTGCAAGCTATTTATTAAAGAAATTCTGCATCTTTTAGTTGAGCATGTGGTCTAAAGAATAATTTCTTAAAGTCTTACCTTATCTATGCTTATCTATTTTGGGAAATTTCAAATCAAGCAAACTACGTTATGGGTTATGATGTTGAACATTTACCTTTTAAGCATCGCAGCATTCCACTTGGATTCAAATCTATGCAAAATGCTCATGGACACTGGTTACTGAAATAGTCTAGAACAAGGTGTCTTGTTGGAAGTGTAGAAGGTTGGCGCTTATCAACTCTATTATAATTGCTCTACCTCTTTATTACTTCTCTAACTTAAGGGGATTTTCATGGGTTATTAGAAAAATTAACTTTTGACAGGGCAACACTACTGATAGAGTGGGATTCACTCATCTTCTCAATTGGAGAAAAATTTACTGACCAAAGAACTATGTGTTCAATATAATATCATTCAGCATATATCTGCATGCTAAATGGGTTTGGAAAACTATTGGTTCTAATAATTCTTCTTTGGCTTGAAAAATTATGAAGAAGAAATATTTCAAGGCTAAAAACCATAAGAATTTGTGTTGGAAGATTCCATTGAATTGTTCCAGCTTCATTAAGAAAATCATTCAACTCCTAAACAATTCTTTTTTTATCATTGTTTAAAATTGCACAATATGAGGCTCGCGTTGAGGCCCGCCTCAACGCAATTCCAGTGAAAAATGCATCGAGGCTTACACATCAAACTTTTTTTATGAGGCTTGCGCCTCAGCTTGGCTAAGGCCCGCCACGCCTCGCTAACGTGAGGCTTATGCCTCACCCTATTTATATATATTTTTATTAAAATTTACCTAAATTTTAAACTAAAGACCCGAACAAATCACGCTTTAATGCACCCCCAAGCTGCAGCAACTTTCTCTCGTCTGCCTTGACCTCCAGCCCTCCGTTTTCTCCATAGTCACCATCATCGTAGCCGCCGCTAGAGATCACTTGAAACCAACACACCACCACCACTTTCTCTAAAATTTTAAGAGTATTAAATCTCATCTTTAATTTAATGAAAAATATTTATGAAAGAGAAAAATAACTGAAATAAATGAATAAGAAGCAAATTGGGAGACATTGGACTCCATATGATGAGAGAGGGGAGAGACCATATTGTTATGTGGGCTCCGAAAATTCCATTTGAATGCGTTTCCAGCCTCTCAGTGCCAGAGGTTTCATTTCTTGTTTGATGATGACGGAGAGTTTTAACGAGTTTAGATTTCGGATGAATTTTCAGAAGGCAGATTGGGTTTTAGATAAGACACTACCCAGAGATTTCACCCTCATTTTGTGAGGACTTTTTGATCTAAGTTCTAGTTTCTTATAGGCGCAAGCCCCTATAGTTAATTACCCCTCCTGATAACAAAAGAGAACTTTTGATTAAGGCTAGTTGTTAAAGAGGTCGCATTGATTATAAATCCAGCGTATAATAGCAACAATTTTAGGGTTTGAATTGGATTTTATGATTTGGATCTTATCATCATGAACTTAAAACTGGTGGTGGGGGGAATGAAGATGAGCCCGATCAAGAACCCATGGTTTCGTCGTCCCGGGCTATCATGATCTCTGGTCTACTTAGTCAAAGAAGGTAGTTGACCCAACCTGACAAAAGGCACCTTATCGGTAGCCATGGGTTGCTTTATCCAAAAATACCTTATAGACCAGGGTTGGTGTTTGTCTAACGGGATAGATCTGAATCCACCTTAGCTGACAGAGGGCTTTATGCCTATCGAACATACCCTATGATTCATTATTCAAGGGTTTGAAGTCATTGGGGAACATACGGGCTTTGGCCGTGATCGTAATATAATGGTGCCATTTTGCGGCAAAACCACCCGATCATAGGACACGTGCCACGTCCCTGCTTGCAAGAGACTATTTGAGGATGAACCTTAGCGATACACCCGACACGCATTCGTTCTTTGTGAGCTGAGGTTAATTTCAAATTTATCATCCCCGACAAACGGTTGCGGGAGGTGGATGAGTTTTAGTTTTAGGTTTTTAAGTAATGAATTTTATTTTATGGATTCAGACTTTTATTGGTTTTGAGATTTAACACCTCCGGTTGAGATTTACATTCAACATGGCCATCATCAGGGTAACGTTAAAATCACTTGTATTTTTATAGAAATTTGGGAGGCATTTTATGATTTAAGTCAGGTCGACTCCAGTCCTTTCAAGGAGGAGGATGAAACCGCGCAGCATTCACGGACTGTTAGATTTAGAAATCATATGTGACGATCAGAGCACATGTGTGTTGTAGCATTTGACCCTACGCAGCATTCTCGAACATTGGTATTTGTAACTTTAGTACGTTTGTCGAAGCACATGCAGGATGTAGCATTTGACCCTACACAGCATTCTCGGACATTAGCGTTTGTAGCTTTAACACATTTGTTGGAGCACATGTAGGATGTAGCATTTAATCCTGCGCAGCATTCTCGGACGTTAGTGTTTGTAGCTTTAACATATTTGTCCGGAGCACATGCAGGGGTTATATTTAGTTTATAGATTGGAGTTATTATAGAGATATAGTCTTCTGTCCGCTCATACGAGTGTTGCAGATCCGGTGGCGTGGCGTCGTACTATGATTATTTGCTCGTTACTTTGTACAGGTAGATTGTCGTGCACTACTTGTTGCTTTCTGCATGTGGATTTTAGTGGACTAATGAATCTCTCGTTGTTTGTCATAGATGATGATATATACTGCAGCTCTTTTATATTTGCTTGTAGATAACACTTTACGTGTGTGATAAGTCTCCTACAGTGGCTCGCATGAGCTTGTTGTGATTATGGAGAATCTTCTATCACCGCCAACAGGTGTTTGTGTCTACAATAGTTATTCTTGCATCTGCTTGTAGGAAATATGTTGGATGTATAATAGGTTTACTATGGTAGCCCGTAGGTGGACTAATTTGTTCGATACAAGCTCCTTGTCCTTGCTTGCAAAGAGCCGGTATATTTGATTGATGTTAGACAATTGTTGGTCGTGGAGGAGTTATAGTGTCATTGCTACAACAATTGGAAGGCCACCATTTTATATCTGCTTTCCTAACCAGGTCATCTTAAGGCCAACATTTTATTTGACCAAACCATCTAAGGCGATTCTCTCTAATCTTATCTTCCACTAGAGCTACTCCAACCTTTTCACGTATATGCTCATTTCGTATTCTGTCTCTAAGAGTAAAGCCACTCATCCACTTGAGCATCCTCATCTCTGCAACACTTAACTTAATATTATGCTTCTCTTTTAATGGCCAACATTATGCACCATAAAGCATTGCAGGTCTCACTACTATCTTATAGAATTTTCCCTTAAGTTTGAAAGGGACTTTTCTATCACACAACAATCCCGATGCATTCCTCCACTTCAACCATCCAACTTGAATTCTACTAATAATATCCCCATCTATTTCACCATCACTCTGAACAATAGACCTAAAATATCTACAACGTGTACTCTTATTAATGACTTGATCACCCAAAGTCATAATCCCCCCACTAGATCTATTATTACTAAAATTATACTCCATATATTCAATTATATATCTACTCAAACGAAAGCCTTTAGACTCTAAGGTTGACCTCCATGATTCAAGTTTATCTTCAACTCCCTCTCTAGTCTTATCAACAAGAATAATATCATCAACAAAAAGCATACACCAGGGTACAACCTCTTGCAAATGTCTAGTGAGAACATCCATGACTAAACCAAAAAGATATGGGCTTAAGGTTGATCCTTGATGTAATCCAACTGAAATACAAGTAACAGCTCCTGCATACATATCCTTAATGACTTGAATATAAGCATTATTAACCCCTTTCTTATGTAGAACTCTCTATAGCACTTCCCTTGGAACTTTATCATATGCTTTCTCTAAATCAATAAAAATCATACGTAGATCCTCCTTATTCTCTCTATACTTCTCCATCAAACCTCTAATGTATAGCTTCCATGGTAGACCTACCTGGCATGAATCCAAATTGATTTTGAAAAACATTAGTGTAACACCGCAACCTATGCTCCACAACTCTCTCCCATAGTTTTAAAGCATGACACATTAACTTAATTCCTCTATAATTCAAACAATTTTATGCATCACCTTTATTCTTAAAAATAGGAATCAATACACTCATTCTCCACTCATCTGACATCTTTTTAGTCTTCATAATAATATTAAAAAGTTTAGTAAGCCAAGAAATTCCTTCATCTCCTAAGCATTTCCACACCTCAATTAGAATATCATCAGGTCCAACAGCTTTTCCACACTTCATTTTTTTTAAAGCCTCTTTAACTTCTATTTTATTAATACGCTGATAAAAAAAAAATTATTTTCATTTATGGTGCTAAAGTCACTAAAATCAATCGCATTCTCATAATCTTCATTAAAAAGTTTAGCAAAAATCTCATCCACCTTTGTTGAATATCCTCTTGTAATAAAAAACACTTTTTGATCTTCATCCTTAATACACTTCACTTGAACTAAATCCTTACTACTCCTACCTCTTTGTTTAGCTAACTTATACATATATATTTCTCTCTCCTTAGTATCTAATATATTATATAAATCATTAAAAGCTAAAATTTTTGCATTGCAAATTGCTTTCTTAGACTCCTTACCGGTCACTTTATATCTTTCTCAATTATTAAAATTTTTATAGCTAAGCCAATTTTTATAACAAATATTCTTATATTTTATCTTTTCTTGCACATTTTGATTCCACCATCCACTATTTTTACTATTAGTAATTTTTCCCTTTGATACTCCAAGCATATTTTTTGCAACATTCTTAATATCACTAGCTATTTTTTTCCACATAACATTAGTTTCCTCATGCACAAACAAAATCTTAAGATTAGAATCTTATTCTCAAAAATATTTTTATTAATATTTTTTAAATGCCCCCCATTTAATCCTAGAACCATGATTTACTTTTTAATTTTCTGCCCTTCATCTTAAAATTCAAAACTAATAAGCAATGTTGGGTTCATGCCCGAGTCTTCATCTTCTCCCTAATCCCATATTCCTATTCGTATTCGTGGTCTTCCCAAGCGATTGAGGCGAGCAGCGGTCAACTAGATCTTTCCCACGACCTGCGGTCGCCGGAGATCGCACCCTTAATCTTCCCTTCCAGCTGTAAGCAACAAGCCTTCCTCCTTAGGTTCTGTGCACAGTCCAGGGAAGCCAACACCAAACTGCATAAAATTTTTTAAACCTGTAAGTTGATTTCGCAATTTTTTCTCCATTCGTCATTTCAGTTCATTTAGCTGCCTTTTTGCTACGCTTTAGCTGCACTTTTGTAAAAGCTCAACAAAAGCGCAGCAAAAGGGCAACTAAAGCGCAACAAAAAGAGTAAATGATCCATGCGCTTTTACAATTAAAAAAACCTTACAATAAAAATTTTTCCCTTCACTGCGCTTTCACTGCGTATTTTTATCGTTTTGAGGCTTACTACTGAGGGGTACCAAATAGAAGTTGCCCCATACTACTGAGAGGTCGAACCCCGCCAGGGGGCAGCGCCCCCATGGACCCCGGTTGCCCGGCATATTATTGTATTCATCATCTTTATAATAAGTGAAGTATTATGTTTAGGGGTTTGATATATTGCACTAAGTTATTAAGCCTTTATTTTTTCCATTTTACTAGTGTGTTTGAGAAAAGTGGAGGGTTGCGTTAGGTAGTCGACAGCCAGCGTAAAACTTGTCGAATAATAATGACATGAATCCTTTAAGAAATTGTGTTAATGCTAGGGCGTCCCCTGGAAGCGACGCGTTGTATGGCCTGAATACAGCGACAAGTGTGCAAGGGCCGCTGCACCGCCGCCCGGGTGCAGTGTTAAATAGGCAAGGGTTACCACATCAAGGACAGATGTGGGCAAAGAAGCTAGTCCATGAAACTAAAATTAGGATAGGAACTTGGAATATAGGTTCCCTTACAGGAAAATTAATGGAATTAATAGATATTATGATTCATAGGAAGATAAATATTCTGTGCATTCAGGAAACTAAATGGGTTGGAGAGAAGGCTAAGGAGATTGATAGTTTAGGATTTAAACTTTGGTATTCGGGTAGGAGTCGTACTAGAAATGGTGTAGGTGTGATTTTAGATAAGAGTTTGAAGGATAATGTTATAAATATTAATAGAATTGGAGATAGAATTATAACTTTAAAGATTGTTGTTGAGGCTAAGATTGTTAACATTATAAGTGCTTATGCTCCTCAAGTGGGTTTGGATATGAATTCAAAATTAAAATTTTGGAATGACTTAGAAGAATTAATACAAAAGATACCTCTTGAAGAAAGAGTTTTTATTGGAGGAGATTTAAATGGACATGTTGGTAGAGAGGTAGATGATTTTAAAAGCATTCATGGTGGCCATGGGTTTGGAACGACAAATGAAGGTGGTAAGTCCATATTAGATTTTTGTTTAGCTTATGATTTTTTAATTGCTAATACATTATTTAAGAAAAGGAATGAGCATCTCATTACTTATAAAAATGGATATAGTACAACTCAGATTAATTATTTTCTTATAAGAAAATTAGATCGTTTAGATTGCAAAGATTGTAAAGTTATTCCGAGTGAAAACTTATGTACCCAACATCGTTTATTAGTTTTGGACTTGAAGATAATGGGGAAGAAATTAAAAAATAAAGTAAAACGTTTTCCTAGGATTAGATGGGGGCATTTAAAGAATATTAACAAAAATATTTTTGAGAGTAAGATTTTAGATCTTAAGATTTTGTCTGTGCATGAGGATGCTAATGTTATGTGGGAAAAAGTGGCTAGTAATATTAAGAATATTGCAAAAGATGTGCTTGGAGTTTCAAAGGGAAAAGCTCCTAATAGTAAAAATAGTTGGTGGTGGAATCCAAATGTGCAAGAAAAGATTAAAAATAAGAAGATTTGTTATAAAAATTGATTTAATTGTAAAAATTCTGATAATTGGAAATTATATAAAGAGGCACGTAAGGAATCTAAGAAAGCAATATGTGATGCAAAGAGTTTAGCTTTTAGTGATTTATATAATATATTAGATACTAAGTAGGGAGAAAGATATATGTATAAGCTAGCCAAACAAAGAGATAGGAGTAGTAAGGATTTAGTTCAAGTGAAGTGTATTAAGGATGAAGATCAAAAAGTACTTTTTTTAGAAGATGATATTCAACAAAGGTGGATGAGATATTTTGCTAAACTTTTTAATGAAGAATGTGAAAAAAAAATTGACTGTAGTGACCTTAGCACCTTAAATGAAAATAAAGATTTCTGTTTTTATCGGCGTATTAGTAAAACCGAAGTTAGAGAGGCTTTAAAGAAAATGAAGGGTGGAAAAGCTGTTGGACCTGATGATATTCCAATAGAGGTGTGGAAATGCTTAGGAGATGAAGGAATTTCTTGGCTTACTAAACTTTTTAATACTGTTTTGAAGACTAAAAAGATGCCAGATGAGTGGAGAATGAGTGTGTTAATCCCTATTTTTAAGAATAAAGGTGATGCACAAGATTGTGCGAATTATAGAGGAATTAAGTTAATGTGTCATACTTTAAAACTATGGGAACGAGTTATGGAGCATAGGTTGCTGCGTGATACTAATGTTTCTCAAAATCAATTTGGATTTATGCCGGGTAGGTCTACTATGGAAGCCATACATTTATTAAGAGGTTTGATGGAGAAATATAGAGAGAATAAGGAGAATTTACATATGATATTTATTGATTTAGAAAAAGCATATGATAAAGTTCCAAGAGAAGTGCTATGGAGAGTTCTTGAAAAGAAAGAAGTTAATAACGCTTATATTCAAATCATTAAAGATATGTATGCAGGAGCTATTACTTGTGTTCAAACACAAGGTGGTTTGACCAAGTATTTTCCTATTTCGGTTGGATTACACCAAGGATCAGCCTTAAGCCCATATCTTTTTGCTTTAGTCATCGATGTTCTCACTAGACATTTGCAAGAGGATGTACCTTGGTGTATGCTTTTTGCTGATGATATTCTTCTTGTTGATAAGACTAGAGAGGGAGTTGAAGGTAAACTAGAATTGTGGAGGTCAACCTTAGAGTCTAAAGGTTTTCGCTTGAGTAGATCTAAAACGGAATATATAGAGTGTAATTTTAGTAACAATAGACCTAGTGAGGGCATTGTGACTTTGGCCGATCAAGTCATTAATAAGAGTACACGTTTTAGATATCTTGGATCTATTGTTCAGAGTGATGGTGATATAGATGGGGATATTATCAGCAGAATCCAAGTTGGATGGTTGAAGTGGAGGAATGCATCGGGCTTATTGTGTGATAGAAAAGTACCCCTCAAACTTAAGGGAAAATTCTATAAGATGGTGGTGAGACCTGCAATGCTTTATGGTGCTAAATGTTGGCCATTAAAAGAGAAGCATAATTCTAAGTTAAGTGTTGCAGAGATGAGGATGCTCAGGTGGATGAGTGGCTTTACCCTTAGAGATAGGATACGAAATGAGCATATTCGTGAAAAGGTTGGAGTAGCTCCAGTGGAAGATAAGATTAGAGAGAGTCACCTTAGATGGTTTGGTCACGTAAAACGGCGGCCTCCCGATGACCCGGTTAGGAAAGTAGAGGTCTTAGATTTGACTTATGTTAAGAAAGGTAGAGGTAGACCTAAAAAGACTTGGTTAGAAAATATTAGAAATGATCTTTCTTTATTAGATTTAAACGAGAATTTGACTTTTAATAGGACACAATGGAGAAAAAGGATTCATGTAGCCGACCCCACGTAGTGGGATAAAGGCTTGATGTTGTTGTTGTTGTTGTACTAGTGTGTTTGAAAGCAAAATGAGCTCTCATGCTGGTGGAAGTGGATTAGGTGAAGGTTCAAAAAAGCCATCTGTAGAAACTGATAAGCCCTTATGGATTCATGTTACAAAGTTAGGAAAAACTTCTGAAGGAGGGAATGTGTCATTCAAATGCAATTATTGTGGTGGCACCTACAAAGGATCTTGTTCTAGGATGAAAGCACATCTACTTAAGATTTCTAATCATGGAATTAAAATGTGTCCTAAGATTACTATGTCGCAGTTGATTGAATTGAACATACAAGTTGATGAAGTTAAATCTAGGATCAAAAGGGCACTTCCTAAAGAGATACCTTTGTCATCTACCCATGGTTCATCCCACACTTCTTCCTCATTTGTTAGAGTTGATCATTCATTATCATATAGAAGTGAAGGATATGATTCAAAGAAAAGAAAAGGAGTTGCCAATAGTGCTTTAGAGAAGGCTTTTAACATGCAGCAGCGAGAGGAATTGGATGGTGAAATTGCAAGGATATTTTTTTCAGCGGGACTTCCTTTCAACCTTGCAAGAAATCCTCATTACAAAAATGCATTCACTTTTGCATGTAATAACAACCTTGCAGGTTATGTTCCACCTGGCTACAATGCAATAAGATCAAAATTATTGGAAAGGGAAAGAGCACATATTGAAACATTGCTTGAACCAACAAAAGGAGTATGGAAAGAAAAAGGTGTCACTTTGATGTGTGATGGTTGGACTGATCCTCAAAGAAGACCACTCATTAATTCCATGGCCGTTATAGAGAATTGTCCAATGTTTATTAAAACAGTGAATTATGAAGGAGAATACAAGGATAAATATTTCATTACCAATTTGATTAAAGAGGTGATAGTCATTATTGGGCCTTCAAATGTTGTGCAGGTTATTACAGATAATGCACCGGTGTGTAGAGCTGCATGATTGTTGATGGAGCAAACTTATCCTCATATATTCTGGACTTCATGTGTTGTGCACACTTTAAATCTTGCTCTAAAAAATATTTGTGCAGCAAAGAATACAGAGGCAAATGAAATCATATATATTGAATGTTATTGGATAACAGTGGTTGCAGATGATGTTGTTTTGATCAAAAATTTTATTATGAACCACTCAATGAGACTTTCAATGTTTAATGATTTCTCACATTTGAGAATGTTAGCTGTTGCTGAAACTCGTTTTGCCTCTGTAATAATCATGTTGAGAAGATTCAAACAAATAAAAAAAGCTCTTCAATCTATGATGATTAGTGAGAAGTGGTCTTGTTATTGAAAAGATGATGTTGGGAAGGCAAGGTATGTAAAAGAAAAGGTCATAGATGATTTATGGTGGGATGATGTAAATTACATTTTGACTTTCACTGATCCGATTTATGATATATTGAGAGAGGCTGACACAGATAAATCATGCCTACATTTGATTTATGAGATGTGGGACTCTATGTTAGCAAAAGTGAAAGAAATTATATACAGACATGAAAAAAAGTCACATAATGAAGACTCAAGTTTTTGGAGTATTGTCTATACCATTCTTGAGGATAGGTGGACCAAAAGCAACACACCTCTGCATTGTTTGGCCCATTCATTAAATCCAAGGTACATTCATTAAATCCAAGGTACATTTGTATTCATCTTTTAAATTAATTTTAAATTTCTTAGTAAATGAATAAATAATTTTATATGCTTTGTATTATTTGAAGGTATTCAAATAAAGAATGGCTTCAAAAAGACCCTCAACGTGTCTCACCACAAAAAGATTTAAAAGTGTCAAATATGAGAAAGATATGCTTGAAACGATATTTTTCAAATGAGGAGGAGAGAAGAAAGATTAATATAGAACTTGCAAAGTTCTTTGAATATTTAGAGGATTTTGGTGATCAAGAATCTTTGGATGATAGATGGATGATGGATCCAAAAATGTGGTGGTTGATTCATAGAGCTTCAGCACCGCTTCTTCAAATAGTAGCAATAAAACTTCTTGGTCAAGTATCATCCTCTTCTTGTTGTGAGAGAAATTAGAGCACATGCTCATTTATTCAATCGATGAAGAGGAATAAAATAACTCCACAACGAGCTGAAGATTTAGTTTATGTGCATACAAATCTTCGTCTTCTATCAAGGAAGACCCCACTTTATATGACATGTGATAACAAGATGTGGGATGTTGCTGGAGATGGGTTCGAGTGCCTTGATGATATGAGATTATTGGAGGTTGCAATTCTTTCTCTAGATGAACCAGAATTGGAAGCAATGATATTCAATGATGATGATATTGAAGGCCAAAGACCAACCTCTGAATTTAATTCTATCATTCTCTCTATTAAGTAGTTGAACATTCATGTTGTACTAAATGATTTTTTGCTTATATTTTTGTGATTGTACTAGACATTTTGTACTAAATATTTTTATGTTATAAGCTAATCAAGTTCTCATGACATTGATTTATTATTACTTACCATTTTCAATATGGTGTCACATTTATTTCTATATATTATATTAAAAAAATTATTATGCCATGTCCACGCCGCACCCGTGTCCTATATTTTTAAAAAATGTCGTGTCCCATGTCCGTGTCGTGTCCGTATCGCCGTATCCATATCGGTGCATCTTTGTATTCAGGCCATACAACGCGTCGCTTCTAGGGAACACCCTAGCATTAACACAATGTATTAAAGGATTCATGTCATAATTATTTGATAAGTTTTATGCTGGTTGTCGACTACCTAACGCAACCCTCCACTTTTTTCATCCAGGAGTTGGGACCTGGCAATGGCATTTATTCATATCAATAATAAAATAATTTAAAACTAATGATATGATAGAAAAAAATGAAACTTACTACAATCCAAACAAATATTGGAATTAGTTCAGCAGAATTTAGTCCATGCAACACAAATGATCGAACACCAATAAAACTCACATTAATGAAGCTTTCCTTTGGCAACCCAACTCCAACCACTTTCAACTACTTCCAAACACTTCCATAACAACAAACGGGCTCTTAATGCATTGTGGGATTGAACAATAAACATATAGTTTAATGGTTTTTAGATTATAGAGGCGATGCGTTAACAAAAGATTCTCAAATTAAAGAAATTTAAAAGAAGCATAATATGACAAGAAAATAAAGTACCTCTGCATTGTGTATCTTGTACTCGTGGAGAATCTGGTAGCAAAGCTTTTCATCAACTTGAGTCAATGCACAAGTACTGTTGAATGAAATGCCTCCCGTCTTTTTCTTTTTGAAATATATCTGTGAAAGAAAAGGGGCATTATCTTCAAACTAAGATCACTAAAAACACTTATTAAGATTATCAAGGAGAAAAAAATTCAAACAAAATCTGTTTTGGTCATCTTCAGTTACATATGCAGTTCCAATTTCATGCTTTTGATTTCCACGTGCAACCCCAAGCAAGTTTCAATAACACATCAAACAATTAATTTGATAGGTTGAAAAATGTTCCGATCAAGTGAAAATGAGAGAGAAAAACATCAAACGAGAAGCTGAAATATATATATGCATTATTCCTTAGTTTCTGTGGTTCTAAAATGAAAAATAATAATAATAAATTGAAATACAAAATAGATTATTCTATTTTTAGCAAACAAGATTATGTTATCATTGCTTCTCACCAACACGTGTAGTTTATACCCTAAGCCACCCTAAACCCCAGTTGGGCAGGGTGTCAAGGCAGGCGCAACGCTCACACCATTGTGGAGTATCTTGAGCTCGCTGTGGCTTTGGATGTGAGCCAAAAGCTGGCGTGAGAGCCAATTTGATCAATCAAAATGGTAGTTATATAATGAAACATAATATTAATTAATAGGAGGAAATGATGTGATATCCAAGAACCACAACAACAATTATAAATAGCTTCAACATCCACATATTGCCTTGAAAAATTACTAACGTGAAGAATATTAGAAAACAAAAAACGATCTCAAAACTCTATTAAAATAATCAAATAAAACAATACTATATCACTTTTATTGCAAAACAAAATCAATATAAACACAATAGAGAAAATCAATTATACAATATAAAATAAATTAGCCAAGGGTTTAGAGCTTGAAATCTATAAATATTTATATATAAATACTTGTCAATAAAAAATTACCCTTATGATACCGATACATGTTATTTGAACAAGAGAACCAAAATACTAAAATAGATTCAAAATGAAACATATATATATATATATATATATTGAATTTTATTATTTTTACAATAATTATAATTATGTAGGAAGCATTTATTTTTTATAATATTATATCATAAGTTATTTTTAGTATAAATTACATATTATTACTAAATATGATAATTTTGATATATTAGATAATATTTAAAAATAGTTATTAATCAATAAATTTTTATGTATTATCAATATAGAAGTTAAAATTAATAATTAGTAAATTATATATTATTCTTACATGTTTTTTTTTATATAAACATATTTTTTAAAATTAGTTATATAGTGTTCGCTAGATAATTTGATTTATGGTAAAGTTGTTTGCCCCTTTTTCTTATGTTATTTATTATTTATAGGAAGAGATATTAAAAATTAAACATAAAAAATGATACATAAAACTTTATCTTTGTTTTATAACTTCAAAATTTATTGAGAGGTCTTTTCAGTATCCTTAACACTAAAAACATTATTCATCTTATCATGATACATATCCCAATATGGGCTACAAAAAATTCAAACTAGTTGTAAGCAAGCAAATGATGCATGAGATTTATCCTGTATAAATTAGGCTAGATCAACCCAAACCAATTCAATAAACCATAAAAAGCCTGATCAACTCGACCTAATCTTATCGGGTTGTCTTCTTCCTCCATATGTTGCCTCCTCTTGATCAACTCGACCTAAACTTGTCGGGTTGTCTTCTTCCTCCATATGTTGCCTCCTCTTTTGTGACTCCACCTCTATTTCTCGTTCATTCTTCAGCTTAGTGAACTACTGCCTATTATTATGTTGAGCCTAACCAAGGGTTTAGTAGCCAACCAATGTTAACAACAATCGAAAAAAAATTTGATGGACTGGCGGCTAAGCCGGTGGATCCCACTAGGTTGGACGGAGGGCAGGAAGAGAGGAGGGGCTAAAAGAGGAATAATTCCACTTTTAATACTTACCATAGAAAATCTAAATTGAGAGGGAATTAGAAAAGGTTTATTTAGGGAAAGAGAGCTGATTTGAATTCAAATTTGGGAGGGAATTAGGAAAGGTTTATTTAGGGAACGAGGGCTAATTTAAATCAGATTGTAAGGAAAATAGGAAGATTTATATTAGGGTTAATTAAGCTGTTTTATTTTCATTATGTGAATTGCGTTTTGTTATAGTTTTCTTTGAAGTTGTTCCTAGCAACGCCTAGGGTTTGTAGAGAGCTAATCTACCTCTCAAATAGTAGATCAACTTGTATTTTGATTTGTTTTGCCAAAATAAAAAACTTTCTCGCTGATTTCTGTTGTGTTTTCTCTTCGTTGTTGTTGTTATTGTTGTGAGGAGACCGGATTCCTATCAAATTAGTATCAAAACATGATTCGGGACCTATGGCACAGAAAAAAGTAAGATGCTTTGGAAGAGAAACTAGAAGAAGTTGGCCAACTCAAATCTGAAGTTGAGGAACGGATTTCATCCATGAAAGGAAGGTTTTCTAACCTAGAGGACATGAAAAAAATATTGAAGCTTCACACCCAACCGGCAACATCGGAGGCGAGAACACTGGTGGGTGGCCAAGGAAGTAGGAGAAACCCCAATATCGGCACAATAGGGGATGATTGAGAGATACAAATCTTGATCGACAGGGAAAATATGCCACCTCTTGAGCCAATAACCAGAAGGGAGATGGGTGAAGGATATGGCGTGAAGAGAAATTGGGAGGAAGAAATGAGAAGAGCTGATTTTGAGGAAAAGGATATCTATGAAAGAAGGAGATGTGGGAGAGAACAATGGAGAGATCATAACAATTGCCACATGGGAGGAGCCGGAGGTCGAAGAGGAAGTTGGGGCGGAGGGGATACCAAAGTAAGAAAACTGAAGATGCCTATTTTTTAGGGAGAAGATGCTCATAGGTGGTTCTATAGGGTTGATAGGTACTTTGTGGTGAAAGGGCTGACGGAGGAGGAGAGACTCATGGTAGTAGCTTTATGCTTGGAGGGGAAGGCCTTATCTTGGTATCAGTGGGGAGACTTGAGACATCCAATCCGATCATGGAAGAAGTTCAAAGATAGTTTATTAGAACATCAAATCAATCGAGATGGAGACTTCTACAAGCAATTTTTTGCTCTGGTTTAGGAAGGAACAGTGATGGATTATCGAGAGAGATTTGAGTACCTTTCTAACCGATTGGGTAGATTATCTGAGACAGTATTAGAGGGGAATTTCATTAAGGGGTTCAAGCTAGAAATCAAGGTTGTTGTCCGGTTATTGAGGCCACGAAGGTTGGGGGAGGCTATGGAGCTAACCCAATTGGTAAGGACAAAAATGCACGTGAGAGAAGCAACAAGGGCAGCAGTTTGAGAGTTTCATACTGAACGAGGACTACTTCATTGGCACCAAAGGTACAACCAGTGCCCATTCAAAGAGAAGTACCAAAGGATAGGGGAATGAGAGCACAACTGTGGGAAATTTCAAGGAGATGACTAAGGGAGAGGTTCAGGAGAAGCGGGCTAGGGCACTGTATTTCTGTTGTGATGAGAAGTTTACACCGGGCCACCGCTGCAAGGATTGTTTGCTGCAGGTACTTATAGTTTATAATGAGGAGGGGACACTAGAGGAGGAAGTGGTTCGGGAGGAGGAGCATTTGCACCAAGATGCGGCGAAGGTCTCCCCGAACTCAATTGTGGGGTTTACCTGAAATCACATCATGAAAGCGAGGGGACAGATACAAAGAGAATCAGTGGTAGTTCTAGTAGACAGTGGGGTGACTCACAATTTCATCTCCAACCAAGTGGTGAACCGGTTTGGGATGAAGCTGGTCGACACAGGCTATTTTGGGGTGATGATGGAAATGGCGTAGGTGGAGCATAGTAGAGGCATCTACCCAAGGCTAATGGTGACGCTGCAGGAGATCAAGGTGAGGGAGGATTTCCTTCCCTTGGAGTTAGGGAGCACAAATGTAATTTTGGGCATAAAGTAGTTGTAGACCCTGGGAGAGACCAAGGTGGATTGAAAGGCATTAACTATGGAATTCATGGTGGGAGGGAATAAGGTGAGGATCATGGGGGATCCTAGTCTGTCCAAAACCAGGATTTCTCTCAAGACCATGGTGAGGGCAATCCAGGAAGCAAGGATGGGATTCTTGATGGAGCTCCAAAGCCTCGAGGGAGGGGAAAGCATGGAGAAAGTGGAGGAGGTTCTAGAGATAGTCCAACCACTCCTGTAACAATTCAGTGAGGTGTTCCAACTGTCCAAAGGCCTACCTCCCCCAAGGGAGCATGAGCATGCCATCATCATCCTGAAGGAGGGGGTATCCCCTATCAGTGTTCGACCCTACCAGTACCCATAAGTTCAAAAGGATGAAATTGAGAGACTAATTAAGGAGATGTTGGAGGCCCAGATCATTCATCCCAGTGTTAGTCCCTTTTCCAATCTTGTGTTGCTGGTGAAGAAGGACGATAGTTTGAGATTTAGTGTAGATTATCAGGCTCTGAATAAGAAAACAATATTGGATAAGTTTCTTATACCAATCATTAATGAGTTGCTGGATGAGTTATATGGAGCGGTGATGTTCTCTGAGATTGATCTGAAACCGGGATAACATCAAATCAGAATGCGGCCCGCTGACATCCACAAGATTACTTTCAAGACTCATGAAGGCCACTATGAGTTTTTAATGATGCATTTTTTATGCAACCTAAAAACAACATTGGTTCTAGGACTGCAAATTACAAACTTCATTTCAATAAAACAAAAACAAACACTGATAGAACAGAACAACACACCACTTCAAACTCACATTAAATAGGACATAACAATACCTTTAACTCACAATAAAATATGACACAACACCACTTACAACTTCAAATAAAAAAGGACATAACAACACTTCAACTTTCAATAAAACAGGACACAGGTGGAATGAAAACCGTGGAGAAGTAGATAAAAGTCTAAGACGAATTAGCAGAGGGAAGGTAGAAGAGGATAGCTCGCAAGCTAAAAATCCGCAGGTTTCACATTTCAAAAATCCATCTCAAATCTCTCTCTAAAAAAACTCCTTTTTCACAAAGGAATTCAGCCACATTATATAAGAGAAGAAGGGGAAAATGGCCATAAATTACTCACTTAAATGTGCCACCAAAACAGCCAATAGAAGCCCTTCAAGACAGCCCATTTAATGAGAAGTTAAAGCACATAGCATAGGAAACAACAAGGAGGGGAACTGACAGCCAAAAGTAGGGAAACCAAGGAACAACAGAAAAATCAAGAGCCAGCAAGCAAGGAAACAAAAAGTCAACAGGGAAACCAAGAGCCAGCAGGCAGGGAAACCGAAATCCTGCAGGAAAACTGAATGAACAGCAGCAGGAAATCCGAATGGATAGCAGGAAACGGAATGGACAGCAGGAAACGAACAGCCACAGGAGAAAGAGAGCTAAAAACACAAGTAAAAAATAAAGAAAACATAAATAGCTAGTCTTGACTGCATTATTTTTGGGCTTACCAATGCCCCAGCTACCTTCCAATCGCTTATGAACAAGGTATTATAGCCCTACCTTCGCAAGTTTGTATTGATTTTCTTCGATGACATATTGGTGTATGGTCTGAGGCAGAGCATGTGGAGCATTTGAGAGTCATGTTAGTAACATTGAAGGAGCATTAGCTGTATGTCAATTTGAAGAAATGTTCCTTTGCACAGCAAAGGGTGGAGTATTTAGGACATGTGGTGTCCAAATAAGGAGCACCTATAGATCTTTTTAAGATAGAGGCTATGTTGGAGTGGCCCTTACCCAAAACCCTAAAGGAGTTAAGGGGGTTCTCGAGACTCACAAGGTACTACAAGAAATTTGTGAGGGGATATAGTTCTATAGCATGGCCGTTGACAGAGCAACTAAAGAAGAATAGTTTCAAATGTGGGGGCTGGGGGGGGCAACCACCTAGGCATTTGAACAGTTGAAGAAAGTCATGACAAGTGACCCTGTGTTAGCACTACCAGACTTCAGTCAGCCTTTCGTAGTGGAGACTGATGCACCAGGTTATGAGTTGGGAGCAGTTCTCATGCAGAGTCAGAGACCCATAGCTTATTTCAACCAGGTGTTGACTGCTAGGGCTAGACTAAAATCAGTGTATGAAAGAGAGCTGATGGCAATAGTGTTGGCAATACAGAATTGGCGACCTTCCTTGTTGGGGCGACACTTCATAGTCAAGACCGATCAAAGAAATTTGAAGTTCCTGTTAGAGCAGAGGATGGTGACAGAGGAGCATCAGCAGTGGCTTTCCAAGTTGTTAGGTTATGACTTAGAGATTCAATAAAAGCCCGGGCTGAAAAATAAAGCTGCAGATACTCTCTCCAAGCGTGGTGAAGACCCTCAGGTTATGACTCTATCTGTTCCATGGTGGTGGATTGGGAGGCCTTGAAGCGTGAGAGCGAGCAAGATGAGAAGCGTGAGAGCGAGCAAGATGAGAAGCTGAGTAAGATCAGATGACACTTACTGCGGGACAAGGATAGCCATCCTAGTTACTCTTTGATGGGTCAGAAACTGCTATACTATGGACGATTTGGGCTTTCGAGGGCATCGCCACACATCCACATTTGCTGTAGGAGTTTCATGGCACAGCTATTGGGGGATATTTAGGAGTTCAAAATACATCATAGAATGGTAGCGGAGCTATACTGGGTGGGCATGCGGAAGGATGGAGGAGTTGATGCTCAGTTGTGATGTGTGTCAAAGGCACAAATACCTAGCTATGGCTCCAGGTGGTCTTATATAGCCTTAAGCATTACTTGAGAAGGTATGGGAAGAGGTGACTATGGACTTCATTGAGGGACTACTATTATTAAAAGGATTCACTGTGATTCTAGTAGGGGTGGACTTTGAGCAAATATGCTCATTTCATTCCCTTATGCCACCCATACACCGCGGTGTAAGTGGCAGCCGCATTTATTAGAGAGTTGGTCCATTTGCATGGCATACTCAAGGTCATTGTGTCTGATTGGGACAAGGACTTTCTGAGTCACTTCTGGAGAGAGTTATTCAAGATGCATAAGACTATCCTAAAGCAAAGTACAGCTTACCACCCCAAGAAGGATGGCCAGACGAAGGTGGTGAATCGCATTGTGAAGACTTATCTTCGTTGTTTTGTATCGAACACACCAAAGATGTGGGCCAAGTGGTTAGCCTGGGTGGGAATATTTGTATAACACTTCATAGCATACAGCAGCCCAGACAACACCATTTAAAATCTTATATGAGAAGGGGGATCCACCTCATCTACTATATTATGGGTATGGCAACACACAAGTGTCATCAATGGATCAATACTTGAGAGAAAGAGATCGGATTCTGGTAGAATTGATGAAACATCTACGGAGAGCACAGCAAATCATGAAGAAGCAAGTGAATGGGCACAGGAAAGACATGTTGTTTAAGGTTGCGAATATGGTTTATTTGAAGATCCGACCTTAAAGACAGAGGAATTTGGCTCGATGAAGGAATGAGAAGCTCTCCCCCCGCTACTTTGGCCCTACGAGGTAGTGGAGCGAATTGGCGCAGTAGCATATCGCCTATAGTTGCCACCAACCTCAGTTATCCATCATGTATTTCATATATCGCAACTGAGATGAGCCATTGGAAACCACGCACTCTCGCCTGCACTACCGGCCACATTGTCAGAGGATATGGAGGTGATACTAGAACAACTGGAGATGAAAGGGGTGCGACAAAAAGACAAGGGGATCAAGGAGGTGTTGATCAAGTGGAAGGATTTACCAGAGTATGAGGCAACATGGGAGCCCTACAATACCATACAGAAGAAGTTTCCTTATTTCCACCTTGAGGACAATGTGACTTTTTGGGAGAGGAATATTGATGGACCGACGGCTGAGTCATTGGGCCCCACTAGGGTTGGCGGTGGGCAAGAAGAGAGGGGGGCTCAAGGTGGACTAATTCCAACTTTAATTAGTTACCATAGAAAATCAAAATTGAGAGAAAATTAGGAAATGTTTATTTAGGGAAATAGGGCTGATTTGAAATCAGGAGGGAATTAGGAAAGGTTTATTTAAAGAAAAAAGACTAATTTGAATTCAGATTTGGGAGGGTAATAAGAAGGTTTAAATTAGGGTTAATTGGTTGTTTTATTTTCATTATCAGAATTGTGTTTTGCTGTAGTTTTATTTGGAGCAGTTCCTAGCGATGCCTAAGGTTTGTGGAGAGCCGATCTACCTTTCGAATAGTAGATCAACTTGTATCTTGATTTGTTTTACAGAAATAAAAATCTTTCTCATTGATTTCTGTTGTATTTTCTCTTCGTTATTGTTGTTTTTGCTATGAGATTGGATTCCCATCAAAATTCTTATATGATAATCTAAAATATAGAAACTATGATTAAGATGGGTATCATTATTCTTCTCATATTTGTTTTTTGCTTATCTAGTAGTAAGTTAAGAAATTAAAATTAGATTTAACTGTTTAAATAATTCTATTGCATCATGAAAATATTTTCATTCTAAGAAAAATCAAATATTTATTAACTCAAAACAAAAATTTTAATCAGTCCTAAATTCAAAGAAAGTTAAGTTATGAATCATATTAATTAATCATAGTCATTATTTAAAATTGTACAATATGAGGCCCGCCTTAGCACAATTCCAGTGAAAAATGCCTCAAGGTTTACACCTTGAGCTTTTTTATGAGGCTTACACCTCAGCTTGGCTGAGGCCCTCCTTGAGGCGCACCTAGCCTCAATGGCGTGAGGAGTATGCTCATCCTATTTATACATTTTTTATTAAAACTTACCTAAATCTTAAACTAAGTCCCCGAACAAATCATGCCTACATGCACCCCCAAGCCGCAACAACTTCCTCTCAACTATCTCAACCTCCAACCCACCGCCTTCACCGCAACCACCACAATCATAGCCGCCGTTGGGGATCACTTGAAAGCCACACACCACCACTACCTCCTCCTCTAAAAATTTTGGAGTATTAATCTCTTCTTTATGTTGATGGAAAACATTTATGAAAGAGAAAAGTGACTAAAATAAATGAAGAAGAAATAGATTGGGAGGTATTAAACTCCACAGGATGAGACAGGGTAGAGACCCCCTCATGATAATAGTGCAGATAATTTCTAAGTTGTTGCAAACTATTTTAACTTTATTTAGAAATTAAATGTGGATGAGTACGAAACTGAGAAGAAAGGAATTTGAAGTTGAACTTGATGTTATATGATATTTTTATGCAATTCATATATTTTATATTGTTTTGCTCTTGTAATATTTAAATTTTAATTCTATTTCGCATAATTTATCACTTGTCACTTTATTTCTTAAACAATTTTTATTTTATATGTATGTTAATTTGTTACTTCATAGTTGAATAGAAAGTTAATATGTTATTCTTTAACATATTACTTGGGTTTTATATAAAAAATTGCTTTTAACATTTATTTTCACTTTACGTAATTTTTTTGATTTTGAGGCTTACGCCTCACCTCACAAAAGAAAAATGCCTCAATGCCCAATTGCGCAATTTTAAACCTTGATCATATTTATTAAGTATCATCTCATAAAAATGTGATTATTCTATAATGGATGAGAAATAAAAAAAGACTTAAAAATAATAATATATTTTTAAATATGCTTCTATATTATGATTTTATTTTTCAACTTATCTAAATGTATAATATTACAATCAATTTTATCTATAATATTTAAAATTTTAAAAAAATCATAAAAATAAGAATAGACTTGATATTTAATAATATTTTATTTTAATTATAAAGTATCTAATCATTTTCTTTATTCAATTTTATTAGAAATTTTCTCTTGCGCGCATTAATACACACGCACATATATATATATATATATATATATATATATATATATATATATATATATATATATATATATATATATATATATATATATATATATATTTGAGATGAACTTTTCTCTTAAGAAGAATGTCTATTATTATCCAAAATTCTATTTTTACATCTACCTCTTTCATAGCTTTAAAACTCAAGATCACATTGCTGATTGTGTTTTGCAAAATGAGAAATAATTGTGAATCAATGTCATCTATTTTTAGTCTAAATTTGAAAAAGGATTCATGTAGCCGACCCCACATAGTGGGATAGAGGCTTGACGTTGTTGTTAGTCTAAATTAATCAATCATCAAGCATATGAGAAAAGAAATGTAATTGGATAACCTATGCTTTCCCTCTTAAAGTTGAATTGTTATCATTTAATTTACCACTCAAAGGCATCTTATACAAGGAAGATATTATCAATCATCTATGCATTTAATTCCAAGTCATTTGAAACTCTCCATCCTTTAAAATCGTAATTATATTCTCATACAACCATGGTCAATCATTATGACATTTTTTTATGCATCTAAATAATGATTAAACAAAATTTTGAAATTGTGCATCCCACTAGATTTAATGATGTAAAAGAGAATGAGCAATTTTTATTGGGATTTTAAAAATCTAAATGGGAGAAGAATATGGATCCTTCAATAAAACAGCAATACGCAATTTGGATGATTTAGCCACGAGTCATGTGCAATTCGGATTTCAGAAAACCAATCTTTCTGCATAACCGATAATCAAACTTATATGGAAGAAGGATGACAGCATCATGAAGTAGAGAGAAAAATAAAAATAGAAGGCTGATGAAGTGTAGATTGCTTCAAACTATAAAAAAAACATTGATGAACGTATTAAGCGTACTTGAGGTGGCCTCTTGTTCAACCTCAGGCCAACAGCTTCCAACTCACTCGTCAAAATTTGACGATGTCCCTCACTCTGAAAAAACATAGCCGTATAGCATGCACATCAAAATACAAATTTGCATTATACTCGATCAAAACCAAAAGAAGTGCTAAACAAGAAAATGCAAGCATAAGTAAATTTTCCGATAAACATTATCTTCAGTAAATATGTGTAATATCAAACGCAGAGCTACAAAGCAACTTAGTGTACTTCATGGGTCCTAAAGCAATCACGATTATGTCAAAAGAAAAGATGACAAAAGCAAGACAACTTCTGACAGTTGCCCAATTGTTCAAGGTAGACGACAGTTAAACAACTTGCAATATTTGCAACCGTAACATACCAAAAGACAGCAGGCAAGGTTTGACAAGTATAAATGTGAGTATGGTTAGAGTAGGAACAGGAAAAGTATTATGTACTTTAAAAAGATGGGATTATACAACAAAAGTTAACATTATTTAGCAGTCTGTACTAAGCCTACGGTGTCGCTAAGCTATTCTCCAGCCTTCCATCAATATCTGGAAAATATTCAGCGTGTAAGCGCAAAATTCCCATCTTAGAATGCCAGTCACTAGAACTTTTGTCAAATAACTTGATCAGAAAAGCCATCTCAAGAATACTGAACCACATAACCTGGATCAGTCAAGAAAAACTTATTTTTATTCATTTCAATAGCTTTGGGCCACAATTGCTGCTTCTCTTATTGGAAAACCTAGCAGTATCATCATCAGGCCACGGAATGCGGCAAGGAAGGTTTGAGTAGCCTAAACCTTTAGTCTCCCACATCCTCCTCCCCACAATCTAGTACCTCTATCGATACCAGAATGCGGTATAGTTCACAGCTGGTCATTGGCATCATCATCGTTAGGTTTACCATCACTGAATGAGGAAAGAAGGATTGAATAGCCTAAACCTTCAGTCTCCCACGCCCTTCATCTCCACAATCTAGTACTCTATCAGTATCGAATGCAGTATAGTTCATCAGCTGGTTGTCTCCCTCCCTCCCTCATTGATAATTGCTCTTGATTTGGTTGTGCTTCATGAGTTTGGATGTTATTCGATGAAGTATGGACACGTTTAATGAGTATGAGTACAGAATACAATAGGGTGAAAAGTAGATATAAATATTTAGATCTCCACATATCATCATCATGATAATTAGTCAAATCCCAAATATTGTCTTCGATGAGTTTGGATGTTTTGTGATGAAGTATGGACGTGACTATTAGGTATAGAGCAGGGTACAATTCTGTAAAAAACTAAATATATTAAAAATAAATATCAATATTTAGAGCTCCACATATCATTATCATCACAATGAGCCTTACCCCAAGGATTTTGGGGCCAGCTTTATGAATCCTAATTGCCCATTTGTTCCTGCTTAATATTGCGTAAGGCTGTAAATCTGTAAATCTATTATGGACTGAGAAAATTGGCCCTGTAAGCATCTCATTCAAAATTTGCATGGAAAAATCCTATACCTTAAGACATGCTAAATCAATTTGCGTATGAGTATAAAATAATTAATTAGATAATTTCCCTAAATTTTGAAGGATGAAGATGGTATATAATATTTGGAGCATGTTATATGGTGTCATGAAGTATTTGAGAGCATCCATGTTTTTGAAAGTAAATGATATGGAAACAGAATCCCTTTAAAATATTCATGCTTCATACACTGAACACGGCCTTGGACTATAAAATTTTCATGATTCATACATTGAACATGGTTTTTGGATTCTAGAGTTGTATTAACTGTGGCAGAGATGCTACTCTGGTGTGGGATTTTGAACAGAGGCAAAAAACTTAATGCTCATCTAACGGATCAAGGATGAGCATCACTTTTGATGGCATTAGCACAATAGCCCCAATGATGTGACACAAAATTTGAATCTTTAGTTTACCCAGAACAAGCGAATTTTATATCATTTGGACCACATTGAAACGTACATAATGCTCATCTAACGGATCAAGGATAAGCATCACTTTTGATGGCATTAGCACAATAGCACCAATGATGCTGACACAAAATTTGAATGTTTAGTTTACCCAGAACAAGTGAATTTTATATCATTTGGCATTGAGACTTACGTTGATTATAAGAAAGCTAAAACTCTTACACAGAAGACTGTGAGCTAAGCAAATGTTACAAATTTTTATGATTATTAGCAGGATTGCTACTAAAGAAAAAAAAAGGAAGATATAAAAGATCTGAGGTCATGGATGTGAGATTTAAAAACTTTGATCAAGTTGGATGCATTAGCAGAAAATATAACAGGATATTAGTTAGATATCATAACATTATCAATTAAAAAATTAGTAGAAAGAAGCACAATGAATAAAATAATAAGATGTATTGATTGATCCAAAAAAGAGAGATGTAAAATTGTAGAGTGAAGAAATAAGAGATTTAAAGCAAGGTTGAAGTATTAAAAGTGAAGATAATATTATTTTAATTAAAGAAAACAAGAAGGTAAGATGAAAGATTATACTTTGAGACATTATGAAATGGGTGTTTTAAAAAAAAATAAAGAAGATCATAATGAACAAAATAATGAGGTACAATTATCAATTGATCTAAAAAAATTAAAGTGCTGTTAGCTTTAGGTCTGGAATTAGTGCATACCAAGATTTTGAGCATTATGGAAGTATTGCAGTAGTTTGGTTAATAAATCTTTTCAATAAATTTTAAAGACTAAAGATGAATGATTGGAGGAGCATTTTTATGCAAATCTTTAACAGCGTAAGTAATGTTCAAGATTGTGCTAATTATAAAATATTCAAATTTATGGGCTATATATTGAAGCTATCGAAGAGAATAGTGGAACAGACTTAAAAAAAATTATGTCAATTTTGAATAATCAATTTGATTTCATACTAGAAAGATTTATAATTAGTTGAACCCACGTAATACAATAAAAATTTGATGTTGTTGTTGACAAGAAAGATTTATAATAGAAGTACTTTTTTGTTACAATAATAAATGAAAAAGTACAAAAAGCACATAAATGACATACGGTTTAATTGATCATGAGAAAGCATAAAAATAGAGAGCATTAAGAAAGATGCGAGTTAAAGTCATGTTAAAATTATTAAAGATATGTATGATGTAACGCTAACTATTATTAAAAAATAGTTGTGAAATGACTAAAAAGTTTCAAATTTTTAAAAAGATCACATCAAGATTAGCATTGAGTATTTTTTGTTTGTGTTGGTATAGAAACGCTCATAAAATATATTCAAATTGAAATCTCATAGTGTATATTCTTTTCAATGACATTATTCGATCTGAGAAGACATCTACTGAAATACGTAGAAAGTTAGAATAATCAAAAAAACATTCAAAATATATAAGGCTTAGAATTAATAAAAAAAAAATAGAGTATATAATACGTAATTTTAATGAGTGTGATATCAATAATTATCAATAAAAAATTTTAGAAGACGAATTAATTCACAAGTTGTGACAAATTTAAGTGGTTGGATCTACTATTTTGAAGAATAGATGAAGACATAACATGTAGAATTAAGAATAATAGTTTAAAATGGGCAAGCCACTAATGAATGTTACACAATAATAGTATATCATGATGACCTAAAAGAAACTTAATAAAACTGCAATAAGATGGCTATATTATATGGATCCGAATGTAGGGTGAATAAAAAATACTAAATTTGATAGCTAAGTTAAGCATGGTAAAAATCAGAATTTTAAGATACATGTGTAGCAAAATTAAGAAGATAAAATAAGAATTAGTTATATTAGTGGAACTATTGAATTGACATCTATTGAATATAGGTAGTTGAAAATAGACTTGGGAGGTCTAGAAAAGTACAACAACAACACCCCAAGCCTTCATCCTACGATGCGGGGTCGGCTACATGAATTATTCCACCTTCCACTGTCGAGCCTTTCCTCCTCAAACAGCCGCAGCCTCCATTTATTCCACCGTCGACCCCGATCCCAAACCGACCACCCGTTCCATAGGAAAATCCGGATCTTCCCTACCCGACCTCCACACTCAACAACCTGACCGACTTCACAGAGCAACAAGCATTGTGATCCTATGATCCACCCGCCGACCTTAATCGACAAACATTTCCTTCTTCCTCCTTCGACGACGTCGCCTTCCTGCTCGACGAGAACCCGCACACGAGAGCCCCCAGCTCCTCTTCCCGTAGCCACTGTGCCGATCACATAGCCGACTTCCACCTCCAGCTCAATCGAATTCTTCCGGTCGAACTAAAGCCAGCCTGACCAAACCCAAGCTATCGATCCCTCTGACCCTATCTGCTCGATAGCTTGCCGACCCAGACTCTCGATCTCCACCCAGCAGCCCGACTACTGTGTTGGACCACCTATCTGACCACCAATCCAGATCCAAGCACGGTCCTTCCCTCCAATTTTCTCCCTTACTCGTGCCCAGTAAATCGCAGCCCAACCCCTGCTCTCTACCATAAACTCCATCTCTATTCTTCTATCTCACGTCGATCCCATCGACCCTACTTCGTCCAATCTCACGCCTCTTACTTCCACCAACTCAATCGAACTCCCAATCTCTTGCCACTGCTGATCGAACCCTTTAATTGACCTATGTCTCCTAGCCACACACATCTGTTCAGACACCTCAAATCCACGTCCTCCTGTCACAAGCGGATCGAACTTGTGCCGATCTCCAGAGCATGCAACTCCCGTTCAATCTCTAGCAATCACTCGACTCCTCCCAACCCAATTGTAAGTTGCTACCTCCGAAGACCCTTGCTACATGATCCGCTCGACTCGACCAGTTCCAATCTCAACCCAATCACGCAAACCGTATGAGTTGCCCGTGCAAATCTAACTGACCGTCCCGTGCCCAGCTGAGCCCCGTCTCCTTTATTTTACAAGATCAAACCTCTTCCTCTGTTCCACATGGAACTTCCCATCCCACCAAACTTCACCTCACAAACAACCCCAGTAACTCTGATCGCAAGCCACCCGACTCCAGCTTACACGATCTTGACTTGCACTGCTCAACACCTTCCCTGTCTAATCTCCCATACACAACAAACTCATCCTGATTTCTCACCTCACACTTCCAGCTTTCTAAACCTTCACCTGAACACTCTTCCTTGCTGATCTACCCAATCCAAGTTCAGCCGCACTTCCCTATTCGTTCGTCTGCAAGCAGGAAATGAAACTCCTCTACGAAGCAACCCACTCCAAATAACTAACTAGCCTCACACCCTTTTACAACCCAAAACAGCCCACCAAAATCAGTCGTCCTCCTCTCCTATTATTATTATTATTATTATTTTAAAAAAAGGAGAGAAAAGAGTTTCAAAAGAAAAAAAATGAAAGGAAAAAGAAAAATTGTGTATTTTCTGCCGCTGTCATCGTTTTCCCGACACCACCACCGTCATCGTCACTCACTCAGGTATAAATGCTCTCCAAAACCCAAAATCTTCAAAAAAAACCTTGTTTTGGTGATCACGACGCACCGGAAAACCGCCTATACACGTTCTTCTCTAGCATGGTGGGAGGGAATCCAGTGTGAAGCTTGCAGCGAGGCGGCTAGGCCTTGTACACGCTTTTCTCTAGCGTTGCGGGGTAAAATTTAAGTACCGGTGTACGTGCCTTGGTGCCTGCGGGAAAAGAACTGTGCATCACAAACAAGTACCCCTGAAGACCCACACACACCTTTCTCTAGCGTGGTGGGATTGAAGATCACGACCGCGGTGTTGCTTGACACCGACCATACACGTCTTTCTTTAACGTGGTAGGCAGGCTAAGACTCCCGAAATTTCTCCTAAACGAGAGAGACATCAGGAGGCTGCCGAAATTTTGACTAACAGGGGACTTGACTTAAATGAAATTGACAGGGAACTGAACATACAAGTTGACCACAGGGAACATAACTTGAACAATGAATAACAATGAATTGAACCTTAAAATGGCAAATGCACAATTACATTGAAACTACAAATGCTAACAATCCGGATTATTCAAATAAATATCAATGATCAAACGAGGGACTTGTGCATTTGAACATAACTTGCTTACAATTGACTCACAATACCTACATCAATCATGTACGCGTGTAATTTGAGACGGTTGCAATAAATGTAATGGCTCATTTATGAACAAAGCAACAGAAACATACAACGACTGTAACTGTCTCCCTACGTGCAACATTAGATAGTTTACAAATGAATACACCAGCATGCTGATGAATAACGACAACAGATAAATTATGAATATAACAATCTCCCTAAGACCGATATTAGCTAGCTTGTAGATATATGTTGCAAGCCTTGTGAATGCTAAAAGTTAATACACAGTGAAAGTGGCAACTTGCCAGCCAACGTGTACGAGGAAATCAACAGTGTAGCAGGATTCCTATAGTCAACGCTGATCAACCTGAAAGCAAATATAATAGTTTTCGATGAATAGCTTAAAGTCAATATGCAAGCGAATGCATCAACTTGCCTGCAAGTGTATGCGGGAAACTTGTAATGCACAAGATAATTTGCATACAGGCATGAGCGTGAGCTTATGACACACATAACAATCCATTTACAAGCAGCCACAAGAAGCCCATGAGTGTTTATGGGCGACAACGCAGGATATGCAAGTGAACACATTAATTTGCCGGCCAATATACGGGAAGCAGCAAACGAACTGTAGTAACATTAGTAAACAATAGTAGATGATCCATCATGCGTACAATAGTCTACCTACGGGCAGCAATAGAAGATATGCATTCAGCGCAGATTAACTACAGATGATGGCGGAAAGCCCATAATTCATACAGCGGCATTATCTACAAGCAAATACAGAAAGAGTGTGGGCTCCGAAAATTCGTACCCTGGCTTCTCTACAGACCCTTTTCTTTTTCATTTTCAGGTCGTCGAGAAGAGTTTTAACGAGCATGTTCCGAGGCGAATTTTCAAATAGCAGATTCGATTTTAAATAAGACACTACTCAAAGATTTTGCCCTTATTTTGCGAGGAGTTTATGATCTGAGTTCTGATTTCCTTAGACGCAAGCCCCTATAGTTAATTATCCTCCTGATAACGAGAAAGAATTTTCGATTAAGGCTAGTCGTCAAACAGATACAGAGTATCTAGTATACAATAGCAGCATGGTTTAGATATTTGAAAATTTTTTTTTTTTAAATTCACCACCTTGCACTTAAAGTGGATGGTGGGGGGAATGGTGATGAACCCGATCAGGATCCCATGGTTCCGTCATCCCGGGCTATCGTGGTCCCTGGTTTACTTAGTCAGAGGAGATAGTCAACTCAACCTGACAGAAGGATCCTTGTCGGCAGCCATGGGTTGCTTTGTCCAAGGGTATCTTGTAGACTTGGGATGAATATTTATCTAAGGGGACAAATTTGAATCCACCTTAGCTAATAAAGGGCTTTATATATCCTATTGATTCATTACTCAATGATTTGAAATCATTGGGGAACATGGAGGCCCCCATATTATGGTGTCATTTTGCAGCAAAACCACTCGATCAAAAGGTCCCAGTCGTAACCATTTACCTGTGGTGCCATTTAGCAGCAAAACCATCGGTGTGGTGTCATTTGGCGGCGAAACCACCGGTTAGAAGACATGTGCTATGTCTTTATTGGCAAGAGACGGATTGAGAATGAATTTTAGTGATATTCTTGATCAGACATTAGCTCTTTGTGAACTGAAATGATTTTTAATTTGTCTATCTCGACAAACTGTTACAGAGAGTGGATAGATTTTTCCTTAAGTATTTGATGATTTATTTTAATTTTAAATATTTTAAATTTTGGTGTTTTTTTATTTTAAATTTTTATGGGCATTTGGGAATTTTGGGAGGCATTTTCGAGTATTTAGGGTCCCCTCCAGTTGAGATCTTTTATCAACACGGCCATCATCGGGGCTTTTATGGGCATTTGGAAGGTATTTTGAAAGTTTGTGGTCCCCTCCGGTTGAGATTTCTATCAACACGGCCATCTTTGAAGTATATGGGTTGTTTCATTTTTGTTGATTGAACCTTGTCGACTTTGCCAATTTGCCGGCAAAGGATCGGGTTAGAATATAAATTTACTTCTTAACCCGCGCAGCATCCTCAAATATCATGTGTGTACCTACAACACGCTCGGCGGGGCCCATGCAAGTATATGCTATTAAGTGCATTTTGGAGATACATTTATATGATTGTTAAATATATGCATGATAATACTAGAATGAAGCCCTCTACATATTGCAAATGCATGCGGGAGAAAACTTTGGAGTGTAATTGCAATGTCAAATGACATGCTTGAATGAAACCCTCTGTATCCTACCACTGCATGCAAGAGGTCATTTTAAATTATGATTGCACTACCAAATGACATGCTGGAATAAAACCCCCTGCATATCACAGATACATGTAAGAGGTCATTTTGAATTATGATTGCAATGTCAAATGACATTCTGGAATGAAACGCTCTGCATATCGTAGATGCACGCATATTATGGGATGCATATGAATGCGTACTTTAATACATAAGGGGGGTGTTTTGTATTTTTGGAGGTAGCTAGCTATGTAGGTAGCTATAGCTGACAAGTATGAATGACTTTATTTTTGTGCTTTGTTGATGCTTTTTGTCCGCTTGTACGAATATTGCGGATCTGATAGCATGGCACATTAACATAACGCATAGTACACTTGCGTAACATGCATGCATAATGTATATATACGTCGTTGACTTGCCCGCATGATACATTTGTATGATAACTCGGCGTTTGCATGTAGTGCATAATGTATCTACATGCCAACGGGACATGCTGCTGCTACGCAATACATTTCATATACTGAATAGTGTATCTGCGTAAGCGTAATGCATTTTGTATGTTGCGATGTGTATGCGCACAATACATTCTGCATACTGAAAGACACATTTGTTATGCTGCATGTTGCAACTGTATGCATGTATAATATGTTGGCATATGAATGTGATGCACTATTATAGCATAATACACCTTGCGATGCTGAATGACATATTTGCATGAATTATTATGTCTGTTGCAATGTATGTACAAGGGCATTTTAAAATATTTGGCAATAAGCAGCCATACGAATGATTATCATTTGAATGTGCGTAGCATGCTTCTTAGAAGCTTATAGACGCCTTCTGTCTGCTTGTACGAGTGTTGCAGATCCGACGGCATTTCTTAGCAGGGGATTTTCATACAACATTTGTATATCACTGGCCGCAATAGCATTATCGATCCATGTATGGCGAACAATGGTTCCTTCCTTCAGAGCTAATGCCTCGTCAACCTTGAGCCTCTCTTACAATACCCTATCAATTTTCAAGGGATTGCAATCCTTTAGAGGTTCAACAATAAGGTACCATATTCTGATGAAACCAAAGGCTCGACTGATACACCATTATATTTCTTTTGTCTGCACTTCGTCGTAAGGTAATCTCCTCGAAGTAAGAACATGACAGAGCACAAGATAGTTTTCAGTATCCCAACGACATTCTAGTATCTGATATGTACGTGGAATATGAAAACTTCTCCTACAGCCTTTAACATAGAAACTAGGAGCGGCTCGCAACTGCAACACTTAACCTTGGAAGAACACAAAAGTTCAACCTTCAATTTTCACAATATTCTCACCGGGATAATGTGCTCCATGAGCTCATTCCATGCATTTACGATGTACATGTAGGGCATCATGTTATGAGGTTTGATTTCCCGATCTTCATTCAAATAGTGCAGCATTTCTTCAGAAGCCTCAGTATTTTTGAAGAGATGATAGAATGAGACATTTCTTCAACTGCTCAATTTTTGAATCTGCAGAATCATTCAATTTTGCATGCTTAGTATCACAGTTAGGGCCTTCTGCTGGTAACACATCAGTGAACCTTCTCTTTAAACCAAGTTGTCCTTTTTTATCCCAACTGTCACTATCAAAACTTTTAATGTTATCAATTGGAGGACTTAGTTGTACTTAATCAACAAAACCTTCAAGTTCAACAAAATGAGTGCACCTTTTCTCAGCAAGGTTGTCAACTGCAAAGGTTTCTACAACGGCTCGTATGCGCTTGCATTTGTTGTAGTCCTCTTGCATTTGCTGCGATCTTCAATCCCTGCTCGCAAATATCACGTTGCATGCGTATCTATGTTCACAAGGGACTCAGTATCCCTGCAGCATATCTACTATCATCACTGTTTGTATGGAACTGCAGCTTTCATTCGCTAGCCAATTGATATTGATTGTAGGGGTATTGTGGCACTCATTGTATATCAATGTGAATTGTTGGTTGAGCTGAACTCATCACTGGTTTCTCCCTATATGTCGATAGGCGAGTTGCTGCATTCGCTTGCATATCTTCCGGTGTTCATAGGAACTGCCACATGCATCTACAAGACAGGTGTCATCGGTCGTAGGAAGATTGTTATATTCGTTACATATTGACCATCTTTGCTTGCAAGGGATCTACCATACTTGCAGCATACCGCTGCTTGTTGATGCTTGTATCTACTACAACCTGTATGTATTTGCCCGTGAATAACACGTAGCAAGTATGGTGAGACTCCTACAATGGTTCGTAGGTGTTTGTATATGCCGCCAATCATCCGCCTTTGCTTGCAAGGTGCAGGTGTATTTACCGGAAGCTTCATGCCGTTAACTATATGCACACCCTGGCGTTCGTTGCGACAGGAAATATCATCATTTGTCGGCAAATTTAGTGTGCTCATTTGCACATTGCTGCACGCTATTGTTGATTGTCGGTCAAGCTGCATTCGCCTCCAATCTCTTTATGCATATTGGCTAGCGAGTTATTATATTCATCGCACACTGGTTTCCCAATGTTCGTAAGAGATCGATACATTTGACTACATGTTATTATTAACTATTGATTGTATTGTATTTGCCACTAATTTCTCCATGTAGGTTGATTGGCGAGTTGCATTTATCATTAAATCCTTTTTGTACATGTTGGCTGGCAAGTTGTTCATTGCACGCGTGTCCCTCCTACTTATAGGGTATTATTGATGCGACTGTTGCACGTTGACTACTTGATCTTTATTTGCCCGCAAGTAATGCTAGGAATTTCATCTGTCGCCAGTTTATTCGAGTGATTTGAACTGTATTTTAGGATTTATATTTTTAAGTTGATCGTGCATTTTAGAATTTAAAGTCCAGTTCCATGTGGTTCGAGTTATGTTACCTATCATGTTGTTGAAATCAAGTCCCATATTGTTTAAATTTTGTGCATCTTCACTCTGAATTTTGGCAACACCCAGGTGTCTCCCCCATTTAGAGGAAATTCATGGAGTCTTAGCCTTCCCGCCACGTCAAGAAAGACGTGCACGGTCGGTGTCGGATGACACCGCGGATGTAGTCTTCAATCCCACCACGCCAAGAAAGACATGCATGAGTTTTCAGGGGTACCTGTTTGAAAATGTACAGTTGTTTCTTTGCAGGCACTGAGGCACATACAGGGGTACTTAATTGTTGCCCCGCCATGCAAAAGAAAAACGTGCATAAGGCTTACCGACCTCGTCGTAAGCACCACGACGATTTTCCTCCCACTACACTAAAAAAAGCATGTATAGGTGGTTGCTCGCCGCGCTGCAAGTGCCGAGAACAGGGTTTGGATTATACATTTGCGATTGTGTCGATAGCGGCAGTGTCGGGACGACGGCACGATGATCGAGGATGGCGAAAATATGAAAATCCCCTTTTATTTTTCCCTTTTTTCTTTTTTCATTTTTCTTTTGTCTTTTTCTTTTCTTTTTTTAATTCTCTTTTTTTGTATCTTTTTCTCTTTTCTTTTTTTTCTTTCCTCTTTTTTTATTGTAATAATAATAATAATAATAATTACAATTATAACTATTATTATTATAATTATTGTTAATAATATATTATTATTATTATTATTACTAATAATTATAAGAACAATTAACTAATAATATTAACATAATAATAATAATAATTTTTATTTTAATTTTAATTTTAATAATAATTTTACCTCTGTCTCTGTATTGGCTTGTAGGATCAAATCAGAGGGCTAGGGATAGAGGCGTCGGCTAGAGAGCTCGATTCCTGCTTCCAGACAACTAGAGGAGCTTGCGGGAGGATGTCATGAAGTTTAGCTAAGTGTATCGGTCGATTAGAGACCTACAACTACTGTAGAAGTGTGAATCGGAAGGGATCCGACCGGCTAGAGTCCGATCAGTTGAGAGTCTTTGAATCAGCTCAACAAAGAGGAGGTCGAGAGATGTGAGGAGGTGTAATTAAGCTTAAACGGGAGGTTGATCAAGGATTAGAGGTTAATTGGAAGCCGTGAGGTCGGCTGTTGGGTTAGGATGGGACCTTGTGACTAGGCGTCGGACCTTGCATACAGGGCTGGGTTCGACTGGTAGAGGGGCGTAGGTGGATGGATATTGATCAGTATAGGGGCTTCAGGACGTGGGTTAAGGATCGACACAGCAGATGCGGCGAGCTTGCGGTTAAGCGTGAGGTTTGACGGGTAGAGGTGGATCAGGGGGAGAGAGCAACTGGAACAGAGGTTTGGAAGTTAGCGGCGAGATTGGCACAACTAAAAGATCAAAGGCAACGGCTTGATCAACGGGCTGGTTGTCGCTTGCGAATAGGAGTTTCGATGGTTTGAAGGAGAAGAGGGTTGTGGAGTGTAAGGTTCGGCTGCAAGGGAAGGATGAGATCGGGCTTTGGCTGGAGAGCGTGAAGAACGGGAAAAGAAAGAAAAGGCTTCGTTTCGTTCTTCCTTTTAACAATAAGGGCATAGTAGACATCGCGAGGTCGTGCAGACAGCGTCGTGGGAGGCAACGCCAATGCCGAGGTGGACAAGTCTAAAAATCACTTTAGCTCACAAAGAACAAATGTCTGACCGGAAATATTACTATGATTTATTCTCAGTTTGTCTCTTGCTAGTAAGGACGAGGCACATGTCCTCTAATCGGTAGTTTCGCGCCAAATGAAACCACAGGTAAATTATTATGGCCGAGACCCTCTGACCGGGTGATTTTGCAGCCAAATGGCACCATTAAATTACGGTCATGATCAGAGTCCGTATGTTTCGCAATGGCGCTAAATCCTTGAGTAATAAATCAATAAGATATGATCGATAGGGCACAAAACCCTCTGTTAGCTAAGGTGGATTCAAATTTGTCACCTTAGACAACTATTCATCCTAGGTCTATAAGATACCCTTGGACGAAGCAACCCATTGCTGCCAACAAGGATCCTTCTGTCAGGTTGGATCGACTACCTCCTATGAGTAAGTAGACTAGGGACTATGATGACCCGAGACGATGGAACTACGGGATCTTGATCGGGTTCATCATTCCCCGCACAATCCACTTTAAGTGAAAGGTGATAAATTTTTAATTTTAAATATTAAATTTTCAAATACCAAATCATGCTGCTACAATACGCCAGAAACTATGTATCTGTTTGACGACCAGCCTTAATCTAAAGTTCTCTCTCGTTACCGTGAAGGATAATTAACTATAAGGGCTTGCGCTTATAAGAAACCTGAACTCAGATCATAAACTCCTCGTAAAATTAAGGCGAAATCTCTGGATAGTGTCTTACTTCAAAACCCAATCTGCCTTCTAAAAATTTGCCTCGGAACCTACTCGTTAAAACTCTCCTCGACAACCGGAAAAAGAAAGAAAGGGATCCGCGGAGAGGCCGGGGTGCGAATTTTCGAAGCCCACAAACACTTAACTTAATTTTATGCTTCTCTTTTAATGGTCAATATTCTGACCCATAAAGCATTGCAGGTCTCACCACTATCTTATAGAATTTTCTCTTAAATTTGAGGGGTACTTATCTATTACACAACAATCCCGATG
The DNA here is from genome assembly GCA_019925795.1 of Dendrobium chrysotoxum. Taxonomy (NCBI): domain Eukaryota; kingdom Viridiplantae; phylum Streptophyta; class Magnoliopsida; order Asparagales; family Orchidaceae; genus Dendrobium; species Dendrobium chrysotoxum. Next base: position 60,825,547 of record CM034313.1, read on the forward strand.
TATTCCTCCACTAGGCCACTTCAACCATCCAACTTGAATTCTACTAAGGATGTCTAGGAAAGTACAAGGATAGAAAATGCACCAATAGATAGGTAAATAAATTTAGTAACAGGACAGAAAAAAGATAAACTGAAGATAACATAATATATGTTAATTTGAAATTATTTGCAATGAATATGTTTAACAATTCGAACAACCCTTGGCATGATCGACTGAAAAATAAGGATTAATTCAACTAGCACCAAATAGTTAGGATAAAGCTAATAATCATGATGATGATAATGATGGTCAGTTTATTATTGTCAATATTATTAAGTAAATTGCTTTTTTTTTTTTTTTAACTTTATTATTGAGGACCTTCCTCTATAAATTATCATTAAAGCTGAAATTATTATATTATGCTGAATTTTGAATTAAAATCTCATTTTCTTGCATGTGAAATCATTGCTTAGGTCAGAAACTCTTCCTGGATGTGATGCCCAAGTCTAACTGTGAGAGTTGAAGTTACTGATTCTTGATCTTTCTTACTTTGATCTATCTTCTTATCTCTTTTCATTTCTTTCATACTATCTAGTTAGCTTTCTTCTCATGCTTTCAAGAATGTAATCCTAAAAGCACTCAATGTTGTTCTGCACACCAAAATAAATGAACAAGTCAAACCCTCGATCCAGAACTTCAAATGTTTTAATTTCTTGCCTATTTAAACTATTGGCTCACAGAAAAAGGGAGGAAGAATAAAAGGATTGCTTCAGTAAATAAGATGGAACCTTTTGTTATCGGCCGAATATTCTCTGTCAAGTATAATAAAAAGGAAGAGTGCTGTTCATAGGAGAATGATCTGTCATTCTAAATTACATTACTTACTTTGGATGCATCAAGAATCATCAACACAATGTCCGATGACTTTGCTACAGCAATAACCTGAAAAATTAAAACTAGGAATCATTTGTCGGAACAAAAATAATAAATTCAAATGTATATAGTATATATATACAAGACTAGTGGTATTGCAATCAGACATGCATATTAACTTCTTTCTTTATGCTTTATTTCCTATTCCTAAAACAGTTTTAACACAAGCAAACTCTTATTGACCAACATAAGGACCTGCGTAAATAAGTACGAAGTTTCAAGTCACCATAGATGTTCAGCATAACATGCAAGGTACCATAAGCTGAACTCAACACCATGGGATTGCAAAAGAAGATGCATGTAGCTGTTTTAGCATACTACCATTCCAACTGCTAAATGTGCTAGATAGTCATCACAGTTCATCAAAACCATGATTATTATTATAATATCCTTTACACTGGTCATGACTACTATTATTTGCTTTGAAGGCAAAAAATGAATGAAGATAGATTTCAGAATTTGATATGCATTGTTTGCTTGGTACGTATGATTAAGAATGACAGTGCTGGAGGGAAAAAGAAATGAAACTTACCTGTCTACCTCGTCCCTTGCCTTGTGATGCCCCTTCAATGATCCCAGGAAGATCAAGGAGTTGAATTTTGGTATCATTGTAGTTGATAATACCAGGGATGCAGGTAAGCGTAGTGAACTCATAAGATGCAGCCTCTGAGTGTGTGCCCGTTAAAAGAGTAAGAAGAGTTGATTTTCCTACACTGCCGTGTAAAAAAGCAAGTAAGCATTAACTGTTACGGATGGAATATGTCATCTATAGGTCTAAAGAAAATGAAAGGAAAAAAAGGAAAGCAGATCGTTAGTTCCAACAGAAGGACAACTGAGAAGAGAAAATCGAAAAAGAGGGAGAACATTATTAACTTAATACAAACTGAAGTGACAGAAAAACCAACAATGATGGTGAGAGAACGGTTGGATCAAGTTGCTTTTAGGAGGAAATCCCAGCAGATCATCAAATATTTTTTGTAATTGCTAAAAGACTTAAAGCTTGAATACTTCTCTCAAACTAGAAGAATCTGTATAACATTATAATTGAAGTTAAAGTAAATGCTAATATAATCAACTTCTAAGAAAATTACTCTTTATATAAAAAAACCCCAAATTCTCTTCGGACATAGAGCTCAAGAGCAATCACGAAGTTTAATCAGAAATATTAATGTTCTTAATTCGTCCTCCTTTTGACTTCTATATTACCAGGAAAACTCTTCAATAAAGATGTATTGCTTTAAAAGGTCTGCCAAATTTTCTGATCATTTCCTTAATTTAAGACATAATACCTACAAAGCCAGAGTGTGATATAAATTGACGATAATAGGTCATGAAGTGTACAAACTACGTTTAAGAAGTGATGCAGAAGGCATGCAACTATGAGCAATTTTCTCAATGCAAGTCATTCCTGCTAAAGCACCAAACTTTAATACTTAAAGGATTGAAATAATGAATCCCATAAATCATCAAAAATTAGACATTAACATCCTCAATCAAAATGTAATATTCTCTAATAAACATTAAGATGGCTTGGAGGTTGTCTGTAGAAACAAACCTGGGAAATCCTATTAGCGCCACACGACCATGGCCGAATTTCGTGACTTCAAAACCTTCTCCAGCTCCACTTGAACCCTGAATTAAAACAAAACAAAAAAGCAACCCTAATAATAAAATTAAGAGCAAAGTACCATATAATACATTCTTCACAAGCAGATCAAATATCGATCAAATGCAAAATTCAATATAATATAATATGCCTATCATGTCAGACTTCAATCAAAGTTGGATGAAAGAGAAATGCACACAACCTTCAAGATTACGGGAGGAGAAATAACTTTTTGCTCGAAAAAGAAGAGGAGAAAACCTAGTATATTATGTTTGCATTGCGAGTCCAGTATGAAAGTCAATCAAAGTGTAGAAGTAATTTGAAGGAGAAAGCTGCTAAGCTACAATATATGGTAGGTCACATGTTTCAAAAAGTAAAGAAGATTGATAGAAAATACTGTGTACCTTAGGAGGCTCCAATAATTGAGTTCTTAGTTTTGCTATCTTCGCCTTCAGTTGTCCAAGATGATACTCTATTCAATAAAACATCCAATCCGTTTATTTAATCCACAGCTCACTCATTTTCAAGATATAATGACCCAGTGAAATATATAAACAATATTTTGACAATAGCCACAAGATATGATGATATCAAATCAGCTTCATATTAAACAAAATCAAATAGAACAAATGAACATAAAAAATAAAGATATCTTCATCATCACCTACATCAACAGTTTTATCCCAACAATGTAGGGCGAAGCTATTGAACATTTTTTCAGCAAAACATTAGCTTCAAATTAAACAAAATCGCATAAAATGCATACATATCAATAGAATTAAATACATAGTCACTCAACAAGAATAACAAGTTTATCCAAAAGGTGTAGGAAGATGAAACGGAATCTTTCTTCACCATAATTCCTATTCGCACATGCATTTAAACATATAAATGAAAATAATAAGCGTACAATATGAATGCTTGCAATCTTTTGAACACAAAACACAGAATTTTCAACATTATGTAGGATGCAATTAATGTGGGAGATAAAAGAGGTTTGAAAAAGTAGGATACAATAAAGATATTATCAGCTTATATATATAAATATATATATGAAAGACTTTATTGATTCAATTATTCAAAGATTTTAGGGTACAAGCTAGGCATAAATAGAGCAGACAATACATGATTATAAATACTTTCCTAAACAAAAACAATTAGAAAGGAAAAAAAAAAACATGATTTGAATATTTGAATTAGATCTTTATTTTTAATGATATACGAAAGAAAAAGGTAATGACATGGATTGGGAGGTGAATGAAATAATCTTGGAAAGTTCCTAGACAGGTGCACGTAGACGAACAACAAAATCCGTGGACTCTCCAAAATCCAGTCATTAGACAATCTATACACCCTTTCAATTTCAGTGGTAGATATCAATCATACCCAACTTGGAGTTCAAACTTTCATAACAAATGTGGTTTATGGTCTTAGTAAAAATATTAGCTATTTGAGAATTTGAATGATTGTAATGGATAATATCATCATCATTTTTTCCTTGATGAAATAGTGATCAATCTCTATATATTTGGTCGGACCATGAGGGATCAAGTTCTTTGTAATGTTGATTGTAGTTTCATTATTGGACTACTTGATGGTCTCTTCAATTCTTCTACCTTTCTCTCCAACTAAATTCTTTCATAGATCCCATGTGACCCTAAATTATGCTTCAACATTGATTAATGCCACAATAACTTGTTTTTTACTTCTCCATGCGAGTATGTTTCACCATACATAAATACAATATACAATAATTGATCTCTTATCAGTAATAGTAACTTGCCCAGTCAGCATTAGTGACACTTCTGCTTCACTTGGATTCTTCTTAAGATATTGAGAGATACGAAAAATAGCCTCCATAAGTGTTTTTGAGGGATTATTAATGAATCTACTGGTCATGCTAATACATTAGCAAATCAATGGTTTGACATGTGTCAGCTATATCAATTTTCCAACAAGTCTATGATATCTTATCAGTAGTAATATCAGCTTGAAAGGAAACACTTGAAGATCTCAAGTAATTCCTATCAATCTTTAGAAAACAGCAAGAAATCTCCACAAAAGTCCACACAAAAACACGAAAACAATAGATAATTTGTATTATTTGATGAAAGGGAAACGGAAAATAACAAGATACAATTGATCGTCTATTCGAGAGGAGGATCGATCTCTCCCAAATCTCTAGACGCCGCTAGAGCCCAAAGGAAAACCTAAATCTAAGAGATCTCAAATTTCAGCCAAATTCAAGATGCCCTAACCCTAGGAAAACAAACTATTTAATGCATACAAATCAAAAGGAAATCTCTAAACAACCCCTACATTCAATTTCCCTCCTAAACTTCACCAAAATATCTTCCAAAACTGCTCTATTGGACACGGCGGCTCACGCAGCATGCGCAGGAGGCGGAGAAATTCCGCCTCAGTTGCGCCTGGGCCGGTCCCGCCTGAACCGGCTGGACCGGTCCAATGGACCGGTTTAACAATACTCCCCTCCCAAAGATCCACCTTGTCCGCAAGGTGGAAAGACAACACCTTCCTCCATTCCTTCTTCATCACAAACAATAAGAACCTGAAGAGTTCGGTCCTTACACCTGTGCCCCGGCGTATATCTCTCGTCACATCTGAAACAAATCCCCTTCGCCCTCTTCTCCTGTAATTCTGTTTCTGTGAGCTTCTTGAAGTTGTCTCCAGGTCTTCCGCCAGTAGTCTTCTCCTTCGAAATCTCCCTAAGAGTACTCGGCGTTGGCTCCTTGGGTGTCAAAAAGGTGGTGGTCATCCTGTATGATCCTCCTGAACTGCTGCCTCCTGCTCCTTTTTCCAGGTGCCTCTAATCCTCCACCAACTGAGCTAACTCCATAGACTCTCTCAAGTCTCGAGGTCTCATCACTCTAACTGCTGCGCGGATATTTGATTTCAATCCCTTCATAAAGTTCCCCTCCAGTACAGTCTCTGGAAGTCGATCCAATCGACTGGCAAGGTACTCAAATTGCTCAAGGTACTCCATCATTGTCCCCTCCTGCATCAAAGTGAAGAACTGCTCGTAGAAGTCCCCTCCTCTGCTGATTTGGAAACGTTCCAACAGGCAGTCTTTAAACTCCCTCCAGGTCCTTATTGGTCGCCTCATGTCTCGCTATTGGTACCATGCCAATGCCTTCCCTTCTAAACACAGTCCTGCCGCCGTCAGCTTCTCTTCCTCTGTCAACCCGTTGACAGCAAAATAACGCTCCACCTTGTAAATCCAACCATGGCCATCCTCGCCCTCAAAGATAGGCATCTTCAGTTTCCTCACCTTGGGATCTCCTCCGTATCCCCGGTATCCTCCATAACCTCCCATTCCTCGAAGAGGAGGTGCTCCCCAAGTATCTCGATCGTCCCTCCGGCGATTATACCCGAACCCTTCATCGTATTCCCCTCTTCTCCCTTCAAAATCAGCACCTCAGCGATGAGATTCCTCCCTTCTCCCAACAAAATCAGCACCCCTTATGTCATATCCCAGAGTCGTCTCCTCTCTAGAAAGTGGTTCTAGGGGCGGCATGTCATCCTCCCCCTCAAGGATCTCCACTTCCGGATTTTTCCTCCCCCGAAACGGGTTCAGATTTCCTCTTACGCCATGGTCGTCGGTGGTCTCTCTTGCTTCCGATGTTGTCGGATTGGTTTTCATCTCAATTAATTTCTTCAACATCTCTTCCATAACAGTGAACTTCTCTTCCCACCTTTCATTGTTAAAGGTGATTTGATTTTGAAGATCAAAAAATTTTCCCTCCAAACTTGATTTTAATTAACCGATTTCGCCTTCTAAGACTTCAACCTTCTTCCCGGCCATCTTTCTTCCCAAGAATCACAAGAGATCTTCTTCCGGATGCCCAAAAACCCCGCTAAAATTTCAGGTTTCAGCCGTCGATGGTCCTAAGACAATGCTCTGATACCAATTTGATAGGAAACACTTGAAGATCTCAAGTAATTCCTATCAATCTTTAGAAAACAGCGAGAAATCTCCACAAAAGTCCACACAAAAACACGAAAACAGTAGATAATTTGTATTATTTGATGAAAGGGAAACGGAAAATAGCAAGAAACAATTGATCCTCTATTCGAGAGGAGGATCGATCTCTCCCAAATCTCTAAACGCCGCTAGAGCCCAAATGAAAACCTAAATCTAAGAGATCTCAAATTTCAGCCAAATTCAAGATGCCCTAACCCTAGGAAAACAAACTATTTAATGCATACAAATCAAAAGGAAATCTCTAAACAACCCCTACATTCAATTTCCCTCCTAAACTTCCCCCATCCAAAACTGCTCTATTGGACACGGCGGCTCACGCGGCATGCGCAGAAGGCGGAGAAATTCCGCCTCAGTTGCGCCTGGACCGGCTGAACCGGTCCAACACATCTTCAATGCATTTTAGCATTTGGACCCATAGCAATGTCCATTGGTTTACATCCTAATATCCTAATTTATTTAAGCAAATCAAGAACATACTTTCATTAAGATATGAAAATATCATCCCTTGATGGGGCAAATTTTCATTACAAGAAGAAATCGAATTTGTGCCAAGTCTTTAATCTCCAATTCTTTTGTCAAAAGTTTCTTTAAGTTGGTTATTTCTCCCTCATCACTATAGTGAGAACAATTACATCAGCATAAACAACCGGTATGACAATCTGCAATTTGACATATGTTATATAAACATAATATAATCAGTTTGGCATCAAAAGAATCCATGTACCTTAACCCCCTTATGATCAACTAAATCATACACGTAGTGTTTGTTCCAAACAATATAATAATTTTCAAAACTTGTATGCCTTGCTAAAATTGACTTAACTCTTAAGCCCAAGAAAGATGTTCATATAGACTTCTTCAACTAGGAATATGTCTCCTCATAATCTATCCCATAGAACTATTTGAAACCTTGGCTAACAATTAGGTTTTGAATCTATTCACATTTCCATCAATAGTGTTTGATAGAGAAGAGACACATCAAACTGGTCTCTTTCTTTTTGGAAGTTTAATGATTTCCCATGTGTCCTTTTATTCAAGGGCTTCTATTTCATTCATCACAATATACGTCTACTGAGGTTGCCCAATAGCTTCCTGAATGCTGGGATTTGAACATTTAATAAAAATAAAACCAAAGCATGATATGTGGGTGCTAAATTATCATGACAGTTAAATATTGGGCATTTCGTATAAGATCTAAGACATTTCCTAAGTCCAAATAGATTGATCAAATCAAACAAAGCTGATTTAGTGATTTTGTTATTGATGTCAAGTTGAGGTCTCTAAATTTTGTTCAAAATCATGGTTATGTGCAGGAGTTGCTTGGATCTCTATTCCCTCTTTGATTTTCATCCTCCTGAAATAAAGAATGATTTCCTTAGTTGTGGCAGGAGTTATGGAATGAGTTCATGAATGGTGACCGCTATTCTTAAATGACTTCACAGAAGTTATGGAATTTTGAGTAGAGATTATTTGGATCAGTGGAAAGGGAAAGAATTGATCAATAGCATGCTTTGTTTCCCAAAGATGATATTTCTTGGAATTTTTCCTCTGAATTTCAAATTTGTTATAGAAGGGCTAGTTTTTGAAGAATCCCACATCCATGTTTGTGTAGAATCTTTTTGCATATGGTGAGTAGCAATTATTTCAAGTTTTATGATGTTGAGGTTATATGAGGGCAAAACAAGTACATCCAAAGATTTTAGTTGGAATGGAAGACAAAATTTGGCTATGAGGAAAGGTTTGGAGGAGAGTTGACAAGGATTTGGAAAGCTTAGCATCTAATAGGGCATTTGATTGATGAGAAATGTTGTAGTTAACATGGCTTCCCATCAAAAATATTTTGGAATGTGTGAAGAAAATATGATTGATCAAGGCACTTCAATCCAAGGTCAAAAAGGCGAAATCAAAAATCAACACATTTTGCCTTAGCGAGATAAAGCATAAACCTTGAGGCAAATCAAGGCATAAGCCTCGAAATAGAAAATAAAAAATCATGAACTTACAAATAATTCAAAAAAATAACAAAAATAAAATTAATCATTAATATATTTACTTGATTCATCATCATAAAGAAATAAACTATAAATTTCAATTTTAAATATTATTATAAAATGAAAGTTTAAAATACTATTTAAGATAAACGCTTACTTAAAACTTAAATACACCATGAGGATCATAATCCACAGTGACCTCATCCTCACTTTCATATTCTTCATAATATACTTTATATGTAATAATTACATCATTATTGGATTTTGTCTCATTGTCATCTTCAAAACCTTCTTCAATTACAATATTTTTTGCTCTCTATATCAGTTAACATGAGATTCAATGTAATATAAAATAAATCAACAAATTAATTACATAATAAAGTAACCCATTATATTTAAATCACCATTTGATTTTTTTGAAGCTCCAACCCCACTTTGCTACTTTCTTTAAAATGATTATTAAGTAGAAGCTATCATCAATTCAATAGAAATTTTAATATTAGCAATGATGTCTTCATTCTCCTCATTATTAAAGGCATTTCTCTATCTTTAATTTTAAATCTTTCACTAGTTTTTAGTATTATCCATTTATCATCAAATAATATATCATCAATAACCAAAAGATTGATTTCATCATCACTAGTTATTTGCCTCAATTTTAGGTCTCTATTTTTCAATTTTCATAAAACATAACACAAACATCAACCAACTTATTCATTCATCCTATAACCAATCGATTAATTTTCTTTGTATAAAAAAATAAAATATATATTATTATTATTAATATATAATAGAATAATTTATAAAATTTAACCTAAATGAGGTGCTACCTCAAAACACCTCCAGGCGTTAAGCCTTAAGGCATACACTTCATTTAAAAAAGGCATAGGCCTCACTGGAGCCAATGAAGCTTAAGCCTCGAGATGGTCATTATGCACCTCAATTTGAGGCGTGCCTCTCAAATAATTTTTTAAATCAAGCTTCAATCAAATATTTGTTTTTTTTTTTCTTTTGACAGCTCCATTTTGTTGTAGAGTGTCGATGTTTGTGCCCTAGATCCTAGGGTAGAATGATAAAACTCATGCCCATTTTTAGCTCAGAGTATTTACATTTTAGTTTTAAACTAAGTTTGCATCCTCATATTTAAATTTTGAAATATAGTAATAATTTCATTCTTATCTTTCATAAGGAACAACCACGTGAATCTAGAATGACTATAAATAAATGTGATGAATCAATAGGAGTTAATGATATTATTGACCTTAAATGGCTCCCAAACATTGTATGGATCAAGAAAAATGATGGGTTGATTTGTAAGGATGAATAGGGAGGAAAAGAGTTGCAAGTGTATTTGGATAACTAACAAATTTCACGTTAATAACATCCAAAATTTTATTTTGAGCAAGATAGGAAACAATTTTTAAGATATAAGATATTTGAATGACCTAGCCAACAATGTCATAACATGACGGCATTCTCGTTATTCAAGCTGAATTATAAAACTACGCAACTTTTTCCATGATTGCTACTCAAGTTAGCCTTTACCAAGAAGGTAGAGACAAGCAATCAACTTAGCACAGCCAATCTTTTCCCCAGAATCCAAGACCTCAAATTTATATATGCTTGGGAGGAAGTTGGTAAAACAATTAAGATCATTTGTCATTTTACTAATGGAAAGAATTTTACAAATAAATTTTGGAACATTTAGCACAGATTCAAAGACAATGCCTATTAAAAGTATGATAGATCCAATGCAAACAATAGTCCATCTATAATTTGAACGGTGAGGTATCCACACTATGGTTTATACATGAGAAAAATCATGGCATCACCAATCATGTGATTAGAAGCATGTGAATCGACAATTCAGGATCTTGCTTTTTCAAATTTAGCCTTGAGAGCATTTAGAGGGTTACCTTTGTTCAACAATAGAAGCTAAGCTCTTAATAGATCTAGCGGTTTAAAGAGTTTATTGAAACTGTGGGTTGTTGAAGTAATTTATGAAGAAATTCAATTTGCACATTTTAGAATGGACTTGGGCCAAATGACATTAGAGTTTTAATAGTGGGAACATTCCAATCAAATTCATGATTTCATGTTGTCATTAATATGTAGTAAACAGATTTTTCATCTATATTCCAACAGTTATCACAATTATATCCTGTTTTGTGACAAAGAATGCAACAAGGTATGTTTGACTTCTTGTGTCAATCACCCCCACCATTGAATTGGATTCCACGGGTGATACAAGGATATAATTGCCAAAATCTTGAGAATTATTGGGCAACCTAACATAACCTTTGTCATATTTTCTTTTCTTTGAGCGTCAAAGAAGACTACACGAATGTTGTGAAGAAGTTTCACACTTATGATTCTCCCATAACAATCATTTAAATTTTTATTTAGGGTGAGAAAGAATTTATGCTTTTCTTAGAAGATATAGGTGGGTGAAATATTTCGATAAAATTTTTAGTGAAGGTTGTATATAAAAAAAAGATTGACTTTAGTGACATTAGCATCCTAAATTGAAGTGTGTATATATATATATATATATATATATATGATCGTAATTGTAAAATTGAAGTTAGAGAGAAACTTATGCCGGGTAGTTCTACTATGAAAGCTATACACTTGTTGAGAGGTTTGATGGAGAAGTATAGAGAGAGTAAAGATGATCTACATATGATATTTATTGATTTGGAGAAAGCATAGGATAAAGTTCTAAGAGAAGTGTTATGGAGAGTTCTAGAAAAGAAAGGAGTTAAGAATGCATATATTCAAATCATCAAGGATACAGGAGCTATTACTAGTGTTCAAACACAAGGTGGTTTGACCAAATATTTTCCTATTTCAATTGGATTACAGACATGGATGTTCTTACTAGACATTTGTAGGAGGATGTACCTTGGTGTATGCTTTTTGCTGGTGATATTCTTTTGGTTAATAAAATTAGGAAAGGAGTTTATGAAAAAACTTGAATTATGAAGGTCAACCTTAGAGTCTAAGGGTTTTTATTTGAGAAGATCTGAAAATTGAATACATGGAGTGTAATTTTAGCACTAATAGATCTAGTGGTCAGATTGTAACATTGGGTAATCAAGTCATTAAAAAGAGTGCACCTTTAGATATCTCGGGTCTATTGTTCAAAGTGATGGTGAAATAGATGGGGATATTATTAGTATAATTCAAGTTGGATGGTTGAAGTGGGGGAATGCATTGGGCTTGTTGTGTGATAAAAAACTTAAGGAAAAAGTTTTATAAGATGGTGGTGAGACCTAAAATGCTTTATGGCGCCGAATGTTGATCATTAAGAGAGAAGCATAAAATTAAGTTAAGTGTTGTAGAGATGAAGATGCTCAGGCATATGAGTGGCTTTACACTTAGAGACAAAATATGAAACGAGTATATACGTGAAAAGGTAGGAGTAGCTCCAATAGCAGATAAAATTAGAGAGAGTTGTTTTAGATGATTTGATCACATAAAACATCAGCCTTCTGATGACCCTCTTATGAGAGTAGATGTATTAGATCTGGCCTACGCTAAGAAATGTAGAGTAAGACCTAAAAAGACATGATTAGAAAGTATTAAAAATGACCTTTTTATTTATCTTTAAATAAGAAGTTGACTCTTAATAGGATACAGTGGAGAAAAAGGATTCATGTAGCCATCCCCATGTCGATAAAGGCTTGTTATCATTCTCGTTGCACCATCTTGTATTGTTAACTATCTTATAGGCACCACCATTCCATTTCATCAAAAATGTCAAATTATTACAAATAATGAGTAAACAATTGAATTATATCGTGATAGATTCGTCGCTTTGTTGTAGGTTATAAAGAATGCTTTCGATCTCAAATATTGTTGAGGTGTTATCAACACTGAAAATTTAGAGTAGGTCTCTTTTGATACATCTCAAATTTCTTTGGCGACTTTGCACTACATAAAATTTTCTTCAATTTCATTTGTCATGAAATTTAGTAACACATTATTTTCCACCTTCCATATTTGAAACTTTTGTCTACTTCATTCCGTGTGTGAGTCGCTTCCAAGGACAAATAGCATCATTGATTAAGAGCATTGGATGAAATATTGCCCATTAAAGCATGTGTTTGAAAATGGTAAGGACAGATATCTCTAATGAGGTGGTATCATTGATTATGTAGATGGGCTAGGAATGGATGTCAACTCAGAGCAAGTGCTTCCTCTACTACCAACTACAAGAAGGGGCAGACGGCATGAACAGGTCTATTGGGAGCAAAAACAAGCACGAAAATATTAGAAAAAATATGACAGAGCTAAGGGAATTGCTCGGATGCAATATATAAATATGTGGAAAGCTTTAATGATTCAATTATTCAAGGATTCTAGAGTATAGGCTAAATATAAATAAAAGAGTTAATCCATATTTTTCTCATGGACAGTAAAAATATTTTCCTAAACAGAAATAACTAAAAGGAAAAGCAATAAAACATGATCTAAATATTTGAATTCAGATCTTTATAACATTTAATGATACATAGAGGAGGAGGAAGAAACAGTGACACGGATTAATTAGGTGGATGAAACAATCTTGGAAAGTTCTTGAATAGATGTAAGTGGACCTACAGTGCGATCTGTAGACATCAACAACAACCAAAAAAATAATTATGCAAATCTTAAAACTACAATAACACTAGCTATGTTGAATGTTCCTTCGATTGTAGTGATATATTGAGCTGGTAATCTTTTATTCGATGAGTCACTTTTTAATGCTAATTTATACACTGTCCAATACAAATTACATTGGTATTAAATATCGTGCTTTCGTGGAATCACTGCATTCTAGTATAGTAATCAGTTTGAGAGGAACCTACCTTGAGTTCTACTAACAAATCAAGCGTTTGTGAGGGCTAAAGCCTTCGTATTCGGTGCACAATATGAATTTATATATGTGTCAGAGTGATTAAGGGTTAACAAATATTCAAGTTCAGGGATTTATGAAGTTTGCAAAACCTTAACTTAATTGGGAAAAGGCTAATAATGACAGTGATGATAATGTAAATGTAGTTGCCATATCTCTTTAGAGTTTAGATAGCATGGCGAAGTGTATCGACAATCAGCTTAAAAAGTACATCAATAAGAATACAGTCGAACCTGTAGCTTTATTTTTTTGCGTTCGAGCCATTTCGGCTTCAATTTCCTTGATTTTCTCAATGATACCCATCTTTCTCCGTATGAAAGAGCTGCCTCAAATCCTGAGATATTAAGTTATCACGGATTGGTGATAGTAAGATCCATAAAATTGAAACCGGCGTGAGGAAGCCACAAGATTTGTGTGGATGCAAACCAAAAAAACCTTATATAGATACAAAAGCGTCGTTCTGCGACAGCTCGACAGAAGGAGCGTCAAAGGGGGTGTCTCGCCGTCAAGATGCAATTCCAGTGTGACGCCGCTGCCGCCAGGTGCCGATCCCCCTTTCTCTCTCGCTCACCGTCTTGCCCTCACTCTCTAGCTCCCTTCACCTTTCCAGCCCGCGCGCTACGTTTCCCACAGGCTAGCCCTGCGTGTTCGCCGCCCCTTCAGTGCGAGCTAGAACTATTGGCAGGGGACGTCAATGCGGGTTAACCGGGAGGGCTCGTGCTTGACCCGAAATTGAGACTATCTGATTACAACCAATGGAACTTTAGACATTTGTTTTGTGAAAATTGGCTCCATATGTCGATGATTTGTGTAATTGCGTAAATATTTAAATTATTTATTTATTTGTAAAAATAAGATTGAAAGTGTAACTCACCCATTTCTTTGCTAGTGCTTAATAAGTAGTTGGTAAATCATAGCAAGGGAACTCTCCCTCTAGGGGGTCCCATCTAGAGAACTCATCTAATGATCCAAGAGGAACTATTCACCTCGAGCTCGTAGAGAACTTGCCTAGAGTGATCAACAGGTGCCACTTGTCTGAACCTACTAAGGAGCTCGCCTCTGCGATGTATTTGGGGATTTCTCACCAAGCTAATAACCTGGCACTCACTGTGTAATTGAGTCATAACCTCAAGCACTTGTTCTTCCTCAACGAACCTAAAGCGCTTGCTCTCTCCCAGAGTGAAAATACTCACCAAACTCAATTACATGAAAAAGCCTACTCTTGGCACCCTTAGCTTACCTCGTCGCGACCATCAAACTTGGAGTTCTCCATCCCTATGATGACAACCCACTTACCTTTATCCTCAAGGCAATTTAGGCTCTCTCACACAAGTCGCTAATCATATCAGTAAGCAGGTACCCTTAGCTCAGCACGAGCTCACATACTCACCCAGGCATACTTGCCTGCCCAACATCATTGAACATGCTCAAAGAAAACTAGTTATAATTCTTCAGATCCACTTTCATCTAGCCAACCAAGGGGCGATACATGTCTCAGAAGAGTGTGTAGCATTGTAAAGATGTTTTGAGTGGCATTGCATTTTTTTTATTTTATCTGCATGTAGTCTCTTTTATAGCTCTAAAAACCTCAAAAATAAAGGGTGTTGAGAAATAGTTTGGGACCTTATCCTGGACTCTTAATTGATTGTTGTGGATAATATGCTAGTTTGTGATCTATAGCTTTCTTGAGTATTCTATAGAACTTTCCAATGGTCTTCCAACTCTCTCTATTCTCATAGGTCAAATTTACTCGGCTTACATGTTCGGCTTGCTAATAAGATCTTGTATCTTCCACAGACAAATTTAGATCAAACACCTTCTTACATGCAGTGAGCATGGATTGATGCCACGGATGAGAAAGCAAGCCCGAACTAGGATTCTAGCCGAGCTCGAGTAGCCCCTGTATTGAGCTTGAGCTTGATTAATTAATGGAGGTTGAGCTCGAGCTTTATTCAACAAGTTTGAGCCCGCTCACGAGCTCGGCTAGATGAGCCCGCTCCTAATTAATAAGAAAAAGAATAAATAATCACTTAGTATAAGAAAGTGAGATATAATTTTCAAATATTTTCAATAATTTTGTATTTAAAATCATGAATCCTAATATATTTTAAGTATATTTTATATAAATATTTTTTAAATAGATCGGTTCGCGAGCTAACTAGTTGAGTCAGGGCTGGCTCAAATTTGGCTCATTAGCTCATCGAACTTGGCTCATAAGCCATTTATCGAGCCGAGCCCAACTTGATATGACTCACTTACACCCTTAGCCCAAACTGACAAGTTGAACCAACGAGAGCCATGAGTGGTTTGAACTTTGGGGCGAACAAGGTTAGAACAAAGTTGTATGGGTTTTTTTTTTTTTTTTGGTAACGGTTAATATTATGTCTAATTTGTTTAAGGGTTTAGGTTTTAGCATGTGAATAAGGTTTGAAACTCTTATTATAAATATATACCTTATTTAAACATGAGATTCTCTTTTAGTATACTTTCTATTATAGCCTACAATTGTCAATGACGATTCCATTCAAACCTAAATAACTAAAGTATAATATCATTAACCTTAAACAAGAGATGGTTGAAACATAAAACTAATGCTATAAGGCTTGACAACAGATCGAACACTTAAGTTATAAGATCGATATAGATAAAAGGTACTAAAAAAATAAACTTTTGTGCATCTCTATTGTTTAAAAGTTTGTATGCCACTTGAGTTTATGTTTATGACTTATATTTTTATATATCGGGGGATATTAAGGGGTGTCAATTCGGGTCAACGGGTTGGGTTCAGGTCGAACCCGACTTGACCCGGACATAAATGAATTGACCCTAACGGTTCAGGTTTGTCAACCCAGACCCGACCCATGTGGGTTACCGGGTTGACACAACCCGACCCGCGAATTTTGTCAAGCCGAGCGAACGCGGGAGTCGGGAAGCGGAGCAGCGGCGGGACACGAACGCGGGAGTATGGGACACGGCGCTCTGGCTGGACGCCTAGACGCTAGAAGCGGCAGGTTAGACGAAACGCCTGGACGCGAGAAGCGG
This sequence comes from Dendrobium chrysotoxum, assembly GCA_019925795.1. Lineage (NCBI taxonomy): Eukaryota > Viridiplantae > Streptophyta > Magnoliopsida > Asparagales > Orchidaceae > Dendrobium > Dendrobium chrysotoxum. The sequence goes on from CM034313.1 coordinate 60,842,001, forward strand.
TAGCTCCGGCGAGACGCCTGGATGCGGGAAGCCGGAACGGCAGAGGCGAACGCGACCTGACCGCGCAGGATAGCGAAAAGGGTCAATTCGAGTCGACCCGCGGGTTGTCGGGTCAACCCGAACCCGACCTGCTTTTCAAACGGGTCGGAAATCCGAACCCAGACCCGACCCGTTTCGCAAACAGGTTGACCCGATCCCGGATTTTTTCGGGTCGGTTTCAGGTTGTGTTAACTTTTGACACCCCTCATATTTTAGTCCAAAATAAACTTTTTAGCATACTTTTTCATGAAAATAAGTGACAATAATATTTCAACACTTACATGAGGCATATAAAGTCAATTTTATCTTTATTATCTATATTTATTATTATTCCATAGGCATCAACTAAAAAATCATTAATCTGGTGAGCGTTGCTGCAGTTGTTACTTGAATAAGTTTATTTATCTTTACAATTAATTAAAAACTTAATATTCACATAATCACAACTTTCTAACTTAAAAACATCATTAATTGGCTCAAATCAGTTTAAAATCGTGAAAAAAAAGTTTACTAAAGTCAACATTTAAGGAGACTCATAAACCTTTGTAGACGCACACAAATTAATTTGCAAAGGCCCATAAATCTCTACGAAGGCCCATAATAATTTTTTTCTACAATGCAAAGCCTCTGTATCTTTATAAAGCTTCACAAATCTTTGTGGATACCCATATGAGCTTTGTTGTGATCTGCAAACATTAGAAAAGGCCTATTAAGTTTGAAAATATCTTATTTACTAATTATTTATGTTAAGTATATTTAAGCTCTTTTGTATCAAGTCATTAAGGATATGCACGTAGCAGTTGTTACTTGTGTTCAAACACATGGTGGTTTGGCCAAGTATTTTCTTTTCTATTTTATTTGGATTACGTCAAGGATCAGCTTTAAGACTATATCTTTTTGCTGATGATATTCTTCTTGTTAATAAAACTAGAGAGGGATTTGAAGGAAAACTTAAATTTTGGAGGTCAACCCTAGAGTCTAAAGATTTTTGTTTGAATAGATCTAAAATCAAATACATTGAGTGTAATTTTAGTACGAATAGATCTAGTGCGGGGATTATACCTCTGGGCGATCAAGTCATATTAATAAGAGTACACATTTTAGATATCTCAATTCTATTGTTCAAAAATGATGGTAAAATAGATGGGAATGTTATTAGTGGAATTTAAGTTGGATGGTTGAAGTGGAGTAATGCATTGGGTCTATTGTGTGACAGAAAGTTCCTCTTAAACTTTAGGAAAAATTCTATAAGATGGTGTTGAGACCTACAATGCTTTATGGCGCAGAATGTTGGCCATTAAATGAGAAACATAAAATTAAGTAGTGTTGCAAAGATGAGGATTCTTAGGTGGATGAGTGGCTTCAATCTTAGAGACATAATATGACACCAATTTATATGTGAAAAGGTTGGAGTAGCTCCTGTGTGGCAGATAAAATTAGAGAGAGTCACCTTAGATGGTTTGGACGCATAAAACATCGACCTTTTGATGACCCGATTATGAGAGAAAATATATTAGATTTGGCTTATGTTAAGAAAGGTAGAGGTAGGCCTAAAAAGATCTTGTTAGAAAATATTAGAAATGATATTTTTTTATTAGATTTAAATAAGAATCTGATTCTTAACATAACACAATGGAGTGTTTAATTTATTTTATAGAAAAATTTATTGATTGATTGAAATAAATTTTATTTTGAGCTTTTATTAAAAACTTCATCTCCTTGTCATAATGATTTGTGATGATTTTATTGTATTATTGTATATTTGATACTTACAAGATAAAATCAATTGAGAATATTACTTTTACATAAAATTTGATTTAAATAAATTGATATAACATATTTTAATACACTTTTATTTTTTTCTAATTCTGGAACTGGCATGCTAATAATACATTCAATTCATTATAAAAAAAGTATAAATGTTGCACTTAAATTATTCTCTTTAATATTTATATAATAGATAATCAAAATATATAAGCAAGATATTTGACATTTAATTAATTTTGAATAGAATTATATTACTATTTTACCTTAAACTATGTTTGATAGTTTTCTTTGAACATTTAGTGCATTCTACAATAACTTCAAAAATAATAGCTTTTAATCTACATGTATCATATGAGCTTTATCATATATTTTCTTCTTTTTTTTACCTTTTTATTAAAACTATTGTAGCATGCATGGTGATTTATCAAAAAATTATAAAAAAAAAAGTAAAAAAATAGCATAATAATAAATTAGTATATTGATCTCTTCTCCCAGTCAACTTTCAAATATGTTATTTTTTATAATAAAAATTTTTCGAGCTAAAAAGTTATTTTATGAAGCTGTAAGAAAGCTGTCTCAAACGACATCTTTTGTTTGGGACAGTTTTCTTATTGCTTGTTATAGTAATTTTTTTATATAAAAATTTTTAAATTAGAAATATTTGTGCTGAAAATTTTCTTTAAAAAATAATAAGAAAATTATCCGAAATGAATTCTGAATTTTTGAACAATTATAGAATTAAATTGCTAGAAAGTGAGGACTTAGTCAACACTAAAAACTTGTACAAGTTTTTATTCTGCCTTCGACGAAGCTCCTTGAAGCACAACACGATGGTCATTTCCCTGTGCAAATTTCTTTTTTACATGTGTTTTTTTAAGAAATTATTAATTTAATACATTTAAGCACGAGCTGAAGACAAGAAGCAAAAGTTTTATTTTACAAATTAAATTATCTTTTACATTATTTTTATATTGTTTTTTTCTGGCCTTCAGAAGCTTCCATAAGAAGACCCGAAGAGTAAAGGCTAAGGGAGACTTGTAAAAATAATGAAAGAAAATAGTTTTAAGAAAATTTTACAAGAACTTGTGTCACATAAAGATTGAATGTTATTTAATAAAAACTCTTGTCAAATAAAAATAAAAGAAATTCTTAAAAAATAATGGATTAATTCGCCTGTGAAAATAATATCCAAATAATTTTTTGCGTAATTCTTTTGAAAAAAAATTATTATTATTAAATAATAATAATAATAATGACAATTCTTTTGAATTTCCTCTAATTCAGATGTTGAGACTTCAAATACTAATGGAGCCAGAAAATTTTCTAGTGGAGGCACAAAATAGATTTTTTAAAATTCTTTCAATTTTTTTTAGTTTATATTTGAGACCGTAATTTATTTTTGTATAAAAATAAGAGCTATAAGAGTAAATAAAAGAATAAATTTTATTAATTATAATTCTATTTTAAAATAATAATAATATAAAAATAAAAAAATAAATTTAGTTTAATTAATGACAAAGTTATCAGTTTGAATGTACTCAATTTAGTACTAGCTAGTGCTTAATATTCTCCGCCAATACAAGCACTATAGGAAAATGTCCGTTTACCTGCGAAATTTCGGGCGAATATTTGTTGTTATCATAACTAATATGCACCAATCTTGTTATCATGCATCAATACTATAATGCTTGATAGATTTATTAGCATAAGTCAAATGATATGATATGAAGTTTATTCATATTTCTCCATTCAATAATAAGCTTGCCAAAGATAGTAGTATGGGCAAAAATACTCACTTCAATAGGCTCAAATAATACAAAATGTTATTTATCTATCATTCAAGAAATTTCAAACAAAAAAAAAAAAAACTCTTCATTATATATGTTAAGGATTTAATAAATATTGTTAAAAGATAAAGATGAGCCAATAGATAATGGAAAAGATGGATCTTTAATATTTTTTAAACGACAAAAGGAATTTTTAGCATTTGCAATTTAGTGACTATTTGGTTTGTGGAAAAATAAATGCATAGTATGATATAATATAATGTAAAAAGAATGTATTTGAAATATTTGTAGTTATTTGGATAAGTGTAAATAAATACTGGTGATTTTTTTTAGCTTGAAATAAAATAAATACAGTATAAATCACAATGGTGGGGGTAGCTAATGTCCAGCTATGATGGCGGAATGCAGCAGGAGATGGCAGACGGTAGTGGATAGCAGCCGATGACGCCAAATGCTGGTTGGTTGCGACAGGTGGCAGCGACTGGCAACAACATATTCAAATTGTAGTGTATTTTAGAATTAAAAAAAATGAATATATTTAAAATATATCAAAAATGAAATACGGATTGAAAAAGAAATTAATCAAAATTTTAATCTACATTCATTTTTATACAAATCGAACTCCAAAATTTTTAAATTCCATACGTTTGAATACATTGTATTAGTTTTTTAGCAAACCGAATAGCCCCTAAATCAAAATCAAAATAAGCATACAAATATTAAAGCACTTCTTAAAGCCAACGAAATAATTATAACATACAAAATAATAATCTACTCACATGCAAAATTATATATATATATATATATATATATATATATATATAAACTTTAAAATAAATTTAATAATGTTCAAGATCATTGATATAATTAATATCAGTATGTTACACAATATTTTTCCTAAATAAGTCGAGCACCGGGTAGAGGTATCCACCCCTCATAGTCCAAAGCAATAAACATAAAATTCCAAGTCAAAACTGTGAATGAATTATCGAATTCAAAGTCAGAACTTCATTATTTTATTTGAGATTGTTGAATTGAGACCACTCTATTGAATTGATCATCATTTGTTTTTCTAAGTCTTTTGAGCAACTTATAATACTATTTTTTTCAGTCAAATTTAAATCTTCAATTTTATTATTTATTTCTTAAAATTTTTTATTTGAAGTCCTAAAATTAATAGTACATGTATCAATAAATTTTCGGAGGCGGCAAAGAAAGGTAATTTATTTGAAATATCAAATATACTTTTATCTACCTCTTTATTTGAATGAATATAAAATAAATATAAATAATTATTTTAGTATTTGACGTGAAGTAAAATGAATGTACCGTAAAGCCCAACGAAGGGGTCGCTCGGGAGCGGTGGCAAGAGGGTGACAATCATTATACTTGTTGCGGACTCGAATATACGCGGCGATAGAATTTAGAAAATTTGCGTCTTAGCGTTGAACGGATATTCGGCGCACAAACAGAAAATAAAAGAACACCAATATGTGTACGTGGAAAACCCTGTAAAGGGAAAAAACCACGGGGCCGCGCCCAGTTGAAAAAGATCCACTAGCGTTTTCTTGGAATACAAGATATGAATCGTCCTTAAAGACGATTAGATTACAATGAATCTCTTTAGAAGTAGACAGTTACAATGTCAAACAGTGTTCCTGCGTTACTTAGAAATCAGGCGGAATGTTGGCGTCCTTCGGAGGTCAGATATAATTCCGGCGTCGTTTAAGAGAATTCCGGTGTAGAACAGAGTTCTGATTTTACTTGGCAAGAATTCTGGCTTCGCTCAGGTGTTGGGCAACAGAATTCCGGTGTAAGACAAAATTCCGGCGTGATTCAGGCGTAGGGCAGAATTCCGGCGGTGGTCGAGGAGGAGTTTCCTCTCTTCTTCTTCTTCTCTTCTTCTTTTCTTCTTCTTTTCTTCCTCTCTTGGCTTGGTCCCCTCTTAAGAGAAATGAGGGGCTATTTATAGCTTTTTGTGGATGGCATGAGCAGTAAATAGATGAGAGATCATGGGCAAATATGGAGTGGTTTGAATGGACGGCCGATATTGAATCCTTTGATCGTGGACCGTTTATCAGACATTTGAAGGTCTTAATGATATCATAATTTGATGATCTTAGGGTCGTTGGATTTGTCTCGTCGAGCCGCTCGATTCGACTATAAGCATGTACTGTTTGGAAACCGTTTGGTAATCCAAATTGTGGATCGAACCTTCCAAATGCGCTTCGGGTCCTTGATTTGGACCTATTTGGGCTCGGATTGAGTTGAATTTGGTGTCGTTGGGTTCGTATTTCTGAGATGCTCAGTTCGACTATAAGTTTGTTGAAATCGGAGGTCAGATGATCCTGGATTTAATTTTTGAAGCTTCCAAACTAAAATTGCCTCGAGATTCGTGCCAGATCAAGATGATTTTATCATGACACATCAGGTGCCCCCCTATTTTTGGACGTCAAAGCTCCACGAGTCCAAAAATATTTGTTCCGACACTTTATAACGGATGAATCACAAAAAATTGTATTCCAAAAGATATAAGTTTGTTCAAACTCGATTGTAGAGGCCTCGTTGAGCTCCAAAAGTGTCAAAATTGAGTCCGGAACGTCGAAAAACGTGTCCGGGGACCCCAAAAATGTCCGATTTGACCCGTCCGGGCTAAAAATTGGGCTCGGATTTGTGTGGGCAGCCGAACCGGCCGGACCAGACGGCCGGCCGCCGCCTGCGCCGCCGGCGGCGCAGCCGCGCCCAGCAGCTCGCGCGAAACCGGCCCGCGGCCCGCCTGGCCCGCTGCGCCGACCCGCCTGGCCCGCCGCGCTGAAGCGTGCCCTGGCCCGCCCCGCGGCCCGCTTGGCCCCGCCCGCGGCCCGCCTGGACCCGCGCAGCTGGCGCCTAGCCTGCCCGGCCGGCCCGCCTTCGGCCCGCGCCTGGCCCGCGCGGTTGGGCGCGCCGCTTGGCAGCCGGGCCCGCTGGCGGTTAAGAAAACGCCAGCTCTTATCCAAAAATTTTTTTTTTAATGCAGAAAATGCAAAAAAATTCGAGAAAATCCGAAAAAATTTGGAAAATTGCGAAAAAATCCAGAAAACTCTGGAACATTCCAGAATTCTCTCCTTCTCCCCGAAAATACTATAAATAGCCTTTCAGGGCCAGGGGGAAACTTGCACCTTCTCTTCTTCTCCTTCTGACTTTCTGAAAGTTGAGGCTTTCCGTTGTTTTTCAATAGGTGATTTTCCCTACTTGACTCAACGCCCCTCCTCTTACATATAAGTTAGAAAATTCTCTTCACTTTCCCCTATTTTTCTTCTTGCTTTAGAGGCCTTCCGCTATTTTTCTTTGTAGGTGATTTTCCCTACTTGAAATCAGCGCTCCTCGTAGTAGTTGAAATTTTTGCAGCCGTTTCCTTTCCTTCTCCTTTCTTATTCCAACATTCTTACAGTTGAGGCATTTTATTACTTTTCGTAGGTGAATTTCCCTATGCAAAATCAGTGCCCCTCTCCTAGTATAGAAGTTAGAATTTTCTTCCTCCATCCTTTGTCTCCTTAATTGATTTTCTTCTTACATTAGAGGCATTCCACTGTATAAGATGGACGGTATCCCCTATCGAGCTTCAGTGCCCCTCTTTTGTGTAGAAAAAATCACGACGAGATACTATCTCCCTTGATAAAAGACGATCAACCGTTGCTTATATGCGAGGGTGATTTGAGAAGATCTGGTGATAATAGTATCCGGGAGGAGTACCATAAGTGATTAATAGACGATGAGAATTTCGACGCTATTTGAGCTGAAGTCCTTCGGCGATGTACGATTGAGTGGAAGTCAGTTGGCAGTCAACGACTGAGCAGAGAGCTGAAGGAAAGAGTTGGAGGGTGTGCTGCTAATAACTATCGAGCAAGAAGTCGATGATGGTTGATATGAAGTAAAGGACCGCCGGTAGATATTCGACGAAGGGCCGATGATGGCGGTTGTCCAGTGGCATTGTGCTCAGGCAATATGCATCCATACTGAAATGCGCCGACATCAGATATTACTGAATCAAGGGGCGAAGCAGTGTGATATGCCAATATTCTAGCAACACACGAACACTGTCAACTGAGTGGAGGCCTGATGATGATCAAGTTATGTCTTTTCTTTGAAGGAGAAGTTGTAGAAAATGCTTGTGTGTAGTCGTAGCTTGTACGGATGATGCCAATGTATTTTTTAATTTCAAGAATAGATATACATCTGAATGTAACTCCATTGATATTGTATATGAAATGAGAATTTGTTCCCTAGAGGAAGCTGAATTGTTATTGCATTTGTAAGCATACTTTTTCGAAGATTTTTTGTCCGCCAAGAATCTCTATGAGAGATGTCTAAAGAATCCATCAAGAATATATGACCTATCCGAGGTTGTATGTCGGAGCCTTTGCTCGACGACGTTAACCTGTATGGAAGAGGTCGAGAGAATCCACCAAGGATGTGAGACCTTTTCGAGGTTGTATGTCGGAGCCTTTGCTCGACGACGTTAACCTGTATGGAAGAGGTCGAGAGAATCCACCAAGGATGTGAGACCTATCCGAGGTTGTATGTCGGAGCCTTTGCTCGACGACATTAACCTGTATGGAAGAGGTCGGATCGAATCCCCCTGGGATCGATCTTCCAGTGATTGAGATGCAATAAAGACTATGCATTTCTCAGATCATGGATAAAGAGATTATATTTGTCAGTAGTTTTTCATTGTCATTTGTATTCTTTTTAAAGAATAAGACTATGAATAACACACTATATTACTTGCAAGATAAAATAACACTCCTTAATACAATTTAAGGATAAGAGTTACACCATGTAACATAATATTTAACTTGGGAGAAAATACTAAGGATATCAGAGTGACACATGAGACACGATGAAACAAGACGACAACTATCACAAACACAAATACAGATACTGTGTGATCATTTAATCTCACCAACCATGTGAATATTATTCACTGGTTGTCTTTGTTGTTGTTGATTTTGCCCCCCAGTGGAACCATCTCCATTTTGAGTAGGTGAATCTTGAATAAACTGTCGAAGGTAGCCTTGTCGGATAAGTCTCTCAATCTCTTCCTTGAGTTGATTACAAGCTTCCGTAGTGTGACCACGACTACGATGAAAGTGACAGTAATGATCTTGATTACCTGTGTTTGGCCTCAAAGGATGCGGCCATTTCATTGTATCATGATCTCGAACGGCCATCAAAATATTTGCTCGAGATGTGTTGAGTGGGGTATACTCCTTATCTAGTTGAGGTTCCCTTCGCAGCACTGGATGCATAGGAGGTAGATTATTCTTCCCTTGCTTTTGCCGTTGTAAGGAAGAATTATCCATCCCAGGAACATCTTTGCGCTTCCCATTTGTTTGCTCAAACTGTTTTCTGTGAGCAGTTATGGCTTCATCTGCAGAGATTTGCGCCTCCACACGATGAATCAGGTCGGCGTATGAATGAACCGTGTCCCGCATAAGTGCTGAATAGAAGGGGCCAGGACGGAGGCCGCCCAGAAAAACTCCTCTCAGCAATTCAGGATCCACTCCTGGAATTTGCCGAGCTTCAGTGGAAAATCGTTGAAAATACTCCTTCAGCGATTCTCCTTCATTTTGGCGGATCCCTGAGAGATGAGAAGAATCCTTAACAATTTTGCGATTGGCAACAAATTGTTCGACGAATATTTTGGCCAATTTGATGAATGTAGGGATTGTTCTGGCGGGAAGTGAATAGAACCACGTTCGAGCTTGTCCTTTGAGGGTGGCAAGAAAAACCTGACAGAGGAGAGCATCGGAGGCTCGCTGAATGTGCATGATGGTTCTATAGTGATCGATATGCTCATAGGGGTCAGATGTCCCATCGTAAGAATCGATGCTCGGTAGTTTGAACCCTGTCGGAATGGGTTGTTGGAGGACAGCTTCAACTAGGGGTGAGGAATCCTGGAAGTCCCATTGACGAAGAGATTGTCTTACACCTTCCACAGGGAACTCTTCTTGAACCAATCTTCGTAGTTCATGTCGTAGGAGGTTGTGAGGGAGTCCAAGAATGTGTGGTGCGACTAATTCCTCGGGGATCTCCGGCGGAATGTGAGGTTGTTGACCTGCACGTGAAGGATGAGTAGAGCTTGCTGTGTCAGAAAGTTCATTTTCTTGACGCATCGGAGGAGGCATCCTTGGTGGAGGGAAAGGAATTTCACCATGAAGGCGTTCTATTGGAACCTATCCAACCCGGGGTGGATCTCGAGGGAGAAGGATCTCTTCCTGTGGAGCTAGTGCTGGTTGACGATTCTCTCGAAGGAGCTGAAGGATCTTATTCTGAGATTCCTCCATCTTTCGGATTCGCTCCTCCAAAGAAGGTCCTGAGGTTCCTTCTCCAGCAACGTGTTGCCCCCCAGGATGAAAGGAGGCAGAAACTGGACGTCCATGATTGATAGACTGGTTTCTGGATTGATGAGAGTGGGAGCAGGAGGCTCCTCTGAGGCGATTGCTACGCCTATTGGTCATTGAAATAATATTTAGAAGCGTGTGAGAGTGTTTCCCACAGACGGCGCCAAACTGTTGCGGACTCGAATATACGCGGCGATAGAATTTAGAAAATTTGCGTCTTAGCGTTGAACGGATATTCGGCGCACAAACAGAAAATAAAAGAACACCAGTATGTGTACGTGGAAAACCCTGTAAAGGGAAAAAACCACGGGGCCGCGCCCAGTTGAAAAAGATCCACTAGCGTTTTCTTGGAATACAAGATATGAATCGTCCTTAAAGACGATTAGATTACAATGAATCTCTTTAGGAGTAGACAGTTACAATGTCAAACAGCGTTCCTGCGTTACTTAGAAATCAGGCGGAATGTTGGCGTTCTTCGGAGGTCGGATATAATTCCGGCGTCGTTTAAGAGAATTCCGGTGTAGAACAGAGTTCTGATTTTACTTGGCAAGAATTCTGGCTTCGCTCAGGTGTTGGGCAACAGAATTCCGGTGTAAGACAAAATTCCGGCGTGATTCAGGCGTAGGGCAGAATTCCGGCGGTGGTCGAGGAGGAGTTTCCTCTCTTCTTCTTCTTCTCTTCTTCTTTTCTTCTTCTTTTCTTCCTCTCTTGGCTTGGTCCCCTCTTAAGAGAAATGAGGGGCTATTTATAGCTTTTTGTGGATGGCATGAGCAGTAAATAGATGAGAGATCATGGGCAAATATGGAGTGGTTTGAATGGACGGCCGATATTGAATCCTTTGATCGTGGACCGTTTATCAGACATTTGAAGGTCTTAATGATATCATAATTTGATGATCTTAGGGTCGTTGGATTTGTCTCGTCGGGCCGCTCGATTCGACTATAAGCATGTACTGTTTGGAAACCGTTTGGTAATCCAAATTGTGGATCGAACCTTCCAAATGCGCTTCGGGTCCTTGATTTGGACCTATTTGGGCTCGGATTGAGTTGAATTTGGTGTCGTTGGGTTCGTATTTCTGAGATGCTCAGTTCGACTATAAGTTTGTTGAAATCGGAGTTCAGATGATCCCGGATTTAATTTTTGAAGCTTCCAAACTAAAATTGCCTCGAGATTCGTGCCGGATCAAGATGATTTTATCATGACACATCAATACTCATAAGTATGCCTATAATGTTATAACTTTAAAATTTATAAAAGATTTTTTTTATCTATAACAGTCAAAAATATTTTAGAATTCATTATAAATCTAAATCACAAACTATCTTCATCATAACATATATATTGTTGTGTTTTAATTTCACTAATTTTTTCATAATTTTTTAGCACTGGTGAATTTTTTTAAGAAATTGATACATGTTAGTACAAGTAGGAATTTTGGGACCGTCATGTATCTATTTTGTTAATCAATTGTATCATAATTTTCTAAATAAAATGGACTATTTTATGAATACTTCTTTTAATCCTAAAAAAATTTCTATGCATTTTATTCTAAAAAATAATAATAGTAATATTATTATTTTATTAAAAAATAAATATCTAATAAGTGTAAATCATGATATGTTTTATGGGTTAATTTATCAGTGAAAACGTGTTGTTATGTTTATGTAGGAAAATATAGGAAATAAGCAAAATTTTTAATTATGGAACAGCGCCGCAGCATTAGACACAATACCACCGCGACGCCATCAATTGACACCGTCAGAGTGCCCAAATATAAACATGGTGGCACCCAGTCTCTGTTTGACAGCGCAACAACATTAGAGGAGTCAGCAGCACAAAACCCAGGCTCTGAAATGCCCAAGGTGAACTATTAAAAGGCAGAGACTCTTATTCAAAGTTAATATCAAGAGATATATTTCAACCTTATTCTTATATCAATATGGTTAAGGATACATGTGGTCCATCAATTGTTGAAGAAGATGTAAATGCCACAAAATAATCCTTTTGATGAAGAAGACCCAAATGAAGAAATCACAAAATGTTAGCCTGATAGTATGCTAAAGAACAGCTATGGGATGTTGTAAGAGGCACTTAAAGTTATCAACAATTGCACAACTTTTGAACTGCAAAGCTGAAAACCATTCTGTTGAATATTTATCATGACTGCTATCTTCTATCATAAAATCCATGATGCCAAAAGATAAGAAATCAGTTAGTTGATCACATGTATAAAATCTAAAAATTGATGAAATAGTTTGGCTTAAAAGTTGAGAAAATTGATATTTTTTTGAACAATTGCATATTATTTTATAAAGGTGACATTTACTTATTGAAATGTAGTGTTTTGTGATAATAAATTTATGACTTCTTGTTGCAAATTTAGGTTTTATTTGAGATGGCTTTCTTACTTCTTCATAAAGAAACTTTCTAGTAAAAAAAGTTTATTTATTTTACTAAAAAGTTGTTTTATGAAGCAGTAAGAAAGTCGCCCCAAACAATTTTTTAGGAGCGTTGAGATGAAACTATATGGGATGCACATTTTTTTTGTTAAAAAACCATAGCTATTTGTTTCTTGTTACTATGTATCCGCAAAAACCAAAATGAAACTTAATAAGCCTTCAAGAAAGCTCCGGGAGTCCAACTGATTCCAACTAATCATTTTGTAAACATGTTGGAAAAAAATTTAGAAAAAATTGTTCTCATCAAAATTTTGTCACAATAATCTTAAAATCATTAAATTTGTTTTAATATTTATATTGCTGTGCGCCAAAATATTTGCGGCGGTAGAAAAAGAGTTTATTGTCTTAGCATTTATAAGAAGATTCAGTATATGAGAGAAGATGTAAAAATTATTAGCAACACTAGAGTCTTTATTTGAAAATTTCAAAAAAGAGAAAAAATCAGAGGGTCTAATCCAATTAAAAACAAGTTCGCTAGTATATATCATCGGTTGCGAATGATATCATTTCTCAAGGGAAAACATGATTTAATATAATAAACATACATCATGTAGAATATATTAAGTTGTTAAAGTTTGAAAAATCATGTGATGTGAGAGTTATCTTTAAGAGGTTGTTTACTTGTTTGTTTGGTCATACTTCTTTGAGAAGAGGAAACCAAAGATCAAAAAGTCTAGCATAAATTCTCGTGTTAATGTAAGTTTATGGTGATCAAAGGACTGTAGTCAGGTGAAGAAGATCAAAGGATTATAGTTAGGCGACAAAGGTCAGATGACTGCAGTCAGATAGTTGTGGTTGGTAGATCGTACTTGGGCGACAAAGGTTGGATGACTGTAGTCGAGAAATGGAGGACTATAGTTAGGTAATGGTGGTCGGAGGAGCAAAGTCAAGCAATGGTGATTGAAGGAGCGTAATTGACCGATGTTGGTCAGAGGGTGATGATTGGTGGAGTGTAGTAGGGAGATTGTGGTCAGAGGGCCATTGTCGAGCATCGATGGTCAGAGGGCTATAGTCGGGCGACGAAATTCAAACGATCATAATTAGGCAACGACGACCGGAGGATTATAGCCGGACAATGGTGGTTGGAGGACTGTAGTCGCCATAATCAGATGATGATGATCAATGGATCGTAGTCAAGAGACAATGGTGCCATGATGGTGGTTGGACGCTACTTCGTTGATGGCAGTCATGCAATGTTTCCATGGAGGCGGTGTGGTCAGACTACAATGATTGAATAATGACCTGACAGTGGTGCTCGAGTGGAGCATTAAAATTCTTAGAACCTATAAGTACTCTTAAATCTCAAGCTCAAGTCCAAGCTCCCCTCTTTTATTTTTCAGTCTCACTTATATTACACACTCATCTTTAAAAAAAAATTTAATTTGAACTTTAATTAATCACTTCACCTTATAAATAATTAATTTGTAGATCGTTCTTTGGAGGTAGTTTTACCTCATCAATGATGCAATAGTATTAAATCATTATTCGAGTCTTTGTTGACCGATTACGTGAGCCACTGAAAATAACGCGCACTACTGTTTGATTATACGTATTCATCGAAGTCTTAAAAGTCTTAACCCATAATGTGTTTACGTAACGGATTCGGGTTGCCACATAAAGGCGGATCCAATCCAAGAAATGTCAACAGTCAACGGTCAAATGCAGGACCACAAGCACACGTTTGTTTTAGGAAAAAAAAAATTATGCGAAGATATCTCGTCAGAATTTTAATCAACGGTTAAGATTCTTCAATGTACTTTAAGATTAGTATAACATATAATATATAGATAATTAATCTGATATAAAATTTAAAACAGATTTAAAATTTTTTAATTTTATTATGATCAATTTTTTATTAGAAAATTCTGACATAATTTTTGCCAATTTATCGCTGAATCTAAGAATTTTATAAATGAATATATATATATATATATATATATATATATATATATTCGGATAAAAATTAATTAAAATAAAAGTTTTTATTTTTAAATTTATTTTAAGAAGAATATAATATAATTTTTTTATTACTCATATATTATGTTTAACTTAAAATAAATTTTAAATTTTTAAAACTCCTTATAAGAAATCTAATGAAACTCCGTGACCTATTTTGCTCCAATCCAAAGGGTTAGGGATATGGATTTTTGACATAGTATGGATTCTAAAATCTAATAAATATATAAGGAATTATTGTGTCCTGAAAAATTCACGGCAGAAAAGAGATATATACTTTAGTGTCCAAATTATGTATGCAAATCCAGCACGTAAACAAATGAAAGATAGGGGGTGTAGCATCCATACTAGATACCAGAGTTTTTACGTGAGAACTCCTAATAAATAAGAAAAACCATTGGGCCTTGCTTAGTTTAAAAGAATCCATTAGTGTTTGCAGTTGATTACAAATGAGGCCCTTCCTTGGCTGGAAGGCCTTGGCCTTATGTAGCAAATATACATCATATAGGGTGCATTATATGGTGGGAGTTCAAAGAATCAGTGTTAACATGTCCGTTTGGTCGGCATGATCATAGTTAGTGAGTGATATAGGTCGGAAGGACCATAGTCGGGCAACAGTGGTCAGAAGGACCGTAGTCGGGCGACGGTGGTCTAAAGGACCATAGTCAGCAAGCGATGTAGGTCAGAAAGACTATAGTTGGGCGATAGTGGTCGGAAAGACCGTTTTTGGGTGACGAAAGTCGGAAAGACCGTAGTAGGGCAATGGTGGTCGGAAGGACCGTAGTTAGTAGGTGATGGAGGTTGGAAAGACCATAGTTGGGGTGATATTGGCCAAAAGGATCATAGTTGGCAGGTAATGGAAGTCAGAAAGACCATAGTCGGGTGACGATGGTCTGATAGACTGTAGTCGGTCGGCGAAATAAGTACAAATCTCTTTTCTCTCTCACTCTCTCCTTGCTTCTCTTCTTACATACACCTTTCTGTTTATCTACAATGCAAGAGAAAGCCAAGTTAATAACTCTAAGGGATGCGACCCTTAAGAAAAATGAGAAAGAAAACTATATAGTCTGCCTCGAAGTGCTGTGACGCTCCATCCTCTGTTTGATGCTGCTGCGGCGCTTAAGCACTCAACACTGCAGCATCGTATAGTGCTGCAGCTTCTAATCTAGAGTGCTGTCATGCTCTGCTCTCTGTTAATCAGCATTAGGGGGCTTGGGAGGGCTTGAGTACACAGTGTCAGGGTGCTTGAGTACATAGCTCCTGGGCGCTCAGGTACACAATGCCTGGGTATTGTACAAAAAAATTTTTGGGTGCAACCCAAGTAGGGGGTAAACCCCCTGCACCCCCCAATGAGCACCAGAAATTAACTTGAGGTCCGAGGCAATAACATAATCCGATTTATCGACACAATTATATTCCACACTGACTAACAATCTCCCACTTTGAATTGATTGCGATCAATCCTTCTCTCGATCTGCACCATCAATCATACTACCTATAGTGTGGCTCACCCTTGCTCTCATCTTCTATGAAGACCAACTAAAGCTACCCATAGCTTCAATTTATCAATTGTCATCATCTTCATCAGCATGTTTGTAGGATTCTCGGTCATGTGTATCTTCTCCAAAGATAATCGACAATCTTCTAGAAGAGACCTGATGAAATGGTATCAAAGCTAATTGTGCTTCATTCTGGCATGGAATGCATCATTCTTGGCTAGGTGAATAGCACTCATATTGTAACTATACAACTTTTCATTCCTTTTCCCCTTGACAAGTTCCGTCAAGAAACTTTACAATCAAATCATCTCCTTGTTAGCCTCAATGATAGCAATATACTTAGCTTCTATGATTGAGAGCATAATAATCTTCTATAACTTGGAAACCCAACTCACTGCAGTCTTTCTCAAAATGAAGATATAGCTTATTATGCTCCTCCTACCATCAAGACTCTAATAATTTCAAAATCTACATATCCCTGTAGATCAATCTCTGCCTCACCAAAGTAAAGACCTTTATCAGCTGATCCTCTCAAGTGCCTGAGAATCCACTTAACAACCTCCAAATAAAGTTTGCCTGGATTATCCAAAAATCTGCTGACCACTCCCACTGTATATGCTATATCTGATCTCGTATAGATCATAACATATATCAAACTTTCAACTACTGAAGCATATGGAATTTTCTTCATCATTTCTTCCTCTGCTTCAGATTTAGGCGATTATTTCTTGGATAGTTGAAAGTGACTACCCAAGAGAGTGCAAACAGGCTTTGCCTCACTCATGTTAAATCTCTGAAGCATATTTTTAACATATTTTATCTGAGACAACTTCACTATACCTATATTTCTATCTCTACTAATTCTCATACATAGAATTTTCTTCCTTGGATCCAAATCTTTCATTTCAAACTCTTTTGATAATTATTCCTTCATATATTTTATCTTTTTCATATATGACCTTATGACCAACATGTCATCCACATACAAAAGAAAAATAATATAACAATTATTAAAATATTTTAAAAAATAACAATGATCTTGGTGGTACTTCATGTACATATTATCTGATATAAATATGTCAAATCTCCTTTACCACTATCTTAATGCCTACTTCAGCCCGTATATGCTCCTCCTAAGCCTACACACCATATCTTCATTTTTTATGACCATATATCTCTGAGATTGCACCATATATAACTCTTCACCAAGGTCACCATGAAAAAAATGCTATCTTTATATCCATCTGCTCTAGAAGTAAATCCTCCACTGCTACTATGCTCAATACAACTCTAATTGTAGTCATCTTTACGACCGAAGAAAAAATTTTAGTCATGTCCACTCCTTCCTTCTACTAAAAACCATTAACTACAAGCCTAGCCTTATAGCACTTGCTATTATTAGGTTCTTCTTTCAGCCTATAAACCCACTTATTTTGTAGTGCTCTCTTGCCATTTGGTAACTTTATCAACTTCCAAGTCTGATTCAACTCAAGTGAATGCATCTCATCATCCATGACTTGCTCCACTTCTTTGAATCATCAACTTGAATGACCTCACCATAACACTCTCGTTCACCACAATATGTCAGTAATATATAATACAAGGAAGGAGAATATATTTATACTAGTCTTGAGATTCTGCTAGATCTCTTAACTTTAGCAGCAAGTGTCTAAGATACTCTATATGCTTCATTAGCTTTGCCTTCTTGATATCATCATTCTCTATCACAAAATATTTGGAAGAATCTTTAGGAGTCTCATTTCTATCTTTATACATTTCACTTTCATTGAATTTTACATCCCTACTACTAATAAACTTCTGATTTTGATAATCCCATAATTTATAGCCAAATTTGTTCGAGCCATATCCAATAATATATAATTAATAGATTTTGGATCAAGCTTACTCCTATATCGTGTATCAATATAAACATAAGATGAACAACTAAAAAATTTGAGGTGAGTTAAACTTACCTCTTTTTCACTCCAGGCTTCCTCAAGTAACCCCTCATTTAAAGGAACTGAAGGACCACAGTTGATATATATATATATATATATATATATATATATATATATATATATATATATATATATATATATATATATATATATATATATATATATATATATATATATAAACTGTAATATTCACTGCCTTTGCCCAGAACTACTTGGGTAGACTAGCATGTAAGCTCATACTCTTGCACACTCAGTGATAGTTCTATTCATGTGCTTTGCAACACCATTCTGTTGTGGTATTCTTGGAACAGTGAACTCATGATTGATTCCATTCAAAGCATAATACTCTTTGAACTTCTTATCACGATACTCATCACAATTATCTGATTTGAGACACATAAGTTTCAAACCTATCTCAATCTCAATCATTATCTTCCACTTCTTGAAAACTTCAAACACATATGACTTATGTTTTAAGAAGTATACCCATACCTTTCTGTTATGATTATCAATAAATATGAAAAAATATAATGGTTCTCTTATAGAAGTAATTGGAGCAAGACCCCATATATCAATATACACTAACTCTAACTTTTTTGACTTGACCTTTAAACTAGTATTTGAAAAACTCACCTTATGTCACTTATCATATATACAGTCTTCACAAAAATCTAAATATATAGATTTTAAACCATGAAGCTTTCCTCTAGTAAGAAGTGAACGCATATCTTTCTTACTCATATGACCAAGCATTTGATGCCAAAGTCCTCCATCAACAACTGAATCTGTTTCTCCAATAGAATCTGACCTTCTATTGATAGCATACAGGGTGTCTTCAATATTGCTACGAGCTAAAACCATATCCCCTTTTGTCACCTTCCACGAATCTCCAGTGAATGATGTCACATAGCCTGAGTTTGCAAACTAACTCACAGAAACTAAACTCCTCTTCAGATATAAAAAATGCCTAACATTTTTTAATCTCCAAATTGACCCATCAAGCATTCTAATATCAACATCTCCCTGTCCAATAATGTTGTAGGGCTTGTTGTCTCCCAAATATACTTTACCAAAATCATCTTGAGTATAGTTCTTGAATGTCTCCTTATTAGGACTTGCATGAAAAGAAGCACATAAATCTATCACCTATAATTAAGAATTATCCAGAGATAAAATTAGAGAATTTGACTGAAACTCTTCTATAGATATATTTGCAGAAATCATTTTTGTTTTGACCTCCACCACTGCCTTCTACAATTGTACAATTATTCTTCAAGTGACCCTTCTTTCTACAGCTCTAACACACAACTTTCCCTCTACCAGAAGTAGACTTTTCTCTCTTGAATTTAGATCTCCCTCTACTTGGATTTCTCTCTAAACCATTCCTCTTGCTTCAACATTCAGAGAAGAATTTGAAGATTCACCATTTTCCCTCTTGTGAACCTCTTCATTAAGCACTAACTCTATAATGTCCTCAAAGTTCAGGTTTGAACTTCCTAAAGAATTACTCACAGCAGTAACAAGCCCATCCTAGCTTTCTGGCAATGAAGATAACAATAGTAATGCCCTTACCTCATCATCAAAATTGATGCCAACTGAACACAATTGACTCATCATAGTGGTCAGGTTATTCAGCTGTTTTGCCATTGGGGTGTTGTCCAACATCTTCATATTGAATAATTTTTTCATCAAGAATACTTTGTTTGAGGCTGAACTTCTCATACATCTTAGTCAGTGCAACCATGAGATCGGCTGTAGTTTTCTCATTTACAATGTTGAATGCAATAGATGAGGAAAGTGAAAGTCGAATCAAACCTGGTACAATTCGGTCAAGAACCTCCCATTCCTCCATAACCATAGAATCAAGCTTCTTGGTGATTCCTTCCAACGGTAGATACAACTTCTTCTGATACAACAAATCTTTAATTTGCATCATCTAGAATGCAAAGTTAGAACCGTTGAACTTTTCAATCTTGTACCTTACCTTGTCTGCCATTACTCCCACTCAATCTGAACAACCTCGTTCTAATACCAGTTGTTGGGGATGGAAACAAAACATCACATAGAAACAAACAAGAAAGTAAAAGTAGCAGAAAGTAAAGGGCATCAGGATTTAACATGAAAAAAAATCCAAATTAGGGAAAACACTATAGAGTTACACCACACCAAAAAATCCTCTATGAAAATTGGGAGAAATGAGTAAAGATCTCTTTTCTCTCTCACTCTCTTGTTGCTTCTCTTCTCAAATACACCTTCTCACTATCTACAATATAAGAGAAAGTCAAGTTAATAACTCCATGTGATGCAACCCTTGAGAAAAATGAGAAAGATAACTGTTCAATCTGCCTTGAAGTGTTGTGGTGCCAGTTCAGAGCGCATGTATGATGATACTGCGGCACTCAAACACACAGCGCTGCGACGTCACACAGTGCCACGACACTGAATCTAGAGTATTATGGCGCTCTGTTCTTAGTTGATCAAAGCATGACACTTGGGAACATAGTGCCGGGGTGCTCGAGTAAATAGCACTGAGAGCTCGGGTACACAATGCTGAAGAATTGTACGAAAAAAGATTTTGTGCAAAGCACCTGACCCCAAGCAGGGGGTAAACCCCATGCACCCCCCAGCGAGCACCAGAAATTGACTTGAGGTCCAATGCAACAATACAATCTGATTGATCAACACAATCAGATTCCACACGAACTAACAGTTGTTATTAGAACTGTCGATGTATTCTTTTTTATTATCATTTATCAAATATTTATAAATTTAATCATCAACGAAAGTATGAAATTCTTTATAAACATAAAGTTAAATTCTTAAATATTGAGGCGTTTTTCGGTGTCATGGATGGAATTTCATTAAGAAACTTCAAAATTAAGCATGCTTGTGTAGGAGCAATCCTTAAATGAGTGACCTCCTTAGAAGATTCGCAAACGGGATAAAATCATGAGATCATTATATCAAAATGTATAATATCTCAATAGTTAAATATTTGAACATTTACAGAAATATAATCATTGCCTTCAAAATTTCAAAAAGAATTAAATATTTAAGAATTTTACAATTTATACATACATCTATACTCAATAAAATTAGTACAAAGACAAATCTAAATGAACTGATACTATCAATTAGCTCCAGAAAAAAACACTATGGGGAGACAAGTCAGTCGTCTTCAACGCACGAGAAAGGATAGCTGACGATGCTGGTCACGGGTTCAGGGAAAGCCGGCGACTTTGGAGTTCAGCAGAACTTCTGAGAAGCTACGCGTACTCATTCTTCACCTCGCTCGTGCGTTCTCCCTCTACCATCTCTATATTACTCAGTTCCAGGAAGCATAGTGAAGGAGAAGCGAAGATTTTGAGACGAGTAAGAGAGAACAGGGTTCGGAAGCGAGAACCTTGACCTTTTTTACCTTTAAATTGGTCAAAAGACCTCGTGTGATTTTCATTAAGAAGTCGTGGCAATCTCAGGAGAGAGCTATATCTTGATGAGCCTTTAAAGCCCCTTTGTCTACAATATTTCAAAGTACACCCTTTTGAATTCCAGGGAGAAAATACCCTCTGCCTCTAAGGTCTGCCTCTTTCGTCTTTGAAGGGCACACTTGCAGTTTTATTTTTTCTGGGTTTCCCTTTTATGACTTCTATTTTGTGCATCTATAAGTAATATGAGGGATTGGGTTGTTTTCGTCGTGGCTTCTCCTTGTGATTCTTTGTATTTGCTCCACTATTTCAATCATTGCTTCTATTGATGCATTCTTGATCCCTGCTGCTAATCTAGCTGGTAAAGACTAGAAAGTTTTTTTTTTTTCTCCTATCGCTTCTGATCTTTTTTATTTTGCCGGGATTGAAGGTTAGGGTTAGGGTTTTTGTTTGCAATGCCCTCTTATGAATTGATATCTTCGACTTTCGGCTGTGTTTCCTTTTGAGGCTGTGTTTCCTTTTGAGGAATTCTGCGTAATATCTTGTCCATTTGATTTGGGTTTAGTTCATAAAAGGATGATTTTATCAAGAAAATTATCACATACGGATGATTATCTGCTTAAACACAGTGAAAAGCTGAGGTGAAACTGAAGCGTGAATAACATTAGGCTGTGTTCATTCTTCAATTTATTTATCATTCCTTCAATCTAAACAAAAAAAATAGAAATTTCTTTTCCACTAAATTTCTCCTCAACCAAACAAATTGGACGAACACTTATTTTAATTCAATTTCCTTACAAATTTCCATTTCTATATTCTCTATTTCAAATCTTTCAAACTAAACAGAGCCTTAGTCTGCGGATTCAATAGTAGCTAGTCGGGCTAGGATTTCATTTTTTATTTTTATTTCTTGTTAAATTTTGGTTGAAGAGAACTTTTCTCCTATTTCTTACAATTTTCCATCCTTATATGTATTGTAGCTTTGATTCTATGAAATCTTTGGAATTTTATTTTTAAGAATTTAATGATTGATTTAGGGTGAATAAGACACATCAGTTTAGTGTTTTTATGCTTCGTTTGGATTTAAGGAAACTGCAACAATTTGTTAGTTGACTATATGAATCCATTGCCACTAATTTGAGCTTTATCGATCGTTTTTCCTCCTTTCACTGAAATTTCTAGCATCCAAACATGGCCATAGGTTTCAGAGGCATATGTTTCCGGAGTTCTTTAGTTTACCCATTTTTTCCTCTTCTAACCCGTGTAACTTATTAGTTTAGAAGACAATCACAAAGATGCTAAAGCCTTGCTATTAATTTCAAAGTTTTTGTCCTGGAGCATAAGCACCTTAATAATTTTTCACCTAAAACCAGCTTGTATTTGAATTGTGATTATGTCAGTTATGGAAACGGCTAGTAAATGAATAGGTATGATTTGTTAGCCTGTTCAACATTATCAACTCTTATAAGATAACATCCTTTCGTTTCTTTTGGCTCTTCTAATCAAATATCATAAATTTGAAGGATTACTTTGTTGTTTTACATCATTGAATATTGTCCTCACTACATTTTAAATTTCTTCCAGGATAAACCTTCTGGTAAAGAACAGAATTCAAGCTTTGTTTCTGGTTAATGGGTTTATCCTCTTCTTTACTTTCATGGGCATGGCTTGAATCCGTGAGAAGTATTGTTGGTCTTAAGAAGGTTGAAGCTGCTCTGGTTAAGTCCTTAAGTTTCAGCGAGAAAGACATTAAGACGACATTGAGATCACTGAGCTTTAATAAAAATAGTTCACTGGCAAAGATGGCACTTGGCACCTTGGTTATAGAGAGATCATTAAGTTTCAAAAAATGGGAGCCTTCAGAAGAAACAAAACCTCAAAACACTGTTTCATTACAGACACAATTGACTGATACTGTTCTACCTGAGATCACTGCCTCTAAGGGCATCGAGAATAAATCCATGCCAGAATTAAACCCTTCAAATTCTATTCCTGAATTTTGTTCCCCTCGACCACGGAGTGAGCTTGATGCAGCTGCTCTTAAGGTGCAAAAGGTTTACAAAAGTTATCGGACTAGAAGGAATCTAGCAGATTGTGCTGTGGTTGTTGAGGAGCTATGGTTAGTCTTTAATCCCTCTCGCTTTCCTTTTAGTTCTAAGTTTAAGCTATATTCAGAGTCAATATGATCATTATTTTATATTATTCTTAAAAAAATTTAATTTATTATGGTTCATAGGTGGAAGGCTTTGGATTTTGCGTGTCTGAAGCATAGCTCAGTAACATATTTTGAGTTTGATAAACCTCAAACAGCAGTTTCGCGATGGGCAAGGGCGCGCACGAGAGTTGCCAGGGTAATGATCCCATTTTTTTTCAACTGGTGACCTTTTATTTAACTAATGTATTTATGATCTGTGCAATCATTAATTCAATTCTATTGTTTTTTAGGTTGGAAAAGGTTTGTCAAAAGATGAGAAGGCTCAAAAACTGGCACTTAGGCACTGGCTTGAGGCTGTAAGTATTTTCACTTTTCATTTGATTTTACCGTATACCCTGTGCAGTGATTTTCTTCATGAATGCTACACCTGGTCATTTTTATTAAATCTTTGAACCGTGTTAAAGAAATACTTCTTTTTCTTTTTCTTTTGCTTTTGGGCTTTCTGAGAGACTACAAAAGAGTATTAATATTATAAATTTATCATTATTTAGTATATACTTAATGACCATGAAACAAATTTCTATCACTGTTCTTTTATTAATTTAGTGACATTGTTAAGATACTTATGTTATTCTTTGTGTCTCAACGTATAGATTGATCCGCGTCATCGGTATGGACACAATCTGCATCTTTATTATGATGTTTGGTTTGCCAGTGAGAGCACTGAACCATTTTTCTACTGGTAAACATCTTATAGAGAATCCGCTAGAATTTTGATCTTTTCATCGAAGAAGATATTGAAATTTCTTATATTATTCTTACACTTTTTTTTTTCCTCCTGAACCATGAAGGTTGGATGTTGGGGATGGCAGAGAAATAAATCTTGAGAAGTGCCGAAGAAGCAAGCTTCAGCAGCAATGCATCAAATATCTTGGACCAGTATGTCTTCAAACACTTGAGCATTCCTCATTTACCTGTTGTGTTATCATCAGCTTTTCTCAGTTGAGATGTGCATTTCTGATATGAAATCATATTTTATAATATTATTCCAAATTAATATGTTTCCTCTTTATTCATCTTGCTGCAGAAAGAGAGGGAGGCATATGAAGTCATTGTGGAGAATGGGAAGCTTGTATATAAACTAAGTGAAAACCTTGTAAATACTGATGAAGAATCAAAGTGGATATTTGTTTTGAGTACATCAAGGGCACTGTATGTGGGGCAGGTATATATATCTTGCATGCGATCTATATGCTAAGAACATTTTATTTTTGGGCTTATACAAACTGTGTCAAGGTGCATGTTTTATGCTACAAAAATATTTTACCAGCAGACAGCAATTCATTCTGTGTGACTAAAATTATACTGTTCTACTTTATGAGCAGAAGATGAAAGGCTCATTTCAACACTCAAGCTTTTTAGCTGGGGCAGCTACTACAGCTGCTGGAAGACTGATTGCCAAAGAAGGAGTTCTCAAGGTGAGCAATTATACCCACATAGATTGACTGAGATCCTATCGTGTTCTTACTAAAATTCTTTATTTTGTCCTCTATTAACTAAAACAATAATTGAATTACTCTATCCAGGCTATATGGCCATACAGTGGTCATTACCTCCCAACTGAAGAAAACTTCAAGGAGTTCCTTAGCTTCCTCCAGGACAACAATTTAGACCTTACAGATGTTAAGGTACATATTTCTTTTTATTTCTTCGTACTCTGAGTACAATATATTCCAATCTGCGTGCTACCATTACTGACAAATGATATATGTTTACAGAGATGTTCTGTTGATGATGATGAATTCCCAGCATTCAAGGAGTCCTGTGATGAGCCAATGAGTCATAATGTTGCTAAACTAGAAGAGGTTGTAAAGGATATCACCATTGTTGAAGCTCAGAGTTCAGAAAAGCTTCCCAAGTCTCCATTACCTGATGGAATTAGGAACCAAGATGTGGTGGACAAAGCAACAGTGCTTGAATTCAACCGACGAATTTCATGCAAATGGAGCACTGGAAATGGACCAAGAATTGGATGTGTCAGGGATTACCCTCCTGATCTGCAGTGCAAAGCACTTGAGCAAGTTAATCTTTCACCAAGACTCATCCCCTCACCTCTTGGTAATAAGGTTCCAGTACCATCGCCTCGACCAAGTCCTAAGGTTCGGCTATCTCCAAGGTTGTTGAACATGGGAATGCCTTCTCCTAAGGTGTCTCTAACTCTTCCCAACTTTAAGAAGAACGGAGATTGATGATGCTTTTTTGGATACATCACCTGCTAAGCAAATTTTGAGTTGGTGGTTATTCAAATTGCTGGGGAAGAAGATAAACCAGGCAGAGTGCCTCATTGCTCTGCAATTTCCATTTTGTTTTTCATAAGATTGTTTGATTGAGATTATTCTAATTACTTTGTTCATTGATGTAGATAACTAAGAGAAATAACATGTAAAGTAGCCTTAAGTTATATCAACTTTTCATTTATTGATGCATTCAATATATTTTATTTAAATAAAATTATTATTATTTTTATCTTTATTTTATGATCAGACATTGAATTGCATATATTCTAATTCGATTAAATTTTTTATTATGATTAATATTAAAGTTTTTTAATATTTTTTAAGATGGATGTAATATACATTATTTATATATTATACTCATGTAAAAGCATATTTAAAATCATTAAATTCAATCATTATCATTTTTTTAAAGAATATTTTAATATAAAGTTTTGACCATATTATCAACTGACTTAATACCATATTTTTTATTGTTATTTTATAAAAATCTTAATTTGTTTTAGATTAGGAATATAATTGTTGTTATAATTATTTGTAATGATAAATTTATTTATTATATCTCTTTATAAGAAAATTTGAATTAATTAAATAATGTTTGCAATTTTATAATATTACTTAATTATTTAAAAATTATTAACATGCATTTAATTCACGTGTAATTATATAGTATAAGTAAAATTCACCCAGCACAAGATTGTATTCATTGATTTTGAGGCAACTTTGATAAGTTATGATTTAATCATAAGCAAAAAAGAGGTACTAATTGATGAAAATAGGAGAAGGAAAACGACACAATTATCTAAGAGGTGCTATCATATAGTTCTGAACAGCTAACTCCAGACTATTGTCATAAAAATGAACAAATATAAGTGCCAAACAAAATTGGAGAACAATAAATTGGAGAAGATAAACAGAATAGGAGAAACCAGCAAATAGAACGAAAGAGTAGAACAAAATGGAATACACCAAAACGGAGGAGGAAAAACCGTCACAGGAGAAAACATCGAGAACAAATGAGGCGGAATTTCATACCTTTTTTCGGTGAGGCCGGCAGGCCGGCGACGATCTCACATTAAGGTGGGTCTTACACGAGCGGGAGGATCTTTGGCGAGAATGGGAGACCAGAAGCGAAGACGGGATGAAGTGGTAGAAAAGCAAAAGGGAGAGATGGAGATTAGCGGGAACAATATGCGAGAGGGAGTATAGTAAAGCGTTCTCCTAGGTTTTTTTACTTTATTAGAGAACCTTTGATGAGTGAAACACTCACCTATGAGAAACTGCTTGACATGAAAGCGTAGGGGACTGTTTAATTTTAGAAATGTTTCGTATCAGTTATGCCAAAAACATTGAGGCAATGCCTCTTATAAAATGTAGTCGATGTTCAGTTTGATGAAACAATAGTATAAATATTTTTAACATAAAAGCTGAAAGTTATTTATAAAGAAAAAAAGATTTTAATCAGGCGAAGGCGAAATTTTTCTAAATAAGACTCATAATATATGGTTGAAATGTAAATTTTTTGACTATTTTATTTTTGATAAGCAAATTAGAGATTTTGTTAAATATAGGCTTTGTTTGGGATGACTTTCTTGCTGCTTTTTTTAAGTAACTTTTTAGTATAAAAATTAAAATTTTCTACTAAAAAACTATTTTAGTAGTAGTAAAAAAGCTATCCCAAACGAAGCCATAGTGGCGGGTATTTTGACTATTAGAACACAAAAATAGAAAGATTAGCATTAGAATGATGGACATAAAAACATTGGAAGTTATTTTTTTCATCACTAGTAAAGAATGTTGTTTTATTTGGGGCAGCTTTCTAAAGAAATCTTTTAGCAAAAATTTTTTAACAAAAAATTTTTATACTTAAAATTTACTTTAGAAAAAAGTAAAAAAACGGTCTCAAATCAATTTTTAATCTTATTACAACACAAATTTTAAAACCACACCAGATTCATTCAGCATTTTTAAAATGAAATCAAAGTCCTAATAAAAAATAAAATTAACCAATTGTTTATCAGAATTTAGCTTAAAAAATTAATTTGACAGCCAAATTTCAGTATAAAACGTTTTATTTATTTTAATAGGCACAACTTTGCCATGTAATTATTAAATTTTATCTTAATATAAAATAACATTTTTAAATACAAGTAAAATTATTAACCATTTTTATAATGAACCAGCTTTTTAAAAAACAACTTTTAGGCTTTAGTTAAGACAATTTTTTTATTAATATTTGTTTTTCTTCGAAAATTTTAAATTAAAAAATTTATATACTAAAATATTACTTTTAAAATAATTAAACCTTAAAATAAAAATTTGCCAATTAAGAGTTTAAAGTTACTAATTTAAATAAATTAGTAAATATTACAATATAGAACTGATTTAAATTAATAAATTAACTATTAAATTAACGGAGTATAAAAATTAAATTTATTCATTTAAAATGAAACGAAAATTTTGAGTATCTTATACAGATCCACAGCCTTGTTAATTTTCTAACTAAAATTACGTTTTATTTAAGAAAAACTGAATTACATAAAGAGAAAATTAAATTAATTTAATAGGGGCCGCGCGTACGCGAACCCCTCTATCACAAATTATGACGTCCACTCTACCACTTGGGCAGATGGTAGACCAGCGCCCCTTCAACGTGCAATGAAGGTCGCTAGCCTAGGCCACAGGCATTCCTGATCACCCGTAAAGACCCCGTCCAGGTAAGTATGGAACTCTGCCTGCGGGTTTTTCTTAAATACAAAAGCGAGGGACGCGCTGTTTCGGCGTAGGCGATGTGGGACTAAATATTGGTGGCGCTATTCTTTTTCCCTCTACGGTTGATTTATGAGGCTGTAAGCTATACTTAGGAGGTGCGTTTATTGTTGGAAAAAAGTGATGGTGGGAAAAGAAATTAGTGATGTATATTTTTAGTAAATCAAAACCGTTTGCCTTAATCAAGCATCTATATAATTTGTTTTATTTGTTTTTTTAATTTTTTATAATAATTAAATTACTATATTATTTGAATAATTTATTTAATAGTTATTTGATGTTGTTGATTGAGAAGTAAATAATTGTAAATTTAAAGAATTTTATTCAAAATGAATTTGATAATATGGATGATGGTTGTATGTTAAATTATTTTGGAAAGAAAAATAAATTTATGTATGTTCTTCTATCAAGTGATAATTATGCATGTTGCGGACTCAAATATACGCGGCGATAGAGTTTAATATTTCCGTCTCAGCGTTGTACGTATATCCAGCACACAAACAGAAGAGTGAAAGAAACACCAGGATTTTTACGTGGAAAGCCCTGAAAAAGGGAAAAACCACGGGGCCACGCCCAGTTGAAAAAGTTCCACTAGTGTTGTTTGAAATACACGAGGCTGACTCGTCCTTTAACTTCAGGACGATCAGATTACAATGAGTATCAATTACAAGGCCAAGCAGAGTTCCAACGTCACTCGGGCGTCAGACAGAATTCCGGCGTCACTTGGAAAGAAGTCCGGCGTCACTCGGACGTCGGGTAGAATTCTAGCGTCGGGCAGAATTCCGACGTTGCTCCCGTGTCGGGCAGGGCTCCGGCGTCCCTCGGGCGCCTGGTGGTGCTTCAGTGGTGTTCCGGCGGTGTTCCGGCGGTATTCCGGCGGAGTTCCGGCGGTGTTCCGGCGGTGGTCGAGAGGAGTTATTCCCTCCTAGGCTTCTCTTCTCTTCCTTCTCTTCTTGGCTTGGGTCCCCTCTTAAGAGAAATGAGGGGCTATTTATAGTTTTTCTGGAGTGGCATAGCCCGTAAATATGTGAGGGATCAGGGGCGAATAGGGAGTGATCCGGATGAACGGCCGATATTGAATCCCTTGATCGTGAACCGTTTATCAAGCATTTGAAGGTCTTAATGATATCAGAATTTTGCGATCTTGGGTTCGTTGGATTCGTCTCGTCGAGCCGCTCGATTCGAGTATAAGCTCGCCAAAATCGGAGACCGTTTGGTAACTCAAATAGCTGTTTGATGCTTCCAACAGCGCTTCGGGTACTTGATTTGGACTCACTTGGGCTCGGATTGAGTCGAATTTGGTGTCGTTGGATTCGTATTTCCGAGACGCTCAGTTCGACTGTAAGCTTGCTGAAATCGGAGTTTAAATAGTCTCCGAATTAATTTTTGAAGTTTCCAACTTGAGTTTTTCCTCGAGATTCGTGCCCGATCAAGATAATTTTCCGATGACGTATCAGTTGCCCCCCTATTTTCGGACATCGAAGCTCCATGAGTCCGAAAATACTTTCTCCGGTATTTTACGTTGGCCGAATCGCAAAAAATTGCGTTCCAGAAATTAAATATTTGCTCGAACTTGATCATAGAGGCCCCGTTGAGCTCCGAAAGTGTCAAAATTGAGTCCGGAACGTCGAAAAACGTGTCCGGGGACCCCAAAAACGTCGAATTTGGACCGTCCGGGCCCGAAATCGGAGCCCGGGAACGCGTAGACGGCCGAACCGGCCGGCCGGCCGGCCGGCCGCCGCCGGCGGCGGCGCCCGCGCCAGCGGGCGCGTCTGCCCGCTGAACCGCGCGGAACCGCGCGGTTATAACCGCGCGGGCGCGCGGTTATATTAAAAAAAAAATTTTTTTTTTTTTTTTTTTTTTTTTTTAAATGGCGGGGCCCAAAAAATTCCGAAAAAATCCCAAAAAATTCCGAAAAATTTGAAAAAATTCAGGGAATTTAATAGAATTTTGGAATCCTCCCCCCCTCAAAAATAATATAAATAGACCCCCAGGGCCTAGGAGAAACTCGCCCCTTCTTCCTTTCTCCCTCTAGCTTTTGGCATTTTGAGGCTTTCCGCCATTTTTGAGTAGGTGACTTTCCCTACTTGACTTGGCGCCCCTCCCTTTGCGCAGAAGTTAGAGTATTCCTCTCTTCTCCCCTCTAGTTTCTGGCATTTTGAGGCCTTCCGCCGTTTTTGAGTAGGTGACTTTCCCTACTTGACTCGGCGCCCCTCCTTTTGTACAGAAGTTAGCGGTTTTTCCCTCTTTTTTTTCTCTCATTCTGGCTTTCTGACAGTTGAGGCATTCCGTTGTTATTCAGTAGGTGATTTTCCCTACTTGAGACAACGCCCCTCCTCTTGTACAGGAGTTAGAAATTTCTTTTCTTTTTCATTCCTTCATGTGGAGGTGAGATGTTAGTCGGAGGGAGTCTGAAGATGGTCGGAAGTCAGGCGTCGGGAAGAAGTACAACGAGGGTCCGACGACGGGCATAAGTCCGGCGTCGGGTAGAAGTTCGACGAAAGTCATGCGACTGACAGAAGTCTTTCAACGGGAGGAAGTTCGGTGTCAGACAGAAGTCTGACGAAAGTCCCGCGATTGGCAAAAGTCCTGCGTCGAGTGGAAGTACGGTGTCGGGCAGAAGTCCGACGAAAATATTGGGCAAAATTCCAACGAAAGTCTGGCGACGGGCAGAGACCCAGCAACGGGAAGAAGCTCGTCGTCGGGTAGAAGTCCGATGAAAGTCTGATGACGGGCAGAGGTCCGACGACAAGTAGAAGTACATCGTCGGGTAGAACTCTGACGACGGGCAGAAGTCTGGTGTCAGGCAGAAGTTCGACGAATGACCCACGATGGGCAGAAGTCCTTCAACGGGAGGAAGCTCAGCGTCGGGCAGGAGTCCGACGAATGTCCCGCGACGGGCAGAAGTCCTTCAACGGGAGGAAGCTCGGCGTCGGGCATGAGTCCGACGAATGTCCCGCGA
The DNA here is from genome assembly GCA_019925795.1 of Dendrobium chrysotoxum. Lineage (NCBI taxonomy): Eukaryota > Viridiplantae > Streptophyta > Magnoliopsida > Asparagales > Orchidaceae > Dendrobium > Dendrobium chrysotoxum. The sequence continues at coordinate 60,873,454 of CM034313.1, forward strand.
CGGGCAGAAGTCCTTCAACGGGAGGAAGCTCGGCGTCGGGCATGAGTCCGACGAATGTCCCGCGACGGGCATAAGTACAACGTCGGGTAGATATCCGAGGCAAGTCACGCAACTGGCAAAAATACGACGTTGGGTAGAAATTCGACGAGGGTCTGGCGACGTGTAGAAGTCCTCCAACGGGAGGAAGCTCAGCATCGAATAGAATTTCGGTGTTAGTTTGTTGATGATGGACGATCGGGTGGAAGTCCGTTGGCAGTCAACGACCAAGTTGGGAGCAGAAGGAGAGAGTTCAACGGTGTTGCTATCAGCAGTTGAACGAGAAGCCGATGATGGCTGATATGAAGTAAAGGACCGCCGGCAGATATCCGACGAAGGGTCGATGATGGCGGGTGTCCAGTGGCATTGTGTTAAGGCAATATTCATCCATACTGAAGTGTGCCAACATCAGATATTACTGGATCAAGGGGCCGAAGTAGTGTTATATGCCAACATTTTGGCAATACACTAACACTGAGTGGAGATCTGATGATGATCCAGTTATATCCTTTCTTTGAAGGAGCAGTTGTAGGAGATGCTTGCGTGCAGTAAGGGAGAAGTCACTTAAATCCACCAAGGATATTTGACTGTGTTAAAATTGCTTATTGCTTGATGATACTAGTTTGTACAGATGATGCCAATGTACTTTTCAATTCAACTTCTGGTGAGAAGAAATGTATATTTGAATCTGAATTTATGTAACTCCAATGATATTGTATATGAAATGAGGATTTGTCCCCTAGAGAGACCTGAATTGTTATTGCATCTGTAAGACATGCTTTGTGCTTTTGATGTATTATTAGTCTGAACGAATGTGAGAGACATCCTTTTTGACATATTTGAGACTGTAGGTCAAAGCCCTTGCTTGATGACGTTAAGGGAAGATGTGAGATTAAATCTCCCCAAGAATGATGTTCCAATGATTGGGATACAAGACATCATCCAATGACATTTGACCTATATGAGGTTGTATGTCAGAGCCCTGCTCAATGACGTTAACCTGTATAGGAGTGGTCGAGGGAATCCACCAAGGATGTGAGACCTATTCGAGGTTGTATGTCAGAGCCCTGCTCGATGACGTTAACCTTTATGGAAGAGGTCGAGAGAATCCACCAAGGATGTGAGACCTATCCGAGGTTGTATGTCGGAGCCTTTGCTCGACGACGTTAACCTGTATGGAAGAGGTTGAGAGAATCCGCCAAGGATGTGAGACCTATCCGAGGTTGTATGTCGGAGCCTTTGCTCGACGACGTTAACCTGTATGGAGGAGGTCGAGAGAATCCACCAAGGATGTGAGACCTATCCGAGGTTGTATGTCGGAGCCTTTGCTCGACGACGTTAACCTGTATGGAAGAGGTCACGAGAATCCACCAAGGATGTGAGACCTATCCGAGGTTGTATGTCGGAGCCTTTGCTCGACGACGTTAACCTGTATGGAAGAGGTCGGGAGAATCCACCAAGGATGTGAGACCTATCCGAGGTTGTATGTCGGAGCCTTTGCTCGACGACGTTAACCTGTATGGAAGAGGTCGGGAGAATCCACCAAGGATGTGAGACCTATCCGAGGTTGTATGTCGGAGCCTTTGCTCGACGACGTTAACCTGTATGGAAGAGGCCGGATCGAATCCCTCTGGGATCGATCTTCCAGTGATTGAGAAGTAATAAAGACTGCATATTTCTCGAATCAAGGATAAAGAGACTATATTTGTCAGTAGTTTTTCACTGTCATTTGTATTCTTTTTAAAGAAAGAGACAATATCAAAACTGGACGAACAACACATTATATTACTGTAAGACAATAATTCCCTTGTACAACAGAAGAGATACATATAGGGACAACCACATCATTCGACTTGGTAGAAATACTAAGGACATTAGAATGACATCCTACTGATCATAGAAGAGATACATGGTGACACATGACAAGTAGTATTACTAACACAAAGGTTCAAGTTGCAGCATTACTCAATCTCACCAACCATTTGAATATTATTCAATGGTTGTCTTTGTTGTTGTTGATTTTGCCCCCCAGTGGGGCGAGCTTCTTCTCGGGTAGGTGGGTTCCCAATAAACTGTCGAAGATAGCCCTGGCGGATAAGTCTTTCAATCTCATCCTTAAGTTGCCGACACGCTTCAGTAGTGTGGCCACGACTACGATGAAAGTGACAGTACTGATCTTTATTTCTTGTATTTGGCTTCGAAGGATGCGGCCATTTCACTTTGTCCTGATCTTGAATCGCCATTAACACATTTGCTTGAGATGTGTTGAGCGGAGTGTACTCTTTCTCCTGCCGAGGTTCTCGTTGTGGTAATGGGGCCTAGAAGGTAGATTGATACTCCTTGCTTTTTCCGTTGTAAGGAAGAATTATCCATCCCAGGAGTACCTTTGCGCTTCCCATTTGTCTGCTCGAACTGCTTTCTGTGAGCATTTATGGCTTCATCTGCGGAGATTTGTGCCTCCACACGATGAATCAGGTCGGCGTATGAATGAACCGTATCTCGCATAAGAGCCGAATAAAAGGGGCCAGGACGGAGGCCACCAAGAAAGACTCCTCTCAATAATTCAGGATCTACTCCCGGAATTTGTCGAGCCTCAGTAGAAAATCGCTGAAAATACTCTTTCAACGATTCTCCCTCATTCTGACGGATTCCAGATAGGTGGGAGGAATCCTTAGTGATTCTTCGATTGGCTACAAACTGTTCCACGAACACTTTAGCCATTTTGACGAATGTGGGGATCGTTCCGACTGGAAGTGAATAGAACCATGTTCGAGCCTGTCCTTTGAGTGTAGCAGGAAAAACCTGACATATGAGGGCATCCGAAGCTCGCTGGATATGCATGATGGTTCTGTAATGATCGATGTGCTCGTACGGGTCGGATGTCCCATCGTAGGAATCAATGCTCGGTAGTTTAAATCCTACCGGAATAGCGTGTTGAAGAATAGCTTCTGTTAAGGGTGACGACTCCTGCAAGTCCCACTGACGAAGGGGTTGCCTTACGCCTCCTGTAGGGAACTCCTCTTGAACCAATCGTCGCAGTTCGTGGCGTAGGGTATTGCGAGGGAGCTCAGCAATGTGATGTTGGGCTAACTCTTCGGGGAGGTCCAAAGGAATACGAGGTTGCCGACCTGTGTGCGGAGGATGGGTAGAACTTGCTGTATCAGCCAGTTCGTTATCTTGATGTGACTGCGAACGCCTCCTGGGTGGAGGAAGAGGAATCTCAGCTTGAAGATGTTCGATTTGAACAGCTTCAACACGTGGCGGATCTCGAGGGAGAAGAACCTCCTCCTGAGGTGCTAGGGTTGGTTGTCGAGTCTCTCGCAGGAGGTGTAGGATCTCGTTTTGAGATTCTTCCATCTTTCGGATTCTCTCTTCTAAGGAGGGTCCCGAGGTCCCTTCTCCAGGTGCGTTTTGCCCCCCAGGAAGAAAGGAGGCAGAAACTTGATGTCCACGATTTATAGACTGGTTTCTGGATTGGGGAGAGTGGGAGCGGGAGGCTCCTATGAGGCGATTGCTACGCCTATTGACCATCGTAGCAATACTTGAAGTTGTGGGATAAGTTTCCCACAGACGGCGCCAAACTGTTGCGGACTCAAATATACGCGGCGATAGAGTTTAATATTTCCGTCTCAGCGTTGTACGTATATCCAGCACACAAACAGAAGAGTGAAAGAAACACCAGGATTTTTACGTGGAAAGCCCTGAAAAAGGGAAAAACCACGGGGCCACGCCCAGTTGAAAAAGTTCCACTAGTGTTGTTTGAAATACACGAGGCTGACTCGTCCTTTAACTTCAGGACGATCAGATTACAATGAGTATCAATTACAAGGCCAAGCAGAGTTCCAACGTCACTCGGGCGTCAGACAGAATTCCGGCGTCACTTGGAAAGAAGTCCGGCGTCACTCGGACGTCGGGTAGAATTCTAGCGTCGGGCAGAATTCCGACGTTGCTCCCGTGTCGGGCAGGGCTCCGGCGTCCCTCGGGCGCCTGGTGGTGCTTCAGTGGTGTTCCGGCGGTGTTCCGGCGGTATTCCGGCGGAGTTCCGGCGGTGTTCCGGCGGTGGTCGAGGAGGAGTTATTCCCTCCTAGGCTTCTCTTCTCTTCCTTCTCTTCTTGGCTTGGGTCCCCTCTTAAGAGAAATGAGGGGCTATTTATAGTTTTTCTGGAGTGGCATAGCCCGTAAATATGTGAGGGATCAGGGGCGAATAGGGAGTGATCCGGATGAACGGCCGATATTGAATCCCTTGATCGTGAACCGTTTATCAAGCATTTGAAGGTCTTAATGATATCAGAATTTTGCGATCTTGGGTTCGTTGGATTCGTCTCGTCGAGCCGCTCGATTCGAGTATAAGCTCGCCAAAATCGGAGACCGTTTGGTAACTCAATAGCTGTTTGATGCTTCCAACAGCGCTTCGGGTACTTGATTTGGACTCACTTGGGCTCGGATTGAGTCGAATTTGGTGTCGTTGGATTCGTATTTCCGAGACGCTCAGTTCGACTGTAAGCTTGCTGAAATCGGAGTTTAAATAGTCTCCGAATTAATTTTTGAAGTTTCCAACTTGAGTTTTTCCTCGAGATTCGTGCCCGATCAAGATAATTTTCCGATGACGTATCAATGCATATGACATCGAAATTATGTACAATTACATATTTAATACAACAATAATAATAAGCATTTATTTGGCTACAAGCCTTAACAACAATGACAAGAATATGAAAAAGCAATTACATATTTAGGCTTCGTTGGGATGTCTTTATTACTATTTTCTATAGTAATTTACTTGTACAAAAAAAAAATTAGTTCAATAAATTTTTGTGTTAGAAATTTGTTTTAGAAAGTAATTAGAAAGTTCTCTCAAACGAAGCCTTAATATCCACCCAAAAAATCAACTATTGAAAATGTGTAATTAGGGGCATCAATATTTGACACAACACAAAAACCCGACTCGAACTCGACCCGATTTCAAAATGAGGTTGGTTCGGGTTCCAGATTCTACCCGTTTGGAAAAACGGGTCGGTTTGGGTTGATCCAGAAATCGGAACTCAGCCCAATTTAACCCGGTAAAAATGCGCTGACTATGACTACTGCCCGCGTTGCCCCCATTGAATCGAGCTCCCGTGTCGCGTTGACTGCTTGCATCGCATCGACTGCTTGCCATCTTGTCAACTTCATGTCGTCGTGTCAACTTTGTTTGGACCGCCAGGCGCCAATCACCTCAACCCGCCTCACCGCCTTAGCCCGCCTCAAGTCGCCTTGCCCTTTTTTGAATCAAACGGGTCAGCGGTTTGGGTCGGGTCAACCCGATAATCAGTGCGGGTCGGGTTCGGGTTTAAAAACTTGACCCATTTTTGCAAACGGGTTGGGCTCGGGTTGACCCATTTATGACTTGGGTCAACTGGGTTCGACCCGAACTCGACCCCATCGACCCATTTTGACAACCCTAGGTACAATTGCCCTTATTACTACTAAAATATTAAGAAAGTGATAAAAGCAAAAAATATGCATAGAGTTTTTTGTAATTTGACTAAGGGTCATTTATCGAATTTATAAACTCATCTCATTTGTTTGTCATCATTCCTCTAAGTATATTTTTATTTTTGATATTCAATCCTATAGTCAAATGCTTAGTAATAGAAAGTAATTACCTTTTATTTAGTATTTAGTTGTATAACATATATGATGTGTGGTAGGAGGATCATTTAGGAGGAAGAACACTTCTATTTACAGTTGGTGTATGGGAATTTAAAATTCTCCAAAATCATGATTTTGTGCATGCTTTCAAACAACTAATCAATGGGACACCCTAGCTTATTAATTGCGCTTAATATTTTGATAACATAAAGGCATGATGACACAGAATTCTCATGCATAATATGAGTGACAACTAAGAGAACTTGATCAAAATTTTGTACATATGAAACTTTGTACGCCCGAAACTATATAAAAACTTCAAGTGACTCAATCTATAATCACGTGTAGTCGCAAAAAAAAAAAGAAAAATATAAGAATCGAACTCGATGGATGACTCTTAAGGCCAACAATGGCCACAATCAATAAAGGACTATCCTACATAATGTGTAGATGAGATCGAAGAATGTCTGTGCTACAAATCCTATTCTATTTCAATCTCACCATTTTTTTATATCAATTGTATCTTATTATGTACTAAATATTATAAAATATTCAGCACATAAGTTTCACATCCAACACACCTATTTTTGAGTGTGAATGCATCTAATAAACGCCTTTGCAATATAGATTTCTCTATTATAAGTACGGATTGGTTTCAATTAGTAGAGGGGATTCCTCCCAACTTTAAAGAAAACAATGATCCCCTCTTTAAATGAACAAGAGGAGGTGCCTTACATTAATATTTCTTGGATGTAAAAATAATTTTTGAAATAAATCAACATTAATTTATAACATATAAAAGAGTACAAATATTTTAAAATGAATAAAGGATGAAATTTAAATTTTATTTGAGATAACTTTTTTAATATTTTTTAAAAATAATATTTTTAATATAAAAATTTCTAGCTCAAAAAAATTTTATGCTAAAAAATGTTTTAGAAAACAAAAAAAAAAGCTGTCCCAAATAAAACCTTATTCTCCACAATAAATATATTACTAATAATGATTTAGAGGTTATCCTACTTTCAACTACTAAGGGGTTAAATACACCACTAGTCCAATTTCTTTAAATAGTGTTGAAATTAATTGCTTGCATGTTTATATGAATACATTTTCAACCACTTATATGAGAGTAAGGCTTCATTTAGGACAACATTCTTTCTTCTTTCTAAAACAATTTTATAGTACAATTTTTTTTTTAACTCAAAATTTGTGTGCTAGACAGTAACTTTAAAAAGTTATAAGAAAACTATCTCACATGAAGCCTAAGCCACTCACACATATTGTAAATTATTATTATTATTATTATTTCAGGAACAATCTATCAAAACTTTATCAAAATTTTCGAGCCTAAACTAATAGCTATTAATTCAGGAACCACAAATAAATTTTAGAATTTCATTTAATTTCCATCACTTCAATCAAAACAAAATCTTAGGCTTCGTTTGGGATGGCTTTTTTACTGCTTCTTAAAGCAGCTTTCTAATACAAAAATTAAATTTTTTATATTATAAAATTACTTTAAGAAACAATAAAAAAGCCGTCTCAAACGAAGCCTTAGCTGTTCACAAGAACAAAGGCATTCTGAGTAGCATGATTCACCACAACTAAAATAGCAAGCAATTCACAATCAAGAGGGCAGGAAGTGATTCCAATGCCACAAGAGCTTACATGTTGAAGGCTGAAAACAAAAGAGAATTTGTAAATTGAAAAAAATATGTTCTATCAAATCAATATTAGAGATTATAACACTGCCTGGAAGTGAGATCTTACGCATAGCTTGCACATAGCGAGATTGGCTTAGCCATATCCCTGAAAGAATCATCCTCAACTCTTATGGAAAGTCACCTTAACACTCAGTAGATCAATCAGCATATGAATGTGAAGGCAGTCCTAGGTTTTTCCAGCTCTATTTTCGCCATGAACTAGAACTGAGCTCGATCGTCGCTGTTGAAGTTGAGAGATTCCATGCCTTTGATGGTAGACTCGTAGGTCTTCAAATTTGCTGAATGTCTTACTGAGGAAGATGTCTTCTGCTTCTGCTCAGCTGAACCAAGCGGAGGACTTTTTTGAGTACTTGAGAATTTGCCATATGTACCTGAAGGACTTGCGTCAGTAGTGCGACTGTTAGAGACAGCAGCGCGCCTTGAGGATCCACTTGATCGTCCCCAGAAGGTTGAACTAGATATCTACATGAGAAGTGCAGTTAAAAAGTCATGAAACAGCAGCAAATCAAATAAAAAGGAAATTTTGCTGTTCACAGAACGTCTGGATTGAGGTTTGTCTTTTAAAGAGAGTAATAAGAGGAAACCAAACAGTCAAGAAGAAATCATTGGACAAGCACACACTTGAAGTGCATCTTTAGACATAAGAGACCTAAAAGGTATTTAATATTAACGGGCTATTTTATTTATATATGTTTAGATATAAGAGTTCAAAAGATATTTGATATTTATGGCTTATTAAGGGTATTTTAAATTTTATTATATTTTCTGCTGCTCTAAATTTTTTTTGTATAAAAGAGGGGGGATATGTCATCTTATGTTCTATTATAGAATTGCACATAGCAACTATCCAAAATTCTAGTAATTATGCAAAAATAATAGAAAGCTTACCATAGCTTCTTTGGTTCCACTGGATTCATTTTGTACAGGGCTCTTCTGCTTAGATCCTGATGCTCTTCGCCAAGAAGAGTCCACACCTGACCAACCACTTGTCCTGCCTTCTTCACCGCCTACATCATAATATAGGGCAGACAAGCTAGTAAATTCTCCGAAAATATAACAAACAAATTTCAAATTAAACCCAAGTAAAAGAAGTATTATTTTTGCCATAGTAATTTGATGAAGAAAGCACAAAAACTAGGAATAAATCTATATTCTAAATACAGGCAGGGGTCGCACTTTCAATTTTCAAATCAACCGAGCAAAAAAGCTACAAGTTAAAGAGCAGTATACAATGATCTTACCTATCTGCTTACCAGTATTGCCAATAGCTGGAGGCAATCCCGAAATAAGCTCAGCACCTGGTGGTACCTGGATAGGAATGAAAACTAAGTCATTCTAACCCAAAAAAATAAAACAAAGAAAATGGTTTCTCCCTTGTAACGTACTAGAGGTCTAGGAGGAGCACTGGAAGTTTCCAACGCTTTATATTTCAAGATTGTCCAATCAAATATATAATCAAACTGAAAACCTGAAATAAATGTACAAAATTTACCATAAGATAGCTTATTCCCATTTAGAAAATTTCTATATTCTACATTTCAACAAAAATATTGGAGTACTTCATCCATCACCTACTATATTGAAAAAGGGTAACATACCTTCACTGATGAAGAGGTCCCGAAATATTCTTTTGAGATAAGAATAATCGGGCTTGTCTTCAAAGCGCAATGATCGACAGTAGTGGAAGTATGATGCAAATTCTGAAGGATATCCCCGACATAAAGCCTGAAAAAAAGATATTTTCTCATCAAACCAGGAAAAATAGAATTGGTTAAACTAATGTCTTTCCCATTAAAAAACTTGCCTCGATTGATGTTGAAACTTTTTTTTCACATATTTTGTCATACTTCTGTTTCTTCGTTCCTGCTTTTAAACCTTGCCATGGAAGACTAAATACAAAAGAGGGGTCAAGCATCTACAAAAGGAAAACAGAGATAACAGACTCCAAAAATAAGTGCCGCACCTTCCCCTCAAAAAGTACATAAGAACATATCCAAGAGATTCCAAATCATCCCTCCTGCTTTGTTCTGGTGACGTAACATGTGTAACAAATCAAACCAAGAATCAATGTACGAAACACATAAAAGTGAGACAATTAAAGAACCAAGCTCTACTTCGGCAGCAAAGCAGTGAAGTAGTTCTAATGAGCATCAAAGGAAGCAGCAAATAAAATTCACTAAAGAATACCTATGCCAAGATGAGTATTCATACTCGCATATCTTGCCGTTCCCGTCAAGTTCTTATTCTCTCTGCAATTTATAAGAGAATGAAAATATGATAGCATAAGTGCTAATATCAGTTCATTTTGAAATAAAAAAATTACTTGAGAAGCAAGTAAAAGACTTTTTATATAAGCATTTGGCCAGTTAAAAAAGGATGGACTGGTAAGGCACAAAAGGTGATACATATTGATCGACGCTTTTAAAAAACCCCAGTTAGGTCTCCTGCATATAAAACGTGTCTCACGAAGACCAATCTGTTGACAGTCAATAATAGAGAACAATATATCAAGAATGTACTTTTCCTCTGTCCTAACTCATGTCTCCTCTCTCTTAAGTTGTCCTTAGAAGCTCATGAAAGAGCCAATCTAATTGTTGGCAAAGCATGCATTTGAGTTAGCTTGTGCCTGTGCACATATTACAGAAGATAAGAGAAGAACCAATTGTCGAAGATATCTATATCCTTCAGCAACATGTCATCGATCTCAGTACACTCACAATCATGAAACTTCCACAGGAATTAGCACTCCTGGAGGGCCTCTGGCTCATTGATGTCAACACACTCTAGTCAACTCCTTTCCTTTCCTTTTGCTTCATATGATCTCCTGCAACTCTAACACCCCTCCGCTACGATCTCCTCCATTTTTGCCTCCATGATTCAATGTTTCTCCTCATTCATATCAGTAGCAACAAGGGTGATCTCTCCATCAATCACAATGACAGAGAAGTTGGAGGGCTATCGGTAAAGCAAAATTCTGCCAAAATATGACAAAATACTTTTCCCATGAAAAAAGTGTAAGGGTACTTGTGCCGTAAAATGACTTCGAACTTTCAGCCGTATGGTGCATCATGTGAGCTAACTAACAGATTAGCCGGTGAAAAAAGGCCTAAATGAAGATTGGAACATCATTTTAAAGGCCAATCTGAAACCTCAAAAAAGTGCTAGCGAGCTAAATGTGTCATGAGACCTACGTGAACCAACATGAAGCCCATGGCACCCTATACTTGAAAGTAAAAGATAAGGAAAGGAAATCCCTAAGCATAACATGAATAGCACTAATTCTCAAAATTGCCAATAGCCTCAAATCCTGAAAAGGATCATAAACTCAAAACTAGGAAATAAGTTATTTCATTAATATAAATAATCTTTCAGATAAATATCAAGTCATGAAATTACTAGTCACAAGAACCAGTGAACTCAAGATGTAAATCACAGTCCAATAAACTGTGCTATTTACATACCTAACACCTAACTCCTCTTATTGGGATGTAAATGCCCCAATATTATATGATAGTGCAAGCATGTGTAAAATTGCATTTACAATAACAATAAGAATAACAATGATAATGATAATGGTGATGAAAATAATAATAATAATGACAATCATGATAATGATCATGAATGATGATGATGATGGGTCCATAAAAACACAAAAAAAAGGCATGTGATATAGCTTCAAAAATATCCATCATTATAACATCCAAGGAAAGACATCAACATCATAGAATGATAAGCAAGCTATCTCAATGTCTCGAAAAGCAAAAGTACACAGTCCAGGTTTTGGTCCCATTGCAAAACTAAGCATAAGCATTCAAAAAAAAGCGTGAGCTTTGTGAATTCTTATTAGCTTTATCTTCATTTGTTATTTTATTTTCTATAAAATAATTAAAGATGAAAGACAACTTTAATATTAAACAAACACAACAAAATTAAATATATGTGAGAGTATTGATTTTAAACCAAACAATTGAACCCATTCATTGACTTAAGCTTTTAAGTTGAAAACTAAAAACAGGCTTAATAACTGATGTATCATGCTTGACTCAATTTTAGTTTACACTTCTCAATAAGTGATGTCAAACCTGATGATTCATCTAGGATCAATCAATTCATACAGCTTGTATCTCCCATAAGTTCTGGCCGGCCTCTAGCATGTTTGAGTAAGGTTAAACAAAGAGTGACAAACACGAATGCTCCATAAGGTTGAGTTGACTCAGTACAGGATTTGATGATGATGAAAAAAAAAATTTGTTTCAGGTGAGGTGATGGGCAATATGAAGTGCTCTCACATAAAGGGAAGATTGTTAAAACATATGAGAGCATTGCATTTTGCTCCATAATGGACAGGTAAAACATTGGTTGGTGTAGAAATATTAAGCATTTGACCCTCACCTAAAGTTTAAGCTTTTAGGTTAAAAACATGTTTGAACAATGGTGTTTTGAGCCCAACATTAATTCCCTTTAGTTCACATTTAGTTCACACTTCCTACCGTCACATGCATTGCATGGAAGTAAAAGAAGATATATATATATATATATAGAGAGAGAGAGAGAGAGAGAGAGAGAAATTTATAAATAGATAAATAAATAGATGTAGGGGAGCCAATTTATTCCAAAATGGCATAAGACAAAAACATCAAACTAAAAGTACATGGTGCTATCAAGGCAATGTAGTTGTTTGATATTCTAGGTGCTCACCTGATCGAATTGGGGAGTTATAAAATAAATAGTTGCATCGTTTAGAAAAACATATTTAAATTATAAAAAATAATTTTGAAGGGCATAAATTGATAATCATTATATTGAATGATGTTGGAAAAATAAAGAATTCTTTAGTTATATTGCATTCCAAATTTGAAAATCTTGCTAAATAGAGTACCTTAAATAACTATGATTAGCTATTAAGACCGGTCCAGAGGGACAGTTCACGCTGGTCCTTACAGGGCCGGCGATCGTGTATAGCAAGCGGAAGTTCCACCTGCAGTAATATGTTATGCAGCTGCCGGCCCAGGAGGGGCCGGCTGGACCGGTCAAGCCTGGACCGGTCCAAGTTTACTGCAGACGGACAAAAGGGGGGGGGGGGGAGGGGGGGTGGGGGGGGGGGGGGGGGGGGGGGGGGGGGGGGGGGGGCGGACAAGGTGGGCCCCACTTGGGGTTGATTTGCTTATGTGGGAGGGAAAATTTTGAATAGTAAGGGCAGTTTAGGTATTTTGTAGTCATCCTTTATTGTTAATTAGGGGGGATTAGGAGGGAGAGGGGGTTATCTTGAATTTGAATGTAATTTGGAGATCTAGGGTTTCTTGCTTGGGCTCTTGGCGTTGCCGGAGATTAGGAGAGTTGTTCTTCCTCTCAAATTGAAGAACATTGTATCTTTTATTGTTTTCTTGCATCTACTAGTGAAATACAAGCATTGGTGTGGTTTTCCCTTCAGATTTTCATCTGTTTTCTCTGTTTTCCTGCGTTTGGCTGCTGTCCACTGCTGAAAACAGCAGTTTCCTGCTGTTTTTCCTCTTCCGGAGCGATAGGAATACGTGGATCTAAGTATTTCCTATCAAATTGGTATCAGAGCATCGTCGTGGGACCTTTGGCGGCTGAAACCTGAAATTTCAGCGGGCTTTGGGAGCTTTCGAAGGAAGTTTACTTGTGGTTCGTGAAGAAAAAGATGGCCGGAAAGAAGGTGGAAGTGTTGGAAGGCGAATTTGGACAACTGAAATCAGATTTGGAGAGAAAGTTCCTTGAAATCTCCACCAATAATGAAAGATTGGAAGGGAGGTTTTCTGCTATGGAGGAGATGATGAAGAAACTGCTTGAAATGAAGACCAATCCGGCGACATCGGAAGTAAGAGAGACCTCCGACGGCCATGGCATCGGAGGAAATCCAAACCCACCCCGGGGGAGGAGGATGCCAGAGGTGGAGATCCTGGAAGGAGAGAACGACATGCCTCCTCTAGAACCGCTCTCTAGAGAGGAGATGAGCATGGGATATGACAGAAGGGGTGCTGATTTGGGTGGGAGAAGGGAGGAGTTTCATCGCCGAGGTGCTGATTTTGAAGGTAGAAGGGAGGACTATGACGAGGGATTTGGGTACAATCGTCGAAGGGACGATCGGGACACTTGGGGAGCACCTCCCCTTCGGGGGATGGGAGGTTATGGAGGATACCGAGGGTACGGGGGTGATCCCAAGGTGAGGAAACTGAAAATGCCCATCTTTGAAGGCGAGGATGGCCATGGCTGGATTTACAAGGTGGAGCGATACTTTGCCGTCAACGGGTTGACGGAAGAGGAGAAACTGACAGCGGCGGGACTGTGCTTGGAAGGTAAGGCACTGAGGCGACCTATTAGGAGCTGGAGGGAGTTCAAAGACTGTTTGCTAGAGCGTTTCCGAACCAGTCGGGGAGGAGACTTCTACGAACAGTTCTTTGCTCTGACACAGGAGGGGACAGTGGCAGAGTTTCGTGACCGGTTTGAGTACCTGGCTAGCAGGTTGGATTGTCTTTCGGAGACTGTGCTTGAGGGGAACTTCATGAAGGGGCTCAAACCAGAAATCAGGGCAGCCGTTAGAGTGATGAGGCCACACGACCTGGGGGAGGCCATGGAGTTGGCACAGCTGGTTGAGGACCAGAAGCATCTGGAGAGAGGGGCCCGAGGCAAGCAACTCCGGGGGATCCTACCGGATGACGACCACTTTTCTAGCTCCCAAGGGAGCTGCACCGGGGGGTACACGAGAGGTACCAAGGGAGAGGTCTGGAGGAGGAGGGCCTGGGGGAAATTTTAAAAAGCTTACTGATAAGGAGATGCAGGAGAAGAGGGCAAAGGGATTGTGCTTTAGGTGTGATGAGAAGTACATGCCGGGTCATAGGTGCAAGGACCGGACTCTTCAGGTTCTCCTTGTTTGCGAAGACGAGGAAGACGAAGAGGGAGGTGGGAGCAGGTCCGAAGTGGAGGAGGAGGAGAAGTTGCATCTGGATGTGGCAGAAGTCTCTCTGAACTCGTAGTGGGATTTACTTCGAGTCACACTATGAAAGTGAAAGGGGTGATAGCTGACCACGAGGTGGTGGTTTTGATAGATAGTGGGGCGACCCACAATTTCATTTCCACCCAGATTGTTGAGTTGCTTGGAATGAAATTAGTGGATACGGGAGGTTATGGGGTGATGATGGGCACAGGGAAGGTTGAGATGGGTAGAGGAGTTTGTAGGGGGGTAGTGATGACCATTCAGGGGATACAGGTGAGGGAGGATTTTCTTCCCTTAGAATTGGGGAGTACAGTTGTGATCTTGGGGATGAAGTGGCTGCAAACTTTGGGGGAGACCAAGGTGAACTGGGGAGAACTGCGGATGGAATTGGTAGTGGGGGGGAGGAGAATGGTGATACAAGGAGATGTCGGCCTGTCTAGGACAGGGGTGTCTCTCAAGTCCATGATCCGAACCATCCAGGAGGTTGGGGGTGGATACTTGGTGGAGCTGCAACGACTGGAAAAAGTCAGTGTGGGGGAAGAGGGAGACATTCCTCTTGAAGTGCAACCGGTCATACAGCAGTTTTAGGGAGGTTTTTCAACCTCCACAGGGGTTGCCCACCGCAGAGGGAGCTGGAGCATGCCATCACTTTGAAGGAAGGGGAGACCCCGATCAGTGTCCGCCCTTACCGTTACCCTCATATTCAAAAAGATGAGATTGAAAGGCTGATCAGGGAGATGCTGGAGGCTGGGATCATCAGACCAAGTGTAAGTCCTTTTTCTAGTCCAGTCCTCTTGGTCAAGAAGAAGGATGGGAGTTGGAGATTCTGTGTGGACTACAGGGCTCTGAATAAGGGCACTGTGCCAGACAAGTTCCCAATTCCAGTGATTGATGAACTTTTGGATGAGCTTTTTGGGGCAGTGGTTTTTTCCAAGTTGGACTTAAAGTCTGGATACCACCAGATCAGAATGAAGGAGGCAGATGTTCCCAAGATAGCATTCAGAACACATGAAGGGCATTATGAGTTTCTGGTAATGCCCTTTGGTTTGACTAATGCACCTGCTACTTTTCAATCCTTGATGAACAGGGTCTTCAAGCAGTACCTCCGGAAGTTCGTGCTGGTATTCTTTGATGACATTTTGGTGTATAGCAAGACTGAAGGGGAGCATTTGGAGCACTTGAAGGCGGTTTTGGGAGTGTTACAGGAACATCAGTTACAAGCCAACCTGAAGAAGTGCAGTTTTGCCCAGACCAGTGTAGAGTACTTAGGACACATGGTCTCACAAGGAGTAGCAGCCGATCAGAGTAAAATAGAAGCAATGCAGAAGTGGCCAATGCCTAGGAACCTAAAGGAGTTAAGGGGGTTCTTGGGATTAACTGGGTACTACAGGAGATTGTGAAGGGATACAGTGCCATTGCGTGGCCTTTGACTGAGCAGCTAAAGAAGGATGGTTTTTCTTGGGGAGAGGCAGCAACACAAGCTTTGAGAAACTAAAGGAAGCTATGACTACCGTTCCAGTATTAGCACTCCCAGATTTCAGCCAGATTTTTGTAGTGGAAACTGATGCATCGGGATATGGGCTGGGGGCAGTGTTGATGCAGAATCATAGGCCAATTGCATACTTCAGTCAAGTGCTGTCAGCTAGGGCTAGATTGAAGTCAGTATATGAGAGGGAGCTAATGGCCATTGTCTTAGCCATTCAGAAGTGGCGGCCTTATCTGCTGGGAAGGCATTTTATTGTAAGGACTGATCAGAGAAGTTTAAAATACATGTTGAAGCAAAGGATGGTGACCGAGGAGCATCAGAGGTGGTTATCAAAATTACTAGGCTATGATTTTGAGATTCAATACAAGCCTGGTTTGGAGAATAAAGCAGCCGACGCCTTATCTAGATATGTAGGGGAGCTTCAGGAATTAGCTGTGTCGATTACATTGATGGTAGATTGGGGGGCCATCATGGAAGAAAGTAAGTTGAGTGAAGAGTTGAGGAAGATAAGAGAGGATTTGGGGAAGGACAAGAGTAGTCATCCGGGCTACTGCATTGAGGGGGAGAGACTGTTGTATCAGGGGAGGTTTGTGATGCCACGAACTTCAATACACATCCCCCACTTGTTGCAAGATTTTCATGGTAGCGCAGTTGGAGGTCATTCAGGAGTTCAGAAGACCTACAGGAGGCTAGCATCCGAGCTCTACTGGAAGGGGATGCATAAAGATGTGAAGGAGATGGTGGCAAGGTGTGAAGTGTGCCAGAGAAATAAGTACATGGCCATGGCTCCGGGAGGACTACTACAAACCATTGACACTTCCAAACAGAGTTTGGGAGGAAGTGTCCATGGACTTCATTGATGGCTTACCAAGATCGGAGGGGTTCACAGTCATCATGGTGGTGGTGGACAGACTTAGTAAGTATGCACATTTCATCCTCTTACGACATCCATACACCGCAGTGTCAGTAGCTGCAGCCTTTATCAGGGAGGTGGTGAGACTGCATGGGGTTCCGGAATCAATGGTGTCTGATCGGGACAAGGTGTTCCTCAGCCAGTTCTGGAGGGAGTTGTTCAGGATGCAGGGCACGGTTCTAAAGAGAAGCACCGCCTATCACCCGCAGACAGATGGACAAACGGAGGTGGTGAATCGAAGCCTGGAGACTTATTTGAGGTGTTTTGCTTCTGAAACACCGCGATTGTGGGCAAAGTGGCTTCCTTGGGCTGAGTATTGGTACAACACCTCGTACCATTCCGCTTCACAGATGACCCCATTCAAAGTGCTATATGGGAGAGACCCTCCACATCTCGTGCACTATGGGAGAGGTAGTACACCAGTATCGACAGTTGAGCAGTACCTAGAGGAGAGGGACAAGATACTGGAAGAGATGAAGAGACATCTGATGAGGGCACAACAAATCATGAAGAAGCAGGCGGACTCACACAGGAGAGACATGCAGTTTGAAGTGGGGGAGAAGGTGTTCCTGAAACTACGACCCTATAGACAAAGGACAGTGGCTAAAAGGAGGAATGAGAAATTGGCACCAAGGTACTTTGGCCCCTATGAAGTGTTGGACAGGATTGGAGCAGTAGCATACAGATTGAAGTTACCCCCCGCAGCCACTATACACCCAGTATTCCATGTGTCTCAGCTAAGGAGAGCCATCGGGGAGCATGCAGCGAGTGCAGAACTACCAGCCACGATGACAGAAGATTTAGAAGTGGTTTTAGAACCACTAGAGCTTGCAGGAGTCCGATCAGATAAAATGGGCAACACAGAAGTGCTGATCAAATGGAAGGGTCTTCCTGATTTCGATGCTACTTGGGAGCCGTTTGAAAGTGTGAAAGAGCAATTCCCCTCTTTTCACCTTGAGGACAAGGTGAGTTTTTGGGAGGGAGTAATGTTATGCAGCTGCCGGCCCAGGAGGGGCCGGCTGGACCGGTCAAGCCTGGACCGGTCCAAGTTTACTGCAGACGGACAAAAGGGGGGGGGGGGCGGACAAGGTGGGCCCCACTTGGGGCTGATTTGCTTATGTGGGAGGGAAAATTTTGAATAGTAAGGGCAGTTTAGGTATTTTGTAGTCATCCTTTATTGTTAATTAGGGGGGATTAGGAGGGAGAGGGGGTCATCTTGAATTTGAATGTAATTTGGAGATCTAGGGTTTCTTGCTTGGGCTCTTGGCGTTGCCGGAGATTAGGAGAGTTGTTCTTCCTCTCAAATTGAAGAACATTGTATCTTTTATTGTTTTCTTGCATCTACTAGTGAAATACAAGCATTGGTGTGATTTTCCCTTCAGATTTTCATCTGTTTTCTCTGTTTTCCTGCGTTTGGCTGCTGTCCACTGCTGAAAACAGCAGTTTCCTGCTGTTTTTCCTCTTCCAGAGCGATAGGAATACGTGGATCTAAGTATTTCCTATCATAATACCACCCCTTTGGGGTGGGGCCTAGGGAATGTTTTCATAAGGAAGATGGGGGGAAATTAGGAGGAAAAATTAATATGAAGGGTTGTTTGGGAATTGCATTATTTTGGGTGTGCTTTAAGTAGTTTTTACCTAGGGTTTAGTTTTCTGGCATGTTGTGTTTGATGAATTTAGGTTGTTCTTAGGTTGAGTGGACTATAGCTGACGGCTATGGATTTGGGAGAGCAAGATCTTCCTCTCCAATGAAGATCCAATTGTATCTTGACTTTATTTCATAGCTACTTCAATAAAAAGGGTTCGTTTGCATTATTCTCTAAATTGTTCTCTTGTTATTTGCTTGGTGGCTTTGCTGAAATTCAATTTCAGCCAATGATTAATTGTTTTCTACAAGTACTTCCTAACAAATTAGTATCAAAGCAGTGTCCATGGCTGAAACATAAGACGTACTTGCAGATTTTTGCTGTGTTTTCCCTTCGTTTTGCTGATTTCTACTGTTTGAAGGCCAAAATTACTGTTTTTGGTTGTTTGGACAAGATCCAGATACCTATGACGGCCAAGAAAGTTGATGCTTGGAAGAACATCTTGGAGGAGAGATGAGTCATATTAAAGCAACGGTTGAAGATAGAATTTCATTAATGGAAGATAAGTTCTCCAACCTAGAAGAGATGGTGAAGGTGTTAAATCTTCACAACCAAACGACTACATCAGAGGGAAGAGTACCGGTAGGACGAAATACAAATTTTGCCAACCGGAGGGATGATCATGATGTGGAGATCTTGGAGGAAGAAGAGAGAAGATCTCCTCTAAAGCCTATTCATAGGGAGGAGATAGCTAAACTTATAGGGAGAGGCGTGAGGGGGTTGGGTATGAATGAAGGGGTGTTGAATTTGAAAGAAGGGGGTTGATTATGATCGGAGAGGTGCTGATTTTGAAAAGAGGAGGGGGAATTTTGATGAGAGGTTTGGTTACGAGCGTGAAAGGGATGATCGGGACACTTCGGGGGGACTAACCACTTGGGGAATGGGAAGTTATGGAGGAATCAGGGGGAGCAGAGGAGATCCAAGGGTGAGAAAATTGAAGATGCTTATTTTTGAGGGAGAGGATGCACATGGGTGGATCTACAAGATGGAGAGGTATTTCGTCGTCAATAGGTTGACAGAGGAGAAGATACTGACGGCAGCTATCCTGTCTTTGGAAGGAAAGGCATTGACATTGTACCAGTGGTGGGACATGAGGTGGACCATATGAAGTTGGAAAGAGTTCAAGGACTGCTTGTTGGAACGTTTTCGAACTAGTAGGGGAGGAAACTTCTGTGAGTAGTTCTTCGCTCTAACATAGGAAGGATAAGTGGTGGGGTACCGCGAGAGATTTGAGTACCTTGCTAGTCGACTATACTAACTTTCTGAGACTGTACTAGAGGGGAATTTTATGAAAGGGCTCAAACCAGAAATCCGAGTGGCAATTAGAGTGATGAGGCCTCGTGATTTGGGAGAGACTATAGAGCTAGCCCAGTGAGTGAAGGATCAAAAGCACTTATAGAGGAGGGGGGTAGAAGTACCAATTTAGAAGGCTCGTACAGGATGACCACCACCTACCTTTTTAGCACCCAAGGGCTGACACTAGGTATCCTTCGAGAGACCCCAAAGGAGAAGCCTGTAGGAGAGGGAATCAGGAGAAACTTCAAGAAGCTCACTGAGAAGGAGCTGCAGGAGAAGACGACAAAAAGACTGTGTTTCAGATATGATAAGGTATACACCGGGGCACAAGTGTAAGAATTGAACTCTTTAGATTCTCACTGTCTGTGATGATGAGAAATCTAAGGGGGGAGGGGGAGTGAGGCATTAGTAGAGGAAGAAGAGCTGTATTTAGACATGACAGAGATCTCCTTGAACTCAGTGGTGGGATTCACTCCAAATTAAACCATGAAAGTGAGAGGAGAAATAGTAGACAAGGAGGTAGTAGTGTTAATGAATAATTGGGCTACCCACAATTTCATTTGCAACTAGGTCGTATAGACCAATTGGGGGCGAAACTGGTAGACACAAGATGCTATGGAGCGATGATGAGCACAGGAAAGGTGGAGACAGGTAAAGAAGGGTGTACGGGAGTGATTCTGACCCTACAGGGGGTCCAGGTGAGGGAGACTTCCTTCCATTAGTGTTAGGGAGCACTGATGTCATCTTGGGGATGAAATGACTATAGAACTTGGGGGAATACCAATGTTAATTAGGGAGCACTGGTGGAGCTGGTGGAGGAGGGAAGAAGGGTAGGGATCAGGGGAGATGCATGGTTATCCAAAGCCTTGATTTCTCTTAAAACCAAGGTGAGGACCATATGGGAGAAGGATTTATGGTGGAGCTGCAAAGCTTAGAGAGGATCAGATTGGAGGAGGGGGGAGACATTCCTCCTTCAATACAATCGCCTATACAGCAGTTCAGCGAGGTCTTTCAATCACCTCGAGGATTGCCACTATAGAGGGAGCAAGAGCATGATATCACCTTGAGGGAGGGGGTGTCACCGATTAGTGTCAGAACTTTTCCACTACCCTCAAGTCCAGAAGAATGAGATTGAGAAGCTAATCTGGGAGATGTCGGAGACAGGGATCATCAGACCAAGCGTGAGTCGGTGATAGATGAGTTGCTGATAAACTTTGTGAAGTGGTGGTATTCACGAAGATGGATTTAAAGTCCAGGTGACATTAAATCAAGATGAGAGAGGAGGATGTCCTGAAGACTGCATTCAGGACACATGAGAGACACTACGAGTTCTTTGTAATGTCGTTTGGCTTCACCAATGCCCCTACTACATTCCAATCCCTCATGAAAAGGGTGTTCCGACCATATCTCAAGAGATTTGTATTGATTTTCTTTGATGACATCCTGGTATATAGCAGATCGGATGAGGATCATTTGGAACACATGAGGGTGGTATTAGAGGTGTTACAAGACCTTCAACTGAGAGGCCAACCTAAAGAAGTGTTATTTTGAACAACCCAATGTGGAGTACTTATGGCACATGGTATCTTAAGAGGGAGTGGCTGCTGATCAGATGAAGATTAAAACAATACTGAAATGGTCGCTACCTAGGAATCTGAAAGAGCTTAGGGGTTTCCTAGGTTTGATTGGGTACTGCAGAAGGTTTGTGAGGGGATACAACATCATAGTATGGCCACTGACAAAGCAGCTGAAAAATGATAACTTCTTGTGGGGAGAAGCAACTACCCAGGCCTTTGAGAGACTGAAGAAGGGCATGACCATGATATCGATCCTGACCCCACCAGATTTAAGTCAGATTTTCATGATAGAGGCTGATGCATCAGGGTACGGATTGGGGGCAGTACTCATGCAAAATCACAAACCCATAGCTTACTTCTGCAAGGTGTTGACAGCCAGAGCTAGGCTGAAGTCATTCTATAAGAGGGAGTTGATGATTCAGAAGTGGCAGCCTTACTTGTTGGGTCGATATTTCATTGCTCGGGCATACCAAAGAAGCTTGAAATACTTGTAGAGTAGAGGATGGTGACTGAGGAGCATCAAAGATGTTTGTCAAAGCTACTGGGGTATGATTTTGAGATTCAGTATAGATCGAGGCTAGAGAACAAGGCAGATGATGCCTTGTCCATATGCTTAGTGGAACTCCAAGAGTTAGCCATTTCGGTACCACTGATGTTGGATTGGGGGGCTATTAAGGAGGAGAGTGTGCATGATAAGAAGCTGAGAAGGATTTAAGCAAATCTACTAAGTGATAAGAGTAGCCACCCTAGCTATTCCCTAGAGAGAGAGAGAGACTGTTATACCAGGGGAGGTTTTTGTTGCCACGGACCTCAGTCCATATTCTGCACCTTCTGCAGGAGTTTCACGGGAGTGCTGTTGGGGGGTCATTCAGGGGTGCAGAAGACGTACAGAAGGCTGGCTGCAGAGTTATATTAGAAGGGGATGCATAAGGATGTGGAGGAGATGGTGACTAGATGTGGGGTATGTCAGAGAAGCAAATACATGGCCATGGCTCCGAGAGGATTACTGCAACTCTTAGCTTTTCCAGATAGAGTGTGGGAGGAGGTTGCCATGAATTATATAGATAGGTTGCCAAATCTAAGGGGTTTACAGTGATTTTGGTGATGGTAGACAGATTGAGCAAGTATACTCATTTCATTCTCCGACAACATCCCTACACGACAATGACAGTGGCAGCGATATTACTCAGTGAGTTGGTTAGACTGCATGGGATACCATAGTCCATAGTGTCCAATCGAGATAAAGTGTTTCTCAATCATTTTTGGAGGGAGTTGTTTAAGATGCAAGGGACAGTGCTGAAGAGGAGCACCACTTACCACCCCCAGATG
The DNA here is from genome assembly GCA_019925795.1 of Dendrobium chrysotoxum. Lineage (NCBI taxonomy): Eukaryota > Viridiplantae > Streptophyta > Magnoliopsida > Asparagales > Orchidaceae > Dendrobium > Dendrobium chrysotoxum. The sequence goes on from CM034313.1 coordinate 60,896,050, forward strand.
GACGGGCATACAAAGGTGGTAAATAAGAGCCTGGAGATGTACATGCGATGTTTTGCTTCAGAGAAACCTCGACTGTGAGCTAAGAGGCTGATATGGGTGGAGTATTGGTACAAGAATTCATATCATTCAGCTTCCCAGATGACTCATTTCAAAGTGTTGTACGGAAGAGACTCACCTCACTTAGTGTATTTTGGGCAGAGTAGCACACCAGTCTCTTCAGTAGAGCAGTACTTAGAGGAGAGGGATAGGATTGTTGAGGGCACAATAGATCATGAAGAAGCAGGCGAATGGGGTACAGGAAGGACATCCAATTTGAGATAGGGGGTAGAGTATACTTGAAGCTTTGTTCCTATCGATAAAGGATGATAGCTAACAGAAGGAATGAGAAGTTAGCCCCGAGGTACTTTGGTCCTATGAGATACTGGAGAGAATTGGAGGAGTGGCTTATCGATTGAAGTTACCCCCGACCGCTACCATGCATCCAGTGTTCCACATGTCATAGTTGAAGAGGGTTATTAGGGGTCGTGAATCTAGTTCAAAGTTACCTGTGATACTGACAGAGGATATGGAGGTGGTGTTGGAACCATTGGAGCAGAAAGGGATACAACAAGGAGATGAAGGGATCAAGGAAGTGCTGATGAAATGGAAGAACCTACCCAACTATAACACCAAATGAGAGCCATACGAGAGGGTTATAATAACCCGAATTACTAAAATAAATAATTCTTCCAAATTTAATTCTGGGGCGTTATAAGGATGAAGCATCAGTTTCTATCTTTCCACCTTGAGGACAAGGTAGATCTTTGGGAGGGGGTATTTTTAGACCGATCCAGCTGGTCCTAACGGGACCGGCAATCGTGTATAGCAAGTGAAAGTTTTGCATGCAGTAGTGCTGCCCCTTTGGAGTGGGGCCCAGGGAACGTTTTCGAAAGGGAGATGGGGGGAAATTAGGAGGGAAAATTAATATGAAAGGGGTTGTTTGAGAATTGCATTATTTTAGGTGTGCTTTAAGTAGTTTTTACTAGGCTTCAATTTTCTGGCATGTGTTTGCTGAATTTAGGTTGTTCTTAGGTTGAGTGGGCTCTAACCGGCGGCTAGGGATTTGAGAGAGCTGGATCTTCCTCTCCAATTGAATATACAATTGTATCTTGTCTTTCTTTCACAGCTACTTCAACAAAAAGGGGTTCATTTGCATTATTCTCTATATTTTTTCTTATTATTTGCTTGGTGGCTTTGCTGAAATTCAATTTCAGCCAACAGTTAATTGTTTTCTAAAAGCATTTCCTAACATTAACCTCCTTAGGCTCATATCAAGTATAGCCTAGCTAAGATATCATCCTTGCAAAAAATTATTTCATCTTCCTTATCATCCATACTCGCTTGTCTGTCAATGGATTTTTAGCTCTTTATCTTAGACAATCACAATCAAACCACTAGCTTATAACTTTTCTAGCTCTAATACCTACATTTGATCTAACATGTTTCCTATCCTTACTTCTCCAACTCTTACGTTCATTTCACATCACCCCATGTAAAATTTGTATAATAAAAAACTGACTCATCTTTAATGTTTGAAGTATTAGTACTCATCTCTATTATCAACGTAAAGTGCTCACTTCAGTAGCACCTCAAGAGTAAGCCCATGAGGGAGGTGTCCAAGGAGCTATAGCCTTGCTTTGATTGCTAGATGCATAGGCAAGTGCCCAACTTGCCGTTAACAACAATGAGAGGATCTAATTTCAATAATCACTAACAAATAGGTTCTTAGAACCAGCATAATTAGACGTAAGGAAGTGCAAGGTTTAAACGATTCGAAGTTAGAAGCAAAAGCATCTAAATCATTGAGTTTCAATTTCCTAACTCCAAAGCATTCTACATAACTTTATTTTGACGTAAATGAAAAAAATAGTCTTTTACATGATATCTCCCTATCAGATATCCAAGTCAATTCCCAAATCCCTAGTATAAAAAAGTTACTGATTAGACAGCTATTTGCAGAAGGCACGAATCTTATTCAAGTTTATTCATGTTGAAATAATTCCAACAATTATGCCAGATGGCAATAGATAGGTTCAAAAGCCAAAATGATACCTATGCGGTTTAAATCACCAAGTCATTGCAAGCATATCCTATACTCACAAAATGTTTTCACACAATAAAGATAAAAGAAAAATTGAAACAAATCTTGACCATTAAAACAAAACTAGCGAGACAAAATGTCGAAGGAACAGCATGATAGAGGGCAAAGAACTATAACAAAATCTTTGAACATAAAATATTATAAATAAAATATAACAGATGATAATCAAACAAAATAAACTATCAGAGAAGGGTAAACAATATAGAGTTTAAGATTTTAATTTAAAAGCATGTTTACCTGTATGGAATATGTTGGTGGGTTGAAGTATCCCTGTACTTCTTTGCAAGGCCAAAATCAATAACATAAACCTACAAAGAAGACATCCATCAGAAACAAATTGAATTCCATAGCACATTCAATCTAAGCCAAAAACAATAGATCCATTTGGGATGGCTGTAGTTTTTTTATAAAGGTGATTGTAAAACTGCTGTGGAGAGAGCAGTTTTTTTTAAAGCTACTGTATAAAGCAACTTCCTAATAAAAAAATTTATAGCGGTGAAAAAGCAGTAGCTAAATAAAAATTACGGTTATGACCTAAAAAGCAAAGCAGAAAGAAAGCTATCCCAAATGAAGCCTATAGTATTAGTTCAGCTAGAAGAACAACCTGATTTTCTCTCCTACCCAAGCCCATAAGAAAATTATCTGGCTTTATATCTCGATGCAGAAAAGATTTAGAATGAACAAATTCAACTCGATTAATCTGATAAAAGAAGAATATGAGGAAAATATGTTAATAAATTAGAAAAAATAAATAAATTCAAATCAGACGTAGAGTTTGGGAGCTAAACCATCTGGTCTGCAAGCATCAGAACAGTTTTCAAAGTCAGCTTCCTGCTGCAGAAGTTAAAAAGATCTTCCAGACTTTTGCCCAACAAATCCATCACCAAAACATTATACTCACCTTCAACACCAAACCATCTCACATTGGGAATCCCAGCTGAAACATAAGAAACCAAAAAATATATCGTCAAGGTGCGGAAAAAATTTAAAAAGTCTAGACATTAAAATTAAATTAAATGCTCATTATTACTTCCTCCTTGCAAGATTCTGTACAACTTTGATTCATACAGCAACTGAGGGTGCTTTGTTTTGACATTTTCCTGAGAATAGTCGCACAGTTTCATTAACCAAAAAAAAAAAAGTGGAAGATGCTAAACATATGTTAAAAGATGGAATGTAATGAGATAAAGCAGTCAAACATCTTTGCATAAATGAAATTACATAAATGATATTCTTTTAACATTGATGACAACACCTAAGATCATAACAAGAATAGAATAGTAAAATATAATAAAGATGTTGCATGTACCAACAGCCTGCAATAATATTCTAATAATTCAAAAAACTAATAGAGGGATGCACATAGAAGATATTTAAGAATGAATCGAAACTTAAATAAAGAAAATAGAAAATGTTCAGCAAAATCTCTTAAAAATATGCATCAATAATTTACAAACAAAATTATGTTCATATTCAGAAACTGAATAGCTTGTTAGGATAAACAATGAACTCTAAGGATACCAAAGAACACAGAATAAATGGTTCTAGTATGCATAATATTAGTGAGCTTTAAGACAAAAACACATAAGAAATAAATAAAAACTTTTCCTTAAGCCTCTTAAGAAGTAGTTGGGCAGACTAAAGTCCTACAATAATCTGGATAGAAGTGTAGGTGGTGACATGCCCGATTAACTGAGTAGTCACTGAAATAATAATTAATAAAGTGCAAATATAAGCTTGAGACTGCATTTAGCTTGTTCGCTGATCCCTGAAAGTACCATTTAAGGACCCCTTATCAAGATAAATCCTGATTAAACCCCTTGCTACTTGTGTGTTGAAACTAAGCTTTATATTTTTGGGGCGGTTGCGCCTTTGCTTTTGGCACTATTTTATCTAACCCTGCTATCTACTTAATCATCTCAGGCTTTGGGAGGTGTTCCTCATATTCTTGCGTTATTTCTAAAGAAAAGGAATGGCTTCTCCCATCCTATTACTGCAAACAAAAAGATATTTAAGGTGATCACAAGTCGCAACAAAGATGGGATTGCTGACACATTCCAGTAAGTTATTAGTAAGAAGGGGCAGGGGTAGGGTTAGCCGGAGCAAGATTACTCATAACTGAACAACCTGAAAGTCAATTAAATTCCCAATAGTTCATAATAGAACTTCAGGAAAAGTTCAGCGTCACCACAGCACCAGAAGCACAAACTCAGATTTCTTTCACTAACAACATATCAAACTCCGTGAATCTCTCTTAATTTCAGGGAGATAAAAAAAAAAGGCCAAATCCTCAATATGCCCCATCAACAGTGCAACAAGATAAGTTCTTTTTTCTAACAGGAGGAGGCAAACTATTTAGCAGACTAAAAAATCTAACAAAATAATAGAACTGTAAAGCACGCTGTGAGCCCATCATATCACCAAAAAAAACAGTAGCCATTGAATAGAAATACTTACAAATTTAATCGCGACCTCTTCATTTGTTTGCACATTAGTACCTGTAGCCAGCAGCAGACAAAAAATTACGATCAAATCACCGTAATGGGCAAGTCACCCTAAATAGCCTAATAGTATACCAAAAAAAAGAAAAGCAGGGCCGATGACTTGGATAAACCTAAATAGATCTCCCCAAACGATCCGCTCCCAATTTTCCGGCCAACCCGGAACTTGTTCCCCACGCGGGTCTCCATGGTACGAACAGTTGTCTCTGACACCAAATTAATGAAACCCCGGAACCCTAATGAGGAAAAAAAGAAATACGAAAGCTAACAAAACTGCCGTTGCCTCCAATCTCTCAAGAAACCCACCCCAGAATAAATCGAGCGATAAATAAATTTGCAGCAGTAGATCAGATTTCCGCCCAATGCCCAGGAAAACGATCAATGGAAGAGAACTGAAGAGAGATCTCGAAATCTAGGGTTTAAAGCGAAAGAATGGAAATGGAAATAATCCCCAGCTTTATGATTTAAGAGTACGGGGAAGGCAAAGGGAAGAAGAAGTGTTTATCTCCATTTCTACTGATTCCTTCGGTTCTTCCCCCATGCACGCATCATTACCGATCGAAACAGTTGAATTCGGTAAAAAGAGTAGACAAAGGGAGCTCCGTCCCTTTCTTTCTTCTGGTTTTATCCTCGATAAAATTCAGTTAAAAAAATAGTTTAAGCAAAATTGAAATTTAATCGTTTGGGACGGCTTTCTTATTGCTTCTTAAATTTTTTATACTAAAAAATTATTTTAAAAAGTAATAAGAAAATTATCTCAAATGAAACCTAAATATTTTTGTTATTTTTTTTATACTTAAAAATTACTGTCAAGTTAAAATACTCATATATAAATATAAGTCGTAGCTCTTGACTTAAAAGATGCACAAATTTTTGAATAACATAGATACTAGAACATCTTCTTTCCAATATTTTTCCTCCTTTGATGGTTTTAGAGCGCATGTGATTGGTCATGGCAAAGCTTTACATCGATAATTATGTGTTCCAATTATCTTTTGTTCAAGGTCAATGATAGGGTGTCAATATTTGACTTGACTCGAAACCTAACCTGGACCCGCCCTGAAAATTTTCGGGTTCAAGCCAACTTGTTTGCTAGATGGGTCAGGTTTAAGATTCATTTTATGGCCCATTTTTTTAAATCGAGCTGGGTTCAGGTAAACCCGGAAACCTGAAATCAACCCGACATAACCTGGATCCAACGTTCGCAACTGCGTAGGCAGCGCTCCCCCTCCAGCTCTAGTGTCCGTACCCGGAGCCGCGCCCTTGCCCGCGCTTGCGCCCACACCCGGATCCTACACCCGCTCACGTTCGCATCCGCACAAGCCGAGCTTGCCCTCCTGCGCTCTAATCTGCACCCGAACTTGTGCTCCCCCCCCCCCCCCCCCCCCCCACACACACACACACCCGCGCCCGAACTCGCTCGTCTTGCATAACATGTTCCGGGTTAGCGAGTTGGGTCTTAGCATAAATTTCTAGCCCGTTTATACTTCTGGTAATTATGTTTAAATACATTCATAAGTTATAATAAGAAGTATATTAAAGGAGAAATCTAGGCTTAAAATGAGCAAGTTATGAACTCATAGTAAGAGATTCAAATATTGTTCAACCCCTATTTACACATTAAAATCAAACCATAAAACTCGTTGGATGATGTTTTATGATAATCCAAATTTCTAAAAATAATTAAAAATGCAAAAATCTTGAATTCTTGTTTGAATTGCAGCGCAGCGGAGAGAAAGGGAGAAAACTAGTTTTTAGCGGTCCGATCGCTTTGTCGCTTTTCTAGAAATTGCTCAGATCACTTTAGGTGATTCTGGTCCATCTTTATTTTCAAATATTTTGATTTTAACTATTTGATTCTCCCTATAACTGACTTTATTGTATTTTCTCTGGATTTATTGCACTTTTATTGCACAACTTTTTATATTTTATTGTGTTGATTATTCTAGACATTTTGATTGTAACATTTATTGAATTTCATCGAGTAAAATGAAAGTTATTGTATTTTATATTGTTTCTACTAATTGAATAACTGATATTTTTACTATAAGCATAATGCTAATATAAAGATTGGAAAAAATGTGGGTACGTGATTGAGTAATAGTTGTTCGCTATTATTATTATAATACTGTTATAATAATATGTCTGAGGACAAATAAAAGCTAATTTCATTGATGTTGGTTAGAGACTAACTGACCTCTATAAGATGGTGGGCCGATGAGCTTTCCTTTAAATGCTGTAGTTTTATGTTATCTTTTACTAATTCACGTGATATTGATTGAGAATTATTAGAAGTTATTATTATGTCGACAGGTAAAGTGTGATAACACTATTTACTGAGCCAACGAAAAACTTACATAGATTACTACTTACTAGAAAAATATCGCTTAAATCAGGACTTCTTACTTGTTTAGTGTAACCATTGAAATGTATGTTATTGATTTATTGTTACTTTTATTGTACGATTTTATTGCTTTATTATTAATGTTTACTAATTTATTATCACTGTACAGATTTACTAATATTATATTTCTTTATTATTATTGCCACCAATTTTATTGATGACATTGTATTGATACTGGTATCGATATTGTTCGATACTCTATTGAGTCACTATACTGATACTAAGCATGTGATTAAGATATTGATTTGATACTGATATAGAATAACTGGATAATATGTATACATTATTATAGGATTTTGCTTCATTGATATTAGGGGTGTCAAAAATAGGCTGCGGGTTAGGTTTGGGTCGAACCCGATATTGACCTGCAACTATTTGACTCGACTCAAACTCGACCCATTTTTACAAATGGGTCATAAATCACAACCCAGACCTGACCCGTAGTGTTACCAGGTTGACCTGACCCGACCTAATTCCGGGTTGCCACTTACCTTCGCCAACAAGCTTGTGGGTGCTGTGGTGCGAAGGGAAGGGAAGGTCGGTGTTGGGTCGTCAGCTTCAATTGCGAGCAGACAAAGATCAAGCTTAAGCGAGAGAGGCTAGGGCTAGATGCTGGGGAGAGTGTGAGCGTAGCCCCAATTTTGAAGTGGGGTGTGCCGGATGCATCAGAGTGCCGGAGTGCGGAGTGTCGGACGCATTAAGCGCCAGAGTGCAGTGCCGGACGTGCCGGTTGGTGTCTTGTTTCATCATTTGGATCCTTCGTGAAAGTGACAAATTGAGGCTTAGACGGTACGCAAGGGCGAGCGCGAGCGCAAGCAATGAAGATGGGTCTAGCACGAGGCAGGGTCGTGGGCGAGACTGCGAGTCGCGTAACTGTGTTGGTTGATTCTGGATTGTTGTCAGGTTTTCAGGTTGACTGGAACCTGACCCGATTTTGTAATGGGTCAAAAATTGGAATCCAAACCCGACCCATTTTCCAAACAGATTGACTCTATCTCAAAATTTTTGGGTCAGATTCGATCGATTTTTGGGTTGGGTCAAATATTGACACACATAATTGATATGATTCCGATAGTCTTTACCATTGCTTTAGTTTTACCAATTTATATGATTTCTTTACTGATTGATAGTACTGATATTATGACTGTTTTATCGATTCAACACATGTACTGGTTTACTAGTTTCCCCACCATGTTGCTTTACTAGCTTACGTGTCATACTATTTTACTATTTATAGATTTTATCGCTATTGTATGTGTGTTTTACTCTACATCGATTCATGATCGTATGACTGCTATTATTATGAATTGATTGTATATTATATTATTTCTTTATCATGCTTTGAGATAATTATAGAATTAGATTACATGCTGGGTTTTATAGCTCATTATCTGTGGTTAAATAATTTCAGATCAGAGTAGAAAATTAGGAGTAAGAGATTAATCAAAATTTTTTAGGTTTACTATTATTTTGTTTTTTTTCTATTTTGTAGTTATTCTTTTATACTCATAATTGAAAAGATATGTCATAATTATAATTCTTGAGTATTATATATAATTTTGGGAGCAATGATAATAGATATATATTAATGTTTTGAATTTTAAAATTATTTTTGTTGATATTTAATTATTAAGTAAAGTTAGATAGCTCTGGTGTTGTAATATTAAAAAAAAAGAATAATGCTTCCAAATTAGATTCTAGGGGGGGGGGGGGGGGGGGTTCATAAATTTGATATCAAAGTAGTTATTGGAAGAATTGATTGAACTGTTATTGGAGCTTTAGGGAATTAATTGTGACTCTAGTAGATTAGGTATATTAAGGTGCATTATTTTATATATATAATTGATTATATAATTGAATGACATGTGATTGAATGAACAATATAACTATGTGATAAGTATTGATTATTGATTTGATGAGTTTTAATTTGATTTATGTTGATATAGATTTGCATTATATCGATTTTGTATCCAATCCTTAAGGTAAATGTCGAGGACATATTTTTCAAAGGTGGGTAGATTGTAACAATCCAAATTTCTAAAAATAATTGAAAATAGAAAAATCTGAATTCCTGTTTAAATTGTAACGCAACGGAGAGAAAGGGAGCAGCCAATTTTTGGCGGTTGGATTGCTTTGCCACTTTTTTTAGAACTTTCTCATATCACTATTAGTGATTTTGATCATATCTTTATTTTCAAATATTTTAATTTTAACTTTTTGATTCTTCCTATAACTAATTTTATTGAATATTCTTTGAGTTTATGAAACTTTACACACACATTTTTTTTATTGTATTGATTATTTTGGACATTTTGACTGTAACATTTATTAAATTTGACCTGACAAAATAAAAGATATTGTATTTTGTATTATTTCTATTGCTTGAATAACTGATATTTTTACTATAAGCATATTACTAATATAAGCATTGAAAATGAGTGTGGGTGTGTTGTTGAGTAATAATTAGTCGCTATTATTATTATAATACTATGCTAATAATATGTGAGGACAAATAAAAGCTAATTTCAGTAATGTTGGTTGGAGACTGATTGATCCCTACAAGATGGTGGGTTGATTGGCTTTTCTTTAAATATTATGGTTTGGTGTTATTCTTTACTGATTCATGTGATATTGATCGGGAGTTATGAGTTATTACTGTGCTGATTGGCAAAGAGTAATGACTCTATTTATTGAGCCAATGGGATATTAATATGGATTATTACTTATTGGAAAAACACCACTTAAACCAAGACTTTTTACTTGTTTAGTGTGACTAATGAAATGCATGTTATTGATTTATTATTATTATTATATTATTATTATTATTATTATACAATTTTACTACTTTCCTATTGCTGTTTACTAGTTTACTGTCACTTTACAGATTTACTGTTACTACATTTCTTTACTGTTACTGCCACCAATTTTATTGATGATACTGTACTGATATTACTATGGATATGGATATCAATACCATTCAATACTACTATTGATTCACTATATTGATATTAAGCATGTGAGCATGTGATTAAAATACTAATTTGATATTGATATAAAATAACTAGATAATATGTGTACAACATTATAAGATTTTACTATATTGATATAATTTTGATAATCTTTACCGATACTTTGATTTTACTGATTTATACAATTTCTTTACTAATTGATAGTATTGATAAGACGACTGCTTTATTGATTCGACATATGTACTGGTTTCCACATCGTACTGCTTTACTGGCTTCAGCACCATACTATTTTATTGTTTATAGATTCTACTGCTACTGTATGTGTGCTTTACTCTACATCGATTCATAATCATATAACTATTATTGTTATGAATAGATTGATGAAATGCATACTATTTTTTTATCATGCTTTGAGTCAATTGTAGAATTTGATGACATGCTGGGCTTTTTAGCTCATTAAATGTGGTTAAATAATTTTAGGTTAGAGCAGAGGATCATGCATGAGAGTGAGATTGATTAGGATTTTCTTGGTTTGTTATTTTGTTTCTTTCTATTTTGTAATTATTCTTTTGTACTCATAAATAGAAATATATTTTATAAGTATAATTCTCGAGTTTCTTTCTATTTTGTAATTATTCTTTTGTACTCATAATTGGAAAGGTATTTTATAAGTACAATTCTCGAGTATTGTGTATAATTTTGGGAGCAATATATATATATATATATATATTTAATTGATAAATGAAGTTGGATAGCTCAATATTGTGATATTAAAAGATAAAAAGAATAATTATTTCAAATTAAATTCTGGGGCATCACATGTATTAATTAGTACATTCATATTCAAACCTTAGTTTAACGAGATAAATACCTTGTTCGAATATTATTCAAAACTTGCTCAAATTATGCTTACTTTGGTTTGAATAAGTTTCGAACATGGTTCAAACCATATCCGTTTATTTTGTGCTCATTATGTATATGGAATATATTCATTTGAACTAATTTGTTGTCTATGCAAATATCCCCTCTAATTATATATATATATATATATATATATATATATATATATATATATATATATATATATATATATATATATATATATGTGCTACATTGCTTGAATCACATGCAAAATTGGGGGTGTGATCAATAAAGTTGTTAGATAATTTGATACATGATATGCCACTAGAAATCCACTTGATCAAGCATAAAGATCGATGAATATTAGAATTGGATCTTTCAAAGTTAAATTTAGGACTATTACAACTCTGATTTTAGCAAATTTGTGGTCGCACTAAGTATATCGATTAGACAAACCAAAGGATACTAAAAGTAATTTGATCCCATCCAAATGAGCTCAAATCAAACACTAAAAGTATAATTAAAAACTTCATGAATTAATCAGAGAACCAAATGATCTCCAATCCATGCTTATAATCAAATTGAATTTATGTGAGATGAATCTAATGAGGTACTTTAATGTTGAAAAAATAAACTATGATCAAAAGAGTTAGTATGGGCATTCCGATAGAGTGTTTGGATTTTAGCCATGATTATGTAGAGTTATACTCTCAAAAAGTATAAAGAGACCTTACTCTCTATATGAAGGGGGCTTAGACTAGGACTTGAGATAAGAGACAGCTCAAAGATCTGAGAAATTATAAATATGACTTGAGAAAGTGTTTGGATTTTATTCGAATAAAGATTGAGCACTAAATATAGTATTCAAAGCTTCTAAGTTTTTTTTTTTCTTTTCAAACATAGAGTTCTTCTGGTATCTCCTTTTATAACAGTGGACCGTGACTGCATACCTCCTTATGAAAGAAAATAAAACAAAACAAAGCAAAAGAGTACTTATCAATGTTCTTTTAAAGGAGCTCAAATTGAAGCTTTAAGGCATAGATAACCCTAATGCAAAGAAAGACATTGTTTAGTAAATAGTGAAGATGCTTGGAAAAGATATGTTTCAACAACAATCACCATGGAACATTTGTAATTTCATTGAAAGTTATGTCTCATATTGTCGTGGTAATGATAATTTCATCCGAAAGCAACTTTTAGTCTTATTTTTTCAAGAAAATAAACAGTTAAGATATTTGACTAATTATGTTTATTATGAGATAAATAAAAATAAATTTCCAAAAAAAATCATATATTCTTTTAATTGAAACGTAAAACAACTAAAATATTCAATGAATACTATTTTAATTCTCTTTCACTAAAATATTATAAAAGCAACATAAATAAACATTTAGCTATCTCAATAATACTTTAGAATCTTATAAAAAATTTTTCTAGCATCCTCTTCATCATAGCTTTTACTTCATTTTACCTATAAATTAATAACAATTTAATCATATCAATTAGATATAGAAATATTATTGAAAATTTTGACTAAATATGCCTCATAACACACATATTTGATCAAATATATCTTTTTTATTTATATTTGGGCATGACATATAAGCACTGAATTTTATTTAAGACAAAATACCATTAAAACAATATCTCAATTGAACTACATCCCGCTTGAGGCATAACATCCCCAATACCCCCATCCATAGCATTAAATTTCTCCTACAAGCATTGCTTATTTCTTCATTCCTTGGCCATGGGGTTTGTTCTAACAGGTAAGAAGTCTCCATGACATACTTGAATTGGACAAAGTGTTATTGTCGGACTCAACACATAAGGGTAAGTATGTTTAGTCTTCGTTTGAGACAGTTTTTTACTATTCTTTACAGCTTTCAAAAAATTTTTGTACAAAAAAAATAGTTTTAGAAAGCAGTAAGCAAATATTTATGGGCATATAGTTGAAGTGATTCTTTTAAAGATTCATATGATATATATATCGGTCATAAGAAATAATACATTTTTGAAATTAACATTAAGATCAGTTTGATAGTAAGATAAACATATTAATAGACAGATGATCGAAGATATAGGTTCAAATTATGTTTAATAAATGGTTGAAAGTACCCAATTTAAAATCTAATTCAAAGCTAATTCAAACCAAATTTGAACTTATTCAAATATGAATCAAACTTTATTCAAATAAGGATTAAATCCAGCTTGAAAATTATTCAAATCATGTTCAAAGATGATTTGAATGTTGTTCATACATGAATCAAAATCTTGTTCAACATTTGTTCAAATCACTTTAGTGATCGTACTTATCTTTTATTAGAATATCATCCCTTCGGTCTTTTTTTATAGGCGAATTAAGCATTCATATCTTATACTGGATCTAGCTCAAATTTGAAGCCAAAGGAAGAATTATATGATGTTAGAGACACAATGGGATGAATTTATCTTATGAAAAGGCTTAGTGGTGTCAAAAACAAACAACCACTTGTATAAGAGAATCCTCTAAAGCATCATTTAAAAAATTGTCATAATATATTTTCATACTAAATAATAAAGTTCATGTACATTATTTAATTTGCAGTTTGACACTCCATGATACTTCCAGTATGATTTTTTTTAATGTTTGTATTCAAGACTTCAAGGGTTCATGCCAAGATCATATGATACATTTCTCACTATAAGATATACACTCCCTAACATTAGATGATTGATGAATGTACATTAAATTATGCAAGTTTGATAGGCATTGACCCGGGTAAGTGGACCTTCATCTTAAATTAATCTAGCCAACCCACTGATGGACCGGACCATACTGCGTGATGAATGTGGCCAATATTAGGAGAAATCATTCGATGCAAATAATGTATCGGATGAGATACACATGGAGTACTGGAGTGCACATATATGTATTGACTGTACTCCTTTTTTTTTTTTGCTTGCATGGTGAGTAGATAATATGTACTCGCTAGATATTAAAACAACTAAATACATAGTGAATACATATCTGTGTACTTAGCATACACGAGTATATTTCGTGCACAGCAACTTCCCTCATACATGAGAGTTTCTTAGGACTTTTTTGTTGGTAGAAAAAAAAGTCTATTTGTTTAAATTAAAGTTATTTATATCATAACTACAACTATTTTCTCCTTCATAAGTCACTCAAACTCATTATGTATCATAACTTATATTTTCAATAAATATTAATATTTAATTTTACTCATTTATCTCAGCTCTTGACTGAAAAATGTTTCAAACACTAGTGTTGTTATAATTTTGGGGACAATCATATCCTCTTTGAAAAATGAAAATGTAGATAAAAAGAAAAAGAAAAAAAAGAGAGATTTTACACAAAAGAAAAATCTTTTTATTTCAATAATTTGCACTTTAATAGAAAATGACCCATTCAAAGCCTTTGAAGATTGAACCTTATCATCAACAGACTATCTTGATGTACATGTTTGTGACAGCCATAAAGTATTTTTTATTTGCTTTCTTAGAGGATACTTTTTTCTTATATGAATTAAGTCAGAAGTAAATTTTATTATTTACATACGTAATATTGAAAACTATAAATAATCATAAAATCACTGAAGTGCTCTTTCGCATACAGTAGATTCGTTGAAGCCCTACGGATCAAGGTCTTAATCCTGCAACGAATTCTCATTATGCCTTTCTCTCAATTTCTTCCTTGTTAACCTTCATACATCATCGATATTGTCCCTAGATTTTGTTGCATTAGTCAACTTTCACAACTAATAATTTGTCATGGAGGTCACACGCTGCTATCGATCCTATCGTTAGGGAGATCTCAATAATATCATACGGAGCCCCAAGTTTTATAAATAGTAAAGTTTACGTGTTAAATTTATAAATAGAAGAATTTTAAAGGTTATGCATACAAATTCTCTAAATTTTAAAATGAGATTGACTTTATATCAATTTCTTTATTAGAGAACTAACACTATTTGCCTTATCTCTCCCTTTTTTAACTTATGGCTAAATTACAAGTGTCAACTCTCATCATATTTGACAGTTTTCTCTGAATTTTTAACCCACATCCACCCATTGAAAATATATTATCTTATTGTACATTACAATAAAGAAACTTTAGACATGCTGAAAAGATAATATTAAATAAAATAAAAAGAGGAGGAGGTATCTTACTCATCAGCTGTAGTTAAGCTGTGAGTAAGGAAGATTGGAGAAAAGAAAAAAAATAATGGTGGATCTTTTTTTAAGATATTTGAGTTATTGAGGCAAATACATATATCACATATATAAGGTTCGAATTTAAAATCTATTTAGTCAAAGCTCCCAATCAACAGATCAAGATGAGCTGCATATAATGATGAATCTTATTATGTAGGGATAGGTTTGAGATTATTTTTATTTATTTAATTTACTTTTTAAAATAATATTTAATATTTTGGGTAATATTTTTAAATAATTATCATCCCCAGTTGGCCGCCACAGCTGCAGTCGTCCATTGCCGCCACCATCATCGTCTCTCTGGCTACCACCATGATCGCTATCCTTGTCATATTTTTATTTTATTTATTTATTTTATTTTTTGCCATCACTACCATTTAAATTTACTTATTTGATTAAACAAAATTACAATATTTTTAAGTATTAAATATATTTTATTTTAAATTAAAACATAAATAAAATAAAAAAATACAAATTATCCTAAACAAAACCTTAAATAGTTTGTTCTCAAGCTGATCTTGACACAAAGTTAGTTCAAGCTGATCTTGAACTGTGACTTTTGTTCTTGGCTGGCTCATTTAAACAATAATTTGATGAGCGAGAAGTGGTTTGTCGAGTTCGATTTGGTAGAAGGATCTAATTCTTTGTCGATTTGAATTTTCTAAGCCAGATTCTCAAATATATGCACATCTAAGCGTTTATATCATTATTGATAAATTAATATATATATTAATATAAATATAACATAGACAGAGTTGAGCATATCAAGGTTTTTAGCGATTAAGGCTTCGTTTGGGATAGTTTTTTTACTGCTTTGTTTTTTAGATATATCGTAATCACAGTTTCTATTTGAACACTACTTTTTCATTGCTTTTAGAAAAAAATTTATGCTAGAAAGTAGCTTTAAAAATAATTACTTTTTCCATAACAACTTTATAATCACCTTTATAAAAAATTACAACTATCTCAAACGAACCCTGAGTTGAGATTAGGAATAAAAGAGAGAATCATGAAGAGATTGAGCTAGCATATATCCAATAGAAAATATTAGACTTATAGATTTACGGTCTGTTTGGGTTGGATGCAGTATTAAATAAAGTTGGTTGTGTTACTGTGAGGAAAGTAATTAGCTATTTTGGTTGCAAAAGCAACTATCCGTCATAGAAATTTTTGAAAAGAGATAAGAAAATAGTTGCCAAATAAAATTATGATTGTTGTCTGAATAACAAAACTGCTAAAAAGCTGTCCCGAACATACTCTTTGAGTCAATTAGCTTTTCAGCAGAGTCACCAGGCTCAAAGTTTATGACTAAATCAAAGAAAGTCACCTTAGCCAAGTATAGAAAATTTAACTTACATGTCATGCATTCCCTCGCCAAGAAAATGAGAAATTGAAAAGCTTAAGATAGAAGTTATCATTTTGAGGAAGCCCTCAGAGGCTATGAGAATGAGTCAATTTACTTTTCTTGGAATTTGTTTATGTCTGTGAGAATTTAAGAAATATGTTTAGATCTTAGGCTCACTAATATCTGTTATATTCACTCAACCC
Organism: Dendrobium chrysotoxum; assembly: GCA_019925795.1. Classification (NCBI taxonomy): domain Eukaryota; kingdom Viridiplantae; phylum Streptophyta; class Magnoliopsida; order Asparagales; family Orchidaceae; genus Dendrobium; species Dendrobium chrysotoxum. The sequence continues at coordinate 60,912,691 of CM034313.1, forward strand.
TATCTGATTGAAACCAAATTTCAAAGAAGTCACAGGCTACTTAAAGCTAACTCTTTATCATGAGGCTGGATCTTCATTCTATAATTAGTTTGTTCTGTACTTTTTTTTTAATGACGAGGAAACGTCCGTTGTCACGCCTGACTCGTCGGGCACACTTGGCGGTCCGTGAACCCCAGCCGACCTACCGGGCCACCTACACCACTGTACCCGCAGCCGGCGTTTGAGGGCCCCCACTGAAGGGGCCCTGCTGCTCGAGGAGAATCGAACCCGGGATGGGGGGTTCTCATCCGTGCTCGCCCACCAACCAAGCTAAGCAACGGTAGGTTGTTCTGTACTTCTCAAAATGATTCATGTGATGGCAAAATCTTTTTCAAATATTTGGCTGTTAAACAAGTGCAGATGGGTGATGAAGATTGCAATGATAACCATTGCTCTATGATCACTAGTGTAATGCTGCCTCTTTGGGAGAAATGGTTGATACTTCTTCTATTATTCACCTTTTTTCTCCTCAAGCCTCCATCAAAGAGATCATCACCCCAAACTCTGGGAATCTTCCTTCTAATCTCCCCTCGCATATCCAAACTACTATTAAAGCCCTCCCTATCACAGATAATTCTTCCACCTGCTTGGTTTGGCATGGCTCCAGGTAAACCTTCTTTAAAGATTTTATACATGATTACTATAAAGAGGCACAATATGTTCCCTGGTTCAATTGTATCTGGCACATGCTTTATGCTTTAAGATTTCTTCTTTTTTTCTGGTTGGCTGTGTTTTGGGGAAAATTATTGGGTTCGGAGTCCGGACGTAGCTCTACATCCGGACTCCAATCAGCAATGGACACATTTTTTTTTAAATATCTTTCATTTATCCACGTGGAATTGTTTGCTTAAAGCGACCCGGACGTAGCCCGACGGGTCGGCCCAGAAGTTTTAGTTGGCGCTATTTTTTTAAAGAAATGCCGCGACCTTGTTTCAAAAAATTTAGGGTTTCAGCGAATAAAAGTTTTCCCCACCTCCTCCTTGAAAAAGCGGCGAAGAAGAAGATGGAGAATGCTTTTGAAGACTTTGAAAATCCAGAGAGAAGGAAGGCGACGGATCGTTCAGTGGATAATGCGGGTTTTGCAAGGTTTGATGAAGTGGAACCTAATTTGGCCGAAGGAGCTGTAGACATGAACTTGACGGTAATTTATTACAGATTATTATGTAATTTTTTGGTATTCTTCATGCGTGATAATGTTATTTTCATCGATATCCTTTAGGCATAATACAGTTGATGTACATAGTGCACAATATTTCAACCTGTTATTATTCTTCACAGATTGTACACAGTTTTAAATGAAGTTCAATACTGTGCACTTCCTATACATGCTTTGCACTTTTGTACAGGCTGTACACTTTGTACACAGTTGTACACAGTGGGTACAACCTGTACTCAGTGTGTATAGTTGTACACAGTGTGTACAGGTTGTACACACTGTGTACAACTGTGTATACTGTGTACACTTTGTACACAGTTGTACACACTGTGTACAACTGTGTACAACTGTGTACACTATGTACACTGTGTACAACTGTGTACATAGTGTGTACAACTGTACACAGTGTGTACATACACACTGTGTACAGTTGTACACACTGTGTACACAGTGTACAACCTTTATCTTGATATTGTTGTGTGAACACAGAAGGTGCTAAACTCTACATTGTGCTTATAGATTTCGATATTGTTGTACCTTGTGACTAAGTATGTACAATACACCTTTATATATTTTATATCAGGAAGTTTACAAGTGTGAGAAAGAGGCATACGAGATGTATTGCACATATGCACATAATGCTGGCTTTAGTGTACGCAAGGATCATCATAGTTATTGGCCGAATTCCAAGAAAATAAGAAGTAAGGACTTTGTTTGTTCAAAAGCTGATTTCAAGAAGGGTCCTGATTTGAATTTACAAATGAAGTATCGAAAATCAGATACCAGAACGGGATGTCCTGCAATGATTAGGTTTATTGTTGATGATGGAAATTGGAAAGTGTAAAAATTTATAAAAAGCCACAATCATGATTTGGTTAGGGCTGAAGACAAGCATCTACTCAGATCATGTAGGTCCATGAGTGATGAGAAAGCTTCAGTTCTGAAAACAATGACAGAGGCTGGAATTAGAATAATAAATGCTTTTTCCTATCTTTCCCATGAAGTAGGAGGTGTTGAAAATATTGGAATCACTAAGAGAGATGCTTACAACTACATTCAAAAAGAGAGAAGAGCAAGAATTGAATTTGGGGACACTAATTCATTAATTTAATTATTTAAACAACGGCAAGTTGATGACCCAATGTTTGCATGGGATGTGCAATTTGATGAATTGGATAGATTACAGAATTTTTTTTGGGTTGATGGTATGGGCAGGATAGATTACAACTGCTTCGGAGATGTGGTGATTTTTGATACGAGTTATCGGCTTAATAAATATAATTTATGCTGCGCACCATTTGTTTGTGTTAATAATCATTGGCAGAACATTTTAGTTGGTGTGACTTTCTTGTCAGAGGAGACAATTGAGACTTTTACTTGGCTGTTTAGAACATTTTTAAGAATAATGAGTGATAAATATCCTATAACAATTTTTACTGATCAAGATCAGGCCATGGCTAGGGCTATAAAAGTTGCATTACCAAGCACAAGGCATAGGCTATGCCAGTGGCACATCTACAAGAAGGCTCCTTCAAAAGTTTGGTGCTTCAATAGCAATGATAAAGTCAGAGGACTATTTTATAAATGTTTTTGTAAATGTGACTCTGAGGAGCAATTTGAGAAAACATGGGCTGAAATGATCACAGAAGGTAACCTCCATAGCAATGGTTGGTTGGAGGAGCTTTATAGGATAAGAAAGAAGTGGTCAACAACATTCAATAAGGACTGTTTTAGTATGGGCATTCTCTCTACACAGCGAAGCGAGTCAACTAATAATGTGTGTCATGGCATTTCAAAGCCAACAAGTTCAATAACAGATTGTTTTTTAGGCCTAGAGAAGGTCATGATGACATGGCGTCGGAATAAACAAGACGAAGATTATAAATTCAACCAAACCGTAGTAGTACCCGTAATAAAGGACAGTTCAATATTAAGGCAAGCTGCTCGATTTTACTCTAGAAAGTTGTATGTAAAAATTGAGGAAGAATTTTTACATGATGTTGGTTGCATGAGTATTGAGAATGGCTCTACTGATTCTTCAAAGTTTTTTGTAAGGAGTACGGAGAATGTGGATCAGTCGACCACTTGGGTTGTTCACTTCGATGCAAAAGACAAGAGCATTCAATGTAGTTGTGGAAAGTTTGAGATAATGGGTTTACTATGTTCTCATTGCATGAGAGTGTTGAGGCAGCTAGATATTGTGAATATCCCTGAGAAATACCTAATAATGCGATGGTCTGGAAGAGCTAGGAAAGATTTATATGCTGCCCGCCAGTTCATAGGTAACAGAAATAATACTGAAGCTGGCTTTGGATTATTATTCAGAAATCATATAAGTAGATTTTCATATCAAATTGCCGCACGAGCACAAGGTGATGAGGCAGCAGAACAGTGCATGCTAAATACAATGAAAGACCTTGCTGAAAACATCGACATGATTCTTGATGGCAAGAAATGTAACAAGAAATTTGTAAGAAATACAAAGACTGAACAGTTAAAATTTAAAGATCCACCAAAGTGTAGACCTAAAGGGATCTCTAATGCAAGACTAAAGGGATACTGGGAGAAGAAGAGAAAAACAAAGAGTAAGTTCTTTCAATACTCAGCAAATTCAATGATCTGTGTGTGTATAACTGTACACACTGTGTACAGGATGTACACACTATGTATATGATGTACACAGTGTGTACACGATGTGTGTACACGATGTACACACTGTGTACAAGATGTACACAGTGTGTACAAGATGTACACAGTGTGTACACGATGTATACAGTGTGTACATGATGTACACACTGTGTACATCGTGTACACACTCTCTGTACATGATGTACACACTGTGTACAACGAAGATTCTTGAAATTACTCACAGATTTTAACATCATTTTTTATTTATAACAGAGATGAAAATTACGGAGGAGAAAGTTCAAGATAAAACTGCAACAGAAAGTACTATTAAATCATCATTTAAAATATTTTTGTTGTACACAGCTTGTGCACATATTTTAACATTTATTTTATTCACTGCAGATATTGAAATTCTGTAGAATTCTGAAATAGCTGCTCAATCTGGAGGAAATGCAACAGAAATGTGTTCAACTTCATTTTCTTTTACAGTTGCAACTCCATCTGGAGAGTGTTCACCTTCTAAGCCAAAGAAATTCTCCAGTTTGCCTCCATGCTTCAGCGAACAATTCATACACGGAACAGCTGTCACTCAGCCATCAGCTGAATATATAAGGATGATGTATGATATCATAGACTCTGAAAAATATTGGCTTTGATGATTTGATCTATGTTTTTCATTCTGATGAAAATTAATTATATTGTTTCATGAGTAATTTATATGGTTAAACAGACTGAATAGAGGTACAGGATAACACTGTGTACAGGTACACTGTGATCTGTACATACTGTGTACACCTGTAGTGTGTACAGGTGTACACACTGTGTACACCTGTACACTGTGTGTACACCTGTATAAACTATTTACAGATGTACACAGTGTGTACATGTGTACATAGTGTGTACACTGTGTACATTGTGTACATTGTATACACTGTGTACACTGTGTACATTTGTACACACTTTGTACAGTGTACATTTGTACACACTGTGTACACTGTATATCACAGTGTGTACATCTGTGTACATGATATACAAAACATGAAATAATTGAATTGAACAGTTATTGTAGACGGATTTCTATAAACAGGTACAAATAAATTATATAAAATCTGTAAGAGAACATAAGTGTATTTAGCATTATTTTGCAAGTGAACATAATATGGCATAGGCCAATTCAACTCTAATAATGTCATTTTATCTTGCAAATTCTTATGTTGTTCCCAATCAACATCTCCATGCTTGACAAGTTCTTCCATATACTTGCACACGAACATTCTGCAATCAATGCTATTTGTTTGTGTAGGCACACCACTGGGATAGGTAATTGGCCATGTTCTTATATCGGTATCAAATGATTCACCAATATCTCCATGTAGTTTTTGTATAACGTTATTAAGTATTTCCTTGTGGTGGTCTTTGGGCAAAGAATCAAAAAAGGCCCAATATTTGCCTTTAACTACTCCTGCAAGTAATGTCCAATGTCGATCATGACATAATGTGCACATAATATAATCAGCTTCCTATACTGCATCACGAGTAATATGTTTCACGTAGAGGCTGCTAATGTCTTGATAATTCTCTCTTGCGTAACTCTGAAATAAACATAATAAGAATTCTGTGATTATTTGGGCCACCTTTAATTTAGAAATAAAAAAATTGATTAAAAACTTACGTAATACAAACAGGAGATATATAGAAAGGTTTTGTATAAGCCAGGAAACAATTTATTTTTCTCAGCTAAAAGGTAAGCGAAGGCATCAACGTGGGCATCACTCAAGTATTGTTCAGTTATTAGTTCGTCAACTTCTGCCCTAGAAACAGAGATGTTCCCAGCAGATAATATGGTTTTCTGCCTGAAAATTAATAAATTAAATTGATAAAAATATATATAATAGTGTGTACGATGTACACAGTGTGTACACAATGTACACACTGTGTACATCGTGTACACAGTATGATCTGTACAACTCATATGAACCATTTACAGAAGAAGAAAATGATGTTTACTTGTCAGTGTATTTAGCAAAACAGGAATCCATGTAAGTAAGCATTGTCTCACTTGTTCTCACGGCTTTCTTGGTTCTATTAGTCCTCCTCTTAACTGTACTGGCAATAGTACTTGTCTTTGCCTATGTATAATATAAATAAAGCTTATTTAAGAATTTTTTTAAAAAGATTGGAATATGTTAAATGTAAAACTATGAAAATTATACCTTCTTAAATGTTGGCTCGCCGGACAATACACCTTCATCAGAAACTCTTTTTTCTTTCCCATCAATTGGACTGCTTGCGGGTGCAGAAGTGGTAGCTAGGTTAGCAGGCTGAGTAGGTTGTTCAGGTACGGAAGTGGTAGCCGGGTCAGCAGGCTGAGCAAGTTGTTCAGGTGCAGAAGTGGTAGCTAGTTCAGAATGTTTGGGAGGCTGAGGAGGTACAGAAGTGGTAGCAAGGTCACAAGGCTCAGGAGGTATAGAAGTGGAAGGATGTTCAGAATCAGGCTTTAAAATCAAAAATGCAGAAAACTGTTCAGAAATGGAGGATTTAAGATCACAAAGTGAGGCTTTGAGATTTTCATAATTGCCCTCAAAACGGGCAAACTTACTTTCTAAATGACCAAGCCGCATATTTACAGATTCCAATTCATTTGTTAGAATAGTAATGAAAGTACGAATTTCAGTTAGTTCTTTAACAATGTTTTCGTCGGGCAATTGGGGTACACGTGGAGAGTATTGGGGTACAGGTGGACAGAAAGTCTGATGTTTTGGAGATTGAAGGTGGGAGTCCATTGCATCTTTCTTTGGACTTTCATAAATAGGTTCATCTTTCTCAGGAGAACCTGAAAGATGGAAAACAGGAGAAAGATGACAAACAGGGGAAGAAGGGTGAACAGGAGAAAGATGGCAAACAGGAGAAAGATGGCAAACAGGGGAAGAAGGGTGAACAGGAGAAAGATGGCAAACAGGAGAAACAGGGGAAGAAGGGTGAACAGGAGAAATGATTGACTGAGTTGGAAGCGTCGGATGAGTTGGGAATATTTGTGGGGTTGGGAATTCTTCAGCAAATAATTTTTCTTCCTCCTCAGTAACATTTTCAATTGATTTATTAATCTGGAACATATAAAATTTATTAAAATGTATAATGAGTTGTGTGTACAATGTGTAATAAAAACATGTACACACTGTGTACACGATGTACACAGTGTGTACATCGTGTACACACACATATTATATAATGAAACGATGCGTACAGCTTTATTATACATAAAAGAAGTAAGATTCTGAAATATTATATAATGAAAAAAATTTATATTGAATGAAATCACCTGTTTACTTCTAAGATCTTTGAATATCTGTGAAATCTGTACAGCTGAAAGGAAAATATTGCTATCCCAGCGGAGGAAACGGGGCCTAGCTTCAGGTAGGGCAGGTTGGCGAATTGAGGTGTGCTCTAGAAACCAAATCTGCATCAATAAATAATATTAGAAGAATAATTAAATTCAACTTCAGTATATCATTAGAATGTTAACTTACCATTAACAATGGCACAAAGCCACTCATGTATCCTAAGGGTTCATCCTGAACATACTTTGGTGCCCGCCGATCCAACTGATTAACCAAGAAATCTCGTATTGACATAGGCCAATTATAACTATTAAACTCATCTATATTCTGGGCAATGCTAATGAGCCTCCGGGGGGTTCTGTAGTTATTGTTTGGAAAAAATAAATCTGACAGCAATAACTTAATATATATGTTTACCATAACGTCAGGGGATGTTAACTTTTTAATATTCTTCATTTCATTCTTTATTTGAATCCCGGTGTAGCTTGTTAGTGATTCTGCTTCCCAATATATCAAAGAACCCGTGTTTGACAGTCCTGTCAGTAGAGCAACATCATCTGCTGAAAATTTAAGCTCGTGCCCTTTGATGTCGAATGATTGCTTGCTTACATCCCAGCATGACAACAACATGTATATCAGTGGTGTGTTCTGCTGGAATGGTGGGAACTCAGTAAATTGCAAAATTCTCAACCTCTTCAAGGTCTCCTTAACTTCATCAGTGAAAAATTCTTTTAAGCTATCACAAACATTCCGAAATGTTGATGCTCTACAATGGCATGTAATCTTAGGGATGTACATCTAAAAAAAGAAAATAAAATAAACCTCACATGTATATATAAAATAAACCTTACCTGTATAACTTGTATATTACACAGTCTGTACATCGTGTACACACTGTGTACACGATGTACACAGTGTGTACACGATGTACACACACTCTCTGTACACTTGGTGTGTACACGATGTACATACACTCTCTGTACACTTAGTGTGTACACTTGTACACACTGTGTACATCGTGTACACAGTATCAGTGAATGAAGTTCACAATGTAATATACTTTTACAAGTACTAAGTCCGAAAAAACGCACAGAACCCACATTTAGGGCAAAAATACCTACAGGTCGTTCGTTCATCGAGAGATAAAAGACAAGGAGTAAGGAGGATGGATTAAGCTTACCTTCTTTACAGCAGAAGTCGATCGTTCCATGATGAGGTTATCTAACTTCAGCAGGAGGGAAAGGCAAAAAACCCTAATTTCTTTTCCGCGCGAATTCAGAATGACGACGACGCTTATGCTTTTTTTTTTAAAATAATTACCGCAGTCTCGGGCCGGCATACTTCGGGTCGCGCTCTTATAAATGTCGACATGATGGGCCGGTATTTCGGGTCGCTTTAAGCAAACAATTCCACGTGGATAAATGAAAGATATTTAAAAAAAAAACGTGTCCATTGCTGATTGGAGTCCGGATGTAGAGCTATGTCCGGACTCCGAACCCAATAATTTTCCGTGTTTTGGGGTCTATTACCTGTAATTTTTGCTATTGTTTACCTGAAAACAACTCTCATTTGTTCTTTGAGTCTGACTTTACATTCTATTTACTCTCTGAGCTTATTTCGGGTATGAACGTCTTCCTTATTGAGACTGAATTTGCTGCAGCTGTTTGAATATATTTCAGGTTCTGATAACCTGCAGGCTATCCATAAATACTCCTATTTATTAGTTATTAACTGCACTGCCTATCACCTATGGAGAGAAAGAAATACAAGAAGATTTGGTAATAGTACTGAGAGCTTGAAACCTATCTATTTTAAATTTAAAAATGATGCCAGGCTCAAAATTGGTGGTTAGAAAAGGAAAGAAGAAGCTATTAATTTATTACGCTAACTGGAATATATTTCTTTGCCTGTGTTCTTGCAGTTATTGATATTAGACTCTGGCATAATGAGATTCGGTTGAGATCGGATATGCGGCCGAGTGGTCAATGGAACACGTTCCTCCCATCTTATCTGGGCTCGAATCCCCTAACTGTTAAAAAAAAAACGATTTGGTGCAGGCAGCTTTATTTTAATTTTCATATTATTAAGTTTTTTATTGTTTTTTAGGCTCTTCAGTGGCAGGATTATTGTTGGATGGGAAGTTGTGCGGTTTTGTCTATTTTGTGGCCTATGGAGCTGATATGCATTCATATGTGGTTATCTGGTCGCTCCCATTGGTTTTTGTGGACGATGATGAATGGAATCATTCCTGAACTCTATCCTCTTGGATGGCTGTATCGGCAACCAATTTAGCTTCAAGATGGTCATAACTAACAATGAGGGGAGTATTAAGCGTAGATTATGTAATGTTTATTGTATTTAAATTTTAGTGAAAATATATTATTTTAGTTGTGTTTGTATAGAAAATGTTTAGAAATGATAAAAACTATAAGTGTTAAGCAGCGCCGCGGACGCCAGCTTATATAATGCAGTAGTACCAGGTCCAATCACACCGAGGCGTCCGTTTCCTACATTGTAGTGCCAGTCTTCTATGTTTGTAAGCGTTGTAACGATTCCATAGTTAGCGTCGCAGCGATACACAGCACAGCTGCACCAAAATTTAGCATTGCAGCGCCAAGTGTCTCAGGAAAATGAGTGCCAAAGCGTCATGCCTTTCCACGCTTGAGTGTTGATTCCCCATTCGAGCATCACAGTGCTCAAACTTCTGGAGGGTCATGGTGTAGTTACCAACACGAGGAACCACATTGATTTAGCGAAATGACACGTTGCTTCAATTGGTAATCGTGCCACGTTAGCCAGCGTCGCAGCGGAGCAAACTATACAGCACCGAGACGCTAGTTCATTGTTCATGCTTTTTTTATTGATTTGATAGCACTGCTATGACATATGATTTAAGAATGATCATTTATTATTTTATTATTTCGAAATACGGACCGGGTTTACTAGTTTATAAATTTTATTGTTTTTGTACTGCACTATTTTATTGGCTTCTTTGTCATGTGCTGTTTTACAGGTTTTACTATTACTGTATGTATTTTACTATTTTTGTATAGATTTATTTTCATATTGATTATTACTATTATAAACTAACTAATTACTACATACTGCTTCTTTTCCATGCTTTGGCTTAAGATGTAGGATTTTAGTGACTTGTTGATCTTTTTAGTTCATTATATGTTGCTTAAAGATTTCAGGCTATGAAAGAGAATTATGAGTGTAAGATAGATTAAATAAAGGAGTCTTCAGGTTTTTCTATATTTTTGTCTTTTAGTTATTCTTTTGTATTCATAAGTGTTTAGATGGATTGTTGTATTTGTATGACTCCTGAAAAGTATATATGATTTTCGGAGCAATGAATACAAATGTATATAGATGTTCTGATCCATAGAATTGATTACGCTGATATTTTATTATTGAAAGAGATTAAATAACTTTGATTGTTATTATAAAAGATAAAAGATATAATTCTTTCCAATTTAGATTATGGGCGTCACATGAGCGAATTCGAACAACAACGAAGGAGCTAAAGAAGTGACTCATGCAAAACTCTACCTCACATGAAGCAATGACGTCGAACAAAAAGATGAAAAGCAAACCCTAGACTCCTCTAACCTATTTGGAAGAAATTAATCTAACTTAACTTAATTAATATAATTTTAAATATTAATAATTAAGTAAATTAATTAAAAAATTAATAGGATAATTAATGCATAAATTAATTATCTAATTTAGATTAATTAATTATTAATAATATAATTAGTAATTAAATTTTAATATAACTAGCTTAATTAATATTATTTGAAATAGAAATGATTAATTATACAATTAATGGTATAATTTATAATTAAAATTAACTAATTGTCACTTAAATAATTAATTAAATAATTAGTAAAATTATTAGTTAAATAATGAGTTATTTAAAAAAATAATTAACTAATTAATTAGAAAATTATCAATATAACTAAATATCAAATAAATCATTATACTATTGATGTAATTGAAATTAAAATTGATAATTAATTCATACTTAACACTTAAATTACATATAAAACATATTAATTTAATTTTTAAATAAATTAATCATCTTATATTTTAAATTACATCATCAAAAATTTCATAGAATTTAACAAAATTTAATAACTATATTATCAAATAATTTTCAGGATTTAAAATATTTAGTAAATCTTATTTGTGGCCGAACAGGCCCTTAGCCGAATCTCTCATTCCGGTGAAAAAGGAGAGACCTTTGGAGGAACCTCTTCCTCCTCTTTCTCTTCCTCCATTTTCTGAGGGTCTCTGATGGAGGACAAAAGGTCGAGGTCCTATGCCGATGCTGGCATGCAGATAGAGTCCTACGGTTCTCGTGGTCCACCGCCTCCTTCCTTTGATCCGAGGAGCTACAATACTTACCACGCCTCCTCCTACTCTCAGAAGGAGATGAGGCTGAAGAAGGTTAAGGGTGCCTGCTCCTTCAAAAGCGGGTGGTTCAACGACCCGGAGATCCAGAGGAGGAAGAGGATCGCAGGCTATAAGGTTTATTCTGTCGAGGGCAAGGTCAAGGGCTCTCTGAAGAATAGTATCAGGTGGCTAAAGGATAAATACTATCGGGTTGTTTATGGGTGGTATTGATGATCCGATCGTCGATGGTAAGGTTCCCTCTATATCCAAGCGATGTTTTGCTGTTTTACCCGATCATTAGGAACGATTGTCTGGTTATTGCCGGCGCTTTTCATTTCTTCTTCTTGTTTTGTTCTGTATATATCTGCCTTTTCCTATAGCTTTCGGCAGCGGATTTATTAGGCGTAAATCCTGCCAAAAGTATAGAGGTCCATGTTAAATTCAAGGGTCTCTTAAATCCCGTTTTCTCTCTGGTTGATCAAATTCGGTTTTATAAATCCGGTAGTTCTGCGGATTTACGGTATTTAGACGAACATAAGCACAGAAATCATTGCCTGTTACGACTTCCTTCTCCTTTTTCGTTGAGGGTTTCAGTAAGCGCACTCGCGACTTCCTCGCTGGTTTTTTCATCATCGTGGCTTGGATTGATGTAGAAGCTTCTGTCACCACTTCTTTGTTTTAATTTCTTTGAGAGCTACGTACCTTCGGCATCTGGCTGCTCGCCTGCTCTCTTCTGAAATTAATTTTTATATTTAATACTAATTAACTTAAAAGATATTAAATTAAGCAGATTAATATAGATTATGATTTGATTTAATTAATTAGCATTTTTTCTTTATTTAATTAATTTTATAAATTCGTAATTATTAAAATATTATGTATTTTTAATTTTTGTTTAAGTAGTGTAATTTGCCTAAATATAAATTATTGGCTAATTAGCTTACTAAATTATTAACTAATGATTAATTGAGAATATTATTTCACTAATTATGATTATAAGTATATAATATTTTTTAATTTAATCATAAATAATAATTATTAAAATTTTATTTGAGCTAATAGTCTTAAATTTTTTAAATGAATACTCAAATATTCATCAAAATTTAATAGAATTTTGTAAAACAGTTTTTGCCTCAGAATTTAATAGATCCGGTTTTCAGAATTTACTAAGGCTTTATTTGGGACGGCTTTTTTATTGCTTCTTAAAGCAGCTTTTTATTATAAAAATTTTAATTTTTGTATTAAAAAACTGCTTTAAGAAGCTGTAAAAAGCCGTCCCAAATGAAGCCTAAATTCTACTTAGTTAAATCCTACTTGCTGCCAAACAGTCCCTTAATATCAGTTTGTCTTTGTTTAGCTTCCATTTTAGGTTGATTTTTGCCCTGTGAAGAAATGTTCTGCATATAATTAGCTACAGGTTGACCTTCCGAATTATTTTATTAAAGATGCTTTTTTTTTTGGTATTTCACTATATTTTCTTGCTCCCCTAGAGATTGTGGATGTGAAAACTCTGCAATCAAAATCATAGTGAAATACTTAGCAACAACAATAGGATGGAGCCATTAATTGGTTGAACATATGTAAAATTCTTATATATGCTCAGTGTATGCATCTTCTTTCTACTTTATTTGTCCTTGGTAATTTGAATTAGATTGATGTAATTCCCAAAAAAATAGAATAGCTGAAAGAATAATTAAAACTTGCAATGAATGTGTAAAGGATCATGAGATTGCAACGTATGTGATCAATCAATGACCATCAACTCCACTAAACATTAGGGTTTTCAAGTAAGTCTAGGCCTGAAAGGTGCTTATCATTTATGTTGATCAGATCGTCGAAGACAAGCTCGATAAAAAATCCTAGAATTATTGCTTCGTTGGATATGGAATAGCTGAGTTCAGCTATAGGTTTGAAATACTGAAAGTAAAAGAATTATCAGGAGTAGGAATATTATATTCAATGAAATTTTAATATACAAAAAAAGTCAAGTAGCATTGTTAAATAATTCTCCATTTTAAAGTATGTTGAACTAGATGAGCTATATGTGTCAAAACAGAGACAAGAAATTCCACACAAAACTCATGAACAACTCGAGCAAAGTACATCTTTGACTTAAACCAAAAGGTCATAAAGGACTCATGAGCTGACTAATCATTATTCTCCTTCATTTTATTATCGGTTGCTTACAAATACAAGAATGTATTAGTGTTATAACTTATATAGAAGTCATATATGTTATTAATTTTGTTGAGTGGGAGTTTGTGCCATGAAATAAGACATGACGTCTTTTCATTAAAAAAACCATAGACTTTGATCAAGCTACCCAAAAACAAGAAGCAAGCATAAAACAAATGGATACACAAAATGAATGAAGTACAAATATGAACTAAAAGGTACAAGATAATGCTTATTTTAAAGGGGTTTTAGTATAAAGAATGTATATCCTTTACTAAGATATTTTCTCCTGTAGTTGATGAATATTTGATCAATATTGAGCATTATAGCAACAAAAGCTCTATATCTTAAGCAAATTAATCATGAATGTCGAGAAAACTTTTTTTTTTTTAATGGAAACTCAAGGGAAAGCATCTACATGGTGCAACCTAATGAATTTTTGGAACCAGAAAAAGAAAGCATTGCAAGGTAAACAAAAGAGTATCTATAACTTGAAGCTAATTCCTTAAAATGGTGTCAAGATTTTTATGTTGATTTAGAATTTGATGTTTAAAAGATTTTTGAAACCAGAAGGAATTTTTTGAGGTCACGGTGATTTAGCACAATCTTTTTAATGTGGTGACAACAGTCTACAATTAGAAGATTGGATGAGTTTTCTTGTTGTAGAGAGCTATCTAACTTTTTTTTTCTTTTTGTCATTGTTTGTTATAGTAATCAAGATTTGCAAGTAGTTGGAGTAGTCATCATATACATTTTTTATATAGCAAAAGAATCTTGGGAAGCTGTGAAATGAATCTATCTTTATTTGAAAGGTACAATAAATAACTCACTACAATTTAAAAAAGTTGACTTGAAATTATAGGGCTTTGGTAATGCGGATCTAGGAGGAGACCTAGATTCATAGAAAGTACCCCGATGTATATCTACATGCTAGGTGGCATCTCTATTATTTGGGTGTCACAAATATAGAGAATGGTAATGTTATCAACGACAAAAGCATACAATATAACAATTATTGTAGTCAACAAGGAGATAATTTAGCTTATAGGTTTTCTGGAGGAGCTAGGAAGAATACATAAGGTCGGTATGCCTCATCCTCCAATCCTGGACAAATGATATACAATTGATGTCCACTTCATCTGCAATTTGCCAAGTGATGATGCTTTGCAACCAAACAAAATCGAAGAAACAAAAAATCCTATGGATATGCTCATTATAGATGTGTCCACATATGAGCGTCCCCCTCTGAGAATGATGATATGGAGTTGTCACATGGAGTGATATTTTGGCATTTGCCCATTAAGCCCAGTTCATCGAAAATTTCCTTCTCCAGATAGGAGACTGATAAATGTGTGGAACCAAAATTTTGTTTACATAAAATTTTACACAGTATTTGGTTTATATCTGACATTTCATGCAAATATTTGACTAATTTTTTTTGTGAGCAAGGAGATTTTATGATCCTTTTTTTGGACTATGAAGCTCTTGATTGTTTAAAGTGAACTTGTAATTAATTTTAGATTGCCTTCTTACTGCTATAAATAAAGCTAAGGAGGTGCTTGATTTCTCACAATAAGTTGCAAATAAAAAGAAGAGAGGGAATGAGAAAAAAGTGAGAAGAAAGAGATAAGAGGGTAGAGAGAGAGAGAGAGAGAGAGAGAGAGAGAGAGAGAGGGTGGGGGGTTATCATATGAGAAAAAAATTAAGAAGTCTTTTTGGGTGATTATGGGGGAGGACTTCATCTTCTTCAAGATGGAAGAGGTGCAACTATTTTTTGGTTTAAACTAAAGAAGAAACCATCATTCATAAGAGGGAATTCCTATTGTTTGAATTCACACAATGGAGATGAAAAGATAGTAACAACTACATCTTCTCAATATTCAACTCTTATATTTCAAGTAGGATGCTGTGTTCACTATAGATAAAGTGATATCTCTTTCTTTATCTTCAAAAGTTGTATGAAGTATAATCTCTTAATATATCCTCTTTATAATTTGGTGGATTATTTAATTTTTACGTGACAGTAGATCTAGATGATCACATTGACCACATAAAATTTATATGTTTTTGTTTTGATTGATTTCTCGTCACTATTTTTAGCCTAACATAGTGTGACCGTGAAGTCTTCACTGTTTTGTCCCGTGTAAGTGAAAAAGGAGATTTTCAGTGACAATTGACAAGGATTCAAGGAGATCTCCAGTGGAAGATGAGCAAGCGCTTTATCTCAGCATTGCAACAGCACAACATAGTTGCAGCAATGCGACATCACACTGCCTGATGACTATCACAAGGGGAGCCCGATGATCTATGCCTGTTTTGCGTCAATAAATCTACCATTACATGGATTTGGCTGTGGATGCCTTGGCAAATTGGAATGAAGATTTAGGCCTACAACTGGAACTTGGATCAGGCATTGACTAAAATGAGTAGAACTGTTCTCATAACAATTTGAAAGGTGCCTGTCCGCTCAATGGTTTAAATGTTCTAAAGATGATTATATCATCATCTCTGCTTACATGCTGGAAACCTGCTTTTGCAAATAAACACTCTTGAGAAAGGGAAGCTACACAAATGTGCAAGGAGTCTAATGCATGCAGAATTTTTAACCATATTGAAGCAACCAATGTCAAATATATACTTTTAGAAAATTATTAAAATGTAGATTCTTCTCTTCTACACCTCACTAGGTATATTAAGGTTATTCATGATTTGTTACTGGCCCTGGAGCATTATCCTTTCATAGTTTAGCTGATCCTAACATCTGTTCATGTAATTTTTTGCTGACAGGAAACAAGAAAATGCCTCTGATATCTTTATAGCTTCATACTATGACAAAGCACCAAAGAAGATGCAAGTCTTGAAAGAAACTGACTTTTCATCTTATTATAAGCTTCGGTATAGTTATTTCTAAGCATTTTCTACCAAATGTTAGTATGTATTGTCCTGAATCTTCTGATTCGAAGGGCCTTGTTGGCCATTAAGGGAGGTCATGTTTTGAGGTTTGGCTAGCTTGTGAACCTGAATACTGAAATATTGTGGTATCTATACTTGTTTAGCATATGAAATACATTTTTGTGCTTATGGGCAGCCTCAGATAAATACATTTGGTCCTTGAAAATTGCATTGCTAAACTTTAAGGAATGCACAAAATGTTAGGCTAGATTGTGCATTCTGTAAGTCTACTTCCTTTAATGTTGGCTAATGTCCAGATGGGCGCAAATGTTTGTAATATTGTGAAAATGGTCATTTTTCTCCAGTAAATAACAGCAGCTCAATTAGGAACAGCTTTACTGTTCTTCCAGATGCATTGTTCAGGGTGATTTTTTGAAAAGGGGCGTGTGTAAGAACTAAGCTAAAGGAGCTTCATCATGTAATATTTAGTAAAAGGAGCTAATAGGGAAAATAAATTTCCGTATACAAAGTATGGAAATTTATTTTCTGTTCTTGTATATAATATAATATTGCATATATTTAATTTTAGTTTAAAAGATAAATTATATAAATATTAAATATATTTAATTTTATATTTAATAACAGAAGTTATAAAAAATATAATTACAAATACATTTAAATTTAGTTTAAAACTATAGAAAATAATTTAAATATTATTATGTTTAAATTTAAAAAAAAGTATCTTAAAATTAATTAAATTATATATATCATTATTAATTTTAAAAAATATTTATTATTTTTTTAATAACTCAAAGATTTTTTAGAATATATATATAAGAACTATTAGATAACTAATTTATATATTATTATGTGTAAAAATAGAAATAGTTTATGTATATATATAAACATGTTTCTGACATGTGTATAAGAATGCAATAAATCTAGAATTATTAAATCTGGAAAGATACCTGAAAGTTGTAGATTTGGCATAATGTTATATTACAGATCATATCAATCTGGGTTCTTCTATGACGAGGAATTGCCCTGATGTGTACCCACTTGGTGGCTGACGAAGTCTTTCGCACATCTGTCGCTCATCAACACCCATTTCTTTCTCCTCATCTGCAGAAGTCATTTGTAATTTAGGCTTCGTTTGGGACGGCTTTCATAGTGTTTCTTAAATCAGCTTTTTAGTATAAAAATAAAAAAAATTATATTAGAAGGCTACTTCAAGAAACAGTAAGAAAGCCATCCCAAACGAAGCTTTAATTTGTTGGGATAAACATATTTTGCTGAGTAGGAGATGATGGCAAATCAAACAGAGTAATCTATGAATGGATCTGCATGAGTCTTGCGGTAGTAGCTGTTGTGTATAAGTCTCAGTCTAATAACCACTTGCACCTCATTGCAGGTTGTATGGGTTCCAATATTATGTTAAAGGTCCTAAAGCATTGCGGCGACAACATCTTTTGCTAGAACATTATTAGAACTTTTGCTTGTGCAACTGTCCATTGTCTCGTACCTGTGAATAGTTTTCCTATTGTGGTTGCTTCTTCCTTAGGGCTAGTGGGTATGTTTGAACACTCACCAATGTATGACATGAATGAATGTGACCTAAGAATGCACGTCATTAACTCGACAACTGGACGCCCACTTAAATTGAAGCATTTAGGAGCAACAACATCACACAATATGGGATGGTCACTTATGTGTGAGAATGTTGGAAGGTCAGTTACATTTTGATGGCCCCTTGTTTGTGCATCAATAGGGGTTGGACGCTCGCTTAAACTTAACCGACCAAGAACATATAAATTAGGTAATAGTGGGATGGGCCTACAAAAGTGATTAAGTTATACTATTTAATTAGCCCTTAGTTTAGATGATAGAAAGATTCGAGAATTTTTTGTTTGAATGGACACTGACCTGTAAATTTGAGTAAATTGACTTGGGTCATAGCCAAACATATCAGAAGGTTCATATTGTTAACATCTTATCCCAACATTTCTTCAACATCAACATACACAAGGATAGTATATGTTGTTGCTTCAGTTAACACGAATTCGAAGACTTCATTGTCAGTAATGTGCGTGGCAGTGTAACCGCTATTATTACGAAGGCTGACAAATGAGATTAACTGTTTGTGTAGAACTATCCTAACATAAAGCATGAATGATTATGAGTTTTGTTGCGGACTCAAATATACGCGGCGATAGAGTTTAAATTTCCGTCTCAGCGTTGTACGTATATCCAGCACACAAACAGAAGAATGAAATAACACCAGGATTTTTACGTGGAAAGCCCTGGAAAAGGGAAAAACCACGGGGCCACGCCCAGTTGAAAAAGTTCCACTAGTGTTGTATGAAATACACGAGGCTGATTCGTCCTTTAAATTCAGGAAGATCAGATTAAAATGAGTATCAGTTACAAGGCCAAGCAGAGTTCCGACGTCACTCGGGTGTCCGGCAGGATTCCGGCGTCACTTGGAAAGAATTCCGGCGTCACTCGGGCGTCGGGTAGAATTCTGGCGTCGGGCAGAATTTCGATGTTGCTCCGGCATCGGGCAGAGCTCCGGCATCCCTTGGGCGCCCGGTGGTGCTTCGGTCGTGTTCCGGCGGAGTTCCGGCGAAGTTCCGGCGGTGTTCCGGCAGTGGTCGAGGAGGAGCTGTTCCCTCCTAGACTTCTCTTCTCTTCTTCTTCCCTTCTTCTCTTCTTGTCTTGGGTCCCCTCTTAAGAGAAATGAGGGGCTATTTATAGTTTTTCTGGAGTGGCATAGCCCGTAAATAGATGAGGGATCAGGGGAAAATAAGGAGTGATCCGGATGAACGGCTGATATTGAATCCCTTGATCATGGACCATTTATTGAGCATATTAAGGTCTTAATGGTATCAGAATTCTGCGATCTTGTGCTCGTTGGATTCTTCTCGTCGAGCCGCTCGATTCGACTATAAGCTCGTCAAAATCGGAGACCGTTTGGTAACTTAAATAGCTGTTTGATGCTTCCAACAGTGCTTCGGGTACTTGATTTGGACTCACTTGGGCTCGGATTGAGTCGAATTTGGTGTCGTTGGATTCGTATTTCCGAGACGCTCAGTTGGACTATAAGCTTGCTGAAATCAGAGTTTAAATGGTCTCCGAATTAATTTTTGAAGTTTCCAACTTGAGTTTTTCCTCGAGATTCGTGCCCGATCAAGATAATTTTTAGATGACATATCAGTTGCCCCCCTATTTTTGGACGTCGAAGCTTCAGGAGTCCGAAAATACTTGTTCCGGCATTTTACATTGGCTGAATCACAAAAAATTGCGTTCAAAAAGATATAATTTTGCTCAAACTCGATTGTAGAGGCCTCGTTGAGCTCCGAAAGTGTCAAAATTGAGTCCGAAACGTCGGAAAACGTGTCCAGGGACCCCAAAAATGTTCAATTTGGACTGTCGGGTCAATTTCTCTTTTTTTTCTCCGGTTGCTACAGTACCGCTACAGTGCCCGCCTGCTACAGTACCGCGCCCTAAGTCGCCTGCTACAGTACCACCGCGCTACAGTAACATTGCTACAGTATTTTTTTTTTTTAAGAGCCGCCTCAGGCGGCTCTTGAGGAGAGGCGGGGGCGGGTCCGCCCGCCCCCTTAAAATTTTTTTTTTTTGAACGTGGGGCCCGCTTCCTCTTTTTTTTTTTAATTCGTAAATAACTATTTTTTAGCCCAAAAAATTCCGAAAATTTTTTGAAAAATTCAGAAAAAATTTGAAAATCTTCTAGAAACTCTCTCCCTCCAAATTTCAAACATTTTTCCCCTCTTTTTTCAATTTTTCCCTCTCTTTTTCTCCCCCTTTTCATCCTATAAATACCCCCCTTGGGATAAGGAAAAATTGCACCACATCTTCCTCTCCTTCTGGCTTTCTAGCTTTTGGCATTTTGAGGCCTTCCGCCGTTTTTGAGTATGTGACTTTCCCTACTTGACTCGACGCCCCTCCCTTTGTGCAGAAGTTAGAGGCTTCTTCTCTTTTTTCTCTCATTCTGACTTTCTGACAGTTGAGGCATTCCGTTGTTATTCAATATGTGACTTTCCCTACTTGAGACAACGCCCCTCCTCTTGTACAGGAGTTAGAAATTTCTCTCTTTTTCCCTCTAGCTTCTGGCATTCTGAGGCCTTCCGCCGTTTTTGAGTAGGTGACTTTCCCCACTCGACTCGGCGCCCCTCTCTTTGCGCAGAAGTTAGCCGCTTCCCCTTTTTAGGAAGGGAAGCGAAATGGGAGTTAGAATTTCTCTCCTTTAAGAGATCATGTGGAGGTGAGATGTTAGTTGGAGGGAGTCTGAAGATGGTCGGAAGTCAGACGTCGGGAAGAAGTTCAGCATCAGGTAGAAGTCCGATGAGGGTCCGACGATGGGTAGAAGTCCGGTGTCGGGTAGAAGTACGGTGTCAGGCAGAAGTCCGACGAAAATCCCGGGAAAAATTCCAACGAAAGTCCGGCGACGGGCAAAGACCCAGGAACAGGAAGAAGCTCGTCGTCGGGCAGAAGTCCGACGAAGGTCCCTCAACGGGCATAAGTACAACGTCGGGTAGAGATTCAGTGTCAGGTAGAAGCCCGACAAACATCCAACGAAGTCCCACGACGGGTAGAATTTTGGTGTCGGGTAGAAGCCCGACAAACATCCGACGACGGGCAGAAGTCCGACGTCGGGAAGAAGTACGGCGTCGGGTAGAACTCCGACGAAAATCCGTCAGCGGGCAGAAGTTCCACGACGGGCAAAAGTCCAACAATGGGAGGAAGCTCGACTTTGGGCAGAAGTCAGATGAAAGTCCCGGGAAGAAGTCCAGCAACGGAAGGAAGCTCGGCGTCGGATAAAAGTCCGACGGAAGTCCTAAAACGGGCAGAACTTCAGCAACGGGAGGAAGCTCAGCATCGAATAGAATTTCGATGCTATTTTAACGGAAGTTTTTTGATGATGAACGATTGGGTGGAAGTCTGTTAGCAGTCAATGACCAAGTGGGGAGCAGAAGGAGAGAGTTCAAGGCTGCTGCTATCAGTAGTTGAACGAGAAGCCGATGATGGTTCACAATCGAGCAAGAATTCGATGATGGTTGAGATGAAGTAGAGGACCGCCGACAGATATCCGACAAGGGGCCAATGATGGCGGGTGTCCAGTGGCATTGTGTTAAGGCAATATTCATCCATACTGAAGTGTGCCAACATCAGATATTACTGAATCAAGGGGCCGATGTAGTGTGACATGCCAACATTCTGGCAATACACTAACACTATCAACTGAGTGGAGGTCTGATGATGATCCAGTTATGTCCTTTCTTTGAAGGAGCAGTTGTAGGAGATGCTTACGTGCAGTAAGGGAGAAGTCACTTAAATCCACCAAGGATATTCGACTGTGTTAAAGTTGCTTGTTGCTTGATGATACTAGCTTGTATGAATGTCACCAGTGTACCTTTTACTTTCAAATTCTTGCAAAGGTGAACTAGATATACAATCTTTCACAATATAAAGTCAATAATATTTATATGAAGTTGAAAACTTGCTTTTGCATCTTTGAAACATGAGTTGATATATTGTGTAACATGCTCTTTCGAAGATTTTTTGCCCGCCAAGAATCTCTGTGGAAGATGTCCAGAGAATCCATCAAGAATATATGACCTATCCGAGGTTGTATGTCGGAGCCTTTGCTTGACGACGTTAACCTGTATGGAGGAGGTCGGGAAAATCCACCAAGGATGTGAGACCTATCCGAGGTTGTATGTCGGAGCCTTCGCTCGACGACGTTAACCTGTATGGAGGAGGTCGAGAGAATCCACTAAGGATGTGAGACCTATCCGCGGTTGTATGTCGGAGCCTTTGCTCGACGACGTTAACCTGTATGGAAGAGGTCGAGAGAATCCACCAAGGATGTGAGACCTTTCCGAGGTTGTATGTCGGAGCATTTGCTCGACGACGTTAACCTGTATGGAAGAGGTCAGATTGAATCCCCCTGGGATTTATCATCCAGTGATTGAGACACAATAAAGATTGCATATTTCTCGAATCAAGGATAAAGAGATTATCTTTGTCAGTAGTTTTTCAATGGCATTTGTATTCTTTTTAAAGAAAGAGACAATATCAGAACTGGACGAACAACACATTATATTACTGCCAGACAATACAATAGTCCCTAATGTGACTTAGGTATATACAAGTTACACTGTAATCAATATATAAGATCTACGTGGAAGGATAATACAATGTTTAACTTTGAAGAAAACATTAGGGATATTAAAGTGACACCCTATTTAACACGATGAGATGAGATAAGTAGTATTACTAATACAACTACACAAAGTGCATGGTCATTCAATCTCGCCAACCATTTGAATATTATTCAAATGTTGTCTTTGTTGTTGTTGATTTTGCCCCCCAGTTGGACCAGTTTCATCTCGAGCAGGTGGATTTTGGATGAATTGTCGGAGATATCCTTGTCGGATCAACCTCTCGATCTCATCGTTGAGTTGCTTACAGGCTTCGGTAGTGTGTCCACGACTACGGTGGAAATAGTAATATTGCTCCTGGTTTCCAACATTCGGCTTCAAAGAATTAGGCCACTTGATATTTTCTTTATCTCGAATGGCCATTAGTATGTTGGTTCGAGTTGCATTGAGAGGCGTATACTCTTTTTCATGTCGGAACTCGCGTTGTGGTACTGGGGGTCTAGGAGATGAATTTTTCTTTCGTTGCGAAAATGAGTCCTCTATTGTAGGGGCGTTCTTACGCTTTCCAGTTGTTTGCTCAAATTACTTTTTATGAGCATTAATGGCTTCATCAGCAGAGATTTGAGCTTCTACACGATGGATCAGGTCAGCATATGAATGAACTGTGTCTCGCATGAGTGCCGAATAGAAAGGGCCAGGACGGAGGCCGCCAAGAAAGACCCCTCTCAGCAATTCAGGATCCACTCCTGGAATTTGTCGAGCCTCGATGGAAAATCGCTGAAAATACTCCTTTAACGATTCCCCTTCTTTTTGACGGATCCCGGAAAGGTGAGAAGAATCCTTAATAATTCTTCGATTGGCTACAAACTGTTCAACAAAGGCTTTGGCCAATTTGACGAATGAAGGGATCGTTCCGGATGGAAGAGAATAGAACCATGTTCGCGCCTGTCCTTTGAGTGTAGCAGGAAAAATCTAGCAGAGGAGTGCATCAGATGCTCGCTGGATATACATGATAGTTCGGTAATGATCGATGTGCTCGTACGGGTCAGATGTCCCGTCGTAGGAATCGATGCTTGGTAGTTTAAATCCTGCCGGAATAGGGTGTTGAAGAATAGCTTTTGTCAGGGGTGACGACTCCTGCAAGTCCCACTGATGAAGGGGTTGCCTTATGCCTCCTGCAGGGAACTCTTCTCAAACCAATCGTCGTAGTTCGTGGCGAAGGGCATTGCGAGGGAGCTCAGCAACGTGTGGTATGGCTAACTCTTCGGGGAGGTCCAAAGGAATACGAGGTTGCTGACCTGTGTGCGGAGGATGGGTAGAACTTGCTGTATCAGCCAGTTCGTTATCTTGATGTGACTGCGAACGCCTCCTGGGTGGAGGAAGAGGAATCTCAGCTTGAAGATGTTCGATTTGAACAGCTTCAACACGTGGCGGATCTCGAGGGAGAAGAACCTCCTCCTGAGGTGCTAGGGTCGGTTGTCGAGTCTCTCGTAGAAGTTGTAGGATCTCGTTTTGAGATTCTTCCATCTTTCGGATTCGCTCCTCCAAAGAAGGCCCTAAGGTTCCTTCTCCAGCAATGTGTTGCCCCCTAGGAAAAAAGGAGGCAGAAACTTGATGTCCATGATTTATAGACTGGTTTCTGGATTGATGAGAGTGGGAGCGAGAGGCTCCTATGAGGCGATTGCTACGCCTATTGGCCATGAAAATAATATTTAGGAGTGTGGGATAGTTTTCCCACAAACGGCGCCAAACTGTTGCGAACTCAAATATACGCGGCGATAGAGTTTAAATTTCCGTCTCAGCGTTGTACGTATATCCAGCACACAAACAAAAGAATGAAATAACACCAGAATTTTTACGTGGAAAGCCCTGGAAAAGGGAAAAACCACGGGGCCACGCCCAGTTGAAAAAGTTCCACTAGTGTTGTATGAAATACACGAGGCTGATTCGTCCTTTAAATTCAGGACGATCAGATTAAAATGAGTATCAGTTACAAGGCCAAGCAGAGTTCCGACGTCACTCGGGTGTCCGGCAGGATTCCGGCGTCACTTGGAAAGAATTCCGGCGTCACTCGGGCGTCGGGCAGAATTTTGATGTTGCTCCGGCGTCCCTCGGGCGCCCGGTGGTGCTTCGGTGGTGTTCCGGCGGAGTTCCGACGAAGTTCCGGCGGTGTTCCGGCGGTGGTCGAGGAGGAGCTGTTCCCTCCTAGACTTCTCTTCTCTTCTTCTTCCCTTCTTCTCTTCTTGGCTTGGGTCCCCTCTTAAGAGAAATGAGGGGCTATTTATAGTTTTTCTGGAGTGGCATAGCCCGTAAATAGATGAGGGATCAGGGGCAAATAAGGAGTGATCCGGATGAACGGCTGATATTGAATCCCTTGATTATGGACAGTTTATTGAGCATCTTAAGGTCTTAATGGTATCAGAATTCTGCGATCTTGGGCTCGTTGGATTCGTCTCGTCGAGCCGCTCGATTCGACTATAAGCTCGTCAAAATCGGAGACTGTTTGGTAACTCAAATAGCTGTTTGATGCTTCCAACAGCGCTTCGGGTACTTGATTTGGACTCACTTGGGCTCGGATTGAGTCGAATTTGGTGTCGTTGGATTCGTATTTCTGAGACGCTCAGTTCGACTATAAGCTTGCTGAAATCGGAGTTTAAATGGTCTCCGAATTAATTTTTGAAGTTTCCAACTTGAGTTTTTCCTCGAGATTCGTGCCCGATCAAGATAATTTTTCGATGACATATCAAGTTTAAATTGAGATAACGACAATATCATATATACTTTTAGAGACTGATTCCTTCCACCAACATAGGTAGGTGTGAAGTCCTCTGCAATTTGCTGCCCTCCACCTAAATATAGAATCAACCATGACATCTATTAGGTGGTGTTGTTGGTGTTGAGGGCTCTCGTATAGTTCATTAACATTTTCTAATTGGCTCAAACGAAGAGCACAAAATATTGCATTCTTAAGCCAAAGTTGCATTTCCTAATCACTAAGAAGAGTTCTTTTGCAATTCTCATAATTTAACTTTAATTTTAACTGTCATAATTTCATCTCATCTAAAATTTTGGCTACTAATTATAAGCTAATGTATTTTACACTGGATATCTTTTGCAATTCTCATAATTAACTAAAAAACATATCAATTTAATATTGATTCTTAATATAATTTTATGATAATTAAAAAATAATATTTTAAAATTCATTATTTTAATTTTTATTTTGAGTTCTATGCATAAAACTTTTAAATTTATTAAAGTAGAAATATGAAAATTTTCATTAATCAATGAATTATAAAATTTTTCATGATTTTAATAATTTTAATATATTTATTACATAAGTATTTCATGTGGTATTTAATATCTATATAAATGCTATATTACTAATTAAAAAGGAAAAATAATTTTTTTTCAATTTTTTTAACATTTAGTTAATTTAGCCTCATTAAGTATCCGAGACTCCGAGTACTCATCACTATTTTCTTGAACCACACTTCATCGCATTATCACTAACTATCTCAATATTTTCTCCATTAGGAGGATTAAGATTTTGTTTGGTGCAACTTTTTTACTGTTTTCTACAACAATTTTTTTAGTATAAAAATTCCTTACAAATAATGAAGAAGCAATAGCCAAACACTATCCCAAACAAAAAATCTAAGTCATCCAACATTATTCCTCATTAGATCAATTATATTGCCTCCAACAACATTCATAGTGATCCCTCACTACCTCTCTTAATGCCACCTTAAGCCTTCCCCTTCCCATGAAATGCTGGCCCTAAGTAGAGGTTTATAAAGCTGTTGCCTTTCTAATAAATTTATAAAATGGTCGTATGAATTCCCACAATATGATTAAACTTTTTAATATATTTTTTATCCATGACCAAATAGTTTTATAGTTGTAGATGTAAACAATCTGTAATGTCATTAAGATGAAATGGTCAATAGGGAATCTGGTGCTTTTAAGTCTTAATTTGGCTCGTCTAGGACAAAGTGAAGAGGTGTTAGATTTAAATAGTATTAAAAAAAGCAAACATTATGTCTGACAAAATCCTAAATATTTTATGAAAATAAATTATTTTTAATATAAGTTATTATATTTAAAATTTTTATTTATTGAAAAATTAAAAGACTAAATTTTTCTTCTACAAGGCCCAAAATTAATCGCCATACCCCCATCCCTCAAATATTTTTCTTTTCATTTTTCTTTGACGGGTCACGACTAAAGCTTATTTCAAAATATCTTTGTGCTTAACCCAAAATAAAAACCTGATTATGCACACAATTAGGGCTAAAAACGCTCTTGTTTTTTTGGTGTTTGATACTAATTAGCAAATGCATTGTCAATGATATCAATACAAAAAGCATATAGTCTACTAGAAAGGAAAAATACAAAAAGCATATAGTCTAAAGAAAAAAAATATTCCGTTTAGTTTTCAGATGCGTCTGGAGGTCAATCTGGACGTGCTATATCACTCAATACATAGTGAATTGGGTGATATAGCGCATCCGGATTGATCTCCGGACTCGTCCAGACTCCGCACGTAATAATCTCACTAGAACGAACCACCACTAAAGAATGTACTAGCGTTGAACCAAAACCCCTACGTTCCATCTGACCTTTGCAACCATATCAACATCCAATCATTCTAAATCAATGAAATAAAATTTAAAATTTCAGCAAATGGATTATGATATCAGCATTCTACTAATAATACACATTTGGTGACTTACTGCAAGTAACATAAATGCTTGCAAAAATCAGATTCAAAGTCAACCAATGAGGAAGATGGTAAATTTACAACAGATGATAAACTAGCAACAAGCAGGCAGGTATATTTTTGGGTGACAGGCAGCCTAAGCCATGGTTACTATTTCACCGCGTACACCTGCAATTTTTCAACGAATGATACTGAGCAAACGAAGAAAAATGCGTGCTTATTCATTCAATTCTAAAGAAAAGAAGGCACAAAGCTTACATCTTTCAAATATTTCCTTTGCTAACATAAGCAATGAATCCGTTTCCTCTGCCATCTTGGAAATCTTTTCTGCCTCCTTGACTGCTTCAGAAGCCAGAAATGCTTTGGCTTCTGCGTCAGCTATTTTGTACGCAGCAGCGATTGCGGCTTCCTCAACTGGATCTATCGGTTTAGTAAACCCAGAAGCTTGAGGCGGCTTCGAGCGGTTGGCTGGTTCCTTTTGCTTTTGTGTGGGAGTTTTTGTTGCGAAGGAAGGTTCTCTGAGCTGGTATCCCTTTGGACCCTGCATTCCAGTTGATGGGTGAAAACTTTATGTAAAACAAAAAGAATCAATCATACCGAGTTTTTTTTTTTTTTACAAGGCTTAAAATACTTTCCAATTTTTTAACACTGCCGTTGCCAGGTCCCAAGTCCTGGATGAGAAAAGTGGAGGGTTGCGTTAGGTAGTCGACAGCCAGCGTAAAACTTGTCGAATAATAATGACATGAATCCTTTAAGAAATTGTGTTAATGCTAGGGCGTCCCCTGGAAGCGACGCATTGTATGGCCTGAATACAGCGACAAGTGTGCAAGGGCCGTTGCACCGCCGCCCGGGTGCAGTGTTAAATAGGCAAGGGTTACCACATCAAGGACGGATGTGGGCAAAGAAGCTAGTCCATGAAACTAAAATTAGGATAGGAACTTGGAATATAGGTTCCCTTACAGGAAAATTAATGGAATTAATAGATATTATGATTCATAGGAAGATAAATATTCTGTGCATTCAGGAAACTAAATGGGTTGGAGAGAAGGCTAAGGAGATTGATAGTTTAGGATTTAAACTTTGGTATTCGGGTAGGAGTCGTACTAGAAATGGTGTAGGTGTGATTTTAGATAAGAGTTTGAAGGATAATGTTATAAATATTAATAGAATTGGAGATAGAATTATAGCTTTAAAGATTGTTGTTGATGCTAAGATTGTTAACATTATAAGTGCTTATGCTCCTCAAGTGGGTTTGGATATGGATTCAAAATTAAAATTTTGGAATGACTTAGAAGAATTAATACAAAAGATACCTCTTGAAGAAAGAGTTTTTATTGGAGGAGATTTAAATGGACATGTTGGTAGAGAGGTAGATGATTTTAAAAGCATTCATGGTGGCCATGGGTTTGGAACGACAAATGAAGGTGGTAAGTCCATATTAGATTTTTATTTAGCTTATGATTTTTTAATTGCTAATACATTATTTAAGAAAAGGAATGAGCATCTCATTACTTATAAAAATGGATATAGTACAACTCAGATTGATTATTTTCTTATAGGAAATTAGATCGTTTAGATTGCAAAGATTATAAAGTTATTCCGAGTGAAAATTTATGTACCCAACATCGTTTATTAGTTTTGGACTTGAAGATAATGGGGAAGAAATTAAAAAATAAAGTAAAACGTTTTCCTAGGATTAGATGGGGGCATTTAAAGAATATTAACAAAAATATTTTTGAGAGTAAGATTTTAGATCTTAAGATTTTGTCTGTGCATGAGGATGCTAATGTTATGTGGGAAAAAGTGGCTAGTAGTATTAAGAATATTGCAAAAGATGTGCTTGGAGTTTCAAAGGGAAAAGCTCCTAATAGTAAAAATAGTTGGTGGTGGAATCCAAATGTGCAAGAAAAGATTAAAAATAAGAAGATTTGTTATAAAAATTGGTTTAATTGTAAAAATTCTGATAATTGGAAATTATATAAAGAGGCACGTAAGGAATCTAAGAAAGCAATATGTGATGCAAAGAGTTTAGCTTTTAGTGATTTATATAATAGATTAGATACTAAAGAGGGAGAAAGATATATGTATAAGCTAGCCAAACAAAGAGATAGGAGTAGTAAGGATTTAGTTCAAGTGAAGTGTATTAAGGATGAAGATCAAAAAGTACTTTTTTTAGAAGATGATATTCAACAAAGGTGGATGAGATATTTTGCTAAACTTTTTAATGAAGAATGTGAAAATAAAATTGACTGTAGTGATCTTAGCACCTTAAATGAAAATAAAGATTTCTGTTTTTATCGGCGTATTAGTAAAACCGAAGTTAGAGAGGCTTTAAAGAAAATGAAGGGTGGAAAAGCTGTTGGACCTGATGATATTCCAATAGAGGTGTGGAAATGCTTAGGAGATGAAGGAATTTCTTGGCTTACTAAACTTTTTAATACTGTTTTGAAGACTAAAAAGATGCCAGATGAGTGGAGAATGAGTGTGTTAATTCCTATTTTTAAGAATAAAGGTGATGCACAAGATTGTGCGAATTATAGAGGAATTAAGTTAATGTGTCATACTTTAAAACTATGGGAACGAGTTATGGAGCATAGGTTGCGACGTGATACTAATGTTTCTCAAAATCAATTTGGATTCATGCCGGGTAGGTCTACTATGGAAGCCATACATTTATTAAGAGGTTTGATGGAGAAATATAGAGAGAATAAGGAGGATTTACATATGATATTTATTGATTTAGAAAAAGCATATGATAAAGTTCCAAGAGAAGTGCTATGGAGAGTTCTTGAAAAGAAAGAAGTTAATAACGCTTATATTCAAATCATTAAAGATATGTATGCAGGAGCTATTACTTGTGTTTAAACACAAGGTGGTTTGACCAAGTATTTTCCTATTTCGGTTGGATTACACCAAGGATCAGCCTTAAGCCCATATCTTTTTGCTTTAGTCATCGATGTTCTCACTAGACATTTGCAAGAGGATGTACCTTGGTGTATGCTTTTTGCTGATGATATTCTTCTTGTTGATAAGACTAGAGAGGGAGTTGAAGGTAAACTAGAATTGTGGAGGTCAACCTTAGAGTCTAAAGATTTTCGCTTGAGTAGATCTAAAACGGAATATATGGAGTGTAATTTTAGTAATAATAGACCTAGTGAGGGCATTGTGACTTTGGCCGATCAAATCATTAATAAGAGTACACGTTTTAGATATCTTGGATCTATTGTTCAGAGTGATGGTGATATAGATGGGGATATTATCAGCAGAATCCAAGTTGGATGGTTGAAGTGGAGGAATGCATCGGGCTTATTGTGTGATAGAAAAGTACCCCTCAAACTTAAGGGAAAATTCTATAAGATGGTGGTGAGACCTGCAATGCTTTATGGTGCTGAATGTTGGCCATTAAAAGAGAAGCATAATTCTAAGTTAAGTGTTGCAGAGATGAGGATGCTCAGGTGGATGAGTGGCTTTACCCTTAGAGATAGGATACGAAATGAGCATATTCGTGAAAAGGTTGGAGTAGCTCCAGTGGAAGATAAGATTAGAGAGAGTCGCCTTAGATGGTTTGGTCACGTAAAAAGTCGGCCTCCCGATGACCCGGTTAGGAAAGTAGAGGTCTTAGATTTAACTTAT
Organism: Dendrobium chrysotoxum; assembly: GCA_019925795.1. Lineage (NCBI taxonomy): Eukaryota > Viridiplantae > Streptophyta > Magnoliopsida > Asparagales > Orchidaceae > Dendrobium > Dendrobium chrysotoxum. The sequence goes on from CM034313.1 coordinate 60,943,855, forward strand.
GTTAAGAAAGGTAGAGGTAGACCTAAAAAGACTTGGTTAGAAAATATTAGAAATGATCTTTCTTTATTAGATTTAAACGAGAATTTGACTTTTAATAGGACACAATGGAGAAAAAGGATTCATGTAGCCGACCCCACGTAGTGGGATAAAGGCTTGATGTTGTTGTTGTTGTTGTTGCTTTATGAGATATAAGGTCCAGGTCCTCTGCAGTTGGGCGGATGACTGCAAATGTGCAGTTACGTGATCCAATGCAATTACCCGCCCAAGTAGAGGATTTAGACCCATGAGCTGATGCAGGGCATCTTAGTTGTCGTGGTCATCATCATCATCGTAGAGTGTAGTTCTCGTATCTATAACAAGTGTTTGTATTCTATCATGTGCCTAAGACATGTCTAATTGCATTTAATTTTTTTCTATACTTCTATTTTGATGGACCCTTATGCTGTCAGTTTTGAGTCATGTTGTATTTAGGCCTATGTGTGTTAGATCATTTTTTTTTATCATGGCCCACTGATGTGAAACTTATACGAGTTACTTGTGAAATTAAAATGAGTAATTGATCAAAACATGTCAATATAAAATTGTTGCTTGCAATAAAGATAGATTCGGAATTCAAAATATTTAACTTGCTAAGGCAAAGAAGAGCTCTTGAGATTAACCAAACAATTCAATCAAAATCCAAAGATAATAGTAAATGTTATATGCTCATAACAAAACCCAACACTTAATAACGAGAAGTTCACCTTGAGCACCTTCTCACTCTTTCACTTTTAGGCTTTAACGGAGAAAGACAAACCATACGAAGAAGGAGATTACCACTAGGAAGATAGAGCCGAAGACACTCATTCTAAAGTTTTAATGGAGAGAAGCTTTCAGAACACTGAATGATGCCACTATGACGGTAGCAACACCAATGGCCTTGATCCAAGAGAAGGTGGTCGGCGGTGGAGGAAGAGGAGTGTATCGTCTGATGATTTGCCAAGGTTCAGATGAAAGTTGTTCTTCGACAACGTCCGCCAATGTGTAGAGGATGCAAACAACGTATTCTTCCACGGTATAGTCGAAGTCAAATCCCGGATTAAAGAACGGTGATTGTAGAATGTCTAGTTGCCCATATTCGTCATAAGCGAAGCCATGATCAACTTTGGGATCTGCCATCCATGGACAAGCTATCTTCGCTTCGGGGAGACGATGGTGGCCGGCGGTTTATGAGTAGAGAGGGAGGAGAGAGGCGGGTGGGGGTGTCTCAAGTAGGAGGAGATGGAGAGAGAGAGAGGGGGGGGGGGGGGCTAGGTTTAGGTTAGGGTTAGGAAGAATTATTAGAAATCTGAAATTAATTTCAGATTAAGTGAAATTGGAAGGAAAGAATTTTGAATTTAATTTCAAATTCAAATGGAAGGAATTGAGGTGGGAAGAGAGGAATCATGGGAGAGGGAGCGGCAGCATTAGGAGAAGATTAAGGGGAATTTAATTGGGATTAGGAGGTGACTAGGAAAGAGAAAATGCAAGGGGAGGGGGGGTGGGGGGGGCGGCCACATGAAGGGGGGCAAGGGTGTCTAGGTTCGATGTATGTGGGCCAAGGGAATTAATTGTTGATTGAAATCAAATCTGAAATTAATCTCAGATTTGATTAATTTTAGAGAGGTTTCCTAATTGAAATTTATTAGAGAGAGAATTATTTGAATTCAAATATTGGATTGAATTCAAATTAATAAACCTTCATAATTGGGAGGATTATTTTAGGAAAGTATTTATGGGCTTAGAATTTTGAATTTCAAAATTCTTGGAGGGGAGGTGGGGTGGCCGGCGGCATGGGGAAGGCTATGGGGGTGGTGGTGATGGCTTGAGGAGGGGCGGCCGGCGATGGGAAAATCCCTAGGGGCGGCGGCTAGGGAGAGAGGGGGCTGCAGCCGGTTGTTGTGGGAGAGAATGGGGAGAGGGAAAAGAAGGAAAATAAAAAGGAGAAGAACAAAACCAAGAGCTCACCCTCCGGTGGGCTGTTGGGTACTCCGTTAGCCTTTCCTAGACTTCACCACCATGGCCAGTCTACTCTCTAGAACTCACAAAGAGATCATGACAAAAGCTGAATTTCATTTCAATAATCATCCCATTACAATAGATGAGGCCTCAATATATAGGCCTGAAATAAAATAAAGAAAAGACTCAAATGCCCTTTGGGCTACAACTCTAATAGACTCAAATAAAAAGGTACAAACGGAACTAACAAACAAACTTAACATAATACATAAATGCATCAAAAATAAAGACTGTGAATCGTAGCCGTCGATCTACGATTCCTACGCCGATAAACCTGTCGAAAATGTCTGTTGATGTTCTCATCACCCACGTTGAACCTTTATATTATTAGGTTAGTTTGATGGAAGATATGAATTTACTTGTAGATTTAAATTTAGTGTTAGGTATAAAATTTGGTATTTCTCTCTTATTCCTTCAATAAAGTCTCTCTTGAATGTAAAGCACTTGCTTATGAATAAGAAAAACTCACATTGCTTCTATTTTCACATTACGTGCTTCCCACCCAAATAAGATGACTAAGAGTGAGTTCACAACTCATGGAGGACTTCCAAGAAAAGAACAAGATCATCATAACGAATAACTATTCATTGAGGTTAGCTTCAATTACCTCACTCTGCCACTTATCGTTTTAAACCCACCATGGCTAGTCCACTCTTTGCTGAACATTATCCAACTTTACTATTATATGGTTATTCTTAGTTAGTTAGCATAATCACTTGCATTATCATAGTTCATTACTAGTTGAATCATCTATTGCCAAGTGAATTCACCAGTAAAAGGTTTATTATATCTCATATAATTTCCTAACGAATTAAATTGAAATCTTTGGATCTCTTTGCAACTCACTTTCATATTTTATATCAAACTAAAGTATATTTTCATGAAAACTTCTTCTCATGTGTTGAATTTTTTTTTTTGTTGGCATTAGATTGTGTTGTTAGATTCATTATTATTAGCTTATCAACGTATTATCAAAGCCAAGTAAGAAACTCCAGATCATCACTTCATTTAATTCTTTAAGTATGTTTTAATTTCATTGCATTTGCATATAACTTTAAAAAAATTCATATCAAATTTCTACACTTTCTGATCTCCTATCACAGCTTTGTACGTTGGCTATATTTTTGTCATTTCTAATACGATTTTTAAGTTGTCAATTTCAATCAACTCGATATCTCTATAAGTTTCTCTTATTCTACCAACTAGGACTTCAAAAACACCAAAACCCAAGAGCACTAACAAAAGTTCTGCTTCAAATCAAGTTGTTTTGATATTTTCAAGATCTCAACTCGAAGAGCGCATCCATATCAAGTTTCAAATCGTAATATTAAGGACGATATCACTCATTTTGCAAGAGAAAGTAGAGGACCTCACCCACCTAATCCAGCAGACATCTCATGAGTTTAAGGCAAGGTTTCAAAATATAGATAACCAAATAGATGGAAATCATGAACTTAATTACTTAACCCCACAACACAACATCCAATATGAGGAAGGCGAACCCTGCTCGAACTTAGGACAAGTTTTTGTATTTTATTCTCATGAACCTGAAACATCTGACTGTATGTAATTTTTTCTATATTTTTATTTTGATGGACCCATGCCTGTCAGGTTAACGTCATGTTGTATTTTGGCCTATGTGTGTTGGATCATCTCTTTGTCATGAGCCATGTTTGACCTGTATATTATTAGATTTGATGGCATATATGAATTTACTGGTAGGTTTAAAATAGTGTGAGGTATAAATTTTGGTCTCATATTTCTTTCAACAGAGTCTCTTGACATGTAAAGCACTTGCTTATGAATGAGAAAAAAATGCATTGTTTCTATTTAACATTGCGTGCTTCCCACCTAAAGAAAATGAGCGTGCGACTCCAAAAGGACTTCCAAGAAAAAAACAAGATCATCATGATGAATGACTATTCGTTTTAAATCCACCATGGCCAGTCTACTCTTTACTAAACACTATACATCTTTACTATTATATGGTTAGAATTCTTAGCATTATCATAGTTCATTACTTGTTGAGTTGATAGTTGCCAAGTGAATCCACTGGTAAAATATTTATTATAGCCCATGTGAATACCTAAAAATTTGAAGTGAAATCTTTGTATCTCTTTGCAACTCATTTTAGCTTAAATCTCATTTATCTGCATCATATTTGTTATCCAAGTAAGAAAATTTCCTCAACAACTTCTAGATGTGTTGAATTATTTTTTCTGCATTAGATTGCATTATTAAATTCATTGTAATTAGTTTACCATCTTATTGTCAAACCAAATGAAAAACTCCATATCACCCTTTATTAGATCATTTAGTTGGGTTTTTAATTCATTGCATTTGCATATCATTCGAAAGAAAAAGATTCACTAACGTCAAATGATACCGGATGGTGGATGATGGTCACAGCCTTGGAGGTGGAGATGGAAGGTTTATGAGCTGTTGAAGACAGCGAGCACAACAGGCTCAAGAATGGAATTCTTGAGCAGGTAACACCACCTGAAATGGTTTCAGGATACAGAACCCAAAACTGGACAAAGAAACAATTCTTTATTTCTTAAAGACTAAAAAAAACTGCCTCTTGACTATTACATGACAATATTTTTAATATTGAGGCGAATACAGACAAAAACTAGTATTACAAATATGGCTAGATACAAACTGGACAAATTCTAGGACTCTAATATCTAAGAAGCAATTGAGCTGAAATTAAAACTACAAATCCGGTGTCATCAAATTTCTACAGCTTTTGTTTTCTGTCACAACTTTATATTTTGGTTATATTTTTGTTGTTTTTAATCCAATTTTTAAATAGTCAAATTCAATTAGCCCACCATCACTTGATAACAACTATCTACAACTTTTTCTGATTTTACATTTAGACCTTTAAAAAATACCAAAAATTAAGAGCACTCACATCCATAGCAAATAGTGCATATTACACCACTCATTTGTAAGAGAAAATAGAGAATCTCACCATCTTAGTCCAGAAAACATCTCTCGAGTTTTAAGCGAGGTTTGAAAACATAAAGAATCAAATAGTTTGAAATCATAAACCAAAACCCACACCCAAAATCCATCTGAGGAAGGTGAAAGTCATCCTCCTCCTAGGCCTTGTAATCATCACGTCGATGTACTCCTTATGGACAGATATCATGATTACTACGAGATCGATGATACACCATATCATCCACCTTGTCACATGGGCTGAGCTTTAGGAAGAAATGTTGGCAGCATTCCACAACATCACGGTGAACATTGTCCTCCCCATTATGAGGAGCCACTTGTTACACCATCTCAAGGAAGACATTAATTGAACAGTCAAGGTCTTTTGATGATCTACTTAACCCAAAAGTTTTCTTAGCTACCTAACTAACAAGATCAATTTATGGATGAGTTACTCAATCTTAAGCTGGGATCATTATCAGTACCAAATTGTATGATTCATTTTGATGAGCTTATGGTCTGCTATGATGTGAATCAAAGACCTAAAAACCACAATCTTGAGATTTTAAACCGATTTATGAGATGATGTTAGGCATTAATTACTAACTAATGAAATATTTGCTCTCAAGAATGTTTTTCAACTTGTATAATTTAAACAATATTTGGGTCCTAGAATCATAAGAAATTCACAACTTTTGGTTTAGATCTCATCCCTAAACCAATTCATATAAAAATGCATTTGAGGCACACACCTTAGGGTGTGCCTCACCATGAGGTGTCCATGACCGCCTAAAGACTTATGCCTTTATGGTATGATGAGGCTCGTACTTTTTTTTTAAAGATGCATGCATTGAGGTTTTATGCCTTGAGGCGTTTGATGCCGCACATGAACCTAATATAACTTGTATCCCAATTTAAATTTTTAAGTCAAAATTGAAAGAGTTGAGAGAGAGAGAGAGAGAGAGAGAGAGAGAGAGAGAGAGAGAGAGAGAGAGAGAGAGAGAGAGAGAGAGAGAGACGGTTGCAATTTGACAAGTAATAAGCAAGCAGAGAGTTTGTGATCAGAAGGAAGTGCAGGAAGATGGGAGAGGTGTATGAGCGAGGAGGGCTGCCACTATGTGCAAGCGATTGAATACAAATGAGACCTGTGAGACCTGTGACTACTTGCTATTGAGATGTGAAAAATGAACTTAAGGCATATTGAAATTTTGATTGAGTGCTTATTTTGAATTTCCTTTTACACGTTCACTTTAGATTAAATTTAAGGCCGAGACTTTCTTTCTTTTTCTTATAATGTGATTTTATGATTTATGATGATGAACTAAGTTAATATGTCGATAATTTATGACATATTTATGAATTATTTATCATCATTATTATTATTATTATTATTATTATTATTTTGTTTAAGGCTTACGTCTCAATCAACCCTGAGGTTCACACATTGCCTCGCTAAGGAAAAATACATCAGTTCCTAATAGGGGTGTCAATATTTGACATGACCCGAAAATCGGACCCAAACCCGACCTAAAAATTTCAGGTTTGTTTTAGGGATTTCGACCCGTTTGTAAAACCGGGTCGGGTTCAGGTTAACCTGGAAACCCAACACCAACTCGGATTGACCTGAAAATATCACGTGACTGATTGCGTCTCCTCGGCGTCATCGGCATCGTTTCGGTCTGCCGTGAGGCCCATGACTGACCTCGTCCGTCTGTGATGTCTTCGATGACGTGAATGTTTGTCCGTCTGTGATGATCCTCGTCGGCGTGATGATGACGCAAATGCGCCGATGATGCGGTCCGTGTGCCGATCGTCTGGTCTGGGACTTGTAGTCTAACCGAACGCTGATCGTTCACTTTCAGCTCCGACATCCGGTCCGTGTGCCGATGACGCGAATGCGAGCGAACTGTGAAGCTTCGAAGTCACGAATGGGCGTGAACCCTAACTTGCACAGGTCGGGTTCGGGTCTAAAAAATTGACCCGTTTGCAAAAACGGGTCTAGTTCGAGTCCGCTTAAAAAGTGTCGAGTCAGATTCGGGTTTGACCCGAACCAGACCCGAAACCTGCTTTTGACAGCCCTAGTTCCTAATTTATGCTTTCTTGATTTACAACGTTAACTCTTAATGGATCAAATGAAGATTAAAAAAGGGTTTGTATAGACTTCTGGCTCAAATTCCTAGTGTCACTTGCTTCAATTATGGCATTATTTTCCACCAAGCAAGCATTTGCCCCTATTGGAGTCTCCACATTGATGTGGAAGATTTAGACCAGCATTAGGGTTCCTACAAATAACCAAGTGGAGGTGGACCTTTATAACAAACTAAGCGACATTGTTTAAAATTGCGCAATGTGAGGCTCGCCTTGAGGCCCGCCTCAGCGCAATTCCAGTAAAAAATGCCTCGAGGCTTACGCCTCAAGCTTTTTCTATGAGGCTTACGCCTTATCTTGGAAGAGGCCCGCCTTGAGTTGCGCCTCGACTTGCTGGCATGAGGCGTACGCCTCAATCTATCTAAAAACGCCTCAATACCCAATTGCGCAATTTTAAACCTTGCTAAGCGATGAAGATAAAGCACCAAATGGAACCCCACCTTGCAATCGTTTGTTGTGCATTGATCACTACTTAAACAAATTGGTAAAGCACTACCATCTTACATGCATACTTTTGGCACAATGACAAGCATATAAACTGATCATTAATAGTGGAAATAACATGAACACTTCTGTTATATTTTTCTTATTTCAAGTAAAGAAAAACTCTGAACCACGTCCTTTGCCATACAAGGCAGCTTGAATGGATCAAAACTTCGATAGCTATCAGCCAACATTTCCTTGTCTCCTTTCATCTAGTCAAAATTATGATAAAATTTGTAAGGATGTCCTCCACATGGGCACATTCTATTTGGAAGATCTTGGTCATATGATTTATAAATCACACACTATGAATCCTTCAACACATACACTTAAATTCGATAGAAAGCGAATCGGGTTGAACATAAGTTCACTAATCTTAACAGGATGATGGTGCATTATTTCTTGGCCTATAAAGTTTAATATAAAGGCTTGGCCTATAAAGTTTAATATAAAGTCTCATTTAATATCTTTGGTAAATTATATTTTAATTGATTCTTAATTTCTTACCTAAAATCTTTAATGAATTAGATAGTACTAACAAACTAATCCATAGACAAATAATGTTTGGCGGCACGATCTTAAAAGTCAACAAAATATCAAAACACAAACAGTCGCATTGTTTAAAGTTCTCAAATTGATCATGTGGTTTATCCTAATAATCACTGAAAGATAAAATATTTATTCTTTAAGTTTGCATTTCATATAAACTTATATAGATTCGATTTCACCTGGCATATTATGCCAAAAGAGTTGAGCATATCCCATTAATTTTATTTTAGCAAATTCGATTATATTAGAATAAAAAACAAAACATTAATCGTTGAAAACCAGACCCATTATACTTCTAAGAAATTTTATAATTCATCAATCCAATTTGAAATTTCTAAAAATTATATCTCCTATTAAATATGAGTATAATTTTGAAACTAATAATAATCACATTGTAGTTGTTTGGAATAATATTTTAATTATTTCACTCAAATTGACATTTTTTTATTTTGTTAACTAGACAAATTATAATGTCGTAGTTGATATTTTGACACAACCTTAAACTTTCAAACAAAATTTGATGGGTTTAGATACCTCATAAAATAATATAATGAAATGCACAAAATAACATACACAATATTAGATTTGTAGTTCACAAACTCTTAAATTAGACAACTACTTATTCCTTCAACTAAAATAAAAATTTTGAAAAAAAAATTGACACTTGATAATTTAACATCAGACTATAAAAATAATGTATACAAATTCAGAAGCATAAACTACATGTTCGACTGAAAATCCCATCACAGTAGAAATCAAATTTTATAAAATTTGGAGAATATCAATCCCATATGTAAAGTAACAACTAGAAATGATAAATTAAAATGGCAAAAATGCAAGAGATTACCAAATAGCAGAACCAATCTCACATTGTTATCAGGAGATAACTTCCCCCAAACTTCTCAATCCCCACTTGCATCAGGAGAAGAATAGAAGGAATTAAATACAACAAAAAAACTTATTGAAAGAAGGAATTAAATACAACAAAAAAATTATTGAATCAAATTCGAAATCAAGTTGGATATTTTGCAAATGCTTTGACCCCCAATATTTATGATCACAAAACCTCCCTAAAATTCTAATTAAAAAAGCATAAAGGTTGCATTCTTTCTTGAAATCAAGAGAGCCTTAAAAACAACACCCTGGTCATGCATTACAAGGAAATTGATTGATGTAAATAAAAATTCAATAATAAAGTCAAACATAACGAGCCGATCTCAGGAGAAAAAGAAAATCTAGCAACAAAGGAAGCCACAACGAGATGAAAAAGACCGAATAAAAATCCCATAATAGATAAATCACAAGGAGCCGAAGAAGAAGGGATTCAAAGGCTTTAAATTAATAAGTTCCATAATTAAAGGATCCAAAGATATTAACATCATAAGATCATGATGAAAAGAAAATTAAGGGCACAAAAGTCACATATGCAATTGAATTCTTACAAAAATATATATAGATTATAGCAAATGAGACAAAACTTAATTTCACTTTCTATCAATAACTAGAAATGACTAGAAGGAGAAGAAAAAAAGAAAAGGAAGAAATAGAAAATAAGTAATCTATAAAAAAAAAAATTGTAGTTGTACAAGAAGATAGCCACTCTTGGAATTTCATGTCTCGCAATTAATCGAGAAGTTGAATCCCATAAGGAAAAAGAATTAGCACATCCAAAAAAATAAAAAATTAAGCATCCAATATTTTATTTATATGTCTAAGATATCTATTTATAATCACAAAAAACTCAAAAAGTAGCCAATCAAAAAAAGGAATGAGCTTTAACAATAAAGAGATCTTAAATGGGATAAAATAGCCAAAAGATCTGCTTAACACTTAATGATTCATTAAACTAAAAAAAAACTGAGCCAACTATAGCATTGTAAAAGTTATAGGTGAAGCCTCTTGCCAACATAACCATACTAATCGCATAAAAAGCCTCCTGATACTAGATTACCCAAGGTCAACAACCCAACATAAGAACTCTAATAAAATAAGCCTCCAACATAAAATATGGTCGAACCACAATAGTAAACCATGACTTTAGAATAAGATATCAACATAGGGATGCAAATATGGACGCCCAATGACTCAATTAGTTAATTATAACTAAAACTCAATACAAATTCAAATATTAAAGACTCATGAAACTATAAAAAAAACTAAGCCAACTACAGTGTTGTAAAAGTTATAGCTGAAGCTGCTTGCCAACATAACCATAAAGTCGCATAAGAAGCCTCCTGATACTAGATTACCCAAGACGAAAAACCCAACAGAAGAACTCTAATAAAATAAGCCTCCAGCTACAATAGCAAATCATGACTTCAGGAATAACGTACCAACATAGGCATGTAAATATGGACTACCAACGACTCAATCAGTTAATTATGACTAAAACTCAAAACAAATTCAAATTTTAAATACAAATTATAAATTTTATTTTCTAAAGCTCAAATTTTAAACTAAACATCGTAACACAAACAACTTGCGTTTTTTATGGTTGTAGGCTTTGGGATTCATGGTTTATGTTAAGAAAGGTAGATAGACTAAAATATTAAAAATGACCTTTCTTTATTAGATTTAAATGAGAATTTGACTCTTAACGGGATACAACCGGGAAAAAAGATTCATCTAGCTGACCTCACGTAGTGGGATAAAGGCTTGATGTTGTTGTTGTTGTCATTGTTGTAGGCTTTGGGATTCACATCAATTTACATACAAATATACAAATACCAGTTAACACCAAAACTACCATATTTATTAAGACACTAATGAATAAAAAAATGACCTAATAGTGGTTCTCATACCATTTTCAAATCCATCTAATTGAGTGCATTATATGTACTTTATTGGTACAAGTTAAAGAATGAAAGAGAATAATTCATCATCCAAAAGACTAATGGTGTTAAGTGCTAAGCCCATGACAATGAAACTTTGAATTAAAAAGTACACCATACAAGTACCATAATCAGGGAAGAATATTACAGTGTACCAGGAGAGAAATAATTACCTTCACGATCTTATTTTGTGCAACGAGTCTCCTCAGTTTTGAACCTAATAACCTTCTAAAACCTGAAGGTATCTCCATTCTTTGCTGAAAAATATCAAGTTATTTTTTTCATATAAAAAAAGACAATCAATGTACCAAGGAAAACAAGTCTCCTAAATATTTGTAAGATAAAATTAATCAATATTTGATAAACATTATTATCGGAAATCAAATAAAGCAGCAAGACAATCTAGAGTCATCTGGTCAAGAAGCTTGACTAAATACAATGTTGCAAAGGTCAGACCGGTCAGCCAATTCACACGGTTCAACAGAGAACAATATATTAGTCTAGTCCAGTTAACTATAAAAATCATATGCCACATATTATAAGCTAGAATAGTGAGCGCTTGTTAGTCCAACTGATCGATTCAACTAATCATGTATTGAATCAAATTCAAAATCAAGTATATTTGATCCAACCATTGTTGAAATTGAAATCAACCCGAATTATCTAAGACACATATCAGAGCCAAACCACATTTTTTGGTGCAGCTTTAGTTCGATTTTAAAAAAGCCTCAATACCCAATTGCGCAATTTTAAACCTTGCCCCACACATCCTCCTCAAGAAGAAATTGAATTATTTCCTCACACTCATAACTCAAAAATCCCAAATCATGCACTTAGAGATATAAACAGGTGTATTCAAGATTGATTGCTCCAATTCTTAAACCAATATAGGTCAAGAATCTTCCCCAAATCTTGAAAATGAGGTAATTACAATTTCTGAGCCCACCTCCCGATGGAAACCTAAAGATGAAAGTGATGATACTGACTTATTAATTACCATTTAAGAAAACAAAATGGTGTTTACCAAGCACCCTCTCAATCTCACAAAGTATGATTTGAGACAATTTCATCATCACAGATTTTCTGATGAACCTAAACACCACTTCAATCTTTAAAATATTATCAGAGGCATTGTCTATTTAGGAATGGAGAAAAGCCCAAAGAGTGGAGATGGAAGCCTAGGCGAAGAACAAAATACGGGAGATCATCAAGTTGACTCAAGGAAAGAAATACATAGGGTGCAAATAGATGTTTACAATGAAATATAAAGTTTATGAGCCCTTGAAAGATATAAAGCAAGATTAATAGAGAAAGAATACACTCAAACATGTGGAGTAAATTCCAAAAGACATTTACTCCAATTGCAAAGATGAATACAGTAAGTCTTATTATCCCTGGCTATAAACTTTTATTGGGATTTGCAATAGTTTGAAGTTCAAAATGCATTCCTTCATAATGATTTAGAAAAGGAAATCTACATGGAAATTTCCCCTAAATTTGGGTGAAGTCTTGAAACTAACAAGGTCAAAAAACTAAGACTTCGTTTGGGATATAGCTTTAAACCACTACTTTTTTCCTAATTTCAAAAAAAATTTGTACTAAAAAACATCTTTAGAAAGCAGTAAGAAAGACGTCCCAAACGAAGCCTAAGAAGAACAATGTATTGTAACAAATATTCACCTAGAGCTTTGTGTGGAAGATCAGAAAAAATAATTATGGTCACTAGTTATAAGTTAAGAGGATGATACCTTATTCACTAAGTACTCATATACAAGGGGAGTCATGGCATTATTCATGTACGCTGATATAATTGAAACTAGAAATTTATGAGACAAAATCTCTAAAACAATATTTGATCAGAGAATTTGAGATAAAACAACTACAAAATTTCAAGTATTTTCTAGGAATTGAGGTTGCTTACTTATATCACATGATCTTAATTTTCTATCCTAATCTACAGAAGAAAAAAGAAAGAAAGATGGCTTGTAACTTAGACACAAATTGACTGAAATCATAAACTAGAAGTAAACTAAGGCCCTATGGTAAATACAAAAATGCATAAAAGGTTAGTGGGAAAACTTATTTTACATGTATGAAGCTGAATATGGCTTATGCTCTGATTGTGATAAGTTAATCCAGGCATGCTCAAAGGAATGTTCACCACTAGGCTGTCTATCGAATTCTTCATTACTTAAAAGCTAATCCTAAAAGAAGAATGAAGATGCTGGCTATGCATATTAAGGTGTAACTGAACTAAGCCAACTCAAGCTCAGCTCAATAAATGGCTCATGAAATGAGCTCAATAAGCTAATAAGTCAAGCTTGAACAAACCCTAATCGACTCATTAATATTTCAGCTCATTTGAGAAAGAAAAAAGACAATGTAAAATATGCTTATAATATATTAGAATTTAATAGTTTAAAGTTATTATAAATATATAAAATTTCACTTTCTTATCTTAAGTGATTTCTCCACTAATTTTTCATTATTTTTATCACTTTATAACAATAGTCGCTAAATATTTCTCTATTTTATTATGATATAAGATCTAGATTTGAAGCTAGATGTAAAAGTGGAGAACACCTGGGAGGTATGATGTCAAAAGGAACATCATAGGTAATTAAAAGTACATTTTATAAATTTGAAATCAGGCTAATCATGTTTTATGGATCAGAATGTTAATCAATAGTTATTAATAAAAAATTAAAGTGTTGCAAAATTTAGAATGTTAACATGGGTGTAGTGAAATTAAGAAGACTGAATTTTAAAATTATTAATTTAAAGATATGCAATTGTGACATCTATCAAATATAAGATGGTGAAAATTAAATTTATATAATTTGAATAAGTAGAATGAAGACTAGAAAATATATCAATAAGATGGATGTATAAAATTAATGTCAAAATAACAGAAAAAAAGATGGATCAAAGGTAATTTGGAAAGGATTGGTAAACATAAGAACATTCACATTTTTCTTCAATATTTCAAAACTACAAGCGCTAATCACATGTTAAAAACGTCAAATAAAATGACAAACTGTATGAGAAAAGAACCAACATTTTTACAAACAATATTATGTAAAATTGAATTTCATAGATGAAAGATCATATATGAATTCCTTGTTTAGTAGTAATGATTGTATGATTGGTTTTACTCGAATATTTTACCATGTTGATTTCTTGCATCATCCTATGAATCCTTAATACCACGCTATGATATTATGAGCTCATCTTAAGCAGTGATTCTTCCACCATGAAAAATCCATCCAATTTACAAAGCATTATTACTTTATGATCTTAGTAAATAATTGTGCTAGATGCCTTGCTTCTAGATGATCGTTGCATGCAAATTCATGCATATCAATGCATCACCATAAATGAAACCAAAAAAAATTCATTCAACCTTGTATTGCATTTAATTTTGTTTTTATTTACATTGAAATCATATTCAAAACCCAAGACTTTGATACGTTCTACATCAATAAGGTTGCAAACATGTCACCAAAGAAAACTATGAAAGCAAAAAAAATAAAAATAAAAATAAATCATGAAATTCAGCATTCTTTGTTCAAGTAGACTATAGTATTGAAGATACTCAAGAATCATATTACAAGCAAGAGCAATGGCAAAACAAATAAAGGAGTACTCAGGAGTGGAAAAAATGTCATCTAGATAAAGTACTATCTGCAGCTAACCTCGATGTATTTGCAAATTGCACCAATTTCAGATCCATTGGGTTCATGCAGCACTGTAAGAGCTTCCATTATTATCGCATTGTACCTAGTTGTCATAAATAAAATCAAAAATCACAAGGGCATCCATCATCATCATCAAAATCAGTTCATCCCAATTATTTGAGTTCAACATTATGAATCCTTCTCCATCCATTTCTCCTGAATGCTGCATGTAATGTTTCCTTCAGTTTATGTATGTTTTCCTCCACAAAATTTACATAAGTTATCTTAACTCTATCCCTTTTTTCCTTCTTAAACCTAATAAACAAAGTAACATGTATCTCCCAAATCCCAACATACATAAGTTTGAAAAAGAAGAAATTGAAATTAGGCAAAAGTGTTCTGTAAGCGAATAAATATTGAGAAACATTGATCAAGGCACTATGACTTGAACTGACAGTATTTGCAAGGCTTTCTTAGGACCAACATGAGTTAGCTGATAAGATGTGCGGTCAAGAAAAATAATAAGCAAATTAATAAAAATATTAAAATAAGCTTGATCTGCTATGCATCCTTGCACCCAAATCGGAAAATAAAGGATGTTAACACAAAATATTAGCATACGGTACAAAAATCGATATAATAAACCCTTCTCGATCAAATCATATACCTTTATGAATAACTAAGTTTTAGCATTTGAAAACATAGGTATAATTAGCTGAGATTAATGCAAACAAGTGAAGTTAGACCCCAAAAAATATTAGAAGAAAGTTGAGTAAATATTAGAAAAAAGAAGCTCCGAAGCATCATTAGCAAGTTTTAGTCACTCAATACCTTAAAACTAATACTGGCTCCAAGAAACCTTTATACCTCTGCCTTCCTTTGGGGCGCTTTAATCCCCAACCCAAAACCTAATCTCTCATCTATAACCCCTCAATTCGTCAAAGTCACATACAAACAGGTCAAATTTGTGAGGGACTAGTAGCTGATGCTATTTTCATGATATAAATATCCTAAAAGATTATATCATTCATTATATAGGTATCCAATAAGACAATAGCAGGATCGTTATCAAGTTTTTATATTTATGTACTAATTATGGAGATACTTACAAAATATATTATAACTGAGGTACCATAGTGTTTGCTATTTGCAAATGTCATTGTTCTAACCGCTGAGACCTAATTGATGTAAGTTCCAAGTTAAAAAAATGGAAGAAATGTTTGAAGAAAAGGGACTTTGAAAGGCTAAATACAAGATATGCAATTTTCATGAGTGAAATCGATTAAAATGGTCAGTCATTAGAACAACTATTGCTAAGGTATGATAAATTTAAATATCTTGGATCTATCACAAAAATGTACTAGCACATAAATGAGGATACAACTTCTAAAATTAATATATGATAATTATATTGGAGAAATACCATGGGCGTAGTCTGGCATTGGAGTTACATTCTGGAGACTTAATTAAAATTTTAAAATGCAAAAATTAGACTAGCTATGCTATATAGATCCAAATGTTGGGTGATAAAAAAATCAATAACAAGCAAGTCAAGTTTGGCATAAATGAGAATTTGAATATGGACATATGGCAAAAATTATAAAGATAATTGAGAAATAATGTATAAGAATGATTGTAGGAGTAGCATCCATTGAAAATAAAGTTAAAAAATGAACTTAGGTGGTTTGGCATGTGTAATAAAAGGTAAATGATAAATTAGTAAACAAAAGTAAAATATAAGTGACTTTTAGAATTCTTACAAAATATGCTTTAGTCTAAGAACAAGGTTCCAAAGAATCTTAGAGCATGAATTTAGAGTATGGCACTTAGCACTATGAATGCATTAGATGAAGGGAGGGAGAAAAAGTATGAAAGCTGCAAACTTATTTATATAAAGGGTCTTTTGTATCAAAATTGGCTAGAGATACTTTTGAAGTTCTAATAAGTAAACATTTTCAGCTTTGTGTTCTTTTCATTTGCTAAAACTTTGTCTCAAGTTTGGATCTCTCCTCTATTGAGTATATGAAAGAAATAGTGAAGGAAACAAAAGCTGAAATGGCAGACAATGAAGTATAGAGGCCAAATAACAAAATCTATAATATATCTTAATTATGCTGTTATGCTTTCAACAATTTTGGCCATTATGCCTCTGAATGCTATAAAGAAGAAGATGGAAAACTGCTAACTTTATCGAAAAGAACAGAATATCTTTTCTTGGTCAATAGCCTATAAAGAAGAATATGGAAAACAAAATAATCGGATATGAGTAATCATGCATGCATCTCCATAAACATGTTTGTGTAGTTTGAAGAGAAGAACAAAAATCTTAGTGATTATTCAAAAATTATTGTGAAAGAAAAGGTAAAATTCTTATACTCCATAAAGAGGGAATACCCAGTTCATATCAAATGTTTATTCTTTATCAAACAAAAAGAGAAATATATTAAGCTTGGGGTAATTATATGAAAAAAGCTAAAACATTCACATAAAAGATAAGATGCTATCTAACAAAACAACTCAAATGAATTGATCGCATAAATAAATATGAAAATTAATAAAATGTTTACTCTATAATTAGTGATGTGATGAAGTGTTTGAAAGCTTGTGTAAAAGATGCCTCATGACTATGGCATTTGAGGTTTGAACATCTTAAGTTAAAAAAATCACACTATCATGTCAAGTACAAAATTAGTGAATAGATTAATACTCATAAATCATCCAAATCAACTTTTTTAAGGCCGGATGGCACCACTATTGGAAAACAACCAAGAAAAGATTTTCCATATGAAGTTAATTTTTTAGCAAAGTCACTCAATTAGTTCACACAAATGTTTATGGACCAATTACCATGTCCTCTTTTCATATGGAACACTAATTTCTGAATTAAATTTGATTATGCGAGGAAGGCATGAGTGAACTGTTTGAAGGAGAAATCAAAAGCCATTAATATGTCAAGAAACGTATGATAATTATGTTGGTAATTCAATTAAAACCATCCAATCAAATCATGGTGGAGAGTTCACATCCAAAGCATTTTAAGATAATTACAACAAGCATGGCATTTGGCATCAATTAATAGCACCCTCTCTCCACAACAAATGTTTAAGGAGACCAATTGCCATGGCAGATTTTCATGAGGATCACTATTTTCTCAATTGTATTTGATTGTGTCAGTAAGAATTGATCGAGTTACTTGAAGAGAAAATCAAAGCGTTTAATATGTCAAGACATGTACGACAGTTATGTTGGTTATTCAATTAAAATCATTTGATCAAATCATGGTGGAGAGTTGGCATCCAAAACATTTGAGGATAATTACAACAAGCATGGCATTTGGCATAAATTAATAGCACCCTTTCTACACAATGAAAGGGCATTGCAGAAAAAAAAAATCAAATTATTCTAATCAATTGTGAAGCATGATTAAAAGCAATAACATGCCAAATGAATTATGGCTGAAGCGATGGGTTGCTTTGTCTACATTATCAATTGATGTCCCACATCAAGTGTGACAAATACAACAACACAAGGAGTGTAGACAAGAAAAAAGCTGAATATCTATCTATCAATTAAAGGGCTTTGGGACTATCACTTATGCACATTGACCTGAATAAAAAAGGTCTAAGGTAGATGACAAACACTCAAACCTCATCTTCTTCTATAGATGACAAACACTCAAACCTCATCTTCTTCTGATACAAATCTAGAGCCTATAAATTATTTGAGCTTGACAATTCAAGTTGTTATGAGTACATGTATGCAATTTAACAAAAGAGCTTGGGGTTGGCACAAGAAAGTCAAAGTCATTTAAGATGAAGCATATACACATGGTTCGTCAAAACCCTTACCACCATCTTCACCAAAACTATACACCACCAACTTTAGCAAGTAACCCCATACCACAAAAGACAACAAGATTAAGTGAGCTTTATGAGGAGACCCATGAATTGCATCTTGTTTGTCCTTTTGCAAATAATGATTATTTAGAACTTATAGATGCCATAAAAGATGAAAGATATGATTGATGAGGGGGAAAAAGCCTTTGGGAAGAATCATACATGGGAACTAACATCTCTTCCCAAAGGACATATGGCCATTAGGGTATGCAAAACAAAGAACAATACAAAGTGAATTAGAAAAATAGAAAGCATGATTGGTGGTCAATGATACAAGCTTAAAGCTAGACTTGGCTACAATGAGGTATCATTCCATCATTCGCATGGGAACTATTCTCTTAATACTTTCTATTGATGCAAAAGGTAATAGGCTTATTTTCAAATGAATGTAAAATTTAATTTTCTAAATGGTTTTATTGAAGTGCTCGATAAGCAACCCTTAAGATGTATTGAAAAGGGTTATGAATAAAAAGAATAGGTTAAAGAAGGCCTTGCATGGTATTATGTAAGCACCTAGGGCAGAAATGCAAGAATCGAAACCCACTTAAAAAGTGAAATATTAGAACGCAATATCCATATTAAATTGTAATTTACATGAAGTTGACTAAGAAAAGTGACATTTAACTTTTTTTTTATGTGGATGATCTTATTTGTACCGGCAATAATCCATTTCTATTCAAAGAATTCAATAGAAAATATTATAGGTGTTAGAGATAATGAACACCAATTAATGTCTTATTTATTTGAGATTAAAGTCAATAAAAATAAGATGGTCATTTATAACACACAAAAAGCATATGTATAAAAATTCAAAAAAGTTTAGAAGCGGAAGTTTCCAAATTAGTTGGCACAACGATAAAATGTGGCATCACATTATGAAACATGATGATAGCAAGGCAGTGGAACCAACCTATTTCAAAAGTTTACCTGAACTAAGATATGGAATATGCATAAGACCAAACATGCATGAAGAGTAGTAATTGGATATCTGGAAGATCCAACATTTGTGCATATAAGTGCCACTAGGTTCACTCTTTAGTTCAAGCTTTAGTTAACTTATAACAAATCAAATGGTCCTTGATGCAATATTATAAACCTCCTTAAGTTGAGCCTGACTTAACCTCACTTAGGGACACCATTGAGATTATCTAACTCCACTTGTGATCTCTTCTCTTAGGTGATCAAATCCTTCGCTTAAGATCACCTCCTTCCTCCTTTGCAATCTCGTCCTTTCCTCTTAATGATCATAGTCAATAAGGCTTTTGGGTTATTCTCTTCACAAATTATAAGGTTGCTCGTTTGCGATCACCTCCATCTTCTTCACAAATCATCATCTATGGTTTACATAAGGGTGTCAAAATCTGACCCGACCCAAAACCCAACTCGGACCCGACCTAGAAAATTTTGGGTTTGGCTCAACCCATTTGCCATACGGGTTGGGACCGGGTTCGAGTTTTCGACCCGTTTGAAAAATCGGGTCGGGTTCGGGTTGACCCGAAAACCCGAAATCAACCCGAGTTGACTCAAGAACATGGATATCGCGTGCGTGACCTCGTCTCATCCGCCACTCCGCCTGCCCGTCGTCCGTCGTCTGTCGATCAGCCTTTGCATGTCACCGTGCCGTGTCAGCACCTCTCGCGAGACCCAAGTCCTAGCCTAGATGGCTAGACCACTAGGCGCCAGTCAACCAGACCCGCACGAGGCATGACCGGTTGATGTCGACCCCATAGCCCGCGCTGGCCTTGCCTGTCGCCATCGCCGTGCCACCTGCCGCCTTCACTGTGCTGCCTCGCCTGTCACCGTCGTCGTGTCGCCTTGCCTGCCGCCGTGAACGGGTTTATGGGATTTAACTGAATAAACGCGCGAACGAAAAAAAGCTCCCGTCGTCGATTTCGTCGAGTCGATTGCTACGGGTTGGGAAAAGTGACCCGATTTTCATAATCGGGTCGATTCGGGTCGGGTCAAAATCTACCATGTCAAAGTCGAGTTGGCCCGAACCCGACCCGTGGACACAATTTGACACCCCTAGTTTTACAATCTCCTCTTTCCTCCTCTGCGCACATCATTGCCTAGGATTTGTGATCTCACACTTGTCCTCTTTGCACATAGTTAGAAAGGGTTTGCAATCTCCATTGCCTGACTTAAGATTAAAGTTAAACCAAAGTTCAAGAAAAACAAATAAATAACTTCGTCAACTCAACTTTATCTTTTTAAAATTTGAACGGCTTAATTCAACTTATAGCTTGAGCTTCAAAAGCTAACAACTTATATTCATTTAGTTTATTCTTGATTAGCCAACATAAATAAAAATACCAAATAGCCCCTAATGTGGCAAGTGGATCCTAAGTTATATTAAGGCTCACTCAGTCATAGCTTGCAATATTCTATTTTTAATGAGTTTCAGCTTGCTGGCTCTTCGAATGTTAATAAGGGCAAGATATTGATGATTGCAAGAGCATGACATTTTATCTTCTGTATAAGTGATGCAACATTTATATGATTTCTTTTTAAATAACTAAGTGTTGCTCTTAGCATTGCTAAACTTATATGTCATTGCATCATCTAGTGTATGTCATGGACTATGGCTAATAGGGCTGTAAATGAACCATGCGTTCGAAGAGCTCCTCATGGCTCGGCTCAATAAGAGCTCGTTCATGTTCGTTTGATAAGGTAAATGAATGAGCTTGAACAGTTTTGATAAATACTCGATATCTAAATAAACGAGCTTGAACAGCTTGGCGTTCATTTCGTCTAACAGTACCGTTTAAAGCTTGCGAACAAGCTCATTAAGACACTCGATTAGAGTTTTGAAAATAAATATTGTTAAATTAATTTTACTATTTAAATGTTTAATAATTTATTTTCAAATTCCCGCTCCATTTTCCTCTCCCGCTGTCCGCTCCCGCCTCAACTCCAGCTCCCGCTCATGCATCAAGGAAAAAAAATAGTTGGTTTTGTCCCACACCATGAAATGCAACATGATTTTGCTCTATATAATGAAACATAGTGGGAGTTCGTTTGAAAGCTGGTGGATAGGATGGGTCAGATCTACTAGGAAATCTTGGGCTTATGGCGGACAAGCCTGGCAATCCCGATGGATGGTGGCAAGCTGCTCGATTTAAAAAATATATATTTTTTGTTAAACAAGCAACCCGTTAATAAGCTCAGCTCATTAAATGAGTCGCTCGTTAAGGGCTCGATAAACCTAAAATGAACTAAGCTCGAACAGGGGCTCGTTAATAGGCTCGACAAGCTTAAAATAAACCAAGCTCGAACTTGAACACGAGCTGAGCTCGAACAAAGGATTTTTAAACAAGCTCGAGCTCGAACATGTACCAAATAATCTCGAATCTTATCAAGCAGAGCTCAAAAACGGTCATGGAAAACGAGCTCGAGCTCGAACATGCTCGACTCAGCTTGTTTACAGCCTTAATGGCTAAAAAAGTTATTAATTAAAATTTGATGTCCATAAAGTGAAGATATAAAATTTGGATAACAAATCAATAATGGATTTGCATCATGAAAACATCAAGATCATCATTCGTTTTTAATCATTAGAGATCGAATAAAATATAAGTACAACAAAATTGAAAATCATGTTGCATAAGCTTTCACTAAATCTCTTATTTTAGATTAGTTCGTCAAATTGAAGACTCTTCTTGTTATGGTTGAAGGAAAAATTTTGATTTAAGAGAGGGTGTTAATTATTAAGAGAGGCACCACAAAATCATAAGTCCACATACGCATAGAAAGTACTAAAAATTTAATATTTCATACATTAATTACTTCATATAGCACAAGCAAAATTATAAACAAAATTGTTTAAAGAAAAATTAAGATAAAATGAACATAGAATAATTGCATGAAATCTCCACAAGTTCAAATGTGGGCATCTACTTAGAGCCCTGCCAAACTAATAAGAAAATGGTTTACAAAATCGATAAATAATATTCAAAAGAAACTTGCAGATAGAATTAACCACAAAATCACCAGACAACATTGAAAGATTTGTTTCCCTTGAACAAAGTATGCAAATGAAAGAAACTCATAATTTATGTGATTTATATTTTCCAAAACTATAAATATTGCAAATTGTGTTTGATTCTACTAAGTTCTTCAAAGCATTGAATTCTCCAAACCTCGCTCTTCAACTTTTGATTAATCTAACTTTAGCGGCTATTTTTAAGGGTGGCAAGGGCAGGCAAGAATGTGGTGGCAAAAATAATAATAGTACTAAACATGATTAAAATGCCTTTTCCTAATACCATCATTGCAATCACGCTAATCATTCTCCTAAATGTTGTTAAGAGAAATAAGATTATCCCTCCATTGCTCATCACCATTGGTCGATATCTAATCTGATCATTCTTACCCGTCATAATGCCCCCCTTCTATATTGATTACACTTTACCAACAAGACTGATTAGCTTGAAGAATCACAAACACCTATCTGTACGTCTCATATTATCTCTTTCTCTAGATTCACTGCAATTTTCTCAATTAGTATATCCTGTGTTTTCGATTCACGTGCCTCTGCTCATATGATAATTAAAACTTTTTTCATCCTTTCACTCATCTTCTCTAAACCTATCATTGTTATTGATGATTTCCCTTCTCCCATTTCTAAAAAATAGAGCTCTACACTCAAAATCATTCATTTAAGATGATTTCTAAGTCCTCCAATTTTTAAACAATTTATTATATATTCATTATCTTACCAAAACTTGTAATCAATCAATAACATTTCATCCATATCATTGCCTTTTAGGATCTCAGTTTAAGAAAGACAATTGATAGAGATGTTGGATATTGGCAAAATCTACAACTTGACTATTAGTACTCATTTTTCCTCCCTTCCACAATTAATCCATATCATTAACATTGTTGGTTAGGTCATCTTCTTAATAGACTTTGAGATTATGTTTGTCACCCCGTTGCTCTCCAAGTTTGAATGTCATGCCTACAATTTAGATAAACACTATTGTGTCATTTCCTTCCTCTCCTACTAGTCATCAACATCATACTTTTGATGTTGTACAATCAAATATTTGGGGCCTCAGTTCAATTCTTACTTGAAACTCATGTTTTTTTCAAATTCATTGGTGATTATTCTAAGGTATTTGGCCTACTAGTTAAAATTTTAGTCCGAAGACCTCCATGTATTTCAAACTTTTTAGAAAGCAATAAAAGTTCAATTCTCTATATTAATGCAATGATAATCTTTGGAATTCATGCAATCTTGATTTTAAGCCTTTTAATTCTACTAATAGTATTATTCATCAAATTAATTATCCCAATACATCTAAAGTTCTAAACATAGTGATTGTTGAATGCAAAAATTCAACATCTACTTGATTTTGCTCAAATTGTAATGGTCCATATGACTGTGTCTAGGGGTGCAAGTGAGTCAAGCCGACTTACGAGCCTGCTCGAGCTCAACTCAATGATGAGCTACAAGCCGAGCTTATCAAGTTTCGAGCCCAAGCTCGAACAAATTTACGAGCTGAGTTCGATTGAGATGTTGCTTGACTCGTTGACTCGTCGAGCAACTATAACGCAGTAGCCGAACTACAAACTTCTCTCCCTACTCCTTAGAGCCCCCACTACCTCCAAAAGCTCATCTTTTTATGTCTATTGAACTGCAAATTGATGCTCAATAGCATCGACCTCCTCAAAAATTACATGTACAGCCAGATTGGCTAACCCATACTTGTCAATGGCGAATAACACACCATAGCACCAAGGATCTAGTAGAGCCATAGTGCATAATGCATGGCGTGACGGGCACTATTTTAAACATCGCACCAAATATTAAATAATTATGAATAAAATGTAGATAAATATGACTATTAAATTGAAAAATAAATCATTTGAAAATAGAAATTTTGGCAAAATAGGATTTGTAAATAACAAATTTGCAAGAGTGGATACCTTCATCTAAGCCTTTTCAAGCCCTTCTCCTCCGTTGTTTGGTTAGTGCAAGAGTGTGCGACATGCACCATTGAAGCAAAGACTAATTGTGTGAGGGTTAAAGTAGAGGGGTGGATTGCAAATTGAGCGAATGAGGCTTGTAAATTGAACAGGCAAGGCTTATAGGTTAAATTGACAGTGTGGGCCGTGCAGCATGCGGCGTGTAACTTGTGGCATGCGCTGTCATAATAGCATGCTATTTGCAACACACGCCATTAGAATCGTGTGATGCATTGACGCAAAGAGGGCTGAGGCTTGCGAGATAGCTTGTGGCGAGAGACAATGCGATGCCCTAAACTTGAAACACAAGATAGTAAGTCAAGCTGAGGAGGATAAAATGTTTACAGGGCCCTAAATGATCTAATAGAAATATAAAACAAAATAATAAAAAATATAAATATTAATTTATAACCCCAAAATTATCTAAATTAAAATTGCATGTGCTATGGGGGTCAAAAGTCATATGTTATTGTTAGAACATAATGCAAAAGCATACGCTATTTTTAGCCCCTATTTTGTGCCATGAAAATGGTGTAGTCGGTATGCCGCATTGTGCTATCCACTATCACATGTTATTTTATGCTATTGATATATTGACAATTGACCTAAAAAGGGGTAAAAAATAGCAAATTGTTCACTCTATTCCCTCCTTTATACAGCTAGATCACTTTTTTTTTCTTATTGTATGTTTATATTCTCTCCTCTATTTATATTCCCCTGACATACCTTCACAATCCTAGAGGAGGGAGTCAAGGATACTAACATGAGTCATCTACTCAACCATCATATATAGGATTTGATCACTATCGCCTCTAAAGCTAAACAAATTGCTTATCATTGTGTTTTCACTGTTAAATTTCACCATGATGGTTCCTTCTGCTAATACAATGCTCAACTAGTCATAAAAAAGGTAAACAAGATCGACTAATTTGATACATTCTCCCAAGTATTCATGCTTAATTATGTCTAAAGTCTACTCTTTGTTGACATCAAACAAGGTTTGAAGCTACTACAAATGAATGTAAGTAACATCTTCCTTTATACAACTTACATGAAGATTTTTATATGGAGTAATGGGGCTTAGAAGGAGAACCAGATAATTATACTCATGAAGGCAATTTATGGCCCTTAAATAGAGTTTATGGGCCTAGGTTTATAAATTTTGTAAAGTCTTTGTTGACACTGGCCTTTGTAGAAGCAGCAAAGATCATTACATCTTTGTCCAACATATTATCTCTAATGCTATGATTCTTGTTATTTATGTTGAAAATATCTTCCTAATTATGAGTGATTATTAAGGCATCTTAAAAGCAAAAATGATATCTAAAAATAGTGCTTTATCACCAAAGATATGGTACTACCCAAGTATTTTCTTAGAGTTGAATTTAATTACAACAAAATTACGGTATCACTATATCAAGGGTAGTAGACTATTGATCTTCATGAAGAAACTATTCTGCCGTGCATTCCAAATTTTACTCCACATGTTTTCAATTCAGATTTAGTGGTGGGTTTATCAAAGCTCTGGATAATCTATAGTTTCCATGTCTATGTAACAAACTAAAGATAACTGATATACTACATACATCAGCTTGAGGGAGTGTACTAGCATATTACACATTAGAAAAATACTATTAAAGAATATTTGCACTAAGAGAGTACTTGATCTAGAAAAATATGCATTTATTCCCATTTACTTATTATTCTCTCTTTTATTTGTTTTCAAATATTTTCACCTTATATTTCTATAAAGAGCACCTATATTCAATGAATAGAATACAATAAATCTTTCCTCTCAACAAATTCTACTGAAGTTCAGTTTCATTAAACGAAAAGTCTTAACTAAATCAATCCAATAGAAAGTTCATTTTCTGCTCTCCCTGTATCAGAGCAATACATTTACAACATTAAGCTCCAAATCCTTGGTTTGATGCACCATCACTTCACACTTACCAAAACAAGAAAAGCAGCAGGTTTATGCTCAATTACAAGTCTTTCTGCCTCCTATCATGATGCATTTTGTAACCCATCAAGCAGTGGAATCAGCAAAAATACATTAAATTTGATCCCAGCAGTTCAAACTGGATTACAATGCAAGGATGAAGTAAATGCAACATGCAATTACCATGCTAACTGGAGAGAGTAGTGATATTTAGTGCTCTGCAAATGGGCACCAGCTTATAGATGTCTGAGAATAGAAGGAATGTTTGTTTGTCAACTAAAGAATACACTAGACATGTCTAGCCAAAAACATGCATACAACACTGACCAAACAAGAGAATCAAACACCAAACATCATGTTGGCTCAAGAAAAATAGCACGAATGCATGAATCCCACTTTGCAACTATAGAATTCCATTTCTCTTAAGTCAGATTATAATTAACCAGATTTAATTGATTGGGTAGATCTTATGACTTCCCTTAGAAAGTAGCCTAAAAAGCGGGTCTTACAACTTAATCCTTTTAAATTAAGATGCCCATGAATTTGATTGTTTGGGGTTTAGGATCATTGCAATTTATTTAACAATTTTTCTAAAATGTGATTCTTACGACTTCACTTAGAAGTTGCCCGTTTGCGGGTCTTACAATCTAGTCCTATAGACTAAGATGCCCATGAATTTGTGTATTTTGTAGAAGATCTTATGATAGAAATTCTACATGCTTTCGACATATGATTAGTATCATAATTACTGTATTTCAAAGCATTATTTAAAGATGAAATTCTCTCTTGAAGCTTTTGCCTTGATTTTTCAACAAAAGTTGTCCGTGTGATTAGATTTGAATAGGGATTTATGGCTTTTATTAGAAAGTAGTCCAGTTAGTGGGACTTACGACCTCTACTAAGGGTAGCCCGAAGATTTTAGTTGGATTAGGTCTTATTGCTTCTTTAGAGTTTGCCTAATGATGAGTTTTACGACCTAGTCCTGTAAGCTAAGTGGCCCAAGTGATAGGTCTTACAACCTAGCCCTATAGACTAGGATGCCCAGGTTATGTTATTACTTAAACATTTCCCTCAAAGATCAGACTTACAGCTTCTATTAAAAGTGGCTGGTATTTTAATTGGGGGTTAGGGGTTAGATCAATTTTACCTAAAACTTTCCCCCAAGGTCGGGCTTATGGCTTTCCTTTGAAAGTTGTCAGGTAGTGGGTCTTACAACCAAGTTCTTATAAACAAGGTTGCCCAAAGGTTTTGTTTGGATTTGATTGTATGTTTGTTGAGTTGACACCAGTTATTTGACACTTAATGTTTTGCTACAGTATTTAGCTACACCAGTGTTTTTACTACAGTACTTTTCTTCATACTGTTTGGTAGCTTCATTTTCATACTTGTGTACTAGTAGTTTTTTTTTACCAGTAGCATGTTCTCTTCTTTTTTTTTTAAAAGCATTTGATTTGATATTTATTTAATTATGATGCTTAATAAATTTCATTTATTTGTTGCAGAAGCTCATGTAGGAGGGATCTTGGAGTACTTACAGAGTGTCTTTGTTCAAAAGAGTTTCAATTTGTTGTGGGGAGTTTTGTACAAGATTTGGAGAGCAGAGTACTTGTGAGTTGAAGGGTTTGAGAGCTGTTCTATTTAGAGAGTTTGAGAGCTTTTGTTTTGGAGAGGTTATATAGTTTGTGAGGGGTTTGTGAGTTGGAGAGTTGTTGTTGGTCGGTTTGGAGAGCTTTGTTGAGAGTTTGTAGAGTTTGGGAGCTTTGTTTGGAGAATTTGTATGAATTTGGAGAGCTTGAGAATTTTTGGAGAGTTGAAAAGCAATGTTATATCTGTCAATTAGTGGAACTTCCCCCCTCCTTTTTTATTGTATTTTTATTTTATAATTGCTCAATTGATTGATAAATTAATTAACCAATTAATCAAATTTAAATTTCAAAGCTCTCTAATTTTAAAACTCTCGATTTTTTTTTAATGCCCTCGGATTTGAAATGCTCTTGGATTTTAAATTATTCTTGAATTTTTTATTTTTTTATTTTTTTTATTTTTTAAATTAATCAATCAATAAATTTTAATTTCAATTGATTTTAATTAATGAAATTTAATCCATTGATTAATTAAAATCTAAATTGAATTGCTCTTCAATTATTTCAAAAAAAGGTTCTATAATTTTTTAGAAAATTTAGGCAGCCTCCCGGCATCCCCTCCCCACCGAGGGAGAAATCGGGACGACATTTGCCGTAATTTCTTCCTACCCGGACCTAAGGTCAACGGCCCAGGGTCTTCGAATTAAAACCATCCCAGCCGGATCTAAGATACGATGAACCGGGGTCTTCAAATTTTATTTCATCCCATCCAGATCTAAGATCAATGGTATGGGGCTTCAAATTTTATTTCATCCCATCCAGAACTATGATCAATGGCATGGGGGCTTCAAATTTTAAAATCATCCGCCCAGATCTAAGATCGATGGTGCGGGTCATCGACACTTGCTTGAAAGTCTCTTTTTTTTTATTTCTTCTTTTTATTTTTCAATTTCTCTCTTTTTTTTAAAGATATATAATATTATATAAATAATAAAATAATATATTTATGATATAGATATATCATAATATATATTTTTATATATAATATTATATTTTATAATATACATAAAAAAATTGAGTGGAGTCAGCTCAGGTAGTCGTCGAAGAATCAAAGTCGAAGTGCAACAAAGGAGCCGAAGAAAGACGCGTGAAGAAAGACGCGTGTAATCTCTATACCTCCTGTTAAGTAACGAGGTTAAACATCAAAAGGGAGTCAAAGGAGCGAAACCGAATGGCAACAAAGGAACCAAAGAAGCGACACGTGCAATCTCTCACTCCTGTAAAGCAAAGAAGTCGGACAGCAAGGAAGGAGCCTAAGAAGCTACTCGTGCAATTTCTCCCCTTCCTGCGAAGCAACGAAGCCGAACAACGACATGGGAGCCGAAGAAGCGACTCGTGCAATCTCTGCCTCTTGCGAAGCAACGAAGCCGAACAGCGACGAGGGAGCCGAAGCAGCAACCGTGCAATCTCTTCACCTCCT
The DNA here is from genome assembly GCA_019925795.1 of Dendrobium chrysotoxum. Lineage (NCBI taxonomy): Eukaryota > Viridiplantae > Streptophyta > Magnoliopsida > Asparagales > Orchidaceae > Dendrobium > Dendrobium chrysotoxum. The sequence continues at coordinate 60,973,397 of CM034313.1, forward strand.
GCGAAGCAATGAAACCGAACAGCAACGACGAAAAGAGAAGATGAAAGGCGAACCCTAGACCCCTCTCGTCTTTGCTTCCAGCCGAATAAATGAATAGCGAGAATGATTTGAAATGAGCGGTCTTTGGGGAGGTTTTGTACTGTGTGGGAAGTTAGAGAAGCGAAGCCTTGCGTCGTTTGGGGAAATCACGCGAAGTGGGGCCGGCGGAGGCACGTTCATTACTTCTCATTTGTTTTAAAAAAAAATTATTTTTTATTTTTATTTGGTCAACACATCATTGCATGACATGGCAGGAGTAATGTCAAAATCAAGTGGAGCTTTGATTCCATGCTTTTCAAGATATTTGAAGCTAATAGGTTCATCAAGCACGGAACAGTTAACTAGAAAACACTCAATACATTAGACTTTGTATGAATTTGAAATTTAGAACCTTCTAGTTCTAACTAATCCGCAATATTTCTTAAGAAAGCCTTTTTCTTAGAATAAAATCATACCCATAGGCTAGCGATAGGAGCAGGTTTGCTTGCAGGCTATCTATTAACAGCAACGTCAGTGACGGAACTAACTCACATGAAATGAAATGATTAAGGTATTAAATACAGTACTTGAAAGTTGATCATTTGCATTTCAACTTAAATATAAATAGATATGAATTTAAATTAAAGTGAACACTAACCTGAATGTCGTAGGTATAAAATAAAGTAGATGATGGTTGAGATATAAATATAATTAAATTCAAGGTTAGGGTCATATGATAAGTGATACCTGTAGTATGTCAAATGCCATTTTCTTATAGGCACTTTTTTATTACTAAAGAGTTACAATTCATCAAATTTGCATTAACATGCTAGTATATATATTACAAAAAATGCAAACTTTAAATTTGCATACCATAAACCCCTAATAAATTATGTAAAATGCAGTAAAAGGAAAGCCATACAAACCGTGAAGGAATCTTTGCATCATGAGGAGCCTTAGTGGATTCCACTGTGGGTTGCTTCTCTACATTTGCAGGTGCCTGAACGCGTGGGCTCTGAGAGCTAGACTGTGTAGTTGATTGATCCTTTGACTTTGGCGTCCTTGACTTCTCCCTAATACCTTGTCCAGTAGCACTAACAATCATATTTCGCCATTTATCCTATTTAAAAGAAATGTACGATAAGCATCATTAACCATCGGAATTAAAATATATCCTGATGAAGTAGAACATAAATGCCACATGTGGAAATGAACGAAGGAACCATAGATTTTACGTTAGATAACAATTCAGAGTGGTAAATTTGTTCAAATGTAACCAAAGTCAGAATCATGTTAGCATTTCAGACATAAAAACGGCCCCAAAGCTTGTAACTGATTGAACTTATGGATTATTGTAACCTCCCAGGAGCGACATTTCTCTTGAATAAAACTTTGTTGTATCAAATTATATAAAAGTGGGTAGTTATTGCAACCAGGCGAAAGAGATAAACCCTTCTGTCCGACAATATAGGACTATTGCAAATTCTAAAAGTAAACTGAAGAAACAACCTAAAGTAGAGGTATGAAAACAATTAGGGACAATAGATTGATTACACTTGGGAAGTTGCTCTAACCATTGTGGGAAATTCTGAGAGTGAGACAAGGATCAATATGATACATTACAAGATTAAGGTCCCTAAATCTCATATTAGACCAAGCCCTTTTTAAATATGCTGCCAAAAAAGTTCAATAAAAGCTAAGAAATCAGGAAGCTCCTCTTCAAATCAAGTGACTTAAGCAAGCAAGAAATACTAAGGGGTTGTTTGATTGCGGGTTTTGAGCAGGATTGACGTAGGATTTACCGCAAATCCTGCCAAACAGAAAAACTAGGCACTGTAAACCCTCACCCATCGTAATATTGGATTTACCATCTTTTGCCGTAAATCCACGATTTACTGAATCCCGTAGTTCGGCGGATTTAATAAAATTTATGAATTTGCGAAGAGCTCTCCTGCATCCTTCTCATAGAGTAGTTGGAAATCCTTTATCTACAATGATAGGGTTCGCATTTCTCCGCACCGAATGCTACAGCTTGCGTCGTCTTCTTCCTTCCTGACTTCCGCTTCCTCTTTCTCTTCCTCTTTCTCATCTGTTATCTTCGGCTCTAGTGAAGAAGGTATAGTTTCAAACCACTTTTTTTACGTCTTTACTTTCCGCTAGAGTAAACAACCCCTTCAATTTTAAACTCGGAAATGGTAGTCGAAAAACAAACGATCATTCCCGAGAAAATATTATGGATTGGATCTTTGTAGGTTGCAATTGATCCCCTGGTATGCCGGCGATGGAAGCGAAGCCGCGTTCTTCTACTATGTTATCATTTTGCAAACCAGTTTCTTTTACTTCAAACCTATCTCGGTTGTCATTAAGCATTTTTTTTAGTTATTTTGGTTAAAAAACATACAAATTTGAACTACCCAAGAGCAACGTGCTTACAGTTATGACCATACTAATTTCTTAGGATTAAGTTGATCTGGATCTTATTTGAAATGAGCTTGTTTGATTCAACATTTTTATTCATTAAAATGATGCAAGGTAAAACAATTCTTTTGTTATAAAAAATTTCTAATGGAGGAGAGGAAAGTCTTAAGAAGTAGCATATTTGATCTGCCTTCATTTTTATACTTAATTGCTAATTTTTACATAAGAAAACTTTCTGTCTAGTCTCACCAAAACTTTCTTATATAGTTTCTCCCCTGGGGTTAAATATTTTCTTGTTATCTATATTCTTTGTTCTTTAATACGTCAAATGGTGCTTTGGATTGAGCTCTGCTGAAATTTTTTATTAAGTTGATAGTTTTTCACTAATTGATGATGAGGTAATGTTTTAAGCTAAGTATAAACATCAGATTTCATGGTTACTTGCTCAGATAGAAGCAACTTTTTTAAGAATTGTGTACATTATTCAAACTTATGCTTGTTGTAATTAAATAGTGTTATGCCTCCAATAATGCATTTATTTAAACATTTAATACAACAACAACAATATCAAGCCTTTATCCCAATACGTGGGGTTGGTACATGAATCGTTTTTCTCCATTATGTCCTCATTTAAATCTAATAAAAAAATGTCATTTCTAATACTTTATAACCAAATCTTTTTAAGTCTACCTCTACCTCTCTTAACATAGGCCAAATCTAATACATCTACTCTCATAACCAGGTTTATTTAAACCTTTAATGAGGCTAAACTTTGTTTAATTGCTTTTTCTCATTCTATGAAGAAAATATCAATTCAAGAATCAAGACAATAACGCACATTATTGTAATTACTATATTATCATATAATCAATTATATTTAGTGGCAATCATTAATATTTACCTCAACGCTTGCCAATATTTGGTTAATAATGATGTATATAATCACTTGCATGGTTGAATAACACAAATGTATCTTGTCGATCTCTAGTCTCTCTAAATAGTGTTCCCAATTTCTATATGGTATCATGCAGTGCGCAACATTTTTTTTTTGTTGAGAAGTTCTATCCTTTTTTCTGAGTAATAATTCTAATTGTCATCATTAATATTCAGTTTATCGTTTACATAGTTCTTAAAAATATTTTTTTAACAATAATAATTAAATTAGCCTTTCTAATATGTCAGTTTTTGATAAATCACTCTAACCAATCATTCCTCTCCAATTACTAAAAAACATATTTAACTTACATATCATGCTTCACCCAATTTCGCCAAGTAACCTATTTTAAAATTTAGGTCACGTCAAAAATGCATAAATCAAGAGCTCCTCGACCACTAATATTTCATCCAAACATTGAAAACTAAGAATCAATTTCAGCTTGAAGCAATCTACCTCCTATAAGTTATTTAATTGTCATGGAATTGAGAATAAGATTGTAGACTCAATAAGTGACCACGAGTCGTCGAACATCATGCAACTACGTACTAACCGGTTTGAACATCGTCATAGGAAGTGTGAGAAAATATATGGTATATTTCCTATGCTATTTTAGAACTTATTAGTATGGCATGATGGGAAGTAAATTATGAGTATTAATGCTATGTTGTTTGTTCTATAACAGAAATGAGAAAATTTCTAAAAAAATCTGTAGTCTGAGAAAGTTCAAGTGCTTACCCAAAAGTAGATGAGAATGTCTCAATCCATACTGGCCAACCAAAAAGCTTGACACATATTCCAAAATGACCTAAACAACATAATGTAGTGCCTATGATGCACCGACACGGACACGGCGACACGGACACGACACGACACGGACACGGGACACGTCATTTTTGAAAAATATAGGACACAGATGCGGCGTGGACACGGCTTAATAATTAAAATTTTTTTTAATATAATATATAAAAATTAAGGTGACACCATATTAGAAATGATAAGCAATAACAAAGCAATGTCATGAGAACTTGTTTAGCTTCTAACATAAAAATGTTTAGTACAAAATATCTAATACAACCACAAAACCATTTAGTACAACATGAAGGTTCAACTACTCAATAGAGGGAATAATAGAATTAGATTCAGAAGTTGGTCTTTGGCCTTCAATATCATCATCATTGAATATCATTGCTTCCAACTCTGGTTCATCTAGAGAAAGATTTGCAACCTCCAATAATCCCATATCATCAAGGCACTCGAACCCATCTCCAGCAACATCCCACATCTTGTTATCACCTGTCATATAAAGTGGGGTCTTCCTTGATAGAAGACGAAGGTTTGTATGCACATAAACCAAATCTTCAGCTCGTTGTGGAGTTATTTTATTCCTCTTCATCGATTGAATAAAAGAGTATGTGCTCCAATTTCTCTCACAATAAGAAGAGGATGATACTTGACCAAGGAGTTTTATTGCTATTGTTTGAAGAAGCGGTGCTGAAGCTCCATGAATCAACCACCACATTTTTGGATCCATCCTCCATCTATCAACCAAAGATTCTTGATCACCAAAATCCTCTAAGTATCTAAAGAACTTTGCAAGTTCTATATTAATCTTTCTTCTCTCCTCCTCATTTGGAAAATATCGTTTCAAGCATATCTTTCTCATATTTGACACTTTTAAATCTTTTTGAGGTGAGACACGTTGAGGGTCTTCTTGAAGCCATTCTTTACTTGAATACCTTCAAACAATACAAAGTATATTAAATTATTTATTCATTTACCAAGAAATTTAAAATTAATTTAAAAGATGAATACAAATGTACCTTGGATTTAATGAATGGGCCAAACAATGCAGAGGTGTGTTGCTTTTGGTCCATCTATCCTCAAGAATGGTATAGACAACGATCCAAAAACTTGATTCTTCATTATGTGACTTTCTTTCATGTCTGTATATAATTTCTTTCACTTTTGCTAACATAGAATCCCACATCTCATAAATCAAATGTAAGCATGATTTATCTGTGTCAGCCTCTCTCAACATGTCATAGATCGGATCAGTGAAAGCCAAAATGTAATCTACATTATCCCACCACAAATCATCTAAGACCTTTTCTTTCACATACCTTGCCTTCCCAACATCATCTTCTCGATAGCAAGACCATTTCTCACTAATCACCATAGATTGAAGAGCACTTTTTATTTGTTTGAATCTTCTCAACATGATTATTACAGAGGCAAAACGAGTTTCAGCAACAACTAACATTCTCAAATGTGAGAAATCATTAAACATTGAAAGTCTCATTGAGTGGTTCATAATGAAATTTCTAACCAAAACTGCATCATCTGCAACCGTTGTTATCCAATGACATTCAGCATAGATGATTTCATTTGCCTCTGTATTCTTTGCTGCACAAATATTTTTTAGAGCAAGATTTAAAGTGTGCACAACACATGGAGTCCAGAATATATGAGGATAAGTTTGCTCCACCAACAATCCTGCAGCTCTACACACCGGCGCATTATCTGTAATAACCTGCACCACATTTAAAGGCCCAACAATGACAATCACCTCTTTAATCAAATTGGCAATGAAATATTTATCCTTGTATTCTCCTTCACAATTCACAGCTTTAATAAACATTGGAGAATTCTCTGTAACGGCCATGAAGTTTATGAGTGGTCTTCTTTGAGGATCAGTCCAACCATCACACATCAAAGTTACACCTTTTTCTTTCCACACTCCTTTTGTTGGCTCAAGCAATGTTTCAATATGTGCTCTTTCCCTTTCCAATAATTTTGATCTTAATGCATTATAGCCAGGTGGAATATAACCAGCAATATTGTTATTACATGCAAAAGTGAATGCATTTTTGTAATGAGGATTTCTTGCAAGGTTGAAAGGAAGTCCCGCTGAAAAAAACATCCTTGCTATTTCACCATCCAATTCCTCTCGCTGCTGCATGTTGAAAGCCTTCTCTAAAGCACTACTTGCAACTCCTTTTCTTTTCTTTGAATCATATGATATTGTATGATCAACTCTAACAGATGAGGAAGAAGTGTGGGATGAACCATGGGTGGATGGCAAAGGTATCTCTTTAGGAAGTGCCCTTTTGATCCTAGATTCAGCCTCATCAACTTGTCTGTTCAATTCAATCAACTGCGAGGTTGTAATCTTAGGACACATTTTAATTCCATGGCCAGAAATCTTAAGTAGATGTGCTTTCACTCTAGAATAAGATCCTTTGTAGGTGCCACCACAATAATTGCATTTGAATGACACATTCCCTCCTCCTTCAAATGTTTTTCCTAACTTCGTAACATGATTCCATAATGGCTTATCAGTTTCTAAAGAAGGCTCTTTTGAACCACTCCCACCAGCACTACAGCTCATTTTACAAACCCTACGAAATTGGTAGAAACAAAGGAAGAAAAAAATTTATACACAAATCCCACAAAGAATAAATAGCACTATCTCTATTCAACCACATTTTGTAAAAGATTTGGGTGACAATGACATATTGAAAAACATTTAAAATTGCTAAACTACAACTTACTTCCCAAATTAATGAGAAACCAGAAGTACCTTTTGCATTCAAAAAGATATCAAAAACCAAAAATTCAGGAGAATGCAATTCCAGATTGACATATTAATAAAGTGCTCATAGAAAGAAGCTTCTTAAAACTTGGTTCTTAAAACAGGGAAAGTAACTTTATTTTAAGTTATGAGTATTATAACTTTTTTTAAAGTTGAACAGTAACTTTAGTGCATCTACCACAAACTCTTTTACCGAAGAAATATGAAATTAAACACTAGCTAATTCTATTGAGGAGGGAAGTGATATGAAATTAAACACTAGCTAATTCTATTTTCATATTGTTATAGAAGAAAGACAGGAGAAACTAATAAATGATAAATCAAGTTCAAGATGATTTGGATGAAATTATAATAACTATAATTTGAGGTTTTTCAGCAAGAAATTAATACCTTAAATGAAGACTTCCGCAGAAACGACGAAGGAATGCTCGTTGATCCGGTTTGGCCTCGGGTGCGAGCGGAAACGACGAAGCAAATAGCGGCTTGGTTGCTCGCGGTTTGGCCTCGGTTGCGATCGGAAACCACGAAGGAAGCGACGAGCGGTTCTGCTGCTCGTGGTTTGGCCTCGGGTGCGAGCGGAAACGACGAAGGATTGCTCGTTGCTCGCGGTTTGGCCTCGGGTGAGAGCGGAAACGACGAAGGAAGCAAAGAGTGCCTCGCCTGCTCGCGGTTTGGCCTCGGTTGCGATCGGAAACCACAAAGTGCACGACGAGCGGCCTGCTGCTCGCGGTTTGGCCTCGGGCGCGAGCGGAAATGACGAAGGAAGCAAAGAGCGGCTCGGTTGCTCGCGGTTTGGCCTCGGTTGCGATCGGAAACCACGAAGTGCACGACGAGCAGCCTGCTGCTCGCAGTTTGGCCTCGGGTGCGAGCGGAAACGACGAAGGAACGCTCGCCTCACTTTCCCTAAACGAATACGAAGAAAGCCGCCCAAACGAAATGTAGGGCTACGGGAGCGGGGGAATAAGGTTATACATAAACGATTTTTTTTTTAATTTAATTCTTAAAAATCGGGACACGCGTGTCTGACACGCGTGTCCGATTTTATTTAATTCTTTTTTAAATTTGACACGCCATAGCCGTGTCGGACACGTGTCCGTGCCGTGTCGGACGCGTGTCCGTGTCCGACACGTGTCCGACACTGCATTGGCTCTTTAAGTGGAGTGTCGGTGCATCATAGTGTAGTGCTAGGCAAACTCCTACTTGAATAGTATCCATACGAGAATTTTTTTAATAGCGTTTTGAAGAAGGAACTACAGATGGGGATCGTAAAAGTGATGAATAAATGATTATGAACCAATTAAACTAAAGCAATTGTCATGAAAAGATTTAAAATTATGAATTCTAACTTGAAAACATTGTATCAACTATCAAATTGAAGCGGTTGGGGATGAGATGAGGAACCTCATCTCACTTAGCGTTCAAGCTGACATCGCGCTTGCATGTGTAGTTTTGCACAACTTCAGTGGTCAGTACCATAGACATGATCTCTACTTCAATATGTCGCAAATAGAAATACAACATGATACTCATTACAGTGAGGTTGAAGTAAATGTTGGGGATCCTAACATGCGCGTAATAATTAAGGAAAGAATTCAAGGGAAACCATGTGACATGCCACCGTCATGGGTTTGTGGGATCCTCGGGTAAAAATTTTTATTATAATAGTACAAATTCAATTTAAATTTAAAATTCTAACAATATTATGGTTTTTAATTTCAATAGTCAAGTCAAAAACGCCGCTCATCATAACTGAATTGCTCTAAACTGTAATATATATCATATCACCATCAATATGCAAGCATATATCAGATTTTGTTATCCACAACTAGTTAGTACATATGTTAATCAATATTGATCTATTGTGTACTCTGTTGATTTTATCATTTCTATTGTATGAACTTATGTTGGGTTTATACTTTGATTATTGATGTATGGCCAGTAATTTGTTTCTAGGATTTTATCTAAGTTAAATTAGTGATGACATGTAATTCGGTGATACCATATAACAAAGTTCAATTTTACACATATTATGCATATTTCACATTTAAATCCTTAACCATCATAAATCCTGAAATGTGTAGCCAAACAGTTTGTCAAGATTTTACAAATCTCATGCCAAACAATTTTCAGAATTGAACAACCTCCGGATTTGATAAATTTCAAATTTATAGGATTTACTAGATCCTACTTGCAGCCAAACAGCCCTTAAGAGTCTCAAAGTACAATCTTATCTGTAATTTCAAAAGAGACTCGTCGGGAGAGGATTAAATAGAAAATACTCTATCTGAGGCTTCGTTTGGTTATTTGGTACTTTTGTAAAAGGTAGTTTTAAGAAACATCGGTTCAGAAAAAGTAGTTTTCTAACGGAGAAGTATATATAAAAAGCTTTTTCAAAACAACAAAAAAATGAAAAAAATGGAGTTATTGGGAACGAGGTTTGACAAACCAAACAGTAAAGAAAAATAAATTTTACTGCTTTAAAAAGGAATAAGCACCAAAAACGCCCAATCAAACTAGGCCTGAGAAACATGCCACTGTCACTTCAAGTCAACCTTTCAAATCTACTAGCAAATTCATCATGATCATCATCATCATCATTGGCCTTATCCCAAATATTTAGGGCAGCTTAATACCCTCTACCACACATTCCTATGAGTGATATACATGGAATGCCAATCCTCCAACAACTACTATTCTAATTGATTTTGTAATCCGATTGTAATTCTAACACACCAAATTGAGCCGAACATAGCCAAATATCACTCGCATTCATCTCATCCACGCCTTTAGCCTCCCAAAGCGATGCACAGAGTTCAGAACACAAAAAAAAAAGAAAACTAATCAATGTCAGTAATGGGACCTTGAGATCGATATTCGATCGAGTAGCCAAGCAGTGGCAAAACTCGGGATCCTTCTGGATAGTTCGCCACTTGCCGGCGCCGTGCTTGTCGACACCGGCTCGGAGGGCATCCTCCTCCTCCGAAGTCCACTTCTGCTTCGGAGCTCCCATCCCTTACCTTCTATTCCCGCCACCTGCCTCCTCTCTGGTTTCTTACCTTCGATTTCTATCTCTCTCGCTGCTGCTCCTCCTTCTCCGCGTCCTCCCGCAGCTCTAGGATTGTGCCCTAGCTCCGGTTTAATAGTTCCACTGCGTTCATCTCACTGAAGCGGATCAAAGTATGAAAAATAAGGTCGGTAATTATGTTGATTTTTTCCACGCTGGCTAACTTGAAATTTTAATAATGAACTAATTATATAATAAGTATTCTTCATACCACCCAGGCACCCACGAACTAAAAGAACATTTCTTATAAATAAAGGGGAACTAAAGAAATTAATAATAATAATAATAATAAATATTTCACAATTAATTGACAAACTAATTCAACTAGTATTATATCAAACCTATTAACAAAAAAGGTGGTCCTAATAAGATTAAAAGATTATTTTTTATCACTTATCATACATAGAAAATATCTTAGTGAGATATAAAATTCTTTTAAAAATATCAATGTGATTTCTTATTTAAAGTCGGTACATTGCTTGACAAAGCGGTTATGACTTCTACGGAAGTCATATGCTGATTTATTTCAGGGTCACTTTAGTAGGCATGTTAAGGCCTTCAATAATATGACTAATAGATATAATATATTAACACAAGTGATTTAGTAGTGCAAAGCCTTTTTTATGTTGACTTTTGATCAGGTGAGTTTGGAACTTGAGGGAGGGCCATTTTTTATATTTCAACAAAAATGTGACTTATTTCAATAGCCTTGAAGGTTAAATATTTTCTAAAATATTCATTTGAGTTGTCTCCACTTTCTTGAGTCGGTTGTTTTAGGATAAATTTTACTTAGAGTTACCAAGGATAATGGAATTCCCTCGTTGAATTTATTGGAGGAAATATAAGCAAAATAGATATTGATTTCCCCTAGTTTTTGATATATATTAAGTGTAGAAAACTTAATCTTCAAGTGAGGGATATATATGATTTCCATGGCATTGGATAATTGAATGTTGCATTATTGATTAAGCTAATGTCTACCACCATGCATTAGGCTAAATGGGTTAATTGCAAATGTGGTTCACCAAATGTAACTAGAAGGGTGATTGATGGGAATTTTCTATTTGCTACGCAAGTGCACATATCAATCAAATAATAAAGTTTAGAGTTGAGTGTCGATCCCATGAAAAAAATTATATCCTATGAATGCCCCCTAATACTGTCTACTTCGAATAGCAAAGTAATTTATCCTATTGAATCGTGTTGAAGTTGGTTTTCTACAAAACTACTGCAATTATGGAAATGATCACTTAATGAAAGAAAAATGTTCTGAACTTATGATGATAAATAATGCAATGTTTTTTGAAGTAAGCTCTTTTAAGGTATATTATGAAACAGAGCATATGCACCCTTATATCTCTATCAAGCTTGTAAGGGTGTAAGTAAAGTTATCACCTTACTATAGTGACTGTATCACCTACTTTGTGGCATTTTTTGAGATTTTTCTGTACAACATCAACAAAAAATAAATATTTTCACAGGAATTTATGCACAAAATATTAGCATAATTTTTACTTAATTGTGATCATGCCAATAAATTTATAGTTTGTCCTCTAAAATTTTCAAAGTCATAAGAATAAGGTTGGAGCTTAATGTTGGTTATTATAAGATTCATGAAAGTATGGATGAATAGAATATATATTAAATTACATATGTTAATCAAGACTTTTGTAGTATTTGTGGAAGAGGTCCTAATTCTAGCTAATATGATTAGAGAATCTTCATGTAAATAGCATATCCCATCAAAATTAGAGTCATCAAAAATAATTTTATTATCCTCTTATATACCTTCTTGAGCACAAGAATAAATAAGTTGTAGTGTTACTCATATGATGGTATCAATAGTCTCAATGACTTTTTTTGTCGTGTGTCTTGTGATTACCTTTAGCATGAGGTTAGAGGCATGTAGATTGGTCTTTATAAATAGTGACCTAAGTATACTTGTAGAATCAACCATTCGATCTTTTTATTTAGATGAAGGCAATTTTAAATAAACTATTCTTTAAAATTATGAAAATATTAATGTAGGGATACATTCTGGCGGTATAGGTTTTTAAGCGATTTTGTCATATGAAGTGCCTTGCATTTTGGATCTCTATGAGAATGCAAATGTATATAATGGGGGTGTACGCAAGTGACTCATATTGCTTTTTGAACTATCAAGATTGGTGATATTGATGACTCTAATCTCTTAGTTGCTCTTAATTTCTTATTTCCCTTAGATATTTATTTGAATGTTATTCTTAAGAAATTGAGATTAGGAGAAGCCCAAAAAACATATATTACTCTATAATTAGTTGATGGATTATTAACTTATATTAAGGTAGTTATAGAAGATATTTTAGAAAAGGTGAAAAAAGTTATCTTCCCTACTAATTTTATAATACTTGATATAGAAGAAAATAAAGAGTTACCCGTTAGTTTAGAAAGGTCTCCGATGTATGAAAAAGAGGAACTAATCATGATAGTTCAAGATCAAGATGTGACTTTTAACGTACGTTAATCAATGAAGTTTCTTGATGAAAATAATAATGAGTGTTACAGGGTTGATTTGGTGGATGAATGTGTTCTAGGAGAAATGAAGAAGAACTTGAACACTGATTCATTATAACAAGCTTCAATGAATAATAAATTTTAAAGAAGTGAAAACAAATTTCTTCATTTTGTAAAAGTTGCACCAAAATCTTTTAAACAAAATTTTGAAGAATTGGACTCATCATATAAAATACAACTCATAAAGCTTCCTATTATTGACGCACCTATGTTGAAATTAAAAATCTTATCAAGTCACTTTGAGGTATACTTTTCTTTAATATTCATCAACTTTACTTATAATCATTTTTGGCGAGTTAAATGAACTTTAAGAGAAGAGTTTGATGAGGGTTTTAAGAAATCATTGAAAACATTGAAGAACAAACTTGTCACCACACGTGAGATTGTTGCACCTTGAATATAATTTATCATTTGAAATTATATATGAAGAAGTGATTTTGCATTAGGTGATATTTTACGGCAAAGAAGAAATATATTATTTCATGTTATATACTACGTATAGAAAGGTAGATGTAGGCCTAAAAAGACTTGGTTAAAAAGTATTAAAAATAACATAACACAAAAGAGAAAAAGGGATTTATGTAGCCCACTCCACATACTGGGATAAAGGCTGATGTTGTTGTTATTGTATGTTATATACTATGTTAGTAGAATTTCAAAGGAAGAATAAATAAACTATGCTATAGCCAAAAAATGTATTAATATTTATATTTTCCTTGATAAGTTTTACTATATTTAATAGGAAAAAAAGTTATTATGCACACTAACCATTTAACAAACAAATATCTTGTAGCTAAAAAGATGCAAAATCTAAAATGATTCAGTGGATATTACTTCTATAAGAAATTGATTTGAAAATTTATGATATGAGAAGAACTAAAAAATCAAGTAGCAGATCATTTCTCTAAATTGAAAATGAAAAAAAATTAAAAAAATTACTCCTTATAAACAAACATTTATAACAATCAAATTATTCTATGGTATGATAATTTTGTTAATTTTTTTAGTAATATTTTGCCTCCTCATTTATCCCATCAACATAGAAAGAAATTAGTATGTTAGATATTATTTATGTGATGAATCTCTTTCTTATAAATAATGGGTTGGTCAAATCATTAGAAAATATATCCTGAGTGAAGGAGTAAAAATAATAGATAGGTGTTGTCACGATTCTGAATAAAATGAGTATTTCGAATGAATAAAAACTATTGCAAAAGTATTACATAATAGATTTTATTTAAAGCGTACAATTATGTCAAAATTCTAATAGATGCCAACTTATAGAAAATATATATGTCTAATTCTCATGCAATGCCTTTTGAATTATTTCTAAGAAGTGAAAATTTTTATGTTTGGGGAGATAGACTTTATGGGGCCCTTCATTTCGCCATATAAAACTCATATATTCTCGTAACATTAGATTATAATGGGCAAAAGTTATAGCATCACCTACTCATAACTCTAAAGTGGTGGTCAAAATTTTGAAAAAAGATGTTTTTATTAGAGTCGGAACACTCAATGGTATTAGAAGTGATGAAAGAAGCAATTTTTTAATAAATTATTACAATCATCATTGGCAAAATATGGAGTAATTAAGCATAAAATTCTCATTGTTTATCATCCTCAAATTAGTGGATAAGTTGGAAGTTATAATAAATAAAATAAAATAACTTTAGAAAAGACAATCAACCAATAAAGAAAAGATTGTTCAACATGTTTAGTGGATATTCCGCCGGATAAGTTTCGTCTGGTTTAAGTGAGCGGGCGGAAATTCAGCTAGAACTTCCGTCGGTGTTTTCTGGCGTAAATTTCGCCAGAATTAAACGTCGGCTTTAAACACTCTGGCGGTTAGACCAGCATTTTTTCCGCCAGTAAATTTCTGGCGTTATTTCCACCGAAAAGCCGTCGCTTATTTTCCGATGGAATATCTGCCAGTTAGATCGCCGCTTGTACCGGCAGACAAATATCCGCCGAAAATTTCGCCGGTAAACGAACATTTTCATGTAGTGTATATAGGACTCTATATAAAACACCTATTGGAATATCATCATATAAACTCATTTTTAGATAAGCTTGTCGTCGAAAAAGAGCATAGGGATTATTGGATAATAAAAGAGTTGAGTTTTAATATGAAAATGAGACACGAGAGAAGCAACATTAATAATTAAATTACATAAACTCAGATTGCAAGTTTATGATTGGTCAACATATTTAGATGATGCAAAATCAACATATAGGACTTTATATAAAACACCTATTGGAATATCATCATAAAGAAAAGATTGATCAACATTTTTGGAAGATGCAATATCGACAAATAGAACTCTGTATAAAACACCTACTGGAATATCATCATGTAAACTCTTTTTTAGATAAGCTTATCTTCGAATAAGAGCATAGGGCTTATTGGATAACAAAATAGTTGAGTTTTAATATGAAAGGAAGCATGAGAGAAGCAACTTCTAATATGCAAAATTTAAGAACTTCGAATATGTTTAAAGTAAATAGATAAGGACTTACATATTTTTCAAGAGAAGAAGTAAATTGATAGATAGTGTCAATAACTTTTGCTTGATCAAAATACACATGGTATAGTTTGGCCGAGGACTATAGATCAAGTGCTATTTGAGAGGCGCGTATAAGTTTAAATATTTATTGTATGTCTAGCAATATCAGAAAATCAAGACTAAATGAAGTGATAGGCAAAGCTTAAATGCTGCAATTAGAAGCGCTGCAACACTTATCTAGCAGAGAAGATAACAGTTAGGCTTCGTTTGGGATAATTTTCTTACTTCTTTTTAAAGTTTCTTTTCAGTACAAAAAATATTTTGAGCTTGAAAATTTTGAACTAGAAAGTTGTTTTAGAAAGCAATAAGAAAGCTGTCCCAAATGAAGCCTTAGTGCTTAATTACAAAACTTCTAAGGTGCTTATTGCAGAGGAGCCGGTGCTTATAGCTAGAGAAGTAGTTTGCAGACATAATAACCTTATGAAGAACACAAGCAATGGAATTAAAAGAACAAAACAAACATCATGACTTGAATAAAAATAAATAAAAAATAAAGATAAGCAAGCAAGTCGTCATGACGCTTTTTCAGATAATCTTAGCTCTTTTTTTTTTTTTTCCTTTATCAGTTATTTTTATTATCAGATCAAATATAACATATATGAATAGTAGAGCGCCTGAAGCTTCAAAGTTTCCCAGATAATAATGAGCACATCTAATTTTTTCAAAAAAAAAAAACCCAAAATAATAATAATAACAACAGCAGCCGCAGCAATAATAATAATAATAATATTCCAGAAAAAAACTTCAATACCAAAATGGGATTGAATTTGTGCTTGCAATTGCGTTTGTAAAGCAATGAGTAGGCAGTGGAGTAACAGGAGCTTATCTAGAGATGGAAAATCCTCTAGGTAAATTAGTTATATTAGTAGGCGCTTACTTGAAATTAGAAGACCGATCTGAATTTATGGAAGATATTGGTGAACATAAGAAAATTAAAAAATATTAAATATGTTAGAAGTATGTATCAATTATGCAATCTATAATGCCAAAAAAAGAGCTGTCGCAACACTAAAAATAAGCTTTTGCGGCGGTTATAACCGTCACAAATTTGCTTGTAGCAGTTCCAAAATTGTTGCAAGACCGTCGTGATTACACTTGCAAAGGTATTTCACAGCAAATTAAGAACCGTTGGGGAAGAATGGATGAAGTGCTTGTTTTAGCAGCAGTTTTAACCTCCACTAAAGTTACAGGCTAGCCACGGTTCTAACCACCGCTGTTCTAGAGCTCTCATGGTCGTTTTAACTACCACTATGCTTCCAGAATAGTGGTGGCTATAAACATCGCTATTCTACTACTTTTGTGGCAGTTAAAATCGCCACTAAAGCTCTAGATTTGTTTTTAATATGTTAAATTTGAATTACTTATAACTAAGATTTATATTCATTTGAAGACTCAAATTCTAAATGCCATCTCAAAACAAGTGTTTAAATGTAGGATGAACGACATATAATAAATGATTAAACATAGAATGAATGATTTATCTTAAGCATAATGTAAATGATGTGATACTTTAACTAAATAGCTAAACAAGTTTATAATCAAGTAAAATAAAAATAAGTGTAGCCATACACATGCAATGGTGCTCAGTACAAAGCTAAGCTAATCATAGAGCTCAAGATAAGAAAGTATAATTTAAATGAATAATTACTTCTGCATGCACTTACAAACTTTTGAACAAACACCAAAATACCAACATATGCCCATAATAAAGGCATGATGATAGTAAATAAATCTATATTATGTGAGAGTAGTTAATTTTGAAGCACAAATACTTAGATACACTCGATAAAAAATATGAGAACATTGGTGTATGAATTCCAAAATGAGAGACATGATGTCCACAGGTTATTGCTGGTATTTGTTGACCTCATTTTTGTATGAGATCATTAGCCCAAATTCCTTATCATCTAGTCTACAATCCAGCTTTCATATATCAAATCCAAAATCAATCTAGCTTGCATTACACTTCAATCATCAATACACCAACAATCATCAATCATGCATCCAGCCTGCATTCTACAATTAATACACATCAATCAATCATCTTCAGCTTACATTCATATAGCATGCACTATCATACAATCATTCAGTCATTCAATCAGTACTTCAATATATCCAACATTCAATCATGAACCTTCAATCATCTCCAGTTTTCAAGTATCCAGTCTCCAGTCAATCAACAGCTCCAACCAGCAATCAACCATCCAGTATATATCAACATGTAATCACATGAAGCTGCAGCTCTGCACTGTAGTCAGATGACTCAGTACACTGCCCAGCCCAATGCACTGACACCCATAACCTCAATCATAGTCAATATCACCTCACTAGGAGTCTCATATATCAAATCAATCATCACTGGCTCCTGGGACAATGAACGACCAGTTTGACACAATTAGGCTAGCCTAGGCTAGCTCAATTGATCATCAGTACCTTCAACCTCCACCAATTCAACTCCAGCTCACCTTTGATCTTCACCAAGTTTATCTAAACATCTCTCCTAACATGGAACTAACTGGTCACCCTAACCTAGTGATCAGTTGACTTGGTCAACTAGACATGTGTTTGGTCAAACCAGGTCAACCTGGTCAACTTAGCTCATGATTTAAATCAAACCCATTAAATCCTCTCAATCACTTCAATACATGTTCTAGATATTTCCAAGTTATTGGTGAGTTCAATTTAATAAGTTTGACTTAGTCAAACTTATACACATGGTCAAACTCCATAACATACACTCACCACTCATGTAAACTCTCACATCATGCTTTCAAACATTTGGCCACTCACCCAAATAGCTCACTAGACTTCCCTACTTACCACCTCAGCTACTTTGACCAGTTGGCTGGTCAAATCAGTCAACAAATGGTCAAAAATACCTTTAAATGGTCAAATCTTGGCTTATATGGTATTTTCTCTATTCCAAAGCATTCTAGCAACTTAAACTCCTTCTAGAATATTCATAAGCATCATCTAATCTAGCTTTAAGTATTGGATTAGCCTAAAAATTCTAAATGACCCCATGTGCTCACAAGAAGACAAAACTACCTTGCCATATCATTGTACATTGGCCTGATTGATTCCCTGCCATCCTAACTACCTGAAGCCACTTGTCACTCATCCTAGAACACTCCCAAATAGATATCATCCCTCCATTAGGTCTCTAGGGTTTGAATTGGGCTAAGGGACCAAATCCTTCATTCAAGCAATTTGCCAATCTCTTACTATCTCCCAACCAGAGCTTATTTCGTTTTGGCTTCCCTAGACCTCCTCTACATCTTCCAAGTTCAAATATGCTAATCAAAGGCTGCTGGCGGCAAGTTCTCCAGTGACCTAAGCACCTAGTTTGTCCAAGGCCTAGAGCTCACAATCCAGATTGTTTCAGCTCTTGACATCTTCTGTGGAATTGTTCTACACATCTCAACAAAGAAATCAAGCCTTTGAACACCTAAAACAATCCAGCCAATTGAGGTAGATCCTAAACCCTAGTTTAAGGAGGAAAAAAAAGCTTTGTAAATAGCATGTTTCAAACCACCAAAACTATCCCCCATCGTTCATTTAGTCTTTCTAAAGCTCTGTTTAAAGTTTTGTTAATTTTTTTTACCCGTTTTCATGTTTGATCCCTTCTTCATCAAGTAGGGTTAGTTTAATAAACATTTAAACTGTACAATGTCTGGATAGTTGACCTTAAGATCAATGGCCCAGATCTCATCATTTTATTTCACATCGAAATCGCGTTAATCACTTGATCGTTACATATCGTCCGGCTGAATCATGGATGTTGATTCAAAATAATGGGTGATCGAACGGTTACCGTGGGATACTGATGCGGCTAAGTGGAAACCATGTTTCCTCAAAAGCAGTGCGCCACCGATCCCACATTAATTGCTGATGATTGCTGGTGGCGCAATCAACAACATTTAATATCACTGCTGTGCATTTTGAACCCGCTAATCGCACACTGCCACGTGGCCCGCTGATGTCGCCACCGACAGTTAATTAATCAAATTAATTTATTTAAATATTTTAAATGTTTTAAACTTCTAAAAATTATAAAAAATCTATTTCTTAATGGGTTTTGATGATTTTGGTGTCCATGGATTCAGAATAAATTCTATTTTTATTCAAAATTAAAATTAAATAAAAATATAATATAAATAATGAATAATTTCAATTATTTTTATGTTTTTAATTAATATTTTATTAAATATAAATCAAAATCATTTGAAATTTTGGGGAAATATTTTAAAGCTTGTTTATGAACTATGGTAAATTTTCTAGGGTTGTTTGAACTATATTTTAATAAAAATTGAATTTATAAAATTATTAGTCATGATTTGACCTTTAATTTTAAAATTCATTATAAATACATTTTGAATCCATTTCAAACATTCAAACTCTCTATGAAATGTTTAAATAGAACTTTATCATGATTAAGTGAATTCAATGACATATGTTAGATATTTAATGAGCAATTGCATCATGATTATTCATTGATTAAATTTCCAAATAATTTGGCTACCTCTTAGCCTTAATATTCGGAAATTCACTCATTCTCATTTTTCCTAGATTTAGTAAACAAATTTGTTATGATTTGTGTACATACATATATGTTTAAGGGTTAGAAACATTAATTATAATCCCATGTTAACAATAGTGACATCTAAGGACAACAATTAAGGACCTTGTCTAGTAAACTTAGGCAATTTTAGGATTCAATACACATATGCATTTTGGATGAGACATTAAACATTGGAAATTAAGTATCATACACCCTATAATTGAATCCACCTTGATTTACCATTAATTGATCCTATAACAACCAATATTTTAAAAATCAAATCGGACTGGCCGGTTCAACCGTGAACTGGTCGGGTGGCCACTCTAATCGAGCTTACAAAATCAGTTTCGCATCGAGCCAGATTGAACTGGCAAAAATTTGCGGTTCAACCGGTGAATCGCTAGCTGAGTCGATCCGAGTTGGAAAGAATCAGTCGATTCTATAAAAAAAAATTATTTTTGTTTTAATTAAATTTTAAATAATATATTTTAGTTTATTAAAATTTTTTAACTTTTTAAGATATTTTTATTAAATATGATGATTAATTACACCATAATATATGCATGTTATCTTAAATATCTTACATAATGTGTTTAGTAAAAAGTATGTACTTCACACTATATAAAGAGTTAAAGACAACTACTTAAAATTTCTTCTATAATGTGGGACTAAAAAAGTTATATGAATAGTTTAGAATGTGATCAAATTTGGACTTAGTTGGGCTACAAATTTGGGTAATGTGTATTATAAATTTATTATAATGTATATTATAAAAATTGATAATATATTTTAATTTTATAAATTTATATATTATATTAAATATTATTCTTATAAATATATTATTCTTAAATGATATTTATATTTATAAATTTTATTATATTTTTTAAAATTTTATAAAAATTATTAAATGCTCATATATTTATATTATATTAATTATTATACATTTTTAATATTATAAATTTATATATTATATTAAATATTATTCTTATAAATATATTTAATTATAAATATATAAATATATCATTCTTAAATGATATTTATATATTTTTAAAATTTTATAAATATTATTAAATGCTTATATATTTATATTATATTATGTTAATTTTAATAATATTATTATTTATTACGTCATCTGGTTCAACCCCAATTCGACCTGACGAATCAGTCGAATCGTGAACCTCTCCTTCTTCTGGTTCGTTGTCTAGTCTGATTTTCACAATCTTGATAGTAACTATTAATTATAATTAACCCTTCATTAAGAGTTTAATTTCAATAATTAATAATAAATTAAATAAAATTCATAAAATTACAAAATTAACTTCAATTAACTCTAAATCAAACATCCAATCATTGAAAATTAAAATTCACATACAAATTTAATTAATTTTAATTAATAATTAAATAATCCTTAATTAAATATTAATTTTATAAATTTATTAAAAATAAAATTAAATTAAAAATATAAAATAAATTTAAATAAAAAATAAAAATAAATTTAGAGAATTATATCATCAGTTTAAATATTTTTTAATTAAATTTAATTATAATTCATTAAATAATTATTTCTTTAATATAATTAATTAAATATAATAAATAAAATTCAAAAATACATGAAAATTTAAATAAAATTAAATAAATTCAGAGAATAATAATTTGAATTTAAATAGAATTTTAAATAATTTTAATTATAATTCATTAATAATTAATTAATAATCAACTAAAATTAATTAAAATTTTAAAAATTTAATCAAAATTTAAAATAATTCAATAAAATTAGAAAAGTTCAACAAAAATATTAAAAATAAAAACTAAATTAATTTAATTATTTATTTGATTAAAAAAATTAATTAAATAAATTTGATAATTAATCTTAATTAAATATTGGGCCTTCATGCTTAACAGCTGATTCCATTTGGAGGGTGTCTTAGCATTAGATTTCAAAGCCTTAACACACTTAAATCACTTATGTCTTTATGTAAGTGCATGATTCCTTTTAGGAGGGCACTTACCTATGTGATTAAGAGGGATTTTATAAATTTTAAATAATAAGTTAAGGGTCTATACAACATGTTAGCCTCCGCTCATAGAAGGCATGGATGTATAAATTTCTACAACCCTTAATCAAACACGAATAATATATTGACCATATACATCATGCTTGACTCCACTTGCCACTTGGAGGGTATGTGTATTGGATTGAAGGGTCCCTTCTCTATCCTTAATAAATTGTAAATAAATTCTTTAAGGCTTTATGTGGTCATCTATCCTACGCGGGAGATGATTGTATTTCATTTATAAGCTTTAGGATTTGTATGTTAGTAGCCCTTGCACTTTGGGTTTACTAATCTACAAGTTTTTATAATTAAATAAATAACTTCAACATTTAAAATTCAATTAATAAAATTCAAATATACATAACTTAAATTTTAATTAAATAAATCCCTTGTGGCCTTTAATAAATAAACATTAATATGGCAAGCAACTTAAATATTAAACCCCTATAGAACATACCAAAATCACACAGCCTACTTCACACACTTAGATGATTTGCAAGTATAACAACCTCTAGCCTAGGTTAGGCCGATGGTATGAATTGCTTATCGTGTGCTTTGCTTGGAGAGCACCCTTTATTTGTTTACTTACTTTCTGCACTCTAAAAATGCCATGCATATTAATTTTAGTTGGTGCACTTAGGCTCTTTAAAGACTGCATTAGAAGCATTATGATATTACACAACTGCTGTACTAAATTTGTATACTAATGCTTTTCTTTTCAGCTTTTATATTCCTGCAAGAATCATAAGAATATACCTATGATAAATAAAGTGTATGTATCAGAGTCTGTAAAGAAGTAGATTTATATATAGATCGAGTTGTATAGTATCGAGAGTTATAAAGAATTCTATATACTTGCTTACATATATACAAGTGGGGCTCAAAAAGATGATATCCTCGCCTTTAGGGGATAATCTCTTTTGAATTCTACAGAAGACTTGGAGCTCAAACACATTAAGCAGGTATATTTGATTCTATATATGTGGTAGGCTTAGAACCTAGGTTTGTTGTGGTGGGGCTTGGCCATCTTTCTTTCTTATAGAGTTAGAGTCTGTTGTAAATTTTATAATCAATCAATAAATAATTTTTTTTATGTATAGCTCTCTTTTATTTACATTGCACATATGTATTACATCATATGAGTGGTAGATTGCATTAATGGGTAAAATTTTCATAGGTGTTCCTCGATGTATGTGTTTCAAACTTTGTAGGAACGCATATACTAGTTCTAGGATGATAGAATATTGGGTACTATATACACGAACACTTTTACCCTGACATGCATACATACATACATTTTATTTTCTACAATGTATACTAGCCCAGCACACAAGCCTACGATAAGGTAGTGGGGTCCTCTTGCGCCCGGAGGATGCTACGTTATTTCTGTTGGTATAGGGTCATTATGCTGACAGATTTTCTTTGAAATATCAGTGGTTAGAGTATTTAGTTAGGTTCATTAATTAAGATAAAAATTAGAGTTCTTAGTGAGCCTTCTCGATAGTGTCAATTAAACTTAAAGTGAAAATTCATCTTGATTCACTAATTTGAATTCTGATTTACTCTTTCAAACTCCTAGGATAGAGCTATCCTTATCCTATATTATATCTAGAATTATTGCTTGTGAAATAGGTTGTTAGCTGGCTGCTCATTCCAAGCAGGCATAATCCCTGTTATATCTGTACACCTCCTATCCTAATAAATAATAACTATATATAAATATTAAATACAAGTATATTTTCTATAAAATTTAACAACATTTCAAAAGGAACGATTGATATTTTTAAATATCGAAAGCAATTTGCTTATATACATAATTGTATTATAAGTTTAAAATCTAATCTCCACTTTAATCGAAAGTTTTCTCTTCAAAGATGTAATCGACTATAGAGGCTTGCCTCTATAGAAACCCAAGATCCCAATTTAAAATAAACCTTATCTTAGCTTACTAAGAGAGGGGAAAAATCTCTGGATGTCAATTAATGCTTATCCTAAGTCAATTTTGCATTTAAAATAATAGGTGAATGCAACTTTTATCCTTCGGGATAGTCGTCGCATTCCCTACACCAAGTTTGAATACGAAAATAAAATAATTTTTTTCTCAAATTGATAATATAAGTGTTATTTTATTCTTTGGAGTAATTAACACTAATTATGCAGATTTGATTAAGATAAATTGATAAAAATATATTATCTCTTGATGTATTGAACTATCATCGTTTAACATTTTATATATAAGAAACATGATTTTTATGGATATTTTGACTAGAATATTATTGATTTTTATTGGATAAATTTATAATTTTTTGAAATTAATGAATAGTGTATAGATATTCCTACATTTTATAGATTATTGCATTTCATATATGATAGTGAATTGTATAAATAAAATGATATAACTGATATATGATAAATATGATATTTGCATGTAAGCAAAAAAGGTTGATTGTGAACACTATAATTAATACGGGATGACTATTAAAATGATAATACCCTGTATAAAAGGCGAGGCCGACGAGCTTTCCTTTAAATAAAAATTTATAGTGCAATCTTGGATGTTAGGTAGTAACTAATTGACTTATTACACCGACAGGTAAAGAGTGACAACTCTTTATTGATTTATTGAGAGCCGTTTGTTAAAGTAAATGATTAATAAAAATAATTTAAAGATATAATTGATAGATAATGATGGATTGATATGACAAATGGAATGATAAAAATACCAAATAAAAGTTGGATGTCATGTCTTGCTACATAAATTTATATAATATTAATGCTTATATTGACATGCATACATGAAAGCATATGGAGAGCATGCTTAATTGCAGAGTTTTTCAATGAAATTCTGACAATTACACCAAAATACGCTTCGATGTTTTAGAATTTAGCTTCTTTTTACTTAAGAGATTTCACATGTACTATGCATATGTGACCGTAGCATTGATATTAGTGATAGAAGCATTCATGATTCATATACAACATACAAAAAAGATAATTGATAGCATTGTATTTGATACTATAATGATTATCTTGACATATTTGCTTTTTCAAGTATATGGTATTATTTTATGGATTTCAGTGTAGTGATTTCTGAGCTTATCCCGTGGATTGATCATATTGATTTGTATCACTAGTGACTAATCATTGTTCATACTAATAGCTACTGATTTTATATTGATTGAAATAAGCATGCATATTAATTCTCGAGACCTTACATTAGAAGATTTGAGAGTTTTTTAGGTCCTACTGGGCTTTGTAAGCTCATTATGTGAACTTTATTAATTTCAGGTCAAGGAAGATATTAGAATTGTCCAGAGTGAGGCTAATAAAAATTCTCAGGTTTTATTTCATTTTTGTGTTTTAGTTTTTTTTTTTTTGTAGTCAGGAGCCTAATGGGATAGATTAATGTTGTAAGTAATCTTTTGGCTATTGTAAATGAAATTTTGATAAATGAATAAAAAAGCTTTGATGTATATGATTTATAGTTATTTTCATTGTATTTATTGATATAGAAAAATTATTAGTTGCTATGATTAAGTGATAAAATAAAAATTCTTCTAATTTTGGTCTTGGGGAGTTATAGTAGGGCTATTTTAAGGAATGAGTAAACTCAAACCAATCAAAGGGTGCTAGGTGGTCTCACTAGGGTTGCTTGGGGTCTGACCCACCTACACATTACTCCACCAGCACCTGCTAGCCATGAAAGGAAGAAGAAAAGGGAGGGGGAAAAGAGGAGAGGGGAAAGAGAAACTAGATTTTGGTCGCCGATTTGCTTCATCACTTTTACGAAAATTATTTATATTGTGGTAGGTAACTTTTATCATATGCTTGTTTTCAAAGATTTTGATTTTGATCGTTCAATTTCTTTTAAATTAATTTTGTTATATTTTCTCTGGATTTAGTAAACTTCTACCGAGTAAATTTTATATGTTATAATATTGATTATTCTGGACATTTTGACTGGTTGATTTCATGATTTTGCTGGGTAAAATAAAAGTTGTTGTATTTTGTACGATTTGCATCAAATAAATTTTTTGGCATTTTTATACAAACATACTGACAATACATGTATTATGAATGGATATGAGCATATGATTGAGTAATAACTTGTTGCTATTTCTAATTAGATAGCTCTGGTGACCATTGTTGTATTATTAAAAAATAAAAATAGAACTCTTCCAAATTTAATTTTGTGGCATTACCTTAGGGAATTAATAGTCTTATAAGCGCAAGAAACTGATAAGCCAAGACTGAAACTAAAATTCAAAGACATCACACCCAAATGAGATAATTAAAAAAACTACAATATTTCTAAGAAAATTTTATTTTATATAATTTAAGAGACAAGTCTATATAAACTTTAGTGAGTAATTATGAAAAAATCATATAATAAGCATATTCTTCGATATAAATTACAGGATTATTCTCTTCTTGCATTACATGAAAACACTAAAATCATTATTTTCTTAATACAATTTAATCTTCTTATGAAATCTACAAAACTATCTTATTCTCCTATCCAACTTTCTAATGACCTTTGCTTTATATAATTTTTTCTTTAATTGAGTGTTTAATGTCTTTTTGTACTAATAAGTACAAGACTTTGCTTGCATTGATGATTAAGTAGTCTAAGTCGGACCATATTAATTTATACTGTTTTTTAACTTTTATATTTACTGTTCATCATTTAACAAAAAAATCTCACTTAATATGTCATTAAAACTTACTTTAATTGATAAAAAAATTATCGATTATTACTATAGTTCTGAATCCAAATCTTTCTCATCTGAATTTCTTACTTCTTTGCTGAAAATTTGCAGCAGATCGAACAGTCCTTCTGACAGTGAATAGTTACTTAATGTTTAAAACCAGAAAAACAGAACTCACAGACTATGAACAAGAATTACACCTCTGAATCATAAATGCTCTCAGTTAATTTGAGGTGGTCTCATCCACTTGCCTCTTTATTAAGTGCGCCACGTCACTTTTTTATTATGTATCGCTGTGTATCGGAATGATGTAGCGCATCCGAATTCACTTCTGAACTGTTCGGTGGCCGGACGTAATAATTTCTCCATCCACTAAAGACATCTCCGACCGAAAAATTTATTTTCCAGTACTTCAAAATATAGTAAAAGACATATTAAATAGTAATTCATTTTCAAATGAACTTTATTTCTAACATCAAAAAAGAATATTTTGTGTATATATTTTTTCTCTATTTTTTTTTCTTAAGAAAAGAATACGTTCGTGAATAGTGCGATGCCAATATTGGAGTCGCATAGTTCGAAACACAAAAATGACTTTCCGAAAGCCGCTCGGTTGGACGCTCGTGCGAGTTACAAACGCCCGAATGTGATTCAGTTGGAGATGCCCTCAGTTATTACATCATTTTAGTAAATTATAAAAATAAAAACTATTTTATATAAATATTTATAAAATATTAAAATTATAGTATTTATATTTTGAGTCAATTTCAAAAGCCACCAGCATGGACCCCATCACATTAAATAAATAAACAAAATATATTTTTAAAATAAACTAAATATATTTTATTTCATATCAAAATATTAATTAAAATAAATGAAAATTAAAAAAAAAAAGCATCCTAAATGGCCACTAAAGTAACACCAATACGTTTCCCTAACAATACTTAAAACGTGAAAGAAGTGAGGAGAATCAGAATCCATTCATTTAAACTTAGCTTCTTCATGAGCAATCCTTATACTGTGCAATGCGTCAGTGCAGTGCAATGAATAAGCCATGTGATTTCTGAAGCCATTCATGGCGTTTCTAATGCATGAAGGATTCAAACCCCCCCCCCCCCCCCCCCTCCCTTGTCTCTTCATGCCTGAAAGCGAACAGTCTAATTGCCATCTTTGATATACGTGCAGAAGCAGAAGTAGAAACTTCTTCTTATCAGTTCATTAGTGGTTTGTAAATACTTTCAGTCTTCACAGTTCTGCAGAATTGTTCAGAGTTTTTTTTTTTTTTTCGGAAAATTTGGGGCAAAGCCCTTGTATAAAAGAAAAGGAGTTACAAAATGAAAACACAAAGTAAGATCCCAACAATCTGGACAAAAAATTAACCAAAACAAAAAAGGTCAACAACCACCTTAAATTATAAAGGAAAAACTCGTAAAAGAAGGGGAGTTGGATCCAAAAGCAGGACTCATGAAGTAGCCAGCAACAAAGTTGAGCACATCAGATCGTAGAAGATCGCATCATAAATTGAAGTGGGTGGCCCAGGTTGCCACGAAGCCAGCCAAGTCCGGGGACGGATGGCATACGAGCCTTCCAGTGAAAGCCAGCCCAGAATACCGTCCATAAAAACGAAGCAGCAGCCAGAAGAGGCACGAGCAAAGGCTGGCTACAATCATCATAGTCCAGTAAACACAAAACTCGACCAATCCAAACAAAAACCACAGCCGGGCAGCATAAAACAGAGAGCAGACAACCATCACCGAAGCCAATCGAAAGAGCAGCATAACTTTTCCCTGAATTTCCAACGAGAAGTTTTAAGATTTAGAGCGTGTCTGATAGTAAAGAGAACCGTAGGGGGGCCAGCTATGTTTCCAGAAAATCTCCGGTTATTCCTTTCTCGCCAAATGTGGTAGATAGTGCAGCAGATGGTAAGAAAGCAGAAATTCTTAACTAGCAAAGAGAGGTGCAGAGAGCCATCCAGAAATTGAAATGTTTGTAAAATATTTGGCCTTAGGAGGAAGCATTTTAGGTCTAGCAGCAATGAGGTGATAATAAGATAAGCATAATCACATTCAAAAAACAAATGTTTATGACTTTCAGGAGCACTCGAGCAAAGAGGATAGGTTTGCGGTATGTCAATTGATCTGGCAAGGAGAATGTCAACACATTTAAGCCTCTCTAATATGGCCATCCACGCAAAAGAGGAGTATCTGAGAGAGTGCAGCTTATGCCAAATATACTTATGCCAGCTAACTTTGTCAAGAGAGGAGTATAATTGTAAAGTGAATGTTTTGAAGGTAGGTTTGCTAGAGCCGTCCCAGGCCAAGGCCGGTTGCTCAGCAATAGGCACCTTAAGAATTGCATCTTTGACGGATTCGTGCATATTAGGGGGCAGGGACCAGTGAGTGCCCACAATTAGACTACTCATTTCCACATGATCCAGGTTGAGATGAAGCCTAAAATCTGCTAAGGACTTCCCGTTGCACCAAGGGTCCCACATTAGGGAGAAGTTGCAATTAGGGGTAACATGTAAGGTGATGGAACTATTAAATTTCAAAGCCACCAAGCAAATGAATTTCCAAGCAGTAGAGGCATTAGGAGGGGCATGTTTCCATGGAGAACAAAATTTTGCCTTAAACCAGGAGCTAGCAAGAGATTTAATATTATAAAAATGGCTTATGAAGGAGCAAGCAGAAGCGTGATAGAGGGAGTCAAACGAGGGGATGCCCAATCCCCCAAAGCATTTAGGTTTGGTCGTATCCTTCCAGGCGATTAAATGGAGCTTCTTCTCATTAATACTGCCATAAAATAAAAATCTAGAGCATAATCTAGAGATAGCTTTTTGACATGATTTAGGTATGATAGCTCCACGAATCCAATAGGCAATTGTATTTGAAATGCGTCAAAGTTTGATTCGAGCTCTTTCTGGTTCTTAATAGCGTGTAGAAACTATAATAATACATGCTTATTGCTATGAACATTCTAGCATTTAACAATTTGGCATTGTCATATCAAAAGAATCACACACAACAATCTATTACAACTTTTCTCTCATAATACTTCACAGACATAGATAACTGGATTGTTAAAAGAATACATTTGTGAATGAAAACATACCTAAAATCTAAATTTTAACCTTATCAATCTTTTTTTTACTCGGCAGGAGCCTTACCTTTTCTTGAAATGATAGATAAACAATATAGGGTGAGCAACCACTTGCTTAGTAGGCTATGCAAATCTAATGAAGAATTCAAGATTCAACTTTTAAACTAAATTGCACAAAAATTAAAATTTTTTCAAACGGGAAGTTATACAATTTTAATTAAAGTAATATAGTATTTCTATAAAACTCTATGACTAACATGATAACGTACAACAGTAGTCCAGTGTCAGTAGTATGAAAATATCAAAGCAATAGCATAAATATTTCTTGAACTTATACATAACAATAACATGAACTTCATTCGATCGAACATGAACATAATATCAAAACAGAACACATAATGAAATATAACATGTAACATATAAATCAAAACATGACTCACATTCACATATCACATTTTTTAAACACTTCTTATACCTCTACTTGATCTTATTAGCCTAATTCCCCTAATAACTCTATTTCCAGTTATACATCCACTTGTTATCTCACATATGTTCACAACAGATGAAGGAATTACATATAGCATGATTCTCCATATAACTCCTCTCCCACTTCTACATTTACTTATTAATCTCACATCTATTCAAGATAGATGGATAAATTATATGTGTGCACATGCTGCTATAACTCTACTCATATTGCACAGAACATAAAATAGTCGTCACTTATATCACCTCCTTATCTCTCTCCTCCTCCATATATCCTCCAACACATGAGCATAACATATAAATCAACATATTCGATAAAAAATTATATTTTTCTTATTATGTGATCAAAATATTCTATTCTACAATATACCAAAAGTTATACGTTAAAACTTGCTAAATCTTCATAAAATTGCATTTTTATCAACCCCAATCAATTAGAATCCCAAAAATGCCCACATAGACGTCAAAATTGAAATCTAAAGCAGGGTATTGATAACCTACCTTGAGCTGAACAATTTTCTAAACTGGTTCCACAGATAAAATCAGTTCTGCAACCTTCAAGGCTCAAACCCTGGATTTTGTTTTTCTTTTTCTTCTCTCCTCTCTTTTTTTCTCTCAACTCCTCTCTTCGGCTATGGGATGGTGAAAATGAAAATGGGATAGGGTGAGGAAATGGATTTATATATTTATATAGAACATTAAAATTGGCCTAAGATCACAATGCTAACTTTCTTAGTGCCTCTGCGCTCCCAAGAAAAAAATCAATATAGAAACATCTCATTAATAGAGATTCAACACCGTAATGCTCCAACCCTCAGTGCCACAGCACTCTCAAGGATTCCAAAAAATTTTATTTTAATAAATAAAGAGCTCAGTGCCGCGATGCTTCCATTTCAATGTCGTAGTGCTCCTAGGGAAGATTTCCTAACACTCAAAATAGTGACTTAAGCACCACAACATCACATTCCCCCAGCTTCGCAGCGCTCCTAAGCACCCACAAACCCTCTAATAGACAGGGCAGTGTTGTATCACCAAAACTATAGCGCCACAGAGCTCCTAAGCAATTTCCTACCAGACACTTTTTCAATTTTTTAAATTCAATCCACACGCTCTTAAGATCAAATTAAATATGAAATATATAACTTTAAGATATCCACTGAGATGAAACAGGTACATATAGAACTTGTAAATCTTAACAGGTTCTATTCGGGTCATCAGGTGATCCAATCACGAAGAAGCAGTTATCACAATCACCCATATCCAATTAATATTTATATGTTTGGAGAAGAACTTAAGAGACATTCTATAAGGCAAATAAATAACACATCTTCTATTTTGAAGTTTAGAATAATTTCATAAAATATTTAAATTTTCAAAGACAGATGCATCATCCTCTCCCCTCATCAAGTCATTTTTTCAAAATACAAATTTTTTCTTACAAAAACCATCAGATCTTTGGATAAGTAGAACTTCTTACAAGGGCTATTAGACATCACTTTAATAGAGAACCTAATAATATCTAACTTCACCATCCTAACTATTACCATTGGATTATTTGTACCTAAGATATTAACTATGGTTAAATGGATGACATAAGCTAGAGGTAGTTTTCAATCCCATTTATAGCACACTTGTTCTTATCTCGCAAGGGTGATGAGAAAAGTGATCATAAATTCCATCATGAATTTGGTATTACTATGAAGATGCAAGAACTAAAAATCTTATATTCCTGACAAGATTAAGTATGTTAGGATACTTACTATTTTAACTCAGCATATTTGTTTATAGCAATAATACAATGTAGGAGTTATTAATCAATAATAATTTTACATATTTTTAGAGAAAACAGTAAAAAAGACTAGATTAAAGAACAAACAAACTGTTAATGATCATAAAAAATTGATTAGCATCGCAAAAGATTGGTTTCCCAATTGAATCCTATGGTTTTTTTTTTTTTTTAAGAAAATATACTTGGCAGCCCTCTTTGCATGACATTACTAATGGGAATTCATCGCTTGAAACACCCCTTCTTGGATCTAGTCCAACAAATGATGATAGTAAATCTCATTTTCAAATGAGGATTGAAGTCTCATCGTAGGAATTTTAAACCTCAGAGACTCCTTCACTCTGATCTCATTTATCCAAGTGAAGACAATTAATCTCGTTTTTAGAGAAAGACAACCATTTCTCTGTGAAGCATCTGAATCTCATATACCACACATTAGATCTCATTCATCCAAAGGCACAATCAACCGCATTCTTTAGAGAAAGGCCAAAGCCCTGCCATAAGAATTTTTAACCTTGGATACTCTTTCTTGAATATAGTATATTCAATGAGGATAGCCAACACCATTTTAGAGGAACATTAGAGCCTCATAACGGTTTGTGAACCTTAAACATCCGTAATTATGCCTTATACAAGGTAGTTTCAAGCACCATCTTGGAGGAAAATCAAAGTCCGGGGAGAAAAATTGTAGACTCTCCCAAGATCTCTAAGATGGATTTTATATGAGTTAGAAGAGGACAAAAAGATAAATCTTGAGAGGATGAAGACAGTCTTGAGAGGATGGAAAGATAAATTTTTATATTTTGCTGGATTTTTTTGAATTTTTAAAAAAATTTTAGAGCCAAAATTCAAGTACCTTTTATTTTAAAGAATTTAAAAATAAAAAATAAAAAAAACCTAAAAGATAGATTTTATAAAAAAGGATCAGAAGTCCAAACATATGTGTGCATAGCATCTAGCATGCACGAGCATTTGCCAATCATGTGGCATGTGGCACTACAGGAAAAACAAGGATTTATGGCCGATTTTCCAACAAAATAATCTTCATCGAAAATAGCGACGAATTTGTGGCAGAAATTTTCGCAGAAAGTTTAGTGAATTTTTCGGAGGATTTGCAGCCACAAATTTGTGGTGGATATTCCCGCTGCAAATCTGTCGCAAGCTGACCTTATCTAACTGATTCATTCTCCGTTCTGTTCATTTGTTTTCTCTGTTCTTCGACTTCCCTCTCTGCCCTTACTTTCCTCTTCAACTTCACTGCCCCTTCTTGATTGTTTGTTGTTCTTTGACTTTGCCCCCGCCCATTCGTAGCTCAAACTTCTCGCCTTATCCTCTGCTGGTTCGTCACATTTGCCTCTCTCGATCAGTGCTCGAAATGCGTCGAAAAGCAGCCGGAAATATTTTCGGTGAATTTATTTCCACTGAAAACTGGCTTTTCGGTGCGGCTTTTAGCAACGGATTATGCTCCGTTAGAAATCCATCGGTAACTAGGATTTCCGACGAATTTAGGTTTATTTTGAGTGGAAATGTCTACCGGATATAGGTGACTTTCCTGTAGCGAGCAACTAGCCTCATCATTAACTGACTAGCTGCTAAAGCCCACCTACATGCATCTCGATCGATTTATGGCTCATACACACCTTTTTATATCATTAATGGGCTCTTTGGATCGATTTTTTTTTCCATTTTAGATATAATTTAACTCTTTTAGCATTCAAAAAGGCCTTTTAAGCAATTTTAAAGAATTAAAAGCTATTTTTTTAATGATTTTTACCTCAAATGACATGCAGCTTTATTGAAAATTGAAATTATGATAAGAGACAATTATTTAGTTCACGGCCTCGAGGAGAAGTCCACATTAGTGTTTAAAGAATGATCACAACACAATGTTTTTGAAATTAAAATTCAACATCACAGAATTTTCAAGACATCAATTAATTTTAGAGGAACAAATTCTAATATCAAAAAATAAAAGGACAACTAATATCTCTCTACAATATTCATATGATCATGCATGGATTTTGATATAAATTTGAAGATCCTAAAGCAACCAACATTTAAGTAAAAAACTTTCATATTTGACGATTTGTCATTCAAATTTCATTTTTATCAAATTTATAATCGAAACTAACATTTCAATAGAACATACTCAAATTTTACTTCTTTCTCAAAAGTTATCAAATTACATAACCAAGTTGTCTTGAGTTATAGATCAATATTAATGATCTTGATTTAGCATTTATAAGTTGTAACACCAAAATCTAACCATTTGGGGAAATATCTCCATCATTCTAAAAACTATTAATGGATGACACAAGATGCACAAGAAGAATTAATTTAATTTATCCCTTAAAACAAGTGTACATTGGCTCCAAAAGATGATACTTTGTATATGTATGCATTTGTGTGTGTGGATGCTTGCATATGTATATAGTGTATATATGTGCACTCATATATATTTTTTTACAATTAGCTCATTTCAAGCTTCTTTCTAGCTAAAACTCAATTGTTAATAAACATTTTAAATTAGATTAGTGCTTCTTTCATATTTTAAAATTTTTAAATCAAATTCAAAACATTTAAAAAAAATGAAAGACAAGCATGCATGAGCTTGATGAGTTCTGATTTAAGGTCTGTTTGGGACGAGTGCAATGTTTTATAAAAGTTGTTGAAAAGCTGCTATGAAAAAAGTAACTTTATTAAAAACTGTTGTAAAAAACAGTTTCATAGCATAAAAATTTCTTGAAAGTATGTAAAAAAGCTGTGGTTAAACAAAAATTATGATTATGTTCTGAAAAGTAAAATGATGATAAAATTGTCTCAAACGAAGTCTTAGTGAATTCTAAACATTGCTCTTCTCAATCAATGCCTTCCGTATCATGAAAACATATCTTTATGTTGTATACCAGGTAAACTGGGAATTTATTACATAAGAATATTGTGAAATAATATCATATTTTATTATAATACATAATATAATCATGATGTTAAAAATATCTATTAATTAAATGGGTAAGAAAAACATTTCTCCTTCTAAAAAATATAAAACAACAAATGCATAAGAGAATGAACCTAATAAAGAAAGAAACCCCACCGAGGCTTAGGGTGGTCACGGTTGGGAACCCCCCATCCCAAGTTTGAATCCCCTCTACTACGGCCTCGCCTCTTCAGTGGGGCAAAGCAAGTGTGGGTCCGATGCCGATGGGTGGTCTCGTTGAGTTCCACCGAGGAATTAGTTACATCGTCAAACGCTTCTTTGGAGTGGTAGCGGGTAGATACCCCTACCCCTGTTCAAAATAATAATAATAATAATAATAATAATATAAAGAAAGAAAAAAATAATCCAACTCAAATGACAGTCCTCTTCTGACACAAAAAATTGCTGCATAGGAAAAACACATTGGCAATTGATTCCACATTCTCACCTTTCTCTCTCTTTTTCCTTTTTCCTCTCCTTTTCACAATGCATGAGTTGAGACAAGAATCTCCTTGCAAGTTGTGTGTGTGTGTGTGTGTGAGAGAGAGAGAGAGAGAGAGAGAGAGAGAGAGAGAGAGAGAGAGAGATCCATCAAGCATGTATCCATGGCCATTGGTATCCTGCACGTGCTAACCAAAGCAGTGGTGGCCTTCTCAAGGGCACGCTTGACTAGAATGAAGGAGACAGTGCTCTCTGCCACACATGCACGACTCCAAAGAGAATGTCTCTCTGAAGAGAACTCTCTTTGTTGCCAACATTTCAATCTTCAACAAAGAAAGAAAGAGAGAATACAACAAGAATTTGAGCATGGAAAGCTGAGCCTAAAGGCGCGCAGCTCAAGAAAAAGAGAATGTGAGAATCAAATTCTCTTTGTTCAACACTCCCAAAACTCCTCATGCCATAATCTCCTTAATCATAGGCGTAATGATGCTTAAACACCCTCCATATGCATGAAAATCCAGCTTTTAGCAGAAAGGAGGTAATCATAATGGTAATTATGATCATATAATTAAGATCCTTATAAGCTTTTCATGGAAATGAAAGAGAGTAAAGAAAGGAAAGCTAATGATGGAGGAATGATAATGGTACCTCTTTTATGAACAAGTAAAAAAAAGTCATGGAGAGGTTAAAATAAAGGAGTAAACTTTTACTCACATCTCTTGTCTAAAAGCTAATAAAGCTAATGATAAAAGGAATGATAATGCTGCAGCATCTTGATCCATGGATGCTGTAAAAAGCACTTTCATATTAATCTAAAGGGCTCACCTTTAGGTAAAAGGTTGGATGTTTGCCCTAAACAAATTAAAATACATAGCTGTAATGACTCTGAAGTCCTCCTCACCAGTCATAAACTGATCACACACCATACATTTTACTTTAAAAGTCGTGCTTTCATTGCATGGTGGATGTTCAGCTCTGGATCAAAATCTGATTCTTTTTTTTTTTTTATGGGAAAAGAGTTTGCATGGGGAAAGATTGGCAGCTGGAAGTAACTGGAAAGGAATTAAGCATACTCTTCATGGTATGATCAACTGATCTGTTACTGTTCCCAAACTTCTCCAAAGCACTGATTTGAGCTTTCAAGAACTTAAGATAATTTGCAGCCTCATCAAGCATGGAGGCAGTATCCATCTTGCTCCCACCAGGGACTAGCTTCTGTAAAACCCTTAGCCTCTCACTTATCCTCTCCCTTCTATGCCTCGCCGCCACCGTCTGTGGATCGCTCGATATCCTCACATTCTTCCTCTTCGGCTTCGCGACAGCCGCCTCCGGCTCGAGACTCACCGGCCGCAGAGCTGCAGCTCTGTAAATCATCTCTTTCACTTGAACAATCGCCTCGGTGTCAGGCTCATACTTGCCAATCTCAAATCTCAGCTTCTTGGACTTCGCTGGGTCGTCGCCGAAAATAATTTGAAATCCACCATCAGCAGTCGAAGAGCTCGAGTTGAGAAGGCTGGAGGAATATTCTTCTCTTTTCCTCTTGTAGCTAAGCCTTTCTTTTGGGGGCTGCTCTAGATTTGAATTAGAGCTGTGGGAAGCATAGTTATCTGAATCAGTGCCAGAAGTAGTATTATTGCAGGTATCTCTGATTTCAGTACTGATGACTTGTAATTCTTCAGAACTGGTGAAATTGTGATCAGTGAAACTGGGAGGGAGGGAGCACAGTTGATAAGAAGCTGATAGAGTTTCTCTCATGACTGCTTCACTGACTGAATTGGGAAGTACTATAGAATTAGTATCAATGCTTATTGCTGCTTGATTCTGCATAATATCTACAACAGCTTCGTTATTAAGATTTCCATGGAGAAGATCTAAGTTTGAGCTAAGCAAAGCTTCATTTATCATCATCTCAACTTTGCCACCTACCACGCAGTAATCACTGTTTGGTTCTGAGAAATTATCATATTGACGGCTCCAAATGCATGATGGGTTACTGATCATCTCATCTCTGATGATAGGTTGGTTATCCCAACGGGAATTATCCATAAGGAACAAGTCTGTGTGATGATTTACCCTGAAAAAATTTAAATTTAAGTGAGTTATGCTTAACTATTAACCATTGAATTAAATTATTTGACGCCTTACCTAACTTGTATCACAAAAGAAGTACTAATTTAGGACCATTCAACGAATGAAATGTGATATTTAATAAATTAAAATTATCACAGAGTGAAGAAATAACATACCTCTGGTTTCTTAGTTTGGTAAAATCTATTCCAAACTTCATGCAATGTATTAAGTAAGACTGCTGGGCGAAATGAGCCAAGACATGAATGAGGAAGGTGGATTTCAAGAAGGAAAAATTAAGATGGCTACTTCTGTACAAAGATTAATGACCTGTACCTTTAAGAAGCTATGATGAAGGATAGGTCCTTTTGGTTATCAGGGAGAAAGTTTATTAATAAATATATATGTATATATATACAAGCATATAAATAGGATGAAGGATCAGATGGTCCTAGCAAAGAGATAATTGTATGTTTATTGGTTCCTTTTATAAAAAGGGTGAAAAGGGGGAGATGGTATTGTTTTTTTTTAATAGATGAGGCCCTTTTTTAATAGGGAGTTGAGCATATGGGTGGCATATGAAACTTGTTAAAGGGGTAGCCAAATATGTACAGTCGTATAGTATAATTTAGTTAGAAAGAGGGGAAAAGGCCTGTACCTATTTTGTTTTTTTCTGCACAATTCCATGCTTCCTGCTGCCAACTTCGAGTAAACTACAGTGGGATGAAATAAGTGGTGGATTAAGCTTCAGAACCACCTTCAATTGTCTGTAAATTCAGCAGTATCTGAATATATATAGTTCCCATGGAGCTAAGGGAATTTAAAGTGGCTCCAAAGTGGCTCCATCTGTCCAAATCCAGTTGTTAATACCTTACCTACAAGCAGCATGCTCAAATGAAATTGATGGAAGGGTTTGAAGCCTTGAGATTTCATTCAATTTTTTATCCAAGAAAGCACGTACACATCTTCATTTACTTATATGGAGAGAGAGGGGTTGGGGGAGAGGGAATGATGAGAAGAGAATGAGGGAGAGTAGTACAAGTAGGAGTATTCAAACGGATTGATGTTCACAAAAAACTTATTTTTTTAGTTCATTCGTTAGTTCTCAGTCAAATATGAACATAATATTTATGTTAAACTTATCTTCTTTTGCTTATGTCCAAAAAACAATAAGAACAAAGAACAAAGAACAAAGATATTCATTCAAAACATTCACCTAATAAGTGCAGAGATGCATCTGTATTTAAATTATTGTAAGAGACATCCAACAAGTTGCATCGGGTGAAAGGAAGAGGGAACCAAGAAGAGAACAGTGGTACATTGATGGATAGATAGGGTTCAACAAACCATTTTGGCATTATATTAAGCATTAGTTTTCTGTGCTAAAACCGCCACACAAGAAGTTACAAATAGTTTGCTGCAACAGTTTATCAGCAGAAGAATGCAGTTAATTGGAAGGGACCCAACAGTTTTGGCTCATTTACATATCATCAACTAATATTTTTGGAATTTTGAGGTAAAAACAAGGCCTCAAGTTTATAACTTCAGATAATCGCACAATTAATGTATATTTTATCAGATTGATATGTGTAATATATATATATATATATTGGAACGGGGGTAGATACCCGCTGCCACTCCAAAGGGAATGCTTGGCGGCATAATTAATCCCTCGGCGGAACCTAGCGAGGCCACCCATCTGCATTGGGCCCACACTTGCTTTGCCCCACTGAAGAGGTGAGGTCATAGTAGAGGGGATTCGAACCCGGCATAGGGGGTTCCCAACAGTGCTCGCTCACCAACCATCCTAAGCCTTGATGGGTGTTATGTGTAATATAATGAGTGGGGAATTTTGGAAACGGATCTTTTTTTGTTGATGGATAGATTTCGAGCTGGTTATTGAACAATGAAAAATATTTTTTTAGTGTCAAGTTGCTCTTAGGACTCTTGTCCTTATTTATTTTGTTTTAAATGCATATAGTTGTAGGCAAATCTAAGGCATGCAATTCAAATACAGCTCACTGCAACTGGGCTACCTGCTATATAGAGTAATAGCTTAATATATATATAAATATATGGGTTTGGAAGTCATTTTCATTGTTGGCTTAGTAAA
Source organism: Dendrobium chrysotoxum (assembly GCA_019925795.1). Taxonomy (NCBI): domain Eukaryota; kingdom Viridiplantae; phylum Streptophyta; class Magnoliopsida; order Asparagales; family Orchidaceae; genus Dendrobium; species Dendrobium chrysotoxum. Next base: position 61,012,839 of record CM034313.1, read on the forward strand.
AGTCTTTCTTATGGACTATTGATTCCAAGGAGATGTAAGATTTTTTTCTCATTTTGATTTGCTGACTAATGGTGCAATTAACCAACTCACAAGAATTTGTCAATGAAAGATAATTATTGATGATAATGCCATAAAGGATTAAGAATTTGATTATATGATGAATTGAATGACATTTTGTTTGTGAGTAAAACCAAAATAAATTGTAAGTAGAAATATGATTAATGAATGCAACTCGCCCAAGAATCATAGTGAAAGTAATAGTGTCTCATTAGCGCTTAGCTTGGTTCATTTGAGTGGTTAGTCACCTAGAATCAAGTTGGTTGTATGGAACATGATTCATGTACTCTTTTAGAAGTATTGATCAGTTGACTCCTCCACATCACCATTCTGCTCGATCAAGAACAAACTCGCCTTATTAAGGGCACAATCAAGTAGATTTCATGGTCGCGTAAGACTACCTACTTTGCTTGGCTAAAGTTTGACGCGCCTTTGATATCAGTGCAAGATCATGTCGAAAATATGTAAAATGAAACAAATAAAATAAAATAGGCCGAAGTGGACCACATCCAAACAAATGTTTCATTTTCGAGCATTTAAGAACATGCTTCCCACTTACCCAAATGCACATTTCAACTCTCTTTCATGATAAAGACAAATCACAAAGCAATAAAAAATAGTCGAGCTTACATCAAAGTCATGCTTCTAATGAATATTTCTATTTTTGTAGGGATTTATACATAAACAAAAATTGCTTTGATCTGGCACAAATCTTGCTGCAAATAGGAATGTGAAACTTTCAAAATTAAAATGTGGACCATCTGATCTCCAACTTCATCAAGCTTATAGTCAAATTGAACATCTCAAGGAGACGAACCCAACGACATCAAATTTGATTCAAACCGAGCCAAAGTGAGCCTAAATCAAAGGTATGAAGTCTATTTGAGAGTTTCAAAATATTTATTAGACTATCAAATAATATCCGAATATGACATGCTTGTGGTTGAATCGAGCGGCTCGGCAAGACAAGTCCAGGAGCCCAATATCACAGAACTCTGACATCATTAAGGTACCCAAATGCTCAATAAATACTCTATGATCAAGGGAATCTTTGCTATGGGTCGTCCGATTGAATACTCCCAACTTGCCCTTGACCCTTCCCATATTTAAAAGTCATGCCTCTCTAAAAAAAACTATAAATAGCCCTCATTCTTCTCATGAAGGGAAGGGGAGAAAGAAAAGAAAGAGAAGGGAGAAATTTGGGAGCAGACTTGCCGCCGACCACTACCGGAGTTCCTCCCGACCACCGTCAGAGTTCCACCCGTTCGTTGACCACCGCCGGAGTTCTTCCCGACCACCATCGGACTTCCTTTTGTTCGTCGACCACCGCTGGAGTTCCTCCCAACCACTGTCGGACTTCCTCCTGTTTTTCAACCACTGCCGGAGTTCCTTTCGACCACCGTCGGAGTTCGGACCGTTCATCGACCATCGCCGAAGTTCCTCTTGACCACCACCGGGCTTCCATCCGTTCGTCGACTACCACTGGAGTTCCTCCTGACCACCATCAGATTTCCACCCGTTTGTCGACTACCGCCGAGTTCCTCCTGACCACCGTCGGAGTTCCGCTCGTTCGTCGACCACCGTCAGAGTTTCGCTCGTTCGTCAACCACCACAGGACTTCCATATGTTCGTCGACCATCACCGGAGTTCCTCCCAACCACCGTCGAACTTCCGCCAGTTCGTCGACCACTGTCGGTGTTTCGCTCGTTTGTTGACCACCGTCAGAGTACTTCCTCCCGACCAGCGCCGGGCTTCCGTTTGTTCGTCGATCGCCGTTAGAGTTCCTCCCGACCACCGTCGGACTTCCGCTTTTTCGTCAACCACCGTCGGAGTTCCTCCCGACCACAGTTTCGTCCATTCGTTGACCACCATCGGAGTTCCTCCCGACCACCCCTGGGCTTCCGTCTGTTCGTCGACCACCGACGGAGTTCCTCCCGACCTCCACCAAAGTTTCTTCCTGACTGCTGTCGAACCTTCGCTTGTTCTTCAACCATCTTCAGGCTTCCGTCTGATTCTCTAATCTTTTGTAATTCCACCGTCTCCAAGAAAAGGAGTGAATCAAGCTTCGTAATTCATTCAAACTTAATGGAACTTTCTCATCTTGGCCGGGCCCCATGGTTTTTCCCTATCCGGATTTTCCACGTAAAAAACTTCTGGTATTCTTGTCTCTCTCAAATATCTGTTGGTGTGCCGCATATATGTACATTGTTAAGATGTTTTATTCTTTTACTCTATTGCCGCATATATTTTCGCCCGCAACAGGGATAAATCTAATAGTTCCATTGCCCCATATGCAAAGAAGCACATAAACTAAAAATATAAAGAGATCAATCAATTTTTTTTCTATCTACATAAAATCATTAAGATAGTTATTAGTAGAATGTATTTAATCTTCTTCTCATAATTTTAGATGCACAAAGTATTTGGTTTAATTTCAAATCAAATAGTTAAAAAAAATAAAGTATTATAATTTGGCCTTTATCGAAACCTAAACTTTTGGTTTTAAAATGAGCTTAAACCTTGGTATATCTAGCTATGATTTATTTTCCTTTGATTCACACTTCTTAAAGTGATATTGTAATTGAAAGTTTGACAATGATTAAGGCTTCATTTGGGACATATTTTTTATCGTTTTCTAAATCAGCTTTCTAGTAAAAAAATTCTTGAACTAAATTTTTTTGTACTTAAAAGCTATTTTAGAAAGCAGTAAAAAAGCTATCTCAAACGAAGCCTAAGTATCATATAATTTTATGGCTCATAGATAGGCCTTTGATGTTATCAATCATGCTTGAGTGGGGCTTAAGGGTGAGTTACTCCCATGATATATCCATAAGATTCATGGAGTGATCCTTTAATGCAAAATATTAGATGTTATTAAAACTTCGTTCTAGGATTGATGATTCATGTGGAGAGTAGTTCAGTGAAATGAAGATTATTAAGTCATATAAGAGTATTATTTTTAATCTCACACACAATAATTATGAAAATATATTTATATAGAAATTTCAAATAATTATTTCTAACTTGTAATTACAGGGGTGGATCCAGCTTCTTCTTTTAGGGTGGGCAAAATTTTAATTAGTTAGACAACAACGATAATAATAATAACAATAATAATAATAATAATAATAATAATAATGAAATAATAATAAAATAAGAATAACATCAAATAGTAATAATAATAAAATAATTCTTTAAAAAAATTAACCAACATAATATTATCAAATTTATAAGAGAAAATTTTTATCATTTTTTTTCAATTTAATATTGATTTTAATAATAATATACGTTGGAGTATAATCATATGCATTATGCTAAAGCTAGACCCTAACTTAGAGAAAAATGATAATAAATGAGCTTAATGTTATCTAACTAAAGAAAAAAAAAGATAATTAAACCATCAAATATTCATAATATTTAAAGAATTTAAGAATCGCTCCCTCACAAATCATAAATCAATAAAAAATAATTGAAAAAATAGCCCATTAGAAAAATAGCAATCTCTCGGACTTCAATGCAATAAAAAATAAGATTTATTTGGATATGAATTATATACCTCAGAGTTAAATGGATTTCAATGCAATGCAATAAAAAATTATTAGAAAAATAGCCTACAAAAAATAAGATTTATTTGTATAGAAATTACATATTTTTTCTCTTATTTGTTAGAATTCTTTTTAAATCCAACTTATAAACCATAAGACACTTCTTTTTTCCATTGGATAAAGTTTCACTCCCACTTTATACAAACTAGAAAGTAAGTACCATACCCTGAGAGAGAGAGGTGGACATCTCTCTGTGTTGAAGCCCTTGCCCTAGTCTGCGCCGTCTCTCCTCTTCTCGCTTCCCGCCCCCTCCGGGGACTCTGCCCCATGGACGGCAATGATTTTCCTCCTCTCAACTCACTCCCCTCCACCTCTTCTCCTATCGAGGCTCCTCTCAACTGGAAGAACCTCATAACCTGCAGCCCTCAGGTATCCACTGAGTTCTCCCACACTCTCGCCCTATACCCAACCAGCAACTTCACGGCTCAGTTTACCAAGGACCAGTTTACTGCTGGTGTGCCAGAATGATCGCTCTCTCTGGTTGGTTACTCGATTGGTAAGAGGCCCTTCTATGAGTCCCTACTTGCAGCCATTAACAAGGCATGGAAACTGAAAGGTAACCTCTCCCTTCTCACCATCGACGATGGTTTTTTCCTCTTAAATTTTTCTACTATGGAAGACTATGACTTTGCTTGGTCGGGTGGCCCCTGGTTTTTTTGGAAAACCTTTCATTTTGCAAAAATGGACCCCTGACTTCACCCCTAAGCGTGAAGAGTTCCCCTCTATTCCCCTTTGGATCAAAATCATGAACTTCCCCCTCTTATTGGAACCCTGAAGGCATATCTCGCATTGCCAATTGTGTTGGCGTCCCCCTTGCTGTTAATGCACTGACTGCTGCTAAGACCCGCCTCACTTTCGCCAGAGTTTGCATCACAAGCTCCTCTACCCTCCCAGATGTTATCTATTACTCAGTGGATGGCGATAAAAGACCCCTCAGAGTCATCTACGACTGGAAACCTGAACCATGTACACATTATAGCTCTATCATGCATCCCCCAACCCTCTGTCCAAAAAATCTCACCCCCCTAACTTCAAACCAAACTCGGCCTAGAGGAAGAAGCATCAGTCGGAAGCCTCAAGTCACCCCTCCTCCTCGTCTGACAGTTACTAAACCTCCTCTACCGACCACCTCCCACCCACCCCCCTTCCCCTCTAATCCCCTGTCCTCCGACCCACCCCTTACATAAATTCCCAATCTCAATTCACCTACTGAAGATTTTTTCACCTCTGATGACCCTTCACCTTCCTACATATCCCAGTCCACCACTGTTACCAACAACAAATTCTCTATATTGTCTGCGACAAACAATCTTGATACCCACATCGCTAAGCCTTAGGAACAAACCCCCATCTCCACAGACAATTTTATCCTCTCTCAGGTGGCATTTCCCCCTCTAAACAACCAGAACATTGCCTCAACCTCCACTGCAAACCTATCCTCCACTAAAACCCAAAACCTCATACCACCCCCTTCTATCTCCACCAACCAGACTGAATCTCCACATAGCTCTCCTTCACAGCAAACCCAACAGCCTCTTCCCCACAACCCTAAAAACACAAGAACTAAACATGCCAAAAAGGCAACCACCCCCACTTCCAAATGCCAATGACCCTTCCCAAGCTCGCTGCCTGGAATGTCCGTGGATTCAATAGCCCAAAAAAAGTTCTGAGTTGAAAACAGCTTGTGTCCAGCCATAATCTTCACCTCCTTTGTATTCTGGAGGCCAAAATCACACATCACCCAACCAACAACCCTTGGTGTACTACCGCCCACAATGTATTCCCTTTTGAAGCCTCTTGTGACAATTTCGTAGTTTCTGCCCCTGGTCGCATCTGGATCAAATGGAACTCCAAAGTTTTGGACTTCAAACCTCAGTTTACTTCCAGCCAACTCATTCATGGCACCATTTTCTCTGCTTCCCAACCTGTCTGCGATGTCTCTGTTGTCTATGCCTCCAATCAGTTTGCCGACCGTCAACTGCTGTGGAAGCAACTCCAAACTATTGTTGACAACATGGCCAACCCTTGGGCTATCCTGGGGGATTTCAACTACTGTCGCTACCCTATTGAAAAAGCTGGTGGGACTTTGCACTCTTTAAAAAAGATTGGGGACTTTAATAACATGATTTTCAATATTGGTGCTCGGGACCTCTCTTCTGTGGGTCATTTCTACACCTGGTATAATCAAAGAGCTGACAACCCTATTCATATCAAGATGGATCGCATTCTTGTCAATAATGCCTGGCTCACCGCATATCCCAACTCCTACTATAAGTTTGATGACCCCAAAATCTCAGATCACTCACCTTTGATCCTCCTTTCTGCAGCCGCTCCTACCATAAACCACAGATTCCTATACAAGAACTATTGGTCTAAATACAAAGAGTTTTGGTACCACTTAATTGATACCTTCTCTCAACAGAACAAGGGGAGCCCTCTTTGCTCTTTTTACCACAAGCTCAAAAGTTTCAAAACCATTATTAAGAAAAAACCTTGGGCAAGCTCCAGTCTAATACTGAAAGAGTTAGACTCTTTAAAAGCCCACCAGAGCTCTTTGCTTTCCCTCATTCAGGACAACCCCACTAACCCCTTCTTCAATGAAAACCTGAAAAGCATTAACCTGAAGCTGTCCTACTACCGAACATCTTGCTCTAATTGGATTATCTAAAGGGCTAAAGCCAAATGGCTTACTAATGGTGAAGATGACCTCAAATTCCTGTACTTAAGATTAAACATCGGGAACAATTGCAATTGGATCAAGGAGATTCATACGGATGTGGGGATTTTCACCTCCAACACTGATATTTACAATGCTTTCATCCAACCCTTCACCAATCTTTTCAACTCTAGCATTCCTAGAGGCCATACCACTCTTAACGCTCTCCATGGTAGCACCATCCCTACCCATCTCTTACCGATTCTGACTGCCTCGGTTACAGTGGAGGAAATTAAAAGCACTATTTTCTCTGGCCTTTCTATCTCGGCTCCAGGCTCAGACGGATTTACTTTTGATTTCTACAAATCAACCTGGAACACTATTGGTGCCCAAATCTGTGAAGCTGTGCTTTCCTTCTTCTCTAATGCCTATATGCCCAAGCAAGTCAAAGCTACAACAATTGCTCTCATACCCAAACAACCTCATGCTATAAACATCAAAGACTTCAGACCCATTTCTTTATGCAATATTATGTATAAGATAATTGCAAAAATCATCGCCAACAGAATGAAGGATGTTATGCCCTCCATCATCCATCCTAGTCAAGGTGGTTTTGTTAAGAATGAATAATCTCTGATAACATTATTCTGGCCTCTGAATTGCTTAGAGAATTCAACTTAAATCCTAGGAACAACTACTTTTGTGCTAAGCTGGACATTTTTAAGGCTTTTGATTCAGTTTTTAGAGAATTTCTTATTGATTGTCTCACTGCTAATGGCTTCCCTGAGGTGTTTATATCTTAAATCAAAGCTTTCGTTATGGATGTTCATTTCTCCATATGCATCAATGGGGCTCTGCAAGGCTTTTTCCCTTCTAATTCTGGGCTTCGCCAGGGATGCCCGTTGTCACCCTACCTCTTCAGCATTATAATGGAAGCTCTCTCTGCCTCCCTGGAATCAGAAACCCTCAATCATAATTTCACTGGTATGGGTACCAATACCTGCTATGTTACTCACCTTATGTTTACTGACGACCTTTTAATTTTTGGTAAAGCTACTACTCATAATTCTACTACACTTAACACTATCCTGCTCCAATTTGCTATGAACTCTGGTCTGCAAGTTAACCACTCCAAAAGCGCCATTTTCATATCCAAAAATTACTCTCGCAGCGAGGAAATTTGTAACATTCTGAATATCACACAAGTCTCCTCCCCTATGAAATATTTGGGCATTCCTATTTTTTACAGGAAACTAAGGATTAACGATTTCCACCCTCTGATTAATAAGATCACCAACTCCCTGGAAGGCTGGAAAGCTAGAACCTTATCATTTACGGGCAGAATACAATTTATTAAGTTCATTATTTGCAACACAATAGCATACTGGATCAGAGGTGCAATATTACCTAAAGCTTGTTGCAATAAGATCAACAGGCTATGTTCCAGATTTCTGTATTTTGGCAATGCTCATTTGAGGAAACTGCACACCATTTCTTGGAAAGATACCTACAAGCCAAAATCTCACGGTGGTTTAGGCATACCTGCCATTGACACCCTTTATCACGGCTTCTCCTCTTCCATTATCTGGAGGTTTATCAACTCCAACAATCCTTTATTCAATTGGTGGCGTTCTATATACCACTCCCTTTGGAAACCTTACGTGGCACATGCGTCTCATTTCTGAAAATTTCTATGTAGTTTAGCTGCTAGCATCAGGCATTGCATCTCCCTTAAAATCCATATCTCTAGCAGCCTTTCTTTCATGTGGGACCCGCGGTGCAAAGGTAATTCCATTGCCGAATTACTCACCATTCATAATTTAGATTACAATGACTTTGCTTACAACATCTGGGAAGTTAGGAATGCCATTTCGGTTGGTTGTTGGGCTCTCCCACCCTCCTTACATCCCACACTTTCTGCTATTATACAGACTATTCTTATTGCTGAGAACACTGTTGATCACTTGTGGATGGATAACTGTAACCCCAGTTTTAAGACTTTTATTGGACAACAATTTTCTTCATCTCCTCCTGTTTCTTGGCATACCTTTGTCTGGCATAAAAGAGATGCATTACGATTTTCTGCTTTTACGTGGATGGCCTTCCGGGGAGGCAATAAAACTGCTGATGTTTTGTCATTCCATGGGATTCACACCCAAAGCGCTGTTCCTTTTGCTCTACTCATTTGGAATCTCACTCACACTTGTTTTTTGAATGCGATTACACTTTTTACATTATTAAGGCTTTTATCCCTTGGCTGGGGGACAGACTTATGCGCCCGAATTTGCACCAAACTTTCGATAGTATTATTGAGCAAGGATTTAGTGGTATCAAGAAAAGTTTTTACCTTCTAACCACTTGTGCTGTCATTGATCATATCTAGAGAGCTAGGAATGACCGAGTTTTTGGTGATGCTATTCATTGCCAAACCACTATCATTGTTAAAATCAGAAAGGCTGTTTTAAGCAAGATATCTTTATGAAAGAATCATCACACTATTATTCAGATGCTCTAACCGAGGGCTTGGGTGCTGCCCTCCCCAATTGGTGTTGGTTTTGGCCCACCGTGCTGATGCAAATTTCTCTATTGACCGAGGTGCCTGAGGTGTTTGTATTTTTGGAAGGATGATGATGATCGGTGCCGTCAATCTGTAATCCCTTGGACGGCCTTCGGCAACCAGGGATTACAATTTTTCTCCTGATTGACTTTTATGATGTCTCTTGGCTGCTTATTACCGTTTTTGCTGCACCCTGAGTCCTTCGTTGCTTTGCCGCTTCGTTCCTTAGGCTTTTCAGCCTGTTTCCCCTTTAAAGTTTTATTTCCTTTTTGGACCCTCCGACGCTTTTTTTGTTGTCGAGCTTCTGGGTTATCTTTATTTTTTACACTTGTAAATGTTTCTTTTCATTTATATAAGGGCATTGCCCCTAAATTTCCCCCAAAAAAAAGTATTGTACTTTTTTTGTAGTATTTTCAACCAATGCTTCTTCCTCTCCCTAAACGGTGGGCAAAATATTATTTTTAGGGGGGGTCAAAATTTCAAATTTATTCACCATATAGATTTTTTTTTTTTTTTAGATTTGCCCACCCTAGGCTATATGGGGTTCCACCCATGCTTGTAAAGCTTAGGTTTTAGAAATGGAAATGTCTAAAACTAATATCTATGTTTATTTGATTCACATTCCTTAAAATATATCTTATTTATGAGTGAAGTTAATCATACAAAAAAAGGCTTCATTTGCGACAGCTGTTGGCCATTATTTTTTCACTGTTTTAAAAATAATTTGAATCTTAACGGTAAAAAAATTGTACCCAAAAAAGCCTTAATCAAAAGATTGAAATTAGAGTTAATAAGCTGTTTTGCTTTTGACCAATAAAAGGATGAGAAGGACAAAATGGTATTTTTAATGTTTTTGCATCAACTTCTACCTGATTATGAAGAGATTTTTCAACTGGTTTAGTTTTTTTTTTTTTTTTTTGTGTGTAATGATTAGTATTTTGATTAGTACTGAACAGTATTAGCCAATTATTGTCGTGGTTAGAAAAGTATCTGACAGATTGTGAGGTCATTACTCTTTAGTGCATTAATGAGGGAGAAGAACATGTCTTTGTGACAAAGGTCGTCACCGTCCCTTTGACCGCTCCCTCATCATCTCCATTGAAAACGCCACCGCCGACCTGCTCGTCGGCACGCAAAACTGCTTGGACGTCGTAGCTTGTACGTTGCTAACGACAAGGTCGACGGCGATGAAGCCGCTCGTCCGCCGACAGCCTCCACATTCGCTTCTGTTTTGAAAACAGCTACCGCGTGCTCAAAGAAGCCGCCCATGCCGCCGGTGACAATCCGCAAGGTCGCTCATGCCGCTGAGGCGATTTGGGACGGAGATCGCTCTCCCTTGGTCAATCACTGTGGCATCTCTCCTTCGATTTTAATAAATAAGTAATAAATATAAGAGATTATTTTTAATTGAAATTTTTTTGAACTAAAAAAGTGCTTTGGGGCATATTTACTCAAATAAAGATATAGGAATATTTTTAATAGACATATTATTATTTACGTAATATTTTAGATGGCTTATTTGCTTTTAACATGGTGAGTATTTAACTATATATATATATATATATATATAATCAAAATGAATTTCTAGTTTGATATATTGCGAGAAAATTCTTTTGATAGAAGAAGCATGAATCTCAATGCATATTAAATTGCAACATTTCAAATTCAAATTTAATTAAGATCATCCAAATTTTGATTTAAGAAAACTTATAGTCTAATTGAATTTCTTAACAAGACAAACCTGATGACACCAAAAGTGATTCCATTTGAATCCAAATGAGCTTAGATAAAGTACTTTATATAGTTTGAAACTTCATGACATTAATTGAGAGATTAAATGATCTCTAAATATTGCATGTTTATAGTCAAATCGAATGTTTTGATGAAAAGAATTCAACGAGCCTAAGATCACTAAATTCTGATATCATTAAGGAACTCAAATGTTACATGAATTGTCAATATTAAAGGAAATCAATACAAGTCATCCCATGGAGTGTTTTAGATTACGTCAATATTTATGAATAGTGTCATTATCAAAAACTATAAAAAGATCATGGACCTCTACATGAAGGGTGACTGGACTTGGGATGGAAAATTGGAGATAGCTCAGAGGTTTAAAATATTCCAAAGCTCCACCTGATTGCCATCATTGAAAAAATTGTCCAACCGCTATTATCGGGACACCACCTGATCATCGCTATCGAAACCACCCAAACAATGCGCTAAACCATAGCCATCAAATGAATAGTGCCATTATCAAAAACTATAAAAAGGTCATCGACCTCTACATGCAGGAATGGGGATTGGACTTGGGATGGAAAATTGGAGAGAGCTCGAAGGCTTAAAGAATTCCAAAGCTCCACCCAATTGCATCATTGAAAAAATTGACTAACCGGCATTATCGAAACACTACATAATCACTGTTGTTGAAACCACCCGAACAACGCACCATACCAGACCACAACCATAAAAAATCACTTGATTACTGCCATCAAATCACTACTTAATCACGACCATTATACCACCCCCTGATTATCACGGCAAACCACCATTAGGCCATCATTGTCCAAAGATCACTAGACTACCATTATTGAACAATAACCACTTAACTACCACCATAGGACCACCATTTGACTATTACCAAAGGACCACCACTTGACTTATTATTTGACCTACAGCCAATTATCACTATTGGGCCATCACCTGACCTCCACCATCAAACTATCACTCGACTTCTGCCTTCAGATCATCACTGAATAGTCGCAGTAAGACAATTATCGGACCATTAATATTGTCAGATAACCATGAGACCATTGTCGTAAAAAATTATTTGACCAATATTGGATCATCGACATTGGAAACATCACTCAACCAACAACATTAGACCACCACTCTGATTGCCACCATTTGAACAATTGCCCAACCACTGCTGTTGAACCACTATTAGGCTTCCACATTTAAAAAATCGCATAGTTATAGTAGTCAAAATATCGCTCGATCGTCATTACTGGATAACCAACAAATTACCGCCATCATCTGACCATCACTTCACCACTATTATTGGATCACTAACTAACTGTCACCATCAAATCATCACCATTAGTCCTGCACTCTACTACCTCCATTAGACCACTGCTCGATTATGGTCTTTTGATCATCGTTTCCTGACTATAGTCCTCCAACCACTATAGATCAACTACAACACTCTGACTACCATCACCTCGATTATAAACATCGACCACCATCATCCAATTATGATCCTTCAACTACTACCACCCAACTATGATCATTTGACCATCGTTTCTTGAATATGACCCTCCTTACCACCATCATTTGATTGCAATCCTATTGACCATTATTTTCAACTATAATCATCCAACTATATTACCCTATTATGATCCTCTAATAATCGTCACTTAACTATGATCCTCTGATTACCATCACCCAATTATGATTGTCAACAATTATCACCTAATAACTATCTTTGACCACTATTCCTAAATGGTTATCCTTATATCACCATTATCTGAATATGGCCATTTGACAACCATTGCCCACTACGAACATCCGATCATCATCACCTGACCATGGTTAACTGACCATTGTCACCTAACTATGATATCTTGATCATCATAACCTGACGTCGACCTTCTGACCATTATCGCCTGACTAAGGTCCTTTAGCTACTATCACCAAACTATCTTCTCCTAACCAACATCCCCCGACTATAGCCTCTTAACCATTATCATTCTCATTAGTCTCCTGATTATTGTCGCCCAGCAACATCGACCTTTGCCTACTTCATTGCCCATTGGCACCTCCAACATCGATGCTTAGTGCATGTCATTGCTTATAAGGCCGATTTATATTATCAAGTCTAACTTCATGCCTTAATGTCAACATCAATAACATATTGAACTTTTTATTATCTAATCTCCTCTCCTAGAGGAAGAACCACCTAATATATGACAAACGATTTCTTAAAAATAATTTAAAGCTTCAAGGCTCTCCCAACTTTCACAATTGGATCGTCTCTCTATAGTTTAAGTCGAATACATCATATTAATACCTTCTCTAATCGCAAGAAGTGACATCATTTGTAATCAACAATATATATTAGTTGAATCATTTCAACTAAGGCTTTGTTTCAGACAGTTTTCATACTACTTTACTTTTTAGATCATAATCACAATTATTATTTTACTACTAATTTTTTATTACTTAAAAAAAGTACTAAGAAGCTGTTTTTTATAATAACTTTTAAAAATTATTTTTTCTATAATAACTTTATAAAATAGTAACAAAGCCGTCATCAACCAAGCCTAAGTCAGACCCCATATTTTTGTCTTTTATAATTTCTCTTATAAGAGTATTAACATCTTTTATATTTTTAATGAGTGTATAAATATTTATATAAAATTAAGATATTACATGATCTCTTTATCATTGTAAATATTTTTACACTTAATAAAAGCTATTGATTTTTTTTTTAAATTAATATAACATAAATTTTGATTAACTAAAATAAATAAATAATTTTAAGATAGGTGAGAATAACTAAGATATTTTGACCTAAATATTATTATTACTTTTTTAAGAAGGTAGGAGAGAGATTGTGGAATTTTGCTTCGGATGACGTCAACTTGTAAGGACGGGGCGTAGAGAGGTCACACCACGCCCATAGAGTTGGGACCACCTGGTCCGTGTGCGCCGTCTGGTCCCACGTCTCTTCAATGATTGGACGTTTATGCCCAATGGGCCAACCCGCTTTATCTACACAAACCACACCCACAAACTTTTTTTTTGGAGGAATTATGGGGCATAAGCCCTTGTATAACTAAGAAAATAACAGAATTACAAGAACAGAAAAATTCCATCCCAGGAAATAGCAAAAAGTAAAAACTGAGCTAAACTGGGAGGAAAAGAAAAAAACCTATACCACCCAATACAATCAAAAGGAAAAAATTACAGAGACCAAAAATGAAGCAGCAAAAAAGTGAGAAGGAACAAAGGACTCAGGCTGCAGCATAAGCAGTAATGCGCCACGAAAACAGAGAATAGTCCATCAAACGGATCAGAGAAGAAGCTCCCCTGGTTGCCTGCAAGACCATCCAAGGGGAGGGTAGCTGCAGCAATCATCATTGTCCTTCAAAAGATCCCCAAAAAATTCGGAAAAACTGGTTGCCACAAGGGCCCTCCAGGTCCGAATGATACCAACAGCAGCAGCAGGAGAAAAACAACAAGCCGAATCCCACAAGTAACTATAGCATATCCAGCAATTTGATCCCATATTTCCACTTCAAAACTTTAGAAAATACCGCGCTTTTAATTTTCTGGCAAATCGTGGTAGAAGAAGCAAAAGAATTTCCAAATTTTCTGTCATTCCTTTCCCTCCAAAGGTGATAAACCGCACAGCAGATGATATATTGGTAGAAATGCCCAATCCTAGGAGGGACATCGCTGTTGCATTCAAAGGCCTGAAGGATATTGGGTCTTAACAGTTGATGTTGCATCTTAGGAATGAGAGTAGTGATAACAGCAAAGGAGTAATCACATTCAAAAAAAAGGTGAGAGGCACATTCATGATCGTTAAAACAAAGCGAACATCGAGGATCAACAGTAATACCCCTAGCCAGCAGTACATCTGCGGTTTTTAGTCCTCCTAAAATGGCCATCCAACAGAAGGAGGAATATCTAAGAGAGAAACGTTTATGCCAAACAAATTGATGCCAGGTAACCATGTAATCATTTCTGTACAAGTAATGGATATAAGAGCTGTGATTTTTTGCAATCCCATTATCCCAAAGAAGACAAGCATTACCACTGGCACTTACAGGAATCTGCATGAGAGAAGTCCTACAAGTAGTAGGTAAGTCAAGCGGCAGGTTCCAGCCATTGTCGGTTAGCAGAACAGAAAGTCTAGAATTGTCAGGATAGAGATCCAGGAGAGGTTGCAAATCAGAGACATTCTTTAGCACGGTGCCTTTGAACCAGTGATCCCAATACAGAGAAATGGGGGCTTTGTGAGCAACCTGAAAGTTATACATATCAATAGCAGTGCCAGCCACACGGCACAGATTTTTCCAGAAAGAAGAGGCTTTTTGGGTTGGAGGTTTCCAAGGGGAGACATATTTAGAAAGGAGCCAAGTAGACAGAGGGCTACTAGTATTGTATAATCTCTCAATCAGGGAGCAAGTAAAACTGAATTGAACAGAGAATAAGGATGGAAGACCAATCCCCCCATAGGCTTTCGGTTTACATGTGTTCTTCCAAGAGATAAGATGAAGTTTGCGTGCAGTAATATCCCCAAAAAAGAGAAATTTGGCACAAAGTTTCTCAAGCTGCTTAAGAATGGTTTTTGATATAATAGAACCTCTAATCCAGTAGGCAATAGAATTCCAGATAGTAAATCTTAAGTACTGCACCCTACCAGCAAAAGACAAGGCTTTGGCTTTCCATCCAGAGAGCTTAAGAATGACAGTTTCCATCAGCTTAGTGAAGTCTGAGATTTTTGGGTTATAAGGAGATATAGGGATTCCCAAATAGGAAACACAGGTATTGTTGGGAATGTGTAGGATAGCACAGATATCATCAGCACTGGGACAGGAGGAGGGGAGTATGAGAGAGCTCTTATCAAAATTCACTTTAAGACCCGTTGCTACAGAAAAATTGTCAAGCATTTGGCATAGAATAGCACAGTTGTGAGTGCTAGGATTCCCAAAAATAAGGAGATCATCTGCGTACATGAGATGGGATATCCTAACCCCATCAACAAGAGGGCCATCAAACGTCTCCCCATGTACAGGGCTATCCAGAATACATGAGAAAGCATCCATTACAATACAAAAAAGATAAGGGCTTAACGGGCAGCCTTGTCTGAGCCCAGCGGTGGAGGGGAAAAACACCCACAAACTCACCCGCCGAATCTATTTGGAGCTCCGTCGGTGGACGGCAATTTTCATCAGCCTGTCGACTGCTTTCCAAATCGCCGAACCGGCCCCGGAGACGAGTTGGCTTGCGGACTGGCTCGGCTTTTGGGTCCTGGTCCATGATCGATGAACGAACCGGGTCCCGCGCTGCAGAGAACGGACCGGGCGGTCCATTATTGCCGCGGCGGCACTGAAATAGCCAGTGCATGCGCTTCACGTGGAGATGACGCGTGGCGTAAGATTATTGGAAGTAGACGGACGCCTCAGCTGCTCGCACATGGGAGGGAGGAGGAGAAGTGTGGGGAGAAGGGACCCGCACCATTACAAGAATATGCGGACACATAGCAAAGCCAAGGAGAGCGTGCCTAAGTGCGTGGAAAAGAAATAGGAAATAACGAAATAATTTTACAATTATTTCGCAAATTAGAATTTATTTAAATCAATGCGTAAATATTTTTTAATATCTTCAGATCTTCCTAGACAGGGTGGATGCTCAGTGGGCGGAGATTTTTGCTCTGCTAGGGTTAGGGCATATCGGCTCTTTTGAGGCTCCTCTCCGAAGCTGCTGGAGGGATCCATGGATCCCTCCACCTACAACATTTCGTTTCCCCCCCATTTCCCCCTCCTCCTCACTCCCTCCTCCCGTTGGGACCTCGGCTCCTTTACCCTGGGACCGCGTTCTCTCCGTTATCCCAGAACCCTGTGATTTTTCCATTTCTTCCCTTCCTACTCCAGATGAGATTATCAACTTTCCCACCGAAGATGTAGCGACTGCTTGCGAGGAGTGGAATCTGGCGCTTGTTGGTTACTCCTTAGGTAAAAGACCTTACTATGAGACTTTGTTATCCGCTGTTCAGAAAATCTGGAAGCTCAAAGGTAATCTCAAACTTATCTCCCTTAGAGATGGATTTTTTCTGTTCAAATTTTCATGCGCTGAGGATTACGAACTGGTTTGGTCTAGAGGAGCTTGGTTTGTTCTGGGTAAACCATTTATTTTTCAGAAGTGGTCTTCGCATTTCTCCCCGAAACGCGAGGAGTTCACTTCGGTTCCCATCTGGTTCAAGATTCACGATCTTCCTTTATGCTGCTGGACCCCTGTCGGAATTTCTAAAATAGCCACTAAAATTGGATATCCTTTGGCAGTTGACGCTCTCACTGCCTCCAAATCCAGACTTACTTACGCTAGAGTTTGTGTTCAAGTTGATGCCTCGGCTCTGTACCCTGATACTATTCCTATTTTAGTTGAGGGTAAGTTATTTAACCTAAAGATACAATATGAGTGGAGACCCTCTCTCTGCTCCTTCTGCAAATCCCTCAACCACCTCTCTTCGAACTATGCCCTAAACCCAAATCCTGATAAAATACCAACCTCTTTACCTCAGAGAGGAAGAAGCTCTAGTCGTAGAGCACGGCCCCCTTCCCTCAACCACAGAGGTGTTTTGCCCTCTCAAATAAATCCTACACAAACCACAATCCCAGATCAAAACCTTAATAACCAAAATGAAAATACAGCTCATGCGGCTGCACTGATCTCCACTCAAGATGCCCCTATCCCCACCGACCAGGCAATTATGGCTAACATCATAATTCCAAACCTCAACTCCCCCACTTCTGTGGCCACCTCATCCACAGATTCTATTGCTCCCCCCTCAGGAACAGCTCCTCCTATAGAATCCAATAACATCATATCACCCAATAAATTTAAAGTTTTACAGAACTCGAATGATGTTGAAGATTCCTCCTCTCCCTGTTTTGAGGAAATTCATTCTGAAAATTTGCAGAATGTCCAAACCAATATCTCTCTAGCTGCCAGCTTTCAGCCAAATCTGTCTCATTCCAAAGGGGTTAATAATTCTAGCTCACAACCCCACAGAAATACTCGAGGTAAGGGCTCCAGGAAAGGCCCAAATCCAACCAGTAAATCATGATATTCCCGGCTTTAGGAGCTTGGAATATCAGGGGTTTCAACAACCCTGATAAGGTGTTCTGCTGTAAAAATTTGGTCCGTGACCATGGGCTGGACCTTCTCTGTATCCTGGAAAATCGCATTCAGATATCCAATCTCAGTGATCCGTGGTTTTGCTCTACTCACAAAGTTTTTGATCAAGAACTTAGTTGCAATAATTTTGAGCTTGCATCCTCGGGACGGATGTGGGTAAAATGGAACTCGGAAAAAATTTCCTTTTCCCCCACTTTCTCTTCAAATCAGATGATTACTGGGATTCTCAGTTTTGGCTCTCAACATTCTATCTTGCTTTCTGCTGTTTACGCCTTAAACTCTTTTGACGAACGAATTTTGCTGTGGAATGACTTGCAGAATCTGAACCCCAATGGCTCCTTGCCTTGGATGGTGGTGGGTGATTTTAACTGTTGCCGGTTTCAAAGTGAAAAATCTGGTGGCAATCCTATTGTGGATTCTAGATTAAAACCTTTCAACTCCTTTATTTTTGACACCAATCTATTAGAGCTCCCTTCCACGGGAAATTTCTTTACTTGGTTTAATCAAAGAGTTGACAATCCGATTCATTTGAAACTGGACCGTGCACTTGTTAATGAAGCTTGGATCGAGGCTTATCCAAATTCTCACTATAAGGTGCTTAACAGTCTTATTTCTGATCATTCACCTCTCATTATTAGAGTGAACACTGAAAAGAAACTTAAGCATAGATTCATGTATAAAAATTACTGGAGCAAATTACCTGACTTCTGGAGCATCCTTACAAAGATTTTTGACACTCCTTGCCAAGGAAATCCTATTACTAGCTTATAAAACAAACTGAAAATGCTGAAAGAAACCATAAAAACTAAAGACTGGGACTCTTCCAATGTCATTGCCTCGAAATGTGCAAAGCTTTCTGAAATTCAACAACAGTGTCAGCTGCTGATTAACCGAGACCCTCTCAACACTTTGTTGTGTGATAAACTTAAGAACATCAATACTGAGCTTACATTCTATAATTCCATTTGGGCTTCTTGGACTATCCAGAGAGCGAAGTTAAATGGCTGACCAATGGTGAGGAAGATTTGAAATTCTTATTTTCTAAACTCCGTAAGCGGAAATCCTTTAATAGATGCTCCCTTTCAGCTTCCATCCTTGGTTCTGACAACTCCTACGAGGATAATATCCAAAACACTATCCACCATTTCAAGGATTTGTATAATTCTCCTAACCCGCTGCTTACAAACATGGACCTTATTCCTACGGGAAACACTATATCTCCTACGGCCATTCCTTCCCTAATTTTGCCTGTTACTAACGTGGAAATTCATGCTGCTGTTCTGTCCGGCTGCTCCAATTCTGCTCCCGGACCGGACGGTTTCTCTTTTGATTTCTATAAGAGAACCTGGACTATCACTGGTCATTTGGTTTGTAAGGCTGTCAAATCTTTTTTCACAAAGCGTTATCTCCCAATTGGTGCTAAGGCTACTGCCATAGCATTGATTCCCAAAAATACACATGCTGAGAACATTCAAGATTTTAGACCTATTGCATTATGTAATGCTTTTCATAAAATCATTGCTAAGATTCTTGCTGCTCGTATGAAAGCGATTATGCCGGAGATCATTCATCAAAGCCAGACTGCCTTTATCTCCAATAGACTATCTACTGACAATACAACTTGGCAGCTGAAATCATTAGTTTGTTTAAAAAGAATTCAAACCTTAAGTTTTTCTGTGCTAAGTTTGATATTAGGAAAGCTTTTGACACGGTTTCAAGGAAGTTCATTTTTGCTAGAATGGCTCAAAAAGGTTTCCCGCCTTTATTTATTCAATGGATTAAAGCTTGTATAAATGACATTCATTTCTCTATTTGTATTGATGGGGCTCTTGAGGGATTCTTCTCCTCTTCATCTGGCATCAGACAAGGGTGTCCTCTCAGTCCCTACCTCTTTTGTATCATCATGGATGCATTTTCTTGTCTCCTTGATGATAATGCTGGAACACATAGGTTTGAAGGTTTTAACTATGATAATTATCACCTCACTCACCTAACTTATGTTGATGACCTCCTTGTGTTTGGGAAGGCTGATATCCCCAACTGCAAGCGACTCATGGAAATCCTCAAACTTTTTTCCAATTTCTTTGGGTTGCATTTGAATTTATTAAAAAGCTCCCTCTTATTTCACCTGCTGTTTCCTCCCCCACTGACATTGCAAATACCCTTCAAATTCCTAACATCTCCACCAAAATTTCTTATCTGGGGATTCCTTTATCTATGGGCAGAACTAAGATTTCTGATTTCTCACCTTTGTTGGAAAAAGTTACTTTGCTTCTTTCAGGTTGGAAGGCTCGCTTACTCTCTTTAGCAGGAAGACTCCAATTTATCAAATTTACCATCACCAATACTGTGGCTTACTGGATTAGAGCCACGATTATTCCTAAAACTGTCATCAAGGCCATTGGCAAACTTTGCTCTAACTTCCTTTTTTATGGGGGCTCTGACACAAGGAAACTTCATCTAATCTCTTGGTCTAATACTTCCAAGCCTTTTTCTAAAGGTGGATTAGGGATTGCCTCATTTCAGGCTTTAAGATATGCATTCAATTGTGGAACCATTTTGAGATGCTATAATAGACCCAACCCTCTCTCTAATTGGATCAAGGTTAGATACACTTCTCCCTGGAGGCCTCCTACCCACTCTGCCACTAATTTTTGGAAAAGCATTTGCAACACTGCTAGCCTGGCCAAAAATAAATTCAGTTTTATTTTTAGTCAAAATAGTCCTATTGCTATCCACTGGGATCACTGGTGCTTGGGTCAATCTATTACTGACAGATTTCCGGACTTCTCTGTTTCTACTGTTTGCAATGCTAATGCTCACTTATCTGATTGGATGGTTAACAATATCTGGAATATGCCAGTTCATGTCAACTCCCTTATTAGGAATTTTATTAATGGCATTACTATTAATCCTAACAGCAAGATCCACATCCGGTGGGATAATTTAGATAAGGCCAAATTCAAAGATTTTTATGAGGATTACTTTGCAAATGACATCACTTACGACTGGCATCCCTCGGTTTGGCATAAAAAACATTCAATCAGATTTTCGGCTTATTCTTGGCTGGCTCTTAGAGGGGGTTTGAAAACTGCTGAGGTTCTTCTTGCTAGGGGCATTCACATTCAGGATATTAAGTGTAATCTCTGCCATCAAAACAATGAATCTTTATCTCATCTGCTGTTTGAATGTGATTATTCCTTTCAGATCCTGCTGAACACTATTCCTCTATTCCACAACTACTTCCTTAGACCAAATTTACTGCAAGCTCTAGATCACATTCACGGCCTCTCTATTGCTGGTTTTATTAAAAATGGATTGCTTATTACCTTAAATGCTATTGTTTACTACCTTTGGATTGAAAGGAATACGAGAAGGTTTAAAGGTAATGCTATCTGTGCTGTTACTCTTTCCAAAAAGATCTCTAGAGCTGTATATCTCAAAATTGCTAATTGGAAAAATGGTGAGCTCATTATGGATAAATTGAATATGAAGTATTGATGAAGTTTTGAGATTATGCTCTCTTTTTTGCTTCCTCTTATGGGCTTTCATTATTGATGGTTTCTGCTTCTGTGCCTCTATTTGTCTGGAGTACCTCTGGTTGTTGCTTCAGACTCTGCTATCTTCGACGTTTTCTGCTTGTGCCAACCGGGTTGGCTCCGATTTTTTGGCAGGTCTTTTTTTGGGCCACGGACAATGATGAAGCCTGCCTCCAGCCCTTTGGAGGGTCACCAGGCAACCAAGGATTTATACGTCCTTTGGACGGTCTCGTGGCAACCAAGGGATTCTGGAACCTGATTTCCTGTGATGCTATCCTTTCCTGAGTCCTGGCCGGACAGTATTTTTCTGTCAATTTTGCTATCTGTTTTTCTTTTCTTTTTGGTTGTGGGGTATAGCTTTTAATTTTGTTGTAACAGTCTCATGTTTTGATGCTGGCTGTTACTGGCTTACACCTGTAATTTCTTCTTCTCTTTAATAGATCGGGCACTGCCCTTAATTTTCCCAAAAAAAAAAAAAGATTAAAAATTCATAAAAATGATTTAAATACATATCTGTAATATATATATATATATATAAGGATCAAAGCAATACAATATACCCCTGATTGCCTAAAAGGACTAAAGGCCATCAAGGGGCAAATAAACTATTGAATATGAGGGATAGTAAAACTCATCATTGATATATCATAAAAAATTAATCATGATCGGACAACAATTTCAAGAAAAAAAATAAATTGGAAACTTTCGAAATTAAATTCGAGATCATTCAAACTTTGATTTCAGCAAACTGATAGTCGAACTGAACATCTCGAAAAGACAAACCCAACGACATCAAATTCAACCAAATCCGAGCCCAAATAGATCCAAATTGAAGACCCGAAGCTCATTTGAAAAGTTCAAATCAAAAATTGGATGACTAAACAATTTCAAACACGACATGCTTATAGTAGAATCAAGGGGCTCGATGAGACGAATCCAACGAGCCTAAGAATGTCAAATTCTCTGTCATTAAAATACTCAAATACTCGATAAACGGTCCACGATTAACGGAGTCGACATTGGTCGTCCATTCATAACACTCCTAACATGCCTTTAATCTTCTTTCTATTTACTGACTATACCACTCCCAAAAAACTATAAATAGACCTCTCATTCTTTATTGAGGGGAACTTAAGCAAGAAAGAAAAGGAAGAGAGATAAATCAGAATTCTCTTGCCATCAAATCCCTCCTCCTAGACCACCGCTCGGCCACCAACCGTCGTTGGACTATTGTCGGACTTCTGCTCGGCCACCAACTATAGTCAGACTTCCGCCCGACCACCAGCTATTGCCGGACTTCCGCCCGGCCACGAACTGACGTCGGATTTCTGCCTGACCATTGAACACCATTAGACTTCAGTTTGATCCCTGTTCGTCGTAAGATTTCAACCTGACGATTGACTATTGTAATATAATAGTCCTCAGTCTCAAGGAAAAACAAATCATTTATAATCTATTCGAATAATAGTGTAATCATTTCAACTGGGCATGGCCCCATGGTTTTTCCCTTCAAGGTTTTCAACGTAAAAAATTCTGGTGTTTATGTTCTTTCTTTGTTTGTGAGATGGATACTCATGCAATACTAAGACGTAAAATTTGATATTTTACCGTCATAAACATTCTAGCCCGCAATAATCACCATTGTGCAACATTTTCAAAATTAGCGGAGGGAAAATTGTAGATTACCTGATAATTTTTCTCTAGCTTCTAATTTTGAGCTTAATTGTTGTGTTAACTTGATGAAAAAAGCAAAATTTGACAATGAATTTGACGACCAAACCATCTGTTGTAAATTTCTCTCTAAATGTAGTAAATAATATTATCTATTATCAAATAATAAGCATTCTTAAAATCAATTGAGGTGCCAACAGAGGAAATATGATCCAAAACCTGATGAATTAGCTTGAGCCAGAACGACAAGGAAAAGGGAAGCAAAAGACAAAGAGAATTAAATGATATGTTAGATTGGAAGAATCAGTGTGTTAGGATTCCTTGTTAATATAGGCCACCTATTGTAGCCTCTCTAATATCATCTAATATGTTTTAACCATTTAGGAAGTAGAATTTCAGAAGGAGCAATATTTATATTTCAAGCATTTAGGAAGCAAGCTCCTCAAAGATATGGCCCTCTATATCAAAGTGTAACAGAAAGAATAAGCAAGTTAGAAGGAAAATAATACCCAAACCACCACTCTAAGAGTTTGCAAGTGTTATTCCAAGTCACCATATGTAGCTTCCTCATTGCATATCACCATGGTGCAAAAATCTTGAACAAAGTTTATTTAAAAATTTTTAACATGATTTATGCATAATGGAGCTCCTCTAATCCAATAAAAATTTGGTATTTAAAAAAAAATGAAATTTTGAATTACAGTCTGCCAGCAAATGAGAGAGCCTTTGCTTTCCATTCCTCAAGCAAAGAATAAAACTTTTTCATTAAAGGAAGGAAGTTAGCTAAAAAACCTTTTAAAAATGGGCATGCCCATGTATGATAAAGAGGAAGGTTCTTTAAGGATATGAAGAACCTCTGGAAGAACAACTCATTTTGATCTATTGGTTGGGAGCTTTAGCTACCAACCAATAGGCCTTGAATTTGAAACTTGTATGTGTAATGTGTGTATGAACATATGCAGAGCCCCATGTAACTCAGGGGGGCAATTGCCCCTCTAAAAAAAAAATTATAGGAGAGTAAAAAATCCATCACTTTTGCCCTCCTAAAAAGCCCTTTTGTCCTAATTGGCCCAATATTCTTTCCAAATGCCCCTATTAAAAGCAAAATTATTACGTGTGGTCATCGAACACCGTCTGGAGGCCAATCAGGATGCGCCATATCACTAATTTATTGTGTACTGTTACTATGTACCGATATATATCGGATGACGTGGCGCATTCTGATTGGCCTCCAGACGGTTCGGTGATATCGGACATAATACTTTCTCCCCTTAAAAAGCTGACAAGTCTTAATTTACTGTTGATCAGTACAGGTTCACGTTCTCAGCTCCCTACCATTGATACAATCCTCTTTACATTTGAGCCGTCCGATTCTAACAGCCTTGACATATCATCAAAAAATTATCTTGATCGGGTACGAGTCTCAAGGCAAAATCAAGTTGAAAACTTTCAAAATTTAATTAACAACTATATGGACTTTGATTTCTGTAAACTTATAGTCGAACTGAACATCTCAAAAAGACGAACCCAACGACACCAAATTCGACTCAATTCGAGCCCAAATGAGTCCAAATCGATGACCCAAAGTGCATTTGGAGAGTTCAAACCATAAATTGAATGACCAAATGATTTCCAAACGTGACATGCTTATAGTCGAATCGAGTGGCTCGACGAGACAAATCCAACGAGCCTAAGATCATCAAATTCTGATATCATTAAGACATTCAAATGCCAAATAAATAATCTACAATCAAGGGAATCAACATTGACCGTCCATTCAAACCACTTCCAAATTTCCCTTGATCTTCTTCTTATTTACTGGTCATGCCACTCTCAAAAAACTATAAATAGACCCCTCATTCCTCATGGAAAGAAGAAGGAGCCAAGGGAGAGGAAAAAGGAACCCAAGCAAGGAAGAGAAGAAATAGAAGGAAGAAGAGAAACTTGAGTTCTCTTGCCACCAGACTCCTCCTCAACCACCGTCGGACTTCCACCCGGCTTCCATCCAACGCCATAATTCCACCCGACAGCCATCCAATGTCGAAATTCCACCCAACCGCCGACTGACGCTGAACTTTCGCCCGGCCGCCAACTAAAGCCATATTTTCGCCCGACGTCGGATTTCTACTCGACGTTGGATTTCTGACCGACGCTAAATTTTTGCCCGACCTCCAACGAACGCCAGACTTCCACCTGCTTCCAACTTTTATTGGACTTCCCCCGACAACGGTCCTTCCGACCTCCGGCGCCTACTAACAACGGTCTTTCCGACCTCTGTCGCCCTTCGACAACGGTCCTTCCGACCTCCATTGTCCACCGAGTACGATCCTTTTGACCTCCGTTGCCTGTCGACAATAGTCTTTCTGATCTCCGTCTCTTTCGCCCGTTGACTACGATCCTTCCGACCTCCTTCGTCGACTACTGTCCTTCTAACCTCCGTTACCAAATAACGTTCCCTCCAACCTCCATCGCCCGCCAACAATAGTCTTTTTGACCTCCCTCGCCCATTGACTACGGTCCTTCCGACCTCCTTCACCGACAATGGTCTTTCTGACCTCCGTCGCTCCCCGATAATGGTCTTTCCGACCTCCGTCGCCCGTCGACTATGATCCTTCTAACCTCCTTCATTGACTACGGTCCTTTCGACCTCCGTCGCCAAACAACTGTCTCTCCAACCTTCGTCGCCAGCCAACTTTGGTTCTTTCAACCTTCGTCGCCAGACAATGGTCTTTTCGACCTCCGTCGCTCGCCGACTATGACCTTTTTGACCTCCTTCGTCGATTACGGTCTTTCCAACCTTCGTTGCCTGCCGACCCTAGTCCTATCAACCAAAACGAGCATATCAATATTGATTCTTCCAATTCCCACCATGTAATGCACTCTATATGATGTATATTTATTGCATCAACCCAAGGTCATCCCCCCAAGGAAGGGTCTCGTTTGTAATCGACTGTAAATACTAGTGGATTCATTCAGATTGGGCAATGCCTCATGGTTTTCCCCCTTTTTAGGGGTTTCCACGTAAAAATTTTGGTGTCTCTTGTGAATGTTACATCCTCTCTTTTTATCTATTAATGTGTTGGATCTTCGTATAAAGCTAAGACGTTAAACTTTATATTTCTCTATCATCGCAAATATTCCAGGACGCAACAAGCCTGATTCATCTCTGCCATCTATTGCATTTTCTACTTTATCTTCTCCCTATGTATATATTCTTTGTTTTTAATTGCTGTGAAATGTGTGGTATTTCTTCATATTTAATTCTAATATTTTTTCACCATTTTTTTCTTCATTTTTCTATTTAATAGAATTTTTTAAACAATTTTTGTATATATATTATTTAATTATTTTTGTAGTGAATTCCCCCCCCCCCCCCCCCCCCCCCCCCCCCGCCCGCCCCGCGCGCGCGCTTACATTTGAGCAATTCGATTCTAACAGCCTGATCCATCTCTGCCATCTATTGCATTCTCTACTTTATCTTCTCCCTATGTATGTGTTTTTGAATTGTTGTGGGAATGTGTAGTAATGAAGGCACCTTTTTGTATACAATAACTTTAGTTCAGAATTACATACCCTAAAATGTTTATGTATTTCTTCATATTTAGTTATAATATTTTCTTTCATACTTTTCATGACAATTTAATTACACCATTTTTTCTTCATTTTTCTTGCTTAACTTTTTTTAAACAATTTTTTGTAAATTATACATACCTACATATATATATATATATATATATATATATATCCTCCCATTTTCAAAATTGAAGCTAATTCCGCCCCTGTATAAATTTGTCTTAAATGACTCAAACATTCCAACAAAAGAACCCCTCGAAGAGTATTAACATTGGGGAGAGAAAAGGAAAACATTATGGTGCTTTTAGATAAATTGATTCTTAGGCAAACAGCTCGGGAAAATTCTTCAAGGATATCTTTTAAAGAATGTTGATATAAATTATAGCATGATGAGATTAAATATAGTTTAATAATATTTAAACTCGCCGTAATATAATTTATATTAGAATATTTTCACATAATTTTTTTTTCTGGTTTCTATGTAATAGTTTATCTTTTTTTAATCAAGCTCTATTATCATTTAAAGATAATTTAGAATCCAATAAAAATTATTTTATAATGTTATTCAATAATTATTAAATAAAATTTTGATTAATCCAATAAGTGGACATTTTGGTGTCTCTATGGACACTATGAGGCTATGTGGGACAACTATCTTATTGTTTTACTTTTTAGATTGTAACTAGAACTTTATTTGATTACTGCTTTTTAGTTATTTTCTCACAACTTTCTAATTATTTTTCAAAAATTTCTTCGATAGGAATCTGCTTTATAGTTTTTTTAAAATAATATAGTTATAATATTCACAATTACTATAAAAAAATTATTTTTATTATAATAATTTCATAATCACATTTATAAAATATTACAGCAGTTCCAAACATACTCTCACAGTTTGGCTTTGCGCCACTTCAACTAAATTCAGATTAAAGTGAAAAATGCTCCATTACTTGATTTCATGATTTTAATCTTAGGTTTCATTTGGGAAAACTTTTTTTACTATTTTTAAAAGCAGTTTTTTAGTACAAAATTTTTTAAATCTGAAATTTTTGTATTAGAAAATAACTTTAGAAAGCAGTAAAAAAGCTGTCCCAAATAAATCCTTAGTTGTTCATCACATAATAATACTATTAATATAAATTACCTATAATGTTATTAATTTAATTAGTATGATATTCATTGATTTATTATAATATTATTCTGCCACTTATGACTTTATGGAATTACCAATTTCTTCATTAAATTAATTTAAATAACTCTTTTATTATAACATAATTGGTTCACCAATTAGATTATCTATTATCTCTTCAACTGTTATATACATATTAAATAAATTTTCATTATCTCTTCAAAGTTTACCAATTGAATACTACTAAAATAATATCGGACTATATAAAATATCAATTTGATCTGCAAATTAGTTTTTCTATGGGATCATTTAGGTCTCTATATAAAAATAAAAGAACTAAAATATAATTTTTAAATAATTTAGGATCATTTTGATCATTCAGTAATAGTCCGAGAATTATTTTGGTCCTTAACTATATTTACATTTTATTTTATTATACTAAATTATATTTCTTTTTTGACTTTGAGCAAATTAAATTACAAATTTACACACACTATATATGCAAATCTCAAATACAATACCTCTTGATTAGTAGCCGAAGTTTATAACCAACATACTAAGATTGGCTGCATTTCTAATCAATTCTTTGCAAATTTATTGTTTTTTACCTTAGACAAAATTAAGTTTAAAATTTGGATGTTTTTGAAAAGTTTATTTACTAGATGAAGCTGAATCAAATCATTTTGCAAATTTATTTACTATATATTTTTAGATTAATGGGTCTTTTACATTTTTATCCAAAATTATATCAATATTTAAAATAATATTGAAGATATGTGTCGCACTAATAGCTTATATTAAATATTTTGGTTATATTATGTCGTAAATCTAAATAAATTTTGTTAATGAATTGTTGATTGGAAACAAATTTTCGTTAGCAATTATATCTATACTACTATTATAAAAGTGGTGTGAGTTTCCACCCATACTCAATCCTGAAATTTCATTTTATTTCTTAAAATATTATCCCGACCCTTCATTATATTATAAGTATTTAATAAATCTAAAAATATATAATAATTATTTAGCAATTAATACACAATAATACTGCTTAATTAATAACCCAATAAAAGTATCAAATCATCTCTAATCAATTAACTCCGATTTTTAAAACTGCTTTCAAATAATTAATCCCGGCTCTTATTAAACCGATTCCTCTCCCATTCCTCTCTGAAATTATTAAGGCTTCGTTTAACGCCAAAGCAAAAAAAAATTTTGTTTGAAAAAACTCCTTTTCTTTAACACGTTCTCCATACCATTCTTGTGCATTGAAACGTGAAAGCTATAACTGACCACCTTTTTTAAAGCGTTCCGCCATCTGCTCTTATAATTTCTCTATTTTACCCTCGCACGTTCACATAATGGCTTCTTCTTCTCTTCTACGCCTTCAAACAAATACAGATTAACAAATTCGGAACCATTCACCACCTATATGCCTTCAACGAGATGAGCCATAGCCGGACAACTATTCTCACATAAGAGCTCCTCCTTGCCTTAGCCGCAACTTCCACCTCTTTCAACGACGTTTTGCCTATCGGATCGGAAGTAAAGAAGGGAGCTTGCTTGATTGCGAAGGTAACCATCTCCCTTTCTCACCCACTCCGATCTCCTTGCCATTCACACGAGCTCCGATCTCCTTGCCATTTCCACAAGCTCCAATCTCCTTGCCCTAGCCACAACTTCCGATCTTTCAACGCCCTGTCGAATCGGAAGTAAAGCAGGGAGCTTGCTTGATTGCGAAGGTAATCATCTCTACTTCGCACGCTTCTTCAGCTAAATCCTATAAATTCGTCTAACCGTTAAGCATGAAATTGGGATTTAACTAAGCTTTCAGATTCCTACTTCTTTACAAAAAAAATTAATAGATAATCTTGAACTCATTATAGAAATTCAAAGGAGGCAACATCAATATACGCTAATGGTCATGGTTTGAGGATATGGATAGTAGTAATAAGGAGGCAAGATCATCCTATTAGATGTAAATATTTGCTAATAATGACTTGCAATTGGTTCATTTTGATGTTTCTAATGCCTGATATAAACTTTTATTTTAGCAAAAGGTACTTGATAGCTGCATATTTGACTGAAAAATCTAATGCCAAAATATTACCTTTAGGTGGCAAGTTATTCCTTTTTAAACAACATGACCCATCAGTATTTGTAAGACTAATTGGTAATGTTTAAAGAAAAGCAAACCACATAATACTTATTGTACATTAGCGTATGATTTGCACTAACATTTTCAACATTATACTTTCTTATCCTTGTCATGTTCATGCGCCATTCTTTAGCTTGCATTATCTCAAATGTCTGATACAACTATAAGCCAAATTAATTGTTAAAAATTCTTAAAGAGTTTATATGCCACAAAATAAAATAAAATAATGAAAAAATACAATTGGATTAGCCAATTTATAAGAGTGCCCTAGTATCCATTAATTTTATATTATTTATGTGCATTATTATTGGAAGTAATTATAACACACTTTACTAACTAATATATAGGTCGCCTAACAAAAAAAATGGGAAAGCAGAAAAAAGGAGGTGCCCCAGCAACATGGGAGATGGAAAGTATTTTAATCTACTGTGACATCTGTATTAAGGAGATAGAATTGTGAAACATACTAACTACTCACTTTAGAAAGGAATGATGATGAAACTTAAACAAAAATTTTAATGAAAGTACTATTCGAACCTATGATCGTACTCAACTGAAAAATAAATAGGATCAATTGAAGAAGGAGTGGAAGCTTTGGAAAGATTTAATGCGCGATGAAACTGGAATAAGATGGAACCCTTTGAAGAAAATAATTAATGCTTCAAATGAGTGGTGGACCGAGAAATTACAGGTGCAGTATATATATATATATATATATGTTAAGTTATATTATTCAAAAAAACACAATGCACCTACCAATCAACTTGTCTTCCTATATTGTAGGCTTTTCCTTCAGTAAAGAAGTTTCGGTATAATGTAATTATGCCTGAACTTGAGGATTAGATATTATGTTTGGTCACGTTGTTGCTACTGGTGCTAATGTATGGGTCTCAAACTCTGGTGTATTGCCTCCTGAACTCAGAGATGTAGAAGAAGTTGCATCTTCTAAAAAAGAATAACAAGATGATGAGGCAAATACAGTACATACGAACAACCATGATGATCTTATTATAGGTGATTCACAAATATCACATAATACTCGACCAATTACACATAAAAGAAAAAGAATTAGAACAACCAAACCAGGTGGAAGACAAATGTTCATTGATCATATTGAGGAGCTCGTAAGCATTGCTAAATCCATTAGTTTTGCAATATCATCATCAACTGCTTCAAAGAAATGTCTGACAATTGCAGATGCATTGGAAGAAATATCTAAAATACCTGAGATATTTGACGATTTGGAGTTTTATGACTGCCGTTCAGTATATACAAGATCATAATCAAAGGGAGGCTTTCATGGGACTTCCAACTGATAGGAAAGTTTGATTTTTAAGAAGACGATACCACACGAGTTTCACATATTTATTGCAAATCATAAATTATTGTTAAGTTTCAAATTTTTTCAAGTGTATTTACTACTTTTAATAGTTGTTTAAAGAATTGTGTGTATTTCTTTTTAGTATGGACAACAGGTGTGCTTACTCACAAATTATATTGTAATCAGCAAACATATGTTACTTGAATTTTAGTTTGTTTAAGGTGAAGTTGTTCCTTTAAGTTTTGAGTTCGTTTTTTTTTTTCAATGCTTTATGAATAAACACTATCATAAGTCTGAAATGTATTTCATAAGCATTAATTTGTCTAAAATGGTCAATTTCAGTTGTAGATAACCAATAATCTGATTTGTAATGGCAAAAGAAATTGCAAACTCTTATAACTAACTCTAAATCTTACCACCTACTTAGCTTTCACTGCATGTTTTCATCTTATATTCATTATTTTCTTCTGAACCTTCTTAGGCTTCATAAGCTGTAATAATCATCACAATAAACTGATAGAGCTCAAGAGGAGAGTGAAGCAGCCTGTAATAATTTAAAGTATGATTTTGTGATGTGTGAGTGATGTATTTTAAGGGATATAAAAATATTTATGTCTCTATTACTTCAAATGAAGTAGGAGCATGAATTAGCCTTTATTTGACATATGGTTGCTTCCAAAACCGCCTTGGCCTAGAAAATCATCATAATAATTTGGTGCTACTGCCCATCACCAACACCTCAGTTGTCTTTGTTCATAATTTTCTTTGATAGTTGTGCTTATCACATCATCCAATTAGCCTAATGCAAAGATGGTGATAAAGGATAAAGAGCTTTTTTTTTGTTGTCGTATGAGGCACCATGAGTAGTTTAGGAATTTGATGTTGGAATATAGTATTAAGTTTTTTTTTTTTTGGAACGGGGGTATCACTCGCAGTCACCCCGTTAGGAGGTGCTTGGCGGTGTAACTAATCTCTCGGCGGGCCTACCAGCAACAAACCCCACATGTGCAGGGCCCATAGTTCTTTTCTCTCCCGGCGGAGTCGCGCCGCTTGAGAGGGGAT
Organism: Dendrobium chrysotoxum; assembly: GCA_019925795.1. Classification (NCBI taxonomy): domain Eukaryota; kingdom Viridiplantae; phylum Streptophyta; class Magnoliopsida; order Asparagales; family Orchidaceae; genus Dendrobium; species Dendrobium chrysotoxum. Next base: position 61,045,095 of record CM034313.1, read on the forward strand.
TGGAACTTGGGTCGGGGGGTTCCCAACCAAGCTCGCCCACCAACCCAGCTAAGCCCGGTGGGATATAGCATAATATCAGTGTTCTGATTTACATCAGTGATTCTTTGACCTTATATGAGATTTATGTATTTTGATCTTTCATTGATGGATTGCTAATGTAACTAAGAAACAAGAATTTTTAAAACATAATGATCTTGCTTCTCAACTTGAACTCTAACGGTAAATGAATTATATAATTTGATTTGTTTCTTTTAATTGAACATGGTCGTGCAATTTTTTAGTATATTTTCTAGAAATTCTATGTATATTTTTATTTATTTAAGTAGTAAAAAAATTAAGTTTTTTAAAGTTTAATTTATGGGCAATTTTGTCATTTTTATGAAAAAATTGAAATTATTAATTGTATCAAATACTCATTATCTATTTTAAAATTTGAATAAGCACATAAAAAATAATTTAATCAAATAAAATTATATAATAACTCCATTTTATAAAACCTTATTTTTGAAACTCCATTTTTTTTATAATGATTTTAAAATAAACTTTTTCGAGAATATTGACCAACCAAATGAGCTCTCTGCATCTTTCTTTTTTTTATTTATTTATTTTTAAAGCATATTTCATTTAAAATAATTCCCTCCGTTACCTTTTTTTTCGCCCGCCTATTTCCTCCGTTTCGTCTGCCCTAGCTTCGTTTCTAACTTCTACGCTTTCTCCCTCATCTCGAAGAAGGAAATTGTTGAACCCTCCGTTTTTTGTAACTTGCCCTAGATTCGTCCCAATATCGTCTTCTCCATTAGCTCTTTTCATTTTCTACAACGCTTTGGCCTTTGGATGCATGGAAAGCATCGAACTCTTGGGAAACGGTTCAAATCTCTCTAAGTAACCGCCCTCTCCGGAAACGGTAGGCATCGGAAACGGTACGCATACCCTCGAAGCTTCTATCCCTCTTCATCATATATAATACCTTAAGTTTTCCTCACCTGTTCTTCTTTTGTGGTTTGCATTTAGTTTTTGGATCTCTACTCTTTTGGCTTCAAATGATCTCTACTCTTTTGGCTTCAAATGATCTCTACTATTTTGGCTTCAAAGATTAGGTAATGAATTTATCTACACTTTACTTTCACCATTTTTTGTTAGCCTCTGGTTAAGGATGATGATGTTAGAGATTTATTTCTGTTTAATGAATTGAGCAAGATAAATGATGTTCCACCTAATAGGCTTGAGCCGTTTAATCTAAAATATTCACAAGAATTTTGTAAAAGCAATCACATAAAGAGCTTGTATTTGAGAATGGTGATAAAAAATTGATAACAATCATCTTTTGGTATAAAAAAAATGATAGTTTCGACAAAATTTGAGAATTTAACATTGTATACATATAAATTTAGAGTTGGTTTTCTTTTAGGATCAGAGATTGCTTGCATTGTCCTATTACTAGAGAAAACAACAAACTAGAGTATTTTGAAGATCAAGAGATAAATTTTTACTAATAAAAGTGTGAGGTGAAGTTATCATTGTGGAGTGAGAACATTGAAAAAGGTCTTAGAAAATAATTGAGGGTAGCCTTATTAAAGTTAGGGGTGACGATGTCAAACAGAGTAAATTGTTCTGTTATTTTAACTCCTACTTTTAATCTTAGTGTAACAATTGAATGTCATCTTCCCATTTGGTGGGCCAATTCTTTTTGGCTCTTTGATTAATCCATGAGTTATGTATGTTGGATAGATGGATATGTTGATTGATTTTATATATCTCATAATATGAATGCTTAGCCAAATATTCTTACTATATATTTATTTGAAGAAATATACATGAATATTCAATTTTATTGAAATTATTTTCAATAAGAAAGTATTTTGTAATCGAGGATTATTTATTACAATCGAAGACACCTTAAATTGGCTTGAATTAACTTGATCTTATTCGACTCTTAGCCCAATCAAGTTTCTAACTGGGGCTAAGGGTTTGTGATAGGAGTTGACACTGGTGCTTATTGGGCAAGACATCAATTGGATCGTTTGTATGTGAAGGAGAAGATGAATTTGTGTGAGAGTTCGTTGGGTGTAGGCATTGATGTGATCAATAACTTATGAAGGAAAAAAAGAGTTTGTGTAAGCTTGTGGAGACGAACATTGATATGAATGATACCATGTAAAGGAGAAAAGTTCATGAGAGAGTTCATTGGACAATCATTGATAGCGACAAGTGAAGGAGAAGAGGAGTTCGTGGGGGAGTGATGGAACTTCAGGGGTTGGAACGATGAGTTGAATCAAGCAAATCAGGAGAGGTCAAACTAATCATGTTGATTCAAATTTTTAGGGTTTCAATGAAACCCAACAATTATGGCCAATCGCAAGTTAGAAACGGATTCGAATCAAGTTAGATCGGTTTGAAAATGTTTCTAAGGACTTTGACTTCAATACATAACTGCAAGTATAAGAGGTTATTTATTTTTGGATACAATTTCTGCCAAAATTAATTCTTAGGCATGTATATATATATATATATATATATATATATATATATATATATATATATATATATATATATATATATATATATATATATATATATATATATCCTAAATATTAAGTCAACTATGTGCAAGCTATAAGACATACACTGTATTTCTTTATATTTTTTATTATCTTGGCTTGAGAAAGTAAGTAGTGAATTTTGAGTTTATTATATTTGAGCTGATTTTGATGACTTTTGAAATAGAAAAGTTTAGGTTTATTTAGTTTACATGCTTTGATTTTTGCTTTTGGCATGTTAGAAAGTGAAAGAGGTCATATACGGAAATGTTCATTATAATAGAATGTAATGGGAAGTTTAATTGCCTTTGATATGACCAAATCAACATTTGCGTGAAATAACACATGTATGTAAAGATTAGGTTTATTTAGTTTTGTATTTATTCCTTATGATTTAGTTATTTGGTTTTATGTTATAAGCCCTAATGTTTATACTCTTCTATTTTGTTTTAAATAGAATTAAACTTAGACAAATGCATTCAAAAACATACTTATCTTTAAAACTCTTACATGAGCTGTATTTAAGTCATCTTTATTGCATTATATAGTCTTTTTATTTCCCCTTACATCAATTTTGCTCATGATTTAACTCTTGCATTCCTTCTCATGCATGTGGAGATTTATATAATTTGATGAATGAATGTTATTTTTAAACATATATCTATTATGTTGGTCTATCATCAGCTTAAAACAATTCTTCTTTTTTTTTTCAATTAGCTCTCTCGCAGTTTGCAATTGGTTTCCGAGACTCTATTCTTTCTGCTTCAAAGATTATGTAATGAAATTATTTGTTGATGAATTGCTTTTTTTACCTGTAATTACTGTACATTGCTTTTTTTTTATTTTGTTATTTGCAATTACTTTATAATTAATTGAATATTCCTTCTTGATAAAATTGGCAATATTATATTTTAGTTTTCTTCTTTATATTATATTTTTCTTTCATATTCATCCTTGCTCATGAAACATCAACCAATACTCAAATTTTTATATTGCAAGTATGCCATGACAACACATATCAATGCTTATTAAGAAAGACTCTAAAATATGAAGAATGTGTTTGCAAGATATTTGTATGTATAAGCTTACTGTCACAGCCATACGTACTTAAATATACATCACAATTCACGTCAGTGAAAGCGAAGTAAATGGAAAGTGAAAAATATAGATGTTTATACTGTAAATGTAGAAATAGAAATCTTATAGCTAAAAGATTTGTTTTGGCAACTCTAGAGTATGAGATATCCTACATCAAATTTAGTATAAGAGATTAAAGCAAATGATAATACAATAATCGAGTAATTCAAAGAAATCATCAAGAAATTCAATTCATAAAAAACCAACAAGCCATTGATTTTTTTTTTGTAGCAATTGGCTGGCATTCCATTGTATTAAATTTGACCAAAATACTGATCAAATAGTGAAATAATTAGAAAACAAAAGATGAAGAAAGCGGTCTTCAAAGTGAAAAAAATTCAAGTATAGTTTAGTACAAGAAGATGAAGAAGCCTTGCTTTTGACCTGCAGAAAAGCAGAAACCAGATAACTACCGAAATGGAAAATAGTATAAGGAAAAACACTATAGCCTTCTCACAACAGAATCATGCCTTTACATTTATATATATTTGATGTTGGAAATATACTTGATTTGTTGGATATTTCGAATGTTGACCTTATGTAGTGGGATAAAAAATTGATGTTGTGTTAGATATTTAGGCTTCCTTTTTAGCAAAAAAATGTTTGAATTAGAAATGTTTGTATTAGAAAGCTGTTTTAGAAATAAGTAAAAAAAATTTCCAAAACGAAGCCATAAAGTCTTTATCTTTCAATATTCAACAGACTACATTTCCAATTTGTTGTGTTGAAGCTTTTACGCTTGTTGTTCTCTAAGTTGCAAGCCTAATTTCCTTCCCAATGGTCACCAATCATATAATGAATTTTAATCAAGAAATTCTTATGAGTTATGAAAAGGTTTCATTGGCAACCCTATAATTATAATGTTACATTTAGAGATGGAATATTTTCATAGCAATTAGCTCATCTTTCACAAGAATTATAATGATGAATATAAATTACTACAATATTATTTATAAATCTACTAATCACTTCGTTAAGATATGCCTTCTTGGATTTTGTTTTATCTTAGATAGTGAAAAAGTATGTTGGTGTAGAAATAATAAATGGTTGGTCTTTATTAATAGATGATTTTGGGCTGAAAATTAATTAGATAATTGATAATCTTGCTTAAGCTGTTTCCTTTTTGTTGACTCTCTATAAGTGGTATTAGAGAACAAGTTGATTTTTGTAGCAATGTCAATGGTCAATGATTAAGGCGGTTGGTGTGGCAATGTTGGTAGTTTGTGGGTCGCTGGTGGTATTGTGTTTGGAGCAACAGTAATTTGATGGCTAAACTAGGGGATAGCACTGCCATGTCCATGAAAATCTATCAACAGATAACAAAAGCCATATGGTGAGTCAACAGAACTTTGAAAACATATATATATATATGCAGTTCAAGCAACTTCTGTTAAATTTCCTTAACAGCATCATGCCTTTCTTGAATTTCTTCCAAGGTGTCAATTACCTATGAAGGCATGTTTTCTAATCAACATTTCATTTTATAAACAACATTTTCATAATCCAATTACAATTTAGAGAAACCTGCCCTCTTCCGATATCTTGAATTGCCTTTTTAAAGATTCTTTCACTATCACCGTTCTCGATCAGTTCATTGATCATCTATATAGGCTTTGAAAATTTTAAGAACATGCTATAAGAGCTTGTCATTGATTACATATTTTATACAAACTTCTTCAGTGGTGTTGTCCCTGTGATTTAATGTAACATATGCAAAGAGAATGAGAACAATTTAATGTCTTTTGTAGTTGAAAGGTAGAAATTCTCACACTTGTAAGAGAAGATTATGACTGAGTGTGAGATTTGAACCTGTAAAAAATCTTCTCTGAATAATTTCCATGTATTCTTCTTGTATACTTTGCCTCAAATTCTGCAATGTGTTTAAAAGGACGGACAGACGCCGCAATAGAAACAAGACTCAAAATTGATCACATGGCCTCAATCAGCATCACCGTCCACCTGTAACAAACCGTGTAAATCACGACCACACATGTAACCACAATGAGCTATAAATACAAGTGTACATCAAGCTACAGTGAATACAGAAAATGAAATAATTCCACCAACACTTATCTTTCTCCTTGCGTAAATTTGTCGGTTTCTTCATGGTATCAGAGCATACCTTGCTACAGACGGAAGATCACAAGAAGCGGTAAGAAATTCGAAATACCTCTCATGGCTCAGTCTTCTTCTTCCCAAACAGGAAACTCATCAACCGATCCCCCAATTGAATCCTGCATTATCCCTGCATCTCTGAAATTTGTCATTTCAAATATCAAAAACATAGTTCCCACCCAATTGTCAAATGACAATTATCCCATCTGGAAATTCCAGGTGACAAAGCTCCTTAGAGCAAATGGATTTGTCCCAACATTTCACCACCACCTCCTACCCAACAAAATTTTGATGGCCAAACTATCATCAATTCTAAACATACCGAATGGGTTTTGATTGATCAGAACTTAGCAGCAGCCATTTGCTCCACAATTACTCTAGCTATCTTACCATATGTCCTTCACCTTGAATCAACTGCTGCCATTTGGACCACCATCAAGAGAAGATTGCAATCATCCAACAGATCAAGAGTTATTCAACTCAAAAACGAACTACACAATATTTCAATGAAACAGCACACCATGGAAGAATATTTAAATGACATTAAGATCCTAGTCGACAAGATAGCAGTAGCAGGAGCTAACATTGATTAGGATGATATAATCCTCTATACCCTAAATGGCTTACCACCACAATACCAACCCTTCAAAAGCAGCATTCGTACCATGGTTCATCCACTCAATCTCGATGACTTCTATACATTCCTGATCAGTGAAGAAATCAACCTCAATGCTGAAGCAGCCAGACACTACAATGCTCCTGATCAGAACACAACATTATATTCTACCAGGGGAAGAGGAAGAAGAGGTCGAGGCCGATTCATTCCACAAAACACTCGCCCCAACAATCAACCCATAGCCTCTTGCCAGATCTGCAACAAAAAGGGACATTCAGCCACAAATTGTTGGCACATATTCAACAACAATTACACTCCTCAAAAGCCAAAATCCAACACAGCTCTCACAGCCACCACAGAAAATCTCAATCCAGATTGGTATCTGGATTCAGGAGTAACATCACATCTCACCAATGACCTTAACAACCTCAACATTGGAGATCCAACACCATACCAGGGCACAGACAACATACTCATTGGAGATGGCAGCACACTACCCATTGCTCACACTGGAGCTGGCATATTACCAACCCCTAACAGTAAGCTTCAACTACCAAAACTCCTCCACATCCCAACCCTCTCTCACAACCTCCTCTCTATTTATCATTTAACCAAGGACAATTACATTTCCATCTCATTTAATGCTTCTGGTTTCACTGTCAAGGACATCAAGACAAATAAAATTTTACTCAAGGGTCCAAGTCGTAATGGACTCTATCCCATCCCAGCTCAACCCAGCACCACTCAATAGTATGTGTTCTCAACAATCAACAACTCCCCAACTACAGCTATATGGCACAACCGACTTGGACATCCTCACACTAGAACCATGACAACCATATCCAACAACAACAAACATCTCTATATACCTATCTTTTCTTATTTATGTTCAGCATGTAAGGTCGCTAAAGGCCACAAACTGCAATTCCCTATTTATGTTTCTCGTTCACAATCCCCTCTAGAACTAATCCATTCGGATGTATAGGGCCCTGCCCCAGTTATCTCACATCAAGGTTATCGCTATTATGTCATTTTTATAGATGATTTCTCACATTTCATATGGATTTTCCCCATGCTTTGCAAATCTAAAGTGCCCAAAATTTTCACTACCTTTCATACCATGATTGAAAAACAACTGCCACACAAAATAAAATAATTTCGATCAGATGGAGGAACAGAATATGTAAACAACAATTTACAAACATATTTGCAAAAACAGGGCATTGTTCATCAGATTTCCTGCCCTTACACCCCAGAACAAAAAGGGCATTGCCGAAAGAAAACACAGACACCTCACTGAAACAACCAGAATATTGCTGCACATAGCCTCAGTGCCTTACTCATATTGGCCAGACGCAGCACTCACCACATCCTATTTAATCAACCGTCTCCCATCCCATATAAACCACAACAAAACCCCACTACAGCTGCTATACAACAAGACTCCAGACTACTCCACCATAAAAACCTTTAGCTGTGCTTACTTCTCCTGGATTCCCCCACCTAACAAACACAAACTAGCACCCAGAGCTCAGTCATGCATCTTCTTGGGTTACTCTACAAACCACAAAGGATACAAATGCCTCAACCCACTCACAAACCACATTACCATTTCTAGACACGTCACATTTCACGAAACTACATTCCCATTTGCTCAAACCACAACTCCCCACAACCCACAAACAACAATCCCAGAAAACCCACTGCTACTCATACCTACCACTCAGTCCACCTACATAACCACAACTCACAGACCTCAACCACAACACCCCCCACCCCCCCCCCCCCCCCCATTATTCAACCACTTCTTCAACTCCCACCTACTGATATCCCCAAACCGGCTTCACTACCAGCCCCATCTCCACCAGCAATACCACCACAAGTCTCCACCCACCCAATGATAACCTGACTATAGACAGGATCACTCAAATCCAAAACAATTCTCAACCTCATACACCAGCATTCCCAAAACTCAGATTACCAAAACCAAGACCCAACCACATACCAGGAAGCATCCAGACATGAACACTGGAGAAAGGCAATGGCCACAGAGTTTCTGACATTACAACAGCAGGCCACATGGACTTTGGTCCCACCCCCTCTTAACACCCCAATTTTAGGATGCAAATGGACATACAAAACCAAACTCCACTCCAACGGTTCCATAGCAAGATACAAAGCTCGACTGGTAGCCCAGGGTCACAAACAATAATACGACATTAATTACCTGGAAACCTTCAGCCCAGTAGCCAAGTTCCTAACTATCAGAATACTGCTTACCATTGCTCTCAACAGAAATTGGGAAGTACACCAACTAGACGTAGCTAATGCTTTCTTACATGACAAACTGACCGACACCATCTACATGAGACAACCTCAAGGCTATGAGGACAACCAGCATCCAGACCATGTTTGCCTACTTCACAAGGCAATCTACGGACTCAAACAAGCATCCCGACAATGGTTCACAACATTCTCTTCCTTTCTACAGCAGCTGGGATTTCACCCGAGCAAAGCAGACCCCTCACTACTCATACTATCACAAGCGGACTCCCATGTATACTTACTTACATACGTCGAAGACATATTGCTTACAGGTAACAATAATTCTCTCCGCTTAAACATCATATTGCAATTACGCAACCAGTTTTCCATGAAACATTTAGGGACAGCCAACAACTTTTTAGGCATCAAAATCACAACACACGAAAATACACTCTTCCTCTCCCAAACACAATATGCATCCTCTATCCTTAACACAGCTGGACTTTCTCTGTGCAAACCCATAGCAAACCCATCATGCACCAAACCACCACTAAACACAACAGTAGATCCCATACTCACAGACCCTCACACATATAGACAACTCATAGGCTCCTTACAATACCTCACAATCACAAGGCCAGACATTGCATACCCAATCAACTTACTATGCCAACACATGCACAACCCACAACCCCAGCATGCATATCTCCTCAAAAGGCTACTACGATACATCAAAGGCACACTCGACTACGGCATATCGATCTCTCGGGGACCACTACAACTCCATTCCTACTCGGACGCAGACTGGGCAGGTGACACAGAGACAAGACAATCTACCTCCGGTTACTGCTCATTCCTTGGAAACACACCAGTCTCCTGGAGCGTCAAGAAACAACATACCGTAGACATATCATCCACGGAGGCCGAATACCGAGCTCTGACAGCGGCCATCACCGACATCCTATGGCTAAGACATTTGCTACAAGACTTCAAAATACCACTTTTACAACCAACAGACCTCTACTGCGACAACACATCGACCATCGCCCTCACCAACAACCCAGTATTCCACGCAAGGACGAAGCACATAGAGATTGATCACCATTTTATCAGGCATCAGATCCACTCCAACACCATCAGAGTCTACCCAATCAGCATCCAAGACCAGACCGCCGACATTCTCACAAAGCAGCTCTCAACTTCGCGCTTCCAGCTCCTTCATGCCAAGCTTACGGTTCACAAGGCTCCCTCAGCTTGAGGGGAGATAAAAGGACGGACAGACGCCACAACAGAAACGAGACTCAAAACTGATCACATGGCCTCAATCAGCATCACCATCCACCTGTAACAAACCGTGTAAATCACGACCACACATGTAACCACAATGAGCTATAAATACAAGTGTACATCAAGCTACAGTGAATACAGAAAATGAAATAATTCCACCAACACTTATCTTTCTCCTTGCGTAAATTTATCGGTTTCTTCAGTGTTATAAATGCTTAATCAACTATTTTTTGCATGAATGAGAGTGCCAGAAAAGAAAATTAATTAAATACCTGGAAATCATTAACTTTATCCCTCACTTTCTTCTTTATGGAACTGAAATCAATGGATTTTAAGATTGATTACAAGCACAATAAGACAATCTTGTAGAACTAAAAACAAGGAAAACTTACACTATCATGGCTGTTCTTGATCTATCAACAGCAGTCCCCTTTCCACAGCCGGGATTCTTCCTGTTCTCTATTCTAAAAACCAAAAATAAATATGAAAACGTATAACTTGTCAAACAAATCAAAACTAAAAAAATTGAATCAGAAGAATTGACTACATCTAGATCGATTTCTTCTAATTTCATTTTGATGGCGTGTGCAATTATTCCCACTTCATCCATATCCCTATCCATTCTTTTCTTAAAAGCTGGAGGCAATTCAAATTTACATTTTGTTGAGGCATGGAAGAAATTGCATAAATGAAGAGTCTTATGTATGTTACCTTTCACTGTAGTAGCCTTAGTAACAGCCTTGATCTCCTCATTGGCTTCCTGAAAATATTTTGGCAGTTCATGTAGCTTTATGATCCAAGTAAAAAAGCTCTATAATCTTCTATAAGCTACACGAAACCAAGATAAATTTGTTTTACACGACTTAACGATTGTGTGGCATAGTAATCAGCTTACCTGAAGCTTCTTGAGCTTATTAGAGAGCTTTATCATAAGCTCCTCAACTTGTTTTACCTATTTTGATGTTGAAAAAGATTCACAACATGTAAAGAAAGAAAGGGTTTTCAATTTCTCAAAACTCTATGTTAAATTTGATGCAAAATTTTTTTCCTGTTTGAAAAATTCCTCCATGCCATAATCAGTTCTTAAGCTCATTGGAAATCCCAACTCTATGTCTCTTTCTCTTGGAGACCTGTCTGGCGTCTCTATTCTAGAAACAAAAGAGTTCTGCAAAGTGAAGCAGAATCATTGTAAATTTATGATGTTATGATGTTTATTGTTGCAAACTTGTGATAACAATAAAGACTATAAGCGTGACTTCGGGAAGTTAATTCTTAGACTTTATCAAACTACATAGAGATTACTGAAAAACAAATCATAATAAGATGAAGCAAGCATCATGAACATACTATTACTGCACAGTAGTCTCATAACAAGTAAGCCATAAAAGAATAAATACAAAAACTGAAATATTGTACCTTGAGAAGATCATTCATTTTCACAACTCTGAGAATTGGAAACTGGAAGCTGGAAGCTGGAAGGGAGGAAAGAAAGAAGATTGGATTACAGAAGAAACCAAGGTTCTAGAGAGGAATAGGAAGGCTGAATAGAGGAAAATGACAGAAAAACAGAACAAAAAAATTCTGTAAAAAATCGCGTTATGATTTATGCATGTAGAAAGAGAGGCCTCTTCATATCCAGCTTTTGTTTATAACCAGTCATAATATATATATATATATATATATATATATATATATATATATATATATAGTTTTATATTTGAAATTTTTATCTGCAACACATTGAATAAGAGATCTTTACAGTATTTATCTATTTGAATCATGACAAATTTCAGAGAAAACTTAAGCAGATGAAACTTTATTGTCTTATAAAGAAAGCCAACCTGCATCTTGTATTAAAGAATTGAGTGATTTATAAGTAAATTTAAAAATTTTGCTGTGATATATTATTAGAAATTATATAATAAAATGAAAAAATAATTTTTGGACACATTCATTAGAATACAAGGATATGCTACACGGTTACAGAACCTGCAATAAATTAGAAAGGGCTTGTTGCGGGCTATAATATACGCGGTGGTAGAGATGGAATTTTACGTCTTAGTGTTGCACGAATATCCAGCTCACACACAGGGAACACAAGATTTTTTACTTGAAAACCCATGAAAAAGGGAAAAACCACGGGGCCTGGCCCAGTTGAAATGATTCCACTAGAACTTGAGTTAATTACAGGGGGCTGACTCGCCTCCGAGGGCGATCAGATTGCAAGTATCAACCGTCGGTTAAAGTCGGGGGTATGTCAAAATCTGATGTCGCGCTGACGCAACTCGGGGTCTTCAGGTGATCTGGCAGAACTTCGGGTCCTAGGTGGTAGTCCGGCGGAGTGCAGGGCCTCAGGCTATGTTGCACCGATACGGATACGGCGACACAGATACGACACGATACGGATACGGGACACGTCAATTCTTAAAAATACAGGATACGGGTACGGCGTGGATACAGCATTATAATATATAAATCATACATAAAAATAAAGAAAGTAATCAAAGCGTAATATTTGAAATGTAAAGGTGTATTACTTTTGCTCCACCTATCTTCTAGAATAGTATAAATAACATTCCAAAAGCTTGAGTTTTATTTGTAATTCAGCCACTTGTGATGAGCTTATCTTTGGGGATACTTTAATTCCATGACCGCTAATCTTCAACAAATGAGCTTTCACTCTATAATATGATCATTTGTATGTGGCATTACAATAATTGCATTTGAATGCAATATTGCCACCCCCTTCTGACGTTTTACCTATTTTTGTCACATAACTCCACAGAGGTTTATTATCTTCAATATTAGTCTCTGATGGACCATCTTCAGACCCAATTCCTACGCCACTAGAGCTCATTATCCTACGAATGATTGACACAAATAAAACCACATGAATTTGAAATATGAAAATTTTTAAGTAAAAGTGTAGAGATGTCGCGGATATGCCGGGGCGCCCCTGGCTGCTCCCGGAACAAATTTTTATTGTAAGAATAATTTTAAACCTTTCTCTAGTTTCTCGATGCCGTTTGGTACCATTCAATACCCCTCGGTACCAAGCGGTACCGAGCATTGATACTGAGCATGGTACCGAGCGGTACCGAGTACCGGTACCAGCATAAATGAATAGGGATATTGAGCAGGTAGCCGAAATGAATAGGGCAAATTGCGACTCCGGTTTTTTTTTTTTTTCATTTTTTAATCGGACACGCATATCCGATACGCGTGTCATGTCAAATTTAAATAATTTTTTAATTGGACACGGCAAAGCTGTATCCGACACGTATCCATGCCATATCAGAGGCGTATCCGTATCCGACGTGTGTCCGATACAACATGCCTCGTAAATAGGAGTATCGGTGCAACATAGGCCTCAGGTGGTGATCTGGCAAAGGGCAGGGCCTCGGGTGGTGGTCCGGTGAAGTGCAAGGCCTCAGGTGGTGGTCCGGCAGAGCAACGGCGTCAAGCGGTGGTCCGGCGATGGTCGAGGAGGAGCAAGGAAGCAAGAGCTCTCTCTTTCTCTCTTAGGATTAGGTGCCTTTTTCAAGAGGAGAGGGGGATCTATTTATAGATTTTTGAGAGTGGCATAGCCCGTAAATAGGTGGAAGATCAAGGGTAATTAGGGAGTGGTTTGAATGGACGGCCGATGTTGATTCCCTTGATCGTGGACCGTTTGCCGGATATTTGGAGGCCTTAGAGATATCGGATTTTGGCGATCTTAGGCTCATTGGATTCGTCTCGTCAAGACGCTCGATTCGATTATAAGCACGTCATATTTAAAGAGCGTTTGGTAATCCAAATTATGGTTTGAACCTTCCAACAGCGCTTCAGACTCTTGATTTGGACCCATTTGGGCTCAAATTTGGTTGAATTTGGTGTCGTTGGGTTCGTATATCCGAGACGTTCAGTTCGACTATAAGTTTGTCGAAATCGGGGTTTGGGTGGTCCTAATTTTAATGTTTGAAGTTTCTAACTTGATTTTGCCCCAAGATTTGTGTCCGATCAAGATAATTTTTTGAGGATGTATCAGGGCTATTTACAATACAGCTAGCTTATAGCAATTTTTTCTAATATGTGTAATTTCAACAGAAGAAGGTAGCTTCTTATTTGTTACAAATAGCAATGAAACAAATTATCAAAAATATTTTATTTCTAACTCCCACAATATATATATATATATATATATATATATATATATATATATATATATATATATAATAGATTTGATAAGGCACAAATCTATAATTAAATTCCGGATAATATGGGTTCTTATTTCAATAAATTTATAGTTTAATTGATTTAGTTGACGAGACGAAACCAACAACTTAAAAAAAAATCCAAGTCAAAATAAACCCCTATCAAAGACCTTGAAGCATAGTTACAAACTTTAGAATATTAATTGAGGGATCAAATGATCTCCAAATTTGACATGGTTATAGTCCAATCGAGTGTCTCGATGAGACTAATTCAAAGATCCTAAGATCGCTTAATTTCGATAATATTAAGACACTTAAATGCTGAACGAATGATTTATGATCAAAAGAATTATGAGGCATCTGATGGAGTATTTTGGATTTTCTCCATATTTATGAGGCATACCACTCTAAAAAATATATAAATAGCAATTAAAAAAAGACTTATAACTTTCAAGAAAATCTATCTGAAAAAATAAATAGTATGTTTATTAACTAATAATTATAATTTAGTACCAAAATTATTCATGAATAATAGAAAATTCTTGTCATATAAAACTATTTACCTAATCATATAAAACTTATCATAATGATTATAATTATTTATGATAATAATTTTTTTTCATCTTAATAATGATAATATAATTAAAATTATTATAATACGAATTTTTATTTTTTGATTTTTAGTCACGTGCATTTAATGCACGAGCATTTTTACTAGTATTAAAAAATAATTGAAAATAAAATTGCAAATATAAACGTCTAAATTAGTAAAGTTCATTATTGATTGTTAGGGCTTAATTAAATGAATTTGGGAAACCCGTTTCAGACAATTAGGCATTAGCTGACGTTTTGTGGATTAAATTTAGGTGACGCTAATCTGACGTGAATTTCAATTTCATTTGAAGATTTTTTGAATTCTTATTTGACCGTTAAAGCTGCAAATTACTAATGGATCCTCTTCGTAATTCCTAATATATCGCTCCTGTTGAGTTTTACAAAATCCCATTTCAACCTGTGAAGAATATTTAGAGAAGCGCGGGGGCTTTTGGTTTTGCTGGTTCTTCACCGCCGCGATCTACTTGGTACCTCTGTCTCTCTCTCTCTCTCTCTCTCTCTCTCTCTCTCTCTCTCTCTCTCTCTCTGATGAGTAATTGGGAGTGGTTTTACTGCAATGTCTTCGTGGAAATATTTTTTTTTTTTTTTTCAAACATTCTGTAGAAGATGGTGCTTTAGCAAATTGATTTGTTCTAGGGTTTTGTTAAGATAATGTTGACTAAGAAGGATGGAAATCCAAAGCTGTCAATATGGAGAGATTATTACGTGCGGAATCTGGATGTACCTTTTTTCGGAATCCAATCACATATTTGCATGTATATTTTTTCTCTCTTCTACACATCCTGTGTACAAATGAGAGGAAAATATTCAATTGTAAGCACATGATTGGAGTCGGGACGTCATCTGGATTCCGCACGTAATAATTTTTCATCAATTTGATAGGGGGATTGTGTAAAAATGGAGAAATTATTGCGTGCGGAGTGCGGGCGTAGAGTTAGTTCCGAACATATGTGTGTCTACTGTGTACACTTACAGCCTATGTGAGTGTACAATATATACATATTGTGTGCACTCATAGTCCAAACGTAATAATTTCTCGTAAAAATGGGGCATTGATGAGCCGTTACACATAAAAATTCTGAGAATAGCCGATCTCTGACATTGTTAATGAGAAGTTTTGGTCGCTAAAAAAATTGAAAATTTTGAATTTTAGGATCATAATAATATTTCAATCAAGTTATTTAATGGCTCTACAAATGACTAAATATTGCTGAACGTTAACAATTTATTTAAAAATAATCTAATATTTGAAAATTATATTAATTTAGCAATGGCCAATTCAAAAGGAATAAAGAAGCCCCAAGTGAGAAAAGTATATAAAGAGGAAATATTATTTGATCAGAAGCATTATACAACGAGATGATGAATTTGTTTTGAAACTGCTTTAGAAAACAATTCTAACTGACCCATTTACTAAGATATTGGCAAAAATGGTTTTTAAAAATCCTATAAAAGAATGATGACTAAGTGATGTGTCCTATTTGTTTTAGGGCAAGAGGGAGATTGTTAGTAATTGTGCCCTTATAAATATTACTGTTAATTAATTAAAAAAATAAATTTATTTTGATGTTTATATTCATAAATGTTGAAATAGATGTAGATTAATAGTAGAATTTGACTTGGATGGTTGAAATGGAGAAATGCATCGGGCCTATTGTGTGATAGAAAGGACCCCTCAAACTTAAATGAAAATTCTGTAAGATGTTGGTGAGGCATGCAATGCTTTATGGCACAGAATGTTGGCCATTAAAGGAGAATCATAAAATTAAGTTAAGTATTGCAGAGATGAGAATGCTCAGGTGGATGAGTAGCTTTACTCCTAGAGATAGAATGCAGAATGAGCCTATATGTGAAAAAGTTTGAAGTAGCTCCATTGAGAGATAAGATTACAGAGAGTTGCCTTAGATGGTTTGGTCACGTAAAACGTCAGCCTTCTAATAATCTAATTAGGCGAATATATGTATTAGATTTGACCCATGTTAAGAAAGGTAGAGGTAGACCTAAAAAAACTTAATTAAAAAAATATTAGAAATGACATTTTTTTATTAGATTTAAATGAGAATTTGACTCTTAATAGGAAATGATGAAGAAAAAAAAGATTCATATAGCCACCCTACATAGTGGGATAAAGGTTTGATGTTGTTGTTTATATTCATAAATGTCCATAAATTTTCATTATTGTTAATATTATCTTGAAAATTGCATATAAGTAGTGGTATATACAATAGAATAATGTTAAGAAATGACAATCTAAAAATATTTATGATTAATAAATTATAGTTGTGATTTTTAATTTAATTGGGAGAAAATAATCAACTCCTATTTAGAAAATTATATTATTTTATTTATTTGGTATGAATTAAAGAGTAATCTTATTCTTTTTATTTTAGGAATATAGTTAAGGTTTCCTTTGTGACCGCTTTTTTACTGCTTTCACGTGCGGCATCCGGACAGGAGAATCGTCCGGTTTTGTGAGTGTGAACAGTAAAAGCATAGTTATTATTCATCACTGTACTTTTACTGCGCTTTTTCTGCACACACTCATAAAAATCGGACATAACATCAATTCATACTTCGCACGTAAAAAACTCTTCAGTTTCATTGGCTGAGTGGTTCCCTAATAGCCGGAGAGATTATTTTGTGCGGATACTGGACAGTTCTTTCCGTCCGGTACCGCTCAAGTACAGAGCGGTACCGAACCCAGTACCGAATATGATACATTTTTTGAGTTACGTGTCATATTTTTATTGATATCCGAACACATCTAATTTGCCCATTAGCCGAGCGTTTTCACTTGGCAGTAGCCGAACCGTTCTGAGCGTTTCGCTGCTGTCGAGTTAAAAAACAAAAATTTAGGTTTCGATAGCCGATCGTTTCACTGCCGAACGGTTCCCTCAAATAAAAAAAGAAAACCATTGACGAACGCAAGCGCCGGTTTCAGTCGAACGCATCACCTGTTTCCGCTCTTCTCCCTGTCGCCGAATGCATCTCTTGTTACCGCTCATCTCCCTCTGGTCGGACGCAGCAACTCAGGTGTTCTAACGTCACCAACGGTCCTCTCTCTCACTTAACGCAACATCCGGACTCATCCATCTTCCCCTCGTTGAACCCATCAACCCAGCACTCGCCTCCAAGGCTCGATCGCCATACTTCGCATTTCGTGTAAGGTTGCCGGACCATTACGTATTCATCCCCACTTACAATTTCAATTTCATATTTCGCAATTGATTGTTTTGTTTGCGGTCAAAGATCCGTAAGGAGTCCATCTGATTGGTCGGTCTTTTTAGTGAAATTTGCGTTTGTTTAGATGGTGTGGAAAGCAGGGCATGCGATTGTTTACTGATTAAGGATTAGTGTTCCTTCAGCTCTTTTTGAAAGTAGTTTTTGGATGGGTAAATCGGGCCACATTAAATTGAGGATTTTGATAGATTTTCAGGGTTTACGATTAGTGAAGTGTTTTATTTGCGGCACAAGGCAGATTCAGTTAAAAACAATGCATTTATGAAGAATATTAACTGTGGTAGTGAAAATTTGATGTTTGCGTTTTTAGAATAGTTATTGAGGCAGTGTAGATAAGAGAGCAAGTTAGATTGAATATACGCTTGTTTGCATTCTGAAGTTTCTTGATTTATAAAATATCTAATTGGCTGAACTGAATTCCTAATTTTGGAAGGTAAGTTTGATATAGAAAAGTAAAACTTATGTGCGATGAAATAAAATGATGCTATGATATATCAATTTTAATGGTTATTTAGTTGTGAAACGAACAATTTTTTGAAATTAATAAAATTAATATGAATATTAAAGAGTTTTAAACGTTTCTTTTAAAAAGTATGAGTTACTATATTAATTGGCAAGGAAATGTAGAGGCTTTTTATATAGTGTTAGAAATTAGTTGAAGTTATATTCATAAATGTCTTTAGACTTTTTTTGAATAAGTATTATGTTACTTTTTTATTGGTAAAGGCATAAAATTCTATAACATATATATATATATATATATGTTTTATTAAATTAATATATTGTTGAAACCCTAATGATTCTAAAATAATTTTTTATTGTACACAGTTCTACCAAATATTTTGCTTCCACAATTTTATCAGATATTTGGTTTGTGAAACCAACTAGCACATTGCCACGAAAAATTATTAGGTGCGGACACCGGACGTAGCTCTACGTCCGGACTCCATTAGAATGGCGCCACGTAGCATTCGAATGTCGACGCGATATCCCGTTCTGTTGAATACTCGGATTTTTAGCACGTGTTATGACCCGACCCGGATTGGACGCAAAAAATTAAAAAACCTGCCCTTTTTTGACAAATTCCTAGGTAATATCGAGTATTTCTTCGGTAATACCGAGTAATTCTTTGATAATACCGAGTAATTCCTAGGTAATACCGAGTAATACCTAGGTAATACCGAGTAATTCTTCGGTAATACCTAGTAATTCCTAGGTAATACTGAGTAATACCTAGGTAATTCATAGGTAATACCGAGTAATTTTTGGTAATACCGAGTAATACCGGAGTAATTCTTCAGTAATACCGCACGTGCATCATTTGAACTTCTCGACGAAATGGGTCGCCGGGTCTTCGGGTCGCTACGTGGCGCCATTCTAGTTGAGTCCGGACGTAGAGCTACGTCCAGCGTCCGCACCTAATAATTTTTCCATTGCCACATTACCTTGTGTATGCTTGAAAGTTATGAAAACATTTTTCGCAGCATGCATAATTATCAGATTACTCATTCTAATATAAACCAATCTCGATCTCTTCAATTGTTGTTATGATTTTTTTCTTCAGCTTGCTTTGGACTTTGAAAACTTCTTGACTTCTCGCTTTTTCTTTATTTTGTCTTGACCATCGCATACTTCATTGCAGCCTTTTTTTTTTGTAGAAGGTAGATTTGTCTTTAGTGCTTGCTCAATTACAATAGAATCTGCATTTATCTGAAAATACTTTTCATGAAGTTTAACTGTTCCCATTACTCATTGATGTTAAGATGATACAAAATTTGACTCTTAATTATGATAATGATGTCCTCGTATCGTTGGTAGATATGAAAGCACTTTCTCCTTCAATCAAGCATCTTAGATCTTTTTGACAATTTTTCATATTATTATTTACAATTAGTGTAATCGTGAAAAGTAATTGAGACAGTATCATAGTATGTTCACCCTTCATGTATGTTGCCTCAAGCTCTTCCTGAGGGTTTGGATGCTAACTTGTGTCAACGAGTCCAACCCCTTAAAATGTTATCAAGGATATCAGAAGCTTCCTTGCTAGACTCTACATCTTCAATTTTCTTCGTTGTGTCTTCGCCTACACCTTTGCAGATAATAAATGACACCATTTGTTCCTTCATTGTAAGCTTTTAAGAGTTTGTGGTGCTCTGTATTTTTTATTTCTAACAAAATCTAAATCTCGATGCTCTAGTTCTTGTAATTTTTCTTATTTATCATCGGTGTGTGAAGAGGCAGTTAGCGCCAAATTGTTGTTTGTTATAGTATAGTTGGCGGGGATGTTGTAGTTACCTTCAACGCTTTCATTTTTTTCCACTTATTTTTAATTTATCTAATCTATATTGCTCATTTTCTATTTTCAATGAGCATGGATGGGTGAGTAGGAGAGTCTTGACAAGACATTCACAGTTTTCTTTACTGGTGCGAGTTTAGCAAAATTCTAGCTTTAGTTAATCTCTGTTTAGTATGTAAATCTAGCAGGAATTCACTGGATCCTTTATCCTGAATGGACATTTGTTGGGAGTGGGACAAAAGTCTTATTTACCAGGTTAGGATAAGCGAATTTGTTCAGGTTGGTTTAATGAATACCAGACTTGGTTTTTCCTTTCAAAGTGAAGGTTCATAAGTCTGCACATCTGGAAGAAAGCCAATCGGGGCATTGCAGTGTTTTAAATGATAGCATTTGACATGGCATTTCTGTTAACCAGGATATACTTTGCCCAGTTTGAACAGAAAGGTTTGTGAGCTTTTGCTCCCGCTGTAGAGGCCAGTGGTTTAAGGCTTTGCATATTTGATTGTGTGGTGTAGTTCGCAATTAAAAAAAAATTCTCTAGTGTGTTCATGTTTTCTACTTGAGCTAGTGAGAATGAAATAATTTGCTTGATTTTAAAGATAGAGATCCCTTTTTGTGACTTTGACTGAGTTTAAAGCATTCAAGATAAATTTCAAGATCCTTGTTCAAATCTTCACTTCCCAAAGTAACATCATTAAATTGTGTTTACTGAGCTGCAGCTTTTTGGTTTTGGTTTGATTAAAGAAGCGTTCTGCTCCATCCACTCTTTAAATTTGCATTTAGTAGTATTCTAGCTGAAAGATTTATTTTTGACCAGCTTTCTATACATTCTATCCTTGGCCTTCCCTTCTTTAAAGCATTCTATTATTTAAGTTCTATAAAGTTAAAGCTACCAACCGGCTAGCATGTTTTTCTCCCTGATTGTGCTTCAAGTCGTGCAAATGATCTTTGTATGATATGATGCTTATCTTAAGGAGCTGGGGATAAGCTGACATTTTCAGTAACTTTCTGCCTTAGTTAACAACAGCTATCAGATCATTTCTATCTTGTGATTGATTTGTATTCAATAATGAACTAGAACAATTTCGTAACCAACATTATTTTACTTTTGTTTCTTTTTTATTTGTTCACCTTTTTTTAATCGCATTCCTGACCCTTCATTTTCTTCTCAGTGACTAGCTAGAGAAAATGGTTTCGAATGGAGAAGGTCCACCAAGGGGCAGCGCAGCAGCAGCTGCTAACTTGCGCAGACGGAGAACAGGCGGCGGCGGCGGCGCTCCTGCCGGAGGAACTGCATCCACAATGCTACAGTTCTACACTGATGACACTACAGGTCATAAGCTTTCTCCCAACACTGTCCTTATCATGAGCGTGGGATTCATTGCTTTTGTTGCATTGATGCATGTGTTTGGTAAGCTGTATCTTGTTCGCAGCTGATCACAACTGAGATTCTAGCTCGTTTAATAATCTGATTTGATGAGAAAATGCAAACTGTATACTTTTCTTTCTCCATATTATAGTCCCTGCCATAAGCACTTATGAAAATTCTTAATAAATTGCTTTTGAACTGCAATGTTTAGGAAATCTAAGGTTTTATGTTGTTGGAACTATCAAGTATTGTATTTTCTTCTTCAAATCCCTTAATTTTTTTTTTACTGAACATATTAGCAATTATTTTTTGTGGGCCGTACAAATTGAGATAGCATTCATTGTTTCAAAATCTTGAAGATTGAGATTTTGGACAATTAATGAAGAAATGATTAGCTTAGAATGTTATCTTTTTTCAGCTTTGATGCCCTTTAATCTTGATAGGAAGTATTTATTTTGGTATGGTCCATCCAACAAGATCTAATTTTTTGGAATTTTGATGGCACTTACAACCTTTCTATTTCTTGAATTATTTGTGATAAAAGATTTCTATTGAGGCATTCATTTTAATAAAAAAAAAACGTTATATATCATTGCTATTTTCGTTGAGGAGGCATTCATAAAATAGAAATTTCCCATATTTGCATTTAAATTTGTAGGGTTGCAAAGTTATTTTGTTTTTAAATCTTTATAAAATTATTTCATTACTTTTTAAGAAAAAAAAAACAAGAAGCAAGTTAATGAAAAAAAAAATGAACATTATTTTTTTATGCATGGGGCTTTATTTTATTAGCTCAACATTTGATTTTCTTGGTGTCATATGGTAAAGGAAATGATGAAGAAAAATGGTATAAATTGATTTAGTTTTTGCGCACGACATTATGTTAACGTTCGTAGAATGTATTGTCATAAATCATAATATTATATGAAAGTCTCTCACATTATAAATAAATAAATTGAGAGTAGTTCATAATATATACATAATATTTTACTTTTCAAAAATAGGACTGGGGAAAATCACGAGGCTTGGCCTATTAAAATAACTTCATTATTGTAAATCATTTATTATAAAATATGCTCTTTCTCATAATTAGAGAAGATATACAATGTTTCGATATGAATTATGGAACATGACTTTCTTGGTGAAAGTAGAAGAAGCCTCGAGACATTGTGGAGTATCATTAAGAGATTATTGATAGTATGCTTGGTTGTTCTCTTTATAATGTTACCATAGACCAAGAAGATGTGTGTGGAAGTTTGTATTGATAACATGCATTAGTCAAAGTGGTAATGATGGGTGTCATGTTGATGAAGCTGATCATTAGCACAAGTGGTGATAATAAATGATAATGTTGGTGGCGATGATGATCATCAGCATTCAGGTATAATGCACCAATACTCCATTAATATCAATTATGTCATGTCACGTATGTTCAGGACACACATTTGCCCTAACACATGCTCAACATGCATCGAACATGCCATCCATGAGTCCAATCAAAAGAAACAAAAAGCTTACCAACATGTGCCCTCAATAATAAATTTTAAATCTAAATGTATATTACATAAATAATTTTAATTAAGTCGCATATTCTCTTTTATCTTAAAATTTCATTTGAATAACTTAATAGCTATTTAAAACTAGTTTTATTCTTCTTATTCTGCTTTATTTTCTTATGATTTTTTAATAATATATATTATATACACACACAAAGGAACCAATTTTCTTTTGCCCTCATCCTTTACTTTCTATTATTGAGATCTTTTGAGACCCAAATTATGTTCAAACTGATATAGATATAGTTAGATATCTGAAAATATGGGAAACTAATATATCACTGTAAAATTCATTCAATCAAGCACAAATCTAAATACAAATATTTGAATTAAAATTTTTGCAATCCAATTTTAGGACTATCTGAGTTCAATAAACTTATAGACAAAATATGCATCTTAGTGAAACGAATCTAATCAGTATAAGATTACCTAAATTTTACTTCATTAAGATATTTAAATGTTAAAAAATTTTATAAGATGAAAAAGGATTAACATGAATGATTTGATAGAGTGTTTTGATTTCTAGTTGAAATAAATGAAATGCCTCTCTAAAAATCTAGAATAAACTCTACTTCTACACATTTGGGAGTTTGACATGAGATCCAAAAAGGACTCTAAATGAGAGAATTCAGAGCTATATTTGCCAACATCCAACACCCATTATTTCCACTAAGTTTGACACTCATCATCGCCATTAAGGTTGACATTTGTCATAGCCAACATAGTAGACGCCCACCATGAACACCGAAATTGACGTTTGTCATTTGAAGCTTGCCGTCACTAACAAAGTAGATGCCCGCCACTACAACAACATTGGGGCTTGCCATCCAATGACCATTGTTACCAACAAGATTGATGCATGACATCAACACCAATGCTCTCTAACACCAACAAGGTAGATGCTTGTCATTGACACTAAAGCTAACATCCATCATCGCCACTAAAATTTATGGATGACAACCACACCAACATTAACCCTCACCATCTCTACGAAAGTCAATGCCCAACTTCTTGATCCTTGGTCTCACCTCCTATATGAAGAATGATCGAGCAAGTAATCAATGATTGAGAATCTCAAATGCCTCAACACTCCTCTTACTACATCATGAAAGTCATTCTTCACAATTTATGTTTACTATATCATATCAATATCTTCTCCAATTATAAAAAATATATATTATTTATAATTTACAATTCAAATTAGTAGAATTATTTCAACTAGAGACAGGCCTTTTGTTCTGAATTGTCCACATAAAAACCTAATGTCTCATATAACCTACTCTCAAATTATTCATCTTTGTGTGTATGCAAGATTTTTATATAAAACTAAGATTATGAATTCTTTCTCGACCATCATAAATATTCCTCCATGTTTGGTAGTTAATTAATCTTCTGGAAAAAAAGAGATTTTTTTTTTCCTAAAATTTTAGATTAAAGAGGAATATCTCTCTTTTATTTACTTTTTTGCAAGAACACTGAACATTTGGTATGTGACTTAAATATATTATATTTTTAGGAATTTATTTATCAATGTATACCAATTTTAATTATATAAAGTTTTTCCATCTAATAAGGTTTTGACTTGAAAAATAACATCATTGCACATGACACGATTTAGGGTCGAATAATCATTTTGATGATCATGCTGATTAATTTTAAAAAAATGAAATATTTATTTATAAAATTAGATTTTGTTTTTCAAACCCTCCATCACAACATAAATAATTAGGTCCAAACACCACAAAAGCTGCAAGTGGATATATTAGAGTACATAACTGTGTATTCTGATAACCTCAAATTTCTCCAACTTTCATAATTATTGATATATCTCTAGAAAATTCATTTGATTAACATGAATCTCAAATAATATGTGAATTAAAAATTTTAGCATTAAATTTAGGACTATCTAAACTCCAATTTTAATGAACTTATAGTCAAACTAAGCATCTCGACAAAATAAGCCCAACAACACTAAAAGTGATATGATTCGAGTCTAAATGAACCTAAATCAAGCACTTAAATTATATTCAGAAGCTTCAACGCATTAACTGAAGAATCAAATAGTCTCCGAGTATTGTATTTTTATTATCAAATCAGTGCCATGACGAGACGAATCCAACAATCACAACATCATTGAATTCTATGATCAATAATGCATTCAAATACCAAATAAATGATCTATGATCAAGAGAATCAATATGGATCGTCATTGAATTATTTTTATTTAGCCAAATTTATCAAAATGCGTCTTCAAAAAGCTACAAATATAACCACGGAAAATTTTTTTCCCCATTTTAGATTTTACACAAAAAATTCTAATTTCTCCTACAACTTCTATCTTTATACATGCTAGATCTTTATAAAAAGTTAGAATACTAAGCACTCTATCCATTATCATAAATTTTGCTAGCACATAATAGTTTGATACTATCTATGAGAATCATATCCCTACATCTTAGTGATACCATTTCAATGATTAATAGATGTAATATTAGGTGCAGTGCATTTTCTCATTCCAAGATTCATCAAACTAGGAATGTGTCTAGCAACATTGGACATCATAATTAGCCAAGAGTGGGCCTTCGAGACCCATTACTAAAAGATTAGATGCATAGGATGGAGCAGGACTAAGCCGAAATCCTTCAAAACTCAACGTCTCATCCATAGCAAGAAACTAAAAAAAATGTGTATTAAAAGCTACTTTTAAAATAGTTTTTTAATACATTCTCTTACTTGTTGCTGATTTTTAATAAAATTTTTTTTTGAACTAAAACTTTTTTATTAAAAAACTGCTTTAAAAAATGATAAAAAAGCTATCTCAAACGAAGCCTAAAATTCTCCTAGACCAAACAAGAAGGTGAAAGCAATTTTCAGTTCCATTCCTTCACCATTCCCATTTCATTTCTTCTCTTTCAATTCCTTCTAACCAAAGCCTTTAAGTGCTGAGCCGTTTGACCTAATTTTTGTGTTTAAAGTCATGAATAGCCAAGTAAAAGCAGACACGAGGTAGTTTGTTATGCCTCTTCAAAATAAAAATAATGGTAGAATCTGGCTCTTGTGATGTGATGCCCAATTACCATGCCAATGCAATAAGTTCCTCAAATCTTCGCTACGTTAGACATGAATGTCTGTACGAAGAATAAATTCAATCTTTTTATGATGAATAGAGCATGAATTGGCATGAAAAGGTTGGAGTAACTCCTATGACAGATAAGATTAAAAAGAAAAGTCTTTCAATAGTTTGATCAAATAAAATATCAGAACATTAGCCTTTCGATAACCCGGTTAGGAGAGCAGATATAAGAGATCCAACTTATATTACAAAAGGTAAAGATAGATTTAAAAAAATTTGATTAGAAAATATTAGAAATACTCTTTATTTACTAGATCTAAATGAGAATTTAATTTTTAATAGGACACAATAGAGAAAAAAAAAAAAGATTTATATAGCCGACCCAACGTTATAGCATAAAAGCTTGACGTTATTGTTGTAGAGCACGAATTGGCATAAATGGGCCCTTTCACACTCCCTAGTAGAACAACCAACAAAAGAAGTTTTGGTTCAAGCGATTGAACCAAAACTTGGACCAATCTAAAATTACAAGTTTTAAATGATAATGCTCAACAGCTTGGCAAGCACCATATGGCGTGGGGGATAGGCTGACAACAACAACAACAGGAAACAATAGATCACCACCGATGATGAAGAAATGACCAAAAGACCATCGTTCTGTTTCTAGATTAGGGCAACAGCGCAACGACAAACAAGGTAAAATAGTTTATTTCATTCATGTTCCTGGACTGATGGTTCATTTGCTATCAAGGCAAAGTCTGACCTTATCAACTATCGGGGAATAAGATGCTTAAGCTGGAATAATGCAATTTATCCTTTTTCTGAATGGATTTCCTACTCTTATTGTCTAGTACGTTTCTTCATTCATGGATGCAACAAGCAAAAAATAAATATCTCAAACGGAAAAATATCAGCACAAGTTATCATTGGAGTTTGAATGCAGATCTCATCTCACAAAAAATAAAATATTAAACTGACATATAGACCAACAAATATGGACAAGGCATTAATCTATCATTGAATTACAGAAATGTCTTCCTAAATTAAAGAGATTTTAGTTAGTTTAAAGTTGGTGAAGAAGTTCTAGCTTATACTGAAATAAACAACATAGAACGGACGAGACTTGGATGTTTTCGACTGGAAATCTTGTAGCAGAAGAAATGCACATTTAAACATACAGATACTGCTGGTTCGAATAGCTTAAGGAGCACACATGCATAATTTTGGTCCACGTGCACGCAAGAAAAAGAGCACACTTACAATAGAAGTGGAGCAGAGTTGAACAGGATCTATTAATGGGCGAGCTTGAAATATAGTATGAGGAGAATAGCCAGGACAAGGGCGAAAATTATTCCCCCTATGATCCACTTGTTCTTGTCCATCCTTCTAGACATGGCCGTGAGGACCTTCTTGCTCTTTCCTATGTTATCATCCACGCCATGCAACTGCATGACAAACAAAATACAACATTTGTAAGTATGTGAAGGTTCATGGGAGAAGTAGACATGATCTATTATAGTTTCAGAAAAATTATTAAGAAAATTTTCAGAACTTTCTTGGCAGTTCATAAGAAAAATATTATACAGATGTCGAACAAGTTGGAAGAGGGTCAAAACTGTGCAGGCGGCGGCTTTCATATCCAGATTTGTTAATCCAGAGTTGGAAGGAAAAGACAATACTCTTACGAGGAAAACAGTAGATTCTTCAAGCATAACTTTCCATTGCCTTATCCCGGCATTTTGATAGCGGCTAACAGGTTAAGAATTATATCTAAAGACTCTAGAGCCAAGGAGGCCAAAGTCATTTTAGTAAAGAACAAAACACACAACACAACTATCATGCACCGTCAATTCACTTCTCCATGGGGCTTTACATGTAACTCATTGGTAATGTCTCCATGCATGTCAATTTGATAGGAAACCCTTGTAGAGCTCAAGCGTTTCTTATCATTAATGAAATTTCAGCGAAACTTCCACCAGGATACTCCAACCAAATCAAGCAAAACAGCGAGAAAATTTGTAATAATTGATGAAACATAAGGAAAATACCAAGATACAATTGATCCTCAACTCGAGAGGAGGATTGTTCTGTACCAAATCTCTAGACGTCGCTAGAGCCCAAGACACCAAAGCCTCCAACAGATTCAGAAATACATAGATAACCCTAACCCTAATCCCTCTCTTCTACTTCAAGCATACAATTAAAACCAAGATAATTACTAAATAGCCCATGCCTCCTTAATTCCAGCCCTAGCCACCCCCTCCTTCCTATTCAAAATCCTAGTGGGCCCCCAAGGGGGGCGGGTGAAACAGCAAGGGGTGAACAAGGCTAGGTCCGCCTGGAATAAGCTTGGGCCTGCCCCTTGCCCAGGGCCGGTTGGACCGATCCAATCTGGACCAGTCTAACAATACCCCTCTCCTAAAGAATCACCTTGTCCTCAAGGTGAAAGGACGGGAATTGACGCTTTACTCTCTCGTAAGGCTCCCAGGTGGCTTCGTAGTCAAGTGGGCCCTTCCATTTAATTAGTACCTCCTTAGTCCCCTCTTCTCCCTGACGAACCCCCAACAACTCTAGTGGTTCTAATACCACCTCCAAATCCTCTGTCAGTATCACTGGTAACTCAGAACTAGCTGCATGATCCCCAATTGCTCTGTTCAGTTGTGACACATGGAACATGGGATGTATAGTCGTTGTTGAAGATAATCTCAAATGATATGCTACTGCTCCAATCCTCTACAAAACCTTATACAGGCCAAAATACCTTGGGGCCAACTTCTCATTCCTCCTGTTGGCGACAGTCCTCTGTCTGTAGGGTCATAGCTTTAAGGACACCCTCTTCCCTACGTTAAAATGGATGTCATTCCTATGCCCATCCGCCTATTTCTTCATAATATGTTGTGCCCTCAACAAATGCCTTTTTAGTTCTTCCAACACCATATCTCTTTCCTCCAAGTACTGCTTTACTGAGGAGACTTGGGTGCCATGCTGCCCAAAATTCACCACATAAGGTGGATCTCATCTGTACAACACTTTGAATGGGGTCATCTAGGAGGCAAAATGATACGAAGTGTTGTATCAGTACTTCGCCTATGCTAGCCACTTGGCTCACAACCAAGGCATCTCCGAAACAAAGCATCGTAGGTAAGTCTCCAGGCTCCTGTTTACCACCTCCGTTTGCGCATCTGTCTGAGGGTGGTAAGCGGTAGTCCTCTTCAGTAAGGTCCCCTACAACCTGAACAACTCCCTCCATAAGTGGCTGAGAAACACCTTATCCCGATCGGATACTATAGACTCTGGTATCCCATGCAGTTTGACCACTTCTATGATAAATGCTGCTGCAATTGTCATTGCAATGTAGGGGTGTCCTAGGGGAATAATGTGAGCACGCTTGCTCAATTTGTCCACCACCACCAGAATCACTGTAAACCCTTCGGATCGAGGTAACCCATCTATAAAATCCATGGAGACCTCCTCCCACATCCGATTTGAAAGAGCTAAGGGCTGTGATAATCCTCCTGGAGCCATGGCCATATACTTATTCTTCTGACAGATCTCACAATTGGCTAACATCTCCTCCACATCCTTGTGCATCACTTCCAATACAACTCTGTGGTGAGTCTCATGTATGTCTTCTGCACCCCCGAATGACCCCCAACAACACTCTCATGAAACTCCTAGAGCAGGTGTGGAATATGGACTGATGTCTTGGGCATCACAAATCTCCTCTGGTACAGAAGCCTCTCACCCTCTAAAGAATAGCCCAGGTGGCTACTCCCATCCTTCAGCAAATCTATCCTAATCCTCCCCAGCTCCTCATCCTGTGCGCTCTCCTACTAAATGACCCCTCAATCCAACATCAGGGGTATCAATACAGCCATCCCCTAGAAATCCCCCATACATCTAGATAAGACATACGCCGCCTTGTTCTCTACCTCAGGCCTATATTGAATTTCAAAGTCATATCCCAATAACTTTGACAGCCATCTCTGGTGCTCCTCAGCCACCATCCTATGCTCCAATAAGTACTTCAGGCTACGCTAGTCCATCCTGATAATGAAATGTCGACCCAACAAGTAAGGTCTTCATTTCTGGATGGCTAGCACAATTGTCATCAACTCCCTCTCATAGACTGACTTTAGCCGAGCTCTAGCTGTCAACACCTAGCTGAAATAAGCGATGGGTCGATGGCTCTACATGAGTACTGCTGCCAATCCATACCCTGCGGTGTCCGTCTCCACTACAAAAACTTGAGTGAAATCTGGTAGTGTCAGGACAGGCATGGTGGTCATGGCCTTCTTCAATCTCTCAAAAGCTATTGCAGCCGCCTCCCCCCACAATAAGCTATCCTTCTTCAACAGTTCTGTTAGTGACTAGGCGATGGTGCTATAGCCTCTCACAAACCTCCTGTAGTAACCTGTCAGCCCTAGAAACTCCCTCAGACTTTTTGGTAGTGTCCATCTTAGCATTGCCTCAATCTTAGCCTGATCAACAGCCACACCCTCCTGAAATACTACATATCTCAAGTACTCCACACTGGCCTGTGCAAAGCAACATTTCTTCAAATTTACCCTCATCTGCTACTCCTATAGCACCTCTAGGATCATCCTCAAGTGCTCCTAATATTCCTCCTCAGACCTACTGTATACCAAGATATCATCAAAGAAAACCGGCACAAATCTCCTGAGATAGGGTCGACACACCCTGTTCATAAGGAATTGAAATGTAGTTGGGGCATTAGTGAGGCCAAAAGGCATCATTAGGAACTAATGATATCCCTCATGCGTTCTGAAAGCAGTCTTCGACACATCCTCCCCTTTAATGTGGATTTGATGGTACCCGAATTTCAAATCTTAGTGAAGATAACTGCCCCACTCAGCTCATCGAATAGCTCATCTATCACTGAGATGAGAAACTTGTCTGACATAGTTTCCTTATTCAAAGCCCTATAATCCACTCAGAATCTCCAACTCCCGTCCTTTTCCTTAACTAGTAAGACTAGGCTAGAAAAAAGGCTCACACTAGGCCTGATAATCCCTGCCTCCAGCATTTCTCTGGTCAATTTCTCAATTTCATCCTTCTAAAATTGAGGGCATTGGTATGGCCTGACACTGATGGGTGCACCCCTCCCTCAGGGTGATGGCATGCTCCTGCTCCCTTGGTGGTAGCAATCCTTGAGGTGACTGAAAGACCTCTCTGAATTGTTCTATCAATGAGTGTACTGAAAGAGGAATGTCTCCACCCTCCTCTAATCCGATCCCCTCTAATCTCTAAAGCTCCACCAGAAACCTCCCCCCACCTCATGGATGCTCCTCACTATGGTTTTGAGGGTTACCATGGCTTTGGATAACCCTGCATCTCCCCTGATCATTACTCTTCTCATCTCGACCACCAGCTCCATAGTCAGTGCCCCCCCACCTCAGTTAACCTTGGTATTCCCCAATGTCTGCAGTCATTTCATCCCCAGGATGACATCAGTGCTGCCTAACTCCAATGGGAGGAAATCCTTCCTCACCTGAATCCCTTGTATGGTCAGCACTACTCCCCTACAGATGCTCTTGCCCGTCTCCACCTTCCTCGTACCCATCATCACTCCATAGCTCCCTGTATCCACCAAAGTCACCCCCAATTGGTCCACAATCGGCTTAGAGATGAAATTGTGGGTGGCTGCACTGTCGATCAACACTAGCACCTCTCAGTCTGCTATTTCCCCCTTCACCTTCATGGTTGACTCGGAGTGAATCCTATCATTGAGTTCAAGGATACCTCTGCCACATCCAGATGCACCTTGTCCATACAATTTAAAAAAAAAATACAATTAAAACCAAAGAAATTACTAACAACCCAGACCTCCTTAATTCCAGCCCTAGCCTCCCCCTCCTTCCTATTTGAAATCCTAGTGGGCCCCCCAAGGGGGGCGGGTGAAACAACAAAGGGAGGACAAGGCTTGGTCCGCGTGAAATAAACTTGGGTCGGCCCCTTGCTCAGGGTCGGCTGGACCGATCTAACACAATCTTGAAGTCTTTGACATTCCTATCTTTGATGTGTCATGGTTGAACAGGTCACTAAGCGAATCAACATGCAGCCAATTCATGCTTTTTTACTTTGAAAACACCAGTAGACAAATTGCCATATATTAACCATAACTTTGAAGTTCATCTAGATGAGTAAAACGTTCAGTTTACTGAAACAAGCAAGTAAATAACTTCATACTCAGGGGAAAAAATGCTAGCAATAACAGATGTTTAGAAGCCCATATTAAACAAGTTTGCATGTAGATCACAATTCCAAAGACCAACAACTACAAGGCTCCATTTATCACTGGTTTGGAGAGAAAATGGCATTCAATAATAGGATTAATATGAACGTAGATAAGTAAAAAAACAATAAAGTAATAAATGAGCACAAAAAATTGAGAGTTCTTTGGGTTTTCCGTACCCAAAAAATGAAAGTTGTTGTCTGGTTTCAATGTCAACACGGTAATAAGAAGACCAAAATATATGAATTATCCAAGACATCAAAATATGATAAAAAGAACAATCAATATGATTCTAACAAAATTCAGAATCAACTGGTGTAAAGAACATACTGCAGTATGCGCATGCAGAAGAGATTGACGTTGTTGATGCAGGTCTTGCAGGATTGAAACTCCAAGATCTTCCGTCTCCAACATGGTTCTTCTACTCTCCTTAATTCTTTCACTAGAATTATTCAATCTTTCAGTTGACATTAACAATCTTCCCCTTTGATCAGCAGACACCTAAATCATCAAAGAATCGGTGTTCAACAAAGCACAATTATCAAACTGAAATGCACTTCTATAATTAATAAAGAAACATCCATATTATTTAATCTTAAAATTCTGACAGAAAAATGCCAAATAATTCCATACAATGAAGGAATCTTGAGAGTTGATAATGTATCTGCCAACTGATAAATAAAAAAGTTTATTAATTATAATTATACAAAAGATAATCAAAATCTTAAAAACATAAAACATGCATGACAATATAGAATCATCATGTTTCAGCTTTGAAGCAAACCCATTCAAATCCTTGGTTCAAACAATTCATGAAAAGGCTTTTTCGCTACTCAGACTAGATGTCTCACAAGGTTTAAATCAAACAAATTCCTCTTCTTATACTGAAATGTTATATCCAATAGCAAGGAACTAAAGGTTCTGAATAAACTTATTTGAGATCTACAGCCTAACACATAAGCATCCTGCCCTAGCATAAATTACCAACAAGAAAGCGTGTTGGAAGAAAGGTAGGTTAGTACCTTTAAGCAGGTCAAAGGTTTGTAGTGCAGTTTTGAAAATCCGCTAGACAAATAAATGAAGAAGCGTGCAACATCAAATTAACAAAAGAAACAAGAAATATCTTACAGATAATGTATCTGCCATCCCAGATTCCAACAATTCCTCCCTTGAAGCATTCTTTGCATTAGGTGAAGTGATTCTTTTAACTTCACTCTTTAAATTATTGAGATCCGATTTGTATTCACGCAACTTGGCAAGCAATGCTGCCTTTACACTTGGTTGCAAACTTCTAGCCTCAAGATCCATTTTCCGAATCTACATAAGCCAAATCCAATATTCTAAAATCAGCAAACATAATTGAACCAAAGAAGTATCAAGAAACACTTGAGATAATCAACTACCAAGTTTTCAGCATCTTCTAAGCCGGACTTAATCTCAGACAACTTCTGCTTTTTCTGTTCTGCGGGATTAGACCAAGAAAATAAGATGCATAACAAAATTCTGATGAATGCGGTACAGAGGTGAATATGTTGAAACCTACATCTCATATTTTCATTAAAAAAGCAAGCAATACATGCTTCCACAAACATCAAGAAAGATCAAAAGTTACAGGAAGGCAGCATCACTAACCTCCATCAAGGGCGGCCGCCCCCGTACACTTCCGCGAAAGAGAAGCGGAGATTTCGCAATACTGGCGCTCGTATCCCTCGAAAACTTCACTCATCGCGACGAATTTCAGAACAATTGAACAAATCAACCAATATCGATGCTTATTTCAGGCGATATCGTAAAATTATTGGAATCAAGCAAACCTGGGAAATAAAAGGAAACCAGTTAAAACCAAAGAGATCCTCTCAAGTCCAGAAAATTATTAAATTTGCAGATCACTGAAAATCTCAGAAAGCCCGATCGTCCATGTCGTCGTTAAACCTAATTCAAATACAGATCCTAGCCCTAACAACGAATAACTCTAAAC
Organism: Dendrobium chrysotoxum; assembly: GCA_019925795.1. Lineage (NCBI taxonomy): Eukaryota > Viridiplantae > Streptophyta > Magnoliopsida > Asparagales > Orchidaceae > Dendrobium > Dendrobium chrysotoxum. The sequence continues at coordinate 61,079,628 of CM034313.1, forward strand.
TGGGCTTCGACGGATCACACGAATCAACAACGCAGACAACGCGATAATTTAAAAACAGGAGAGAAAATCATTAAGTGGCTGTTTGGCAACAGGATTTATGCAGAATTTGAGAAGGATGTATGCTAAATCCTGCCAAACGGGATTTGAGCAGCCGGTAAATATCACAGCAGAATAAATCCTCCGTTTCCCTCTTTTTGCCGTAAATTCCAGATTTACTAAATCCTGGAGTCCGGCTGATTTAAGGGATTTGGCCGAAGAAGCCCGCGAATGGGCGAGAGATAGTTACCTTCGCAGCAAGCAAGCTCCCGTCGCTACTTCCGATCCAACAGGAAGAACGGCGAACTGTCGCGACTTCCGATTCGAGAGTAAGGAACGCCGTCGAAGGAGGCGAAGAAGCTTTTTAGCGACTCGTTCAAAAACCCTACCTCACGCGGAAGCACGCGAATTCGAACCGCAACGAAGAAATGGAGAAGAGAAAATCAAACCGTATAAATACTTAGCCTATCAAGAGAGCAGAAGCAAACCGTAAAACGAGGATTTGATCCTACGATTAGCTCGCCGACGCCTGAAGAATGAAGAAAATGAAGAAAAGGAAGAGGGGAACCTTCGTCGGCGACGGGGCGTACGATGCCTAATGGAAATAAAACGCTAAGGAAATGTTGTTAAAATAGCAAAATTGCTTCAACTATCTAGGCTTTTTTTTTTTGGATTTATATACATATCATTTTATATTATTTTATTTATATATTTAATTTTTAAAATTTTAATATTATATATATATATATATCATCTTATATTATTTTAATATCAAATATGTCTCTCATATTTCATTCTGATTACTCATATATTTTATTTTTATCACTCATATTTGATATAAAAGTAAACTACGAGTGATATGTATGTAATATTAAAATTTTAGATATTAGATATGTAAATAGAATAATATATAGTAGTATAAATCCCCCACTCTTTTTAAGGAATAGTGAGCCATAACTCACGTGACAATCATGCAAATAATTTTGTTTGTAATAATAAGGCTTTGTTTGCTTCTAAAATTAAAATTTTTAAAATTTTTATATTAAAAAAATATTTTAAGAAGCAATAAAAAAATCATTCAAATAAAATCTGAATATTATGTTTGAATCCAATTGAAAAAAATTTGATGAGTTAAATTGGAGCACTCATCCTATCTTTAAAAAATTTAATAAATTATAAATATTTTAAATATAAATATAATACATATAATTAAATTATTTATTTTAAATATAAATATAATAAATGTTTTAAATATAAATATATAAAAATTGATCCTCAAAATTAGCATTTACTATTATGTGTTGCAACTTTTAATGATTTTATCATGTTATTATCTTAGTACCCTTTTTTAGGACATTTAGGCCAATTAATACAGACTCACACACATATCGCATGTACAAGACTCAAACCCAAGACTAACTCTTCTAATCGGGTCATCAAAAGGTCGACGTTTTATGCATCCAAACCATCTAAGACGACTCTCTCTAATTAAGAGATTAATAATAATAAATAGTAATAACAAATTTCATTGTACAATTATGTATTAATTTAGGCTAAGCAAATTCAAATCTTTAAATAATAGATAATACAACTTGTTATAATATAAAAAATTTCAAAGGCTAATTATGACTTATGCATTAGTTATGGTTTTAAACTATTAGTTGCACAAAAGTGAATCTTCTTCCTTAATTATTTCTTACTTTTAGAATGGACAAAAGTAAATGAATGAAAAAAAGTAAAATTAAGAAAGTTTAGGATCATATTGTAAGAAAAATAGCCAAGTGGTGGGCTTCAATAGTGTAAACAATCAAGAGTACCCAAATATATAGTGTACAACTAAAAAAAGAGAAATAAAGGCAAATATAACATTTGATATCACCTACAAATAGTACCAACAAATTAAGAAAAAATTGAATATGTTAAACAAATTGAGAAGATCAAGATAATCATTTGTTGAAAATAGATTTTATCATCACCATCAAAATGTGTGAGAATAAGAAAATTATAAGAAATTAGAGGAGCATAATGTGGATGCATTTTGCCATTAAGAAAATAATCTATAAAATTCAATGTCCTTATATTTGATGAATGAAGTTGACTACGAGATACTAGCGAGCAAGGGAGGTTGTAGCATATGCCTCATCGTCCGTGATGCAAGCCCAAATATCGACAAACAATGACATCAAAATTGGGCAGCATGGGAGCAATTCAGCTGTTAGTGTCTTATTGTTGTGCCAAAACTTGACTCGACTCGACTCGTTTACACCCCTAGCAGTGACTTGATTACATAAGAGGTCCTCAAATTTCCGACTGACGAGCTAAGCTCGATAGTGCCAAAACTCGACTTGTTTACACCCCTAGCGGTGACTCGAGGCCAATCCATTACAGAGGAAGAATCAAATATGAATGCGAGAGCTTAAGAGCCAAGGAATACATATTTTTTAGGAAGGGAAATCCTAAGAAAATAGAGGGCAGAAGATAACCAAATTTAGGATAATGCAAAATGTGAATGCCATAATTTTTTAGAATTACCGATTTTGGGTATTTAACGAGGCATTTATTAATATCTATTAAATTTATTTGTAGAAAATTTGAAAAAAATATATTTTGTTGGAGCGAGTTGAGTGTAACATTATTTTTATTAAGCTAAATGAAAGAGCTTCTGGTCATGCATACAACAATCTTGTTCAAACACTCAAAAATCACGAAACCAGGAGTAGCGTGTGAGCAAAAAATTAAGAAATGATTTAAAAAAAAACATATCTTTTTTAATAATATTTGTACAAAAATAAGATCATCATAGCAACTAAATCTAATAATACTAACGGTCTATCCACCAAATGCACTTAAAATATTCAATTCCTATATAAGTTAACAATACATCAAAAATATAAATTTATTATTGAATAAATAAATAAATTTCTAATCCTAACTATCTTTCAATAATATACTTGAATCTCCTCTAAATGTGAAGTCTAATTTATGCCATACAAAAAAAAATGTTTTTATATAATAAATGTATTCCTGAAAAATAATATTTGCAGATAATTCATTTAATGTGACTTGAAAATTTCATTATTCATCATAAAATGAGCATCATCATTTGTGTATCCAAGAGATAAGAGCATATTAAAACATTCGGAGTCAAAATTATAATGAAATTTATAAGAAGAATTAGAGCTAGAAGAAGTAGAGATAAATTATCAATTATATTATTTATGAAGATAATAAATATTATGATGAGTGGAAAATGAAGAATTTGATAATAAATCATTTAATAAACATGTATTTTTATGTTTCAAGCATCAAATCTTATAAAATGATCACATAAAATCTAGGTTTAGAAAGAAAATATTATCCTTTTAAATTTCAAGTACAAAAGCCAATTCATCAAATTCATTGAAAAGTTCTTCATAAGAAATATTTTGGGGGTGATTAATTGAGTGTACACTAGCACTATTGTATTTCTTTTAAAATTCTTCCCAACTCAAAAGCTATGTAATTATGAACACAAAAGTAAATAAATAATAATCCAAATGTGCAAACTAAATACTCCACATTAGTGAGCAAAAATGCCTCTTAACTTGATCAAAGTTGCTATCATAACTTCTTGTCAAATAAGAATATTCTGATCTAATTTTTAAGAGAAATAGGAGCTCACATACCGATGTTATGTAGATAGCACGTTGTCGTGATACGATTAGGGGTGTCAATTAGGGTCAACGGGTCGGGTTTGGGTCCAACCCGAGTTGACTCGGACATAAACAGGTTGATCCGAACCCGACCCGTTTAGCTAAATGGGTCAGGATATACAACCCGGACTTGACCCGCGTGGGTTACCAGGTTGACCCGACCCGACCCACGAACCTGAATCGGACTTAATGGGATTTCAAAAAATTTTGTTACACGTCATCGATTGGATGTATTTTTTTGTCTCGTAGTATGCGTATTATAACCCCATTGATTGGATGTATTTTTTTGGTTAGTTTAATGGTAAATATAGACGCATATCTTGATATGTATTGCTTTTTTCAAAGAAGTTTTATAATCAAAAGAAAGTTTATTAAAATTTAGACTATTTAGTTACACGGCATCAATTATTTGTATGTTTAAAAAACTCAACGGAGTTCAAATAATTTCTTAGCCATCGTTTAGAACAATTTTACATCATTATTTTTTGTTTGATTTCAAATTTTTTTTCACTAACGGGTTAGCGGGGTCGGCACACGGGTTTTCGGGTCAACCCGAACCTGACCCATTTTACAAACAGGTCAAAAATCCGAACCCGAACCCAACCCGTTTAACAAACTGGTTGACCCGAACCCGAATTTTTTCGAGACGGGTCTGGGTCGGGTTTCGGGTCCTGTCAATTTTTGAATGGAAGAGACACGATGAAGAAGGGTAATAGGGATTTTAGGGAGAGGGCGAAATCAACAAAGTCTTGCCGGGAACAAGAAGCAGGGATTTAGAAATTTATAGGAGAAAGGGTAACAGGACATTGGGTTGATATTTTGCAACAATTTAAAGAGCTGTAATTTTTTAAAGTAATAGCGGTTTAAACTGCTGCTAATGCCTAAAATTAGTAGAGATTTAAAAAACAATGTTAAGAACGGTCGTGGCTTTTGACTTTTTTTAGTAGTGAATTCTAAACAGTTGGATCATGTGTGAAAATGACAAAATCATGGAGGAGTCTTAGAATGGTGAGATTGGAGGCAACAAATGGACTTGGGGATGATGACAAGATCAACGGAGTGTGTCTAAGAATGATGGGATTAAGTGAGGGGGATCCAAATGGTAGGATTTGGGCAAGGATCTTAGATAGGATGATCGAGATGGCTATATTGGTATTTGAGAGGAATCTGCATCAAAACATTAAATGAAAAGGCAAACAGAACTAAAAAAAAGGATAAAGAAGCTTCAGGAAAAATATGCTTTCATCTCTCGCGTTGTTCCAGTACAATACTAGGTAATATATGGAGAAGAAGCAGGGAGCAAGGTCTGCTAGAAACGGCTAAAGGCTGACACCGTCAAAATAAGCAGAAGAAGGTGTTGCCTTACATACGCATACATCAAGTGGAATAGAATAAGTAACATGTGCTGGAGGTATACTCTAACAGCCCCCCTCAAACTAAGCATTTGAGGAACAAATGGTTAGTTTGTCGCGAAGTGCGGCAAATCGAAGAGGCGAAAGGGGTTTAGTAAGAATATCAGCAAATTGATTCAGAGAATTGAGATGATGAACTGCAATGGAACCATGGTGAATATGATGACTGATAAAATGATAGTTGATCTCTATATGCTTGGTGCGAGCATGAAAAATGGGGTAGTGAGCTAAAGCAATAGCTGAGATATTGTCACAATAAATTGTCATGGGCGAGTGTTCAGGTAGACCGAACTCAGCCAATAGCCGTTGAAGCCAGAGAATATCTGATGTAGCTGAAGATAAGGCATGATATTCAGCCTCAGTCGAAGATTTGGCCACTGTAACCTGCTTTTTAACACACCAAGAAATGAGAGTCGGTCCAAGATAAGAACAGAACCCACTGACAGATTTTCTATCGATGGAATCGGAGGCCCAATCAACATCCACATAAGTAGTGAGCTGCATATTCCCTGGTACTAGAGGTAAGCCATAAGATTTCGTGCCCTGAAGATAGCGAAGAATACGTTTAATGGCGTGAAAGTCAGCATGTGTTGGGCTATGCATATGTTGACAGACAAAATTTACTGCAAAGGCAATATCTTGTCTAGTTATGGTGAGATAATTAAGCGAACTAACTAAATGGCGGAACAAATACGGATGAGAAAATGGTTCAGCAGCAGACGCCATTGTAGAGGGCTTAAGAGTGATCGGTGTGGAGATAGGTTTCAAATTTGTAAAGCCAGCCGAATCTAGAATAGCAGTGGTATATTTAACTTGATGAAGATCAAAACATTGGGTGTTTTATGCACTTGAATACCGAGGAAGGTATCCACGGAGCCCAGCTGTTTCAAGGAGAACTGAGATCGGAGCAGCTACAGTAAGTTGTTAATAGTGCCGGAATGATTTCCAGTAAGTAACAAGTCATCAACATAAATAAGAAGATAAAGTTGAATAGTAGACTTGTTGTAAATAATAAGAGATGGATCCGCTTTGCTGAAGATAAAACCAAACTGAACCAGAGAGTCTGTAAGTTTGGTATACCATTGGCGAGGAGCCTGTTTAAGACCATAGATAGCTTTATACAATTTACAAACATAATTTGGATGTTGAGAATCAACAAAACCGGGAGGTTGCTTCATAAAGACTTCTTCATACAGATTGCCATGAAGAAATGCATTGGAAATATCAAACTGAAGAGTTTGCCAACGTCGATGTGGAGCTAAAAGAAGAAGTATACGAATTGTTGGTAACTTGGCCACCGGACTAAAGGTCTCATGGAAGTTGATGCCATGCTCTTGAGCAAAACCTTGTGTAACCAATCTTGCCTTATATCGATCAACTCGACCATCTGATTTTGTTTTTAATTTGAAGACCCATTTAGATCCAAGAATGGGTTTGTTTGTAGGAGGGGGAATGAGACTCCAGGTGCCCTGCTTTTGTAATGCCAAAAAATTCCTCTGACATAGCATGTCTCCAAGGCTCAGATTTAAGTGCCTGAGTATAGGAGGTAGGAGTGATAATTGGTTGAGAAACTGTAAGCAAATCAAAGATAACCTTTGGGCGTTGATGGCCTGTTTTCAACCGAGTTTGCATATGATGTGTAGGAGGAGGTAGGGTTGGTTGTTGGAGGTTTGGTGAAGTGAGAGAAGGAGTAGACGCAGAAGTAGAATTGTTGCAAGGAGTTGTAGGAATTTGTGGAGAAGAATAGGACGAAGCAGTAGATAGATGTGGTGAAGAAATTTGCTGAGGGGAAGGGAGAGCATGGGAAAGAACAGAAATTGGAGGTAATAGCAAGGGATTTTGTGGTGGATCAGTTAGTGGAGCAAATGCAGATGATGCATTTGAGGTATAAGGAAAAATATGTTCATAGAAAACAACATGACGGGAGACATAGATTCTGTTTGTATAGAGATTGAGACAATGATAACCCTTATGAGAGGAGTAGCAGCCTAGGAAAATACACTCGTGAGAGCGAGGAGATAATTTATTTTTGGAAAGTGGTTGAAGCCATGGAAAGCATAGACAACCAAATGTCTTCAAATGAGTATAGGATGGAAGTGTGCCATGTAAAAGCTGATAGGGAATGTGGAGGTTACAATCTTTGGTTGGGAGGATGTTAATGAGATAATTGGAGGACAATAGTGCTTCAGCCCAAAAAATCTGTGGTAGATGAGCAGCATGTAGAAGGGCCCTGGTAGTCTCGAGTAGATGTCGATGCTTGCGCTCGGCAAGCCCATTTTGTTTAGGGGTGTAGGGACAACTGTATTGGTGAGTAATACCATTTTGAGATAAATGGGAGTGTAAAAGATGGCTGATGTACTCTCCACCATCGTCAGTTCTTAGAGTTTGAATTGAAGTGTGAAAAGAGTTCTTTATAAGCTGATGAAAATGCTGAAATTTTGAGAAGGTTTCATCTTTAGAGTGCATAAGGTAGAGCCAAGTATACCGTGTGGCATCATCTATACAAACAACTTAATAACGAAAACCATGAAAAGAAGAAACAGGAGCTGGTCCCCATATTGACCCTGATTTTCCCCGAGACCTAGGTCAAAGAGTTGACCTGGTCAAATTTGACCAGGCTAGACCCCAGAACCCATCCCAATGGGTTCAGGGAGTCAAGCCAAGTCTGCTGAGCCCAGACCGAGGTCCTGGGTCAACTTGGGTTGACCCAAATTGACTCATATCCTTTCATTTGATTTCAAATCATATCCTGAGCCTCTTGGGCTCAAATCTCTCTACCCTTGGACTTAGTGGGTCACACCCAACCCATTGAGTCCAGACCTGTGCCCTGGGTCAACCTAGTTGACCAGGTCAACCCAGGTCAACCCATTTAGCCCTTAATGAGTCTAATTCAAATTCAACTCGATCCAAACCTTCTCTTAGACTAAAACCCTCATCCCTTGGGCCTAGTTCACTAGTTTGACCAAGTCAAGCATTGACTTGGTCAACCCTAGCCTTTAATGGGTCAAAATGACCTATTTAGGTCTATTTAAGACCCATTAAGGCCATTTAAACCTTTCCTAATGATCTAAAACCCAAACCACGACCAATTCAGGGGATTTTCCCTCCTAATTCAATGGAGATGTGATCCAACCGTTGGTCATGGGATTAGAGCTTTAAATAAATGAATTAGGGTTCCAAGAGGGGGACTTTTTGTAATCTCTCTCTCTCTCTCTCTCTAAGCCTCCCCAAGCCGTGAGACTTCGTGTGAGAGCTCCCTTCAACTCCTTCCACCTTTCCCGACTTAGCCCCGCCGCCAAACCCTCACCGGCAGCGAGATCTCCGGCGAACCAAGGCTAGGAACGTTCCAAGCGATCTTGCCATTGATCCAAAGCTTATTTGACCGCGATTTCTTCTACAATTAGGAGCGTGGGCAATCTACAAGTGCAACAAGCCTTTAAACGGGTCAAACCATCCATTCACCAAGATGAAATCTCAAACCCTAGGTTAGAATACATAGAGTTAAATAACTTTTCGTAAAGCGTGTTTTAAACCAAACCAATCAACCCACACGAATGCTCTTCATGTTTGGAATCTAGGGTTAAAATTTCACTTGATTTGATCCACCCGATCGAGAGAACGAAGCGAAAATAGGCTTAGGGCTTCGGGTTATGTATTTCGTCAGATTACGTTTGATCAGAACCATTGATTTTTCGATCAACGGTTCCGATCTCGCCGTTCTACGGCTAGGGTTCGACTGCGGATCCATTCCCGCGGTCATCGCTCCCGTTCGACGCGATCTGGCCCGTTGAATCAAACCGCGACAGATCAGACGGCGCAACGCGCTACTGACTCGAATAAATTAGCCGTCACACTGTCGATCAATCATTACCAATGATTGTGCCGCGGCGCAATCATTGCTAATGATTGCTAAACCGCGTCCGCGGTTACGGGAGCCAGTGAGAGCCCGCCACGTAGCCTCCGCGGCGCCGCCGCCGCCGGGATTTAAAAAATAATAATAATAAAATATTTATTTTAAATATTTTAAATTCTATTTTTTTAATTATTTAGAATTAATTATATAATTAATTTAAAAAGTAGTTTAAATAAAATATATATAATAAAAATGTATTCTATTATTATTATTATTATTTATATTATTATTTTAAATATATTTATCATTGTTATTATTATTATTATTATTATTATTATTATTATTGTTATTATTATCAATTAATTTAAATCTTTTATTATTATTATTATTATTATTATTGTAATTCAAATAAATAATATTAAATTTTAGAAAATTTATCTTTTATTATTATTTATTTCCTTTTAATTATTTTAATTAATTAAATTATTTAAATTTTCAAGTTAATAATTAATAATTAACTTAATTATTTTTCTAAATTGATAATAATTATTATTTTATAAAACCATTTAAAAAAAGTTAAAACTAATATTATTTTCTATAATTTAATTTTTTTTATTAATTATTATTCTTTTACTTTTAAGTTATTTCAATTATTTTAGTATTATTTAAATTATTTAAATTTTTAATTAATTAATAATTAATGATTAATTTAAATATTTTTCTTAAGTCATAATAATTATTATTTTATTATTTTAAAAAATTAATATTATTTTCTATATTTTATTTATTAATTAATAATTAATGATTTATTTTAAATTATTTTTAACTAATTAATTATTTAATATTATTTAATTAATTAAATAATTTAAAATCTTAATATTTTAATTAAAATTTATTATTAAATTATTTTAAAATTTCATAAACTTTTAATTCTTAATTTAATTTAATTTGTAATTATTTTAAGTTATTAATTATTTTAAATTATTTTAAAAACCCTTTTTTTAATTAATTACTTTAAACTTTGAAAATTCATAACTTATTCATTTTAAATCGGATTTTGACGCATAATATCTCGTTCTTTTCAGAAAAATATGATTTTTAATTTAAAATTATTTTCTGAAATTAATTCTATCTTTTCTAATTTATTTCTGTATCATTCAATTATTTAACTATTTAAATACTATTTAAATAATTAACTTAATTAACTATTTTGAAACTATAAATTATTTTGAAAGCTCGCTTTGGGTGGCTGGTAGACTTCGCATACCTATACAATGGGATATTTTAAACTATCTTATTTTCAAAGCCTATATAATTATGTATCTTAATATTTATATGTATTTTAAAATTATTTTAAAATTATATAAATATTTAAATCCTTCAATTATGAGAGGTCTACCCTTTGAGATTTTAAACTTAGACTATACTTATGAATGACATTCATGTGGGGAGGATTAGTGGATGATTGGGTCTCAATCATTCACTAATCACTTCGTTAGTTCTATTTCCTTTAGTAGTTTCGTAGTTTTTGCATGTGTAGGATGCACAAGCACTTAGCCTAGGCTCTCCTAGATTTAAGGATATGGTGTATTCTATATTTGCATTGCATCTCCTCTATGTTACCCCAAGGGTTAGTTTCAAACACCGATTCAAAACCCACTTAACGTAGTGACACCCTAAGGACAATAATTAAGGACCCGTCTAGTGAACTTAAAAAAATTTTAAGAGTTAGGATAGAGCCCTAAACGACTTGAAATTTGAAACACTTGAACTTAGTGACATCTTAAACTCCCTGGAATTTTCTAGGAATTTTTAGGACTCATTAAACCCCTTAATTGATCAACCTTAATTTACCCTTTAATTAGGATCTAATAACTTCAGAAAATTTTAATAAATTTATTTTAAATCAGAAAAATACCCATAATTTATCCAACTCTTTAGAATTTAGTCCCTAATCCATAAAAATTAAAATCCACTTAATTGGACCTTAATCTAAACTTTAATTTAATTTTGATTAAAAATTACCTTTTAATTAAATTAAATAATTTAAAATTATTAAAAATTCCAAAATTTTTCCAAACACTTGGGAACACTTCTTTGGGTCATTCTTAACCTTTGGGGGTGATTCCAAGCAGTTTGAAACTGATTTGGATCAAAATCCCTAAAACAGCCTTGAATTAAATAATTTTGATAATTCACAAAATAACCCAAACTATAAAAATTCATAACTAATTATAGAAAACTCCAAATTAGACAAATTCAAAGGCATTCAACTCACCTTAGGGTCTAGTATTTATTAAAAATATTAAGATTCCAGAAATCAACTTAAATAAAAAAAGTTAACAATCCGGTCAAATTTAGTTCAAAACGAGACCAAACATTCGGAAATTCATAACTTTGGATAGAAGAATCCAAATTGGGCATGCTTACAGTCTAACTGATCGGGTTAAGGTCTATTATTTTATAAAAATACTAACTAGCCATAAATCTCTTTTAATCAAAAAGTCAATTTTGGACCCCTTTGATCTAGCGGATAGGGTAACCCCGGACCTTCTGAAAACCACCGGCTTAACTTAAAATTCAGAAAAATATTGCCCTTAACTCAAAGCCAACATACTAACACAATAATAAATAAATCAATGCCCCTTTCATTTAATCTTCAACCAACCAAATCAACTTAACTAACCCGTGGTTGCTACTGAGTAACCTCGGCCTACGAGGCTATTGACTTAGCCCCAAGGAAGGTAAATAAACTTCACGACCTCGATATGAAACAAAGGTAGTAATCATTAAACCCTCAAAATATACCTAATTTAATCCCTAACACATTAATATTGAAATTCAAACTTAAACTTCTCTTGCGGACCTTCAACAAACTTGGACACTAGATAACTTCAACTAATTATCCAGTTTAGGACCTATCTCAGCCACACAGCCTTTCACACACACTTAGATGGTTTGTTAGGGCACCACTTATAGATCTAGGCTAGGCCGGTATTTAATTTACTGCTGTGTGCCGAGTTTTCCAGGATTTCACTGCATGTTGAGATTGAAATCATATTGATATGTTTGTTTATTTTTACTATACTCTGGGAATTGATGTGATTGCACGATAGACTACCCATAGGTTAGGATCAATTTTGATACTAACGATATTTTTCTGCAGGTGATCATGCTTATGCAGCGCTAAATAAGAGAGGGGCAATAATCATGATTTAAATACTAATATTATTTTCTGCAGGTGCTTCAGAAATTGCTCAGCCCCCCTAAATAAATGAGGGCTAATTAAAATCATAATTATAAATTACTACAGGTGCTCCAGAACTGCTTAGCCCTCATAAAATGATTAAAGAGCATGGCCAAGTGTAGCTGTGATGAGTCTTTCTTTTATTTCACATAAACTGCTTGGGATGTGATATAAACTGCTTGAGATTTTGTTAGGATAACCTTGTAGGAGAGTCTAGAATTTATTGCTTTTATTTAATATAAATTATTTATAAATTGGTATTGAGTTGTGAAAGTACACCTTTGAGTGGGGATACATAGATTCAAAGGTTGGATTCCCAGAAAGAAAAGGACACCCATTATGAGGATAGTCTTTTCCTATTCAGGAGTCCAAATTTGGATCCCGTCATTACCCGAGGTGGAAAGAATAACCTCCCCTTTGGGGGAGAGCTTTCTTATCCACCCCGGGTATCCGGTTACAACAAATCCAAGGAGCTCAAAGAGGAGGAGATCCAGGAGCCCAAAGAAGAGAAGATCAAGAAGCCAAAGACCAAGAGTATCCCACTCAAAGTCACTTGCGTCTGTTCTATAATTAGAAATCCAGGTTATTGGTAGTGGTACCCGGCCACTTTAATTTTTTGCAGACCCTGGTTTGTAATTAAGGGCAGTTGGCCTATAGACATTTAATTAATTAATTTGGTTATTTATTATTGTTTGATTTGATGTTGATTTTGCATAGGTTGTATGCTTTTCTTAGTTTCTTGGAGTCTTGCATGCCATTTTTATTTTAGCTTGGACCTCATTAGGCTCTCTAAGGATTAAAATATTTTTTACTCATAACTAATATTTAAAATTTTAAGAATTAAATAATTTAGCAACCTAAGGACCTAGGGAACTGCTGGAATCGTCCGGGGTCGCATGCATATTATTGCATTTCTCTCCCTCCTTGCTATAAGACACTTCCCCGCCTGTGGGTTGAGTCCAGATAATCTGACCTATGAGGATGAGGTGCTGGATCTGGAAAAGTCTAATCTTTTCTAAAAATTATTTTTATAAGCCTTTTTAAAATTCTATGCATACCTGATTTGGATACTTCAATTAGTATGCATTGCATTAGAAACTAACTGAATCAAAATTTTAATTACATTAGCTCTAGGAGCATTCACCCTATATAAGTCAAGGGCCAATTAGGAGAGTCTCTAGATGTCAGCCATACTTCTAATGAACTATAACATACCTACCCATTTTTCATAAAATGACTGGACTCATGGTTTTGAAGCGACTAGGTGATTAGCTGGCTCCCCAATTCAGGCCGGGGTAAGTCCAGGTTTTTGCATTGCATTAGTTAGAACACATGTGTTAGTTTTATGCGTAGAACACTAAACCCACTAGATCTGGGGTTCAAGGCTACTACTATCGGTGTCTCGTAGTACGCCTCATCTGTAGGTAAGCCTCCTTTTCCTTCAGGGGCTATAAATTCTGCCTATCTGCGTCACATGGATGACGCTACCTTTATATTTCTCTCCTATATGCTCTGAGTGCATGATCTTTATTTTATCCAATTTCTTCTCACTACCATAGTCCCTCCGGATGCTGATATGAGCTTTGTATGTTGACTAAGCCAGTTTGAGCCCTTCTTTTCCTTAGAGTAGGATCTTCTAGTTTTCTCCCTCTGTGTCAATCCCACTTGAGAGTATAATATAGAATCCTTAATCGAGAGTATTCTCAGGCCTCAGCTTGAGATATAATTAACCACGGGGGCTTAAGCCCGTGGAAAACTGAATCTCACTTTCAAATAAATCTCACTCGAGCTGATGTATCGGGTAAGGGAAACCCATTGCGATGATTAGATTATACATATTATGATCCATCGGGGTGTGCTGGAGAGAGCCGCTATCCTCAATGATTAATCGTATGTATGATCGAATCTGCCCTCCCATTGGACATACCGTCCCCCGGTATGAGTTGCCCCTTTCGGAGGTCCACACCCCAAACATCAGAATGTATTAATTGAAATGGTTGAAGTACAAGACTAGTAGACGAAGTAAAGGGCAACTTATGGCTTTTGGCCACATTACAGGACGTACATAAAAAGATAGAAGGAGGAGTACATATAGCGGGAATAACATTTGCAAGAAATTTTAAAATCCTAGAATTTGGATGACCAAGACGTGCATGCCATGGCTCGGGAGAGGAAATCGTGGATTGCAAGGCTGTAGGAGAACTGATGGAGGGCATTCTAATAGGATAAAGACCATCTCGCGATCATCCATGAAGAAGGATGCTATTATCCGAAAGGTCCTTGATAAGAAATCCATGAGCGTCAAACAAAATGGAACAAATATTATTAGATGTTAATTTGTGAAAAGAAAGAAGATTGTGTGAAAGAAGTGGAACATGGAGGAGATTTTGAAGGTGAAGCTTACGGTGTGTATCAGGAAGCAGAAGAATGCCTTGCCCGGTATGCTGTATCGGAAGGGTACCTCCTCTGGCAACAGAAACCGAATTAGGTCCAACATATGGTGTAGGCTGTTGCAAATTAGTAGCATTAGATGTCAAATGAGCGGATGCACCAAAGTCTAGAACCCATTCAGTGATCGGAGAAGTCACACTGCTTGTTGAGTTGGAAAGTAAGGCACGAGGAGTGGCATTGGAAGCAGTTGGTGCATACTGCATATTGCAGTGATGCCAATAATTTAAGGCAACATGGCCAAGTTTTCCACATATTTGACAGGTTGGACGAGCAGGCGACAGGGTAGGGGTGCGATTGTTCTGTGTATATGGAGTGGTTGTTCCAGACGAACTTGTTCTGAAGGGATCTCCTCTTCCTTTAAATCTTGGGGAGAACCTACCACGAGAAGTGTTGGAGCGGACTGTCCACAATGCTGTATGATCTGAAGGAGGTGGAACTTCTTTTTGCTGCTCATTATGTAGGTTGATCTCTTCACTGCACAAGAGAGAATACAACGCATCTAGAGTGATGGTCTGCTGAGTTGTGCGAATCGCATATTTGAATGGATTGTAAATGGACGGCAGTCCATTCAAAGTATGTAAAATAACATCTTCAACATCTATCTGGCCTCCAGAAGCTGCTATATTGTCCACGAGAGCTTTGATTTGAGCAAGATATTGAGTCATGGTAAGTTCTTTCATTTGAATATGATGCAATTCATTTTTAAGTTGAATTACACGCGAACGGTTTGTAGGTTGAAGACATTTTTCCAAGGTTATCCAAATCTCATGAGCAGTAGATAGCGAGAGGATGTATGGAAGAACAGAAGAAAAAATTGTAGATAGCAAAGCCGAAATTAAATTCTGATCAACAAGTTTCCAAAGACGAAGATCAATAGTATCTGATGGTGGAGTAACACTTCCAGTTAAATAACCTTCAAAGCCATTCGCTGAGAATAACTTGAAAACTTGAAGACGCCATATGGGATAGTTTTCATTGGTAAGAGAAGTGGACACAATGTGCTTCAAATTGCTCATGAGAAATTTTAAGGAAGAAGGGATAGGGATCTCTGCCATTGCTGCATAGAGGGAAGATGCAGCTAGTGCAGGGGATGAAGATCCTTGAGACGCCATTCAGATGTAGATGAAGAAGCTGACCTAATGCTCTGATACCATGAGAGGAATCTGCATCAAAACATTAAATGAAAAGGCAAACAGAACTAAAGAAAGGATAAAGAAGCTTCAGGAAAAATATGCTTTCATCTCTCGCGTTGTTCCAGTAAAGCACTAGGTAATATATGGAGAAGAAGCAGGGAGCAAGGTCTGCTAGAAACAGCTAAAGGCTGACACCATCTGCTGTCCTGCAGAAGAAGATGCTGCCTTACATACGCATACATCAAGTGGAATAGAATAAGTAACATGTACTGGAGGTATACTCTAACAGTATTGAGGATTAAAAGTCTCAAAATAATGAGTTCGAAGAGGATAGTGCACTCGAAAGGTTGAAATAATGAACATGGAAAATACATGTTGGAGGAAACCACTTCAAGATGACTGAGAGAGTGAGGAGAAGGGGACAAGGTTATTTAAGGAGAAAGAAGAAATGAGGCAATCTTAACTACTTATAACTTAAATACGTAATATAATACACATTACAAAATTATAGATGCATAATCCGTAAGTATTCTATTAATATGATATAATATTGATCCATTAGAAGTCTGTTATTACTTTCAATAAAATATATTTATCATAGATACATATTCTTTTATAGTGATTGTGTTCTAGAAAATTCATGAGATGGAGGTTAAAATTTATCTCTTAGCTTGCATGAATAAGCTACACATATAAATAAATAGAGAATTAGACACATATATTAAAGGCACATAGTTTTTTATATGAAAAATCTAGTGAAGTAAAAACCACAAGGCCTATTCAAGTTAAAATAGTTCCATTAATATGAGAAGTAAGATTACAACGATCCTCCCTTTATATGATTAAAGAAGAAAATAATAATAATATCAAAATTTAGTCCGTAAGGATTATTTCTAATAATGGTGGTCAAGATTTGTGTTTATTGTAATCATTTTTCATCAATTTATTTTTGTAATCTTTTGTCTAAAAATATTCAACCATATATCAAATACATATAAGTTCTTTGGACATTATCTTGGCTTACTCTTAGTAGGTACCAAATACACTAAGTGTAGTGAGAGGCATTCAAATCAGTATAAATTATAATTTCTTTTCAACCTAGATGCAAGAAATTTTATCAATATTTGATTATGTAAACATTATTGTATAGAAGCAGAATACTTTCTCGTTGGATCGACACTCACTCATATCACTTTTATTACTTGATTAATATGTGCACTTGCATTTTTAGTGGGAATTTATATAAAAGAAAATATAAGCATAATTCAACCCATAACAAATATACTTGCACAAATCCCGCCTCAATTTCATATATTAAAGAGAGACTAATACAATTGATATATGAAAATATGACATTTACGTATAGTAGGAAGACTGGTTGTTAAAATTATAATTAATACGGGTTGGTTCTTAAAATATAATATCATGCGCATGAGGGTGAGCTGATGGACTTTTCTTAAAATAAAAAAAATTGTGGTGTGATCCTAATTGTAGCTTATAACTGATTGACCGAATTACGCCGATGAGTAAAGAGTGATGACTCTTCATTGATTACTGAAAGGCACTTGTGAATTGACCTAAGATGATGAACAATGATGATAACATAAAAATAAATGACTAACTAGTCAATAGTTGGGATTAAATTAATTACTGATGACCACAGGGCGACAATTAGGGTGAAAAATATGAAAAAACTACATAAAAGTTGGATGTGCCTTGAAGAACATACATTGATATATACATATATTGATAGTATCTTAAAGCATATGACATTGATGTGTGTGCATTGATAGCATATGATATATATATATATATATATATATATATATATATATACAAACCACCTGAGCGAATATTTCTTTTATGGGAATACATCTAGACTTATCTAAACTCGGCCAATGCATTATCAAGAAAAAAATATAAATTTGAGAAACTCTAAATTTTGACAAAATATACATAATATAAGTAACTTCACTCAATGTTCATATCTACATGTGCCTATATCACTTATATAATAGAGATTGAAGAAACCATATATTAACACTAAAATAAAATAAAAAATGATTTATGAAAATCTATTCCATCTACCACAAAAATAGTTGATTAGACAATACAGCTTTACAACTCACCTAATATGATAGGTTGCTGCTAGCAATAATATCAAATAAATTATCTTAATGATCAATCAAATAATAAATACATGATTTAATACTATAAATAATAATTTTATCAGGAATCCAGTGCCATTAATATTGCTAAGTCTTTAATAACCAATATAGATTTATAATATTTTTATTACTTATTTTAAGATAATTTTTTTAACATTTGAAAATTAATAATATTTATATTATTTTTAATAGCTCTGAATTAAAAATATATATATCAACTTGAATATAATAATGATTATAAATTTATTTTCTTGTTAGTAATTCTCGATTAAAATTTGTCCTATTATTGATTCTGATTATTAGTTGTCTCTATTTAAAACTTTTTCATCATTTATATATGGTCACAAAATAATTAAAAAAACTTCTTAAATTAAAAAAATTCATTTTTGGATCAGTATATTCCTTTCAAATATAAGTCCTATCAATATATATACATATATTAATTGTTATTTATTAATAATTGGCAAAATATTTATTTTTATTACTAATTAATTATAATAGACTCTACTAATTTATTTATTTTTAGTACTAATTAATTATAATCTACTATCTTAATTTATTATTTTTTATTACTATCTCATTTAATTCTACTCTCTTTGATTTTAAAATGCTAATTAATTCTAACCTCTTAACTTAACTCATTTATTTTTATTATTAATTATTTATAGTCTAGTGTTTTAATTCATTAAATTTATATTTGATTGGAAAGACAAATCAAAATAGCTAGAATGCGCCCAATAATTTCATGCATTCAATCCTTTTAAAATTTTTTAGATTTCTCCTCCTTCTGATTTTCATTTTAACCCCACTACTTAAAAAAAAAACAGCTAAGAAAATATATACTCTTAATACAGAAATAAGGTTAGTGAAGATAAATAATTTTTATTAGGAAATATATAATATATAATATTGACCTCCCTTTTTCATAATTTTTTTAATATTAAACCAATAACCGGGGTCAAAGCCGTCGCTTAAAGAGTCGGCAGGTCGAGTCATGACACGAACCGGGAGAGCTGTAACGGGCCGTTCAGCCATGGCATTGCGGGTGCATCCCTAAGAACAAGATCTGCCGTTCAGTTTTTAATCAACGGAGCACAAAATTTGAAACTGATTAAACGAATGTCGATTATATCGAATGAGGAGAGAGAGGGAGAGAGAAGCCAGGGGAGAGCCGGAGAGGGCGAGAAGGGGGTAGTATAAAAATGACTCTTCGGAGAGATAGGGAGAGGGAGAGAGAGATTCCTGCGATCCATCTGATCGAACCTCCATTGCTTTCTTCCTAGTTCTGGAAGTGGAGAGGAGAGATGGGAGTTTGTTGATTAATCTTCTTCGAAGAGCTGAGGGTTTTCTCTGAGACGAGAGATTCTCTTCTCCACATCTCTTTATTTGCTCATTGATTTCAGCAAAGCTAAGAAATTGGGTGTTCGAACCTAGGCGACTTGAACTGCTACATATTTGGAGACTTGAGGTTAGCATTCTTCTGTAGATGTAGACTTTCTTGTTTCATCGGAATGGACTGTTATTTTCCTCTGTTTTTTTGGGGTCTGTGTGTTGGTACGAACTTTTTGTTTTCGGATGATTTGGATTTTCTTAACGCAAGATGCAATCGATCGCAATCTTTTCTCCGCCCTTCTCTTTTTTGGATTTGTTTGGAAGCCAGGAAGTTGAGTGGAAGGAAACGAAAGGCTTTGAAAAACTCAAATTCATTGTTTCAGATTCATAATCAATTCGATATTCTTTTGGATTTCATTTTTTTTTTCATCCACTTTTCTTCAATCCAAAAAAGTATCAGATTTTCAGTTTTTTTTTTTCCTTTCACCGTATTATTTCAATCGCAGAGTTCTTATATGCTCGTCGTTCTACCCAAAAACTTTTATGGTTTTCTCAGCTCATCCCTTAAAACTTATGGAGATTGAGTTTGGATCAGTGAACACTTCAACATAAAATGGTATCATTTGGGGATTTTTCCGTTTTTCTCCTTGGGTTTGTCAAGTTTTCCGTTTCAAGTTGTGGAGTTGCAGAACGTCACTAGTTTTCAGGGGATTGCGGGATCTTTGTGAAGTTTCATGCTATAGAGGCACCGATCGATGTGAATGCTCGAAGTTGAAATCAGAACCATCCCTGATTGCTACTAGACTGTCAATCTTTTCTGATGCGGAATGTTTCTTTTTCCACCTTCGTTTCTTTCATTGTACTGAAATTTTATAAAGATAAATTTGATTCTTCCATTGAGTCTGATTAATCAGTTTTTTTCCTCTCTCGGTAACCATCTTAAATTTGATTTCCAGTTTTTTGCATTTCTTCCTTCTCATCGCAAATCTCCTTTGTTCTTCCTAAAGAAAATAATCGATTTACAGAAGCCAGTTTGTTCTTTTTTACATCCTTTTACTTTCCTCCGAACTATATATTTGTTCAATCGATGAAATTCGCTATCCATTTTTCTTATTTCAGAAATTTATGAACTTCACCGATCTCTAACTCTTTGCCATCTTTCTAAATCATAAGAAGTTGAGATGATCTATTCACCCGTTTCCCCACTCTTCTCGTCTCCTTCTCGTGCCTATGTTGCCATTCATGACAAACAGAAGCCCAGATCTCGATCTCACCATCCATTTTGCAATCGAAGCCATCTCCTGATCGCCTTCTTCTCCAAGAATCTCGAAGCATTTTTTTACGTTCAGTCTGACTTATTATAAAAAACTAAATTTTACTGCTTTTTTTTAAAAAAATTTCTTCTGCATTGATTTCTTTCTCTGCTTCTCGAATAACGCCGATCACAACCGGTCTAGGATACGCGCGAGGGCGGATGGACCGGTATCATTACCACACGCGCGCTGGATGTGGAGCAGGCGGTAAGAGCACCCGCGGAGCAGCGTCTCCTTTGGAGGGGCCAGAATTGCTTTTAGGTTGGGGAAAGCGAAAGCGGCTCAGGTGCGTTAAGTTCTCCCGAAAGAAATCCGCCGTCGCCGTCGCTTCCGCCGCCGCCGTCGGGCAAAAAGTCGCGGCAATTCCTATGGACCGCCAAGCCGTCCAATCCGAGAAGGAGCAAGCCGCCCCTGGCTCCCGCCGAAACTCTTCGGCGAGCCATCGCGTTTTGAGGTTATTACTTCTACCTTCTTCTTTACCTTTTATTAGTGTTGACGGATTATCTCTGAAGTTTTCCTCAATTCTGATATATGACTTTTTTGCCCTTTCAGCTGAATACATTTGACTGCTTGTTCTTTTGAAGTAATTGTTTAATTTATATTATTATAATTTTGGAATAGTTTTTTATTTTTGACTTCCATTTTTTTATTTGTTTTTTGAGGAAATAATGGAAATAAATTTCATAATTTTTGAAAATTTTTTTTTTCTTTAAGAAAGCAATTAAATAAATTAATAGGGCTTATTTTTTATAAAAATCATTTTTTTTCTCTCCTGTCCCAAACTCGTACAAAGCACTTCCTTCCAAGTTCTAACCTCTTACCGGTCACGATGACTTCGCTTCGTGCCAGTTTTCTATTGTTGGTAAGGCTGAATGCGTCCAACCAAAATATGCAGAAGTGTCTATGCTGCAAGTACCTTCCACTGGTTCTCAGTACCGACGTAGAAATTGGAATGGGCTTCTTAATGCCCAAATCACCAAAAATGGCAAGTTAGTATACTGTTTTTTCTTGATAAAAGTGATGAAGAATTGTATTTCTTAGGAGAAATTATTATTTGCGGAGTCCGGATGTCAATCAGATTATGTCACGTCGCCTGTGTAGAAGCTGTACACTAGTGTGTACAGGCGGCATGATGTAATCTGATTGGAGTCCGAATGCGAGCAATGTCTGGACTCCACACGTAATAATATCTCCCTCCTTAGTGGATGAATTCTTGTCCGGGGCTAGAAAGTGGGATCTTGCATTAGTGGTTTCCTTTCTATAATTTGCTGTTTGCTGCGATCAAGGGGTATGAAAGCTAAAAGATAATTGAGATATTCTTATCTTGTTTGAAGGATTTTTTACTTTTCAAATGTTTTTTTTGGAAGACTATGAGGTTGAAGAGCTATTTATCTTATCTTCATCAACGCTCTATATATTCCTGAGCTCTTTTTATCAGTTTTTACCTTCCCTCTCTTCTGATCCCGTTCTTTATTGTTCACATCGGCCGCAGGGGCGGAACCCTTTACAAGTGAGGGGGGGTTGCCCCCCCTAAAAAAATTAAAAAAAAATTTATTATATATATTTTAAACCTTATTTTAAGGAATTTTAGGCAATTGCCATCCCTAAAAATTTTAAAATACTATGGTCTTTAGGCAATTATCCCCAGCATAATTAAACACATTATATAGAGATGTTATTGTTAGGAAACGATAAGCCAAAATACAACCAAAATTTTGTTCCGGAGGCACTGCCCCTTGACCTCGCCAGGGGGCGCTGCCCCCTGGAACCCCTGACATATATGCGAAGCATATGACGATTAATTACTTATAAGTTTGCCCCCCTTGAAAATTAAGGCCGATTCCGCCCCTGACATCGAGAGACGAGAATATCCTATTTTCAATAATATTTTGGACCATTTACGATGATTGTAAAGATAGCATTTCAAGAGCATGAAAGACTTTTGTATTTGATGATCTATCTTTGTGCTTTTCAAAAATTTGAAAGCTATTAAGGCAGCTCTCATACTAATCCCTTAGAACAGTGTTAGTCATATTTCCCAATCCATCGCCTCTTCAAGTGAAGAAGAACAAAACATAAGTTTTCTCTTCTCATCTGGAAGCCACACTCTCTTCTACAGGAAGCTAAAACTATCATAGAGAATTTGATTCATGCTTTTAAATGTGAAAGCAAAAGAGTTACATTGTTATTTAAAGGCGAGGTCGATGTCTCTTTTTTATATCACATAATCAAAATCAGACTTAGGCATCATTTGGGACAGCTTTTTTGCTGCTTTCTAAAACAGCTTTTTAGTGCAAAAATTTCGCGAATTAAAAATTTTTGCACTAAAAAAGTCGTTTTAGAAAGCAACAAAAAAACTGTCTCAAACGAAGCCTTAATCATAATCATATTAAGGAGATTCAAGCCTCTTCGGGTTATCTTTCCTCTCCACAGGAAAACTCTGCTAAAGCTATAAGACATTTCTCCTCTTTGTATAATCAGGCTTCTATCTTTTATTCCCTGGACTTCAATACTCCCATCCAGCTAGTAGAATCGAGATGGTTCTTCCAAATCTCATATATCTTGCCCAACCTACCTTTATTGCATTTGAAATCCTAAGATATTTAATGCTAGATATGTTCCTCTAAAAGAATTGTGGCTTGTGCTTCTTGTGACTCTTTCTCCGGTATTCTAAATGATGAGCCTATGGTTTTTTTAGTCTAACAGTAGCTTGAGCCAATGCTAACATTTATTTATATTCCTATATGACAATGATATATATGCCTAACAACAGCCTTATTATCTCTTGGTTTCTAAACACTTCTCCTTATGAAGGTAGGCATTTTGCTTGTCACCATTCTCAATATTACTGCAAAATGAAAATTTTACATCACTAACAACTATCTCCAACCGAACGTCAAATGTGTGTATGGCGTCGTTCAGTCGCTCCAGCCGAATGTCAAATATTCCGCTATTTATTTGCGGGTGAACAGTGCGACGTCAATATTGGCGTTGCATTGTTCACCTACGCTATTTTGCTCTCTCAAACGGTTTTGCCGAAGAAATACTTAAAAGAGGAGAAGGACCGTTACCTTCGCAGAAGAGCGTAAAATGGAGTTCGATTGGAGCAGAATTACCGCATTTTGAAGTTTTGCTGTATTTTGCCGTGGAAAATGGAGTTCTCGATTGGAGATGCCCTAAGATTTTGTTTGTTTGGGACGATTTTTTTACTACTTAAAATAATTTTTTAGAAATTACTTTTTAACAAATAATTTTTTTAACTATAAAATTATTTTAAAAAATAATAAAAAAATTATCTCAAATGAAGCCTAAAATATTATTAATATGGTGTTTCAAATCCTAAGGATAAAATAAAAAAATTGAATAATAATGATTATTATTCTGCAACTCAGTTTTTCTTACCATAAATCTTATTGGTATACTTTTCCGTCTTTAATTTAATAAAATTAAAAAATAAAATAAAGAAAGGTCCTCTATACGGTATGGCTGGCATCAGACCATATCAGATGGCTATGGAAAGAGGACGTGTCTGCTTATACCCTGCCGTCTGTAAAAAACCTGAGTCAAATCAGAAGTTTTTTATTTAAGAATAATATTCCCACCACGAGATGGATGGGCACACGCAACCAACACTTTTATTGAGGAGAAAAGAGAAATTAATGCAAGCAGGGCCGTTTGATCCGCCTGTACTGTAAAAAAATAAATGAAAAACAAAAATCTGTGCATCTCAGGATCTTAGTTGCTCGTAGTTGTTGAAAGACTACACAAAAGAATCCATCAAAAAAACAAAATTAAAAGGAATAATATTAGCGTTTACCTCTGATTGACGATGGAGAGGGAGTCGGCTGCGGCTGAGTTTGACCAGAATCGGGAATCGTCGCCTAGGATAACTCGGCAGCAGCATAGGTTTGTGTTTAATCTTTAGATTATTCTGCCTCCGATCTGATGATCGCGTTTATTAAATCGTAAATGCTAGGTTTCTGGTGAGTTTGTCTTGTCTCTTCGTTTTGATCGGAGCTGAGATGTTTCAGTTTTGTTCTGTTTTGATTTTGCAGGAATTTGGATGGAAATGGGGGGACGAGAGGGGGAGGGGGGCAGGAGAGATCGTCGCCGCCTGAGGCGGTGAACGGCGGAGGGGGGCCGTGGGGTTCGTCGGAGAAGGGTGGATCGTCGTCGGGGAGCGAGGGGGCGGCATGGCCGAGGATCGAAATTGCGTTGACGACGCAGGAGAAGGAAGAGGATTTCATGGCCTTCAAGGGGACCAAGCCCTCACTCCGGCCCAAGAAACGGGCCAAGCCCATCCAGAAGAACGTTAACGTAAGTCTATGCTTTTTTCTTTTTCTTTTTCTTCCTACTAATTTTGGTTTAATTTATTAACCTTTTAATTTCCTGAAAAAATTCTAAAATATCTTTTCTATTTCAAAAAGAACAAATACTTCTCATTAAAAAAAGGGGGATTTACATACATACCACTTTATTTCATACTATTTATATTTCTAATATTTAAAACTTTAATATTATATGTCTATCACTTATAGAACAAATATAGGTGCATGAAATGAAATATTAAAGTTTATAGGATGGTATTGGTGATAAGAATGAAATATAGGAGTGATATATTTGATATTAAAATTTTATATGAGTGGTAAGAATGTAATATTAAAATTTTGGGTGTTAAATATATAAATAGCATGAAATAAAGTGGTATGTATGTAAATTCCCCTAAAAAAATGCTATATATTTATTATAAATAGTTTTTTTGGGGGGGGGGGGGACTTTTGCGGCAATCAAGACAAACTCACACACACATGACATACATAAGCTTTGAACCCAAAATCTCTTGGTTGATAACCCAAGACCCCTTGGTCTAGTAATGGGTTGATCGG
The DNA here is from genome assembly GCA_019925795.1 of Dendrobium chrysotoxum. Classification (NCBI taxonomy): domain Eukaryota; kingdom Viridiplantae; phylum Streptophyta; class Magnoliopsida; order Asparagales; family Orchidaceae; genus Dendrobium; species Dendrobium chrysotoxum. The sequence continues at coordinate 61,105,151 of CM034313.1, forward strand.
GCCCTCCCTATAGGGTTATGTGATTTTCTGGAAGAAGGATTGGAAGGGAATAATGTGTTGCCAAAGAGTATATATTTATGTTTAGGAGTAGGAAAGAGCTTCTAAAGTAGAAAATAGTAAGAGAAGAGTTGTGAATAGAGAATCGAAAAATAAAATTATTGAGATGAAGAGGATTAATGGTATGGTGATATCTATTAAGTTAATTATTGATGAATGCATTATAGATATGATTATTGTTATGCTCTTAAATTAGATTTGTAGATAGTTTGAGATATCAATTTTTAGAAGAAATAGTTGAACCATTGCAATGGAGGTTTGAAGAAAAGATCATTGCAATTACTTAAATGGATACATAGTTTTCTGTGGAATGAGCAAAAAAAAAAAAGGATTATTAATATGTTTATTGCTTATGCTTCTTAAAGTGGACTAATCGATAGTTTGAAAAATCAATTTTGAGAAGAAATAGATGAACTATTACCACAAATGTTTGAAGAAGAGATTATTATTGGGGTTTACTTAAACATACATGATAATTAGCTAAAATATGATTAATGGTGGGTAAGAAATTGGTGATGGATTTGCCATTAAGTATATTATATTTTATTTCACAGTAGTTTATATTATTGCAACATTGAATGCATACTTTAAGAAGCAATAAAGTCATGTAATACTTTAAAAAAATGAACCATCAAATCACAAATTCTTTTCACTTAGAAGGAAGAAGTAATTTTTATAAAGATTGTACAATAATTTCATAAGAAACTTTAACCACATAATGTAGAGTAGCAAATATGAATATGTTTCCTAGGATTATAATATAAATTGTCAAAAGAAATTGTTATCTTAAAATAAAATGGTGGAATTTAAAAAGAAAAGAAATTATTAATCTTTCAAGTTAGATTGTTAAGAGAGACAAATTGAATATCTTCAGTTTAGCCAAATTTAATGTGGTAGAAAGTGCTTAGTCCCATTTAGAAGATTATCATAGAAGTTTTAAGAGAGACTTGGAATATATCATATACATTTATAAGGAAATTTGATGATGGAATTAGGGGATACAAAATATTGTTATGAAAAAGAAATTCGCCTAAAAGTGGCAAAAATAAAATAATGCTATGGTTATAAGAAAACCCAAAGTTTTGCAAAGAGTGTATTGGGCAAAGAAAAAGCTACAACTTGTTGATTTGGCATTAAAGAAAAAGCGATGAAGATATATAGATAGCCAGGACAAGATAAAAGATATTTAGATTTCGACCAAACTAGATGCATTTGAAGCGAAGATGATAAGATCTTAATCAGTAATAAATACATCAATGAGAATTTGAAATGTTTCATGGAGAAGTTATTAACAATATTTTTGAGCAAGATATTATTTTGAAAGAGCATACTGAATAAAATAATGAGATACATTATCAATTGATCTACAAAAATGAAGTGGAATTAGATGATTACACTGTTTTTTTGTGTGTAAAGATGATTAATAGAAAATATAGTGGGCAAAGAAAAGTTTTTCATGTGATTTTTATTGATTTTGTAAGGTGTATGATCTAATAACACGATAATTGATTTAGTGCACATCATGGAATAAATATATATGATTGAGCAATGACTGATTGCTAGCATTAAAAGTTGTTATGCAATGATAAAGTAATTTCCAATTATAATATGATTACATTAATGATCAGCTTTGTGTACTTTTTGTAGATATTATTTTAATCAAAGAGACATTTGCTTAAATAAGTGAAATATTATAATAATAGAGAAAATATTTAGAATATATTAACTTCGGCATAATCAAATTAAAATTTAGACATTAATAGGGCCATTCAAGAGTTGTTTATTGAACTTCTAATGACTAGGAGGCTTTTGGCATGTCCAATTACCGAAGTCAATCCTAAGGGTGTTAGCATGATCCACCCGACTTAGACTTGCTACAATATTGCATTATAGAACTAATATATGGGTTAATAAAATGTCAACTATTTTATTGTCTCTTTTTGGACATATTATGTAGAGGCATATTCGACACAACTTGAAAACCCGACATGAAAATTTTGGGTCCAAGTCAACCTGTTTGGAAAATGGGTCGGGTTCGGGTTTTATATATTCTGACCCTATTGTACTTTTGGATCGGGTTCGGGTCAACCCGAAAACCTGAAAACAACCCATTTGCTTAGGGCTAAAGGACTAAATATCTAGTATTCCCATCGCATCCTATCGCGCTCGTGCATCGGGCTTGTGCATCGCACTCACTCGCCCATCACACTAGGGTCAGTTTCGGGTCCAAACTTTTACCCATTTACCTAATCGGGTTGGATTCAGGTCAGGCTAATTGAAGCCGAGTTAATTCCAGGTTGGACCCGAATCCGACTCAATAACCCATTTTGACACCCCGAATTGTGAACTTGCCTTGTTGCCTTATACTTTGATGTTCTTGTTTTTGAAATTTGGAGATTATTAAATTGAGTATCTTTCACGGATAAAATCAACTTTGTTTCACTATGATTTGCTCTTCAATTTTTTTGGGGGTATGTTTTGGTTTTTGTATCCCATTCATATTATTCTTATTTTAACCAAAATACCACACATGCTTTTTTTCTTATCCCTTCAAAGAAGGATATGCTAGAGAAAAATATATGAAATTCTTCAACTAAATTCAATATTTATAGATTTAATTTCTACATATATAGATGCCAAGATAAATGATTTGCTCAACGGAAGATGACTTATTTTTTAGTTGTAGCATGTCCATCATGTATGGTAATGACATGCTCCTAGAGCACATAACAATACAATTAGAAGACAACAACTAGCCTTTATCCCACTATGTGTGGTCGGCTACATGAATCATTTTTCTCCATTGTGTCCTATTAAGAGTCAAATTCTCATCTAAATCTAATAAAGAAAGGTCATTTATAATATTTCCAACAAAGTCTTTTTTAGGTCTACCTTTACCTTTCTTAACATAAGTCAAATTTAATACATCTACTTTCCTAACTGGGTCATCGGAAGGCTGCCGTTTTATGTGACCAAACCATCTAAGGCTATTCTCTCTAATCTTATCTTCCACTGGAGCTACTTCAACCTTTTCACAATACAATTAGAAGAATTTGGGAAAAATGCCTAATAGATGAGTAATGGTAAGATTGTTGGAAACAAATGAAAATTTTAGGTAACTCTTAATGAAGGCATAATTTTGGAATTGACTATAATTAGTCTAGTAGAATGTGATAATATTATCCTTGTGGTTGTTTAATCACACATAAATTAAACTTTATATCTGTTTGATAGAAATTTTTTAAATATGAATAATTCAAGTTAATAAGCACTTTTTATGCTCAACAATTGGAGACCAACTAGCAAATATTAATTCCAATGCTCTTGTTATTCGCAGATATCTTGAACTCACTTCATTAGTACACCCTTTTGCTAAGCAGCTTTCCTATTAAAGGAGGTGAGATCTCAAACCATAATTGGCACAAGCTATTCGAATAAGCATCACTAGATGATAGCATTAATAGTAGTAATAATAATTTTTCAATTTAGGATAAAATATTATTTTTGTGCTCTCGGAGATCATCAAATATAAGATAACAATGCTAACTTTCATCTAGGCATGAAAAGCACACACTTATTCATCATTTTTTTTAAATTTTATTGTGATTCAACTATCAACTAAACATGTTTTAAAAGAAATGATAGAACAAATGACATGTACTTCACATAAAATTTCACTTTAACCTAAATATTAACAAATAATAATTATTGAATGTTCTTTAAATATTATGAACCATATGTAATACATTCTTATCATTTAAAATTCCCTATGTTGTGAAAGTTTCTTTGTTTTTTTTAGAACCAAAACAACTGTGAAAAGTGTATGCCATTAGCCTAATGTTATTAATTAGGATGGATTGTCTTGAACTTACGTTTGAAAGTCCTATTTGAAATCCTTTTACGTATAGATCAGTTTTTCACCATAAAGATTCTAAAATGAAACCAACACAATTGATTTTGATATACCATATAAGAATTAACTACAAATAAAAGTTTGGAGTTTATGATTGTATAGTTAGATGTCAAATACAAAAAAATGGTACATGGCCTACATTTGATGAGGCCAAAGATCTTATTATTGGGAGTGCTTTTTAAATTCAAAATTGTTGACCTTATTCCAAATGCAAAATTTGGCAACATACATTGTTAATTCAATACGATCCTCAAGTGATGATATTATAATGGGTTGCCAAATGATGATGTGAAAGCATCACAAGGATCATGAGCGATGTACCACAAAACTGATATGAAATAGCAAAAGAAAAACACAACACAAAGATATCAAAATTTATGTCATTTGACTTCAACCAAGCCTATGTCCACGGGTGAAGAGAATATTTTATTGACTAGCAAAAAAAGAAAAAAAATTGTTGGTACATCTTGATTTTCACTCGCTGCTATGCCATAATTATCCAATCACATTAGTCTAGATTATTCTAGGAATTTAATATTGAGTCACCTTCATATAAATATTATGAATGTGCTTGATCAAAGATAAAAATTGTTAAATCAAGTTAATTTTGATACCTATTTAGTTTTGCGGAAGATTATGATAATCTTGATCTTGATTTTGAAAGTTCAAAAATGAAAATATCTTGAAAAAGGAAAATTGGTAGGAAAGAAAATCATTAATTGTGCTAAGACTAGACCTCTCTCTCTCTCTCTCTCTCTTTATATATATATATACTCAATTAAATTCAGTAAGAGTAAGTCTGTTTTATTAGTTAGAGCCTGGATAAGATGATAATATATCTTATTTTTTAGCGATCTTCATCATTTGAGGTTAAGTGACCACCTTATTTTCTATATGCATATATGAAGTCAGATATTGAACAATTGGAATTTTTTCGTGAAAAATCATGCAAGTCCTCAAGTCCCTAAGTTGCTGCTGGAGTATTATTTTCTAAAAGATTTTTTGGTGATCTATGGACACCTTTATTATCAATTTTAGATTGGAGGTTCAAAGCTAAATTAGGTTGATCCTAACTTATGGCCCAAAAATAATTTTAACTATTTCTCTCGAGATGTTTGAAACAAACTGTAGGCAATGTTCTACTGTTCTTTGAATAGACTATTTGATTTTCATAAAATTTTCCCAATTTTTCTGTAAGTACAATTAAAATTCATAGAAACAGAAGCAACGATTGGTCTAATAATTTTCCTTTTATAGTGTTTTTCTTCTAGGTCATGCTTATATTAATAAACTGCCCACCATTTCAGTATTGATTAATGGAGTGTCCTAATATTAGTAATTATATTTATAGGCTTCAGTTGGTTTTGAAATCACCTGTACTGGCACATTTTGACACCATGCTTTTGTTATATGCTGAATTCTCACTGGACATAGTTACATCCTACTCTTTATATGGCGCATTATAATTCACACCTCTGTAGCCTTGGGCTTGAAAAATACTCCATCTCATATGGACTTTAGCCCTGGGCTTGAAAATTACTCTGATCTCAAACGGACCTAAAATGATACTGGCATATTTTCGCACCTTGTGTTTATCATATGCTTAATTATCACTGGGCATAGTACAGTGCGCTATCAGTGACTCCTAAATGTTGTAATTCACATTTCTATAGCTTTCTATGAGATTAAGGAAAGGCTTAAAGATGCTCTGTCGCTCATATGGCCATAAACAAATGTCTAAGAAAGTTTCATATAAGTTCATTTGAAATGGCAAAAGAAGATAAGATATAGTATTGAGATAATCTACATTTGTTAATACCTGGCCTGGACATTGAGTAGTCCAAGGAGTAGGCCATTGGCCACTTACTCAAAGTCAACTAGGGCAGTGTCACGTTAATCAGAAAACAATAGTAATTGTATAAGTACTACAAAAATAACATTTTTGATTCTGCAAATTATAAATTTAGATTGAAACATAATTTTATCTGATTTATGGAATCCAGAAATGTCACTGTAGTTCTATGAAGAAGGTGTGGAAGTCTAGAACTAATTGTTGCTTTTTCATAGTGAAGCCAAAATCCCAAAATTTCTTTTCTTTTCCTTTCATTAAAAATTATCCTTATTAGTATCTCATCCATTGTTCATCTGAAAATACAGGAAATTTCTTAGAATAACGTGGTTCTCTTTCTTTGAATTCTGTATGTAATGTAATTCATATTGGTACAACTGAAGTGTTGGTCAAGTAGAGAGCCTAGGGCTTATGTGGAATGTTGAACTCCTACTTGGGATTGATTTTTAGTTTCTGCTATGTAATTCATTTTTGCTTTAGCATGACCTAAACTTTGACATGATCCCAGTTTGAACAGTTCAATGAAAATGTTACACAACTCAGTTTCTCTCAGGCCAGTACAGGTTCCATTTAACTAAAAACTTGTCCTGGTGCTGGGTTTGAGGGCATTGAATCAGCCTAAACGGTAATTATGGATGGGCTCTACGGCTGTGCTTGCAACCCCTTTAGTCTTCCCAATCAAGTCACCAGTTTGTGTGATAAATGTTGGTAAATGTCATACTTTTGGCATTTAAGTCCATTTATGTAAAGTTTGAATATTGCATTCTGGAGTGTTGTTTGATACTTCGATGTAGGAGCTGGTAAATAAGATTTTCACGTCTGTCTGATAGATTAGTTTATTATACATTGCTTTTGTTTCACTAATGGATCATGCTCAGCAACCTGACAAATAGAAATTCTTTCAAAGCTAGAGTTCTTCTAACATTGAAACCTTTTCTATGTTCATTAACATTGATTTACTAACGCTTGTTCATGGGGTCCATAGTAAATTTGTTGCTTAATAGACAAAGTGCGTATTGCAAGATTATGAAATTTAAATATTTGAATGGATGCCCATGCCCAAAGGTCCGTAGCATAAAAACTCTTTCATTGTCATGTTGTGTACATATACTTGGCAATAGTAGGAGAGGATATATATATATATATATATATATATATATATATATATATATGGATCCCCCCTTAATATCAGGGTGGGCAAATGCCCACCCTCAAAAAAATAAATAATGTACTAATGGGGACATCTTTGATATTTTGCCCATTCTCAAAAAAACTTTTTTGTCCTAATATTATCATTCTAAGCATAGTTGCAGGTAAGGAAAAAACTTTTTTGTCCCAATCTTCTTCTTCTTCTTTTCCTCCCTTTTCCCCTTTTTCTTCAGCCTTTTTATTTCTCCTCATCTTCCACTTCTTTCTCTTTGTATTGTTCTCTTCCTTCTTCCTTCTTTAAGAAACTATAGCAACAAAAAAAAAATGATGAATGATGGATTATTTAAAATTTTATGTATGAATTGTGAGGGATTATGAGAGGATGTGTTGTTTGTTAACAAAATATGCATGCAAGGTGTTTGTTTTAATGCCTATTGAGAAATAGTGGAAGTTTTTGATCAAAAAATGTGGCAAGCAAACATAATTTCATTCCGTTTCATCTTCGCATGAGTTATGATTGATTAGAAGCATGTCAAAGCTAAAAAAAAAAAAAAAAGACAAAGGGTAGATACATTTGTATGTTATTTCATCTATACTTCTAAAACATCTATGAGTGTAGGAAAAGTAAACAACTTGTTTATTCGTATACATTATAAATATTTGCTATGTACGAAACATTTACATAACTTATGTGAATTTTATGGATGGTTGGAGTAAGGTGAAATGAGGATGTATGCTCGAAACAAAAAAAAAAATCATTTCGCTAATGAGTTTGAGTGGGTTCGCCTCCTTCGAACGAGAGTTTCCATGCAATAAGTTTTACTTCTTGAAAAATTCTTGGCATGAGATTTGTTGGGGTCATCATAGAATATATCATGACTTGTTATTAGGAAAGCGATGGTATATCTCTTGAGCCGTGAATTAATTATGCTTTATGCCTCTTGTGAATCTCTATGTTTTGGTCCCATCTTTGAAGAGGTCCCTACTACTCCACTTGCTCTATTTTTCCTTACCTGCAGATTGAAAAATTGCTAGTATACCGTTTGAGAAATGAGAATTTTGGTTAGATTTCTATTTGGTTACAAGTTGGATTTAATCTTTTAACTCAAGTAGGATTTGGTTAATCCTGCAAATTCAGATTTTATAAATCTTGAGAGAATTAAAACTTGAAAATTGACTGACATGTCAACGATTAAATTTATTTTGTTATTATTACTATTTAATGTTATTATTTTTTTATTATTTTATTTTATTTTTGTTATTATTATTATTGTCGTCTAATTAATTAGAATTTTGTCCGTCCTGAAAAAAGAAGTTGGATCCGCCATTGTATATATATATATATATATATATTCTTTTATAAAGAAAAACTCTTAACCTGTAAGTTGCTGGCGAAATAAATAGTAAGTGGTGTGTGACAAACTATTACTTAAAAACATACAAGAAAGAGTTTATTTTGCATGTGCTCTTGTTTGCACTTAAAAGGAGATCCTTGGTGTCACCGTACCGGCTGCAGACTTGTCCAAAAAAGGTCTTTTTAAGCAAATGGAGATTAGCTATATGGATGTATTCTCTTTACAAAGCCCTATGGTGGCGGATAGCCTTATGAACCATGATACCTCTTCTTTTTCATATGCTGAGTATAGACTATTTTGCCTGATATTTCATCAATTTTACCTTCTCTCCCTTTAATTGTTTGCTATACTTCAAAGTTACTGGCCTTTCTCTCGCTAAATGCGCCAATGACAATCATCCCATTTTCTCTCCAGCTTCTCATTAGAACTTTCTGATTTTGGTTACGCCAAGCTTAATGTTGTCTCAAACATGAATTGTTGATCTTCTTTATGCGATCTGGGCTTCTTCTCATTGGAGGACAATATGGGCAATGCCCTAATACTGGTTGCTTTTTATAGAATGATCTCCCAGCTCACATTCTTATAGTTGACCTGTTGAATGCTTCCTGTATTTGGAAGGTTATGTCAAAATTATCATTATAAATCTTCTTTTTTTTTTAATTGATTTCTTCGTGTCACAATGCAATTTATGATAAATTCAGCGTGAGAACATTCAGTGTTGATGTAATGCTTGTTAGAATGATAGTTTGTCTAAATTGTGTTCTCTTAGTAAAATAAATCTTGACTGATGTTCTCTCTGCTTTGTCATCTTAATTTTATGATGGACATGGTTCCCCCCACAGCCTGCCATGTCTATAATATTTTGTTGGGGGACCAAGGTGCGGGAGGATTCCTGTCCAACCCCCGGGCCACACTTTGATTTCTGCTAGTTGTCGATTCCATGACAATAACTGTTGCTTTGATATCTGGTGACAGCTGATGAGCCCGGGTACATGGCTATGTGATCTGTCACTGGAAAGATACGAAGTTCGAGAGAAGAAAACATCCAAAAAGGTGGGATCCTAAACCCTAGCGAAATATAGAAATATCAAGAAGCCAGGTACCTAACCTTTTTGGTTCTCATAATTTTCATCTGCAGAGGCCCAGAGGTTTGAGAGCTATGGGAAGTAAGGATAGTGATTCCGAATGAATAGTAGTATGCATAGCACAGAATGAAAGAAATATTTGTGAAGAGGAGGAAGAGCTAACTGATGAAGGATTAGCTGTATTCTGGGCTCTGGTGCACAAGGTAAAACTACAACAGCCAAAATTAGCTTGCAGTGGATACAAGTGATGCTTGAATCAAGGAATCATCTGCACAGAGACAGAGAGAAAGAGAACATCCTCTTGTTAAACTCTGCAAAATAAAGTAACATCAAAGCTTAATATACTATCTCTTTTAGCCTTCTTGTATTTTGTTTTTTGCCCATGTAATCTCAATTATGATCGGAATTAGATAGGAATGTTTTGTAACAACATGATCATTTCCTAGTTTTCTGCTAGCAGCTTGCTAAAGTAATATACCAATATACGGCTTGAATTAAATAATATTTTCATGTGAACAATTGGGTCACAAATTCCTTGGCATTATAAGCATAAAAGTGAAGTTTTCATGGTTTAAAGGGTTTTTCCCCCACAAATCTGTGTCTTGTTCCACCAGTGTGCCACTAAGGCTTTGTTTGGGATTGCTTTTTTATTGCTTCTTAAAACGGAGTTTTAGTAAAAAAAATTTACTAAAACTTCATTTTAAAAAGCAATAAAAAAGTCGTCCCAAACGAAGCCTAAGTGTCGCTTGGGACTATTATAATTTTTTGTAAAATTATTGTGGAGAAAATAATTATTCAAATATTTAATCAAATATATATTCAACTTTCAGCAAAGATAATTTAACATGATCGATGAAAGGGTTGAATATAAAGTCAATTAATTATTCACATATGTCCAAATAAGGTTCTTATAAGACAAATATTTTCCTTTGACATGCTATGTGATTTCGACAACAATGCACCAATAATGCAATTATAAACAAGTAGGATCGAATAAGATTCTTATAAGATAGTACAATCATAACAACTATAACATTGTAATTCTATACAGTGTTGTGTAAATTCATCCATGTTACACAATCCATATTATGTAAATTAGATTATAAATTCATCCATTAGGTTACACCATGTCACCATCCACTAATTTAATGAAAGAACTAACGCACATGATACATATATTCAATCAAGTAATGAATATAGATAACAAATACGATACTATTATATTGTTAAACACATTAACCATAATGTAGCAGATGTAATATTCAAAATGGATCATTATAGCCTTGCCATAAGCAGCTAACTACTATTTTCCAACTATCATCACATGACCGCCAAAGCTCAAGAGTCATCGTCTAACTATTGTTCTCGAACCATAGTCGCTAGAACACCATCGGCCAACTATCATCGCCTAACCACTATCTCTTGATCACTATCATCCAACTAACATCACTTATCACCATCACTTAACCATCATCATTTGATGATTGTCTTCTCACCACTGTCTTCTCACTAACATCAACTAATGACTATTATGTGACTACCATTATCTAGCTATTATCTCTCAACCATCTTCATTCGACTATTATTACTCGGCTACTATCGCCCAACAACCATCACATGATTATTGTCATATGATCGCTATCACTAATAAAGCACATCAAGAACACCAACACTAATGTACACCATCATTAATATGGTTAATGCACATCATCAACATTAACATTGAATCACGCCATCACAACAAGTTTGATACTTGCATTGTCACCAATATCAATGCATATTATCGCCAACAAGACTGATGCTATCATTGACACTAATGCCAATGCCCAATGTTGACACCCATGCTTATGCTAAACTTCTAGGTCTCTGATTCCCTTCCTTAAAGAAGAACTATTGAATAGACCAATAATAAGTTCTTGAAGATAACTCGAATGACTCAAGGCTCCTCTAACTTCCATCTTGGCAGCCATCATTTATAGTGCATATGTACTTATTGTATTAATATTTTTCTTAATTACAAGAAAATGCATCATGTTTAACTTAAAACTTGCATTAATGAAATATCGTTAAGTAAGTCGAACCCCATAGTTTTTCTCTCTCTTTTTTTTATTTTCATGTAAAAACATTGTGTCACCTTTGAGCCCTTCTCGATTTATTTTATTTATATACGAGATCTTCATACAAAACTAATATGATAAATTTTCTATTTACTTCCATAATGTTTTGGCACTAAGCATGGACAAGACATTATTCATGTCCAACTAATTAGATAAAGGATTTTATAAAAAAATAATATTTGAATTATAGCTAACATGAACAAATATAAATAAAAAATTATTGGATTAGAATATTTTGATCTAATTTTAATTAGAATGAGCTTAAAAGATATTTCTATTACATTTAAATACTATGAAATTAACTAATTTTAGTTTATAGACAAATTTACAAATAATAAAGACATTTACAATGAAATATATGACAAAATAATAAATTATTAAAAATTAATTTTTAATTAGTAGAATAAAACACAAAAAAATAAATATATGTCAAATTTTATGATTATTCATATGAAAATACTATTTTTAACAGTGATCAGATAATTTGTTAGTTGAATAAAATTTCATAATTTGTTATTAAGATTTTTTATTCAACCTTATCTAAGAGAGCATGATTCTTAATGAAATAAAACCCGTTTCAGATGAAACACGAGAAACGCGTTTCATCACAGATCAGGTTCTGTTAGGCCAATCATTCCCCTTGCCACCGTATTTCATGGTGGCCCACCAATGCCGTCACCTGCACGTGCTTTAATTACATATATGTACTTCTCCATATATATATATATATAAACTTAACTAATGTTCATAATCAATTTATTAAAGAAAAACTCTTCATCTTCATGTAAGACCAATTCAATTTTGTGACAATTTTCTCTGAGGTGACTAAGGCTTCATTGAGGATGGCTTTTTTATTATTTCTTAAAGCAACTTTTTAGTGTAAATTTTTTTAATTTTTATGCTAAAAAAATGTTTTAAAAAGTAGTAAGAAAGCCATCTCAAATGAAATTTTTTTATATCTTTAAGATATATTTGAGATCTTAATCTTGTTAGAATTCTAATACGACTTAGTTGAGTCTTTGAGTTAGAAACAAGATTTCGCCTCTCAGTTGAAATATATTAACCTCTTAATTAATAAGGACCTTTCAAGATTTTTTTGAACGAATAAAAATAATGTATCTTCTAAGAATTAGGCCTTCTCATATCTTTAAAAGCATAGAGAAACTTGCAATAAGAGTATACAACTACAATACATGGAATCAAAATTGCAGAGCTACTAATAATATCTAGTGTATTGAAAATAAACTCATCTACAAAATTCTTTTTTTTTCATGTATCATCAAAATAAATATACAACTATAATATATGGTTGCAGACTGAACTACATAATAGAGTAATAAAAACTTGCGATTTCTGTATACAAATCAAAAGAAAGAAATACATCTACAGACTCGGATCAAATTCTAACACTACTATTCAACTGGCCATTTCCCTCTCTTAGACCCTGTAAAACAAAAGGTGAAATAATTGTGAGCTAACACAGCTCAGCAGACCACATTTATTAAACATTTAATTGAGTGATAAAAGCAATAAATTACTGTGCTAAGCAGAATAGTAGTTGAAATTATTAGGAATTCAAATAATAGTATTGGAAAAACAAATAAACAAATGATTCATATCAGATAGAATTCAGAGATTTCTGACCTTTATGCCTCGCAACAGATAGAATTCATAGAATTTTGATCCTTATAATTCTCATCAGATAGAATTTCGAGAATTCTAAGAACATAATGTGCATATAACATTAGAACATGCCTGTAAGTACCATAAAGCACATTTAGCACCAAAACAGAACTTTCTTCATCCACCCCAAAATTCTTCAGAATTACACCATTCGATCAAACAAACATATGATCATTTCATTGCAATAATTAAAACTTAAATGAACTAGCTTCAGAATTTCAAAAAAGTGTTATAACGATGGACAATTAAATATACTTTTAAGAAAAAATGTATTATTTCATAACATAACTAAATTACCAGAGATAATTTATAACATTATTTTAAAGTTTTAATTATACTATAAAATTATTTTTCAGCGTCAGGATTATTTTTTAATCAATTAAAATAACATAATTTTCAAAATTTCTGGTGCAGAATTTTCAGGAAAAATACCTAAATGTCCAGAATCATTATTTCTATAATATACAGAAAGTTATGTGATGAAAGTTTTGCAGGTATAAAGTGTGAAATCCTTTAAGTAAAAGAAGCTAAATTCTTAAACAACGAGGTACGTTTTGATATAATGATTAGAATTTCATTAAGAAGCTCCGTAGTTAAGCGTGCTCATCCAAGAGAAATCGTGGAATGGGTGACCTCTTGGGAAGTTACGCCAACATGACAAAATCGTGAGGCCTATAAGCCAAAACGGACAATATCTCGATAGTTAAGAGTTTGGGCTATTATAAATGATATCAGAGCAATACATCAGGAGGAAGATAAGAACTAAGTGTTATACAAGACAAAATGCTACGCCATGAGAGCCACCTCTTGAATCCTATATAGGACAAAGTGCTACGTGGCGAGAGTCACCACTTGAACTTGTCGAGGCCACCTCTAGAATCTTATATGCATGATAAATGATTTTGGGATAAAGATACGGACGAGGGCGTCAATTACTTAGGTGAGGAGATTGTGAAACCCCTTAAGTAAAATAAATTAAACTCTTAAATATTGAAGCACCTTTTAGTATAATGGTTGGAAATTCATTAAGAAACTTCATAGTTAAGTATGCTCATTTAGAAAAAATCCTGGGATGGGTGATCTCCTTGGAAGTTACACCAGCAGGACAAAATCATAAGGGCCTTAAGCCAAAGTGGACAATATCTCAATAGTTAAGAGTTTGGGTTGTTAAATAAAGTTATCTTCATTTTTCGACTATGAAAATGTAAATTAAATTATAAAATGCTCAAAATTATTGTATTTTTAAAAATTGAGATAGTCAAAAGTCATCAATCTTGATCCGAGTAATTTTTTGAACCGGACTGCTAGCTAAAAATGACCGGACTGCCAGCTAGAAATGACCTGAAGCAGCCCAAATTTGGCTTTCTCTCACTATAAATCCCTCCATCCCTCTCTCTCTCTCTCTCTCTCTCTCTCACTATTCAGCCACCTTAGAAGGAATGAAAGAAAATGAATAGTGGATTTAGATATTTTAGATATTAAAATTTAGCTTAACACCGCGGCGCTTGCCACAACGCCCCTTCAAGGAACCCACAACGCTGCTCCTAATGCCACTGTGCTAAATTATTTTTTAAAATTCTAGGGAGCTTGGTGCCAAAGCACCGTAGTACCTACGGGAAAAATTTCAGACTTTTTCAAACATGTAAAGCGACCCCTATGATCATTTTAAAATATATGCAGACTCTCACATTCACACAGAACATTCCTAGACATATATAGAAGGGTTTAAATGCAAAAATTTAGTGGGTTACCTTGAATATGGTAGGATTAGAATGGGTTGAACCGCACTCTAACTTTCTAGGTATTACATTTATAGCCTTCTAAGACTTTTAAAAAATCGAAAACACATATATATTCTGAGATTTCTAGCATTATGAGATTTTGTAGAATTGAAGAACATACACCTTCTAAGGCTTTTAGCCTTTTGAGATTTTTTGATATGTGGAGATCTTATCAACCATCTGCTCTAAAAAAGAATTTCTAATAATGATTATAACCACTATTAGCTTCATGTTGAGGCTACTTCAATGGCATAACTTCTAGAGGTTATGAGTAGAGATCATGTCTATCACTTATCTTTATGGGATATTTCTAGTGAGAATTATATCTGCTTCTAGCTTTTCATTGAGGCTAGTTCATGGTATCCTTCCAGAAGTTTTTATCAAATGTATGTTATTTATAAAAAAGGACTTAATCGATAATTTAAATAAAACTTACTTAAAAGATAAACCTCTATCATATTCTAATAAGATATGAATCATTTTTTTTTAATTACAATAAGACGACGAGCTAAACTTAGGTTTTTTCAATAATGGATTCTTCCTATGTATGAGGATAAATAAATCGTAATGACACTATCATTCAATAATTTTGATAAATTTTTTTCATGATTTTACTGATATCCTCTGTTTAGAGGATAATGATGTTCATGTTATTCTTGTTAATAATGGCATAGCGTCATTTGTAAATTAAACATTCAATTCCTTTCTTTAGCTGAAAATATTTTTCTGTTGAATGGCCTCTTGAAATTTGAAAGTGAAAATATTTAGACTGGTATTCACCATTTGAATATTTTGGAGGTTTTGACTACTTAAGATGTTTGAAATTTTGGATCTCCATTAGAATATTAGCTTTATATGTACTTAACAGGATATAATTGAATGATTCATATTAAATTTGGTAAGAAAAGGCATCTCTAGTTTCTTGATTATTCTTTTTTTTTTGTTGGGGAGATTGATCAATTTGTTATTGTGAATTCCTATATTTATTCGAGGATTATTCAAATTGCTTTTGATGGGTGATCATAGCCTCATTAATAATTATTTATATTTTTACTTGATGAATAAGATCATCATAAGAGTGAAATATCTCTCACATCAAAATGGAGAAGAAATGTTGAGGATGAAGATCTTAAAAAATACCTCTTAGGAACTCCAAATCCACTTCCTAAGTTTAATCTGATTTAGAAGAGAATCTTAGAAAGTATGTCATGAAGGTCTCTCCATCATTTTGATGAATCCCCAAAAAGTAGGAGGCCTTGATAATTTTTTGATTGATAATAAATTATTTGACAGAAAGTCTAACTAAAATAATATTGAATAATTGTATGATTGTTTGTATTATTAAGTGTAGAGCCATGTGTGAATTTTTTCCCTAAGAGTTGTAAGGAAGACTTGATAGCAGGTTATATCAGAAGCTTATTGAATGTATATTATGGTCCTATGGTGGTTATATACCCATAAAAATTTGAGGTCCCATAATAAGATCAATTACAAGCAATTTGAATCCCACTAGAATATGATGATCAAGAGTTGTATTAGTTAGAGGTAAAAATTCTTGAAAACTTCAGTGAGGGATAAGTTTATTATTTTCCCTCAAAGGGAATTACTTCTGAATAAAGTAGGGGGGGTGGTTGTGCTTTTTATTGCCAAGACTCTTGAAAGATTTGAGCTTGAAGCTCTTCCATCCTACACATGCAATCTTCTAAAGTGAGGCCTAGATGGACTTCACCTACTATATTATGATGTTCTTGATTGGAGAATAGATTGCCGGCAATTAAAAAGTATTTATAGTATATTGTGAATCTTTTTCATAAACACCACCAAATGATTGAATGCTAGAAAATTTGATATGATAAAGAGAATTTTGTCCTAGCTTTGCATTAACCCATCACGCACACATATAAATGAAAATAATGCATATGGCATGAAAATTTTACATGAAAATTTTGAGGAGAGAAAAACAGGGGACTTGAAGTAGTTGAAACATTTTATAATATACTTGAAATTACAGTAGTCTGCTCTTTTTCATAATTGGAGAAGATATGATTATAAAGTTGGGAGCATTTACATGATCTCCTATAATTATAGAGATTATGAGTGAAGTAGTGAATGGAGGATGGCGAAAATCAAATAATTAATGCTAGCTAGTCAATGATGTTTGGATGATAATAATTAAACAACATTGGTCAGCTAATGACGGATGGGTGATAGTAGTCAAAGGATGGCCATAAGGTTATGTTGAATGCAACATGATAACCAAATGGTGGTGGTCAAATAATGACGGTATATTAACAGTGGTTAAATGATGCCAATCAAGTGGTTGCAGTTAGATAACTGTAATCAGACGATGTTGGTGGTTGGCTATAATCATGGGCATCAAACGTTAGGTAAAGCTCTAGAGCTCATTAAATCTCCAACCTCTCTCCAATTTTTAGTTTTTATCATTTTCATATGGATAATGAGATTATATTTATAGTATATTAGGAGTGCTAGTTTTAATAAATTTGACTAAAATTTCATAATACTTAATTTGACTATAGGCATGCATATTTAGAGATTGTATGATCATTGAATTAATATCTCAAAGTTTTAAAATCTTGGTTTGCGTTGATTTGGACTCAAATTAAATTATTTTTGTTGTCGTTATGTTCGTCTTGTTAAGACATTCAATTTGATTATAAATTTGTTGAAATTGGACTTGATACTTTTGAATTTAATTTTAAAAAGTTTTAAATACAAAATAATGCATTGAGGATCATTTTGATCAAATAGATTCATATAATGTATCAATAATTTTGTCATTTTATAATTATCAATTATATAAAAAAAATCAATTGGTGATTTTTAGTATATGATTTTTTTTCCAATTTTCATAGTTAAATATATTTTAAACGTTATAAAATTTAAATATGTATTAATCAAATTTAAAATTTTTAATTCAATAACTTTTATTAATAAAAAATTGCAAATAAAGATATTTCATATTTAATTAAATATGCGCACATGTATACATATACAAATATAATAATAAACCAGCTAAAAATATTTATTTAAACTAAACGCTAACAATTATTTAAACCAATCGTCACAGCCGCCTTCAGCTCGCAATGGATTCATCTTCTCCATGGCTTCTTCTCTTTGTATCCCTCCAGCTTCTCTCGGGACCGCTGGCAGCCGTGGTGGCCGGAGGCGGCGCTGGTTCGGAGGGATTCCTCGAGCGAGCTAGGGAATCAGAATTTTTTGAGTGGATGGTAGGGATTAGGAGGAGGATACACGAGAAGCCGGAACTCGGGTACGAGGAATTCGAGACCAGTGAGCTCGTTCGAAGCGAGCTGGATCGGATGGGAATTTCTTACAAGCACCCAGTCGCTGTCACCGGCGTGGTCGGTTTCGTCGGCACCGGAAAGCCGCCGTTCGTAGCGTTGCGAGCCGACATGGATGCCCTCGCGATGCAGGTTAGGGTTTTTGTTCTGGATTTTCCGAAGCTGGGATTATCCGATGCTCTTTTTATTCGCAAACATGGAATAGTTTTGGTTTTTAATAAAGGCTAGAGCTTATATCTTACTTTTGGTCTGATCTGGCTACGCAGCGTTTGAATCTTGCCCTGAATTGGTGTATTTGGCACTTTGTCTTGGATGTGTTCATTACGTAATCATGTTCATGATGCTTTTGAGGAAACTTTAGCGTCGATGATTTCTGTTCGTTTGTTTTAAGATAGAATTTTTGATGCTGTGCAGGAGAGTGTGGAATGGGAGCACAAGAGTAAAGTTCCTGGAAAGATGCACGCATGTGGCCATGATGCTCATGTTGCGATGCTTTTGGGAGCTGCTAAGATCCTTCAAGAGCATAAGAATGAACTCAAGGTCTTTTATTGCTAAATGCTTTTAGATTTTCTTTATGATTTATTAATATTTCTTTGGAATTGTTAATTACGAATTTCACTAGAGGATTAGCTTTTTTGGGTGCTTTTATAGAGTGTAATTTAGAGGCTGCTTCTTTGGGATTTTTTTTTTTTGCAAATACCTAACAATCATGTGCTGAGTACCTGACCCTCAACAAAATTTGAAAGTTCGTTGATGCAATTCAAGGATGGTCTCACAGATTGACAGAATTGCTAAGATAGTATAATACCCTGCAATTCTCTTTGTTTTGTTTAGTATTATTTTTTTTAAATGGTTGTGAAAGGTGCTTTGTCAAGACATTATTGGGAATTTGAAATCAATTGCTTTCATTGAAAGTATCTGATTTTTTTTACTTGGCATGATTGAGTATGTCCGTGGTTTGCAGCTATCTTTAGTGATCCTTGCTGTATGTTTTAATTCTGCATTCGTATTTTTAGTACATGAGTGCCTATCATACATGGATGGATTATTACTTGTAACCGTAGGTTTATTTTTTTGTTTATTTGTTTATCAACTTTTAAAGGAATACCCCACATGATTGGGATAAGGAAAACGGTGATGGTTTCCATTTAAAAGATGATCCTAGAACTAACTATTAGAATCATGAAAACAACAACTTTGCAAGGTAGGGATAAGGTTGTATACACCAACTTTGGAGGCTTGGAAATGAAGCAAACCTCCAACTTATACCCTTTTCTTCTTCTTGGTCCTTTTGACTTGAATGCATTTTACAACTCTTGATCATCATATGTGGCTTGATTATTTGTGATGGGCTCTATGAATCCTTGTCCTTCCCACTTTTCTGTGTAAAATGAGGTTTTAAGCATAGTTCATTTTTTTTACAATTGGTAAATCTTAATGGTTGTTTAGTTTGATTACTTACTATAAAGGAATCCATAGGTGAAGAAGTGGTGAATGATAGGAGTTCTAAAGCTCAAAGGACACCATCCTTTTGAAATAATTAGGATTTATGAAATTTAGTGGTACATATAGGCTTTGATTTTGTCTTTTTTTGAGTTGACACCCCATACTTTTGACAAATCAGAGTAATGTGAACATGACCCATTTATCCCATTTCTTATATATATTGTGTTATGTTTCGGGTCAACTTGACCCAACATGAACAAAGTTGAAGTAATTTTGGGTGGTGAAAGTGGACAACGCTCAAAGCACCACCATGGCATAGGATATTGTTCATTTGATTGTGAAGCTTAGTGAAGCCAATTTAGAGAAGAGGATTTTATGCATGATGGATATTTTTCCTTAGTCTTATGAATGCTACAATATATACTCATGCACCTTTTTATTAAATGTTTCCATTTTCATTTATTCAGCTTTTTTTAGACAATATTTTTATTGGCATGGGGTTATAGTGGTCGCTATATCCTCCTTGTAATGAATGAAGAGCGGAAGAGAAAATATTTGAGAATCGATGATCGCTAAGAGCAAAAGAGATGAGCTTAGTGGAGAATCAGTAACCAACAAGCGTGGAGAGGAAGCGAACGATGTTGATCAACAATTGACAAATGAGGAGAGGTGATGGGCCAAAGGAGAGGAGATGAAGAGGATGCAAATGTTGAGGTCCTACAACTTATCAAAGGAGAAGCTATTGGAGTATTGGGGTTATTTAATTTTTGTTATGGAAAAGTTGGATTCAATTTGGTGTGGGTTTTTGTTGAATTATTGTATGGAGTCATAAGTTAATGTCATACTCCTATCATAGGATCGGAATCATAGAATAAATGAAGAAGAAGAAATCCACATATAAAATAAGAATTTTTTCATGTAATCACCTGTCTTACATACTTTATAATGCATTCATGTAGAGATAAGCAGGAATAGCAAATTATTAATTATAAACTAATGATGCGGACTATGTATGATGTACCTAATAAACTGTCAAAATGACCATGAGGTTTTGATGACAAAATAACTCAAATATTCATGGCAAAAAAATACAATTTAGAATGTATGAATGTGTCAATATTTCTCACCCGAAAGCACTATACTTTAGGGAGTGACCCACAGTAAACATAATTCTCTATCAACTATGGTCATTGAATGTGGATGATACTTTCATTGAACTAGAGATTGATGTATTCTTTAAAGAATATTTGTGGGTTCATATTAAAGTAGGAGTGTAAGAATCTATGCCTTGATTGTGTTGATGTTCCTAAGAATGAATCTAAACCCATTGAGATCATTGCTTTCTCTTTTTTCTTTTCTTATTTGTCCCTCAAGATGAGAAGGCCTAGACTTTTTTTCATGTTTTAAGTTGCATATAGGATGGATAAAAGGTTGTACACTATTATTTCTATGAATGGTAATTTATTGCCCAAAGAATAGCAATTGTTTCATTGTATTGTAACACAATAGAAAATGTTGACAATTGACTTAAATTTGAGTTTGATTGGGTTTGTGTTTGGTCTGGCTTGGTTTGATTCAATTTTTTGCTGGTTGGATAATGTTGGGTAGAATAGGAGTTGGATATTTTTAAAATTTGAAGGATTGTTACCAGCTTATTAGGAGATTAGATGAAGGCCTGTTAAGAGAGAGAGAGGGTGGGATGAGGGAAAATAAAGGCTTACTGCTGAACACTTTACATTTATGATGGATAGTTTTGAAAGTGAACGATAATTAAAAGTTCTCATATAATATTTCACTTTTCTGTGCAGAATTAGGGAAATCAATGGTTAGGGAAAAAGTGATGTAGTTTTGGGTAAAACAGAAAAAGGAAATATTTAATGAAACATGATTTTAAAGTGATTTTGCATATGAAATGATCCCAAATCATATATTTGATGCTAATTTGATGCAATAAATCTTTGAAAGAAAAATTAGAAAAATATGAAAAAAAATGAAAATATTAAGAAATTAATAAGCAATACTCACGATTGAACTGAATCATCTCTTTCTAAAGAGTATCAGGTCTCACATTTGATTAGGGATTAAAATCACATAATAAATAAAAATTAAGTAGCTCCACATCGAATATAAGAATTTTATCAGAAATTGCCTTACATACTTCAGAATATAATTATAGATGCAAAAGAAATAATAATTTTCTAACAAATTGCTAAAAACTATTAATAAACTAATTACATGAACTAAAATATTTGTTTTAAAAATTCTGCAATGAGCATGAGGTTCATTAGAGTTAAAATAAAACTAATATTTATGACAAAATAAAATTTGGATTTTTTTTTTTTTTTTTTGCATTAGTGTCCTGTCCATTAAGAGTATACATTCTTTTTTGATACACTAAAAATTACTGTTAGTTTTTCCTTTTTTTTTAAGAAAAAAATCAATCTAGGATGTTTCATGATTATAACTGAGGAAGTTATATGTTCGAAGTTTAGAAGTGCATCAATATGATCGATTTTGATATTTCCTTTCTGCAATTTTTTTGTTTTAATTTAAAACTTGCATTTTATTGTTAATTGTGTAGCGTTCCTGGTATAACTTTTAGTTGGTGCAACACCTCATTTCCTTATGCTCTTGTTTTCATGATTGAAAATTAGAAGATTCAATATTTTAAACTAATTTATCTCATGCCATACCAAGCTCTTGTTGGGTTCCATATGTTTTTGGCTTTACCAATCGCATAAAATCAACTCTTAATTGATTCCTCTCTCTCTCTCTCTCTCCCTCTCCCTCTCTCTCTCTCTCTCTCTCTCTATATATATATATATATATATATATATATAGTCACACACACACTACTATTGCTGTTGCTGTTGTTGATGCTGATACTGTTATGATTGCTACAATAATAAAAGTGGCTTGTAATTGTTCCAATATGAAATTTTAATCAATTGTTTAACTCTTATTATTTTAAATCTTAACCATTCTAATTTATTCTCCTAATATGTAATACTATTATAAATCCTTAAATGAAATCTTCACCTTTGAGTTAAAGATTTAAATCTAGACCCTACAAATTTGTATCTTATATACACAAACGCACACGCAGACATACAAAAAGATCATATATTGAGTAAGTGATGCAGGACTAAATGCTTGGAAGATGTTAATTAAGGATTTGCACGTTTAATTTAGACAACAATATTAATTAAGACTTATAGTGATTTAAATGATGAGATAAAATAAGAAAGCGATGAAACAAGCTTAGGCCAAGTCACATGCATAGAAGTTAAGATCACAAAATAGTCAATTACTCTAGCGTTGCATACATGGAAGATTTTTTTATAATAAATCCCTAAGTTAACAATGAGACTAGTCATTATGAAAAGATCCCTCACTTAATTTTCTAAGTCATTAGGCTTTAATGGAGGGAAGTTAACACTATCTTTATGAATCACATATGACCACAATTGAAAACAACTAGGAAGATATAAGAGTGGGGTGTTGAGTTCACCTTTGTCAAGATTTAGTACCAATCTGCCATTGGACGGAGAAGAGTTGTTCGTCGATGACTTCGGCGAGAGAGAAGACGATCCTTTCTATGTATTCCTCTACGGTTTGATCCACTTCCGGATTGACGTCAAAGAACAGAGGATTGAGGATATTCACTTGCCCTTGTTCGTTGTAGACGAACCCGTGATCACGTTCTGGATTTGCTATGCATGATTAGGAGAACTTAGTAGAATGGTGGAGGGAACTCTTTTCCAAAATCTGAAATTAGGTTTCAGATTTTAGTTAGTAGGGGATTAGGGCTTTGAAATTGGAGTTTCTAGTGGAGGGAGAGGAAGGAAAATTCTTCCTTAGCGAGAGACTTGATTGGGGCTCCAAGAAGGAGAGGGTTTAGTGTGGAAAGAGAGAGGGTAATAGGGAGGGGCGGCAGTTAAGAGAAAGGGGAGGGGAAGTTTTTCCAAAATTTGAAATAATTTCAGATTTATTTGGAGGGATTTGAGGTGTTGAAATTTGAATTTCAAACAAGAGGGGAGAAAGGAAAATATCCCTTAATGGGAGAGTTGATTGAAGTCCTAAGTAGGGAAGGAATTTAAAGTGTGAAAGAGAGAGGGGGCCGGCGGCATGGGTGGGTGGGGTAGGGCTTAGGGAGAGGGAATTAATGTTTGTCTTAATTGGGAATTTAAATTAGGAATAATTAAATTAAATCAAATTTAATTAGAATTTTAATTAGATTTAATTTAGGTAACTTTCCTAAGACAGACTTTCCTAAATTAGGAAAATTTTCAAATTCAATATTGATTGGGATTTTGAAATTGAATTCTTTCCTAATTTAAGTCGTTTGATATATGGCAAGTAGTAAAGGGGAATTCGAATATTGGAGGCAAAGAAGAGGAGGGGGCCGGCGGCTAAGGTTAGATTGGGGTGGTGGTTTGGAGGTGGGAGAGGGTGGCTAGTTGGGTTGAAGTGGTGGTGGGGTTCGATCGGGAGAGGAGGTGGTGTTATGGGTGGCCGGTGGCTAGAAGGGGGCTGGTGGGGGGTTCGGCCGAGAAAGGGAGGAGGGGCTTTGGCCGACGGTGGGGAGGGGGAGGGAGGAAGGGAGGGGAGCGACGATGATGACCACGAACCCGGACTCTTCCTGCGGTTGGTAGTATTGCGATGCTCTCACCTAGGGACTTCAATCTCTCCAAGAACTCTCACGCTCTCTCCAAACACATGGATGCAGAAAATTTCTTCATAATCATTCATTAGTCCCAAAAGATGAAGACGGTGGCTTTAAATAGCCACATACAATGAGGAAAAATAAAAAGACCAACATGCCCTTTGAGCTTACATATGACTAACCCTCAAGTGATGGCATAAACGGAAAAGAAACAATAAACTCATAAATATAAATAACTAATACATCAATAATAAATCTGATACAATAAAATCAAAAGTAAAGCGGTGCGATCGTGGCCGTAGATCGACGGCCCCGTCTCTGGTAGACTCTCCATGGTCGGATGTCCTCATCAGTAAGCCAACTATATAAATTAAGCACTTTTGGTTTTCGTCTTCTTCTAATGATATTTGCATCTCTCTAATGTTTGTGCTTCTCTTTCTTCTCGGTTGACATTGCTTCCACATCGCCCTTCCCAATTTCTTCCCCTGCCTATTTACCGCCTGCTTTGCTCTCAAAGCAGGAGCAAAAACATTGTGAAGAAAGGTAAAAACAAAGATGAGCCTTGAGAGAGAGAGAGAAAACCAAAAATCAGATGATGAGAAATGATAGTAGTGGCATTGGATCGAGCAGTGGTGTTATAAACTTCCTCTCATATTTACTTGGTTTGTCTCATCTTCAAGCATTTTTTTTCTTTAGTCTGATATTAATCATAAATGGAGAGTACTAAGACTTCCCAACTGTATGGTATAGACATCATGCATAATAAGGCATAGTTCATTATATTTCAAATCGTTTAATTTCTGATCTATGTTTTAAGATCTACATTAATGATAATGATGTTATTCTAAATAGCAACTTTATTATGACAACCAATATTTTATATAATTTATTATTGTAAAGGATTTCAATGCTTTGTAAGATGGTTGTCATCATTGTTTTATTCAAAATAATAATTTTATGCATTTTGAAATCATAATTATTTAAAACAATTCAGATGTTGCATGTCTTTTTTTTTTTGCCTTTTTTTTCAGATGTTGCATGTCTGTAATTGACCCTTACCAGTTAGGGATTATGTGATTAATGTTTTTTTTTCTAATATTAGCAAATGAGCATTTTGTGAACGTGTGATTAAACTATCTTTATAACATTTTACATAACAAATGCTTGTGATTATATAATATCAAAAATTTTAATAAAAGAGTAAAGAAAAAAATTGAACATTCATTGTAAGTGCACTCTATATTAAAATGTTTATTTCACTAAATCTCATGTTCTTCACAAATATTTGATAGTAATGAACTTAGGATTGTAAAGATTAATGTGTGCAAGTTTTGTTTAGTTTTCAAAGATGTAGCTTTTCTTTTCTTTCTTATTTTGAATTCAAGTGTTATTTCCTTAGATTTTCTCATTTATAGCTAGAAAAAATCATTTAGAAATTAGCTAGTTACATACTTGGGATGCATATTTCTATTTTCTCTCAATATCTTGTAGTAATTTTTTTTCCAATGATATTTATTTTAATACACTTATAATTGGTTTACATTGAAGTTTGTTCCATAAATGTGATAAGGCATCAAAGCAATCATAAAAATAGCATTAACTTGCATCTTTAAGCAAATTAACTATTAAATTATTTGGTATTTATTTCATTTTTTTATCTTGCAGTTTTACTTTATTAAGAGAAATAGTTTAATGAACCCTTTAAGTTTTTTTTTCCTATTATTTTGGTTCAAACAATTAATCTACACATATTATTCTCTTTTGAAAGATATCAGCAAAAGAGTAATAATTAATTTATATTTCAGTCATGTTCTTATTATTTTTTAAAATCTTAGCGGTGTGTATTTGATGTACATGAAATTAAATTATATTTATTAAAATTTAAGTAATAAAAGATTATGATTATTTACATTAGAAAGAAATAAATATATATAGAGTTAAAGAAATAATAATATATGCCATATAAAAATAGAATTTATATGCTTATTAAGCCAACTTGAAAATTTCTTTTAGAATTAATAAAATTAATTAATTCTTTAAATTTTTTTAATATTATAATACTTATTAATCTTGCATTTATTATCATGCCTATTCATTTTTCAAAACTTATCAACCTGCATTTGATGCTGGTATAATTAAACTAGTATTTATATGTGTATACACATGCACACACAGACACACACAAATATATATATATATTTGTATGCATGTTTGTATGTATTTATATATAAATATAATTATATCTGGGATGTGATGGGCATGCAACAATATAACATTCTTGGTTTATCTCTGTCTCAACTTTATATGTTTATTATTAATGCTGGAGCTTGTGGGTACTTTTATAGTCCTTTGTTGACGTTTGAATTCCATGGTGTGATCATTATGATATATCTTTCCTATTCGCATAATCACATTATGTTGGATATAACTGTACATGTTATTTTTCTAATTGCGTTGAAGTATTATAATATTTAAGAATATTTTCCCAATTTGGTTTATGCATTAATATGGCGTTGTTTGGCGCGGTTATAAAGGTTTGGCCCACTTTCACACCATGCCAACTTGGTTGTGGTCTTAGATCATATGTGATGCAGGACATGTATGAAATTAAGAATTAAATAAGGAGTTTGCACGTTTAAAGATTAAGAGCAACTTAATTACATCTTGATGATGATCTAAACAATGAAATAAAACACAAAGAGTGGTAAACACTAGCTTAGGCCAAGTTACTTGCAAAAAGTAAAAAAAACCACAAAACAACCAATTACTCTTGACGTTGCATACGAGAAGGGTTTCAACGAGAAATCTCTAATCTAACAATAAGATTAGTGCTATGATGGATCTCTCACACACTTCCTATCAAACACTAAGCGTTTAACGGAGTTTGGCAAGATTTTGCATGAATCAAATAAACCACAAGCAAGGATCGACAAAGGAAGTAAGAGAGAAGGAAAGAGTTCACCCTTTGCTATGATTCAACCTTCTCGCAAGCTTGGACAGCAGTTGGTGACGTCTTTGACGGCTCGGAAGCAACAACTCCACGCTCGAACCTTTGGACAACGAATGTCCAACTTGGGACAATGGTTCTGGCCAGTTCCGAGCAACAATGGGTGGATTTTCGGAGAGCAGAACAGCAGTTTCGCTAGCTAAAATTCCCTGGACAGTAGCTTGGCGATGTATAGAAAGTCTGGACAGCAACCAATGGAGGAGGACACGAAGCTCGGGTGCGATCGTTGTGGTTGCCGACAAAGAAAGGACAGCTGATTGAAGCCCGGAGAGGTTCTGGACAGCAGTTTTCTGGTTCCTTGCAATCTAGACAGCAGTTCTTTGTTCCATGCAAATCTGGACAGCCATGGAGATGGCTGGAATTCTTGGACAGCACACAAGTTTTGTCCAGAAATCTGGACAGTACTTTGAGTGGAGTGATTTCAGAGATTCGTTTCTTCCCAGGATGATAGGACGTTAGTTGAACATCATGGGAGAACTTTGGTAAACAGCAGCTGGAGCAACTTGGAATTAATTTCCTTCCTGGATGGTGAGTTGAGTAATTCCAGGATCTCAATTGGAAAGTGGAAGGGGGCGGCAGCCCTTAATGGGCTTTGATTGGAGAATTATTTGAGGGAATAATTAGGATCTAGTTTTAGAAGTTAAATTAGGAAAGGGATTTTAATCCTAATCCCAATTAAGATCCTAATTAAGATAATTGATGAATCCTTTCCAAAGATATTTCTCTGATTTTGGGAAAAATATTTTAAATTCAAATATGAGGGCATTTGAATTTAAATAGTTTCTAAACTTAGAGAAGTTAAGTTAGGAAAGAGGATTAGAGGAGAATCTCTAATTAATTCAGATTTTAAAAGATTTGGAAAGTTTCCCAAATTAGATCAATCATATTTTAGGAAGGTACTCAAATTTGAATAGATTTGAATTTTGAAATTTAAAATCCTTCCAAATTTAAGATGACCTAAATTAGGCAAATTTTCAATTCTCCCCTAGAGGGAAACTTGGAAAGCAAGGAAGGATGGAGGGGAGACTTGGGCCGGCCGTGGGGGTGGAAGGAGGGGGATGGTGAAGAGGGTGGTGGGGCCAGCGATAAGAGGGCAAGGGGTTTGGGTTGAATGGCTTGGTGGTGGGAGATGTTGGTCGGCGGTAAGGTGGGGAGGTGGGGCCGTCGGCTATGGTGGGGTGGTGGAGGGCCGCCGATGGGGGAAGTGAGGAGCCCGGGGGGGAGGGGAAAGAGATTGAAAGAAAAAAAAAACGATAAAACAAACCACGAACCCGGCCGTCTCCAAGGTTGGTGGGTGATCCGTTTTCCCTCCCTAGGGATCTCTCCAAAGCTCTCTCCTAGAACTCTCACAACTCCAAGAACACATGTGCAGGAATTTTTTTTTATAATTCATTCATTAACCTCTTCAAAGGAAGAGGGTGGCTTTAAATAGCCAAAAACATGAGGGAAAATAATAAAGACACTATTGCCCCTAGGGCATACATAAGACAAAGCCCTCAAGTGAGGGTAGAAAAGGAAAAGAACAATAATAAATCAAATACATGAAATAAAGCAAAATAAATAAGCACAATCGTAGCCGTCGATCTCTGATGTCCTCATCAATATGTTTTTGTAGGAGGCATGTGGCAAGGTAACATGCTAATGGGGATGACTATTGTGCAATAGTTGGCTTGATGCTCCTGGTGCGTTTTGACCCCATGAGCTCATGTGACATATTTGTGGCTTATTGTTGATTTGATGATAATAAACCTTATTTGTATTTTCTAATAATTTCCCAAGTGTTTTATTACTTTTTTTTTTTATAGCAACTATAAGGATGAAGAGTATTTCAGTTGGATTGCTTGGGCACTTGGAAGATGAGCCATAGGGTACATGACGAAAGCTGAATGAAAAATCAAGAGGTTCAAGGCTTTAATAAATATAGTTTAGTGCAATTTCTTAATTATTCATGGTAAATTAATTGAGTAGATGTACCAACATATCTTAAAGATGATAAACTCATTATTAAAATGGAATAGCTTTTTAGCTATATTTATTCACAGCATATTATGAAATTTTTTTCATAATTTTTGTGGTTTTTTTAGTTGAATTTTCATTTACTTAGATTTGTTTTCTATTTGTTGGTATGAGAAAATAATTTTAAATATTATATTATTTTGTGAGCATGTGCTTAATTTGCTCAGCATATGATCATTGATCTGTTATGTTTGTAAGAAAATTTATTTGATTCCAAATTGCTATCATAATCTCTAAATTTGCTAACTTGAGCTTTATGCGTTACTTATTCCGTTAGTAGCTTAATTAAGTAGAAATTTCTAAGATTACTAATATTTCTTAATCGTGTATTTTCATGATACCAAATTTATTTAGTTTTATTTATATTATATCATCAAATTTGCCAGAACATGTTAATTATGGTTAATTAGGTTTTAAGTATTTTAATTGTGCTTTATAAATTTGAGATTAATTTTTGTTATATTGAATTCATCAAGTTCTTTACATACATTTTTATGTTTGATATATTATCACTTATATCTATATTTGTATAATTATATTTAAAAGAAAAGATTGTGTATTTACCTAATTTTCATTTCCTCGAGGCCCAGGACATGCCAAAACTATTGTCATTGTAGTGGCTATGACATACCCATACTAGGGTCCGGTTGTGACGGTTGTGACCTTGGCACTCTAATGATTGGTTGAGTAATTGTTTGAGAGGGTTTGACTGCTCATATTTTAGCTCTTTAGGGAGGGGATTTTGAGAAATTTTCTTATGCTTTTTTAATATTATTTTAAGGAGAAATGGAGAATCTAAGGCTATAAATAACACAATATATTGAGTAGAAAACATTTATTTTGGTGAGAATCAAAAGCTTTCTTCGTAAATCAATTTTAGAGGTTTTGTAAAGACATAGAAGTGTTCATCTCAACAAATCCAAATTGTTTGAGGTTTCCACTTTGATAATATCATTACTTTAATCTCATAGTTTGTTTAAAGTTTACTCTTTGCATTGTATATCTTTCTATTGTTAAACAAAGTTTGAGTTATAATTTTAGCCGATAGCTATTAAATCAACTCCAGAGTTCAAACGAACTTTATCTTGGTTCACTTGGAAAAATTGGGGCATGGCAAGTGGAACATGATTGAGCTTTGAAAAACTCAATTTTGAGGTGTGCTTGTTAGATTAAATAGTGGTTACTTTTGTCCTCTAAATAATTTTCATAGTGGATGTTTCTTTTCAAGGAGTAAAGAAGTGAACTTGTGGTTTCAAGTCTGGTATAAGTGGAATCCTAATCTCTGTGAGGAATAGGTGTGGATGTAAGCTGGTTGGGTGTAGAATCACACAAAAATTTTTGTTGTCAATTATTTATAGTTTAGATTTTTATTCCTTAAAAATTTATTTCATCATTATATGCTTGAATGTTAATTTGGTGATTCTTTTTATAATTGCTCTGGTTCTAAAATTATAAAAAATTGATAAATTGAGCCTAAAAGTTTGATACTTTTATCTTTGCACATTAATCTTTTGATCATCATATTTGGATTTGTACATGAGTTTGGTTTATAATTTTAATGCTTTGACTCATGTGCTTGAGTATTTCATCTATAGTATGCTCAATCATTGTTTATTCACTCGCCTTTTGATATAATATTCACTTTACTTAACTTATGCAGTGTCAAACTTGAAGGATTAACTCATTTGATTGTTACTTTGTAAATTTTAGTATATTTGAGTGTAAAATGATATAGATTATCATTGAAACTTATACACTCATTTGTATTGGATTATCACATTGTGTGGGTCTTATCTTCTACATTTGCTTGTTTACTTAATTGGCATCTAATTATTAAATTATTTGTTTTATGGAGAAAAAGATTCATGTAGTCGACTATGTGTGTGGGATAAATACTTATTATTATTTTAGTTAAATTATTTGTTTTTTAATGCTTTATTCGTAAAGATTTGAATTAATAGGATTTCAAAAGAAGAATAAAGTTCCTCATTGTAAACACTGCTCACCTCCTTTTTGGTGTGCCCTTGACCAATAGTTTGGGCAACTGCTTCAAATAGGACTAAGATATTAAACTTATTTTGGAAATTAGATTTTATCGAGGTGTTGAGAATATAAATATAAAGATTGCATCTTAATCTTAGTTTTCTATTTTTTTTTTTACCGATGAATATTGCAGAACCTATCGTCTGTATATATTATGTGGCAAAAATCCATATGGTTCACGAGGGGAACAGCCAAGGTCAAAATGGATTCTTGTCTGGAATTGGAAGATGAAGTAAATCTGTCTTTGAAGTTCATCCTTAACGTCGCGTTTTTCTTTCCCCAACATTTTGGTTTATTCTGAATTGCTAAATCAAGATTCGTGAAGCAAGTTTTGAAACACTGAAGAGAAGGATATCACTATGAATAACAATTTATTGAATACTTTCATTTTTTTTCATGTAGAAATATTGTACGTTATGTTAACAGATAGTACTTGGAGTTTATGTAGTGCAATTTGATAATGTGTTATCATTCTAACTTAGAATGTACGAAGTAAAGATTCTTTTAGCCTAATATTCCATGAACTTGGTGATGAATATGGTCCACTACATGCACACAGACTGCCACAAAGACTCAGATTTCTTAGTTTAAAAAGACTCAGATTTCTTAGTTTAACAACTTATGTTGGTTTAAATGCACGCATACTTTTCAAAGATAATTTTATTCTCTATATTTTATCTATTTAATTTATTATTTACAAGGCAAACAAGCTTTTTGCTTGTCTTAGTTGAAACATTTCATTTTTTATAAAGTGAACTAAACCCGGAAAGTGATTTTGGAAACTTCTGTTCTTTAATATTTTTAATGCGAATCTTCCAAATGTAATTTTTTTTTCTATAAATTTTTAATTATCATGCATTATTTTTTAAGATTTGTTTTTCAATTATCGTGCATTATTTTATAAGAATTTTTCTCTTTGTCAAGTTTTCACGTCTTAATTCATAATATTAGTCTTACATCTGCTTGCCTTTATGCATTTCATTTGATTTTGCATGGTAGTGTGCTTGATCGGAACTTCTCACTTCAATCTAGTTGTACAAGCAAAATTTCTGCAAAACTGTGTCTATCCATTCAATTACTTGTACCTTGTTGGTTTCATGCATCCGACTGCCACCACTGTTGCTTCGCGCTGTCAACCTTAATATATTTTTTTTTTCAATCCGTTTTGAAAGTTGTTTATTTAAATTTTCTTTTTTAGTAAGGCAGCTTTGGTAAACCACATCAGATCTTGGAAAGTCTCACATAAAATAGCTTTGGGTTGGGTGGTTGGTTCAGGTGATAAAACCAATTGAATACTAAATGTTTAGTTTCTGGATTATCGTACCAGCCATAATTTTCCGACTATAGTGCTAGGAAGATATCAGAAGATTACTCCACATGTTGGCATATCTGGAAATCATATTTTCTTGGAACATGCCTATCAGTTGCCTGAGGAATTCCTTAGCATCCTTTCCTGTGTCCATTGTCATGCCTTGCATAGCATAGGTTTGTGTCGTACCTATATATCCTTCAGATTTCGTTTCAACCTCAATACGGAGCATCTTCTTGCAAGCTTTAACTTAGAAACATCGGTTTTTAATTCTCGTAATGTCATATATTATTTCCAGATTCTTTTGATAGGATTCAATAGGAGCGCCTCTTTAAGCGCTGCTATATAGATGACTTGTCTCAATTTCTTACTTTTCTGAATTATTTTTGTTATATGGAATTTATATTTATTTGCTTTTGGGTATGCATTTATAACATGGAATTGCCATGTCCTCAGCAGTTACGATGTTTGCCATTGAGAACTCGACTTAATTTCTTGCTGCTCAATTTCTTTGTGCTTCATTCACATTATAAGCTGTTTATTTCCTGCTATCATGATTGCCATAGGGAACAGTTGTGCTTCTTTTCCAGCCAGCTGAGGAGGGTGGTGGTGGGGCAAAGAAAATGATTGAAGCTGGGGCTGTGGATAATGTTGATGCTATCTTTGGTTTCCATGTTACTACTGATACACCAATTGGAAAAGTGGCATCCCGCCCTGGGCCTGTTATGGCTGCGAGTGGGTTCTTTGAGGCAGTAATAAGTGGAAAGGGAGGCCATGCAGCCATTCCGCAACATACAATAGATCCAATAGTAGCTGCATCTAATGTCATTGTTAGCTTGCAGCATCTTGTTTCACGTGAAGCTGATCCTTTGGATTCTCAGGTATTTATTTTTCATGCAATCTTCTTCATCATATTTTGCAATCTTTGCAAAGTTACTTATGTGATTTTATTGCCTAGGGTGCAGTAGGATCCTTTGGTATTTAACTTTCATACAGAGGGTTTTTGTACCATATTGTAATTTGTCTTTGCAGCTTTGGAAACTTCTATTGTTGTGTATATCGTCTTATTGTTCAAGTCAATATTCTACTGTCGTTTTATTTCTGTAGAGCAGCATCGTTTCATGGCAGA
Organism: Dendrobium chrysotoxum; assembly: GCA_019925795.1. NCBI lineage: Eukaryota > Viridiplantae > Streptophyta > Magnoliopsida > Asparagales > Orchidaceae > Dendrobium > Dendrobium chrysotoxum. The sequence continues at coordinate 61,139,079 of CM034313.1, forward strand.
TTGTTTCCTTAATAAATAGACATTCCGACTTCATTTACAGCTTCATGCACGGTTATAATAGTAAAGATGATTGTGGAACGCAAATGTATTTGGAATATCATTGAAGTATTGAGATAGAACTCAATTACATACGTGATACATATAATTTTCCTTTGATCCTGACCGCTGCTTTTGGTGTCCTTAAGTGCATCTAAATAAGCACTGTGTTTGAATTTCATTTACTTGGCAGTTCATAATATTCACGGTGCTCTAATCTTCCCACTTATTCTGGAAGCCAGATAGACTGTAGTTGAATTTTTAAATTCCAATCTGAAAATCCAATTGTCTTTTGAAATGTTAAACCAACATGACCTTTGCATGATGTATCAGCATTCAGTACAAGCATGACTGAAACTTTACCGTTTATATGGATCTTCCTGTACAACTAGAGTTTAAAACTCTTCCATTACAGGTGGTGACTGTAGCGAAATTCCAGGGAGGAGGTGCTTTCAACGTCATCCCTGATTCTGTCACCATTGGTGGCACTTTCAGGGCCTTCTCCAAAGAGAGCTTTTTCCAACTCAAGCAACGAATTGAAGAAGTATGTCTATTTTCAATTCTATGTGACCTTTATATCATCTCGTTCATCAAACTTATCCTGATTCAGCCATCATGGCAAACAGGTGATAGTTGGACAAGCCTCAGTGCAGAGATGCAGCGCCACGGTGAGCTTCCTCGAGAAAGAACGACCATTCTTCCCGGTCACAATCAACAATGATACCCTCCATGCTCACTTCATAAAAGTTGCTGGTGAAATAGTAGGGCCAGGTAATATTCGAGATCGACATCCAGTGATGGGCGCCGAGGACTTTGCCTTTTTCACTGAGGTTGTGCCCAGTACATATTACTACTTTTTGGGAATGCAAAGTGAATCAGGTGAGCTCCTGAAGCCAGGTCACTCCCCATATTTCACCGTCAATGAGGATGTGTTGCCATATGGTGCAGCTCTGCATGCATCTTTGGCTCAGCAATTCCTATTACAACGGGCTGACTCTGCCGTGCAATCTCCATCAGAAGCCCACAGTTCCTCTCATGATGAACTCTAGATTATTCTGATCTTCAGTCACTTGTTTTGGTCCACATGCAACATGAACAAGTTACGGGGGCTCCTCAAGTATTCTGGAACTGAGAGGATCAAGCAGCTGTAAATTTGATACAATATGCGTATTCTGTAAGCAGGATGATCAGAATGATAAATGTGAAACTGTTTCTTCAGGTATGTGAATTACTTGTGCCCGTTCAACGTGGAAAAGACCGAATTCATTTTGATTTTCATGCTGCTCTGGATTCCGGAATGACTGCATGCGAGTCTTTGGGCTCTCTACTTTTACAACATTAGTAGGAGAAATTATTAGGCTTATACTAAATATGTAGCTCTAGGTGTAGTAGAAGGTGTTACCTAGGTGAGCGGGCTTTCCACTGGGTTCACCTAGTTCGCGAATAACCCAAATTCATCACATAAGCTAATTAGGACCCTTAGTCGATTGGTTCCTCAAAAGGAACAATCTCCTTGCACGGCTCACCAATCTCCAACTTCACTGCCTTGATCGGCTGCAGATCAAAGATTTTCTCCATATACACCATACTTTCCTCGGCCTTCGTCTTCCTTCGCCTCTTCATAATGAGGCAGGCTAAAAAACTTTGTAGAGCGAGCTCGACCTTAAAGGTGGTAGAAGGACGTCTCTTAAACATCCAAGGCAGGCAAATTATGGAGGTAGAGCTCCAAGGGTAAACAGAAGAAAAAGAAACCTTATTAATGAAGGCCCTCAGTTCATATTGAAAAGCAACCGTAACCAAATTAAACCACAATTTAAATTGTGTGGCCATTAATTATTTGTTTATGAGCTTATTTATGAACTCGTTTGAATACTTGTCTTATTAATTTAAGCAAGCCAAAAACAAGGCATATTCAACCAACATGATTATGAATAAGCCAAGTAAAAATATATATGTGAAAAGTTGGCTAAGAGCTCATTGCAAACTTGAAAAAATTATAACAAAGTCAAATCCAATACATAGTATCCTCAACTCATTTCAACTCATATAACTAAGAAGACAATAACATGGGAGAAGATATTTAAAATAAGGAAGAAAAGAAATGGAATCCGAGAAGAAGCATGTAATAATTCTCATATCTTCCAAAGAAGTGTACTAACATATGTCAAAATACAGTACAATATAATATGATAGCACACATGACTGAGGAAATGACAATTGAGCTATTGAGGGGTTCAGCATGTGCCAGAGAACATAGATGTAATGTGACTTATTATGATTAATGATATGAGAACTATGCATGATTTGAACATATGTTAGAGAACACGAATGCAATGGGACCTGTGATTAATGAGGAGAGAATGAGCATGATGATTCATGTGAGAAATGGGATTAATGAGGTGAGAATGAGCATGATGGTTCACATGAGTGGGATTAATGAGGCAATAACGAGCATGATGCTTAATGCGAGTAGTGGGAGGGAGCTAGGGACCACAAGGGAGTGTGTGACACATAGCAAGACTTTGTGTGAAGCGGTTGGCAAGTGCCACTAGAGAGAGAGATACACATGAAACAATTGAATAGGTTGCACAATTGAGCATATGATATGGGCACTAACTGTGATGATATAGATAACGAGAATATTAGTGAGCACATAAAGAATGTGAGTGACTGTGGCATGAAAAGTGTACGTAGGATAGTATGCGTGTCAAGTGGAGTTACTGTGGAGTAGGTTATGGTGGTTTAGAAGCCTCGTGAAGGAGATGCTGATTGCAAAGTTGATTGTGGAAGACTAATGGATGCACAGATTAGTGAATACGAGACATGAAAAAGGGTTTATTGCTATGATGCCATTATGATGTTGAAGCAAAAGAGAATGCACATAATGACAAAAAGATATAAAAGAAATCATTTGGGGAGAGAATAACCAAGAGAGAATTAGAAAAAAAAAAAAAAACATCAATAAGGCATATCTTTATTAAATTAGGATGTCATATTCCGAAGGAGATTCATCAATATTATTACCTGAAAAAAGGAGACTGTCATTGGTTTCGCATATAGAATCTGATATGTGATGTCGCCGAAGAATCTGATATGCTTTTATTTTTCATGATTTTAAGGGTATTTAATTACAAATTTACACGCCTATATGTAGAAATTTTCATGATTGAAAGCCTAAGCCCCCATTATCACAAGGCAGACTGATTGCTCTCCGAGTGGACGACTTATTCGACATTTCTAAGAAAAGAACTCTCAAGGAACGAGAAAGCTAGCCAAAGGTTTTGACGTTACTCTGTGGATTGCAATCAGCTGAATGTTTCAAACTACTCGTTTATTTATCTTTGCCATTTGTTCAGCCCAAAGAAACATGAGCACGACAATAATCCCACCCAGGAGATGAATTTTATATTAGATTTACAACAGATTCCTTGCTCGCGAAGAGATCTTTAGTCTTCTGGCTGCAACAACCAGCCAAACAGAGGGTCAACTTGATTCGATTTCATTATAGAAATAAAATTTACGGGCAGAGAAATAGTATTCGCCTAAAAATTAACTATTTCAGCAATGACACCTCGCAGTTTTATACTTGGGAAATCTCTTATTAAGACAAATTCATAAACAAATTATTCGTCGATCTTTAGAAGAACGCATCAAGATTCCCAAAAAAAATCTCTAAAAAAAAAATAATAAAACAACTTTTATTATGAGAAATTAACAATTTCAAATAACTTTTATATAAATATTTAGTAAATTTTATAATATATCCTATCATCTTAAACAAATAATTTCCACTCAAACTATACAAGGAGCTATGCAACACGGGTATGGCATGAGACAATGGAACTCGCATCGGCAGACGCATCTGAAACAGCACTAATCGGCTTACCTCTGATTTAAGCTCCAAGGTTTCCAGCGAATCAAAAATTGAACCCATATCAGAACAATAATAATAATAATCAATAATATTTGTCTCAAGAGCAAATTCTGTCAATTCATCTTCACAGAAAAAGAAGGGAAACTAGGTTTCCTGAGCACATCAAAGACAGTTCAACAGAGGAAAAACAGGGGAGAGGTATAAAACAAACAAACAGAAACTCGTCAATACAACCACGATCAATATCAATCAGTACAGACTCTCATACACATCCATCAAGTATGACAAACCCCAACAATACAAAAAGATCCACATTAACAGCCCCCAGAAAAGACATAGAATCACAAAAGAACCGAAACATCAAACCTAGAATGACGGAACGCCTCAGCGGCGGAGGAATCCGATCATAAGGGCCAAAACGGAGCAGAGGAATACACCGGCGACGGGTGATGACAGGGAATTTCCTCCGGAGGCGGGACTAGGCGCCGGAGCATCGACAGCAGAGGCACTCCCGGAGAGGAGGGCGACGGCCAGGACGGCTATAGCAATGAAGGAGACGGCTCCGGTCTGAGCAGCGGCCATTTTCTTTCTCCGAAGGATATTAGGGTTAGGGTATTGAGTAAGGAGAGGTGGCTTTTGCTTTAAACTCGGAAGCCGATGAATTGATTATGACCTGTGCGTTGCGGAAGAGGAAGAGGAGGTATTTATAAGGAAAAGAGTATTGGTGTTAACGGGCAATTCGGGCAGGCTTTTTTTGGTCGGGCAGTTTCCCGCTGGAGCGGCGACTCGTTCGCTGACAACTGGCATTGGTTGCTGCGGCGTTCGCAATTGCGTTTTGTTTAACGCTTTAGGTCGGTTCTGTTCGCCGAACAATTGACGGTGTCCTTACCGACTTCCCACATTCCTCTTACGACCGCCCAAATTATTTAAATTGGCAGTGGCTATGCGGCTTTCATTTGAATTAAAACAAATTTATGTGCTATATTTTAGGGTTAAGCTTTAAAATAGTTCTTCCAAGTTTTATAATCTAACATATTTTTAAATTTAATTCTTTAATTAAATAAAATTAATTAAAAATATTTAGCTACTATCAAGCTTATATAATTGACAAACTAAGGCTCCATTTGGGACAGCTTTACGTCACAGCTTTTTTTTTGCTTTCAAGAAAATTTATACTAAAAAATAACTTTATCAAGTAATAAGAAAGCCGTCCAATACGAAGCATTAGGTTTTGTTTGGGATGACTTTCTTACTGCTTCCTAAAACAACTTTTTAGTTAAAAATTTTTAATTTTTATACTTGATAGCTGATTTAAGAAGTAATAAGAAAACCGTCCCAAACGCAGCCTTAGGCTTCGTTTGGAATGGCTTTCTTACTACTTCTTAGAGCAGTTTTCTAGTACATAAATCTTAATGTTTGTAGTAGAAAGCTGTTTTAAAAAGCAGTAAGAAAGTCATCCCAAACGAAGCCTAAGTGTCTTTTTGAGATGACTATAGTATTTTATAAAGATAGTTATAAAGTTATTGTGGGGGAAGTAACTTTTTTAAAAGCTGTTTTAAAAATCAGCTTCCTAGAACTAATTTTTTTTTTAACAGTGAAAAAATAGCAATAAAATAGAAATTGGGTTAAGGACTGAAAAGCAAATCAGTATGAAAGCTGTCCGAAATGACACCTAAATTAAAATTAAAATTAAATTTATATCATAATTGTTGCATAAGAAATTATTTTGAATCAAGAGTCTAGTTAGAGAAATGTAATAATGTGAGACTACATAGATTATTTTGAAATTTAATCTTTTATTTTTATTATGATGAAATTAATTTTAATTTTATGTATTATATATTATCTTTAGTGTAATTGAATTATTACATAAATATAATTAAGCTATTTATTAGAATATCCTAATAAATTTTTTTGCATTTAAATATATTAATTTATAAATTTTTAATAATAATAATAATAATTAGAAGAAACTCTAAAGCTCTTAGAGTTTGATATAAATAATATATATGATATCTTCAATTGCATTAATCTCAATTTATATTTAAAATATTTAAAATTTATTTTAATATATTTTTTATCTCAGAATATTCTGCCACGTTTTTTTTTTCTCTTAAAAGATTTATCAGAGAAATGATTTAAATTTATAACTCTTACTATTTTTATTATGCCCTCCTAAAAAGACAATTTTTGCATAATTTTATTTGGGAGTTTTAGCAATAGTCATTTCAAGGCCTGTCGTATGCATTTATTTCACACCATTTTTGGCGCACCATTGGATTCTTCTTTCATTAATATTATGCCATTTATTTGCCCTCCAAAATTTTCAAATTAAATTTAATATATTGTGGCATTTTTAGGCATTCATTATAGAATATATGCAGTGAAAAGTACATCAATTATTAAATTGAGTGATATTAATTTTGAACTGTAAATGAAAGTCTAAATTTTAAATATTAGAAAAAAAAGATAATATTTATTCTGAAATAAAAAATGGAGTGATATATCATCAAAAATCGTCTTGATCTGGCACGAATCTCGATGCAAATATGTTTTGAGAACTTCCAAATTAAATTCGAGACCATCTAAATTCTGATTTCAGCTAGGGGTGTCAATTTCGGGTCACGGGTCGGGTTTGGGTCAAACCTGAAACTGACTCGACACTATTCAGGTCAACCCGAACCCGACCCGTTTTTGTAAACGGGTAGATTTTTTGGACCCGAACCCGACCCGCTTCGGGTCTCGGTCAACCGAACACGAACCAATTGACCCGGGGCCAACCAAAAACTGCTAGTTTTTTGGTTCAAAAATGGGTCAATCTTCATTTTCGGGTCAAAATGGGTTGAAAATGGGTCAATCTCGAGTTGCCGGGTCAAAAAATGGGTTTTTGGGTCAAAACGGGTCAATTTCGGGTCAATTTCAGGTCAAAGGGTCAACCCGAACCAGACCCGATTTTTGAAACGGGTTGAATTGTTGGACCTGAACTCGACCCTTTTCGGGTTCAGGTTGACTCTAAACCGAAATTTTTGGATCGAGTTCGAGTCGGGTTTTCGAGTCTTGTCAAATATTGACACCCCTAATTTAAGCAAGCTTATTGTCAAATTGAACATCTCAAGGAGGCGAACCAAATGACACCAAATTCAATTAAATCCGAGCCCAAATGAGCCTAAATTAAAGGACTAAAATATATTTAAAAGCTTTAGAGCATCAATTTGATGATCAATTGATATCCGAATATAATATGCTCATAGTCGCCCGACTACGATCCTTCTGACCACTGTCGTCTGCCGACTATGGACCCTCCGACCATTGCCGCCCAACTACAGCTCTTTCGATCTCTGTCATTTGCTGATTCTAATCCCTCCGACCTCTGTTGCCCTAATACAGTCCTACCAATTCAATGAACAGGCCAATACTCTCTTGAGGATAGCAGCTCTTATGACATTGGATGTTTTCGACCATGTAAAGTATTTTATATGATGAATATTTATTACATTGAGCTAAAGTATTTCCTCAAGGAAGACATCATTTGTAATCAATTATAAATACTAGTAGATTCACTTAAATTGGGTAAGACCCCATGATTTTTCCTCTTTTGAGAATTTTTCACGTAAAAATTTTGATGTCACTTATAAATATTGCACCCAACTTTTTATCGATTTATGTACTGGATCTTTGTACAAAACTAAGATGCTAGACTTTATATCTCTCTACCGCTAAGAATATTCCAGAATGGAACAAATATATTTGGTAAGTGCTTTCAATGAGTGACTTCCTTCTGAATTTTTTTTGCTTTGGTTCAACATCTGAATATTAATAATTTTATTAGTCGATCTTAAATTTACATCACAATTATGTAACATATTTTGGTTTCACAAAAGAGCGCAAAATTGTGTGTTGTCATTCAAAAGGCCGTGCATTATACTAATTGGCTGTAAAGCTGATCAAGACATTTTAGAGGGTACCAAAGGCCATTATATGCACCACTGTTGCACACATTTTTCCTGCGCATTTCAATGAGCTCACTGTCCTTTCCCTTCCTTTAAAAATAACATTTTTAATTATTTAACTTCTTATTTTAACTTTAGAGATATGAAAATAATTAATAAAAATTTAAAGATATATTAAAAGTTGGGGGGTGTCAAAATAGATTTTTGATTTGAGTTCGGATTCAATCCAAAATTAATCTGGCTTTAACTCGTCTAATCCGAATCCGACCTGATTAGGTAAATGGGTTTGAAGTCTAAACTCAAACCGGACCTGGCACCAACACGATCAGCAGGACCCGACCCACTGATTCGAGTGCGAGCTGGAGCGATGCGCGAGCACAGATGACACGATGATAGGACGACGGGACGAGGGCGATGGACGATAGGACGAGCGAGTTTTAGGGTCAACCCGAGTCAATTTTGAATTTTCGGGTTGACCCAAACCCGACCCTAAAATACAATCCAGTCATGATATAAAACCAGAATATGACCTATTTTCCATATAGGTTGATCCTGACCCAAAATTTTCGGGTCAATTTTCGAGTCATTTCAAATATTGACACCCCAAATTAGAAGTAGGGTTTTTATTATTTTATTTTTATGTTAGTATGATATTTCTATTTGGCTATTACTTTTTTGTTATTTATCAAAATTTTCTATGATGCAAGCTATTTTTTGGAATCATATTTATTTGTATGAATAAAAAGATTAGTAACTCTAATGCTTATAATAAGTTTTAAAACTTATAACTCTACAATAACTCTGTAACAATGTCAATTAAAACTATAATTTCCCAAAATGAACCCTAAATTATATGGCCATGAAGTCAATTGAATTTTTTATGTTGCAAACCAAAATTGCCTGTTTACCAAGCAATTTTAGATATTTATTTATTTATTTTTCAATCTCTCTCTGTCTCTCTCTCTACCTTATTCTTTAATTTCTCTCCCTCTTTTTGTCCATTATTCTCTTCTCCATTGTTTTCTCCCTTTCTTTTTACCTATAATTAAAAATTAAAATTTATTTTGAACATTTCAAATAATTTAAATATATTATTTTTTTATATGTATAATGAATACATTTTATTTCATTTTCAAATAGCATATTTGCCATAAAAATATTTTTATTTAAAATTACATATAGTTACATGATATAATATTTAAAAGAGGCTTTAGGAATAAAAAGATCACAACTCAGTCTAGGTATTGGTTTTATTTGAGATAACTTTTTTACTATTTTCGAAAATAAATTATTAGTACCAAATTTTTTTAAACTAAATTTGTTTTTAATTAAAAAGTTGTTTTAAAAAACAGTAAGAAAGTTGTCCCAAATATAGTCATTATCTCCATCACAAATAGAGAAAATTAGGGCTGTCAAAATCGGGTCACGTGTCGGGTTCGGGTCGAACTCAGAACTGACCACCTAACCCATTTATTTCAACCCAGATCCGACCCGCACGGGTTAACGGGTTGACCCGTTGACACGTTTAGATTCAAACTGAGTGCCGGCGGCGACGTGTCTGCCTGCTTCGGCATCAGTGCGAGGACGGCTTAATCATTTTTATAAAAAGTTAGTATCCTCTCAATCAATGACCAAACCCTAAATTAGCATTTTCTCATATGAAATTCTGAATTAATTTATATGATAATTCTTATGCCGATGCAGCCAAAAAAAGAAATGAGTCCATACGATTTATGTAAAATATATATTGAATTTTTTATTTATATTATATTTTTAAAATGATAAATTAATGACCAGCTGTAGCAAACAATGATCTCTTACTTTTTTTTTTATATTAACTCCTCAAATGATGATCTCACCTCTCAGAAAAAAAAAAAATGTAATTCTATAATCACTATTGTTGATGCTGTTATCATTGTTGTCATAGTTTTTCTTAACTTATCCCAATTATTCTAAGGTTATCCTTATGGATCTTGGGAAAGTCATAAGTACTTCTCATGTGATTTGGATGATAAAGCAATAGATATCATATTGGAACCCTCTTTATTGATATGATTATTGGTGAGTTTAAGTACCTCGACAGATTTTTCTTAGTTACTGATATATCCTCAAAAATTAATCATGATCGGGCACGAGTCTCGAGGAAATCTCAAGTTGAAAATTTTTGAAATTAAATCTGGAACCATCTAAACTCTGATCTCAGCAAACTTATAGTCGAACTGAACATCCCAAAATGATGAACCCAACGATACCAAATTCGAGTCAATCCAAGCTCAAATAAGTGCAAATCAAAGACTCAAAGCATCTTTGGAAGATTCAAACCATAAATTGGATGACCAAACGATTTCCAAACATGACATGCTTATAGTTGAATCGAGCGGCTCGATGAGAAGAATCCAACGAGCTTAAGACCGTCGAATTCTGATTTCATTAAGACATTCAAATTCCCAGTAAACGGTCCACGATGAAGGGGATCAATATCGGTCGTCCATTCAAATCACTTCCAAAGGTGATCGATATCGGTTGTCCATTCAAATCACTTCCAACTTACGCTTGATCCCCTCCTATTTACTGGTCATGCCACTCCCAAAAAAATCATAAATAGACCCGTCATTCTTTATTGAAAGGGGAGAAGACCAGAGGAGGAAGAAGGGGAGGAAGTAAGGAAGAAAAATAAGAGAGTAGAGGAAGAGAAATCTAAGATCTCTCTTGCCACAAAGTTCCTCCTCGACCACTGCCCCGCCATCGACTGTTATGGACTTACTCCAGGCAACTGATTGTCACCGGACTTTTGCTTGTCCTTCTAACCTTCGATGCTAGACAACGTCTTTCTGACTATTATCGCACGCCGACTACGGTTCTTCCAACCTCTGTCACCAGACTACGGTCCTTCCAACCTCCGACGCCAGACTACGGTCCTTCCGACCTTCGTCGCTAGACAACGATCTTTCTAACCACTACCGCCCATCGACTACTATCCTTCCAACCTCCAATGCCAAACTACGGTCCTTTCGACCTCCGTCGCCAGATAATGATCTTTCTGACCATTGTCACTCGCCGACTACGGTCCTTCCGACCACCGTCGCCAGACTATGGTCCTTCTGACCTCCAACGCTATACTACAGTCCTTCCGACCTTCGTCGCAAAACAAAGTTCTTTCTAACCATTGTTGCTTGCTGAGTATGGTCCTTCTGACCTCCATTGCAAGACTACAGTCCTTCAAACCTCTATCGCCTGACAATGATCTTTCTGACTGCTATCGCCCACCGATTAAGGTCCTTCCAACCTTTGTCGCTAGACAACAGTGTCTCTGACCATTATCACTCATCGACAAAGGTCACTCCGACCTCCATCGCTAGACAACGATCTTTCTAACCAATGTCACCTGCCGACTACGATTATTCCGACCTCCGTCACTAGACTACAGTCCTTCCGACCTCCGACACCATACTATGGTCCTTCCGACCTCCATCGCCAGACAACGATTTTTCTGACCATTGTCTCCCATCGACTACGATCCTTTCGACCTTCGTCGCTAAACTACGATCCTTCTGACCTCTGTCACCAGACAACGGTCTTTCTGACCATTATCGCCCGCCAACTATGATCCTTCTGACCTCTGTCGCCAGACTACTGTCCTTCTGACCTCTGTCCCCAGACTACGATCCTTTCGACCTCCGTCGTCAGAATACGGTCCTTCTGACCTCCGTCGCTAGACAACGATCTTTTTGACTACTATCGCCTATCGACTACAAACCTTTCGACCTCCATCTCCAGACAATGATCTTTCTAACCACCGTTGCTTGCCAATTATGGTCATTTCGATCTCCGTCACTAGACTACAGTTTTTTTGATCTTTGTCGCTCGTCGACTGCGGTCTTTCCAATCATTGTCATCAAAATGTGATCTTTTCAACCTCCATCGCCTACCGACTATGATCCTGCCGACCAAACGAACATGTAAATACTAATTCTTCTGATTCCCACCGTGTAATGCATTCTATATGATGTATATTTGCTACATCTAGCCAAGGCATTCGCCCAAAGAAAGGGCCTCATTTGTAATCGACTGCAAACACTAATGGATTCATTCAAACTAGGCTAGGCCCCATAATTTTTTCCCCTTTTCAAGGATTTCCACATAAAATTTCTGATGTCTCTTATGAACGCTACACCCTCTCTTTTATCTAATTGTGTGTTGGATCTTCGTACAAACTTTATATTCCTCTAACGAAGAATAATCAAGGATGCAGCAGTTATGATAAAATGAGCACTCCTCTAAATAAACTCATGAATAATCCTTAAGTCAAAGTGACTAGGGCGACTTCTAAGTTTAAGATTTTGACTTCTAGCATCCTAGGTTGAAATGAAACAAGATAATTCTTAATTCAATCATTCGGCTTTTATCATATTCAGAAGGGCTTGAGAGCTTGTCAATTCAAAATTTATGGCTGTCAACATCGGCATATATCAAGGGACTTGATTCGTTCTTCTCTTGAGCTAGCTAAGCGAACAAAAAGTAGAGTAAATGAGAAATTGTGGTTGTTACCTTTAGTTGTAGCAAAAAATGGTATAGAATTCAAATCAATATTATTATGAGAATCTTCCATAAAGGCACTCTTATCAAGATAATAAAAAAAGCAGTAAAGTTGACTCCATTTACTTCTATCATTTGGTTGAGTTATTAAATACTTTCCTTTTTAATTCTCACAAGTTGCTCTTCAAAGGAGTAAGTGAATTGTGGAACAAAATATATGCTCATATATGTCGATATAGGTAACTAGTAAGTACAAAATATGTTCACTCTTGAAGAGCTCGATCAAGAACCACACTGGCCAAAAATGAGCTATGCGTAGAGGAGCATGTACTAAAAAAAGGTTACGAATTGGCAATCATTCCCCCCAATGAAGCTCCCATTATAATAGCTAACCCCCAAGGAGTACAATCAAGGATGCACATGTTCCAATCAAGTTCGATCATAAAACTCATCCAAGAAAACCTTTACTTGAAGAAGCATTTGTTTTATAAAGAATTGACTCTTTGAACAATTATCCACAGCAAGGGCTATCTGCCTTCCACAAATATTCTTGTCAAAGCTATAGAAGGAATGCACCTACACTGTCTGCACTCATTACTTCATCGATTATGTTTGCCCCGAACTCACACCCATACTTGTTCACAAGATTCGTCGCTCGCCCACATGAACTCACCACTCATCCAAGGCATTTGATCTCATAGACTCACTTATAACAAAAAAATTTTTGAATTAAAATTTTTTTACTAAAACGCAACTTAAGAAATAAAGATAAATAAGCCAAAATGGATGCCATTATAATTTTTTTTAACATAATTCCTACTAAAGAAATTATGGAATAAAAATTAATTAGAATTCATGTCACATCTGTTCTAGCTGTTACCATTTCTGCGCTTTTTTTTCTTTTTGTGTGGGCGCCAACAAATAATCACGGCATCAAGCAGCTTTTTTAAGTACTAAATTATATTAATGAATGGAAAGACGTAAGGATTAACTCGCTCAAAAAAAAAAGGGTCAAATTTGGAAAATTAAAAAGGGCTTACCACCAAAAGGGTTGTTCTGTTAAGTTTTTTTTTAGTATGAATTAAAATAATGCACGGATATTAAAATTTTAAGTATTTATATGGATAAAAAATAAATTTAAAATAATTTTTTAACATAATTAAAATTCATCCTTTTTTGTTTTGAAATTCCTCCAAAATAGATTAATTTCAAATATGTTATCACCCCTATGTCTACGACATTTCCAGGGATTATGGCAGCGACTTTTGAATTTAACATCGAACCCTTGCCTGGCTCTGCCTCGACGCATGAAATTTGGCAGTAAAATCGCAATAAGCTATGTGAATGCTAAGTACGATCTCCATAACTCCGCCTTCTAGATACCAACAGATGCCCACCCTAAATGTGGATTTATTTTATTAAAATTACCCAAAAATTCTAAATATTATAAAAAAATGAGTTATATAGTTTGTCTTGATCTGTGGGTTGTAAGCTAAGATTATATAGCTATATATATAGCTATATATATATATATATATATATATATATATATATATATATATATAGGGCGGAACGATGTACTACTGAGGAAGGGGGCAATTGCCCCCCATAAAAAAATTAAAACTCTTAGGGTTATTTATAATTTGCCACTCCTGAATTTTATTTTTTACTCCCAGCCAATCTTTTTTTATGCAATTTGCCCTCCAAAAATCGAAAAGCCTCTTGGCCTCTCGCTATTTTTATCCCATTATGTTGAATTTTTTTAATAATAACAAACAAGTCTGTGAAAGGAGATTATGTACATAATAAATTATTTTTGCATCCTTATATATATTTTTATTTTTTTTATAAATTTATCACTTGTCTCTCTTGAGAATTAAGACTGATTTCGCCCCAGTATACATATATAGTGTTAATTTACGTTTAATCGCTAAAAAAAGTCTAATTGCCTTGATTGCCTCACAGCCAATTAATTAATTAGTCACCGTAATGACGTAATTCGTACTATTCTGCTTTAATTATTAAGCAATCTTCATTAAAAAATTTGAGTTCGCGAAAGCTTTGGCATTTAGTAAGAAGCATTTTACAAATAGAATTCTTTTTTTACAAATTATAATAACAACAATTATGCAATTTTAAATTAAAAAAAAAGATAAATTTCGTATTTGGGAAATCAAATCATGGAGCTGTCAGTTGATATTTATTCCACCAATCATTTAACAATCAGCCCACTCCAAAATTATGAAAATACGAATTGGCCATCGAAAATGGCGTTGATCGATAAATTTTATTATTATTTTTTTACCCTCCGTAAATCTCGAGGGTTGTCCTTAAGAGCTCTCTTATTGTAAAAATTATTACATGCGGAGTCCTCTCAACTCCAATTATGTAAGATATTTTTTTCTTTTGTATATAGGGTATATGTAAAAGAGAAAAAAATTTATATATTTTTATATGATTGATGTACAGAAAAAAAGCTACGTTCAGACTCTGCACTTAAGCATTTCTCCTATAGATGAGAAATAGTTCGCCGTGTGATGAAGCGAATTATTATAGCAAAAGGGTACTTGCGCGAGCTAAGATCCTATAACCAAATATAAATAATATTAAATTATTGATTTAAAATAAATAGTTCAAATAATGATTGATCACCATTATCAATTTTATTTTATTGATAGTTATTAAAATAATACATATAATTATCATTAATTTATTGGTAAATATTAAAATAAGAAATTAAATTACTTGTAATTGCAAATTAAATTACTTGTAATTTCATTTTGTTATAGAGAGTGCAAATTATTTTTTACACCAACAGTTGCTAATATATGATAGCTTTTAAAATATAGTTATTCAAAAAAATTTCTTTAAATCTATTTAATTATAATATTCACATCAATTTCTTAAAAAAATTATTTTCATCACAATAACTTCACGAATATCTCTATAATGTCGTCAATGCAGTCATTCGAAACAAAGCCTGAAATCATCTAATCTATTGTGTTCGCATTGAAATTTTAAATAATCAAATTTATTATTTTATGTACATATTCAAAATAATGGTAATTAGATTCATTATTTAAATAATGATAATAATAATAATTATTATTTAAATATTGATAATTAGAATTATTTATTTATTTATTTAAGATAAATCTTAAAATTTTTTATTTAATTTTTAATTTAAAAATAATATAAAATTATTTATATATTTCACTTGATCACGTCTTTTTTTTTAATAACATGTAAGGTAAATATTTTAAATATAGTGGAGAACGAGGAAGTCTGCGTAATAATATTGTTAAATTCAAGAATTGTGAAGATTAGTTTAAATAGACTAATTTATTACCTTTTCACCCTTTTATAATTTAAAATACTTCGTCGAAAGGCACTCACTACCACCATAGTTTGTCTATTTTTTTATATAAAAAAAATTAATTTTATTCTACGAAACAGAACATAATTTAATCGCATCGTTGTATTATCGAAAAGTCCAAACTAAATTTTCTCGAAATTAGCAATATCTTTGGATGTAAGTAATTTTCAATAATTTAAGTTTAAGAAATTGATATCCGGTAGATATTTCCATTTTTACTCTTTTTATATTATTATTATTTTCTTTTGATACGCCTGTTTAGTGGTGTATGGCCCGAAACTCAACCCGGATCTAACTCGGAAAATCTGATTTTGGGTTGACTCATTTAACAAATGGGTCAGGTTCGGGTTCAGATTTTAATTTTTGACCCGTTTGAAAATCGTGTCGTGTTTGGATCAACCTTTTAACGCAGAAATGACCTGTGTTCTGCCTGTAGCCTTGCATCTCACATCCCACCCCACGCACCACGTCCCACCCGCTCTGCGCTGGCTGCCTCGCTCCTGTGTGTCCTACTTGCTCCTGTCACGCTCGACGCTCGCGATCGCACCCGCCTAGCCCAAGTTAGCGTGTGGGTCTGGCTAGACTCGAGTTTGGGCCAGGTCGGGTCTAAATTTAGATTTTCTGACTCCTTTGTGTAATTGGGTTGGGTTCGGATTAAATCAGTTGAGGGCGGTCATTTTCAGGTTGGCCCCCACCCCAACCCAAAAATCGATTTTGGCACCCCTACCTCCGTTGCATGCTAGAATATTCTTGTTGGTGAAAAGAAAATTAAACATCATAATTTTGTATGAAGATGTGCTATATATACAAATAAAATAAAAATAGAGACAATAATGATTTTATATGAAAAGCAAGGAAATGAGAAAATCATGGAGCTTGATCCAACTGAAATAGTTGCACTAATTGAGTATGAATTATAAATATTTGTTTGGAGTAAGCAAGATCACAAAAGTATAAGCAAATAAGGGATGAGGTGTTCAGATGGCTGTGCGGGATGATGGCGATATGACGATGGAGGTCGAGCAGTGTTGATCAGACAAAGGAGGTTTGGTGATAGAGGTCATGTTATAATATATTAGTGGCGGTCCAACGACAAAGGTCGGGGCAACAACAATCTAACAGTAATGGTCTAATAATGGAAGTCTATTGATAATGATCAAGTTGTAATAGTGGCCAAATGGCGAGAGGTCGACGACGATGTTAGGATGTCAGTGATCATACCACAAAGTGTCTGACAATGTTGGTTTGATAATGGAGGTAAGACGATGGGATCTAGTGGCAATGAAAGGTCTTTTAGTGATGGTATGATGAAAATGGTTGGGCGGCGTGGCCTAATGATGTTGTTTTGGCATGATGACCAACAAAAATGGTCGGGTGATGGCAATTTGACGGTGATGCTTAGGCAGTGGTGGCCTGGTGATTTGTGGTTGAATAGCACTACCTGACGACACGTGGTCGGACATTTACGGTTCGATGGTGGCAATCAAGCAGTGGTTTGACAACGCCTGTCTAGCGGTTGTCTTATGAAGCTCCGAGATTCTTAAAGCCATTGAACTCTCTTGAATCACAGATTAAGGGTTGTGTTTATTTATAGTTCTTTTTATAGTGACACTCTTCATAAATGTAGTCAAAGTTCAAAACACTCTATTAAATGTCCCATATTAATTTCCTCGATTATAAATCATTCTTTCAATTCATATTACCTTGATGACATTGAAAATTAGGCAATATTGAGCTCATTGAATTCTTCTTATCAAGACACTCAATTTGTTTGTAAGCATTCAAGATATCATTTAATCAAGTAATTAATATCTTAAATTTTTTAACTATGCTTCAAGTGCCTGATTTGAACTCATTTAGAATCAGATTGGATCACTGTTGGTGTCAATGATTAATCTTGTTGAGATATTTAGTTTGATTGTAAGTTTGCTGAACTCGAATATCAAATGGTCCCAAATTAAATTATGAAAGTTTTTTAACATGCATCAAGATTCGTGCTTGGATAAGTATATTTTTAATATTTGATTTGTTTGTGAAATTAGAAATTATGGTAATAAAGTGGTTCACACAGGGAGATATTATTATTATTATTATTATTATTATTGTTGTTGTTGTTGTTGTTATATTATTAGATACTAAACCAAAGATATGATTGACAACAAAATTTTGATAAGAATTTTCAAAATTTCTTGCAACAAAATTAAAGGATATCTTAGCTCATTATATTCCGAACAATTTAGGTAAAGAATAACTCATCTTTTCGAGCACTAAAATAATTATTAATGAGAAAATGATCAAAATGATTCTCTGACTCTTTAATCCCTTGACTTTTTAAATAAGGACCTAAATGATCCAATAGAAAGATTAATTTGGTCTCAATCTAAGGAGTAAGTGGACCAAATTAATACTTTTAGATAATTGAAGATTATTTTGATCCTTAAAAAAAGAGATTAATATGGTTCATTTCTCAATTATTAATATTTGCAAGATAATTTTGTTATTTAATTAGAAAAATAATCAAAATAAATATCTTTTATGATATAATGTAATATGATGCATAATATAAAAGTTTCTTTTAATTAAAAATAATTAATCTTGAATTTAAATTACATTTTACACATAATATCTAGGCCTTCTTTTTTCTCATATCGTCAGAAATAATTTGGGTCAGAATATCATTATCAAAATTTTAATCATAAAAGATCTTAAAGTCCTTCAAACTATTTAATATAATATAAATTATTTATTTATTTCGAAAGAAAAAGTGCTTCAAGTGATTGGGTTGGTGACCTATAAAACAGAAATTATTCTGTGCGAATATTGGATCGTTCGGAGTCGAATCAGAATGTGTCACGTCATCCGGTATACAACATTACATAGCAAAAAAGTGATGTAACACATTCTAATAAGCCTCCGGACAACGTCCGTATCCACACAAAATAATTTTACCGTATATATAGAGCGGAGAAACACCAAAATAGGTCAAATTTTAAAAAGAATCACCGCTCAAAATATTTGACATTTTTTCTAAGTTTATAATTTAATTTGAATTTTATATTTTGTATTAATTTTATTTTAGTTATATATCTATAAAAGTATTTTAGTAATTTTAAAATTTTAAAATGATTGCATATCATTTTTATGTTAAAAATTTTGTAACTTCTTAATGCTTTTAAGTTAGGTTTAGGGTAAGTTTGAATTTTTACATTAGTTTCATTCTTTTTAATTATATATATATATATATATATATATATATATATTATAGAAAAAGTTCAACTCCATTGAAGATTTTTAAAATTTTTTTTTGAGTAAATCATTATATATTAAATTATTTTAATAGTTAAAATAAAATTTGTTTTTCATATATATCATAATAACATAATTTGACAAATGGAGAGCAAGAAAGAGAGAGAGAAAGGCTTCTACAACTCTTTTTAAAAACTTAACGCCAAAAATGATGAAAACAACAAAAAAATTACAACTGAATAATTCATTGATAGAGTAAATGCAAATTTTAAAATTTAAACTAATTATAAAATTATAAAATTATATATATGATATGTCATCGAAAAATTATCTTGATTGGGCACGAATCTCGAAGCAAAAACACAGATTGAAAACTTCAAAAATTAATTCGGAAACCTACAGTCGAACTGAGCGTCTCGGAAATACGAATCCAACGACACCAAAGTCGACTCAATCCGAGCCCAAATGAGTCCAAATCAAGTACCCGAAGCGCTGTTGGAAGCCTCAAACAGCAATTTGAGTTACCAAACGGTCTCCGATTTTGACGAGCTTATAGTCGAATCGAGCGTCTCGACGAGACGAATCCAAAGAGCCCAAGATCGTAGAATTCTGATATCATTAAGACCTTCAAATGCTCAATAAACGGTTCATGATCAAGGGATTCAATATCGGCCGTTCATCCGGATCACTCCTTATTTGCCCATGATCCCTCATCTATTTACGGGCTATGCCACTCCAGAAAAACTATAAATAGCCCCTCATTTCTCTTAAGAGGGGACCGAAGCCAAGGAGCCAAGAAGAGAAGAAGAGAAGGAAGAGAAGAGAAGCCTAGGAGAGAACAGCTCCTCCTCGACCACCGCCGGAACACCGTCGGAACTCCGCCGGAACACCACCGAAGCACCACCGGACGCCCGAGGGACGCCAGAGCTCTGCCCGACACCGGAGCAACCTCGGAATTCTGTCCGACGCCAGAATTCTACCCGACGCCCGAGTGACGCCAGACTTCTTTCCAAGCGACGCCGGAATTCTGCCGGACACCCGAGTAACGTCGGAACTCTGCTTGGCCTTGTAACTGATACTCATTGTAATCTGATCGTCTTGAATTTAAAGGACGAATCAGCCTCGTGTATTTCAAACAACACTAGTGGAACTCTTTCAACTGGGCGTGGCCCCGTGGTTTTTCCCTTTTCCAGGGCTTTCCACGTAAAAATCCTGGTGTTATTTCATTCTTCTGTTTGTGTGCTGGATATACTACAACGCTGAGACGGAAATTTAAACTCTATCGCCGCGTATATTTGAGTCCGCAACAATATATATAAACTGATGATTCTTTTTAAAATTTGGCAGTCCAATTAAATCAAATAAATTTCATTCAGGATGTCAAGTTTTATAACCTAATTATTATCGCCCATCTGGTTAGATTAAAATGAGGAAAATCTTGAATTTTTTTAATGATTTAAGGTATGTTTGATTTGCTAAAAAAAATACAGTATATTTAAAATATTTGAATTGAATGAGGGGAAAAAAATACATGAGATTATTATTATTTTTGCTTAAAGTAAAATGAATGAAGTGTCAAGTTAAAAATGATGGTGGTTAGTTCGTCATAGAGTGTGGCTGGGGGATGTTGTTGATGGTAGTAGGCAAAGGCAAAGGCGGTGTTGGCTGACATGCGCTAGCGAAGGCCTTCAGCAGCTTGTGGCTTTAGCGCCTGTCGGCGGGCAACAAGTGCGGTGGTGACCGACATGCACTGGCAACAATGGTGGCCTGCAGTGGTGGCGTCTGGCAACTATCATCAATGGGCAACGTTGGCAGTGGTGGCTGGTTGTCGGTAGCGACGGTTTCTTTATGGGGATGAAAATAATTTCATTCAAAATTGAATTTATTTAATTTACCTAAAAAAATAAACTAAAAAACTTTGCATTATATTTAAAATATTTACGAACTATTTCTTTGTCATTTAACCAAATAAAAAAATTTTCAAAACCGCTTCAAAATAAAACATTTACGCCTAATTTGTTTCCAATCAAACAGCCACTTAGGCTTTTTCTTCTTTTCGTCGATGCCGCCTTTTTTTTTTTTTTTGTTGACGGGAAATTCGAGGTCATAGCACACTTTCATTGACATTATTTTTATGTGACTGTACGCACGACTCATTAATCAGGTAATAAAATTTTCTTTCAGGAAAATACAAATTTCATTATAAAATAAATGACGACAAAAAATTCAAAATATTAAATAAAGAATTCATAATAATAGATTATTTAATTTCAGTTATTTTGATTATAGGGTATTTTAAATATATGAGTTTTATTTTTTTGATATTTTGTTGAAGGTAATGTAAAGCATATATTTATGAGAATTGGAATACATCAAATTGTATATTTGCTATGAATTTGAATTTAGTTTGATTTTCTTGAATTCAAAGTTTAACATGCCTCACAATCTAATTGCGCTCATGAGCTCCGCCTCGTCATCCGACCTCCAACATTGTTCTGCTCATATAGCGATGATCCCTATTGACCTTACATCCTTTCAACTTTTTCGCATCCAGGTGCACGTGATTTATAGACGGGATCTCTCGCTCTCCTCTCTCCCTCTACTCTTCTCGTTCCCGCATCTGCATCATCCCTCCATTGCACTGGCATTGCGAGGACGACTCGTGCCCTAAGACCCTTTGAAAAAGCTTTCTAAAATAACAAATAATATATTAATGCAAAAAAATTAAATTCGTTTTACTTTCAATTAAGCATTCGAAAGTATTTTTATAAATCTATTTAACAATAAACCAAATAATTTTGAATAGTTCAATAAATTATATTTTCTTTCATTATATTTAAAACACACCTCGATATGTCATGAGAAAATCCATTTGATCAAGCATAAATCTCGATGCATATTAGAAGGAAAAAAACTACTAAAATTAACTTCATGACTTTGTTATCTACCATTATCACTTACATCAATGTACTCCATTTCATATAATGCCAACACACATTTATTGTGCAAACAATCACAACGAAAACAAAATTTCACAACACAAACACAATAAATATGACTATTTACGTGGTTCAGCAAAGATACCTACGTCCACGGGGAGGGGATGCTGATTTCACTATGTTGGAGAACAATAGGGAATTGCAATAGCTCTCAAGCTTCCTCTTCTCTCTTCTTATGCATTTAACAGCTGCCCTCAGGGCTTTATTTATAGATTTGAGCCAAAGTAAATTAGGAAAAAGCTTCCTAATCAAATTCCTAATTAATGCAATAATCAGATCTCCTAATTAATGCATCAATCAAATCTCTAATAAAATTACTAATTAATGTAATAATTAGATCTCCTAATTAATGCATAAATCAAATCAACTTAATTAAAGAAATAATCTTTTCCCTAATCAATTACAATAACGAGCCATAAACAACTTTCCAAATAAAAGCTTATTTCAAATTGGAAATAATTCTAAATCAACAATCTCCACCTCATCTTTCACTTCAGAAAGTGGAAGATGACAAATCAGGCTCCAATATCAGAATGACTGTACCTAGATGGTTGCATACGTACCCCCTCTCCCAAGGAATCAAGCTGAGCGTAGTTCTTTAAGTGAACAATAAGCCATGAGTTATGCACCACTGCCATGGTGACTACATCTCCAAGCCTGTATCAACAGTGCCTTTTAGATACCTTAGGATATTCTTCATAGCCTGCCAATGATTCCTTCCTAGATCATGTATAAACCTGCTCATAATGCCACCTGCTTGTGCAATATCTGGATTGGGCTACTCCAAAATCAGATGAAATTGTGTTACAAGTGTAAAGTTACCACGGGTCGAGGGATTCTTAACCACTAGGGAGAACTCCTTATCATAAGCAATCCCTTTTGATTACGTAAAGCCTTTTTCCATAAACCTAGCCTTATGCTGCACATCAACTCCAATAGATTATTCCTTCTTTGCACACATCCATTTGCACCCAATGACTTTTCTTCCTAGAGGAAGCATCACCAACCCCCAAGTAGAATCCTTCTGAAGATACTCCATCTCTTCATTTATAGCCCTCTTCCATAGATCACCATCAAGACTGTTCAATATTTCTTTATAGTGACTAGGAACTTCAGCCTCCATGACTGAAAGTATAAATACAATGTGATCCCGCAACCAAGCTGGCTTTAGAATATTTTGATTTTTAGTCCTGTTCTTTGCAATAAATTCTTGAGCAGGAATTCCATCCTCAACATCATCTTCTACCTACTAACTTGCAGCTGAATCAAGTACCTAGGTAGAAATAATTGATTTCTGTGGAACAAATGGAGTTGCATCAAACTCCAGCTTATGTAATGCATTTGTGGTCTTAGTGGAACTCTCCACATGCTTAGAGCCCAAGGGCTTCAACATGCTCTCCTCATCAAAAGTAACATCCCTATTAATGATAATATTCTTCTCTACTGGATCATAGAGTTTAAAGCCATTGACTCCTCGTTTGAAGCTAATAATTATTGCCTTATTTGCCCTTGGTTTGAGTTTTTCATTCTGAACATGATAATAAGATGGACACCCGAACACTCCCAAATACTGATAATCTCTATTAGATGCCTTGACCACATCTCCTTTGGTGTCTTCTTCCCAATAGCTACAGAAGGCAGATAGTTCACCAAGTGATAGACATAATATATTACTTTAGCCCAATATACTCTATCTAGCCCAATATTGGATAACATACACCGAACTTTCTCCACCAAAGTTTGGTTCATTCTCTCTGTCATCCAATTCTACTGTGGTGTCTCTCTAACAGTGAAGTGATGCTCTATCCCAGATCCTTGGCACTCCTGCAAGAATGAATTTGAAGTGTATTTGCACCCATCATCAAATTTGATACACTGGATCCTTTTGCCAGTCTGAGTCTTAATCCACTTCTTTCAAGTTTTAAAAATTTCTAGTACCTCGCTCTTGCGCCTCATGTTATACACCCAAACATATCTAAATTAATCATCAATAAAAGAGATAGAGTATCCTCACCCGTCGAATGATGCTGTCATCATAAGGACCCAAATATTTGTGTGAACATACTCTAAAATATTCTTTATATTGTGGATGACAATACCAAAGGATACACATATCTTATTGCCAAACACACAATGTTCACAATGATCGAACTTGCAGGTGCTTGCTCCTTTAATCAATCCTTGCTTCACCAAAGCCATAAGGGAAGTCTTTTCAACATGAGTTAGATGCATATGCCATAATGTGGCGTCAGAGAATCATCAATAACAACAGTTGATCCAACCACTATTCTTCTCTGAAGGTAGTAAATGTTATGGTGACGAACTCCTTTCAAATAAACTAGTGCTCCATGATATATCTTTAGAATTTTTGCCTCAATGACTATCTTATAGCCGTCAATCTCTACAGCCCCAATAGATAGTAAATTTTTCTTGATATCTAGAATGTACCTCATATTAATTAGCTCTCTCACAGTACCATCATACATTCTAATGAAGATGCTTCCTACACCAACTATATGATAGACTTCATCATTTCTTATGGTCATAACATCACTATCAAGCTCCTTGTAAGTATTGAACCACTCCCTAGTGGGACAAATGTGATAGGTAGCACCCATGAAACCCTTAAAATTTTTAAAAAAATTTTTGTTGACCTAGAATAATCAATAATTATTTCAGAAGTCATTATAAATCTAAATCATAAATCATCTTCTTCAGAACATTTATAAGATTGTGTTTTAGTTTTCCTAATTTCTTCATAATTTTTTGGAACTGTTGAAATTTCAAAAGAAATCGATACCTATCGATATAAGTGAGGTTTTTGGGACCGTTAGGTATTCTTTTGCAAATCAAATTTATTAGAGTGTTTTCAATATGATTAGCTAAATTATGAATATTTTTTTTTGTAATTTTTGAATTCTCAGATTTAAAGATACAAGAATTTAGATAAATTTTATATTAATATTAATATTAAATAATTAGAATAATAATATTTTATTATAAAAACAAATATCTAAAAGTATAATGGATTTCTTTCATTTTCCCTAAGCCAATTTCGCTAATAGAGAAGTGGAAAAATGAAATAGGGAAAAAGAGAGGAGAGAGAAGGGGGGAAATCTAATTTTGGGTGACTTCGGACCGTTTTCGTCCGTTGACCTAGTTGAAAAATTTGTTTGTCTCTAGGTAATTCACATTATATCCATCTTAATTTTCAAAAATACATAATTTTTAGTTAATTTTTTGATTAAAATTTTGTATCCGTTAGCGAAAAATGTGGATAACTTTGCACAGGTAAAACTTTCACTTGGTAACTCTTTATAAGTTATAGAAATTACGATTATGCACATTTTAAATATTTTTTAAAAATTTTACAATGAGAGTTTTAAAATTTACGAGGTTTTTATTGAATAAAAAATTATCTAGATATTAAAAAAATAGTGGTGTAGTACAATAAAAATCTTAAAATATTATTTTACACAATCCCTGGTAATTTAATAATTTTTTAAAAATATATATTTTGCTTAGTATGATTTTCTGTTGTCTACAATTATATAACACTGTAAAATTTTAATACATGCTTAATTACTATTTAATTACTGTAATGTGATACTATATGTGTATATGTGATTAAATTATATCTTTTGGGAGCCATAAGGGGCTAGAATCCTCTGAGATTTTATCTATGTCTAGAAATTACTAGGAGTTATAAGGGGTCAGAATATTTTGAGATTCTGTCTGAGATAGAAATATATGATATGTTTTGGTGCTATAAGCACAAACACAAAAAGGGAGTCATAAGGGACCAGAATCCTTCAAGGTTCTGTTTGGGTCTAACAAATGTGATATGAACCGCTGTGTGATATGAACTTTAATTTATTTACTTATTAAGTATTGTTATTTAAATTAGGGAATAACTATTATGCATTTATCAGTATAATAATTTATTTAAATTGCATTTAACAGCTTTTAAATATTCAACAAAAATTTTGATAAAAGAATATTTAAAAATTTAGATTGGTTTATGTGGCTTGCTGAGATGTTGTAGCTCATTGTAATTTTGCTTATAGTTTCAGGATCTAGGAAGGGGAAAAAAATTATGGACTAATAGTATAAGATCAGATCTAAGGTCATAGATATTTTGCTATTTTTATTTTTATATAGTTATGGTTAGTTAAATTTTCAATTTTATAACTCTTACATGTAGCCATGTACTATTGTGTATATATTTATTTTGATGAAATGAAAGAAACCTGGTGGAGAAGTTTATTTTTAGAATTTGAATATTTTAGTGGCTCTGTAGTCTGTAATTTATTTTAATAAATATTGGTAGAAAATCTGAAATAATTTTAAAACTAGATCTTGGGATTTACCTGTTACAGCTCAATACGATAGAACCTGTCTTGGTCAAGTTGGGTTGTGACAGCACTAGTATCCAGAATCTAGCATGGATAATTTGAATACAAACTTTGAGTAACTACATATAGTGATACATCTAAATCTTTGTTACATTTTTCCACCCCAAGGTTAGCCTTAGTAGATACTCACTTCCCCTTCTCCTTTAGGTTCAGGCAATCTTTCTTCCAATGACTCATCTTAGAGCAAAAAGCACACTGATTCTTCTCAAGATGGTGCCCATGATACCTACCCTACTTGTTGTTACCCTTTTTCCTTTTTTTTTTTTTAGATTTTTCTTGTTGGAGTATGAGAGCCTTAGCTGAATTCATCTTTGCAGACTCCTTGCCCCGACTCCGAAACTCTTGATTCCGCAATGCAGTTGTCACCTCACCATAATTCAAGATCTCCTTCTCATGAGTGAGCATCATCATGAAGTTTTCATACTCATTTGGGAGTGAATTCAATAGAAGGAGCACATTGTCTTCATCTCCAACCTCCTTATTCAGATTCAAAAGATTTGCCAACAACTTTGTGAAGTCATTCAAATGCTCATCAATTATAATCTCATGCCTCATCTGAAACCTGTAGAACCGTTGTTTCATATAGAGATGATTCCCATGCTCTTTGTCAAATATTTGTTCTCCAAGATCTTCCACAGCTTCACAGTAGAAGTCTCCATCATCACCCCATACTTAATATCCTGAGATAAGCAATTTTCTGATCAAGCCATAAGCACTCAGATTCATCTTCAGCCAATCACTCTCTGAAATCTTCTCAGGACGTTCATCGCTCTCTAGAACATCCTCCAGATTCAAAGAGCATAGTGCATCCATCACCTCACATCATTACATACCAAAGTTCTATTTGCCATCAAATTTTATCACATCAATTTTGATGGGGTATGTAACCACCTAATGAATTGAAGCCATCTACATCAATGAGGTGGATGTATCGATAGCTCCACGGGATCTCATAGCCTCCATCAAATTATGGTTGTCTCACATAGCCGGAACTACACCAATTTGGCTCTCTTCCTCCGTCTAGACGAACCACGAGAACAACGCGAATAGAGAGAAAAGCTTTCTGTTCTTCAAATTGCCGCCAGAAATCCCACTAGAATTCAGAATCTGGCTTTGATACCAATTGTTATGCAAATAATTACAGTGGAAACAAATTCACACAACACAAGCACAATAAACATGATGATTTACGTGATTCGACGAAGATGCCTATGTCTACGGTGAGGGGTTGATGATTTTACTAAATTTGAGAGCAATATAGAAATTATAATAGCTCTTAAGCTTTCTCTTCTCTCTTCTTGTGCATTCAACAGAAGCCCCCAGGGCTCTATTTATAGATTTGAGCAAAACTAAATTAGTAAAAAGTTTCCTAATCTAATCCTAATCAAATCCCTAATTAATGCAATAATTAGATCTCCTAATTAATGCATCAATCAAATCTCCAATCAAATTCCTAATTAATGCAATAATTATATCCTCTAATTAATACATCAATCAAATCTCCAATCAAATCAACTTAATTAGGGAAATAATCTATGCTCTAATCAATTACAATAATGAGCCATTAAAAACTTTCCAAATAAAAGCTTATTTTAATTTGGAAATAATTCCAAATCAACAACATCGACCATGCTAACTCCAACGATGCACATCTGAGATTATTGCTCTATACCATATACTACATTGCACTAATTTCAATATAAATTCAAAGACTCTGAAGTCCATCCTATCATCTTTTACATGTGAATATTTTGACATAATTGTTTGTCCATCGAAGATATCGTCGAATCAACGATCTCGAGTAATTTATGATTAATTCCTAGAGGGAAGAAAAACTAAGAACATCTCTCCATATATAAAGCCATTTCAAGCTTAGAACCAGCTCAAAAGAGTAGTAGAAGCAGCCTGAATTGCAATCATGTTGGTCTCTCATTCACCTATAACTTTCCAGCTACAGTCTTCAAGTATTTTGTATTGAATAGATCATTTTCCTTAATGGTTGTTGATTGTTTGAAGTCATCGGAAAATTGTTAGCATAAGCTTTGGGCAACAGGTAAAGCGATAAAGAATGAAGAGAAGGACAAACGTAAAATTCTTCTTCTGTCTTTTTCTTCGAGCGTCCAGGCCAAAATCAACTGCCTGGCGACGACTATCGTAGGCTTCTTCAAGCGTTAATAAATATGGCGAACTAATTAATTAAGGCCGGTTGGAGATCACTCTGTTTTTTATTTTCTGTTTTTTTAAATATATATATTTGATGTATATTTAATTATATTTTTTTATTTTAAAAATAAATTAAATTATTTTTATGCAATGATCACTTTATCCTAAATATGCTTAGCAGTAATTAAACATGGCCTTAGAGTTAGGCTTCATTTGGGATGGTTTTTTTACTACTTTCTAAAGCAACTTTTTAGTACAAAAACTTTTTGAACTAAAATTTTTTGTACTAAAAAACTGCTTTAGAAAGCAATAAGAAAGTCACCCCAAACAAAGCTTTAAGCTTCTTGGGATCGATCTTAACCTGAGAACCTATAAACATGAAGCAGGTTACTTTGTAAGTATCCAATTCAATACCTTGGTCATGCATAGCTCTCTATTGCTCAATACTTGTCAACCTGGAAAATGAACTATTATTAGTTGGGTTGAAGATTATAAATTTTTATATTTTTATTAAAAATTTTTGGTTGAAAGTATTTTGAATGAATTTTAGGCATATTGGTATCAAAATTTATAGATCTAGTGGAGGGATTATGACTTTGGGTGATCAAGTTATTAATAAGAGTACACGTTTTAGATATCTTGAGTCTATTATTCAAAATGATAGTGAAATAGATGGAGATGTTTTTTGGTAAAATTTAAGTTGTATGGTTGAAGCGGAGGAATGCATCGGGCCTGTTGTGGGATAGGAAAGTACTCCATCAAACTTAAGGGAATTTTCTATAAGATGGTGGTGAGACCTGCAATCGCTTATGGCACAAAATTTTGTCCATTAAAAGATAAGCATAAAATTAAGTCAAGTGTTGTAGAGATAAGGATGCTCAGGTAGATGAGTGGCTTCACTCTTAGAGATAGAATGTGAAATTAGTTAATACGTGAAAAGGTTTGAGTAGCTCCAGTGGCATGTAAGCATGGGCGGATCCACCCTTGGTTCAGGGTGGGCAAATGCATAAGATAGAGAGTTTTGGGATTCTGCCCACCCTCAAAAATATTTTTTGAGGTGGTCGAACCTCGCCAGGGGGCGCTGCCCCCTTGGACCCCTGATATATCTGCAAAGCATACAATTTTTTGCCCCCCCTGAAAATTAAGGCTGGATCCGCCACTGCATGTAAGATTAGAGAGTCACCTTAGATGGTTTGACACTTTGACTTCAAATGACTCGGTTATGAGAGGTAGACCTAAAAAGCCTTCGTTAGAAAATATTAGAAATAACTTTTTTTATTAGATTTAAATGAGAATTTGCATCTTAACAAAACACAATGAAGAAAAAAAGATTTATATAACCCATCCCATGCAGTGGATCACCACATGGAAATTAGCAATTTATGGCGTAATTTTCAAGTGAAAATCTTGCATTTTCTCTCATAAATTGTAATTTTTGGCAAACTTCCGTCAGAATTATTTTTGCCGATAAAACCTACATAGAAAAATTATTTTCAATGGAAATTTTTCGTTAAAAATTTTTCTGATAGATTTTAAGCGGATTACTGACAGAAAATTGCCATTTTAACCAACGAACAAAAAATTAATGGAATTTTCAGGAACAAAGGATTTTCTGGTGGAAATTTCCGTTGAAAAATTTTGACGGATTTTTTCACCGGAAATGAATTAGAAACCTGCAGCAAAAACGAAAAAAAAAAAAAAATCTAGTGGCCATATCAATGCTAATGTGATTTTTTTATAAAATGCATGATTAGATTTGTCATCACCAACTGATCTAATCCCCATCCAAGATTGGACCAAAATATGATCCAATTTAAGTTCTACTCCAACAAAATCTCATTTCTTGATCTTCACACTATATTGCCACAGTAAGCATTAGTGTATGCAAATTATACCAATGTGGCTGATATTACACTCATTGGGATTGCATAAAGCATAAGTTTTAAAAATTTTTAGGGGTAAATTGCAGGCAATTCTTCAAGATATAAAGGTATGGAAAACAAAATGGTTGCTTGGCAAACATCCTCTGGCTCATATCTGACTTTTGCTTCCCTCTTTTTACACTATCTTATTGTATGGAAAGCAAAATGGTGCCAAAGGTTGACAAGACATCAAAGGAGAAGGAGACCAATAAGACCCCAATTGAGAAGAAACAGATTAAAAATAATAATAATATCAATGAGAATATTAGAAACCATGTCTTTCAATTTTATATTTATTAGCAAGAGCAAGACTTTGCATAAACATTATTTTCAAGTTATCTGAGAGAGGGGAGGGATGAAATCTTTAAAAAAAAAAAAAAATCAAATGTTTAAAGAGATTAAAGAGATATGAAGTTTTACCTTTCAAATTTTGATGAAATGGAGCTAAACGGTCTAGAAATCACATTGAACAATGACGGACGACGGAGAGGTAGAGAGAAGTGTTCGAGAGAGGAGAAAACGTGAAATGGGAGAGAGAAGTGGCCTCGCGATGAAATAGGGTCTTTTCCGGCTGAATTTCTGATAGATTTCTCCGTCGGAAATTAAGTAACATTTCCGACAAAAAATCAGTCGGAAATTTTGTCTGTTCATAGATTAACAACAAAAATTTCGCCAGAAAGTCCGTCGGTAATAAGTAGATTTCCTGTAGTGGATAAAGACTTATGTTTTTGTTGTTTGATATCAAAAATTAATAAAAATTTATCTTAAAATAGCTGTAATATAAAGAATCAATCAACATTTGAATTGCACTTTATTTTGATAAAATAAATGATCAAGATATTATTTGTCAAAATTTTTATTATTTTTGCCTTATTCATTAGGGCTGTCAAAATCAATATTTATGATTAATTAGTGCTCACCGTTTTTTTCTTTAGACCTGTAATCTTAGAAATTAATTAATGTTATTTTAGTTTAAAAAAAGCGTCAGTGGCATTTCATTATCTAAGTTGAATGCCAAATAAATCCAAACTCATAGCTTAAGAAAATTTTTTAACAAAGATATATTGCCAAACTCATAGTCTCACAATCAGTAAATATACTTAGAGATAAGTATAATTGATATTTCATTGAAAACTGCTTTGATCATATACGAATCTCGATGCATATTTGAATTAAAACACTTTTAAAATTAAATTTAGGATCATCAAAACTCTAATTTTAACAAATTTTTAGTTGAATTGAATGTCTCAATAAGATAAATTAATACAGGCTATTTGATGGAGTGTTCTAAATTTTCCCTATATTTATGGGGCATGCCACTAAAAAATATATAAATAGGCTCTCACTCTCTATATGATGGAGGACTTGTAGTGTAGACTTTGACTTGAGATGTAAGAGAGC
The DNA here is from genome assembly GCA_019925795.1 of Dendrobium chrysotoxum. Lineage (NCBI taxonomy): Eukaryota > Viridiplantae > Streptophyta > Magnoliopsida > Asparagales > Orchidaceae > Dendrobium > Dendrobium chrysotoxum. The sequence goes on from CM034313.1 coordinate 61,170,997, forward strand.
TTGTAGGCCCTGAGAATTTTGAGGCTCCACTTGAGCACCACTGCCAGGCCACCATTTAAGCATTGTCATCTAACCATCACCTAATTGCTACCATCGAGCCATCACCCAACCACTACCTAACCCCTATTATCGGGACACCACTCGACCACCACCATCAGAACATCGACAAAAAACTGTCGTTGAACAACCACCTAACCATCACCATTGAAACACCATCTATGTTATCTAAAAAGTTGCTAGTTAAGTTGGGGTGATTTTTCGCATGGACACCCTCACCAAAAAAAATACTTGGCTAACCTTTGCAAGATTTTATGTTGAAGTCTCTAATAATTTATTTTACCAAAAGAAGTCGTTATTAGCCAAGGTGGTTCTTTTCAGTCTTTCAAAATTGTTTCACTAGAAACCTATGGAATTTGTTTAATGTGGCTCTTTTACAAATCCCTCTAACCTTTTTCCTATAATTCAAACCCTAATAAAACATAATACCCATCCCTTCTCGCTAGGGAGATGTATCTTTAGTCTTAAGTCATGCAAAAAATAATGATCATCCCCTTCTTATGGCCTTGTCTCAACCCTCTTCCCTCCACCCTCCTCTTACCAATGCGTCATCTCCACCAAGTGTTCTCCTCCTCCAACCACTACCTAAGAGAGCCCATTTTTAGGTAATAATAATCATCACCTCTCTTAACCCATCCTACTTCGATCTATCCAAAAATCTAAACTCCATAGACCCTACATATCTTATTAAGACGAACTCCCTCTCCCTCATACTCATAATCACGCGAAAAAATTATATATATATATATATATATATATATATATATATATATATATATATATATATAAGGATAATACTAAAGTCTCTACCTCCAAATATACGTTCATCCCATCTATAAACTTTTAGAAATTCAATGGTTTTCATGTTAGGGCCTTTCATTGCAAAAATCTATTCTTTTCCATAAACTTGACCTTATTCGCATCTTGGAGACCAAAATCAATCAATCGCTTCTTAATATCCATTAGTTTATCAATTCTCACAAGCTCTTCTCAAAAAAATAGTTGCAACTACTTTCATCTAGCTCGCTCGAGACAAATCTAGATCAAATAAAATGGTTCCAAACTCAACTTCAACCCTTTGTTTTTTTAACTCTAAAATTTTTCATGATTTTGTGAATGGTGGATGCTCTTCCTCTTCTAACTTCACAATCATTTATTTTGTTAATTCTAATGTTGAGAGAACCCAGTTTTGGCTATCTTTTGTTATTGTTATACCATCAATTATGAGTCCTTAGATTATGATAAGTGATATTATACATTTTGAAACACCATCAGCATTGCCTAACTTATATCATCCGACTATCGTCACCTGAACAATAATATCAATTAATCCCCATCATTAAACTAACAATGGATGCCCAACCTCTATATTATCTTCGCTCAACTTCCATTATTTACTCGTATCCTCCATCCAATGGGGGAACGAGCAAACAATTGTATCTTTAATGAAAGGTACTTGAATCATTTCACCAGAATAACTAATCTATCTGATCAAATGAACCAGTTGGATTAGGCTGGTTGCAACAGAAAACTTGGGGAAAATATTTTGTGGAAGTTGAAAGCAACTGATTGCATTCTGTATACAGTGTGACAGTGATTATAGAGATGATTGCCATTGGCGGCAAGTGGAAGGAAAGGAAATAGGAAAATTTGTTTCTGAAGTAATGCATACATTTAATTACATGATAATATTTGGAAACAACATTAATAGAGACTTATTGTGACATGTGATAATAGTAAATATAATAGAGCTATTGTTTTCTACGCTGAACAGCAGTTTCCATAATATTTTATTAAGAGAGTTATTGTTCTATGCCATGAATAGCAGCCTGCCTAATAAAGAATTGCCATTCGTAGTTGTTGGGCCCTTTTCAGTGGGCGAAGTTTTGTTTTGTTTGTGTTGATTTTGTTTTTCTAAATGAAATGTATAGGAATTGAAGAGACTGCCTTTGCAAAATCAAAATATTGATTCCACCAATCATTCAAAAGTAAGAACAAGAATTTCCTATCAATTTGTGAAAATCAATTATCTTAGACAAATTTTAGATGAAAATACTCTGATTAGAATTTAATGATGATGAATTTGCAAATTCTTTGTTTCTCCAAAAAATTGCGCTTGCGCTTCTTCTTTTTCAGAAAAAAAAAGTTTTAATAAAGCTCTGATACAGAACACAACGAAGCTTGGGAGATAAAATAATCAGAAGACTAACACAGTTTTTCGAATTCTAATTTCCTATATATATTTAAGGAGCTTGAATCATTTACCCCTTTGTCTTTCCAGAATCAAGTTCAGAAATATGGATGATCATGTTGATCAGACGACGAAGAGCGATTTTTTTTTTCTTTTGAATCTCAGAATTTCAACAAAAACTTTCAGAATCTCTATCAAATAAGCTATGACACCGACGGATGTTCGATTCAATGATCTCGGATGAATCCAAACTCTTTTTCATAATTACCAGATTAAAATTAAGAATATAAAATAAAGAACGAACGGCGAAGACCCAAGTAAACATGACTAATTGATAGGTTTAAAACAAATCAACATAAGGTCAAATTGAGATCAAACAAGTATAAATCATTATTGAATACAGAAATTAGAAACAAGGAAGAATGCACTGCACTCAGATCTCAGCCCCATCGAAGCATCTCAGGGACTGAGATCAATCGACAACAGAGACGCTCATAGTCTCATTATAACTAAAAAGACACATCAAACATAGGATCCAACCAACTGGAGAGAAGTAAAAAGCGGTTCAGGCACGAAGGGCTCCGAGAAAGATTGCTGCGGAAGAAAGGACGAACGCAGCGGCGACCGGTACGGAAAGAGCAGCAGCGCCAGAGGCAGGAGATGGTGCCGGAGCGTCCGTCGCCGATGCAATGCTGGCGAGGGAGGCGACGGCGACACCGGCGATGGCAAAGAGCGCAACAGCCTTGGATCCGACGGAAGCCATTGTCGCCCGCGCTGACCGTCTCTCTCCCCTGAAAGGTCTTTGAAATGAAGAGGAGAGGCAGTAAAAAAACTATGGACGAAGAGGAGAAGAACCCGGGAGGCATAATTTATAGCAGGAGCGACAGGGTGGATTTGGTGGCGAGCGGGCAGCTGCCCGGGCTGCCAGCTAGTTGCTCCGCGGATTTGAACCTCTAAACTCTTTTGACAGATGCGGAGTCTAAACACATAATAAATATATAATTTTTTATAAAATTATATATTTATTGTGTATAAAGAATTATATATTTACGGTATAGTTTCATAGAATTCCGACACATTTTATATCTAGACTTAATAATCTCTCTTAACTCTTAAGAGCTTTAGGTATCAATTAAGAGATATTTAATTTGAATCTTATATATATAATCTATATGTGAGTTTATCTTAATTTGCCTAAATGTTCAAAAGCAAGGTTTTATGATTTTTTAAAGTATTCTGTGTTCATTGAAATTTCCTTTATAAAGAAAAATCTCTTAAATTAATCGTACAATTGGTAGTTTTATGTTCGTACTAGAGGGGTGTTAACAATATTTGACATGACCCAAAAGTTTAACTCGAAAATTTTGGATTTGGGTTACAGATTTCGACATGTTTGTAAAATCGGGTTGGGTTCGGGTTGATCTGAAAATCTAAAATCAACCCGATTTGACCCTGACCCCGCTCTGCCAATCCGTTGCATCAGTTGAGTCCATGGTCCATCCGTCGTGTCCGAAGCGATGCTGAGTTAGTCACGTCCACTGTTGACCGTCTTGTTCGTTTGCCGTCGCTACCTCAGAATATCAAGCTCCTCGTCGTCGTCCCGTGACTGCTGCCCTCGCATGCCCGCTGCGGCCTGGCGCTGTCCTCACACGCCCGCTAAGGCCTAGCTAATGGCCCGACGCTGCCCTAAGACCTAAGATGGCAGTCACGGCCGGCCCGGCGCTACCCTCACGACCTAACCGGCAACCCTGCTTGTCGCAGTTGCACATCGCTAGCGAGCCATGTGCCCGCGAAACCGCGTGAGGCTGGTCATGTCAGCTTGACCCGGACCCGAGGCGGTTCAGGTTTGGGTCTGAGAATCTGACTCGTTTGCAAAAATAGATCGGGTTCGGGTTGTGTCGAATAGAAGTGGATCATGATCGCGTTCGACTCGAACCCGACCCGCAACCCGTTTTTGACACCCCTAGTGTTAAGAAGTCGAGCTGAATTCCAGTAATCCTTATTTTTGAGCTTGTGCTTGATAGATTAACACAGTGTGAACTTTATTTTATGAGTTAAAGTTAGCTTGTTTATTATAAAAGGGAGAAAATGATTATGATCTAAGTAATTATAAAAATAAAATAATAAAAAGAATGAGAAATTATAAGAAAAATAATTAAGAATCACTTAATATAAAAAAAATTGATATGATTTTTAAATATTTTAAATAATATTAATATTTTTAAACGGGTTGATATGCAAATTTTTGAGTCAAGCCGAGATTGGCTCAAGTTTGGCTCATGAGTCATTTATTGAGCCGAATTCGAGCAGGCTCAAGAGTCAGCTTTGCTCACTTACACCCCTAATTAATACGCAGGAAAAGTTCGGGAAGAAATTTTTATTATATAATAATTATTAAAAATAATAATAATTAAAAAAATCTGATACCAAACTTAAAATAATAATAATAATAATAATAATCGTAATAATTTTCAAAAAAATATAGCCATATTTCCTTACACAATTGTCAATCTGTCGTACAGGATTACAGCTACAGGCAAGCCGATCCTGAGTTGCCGGATTAGCGATATTTCGCTCTATTTGATTTACTTGTCCAATTGGGAAGGGGGACGCGTTCAAAGAAATAGGAGCGATGGTATTCAATTAAAAATAAATTGTAAAAATTTGCCCAAAAAAGGCGGTTTAGAGGGGCAAATATTGCAGTAAATTAGATTTATGTGGTTTGTGATTTTTTTTTTTGTATTCTTTTTCTTAAAAAGGCATTCAGGGTTTATGTTAGAAAAAGAATAAATTTTAAGAATGAGCATGATAAAAATTGAAATTATGTGAAGGAGCAAAATTTTAAAAAAATTAAAAAGAAGCAAATTAGCCTAATTATTTGAAATTTTCTATAAAATTAGCCAAATTGTTTAGTTTGGCTAATTCTGAATACACCAAATAGTTTGGCTAATTCTATAATAGTTTGACTAGTTTTATAGAATTAGTCAAACTATTTGGCTAATTCTATTTAATACCTATATTTTCACTAAGCATCATTAGCAATATCATTAGCTGATTAATGACACATTAAAAAAAATTAAACTAAGTTAACGGACGATAAGATCTCAGATTAACTAATTACCCGCATTAATAAAATTTAAAACAAGAAAATATCCAAAATGATGAGAATTGGAATGTTATATTAGATAAATTTTAATTAAATATAATTTTTTACATTATTTTAGTAATAATTGATATAAAAAATTTAATAAAATATTTTAAATAATGTCACATTTATTTTAAATATAACTGAAATATTATATTATTTATATTATTAAAACTTTAAGTTTAATTTAATAGTATTTATATAATATAATATGTAAAATTATTTGTTAAATTATCTTAAAATTTATTTTCAGAAATAATGTTTTATTTTAATTAATATAATTTATATTAAATGTAATCTTAAATTTCATTAATATAATTAGTTTTAAGTATTATTTATTATTTATTAAATGTAATATATATATAAAGTATTATTTATTAACTTAAAACAATATTTAATGTTAAAATTCTTTATTAAAACATATTTTTAATCTATTTAAATAATGTTAATATATACATAATTAAGTTTTATTTAAATGTTCTATTGTATTAAATTAATAATTTTTTTTATTTTATAATATTTATATAAACATGTTGAAGATAAATAATTTAAATATTTATATAAAAAATATTTAAAAGTCTCACCATTTAGGATATTTTCATGTTTTAAATTTTATTAATGTGGGTGATTAGTTAATCTGAGATCTTATCACCAGTTAATCTAGTTTTAAATTTTTTTAATACATCCTTAATTAGTTAATAATATTGCTAATGATGCTTAGTGAAAATATGGATATTCAATAGAATTAGCTAAACTGTTTGGCTAATTCTATAAAAAATGCCAAATAGTTTGGCTTTTTCAGAATTAGCCAAAATATTTAGCATTTTTATTGAAAACGCCAAATAGTTTGGCTAGTTTGCTTCTTTTTATTTTTTTTTTAAATTCTGCTCCTTTACATAATTTTAATTTTTATCATGCTCCTCCTTAAAATTTACTCTTAGAAAAATAATTAAGTGAAAATATTTTGATTAAACTTTAATGTTAAAATATAAAGATGTATTTCGTAAGATATCTTATATACTAATTATATATTAATATCTTTGATATTTTATCAAAATTCATTTTGATCGGACATGAATCTCGATGCATATTTGATTTGAAAAACTCCTAAATTAAATTTAGGAATATTTGCGATATAATTTTAGCAAACTTATAGTTGAATTGAAAGTCTCGACAAAATGAAACCAACGACATCAAAAGTGGACCAATTTGAGCCCAAATAAGTCCAAAGCAAGGGTCTGAAGTGCATTTGGAACTTGGAGGTTTCAGGACATTAATTGGAGGTTCGGATAATTTTCAAATATTATATGTTTATAGTCGAATCAAGCGGCTCGAGAAGAAGAATCCAACGAGCTCAAAATCGCTTAATTCCAACATTATGTAGGCACTTAAATAATGAATAAACTATCTGTGACGAGAGAATCAATATGGACCGTCTGATGGAATGCATTGGATTTTCTTCATATTTAAGAGGCATGTAACTCCCAAAAATCTATAAATATGCCCCCACTTCCTAAATGATGGGAACAATTATCTAGAGATTTAAGAGCACTTAAAGACTTGAAGAATCTAAAAGCTCCACTCGAGCACCATCATCAGCAAACCTATTACCAGCCGACTACCGCCGTCGAATCTTTATCGCCATCGTCCTTTCGCCAACCGACCGCTGTCGTCAAATCTCTGCCAACAAACCACCGCCCTCTTCCAGAGCTCTGCTTTCACCTATAAAATATATATATGGAACCATAAAGAAGCTCCTGAACTTTTAACATTAAATAAAGAGTTTTTTAATTTTAATTTTCTTGTCAAGAATATTGTGACATTATTTGTTTTTTGGATCCTGATTTATTAGTGGTTTAACGATTTATATTGAAAAAGGGTCTTGGAATTTCAAGCAAATCAGGGGTGATTTTGATAGAATTCACCGTAGGTGAAAATATCAAAATTTCCCCTTATAATGGTATTACTTTGATAAGACTTCTAAAGTGGAAGTAGGTCCCGTTACCGTTGTTAAGCTTACCAAAATTGATGCTCACACGACTTATGCTAAGATTTATGTTATTTTCAAACCTTCTTCATTAAAGGCTTATATTCTCTTAAATATTACTTCCACGAAAATTTTAGCAATAGATTAATTATAGTACATGCAATACTTTTGAATACAAACCTTCTTAATTGTCCCTTTACTAATAAAGAAACAGATCTCGTCATTTCCTCATAGTCATTAGGGGGAAGAATTTATAGCCAATATTTTTGTAGAAAGACTGAGACTTAATTTGGAATAATTTTTTTTCTATTTTCTAAAATAGTTTTTTAGTACAAAAAATTTTTAACTAGAAATTTATGTATCACAAAATTGCTTTAGAATTTATAGTTAATACTTTTGCAAAATGACTAAGGCTGAAGCTTTGTTTGGGATGACTTTCTTACTGCTTTCTAAAGTAACTTTTTTGTATAAAAATTTCTATTTCAAAAACTTTTGTACTAGAAAGATGTTTTAAAAAATAGTAAAAAAGTCATCCCAAATAAAGCCTTAATTTGAGACAACTTGCTTACTGCTTTCTAAAATAACTTTTTAGTATAAAATTTTTTTAAATTATAAATTTTTATATCAAAAAATTACTTTAGAATTTATAGTCAATACTCTTGCAGAAAACTAAGGCTTAGTTTGGGACAACTTTCTTATTGTTTTTTTAAAACAACTTTCTAGTACAAAAATTTTTTGAACTAGAAATTTTTGTATAAGAAAGTTATTTTTAAAAAGTAATAAGAAAGTTGTCCCATATAAAGCCTAAGTCCATTTGTAGGCCTACAGAGCTATTGCACACCTCTTCCATAATAAATTGCAATCTATGCAAATTAATTCTTCCTTCTCATGGGATGATCAGGTCATTTTGCTAAATCATCCATGTACTTCAATCATCAATAAACATGATGTTACACCTATTGAATAATTTTTTCTCCCATAAGAATTTTAGCAAATACTTTCTATGGACCTCAATCTAAGATCCAATCTGATATGGGCAAATTTAACCTTATATGTGAGAGTAATTATTTTTTGCTAATTACTTTTTTTTTTCATCTTCTTATAGCCCTATTTTTTTATGAAAATAAATTATATTATGATATTATAATCAAAATTTTATCTTGAAAATTAATAGAAGCATAGCTAATGAATAAGTCAATTTGTGCCCCCACTCAAAAAAATTTCTGGCATTGCCACGGATCAAAACTGTCAAAAGATCTAGATAGGAGCTACTAAGATAATTTACCTCTACATCATAATCATAAAAAGTTCCATAAATAAAATCTTGCATCCAAACACTAAAACCACCACTAAAAAGAAATGCTTAAATATCAACCCCGCCGATTGAAAAACCGATATGAAAATCCCTTGCAGCGAATACTAATTACAGCGGTCGTGCATCGATTTTGGAACTGTTGCAAGTTTTTTTATGGCGGTTTCTCTTCTGAAGTGCTATGAAAGATATTTTTTCCTAGTAGTACTAAAATGTCTACACTTGACATTTGCTACTTGAAATGTGATAGGCATTTAAGGGGGAAGTAGAAAGAATTATTCATGATAATGATGTAGGCTTTATATGTTTGTTAGAAACTAATTGCATACTAGTACTTAGTTGAACTTTTTGTCTCTGAAAACTTTGAGAAAGAAAATGTGATAATTTTCCTACGGCCTCTCGGGAAAGAATTTGAGTTCATGTCATAATTTCAAAGGGTATTCATTAAATAATATGAATATTCATGATTTTTGAACATGCCGCTCATAATCAAACTCAAATTAAATTCTAAACTTTTGATTACATGGTTATCATCACCATGTTAACAAACATTCGATATTGTAATAGGCTTATTTTTAGGCATCATAGAATGATGGTGTAATTGGCATTGCTTTACTTTTGCTCAATTGCTAATTGATGTATTGGTATAGGCTATTACATATATTGTATTGACTTTTATTACTTTTATGAATTAGGATAGAAATAACTTTCTTTAAAATCAAATGTACAACACACGAGTAATCGACATTTAATTAATTATTTGTCAATCTATGATTTACTTTATGAAGTCAGTGAAGTACTTTCAAATATGTTGAAAATTTTGATTCAAGCTAAGTCAGCCCGACTCAAGTTAATTCAACATGCATGGTTCAAGTCAAGCTAACTTACCCTACTCAGTTTCAACTTAAAGGAGACTCATCAGGTGACTTAAATCTCAGAACTCATCCAACCCAAGTGAGTATGATCTATGAAGTTGGCCCAAGTGATTACTCAAGCAGACAACTTTCTGTATAAGAAAAACTATTGAATAACTACTTAACTATTCAACCATTAACACATTCTTGAGAAATAAGCAGACGACTTTATCAAATGTATGTAGCCAATTCTATAACACTCAAACTCCAACACAAATCTATAAATAGGAACCTTAAGGGTGAGCTCAAGTTATGCAACTTTTTGTAATTAAGCATATTTTATAGAATTTAATCATTATAAAATTATTCTATACTCTCTATTTCACAATTCTCTTTTTACTTAATATTCTCAAAATAGTTGGGTGAGACTTATAGATGATTCTAATTTCGACATCCTAAAAGGTATAGTGAATGTGGAGCATGCCATTGACAAGAAGAGAAGTACCATGTAAAACATAGCAACAACAAAGGGGTGAAGAAGATGTCAACATGGAGAACAAAGAGTTTATTACTATCCAACAACTTGTTGAATTTAAGGAAAGGTTGACCAGAATGATTAAGGATGCACTGAATATAATTTCTAGAATAACTCCAAGGGTGGAGTTACTAGAAGGATCCTGAGATTTTGTTGTAAGGAGATGATGACCTTCTAGAGCTAAAGCCTTAATCTCGATTCCAATTACTTATAAGATATAATACGCTGATAGTGGGGAGTCAACCTCAACTCTTACTTGAGAAGAAGGGAGAATTGAGATGAGGAAGACATTGTTGGTTAATATGTTTTTAAGTTAGATTGTGGAGGTCAAGCCTCTAATAAAATATAAGATTCCTCAATTAGATTTGTACAAGGGGAGGATAGATCCTATCAACCATGTTTTTTTTTATTTTGAGTTAACTATTTTACTACTTGATATCAAAGATTCAATGATGATAAAGTTATTCTTCACTATCTTTAAGGAATCACTCTAAGGTAGATCTCATATCTTCCACTCAGCATGATTAATTCTTTTGACAAGTTTAAGAGAATATTATTGACACAATTTTCCAGCATGCAATACCATTGAAGAATTCATAGGCTTTACTGTGAATGAGGTGAGAATCGAGCAAGTTTATAAGAAGTTTCATTAATTGGTTCCAAAAATATATGCTTAATGTGAAGGACTTCGAGATAGTTATGGCTTGAGCCACTCTAACTCAAGCTCTATGTGAATGAACTTTCAAGTATGCACTCAAATTATAGTAACTGGGGACTTACACTGAGTTGTTGAAATTTGCAAATAGTCATATGACCATCAAGAAAAATGATATAGAGATTAGCATCACTAGGGTGTCCTGAAAGAAGGAGAAAAGCGATCTAGGACAAAAATTTTGGCAATTTCCCATGAACTAGAAAAGACACTCTTGGAGTTAGGGAGCTAAGAGAAGATTTTACCATGATCTAAAAAGAGTTGCACAGCATCTAAGAACTCATCCCTTTCAAAGAATAGTGAGATGATCACCATGGTAAGAGACTGTTGATGCCTCTAATTCGCCCGCTGTTGGCTATAACTCTATTGCGAGTGTCAATGGTTGAGCTAGTCAAGGACATCTGAAATAAAGTCCTTTTTAGTTTCGAGTGCCCATAAGGGCAAGGGGTCACCTTAGTGATCAATCAAGTCCTGCACGTACAACTATGACCATGAAATTGAGAAGTGTTGAAACCTTCGAAGCTTTGTGAAGGACATCATCAAGCAAATATACTTAAAGAGCTTATTCTTTTTTATATACAAATAAGGTCGAGGAAGGCAACTATAGAAGAAGTCATAATAAATCACTCATAGTGCAGACGATTCATATTGTTGTGTTGATTTCAGTGATTAATGAAGATCATATGCACCATATAGTCTTAAACCAAGTCTTAAACAACAATATTTGAGTCTGAACATGCCTGGTAATTAATCAAGCTTTTTAATGGGATTCTTTATGAGCTTTAAATTATATTATTCATCATCATAAATGAATCAAGGACCAAGTTGTTCAAAATTGTTCATTTATGAATCAAGTATTTCTAAACATGTTTAAGCTTATTTAATTGGTTAATTGAATGTTCATGAACAAGTTCTAATTGAACTGAACCATGGTAACTCTTCAAGCGTATTGATTCATCTATAGCCCTAATCATAACATTGTTCCAATTCCAGCACTCATTTGAGCCTTATTTGCTTGCTTAACTAATTAGGATTCATTATTAAAGAAGTCTAGAAATTAGCCTTAGCTTTTATCTTACACATAATCGAGGAAGCATGGACTAACCTATATTAATCTTGAGATGGGATCTCAATTGCAGGCCATAAGGCCCAAACTTAGGCTGCTAAATTCATTAAAGTTTTCAAGAAATGAATAAAAGCAAGGATGCAGATGACTTCTCAGGTTAACGTTAGAGTGATCATAGGAATCTTAGAAAATAGATGTCATGTTTTGTCATGCGATTCCACAAGTCACTTTTATGTTGGCACATAGAGGAAATGACAACTACAATTAAGGGCGATGATGAAAACTGGTGACCTGTGGAGTCAAGTGTCTCTAAATGATGGGATACGGTGGTCAAACAAATATGAATGTATCAATAGGAAAATAGAGTTGGGTTGCTAAGTAGGAGTGTCGAAATTGGTTGACAGGTCAGGTTCGGATTTGACCTGATTTGAATCAAATCAATTCGAATATGACCCGTTTAATAAACGAATAAAAAACACTAATCCAAACCCTACCCGTTAACCAATTTTTATTAATTTTTTTATAACTTATTAACTATAAATTTTAAAATATTTAAGCAAAAATAAGAAGATTAAACCAACAAGTAAGAGAGGAGTGGAGCATTTTCGGATAAAAAATGGGTTCGCGGGTCAACCCGAACAGGTCAAAAAATTCAACCGGAACCAAATCTATTTATTAAATAGGTCAACCAGACTCTATATTTTTTGGGTCTCGCAAGTCGGGTCATTTATTGACACCTAGTGCCAAGATTGATTCAAATGCCTTGGGTTTGTCAGGTCAAACAAAGCCAATCGTGTTGAAATGATGATAGCTTTGTTTGCCTAGTGGTTAAGATGTCAGTTATCAAGCTCGATCGACCCTCATGGCTATATCTAGCCGATTGATATGACTGGACCAAACACCATGTCCCATGGATGATTAGAATTGAATGCAGAATGAGCCATCACTACATCTAATTTTATATTTGCTCATTATGTTTTTAACTTTATTTATAATTTTATATGTAATATTTTAAATATACATATGATATAAAATTTTGTTCAAATTTTTGGTTCGACTATCAGATATCTTAATATCAAACTCTAAACGATTATTCCAATGAAAAAATACCATGAATGCTAATATAGTGGATCAAGTAAACCGATATTCGCCCTCAAAATCTTATCTCTTAGCGCATTTATTCAAAATAAACTTGAACAGCATGCCTAAAAATAAATAAATAAATCTATATTCCTTGGAGTTTGATCAGGTTGGTTGCCAAACAGTAAGGGAGAATTGTCAATCGTAGCTGGCGGGCCCTTTTCCCTGAGCATGCTTCTGTATTTTCTTTAATTTCTAAATGAACTCTATGAAGAAGCTCTGTAAAATCTTAACAATGATTAATTTCTTGAATCAGTCCCGTCCCCATATATGTATTGTCGTCTCAATCAAACGACGAAGAGGTTCGATTCAATGAAATAACGAACGGTGAATCCAAACCTTTTCCTGATGTCCATAACAACTAGATTATAAAAAAGAAAAATGAAGTAACGAATGGCGAGCACCAAAGTAAACATATCAAATTGATAGTATTAAAACAAATCAACAGAAGTTCAAATTGAGATCAAACAAGTATAAATCACAATTGAATGCGTAAAGAACAAACAAGGAAGAATGCAATACACTTAGGTCCTAGCCCCATCGAAGCATCTCAGGGAGTCAGATCTGAGCAACGATGTATAAAAAACCCTCATACATATTTAATCGACGACTGAGACGCGGGTAGAATCAGCATAACCAAACGACACATCAAACATCTGATCGAAGCAATTAAGAAAAAAAGTAACACGAGGCTCAGGCACGAAGGACACCGATGAAGATTGCTGCTGAAGAAAAGAGGAACGCAGCGGCGACCGGCACGGAAAGAGCGGCTGCGCCAGAGGCGGGGGATGGTGCCGGGGCTTCGGCCGCCGAAGCAATGCCAGCGAGGGAAACCATGGCGACACCGGCGATGCTAAAGAGCGCTGCAGCCTTGGATCTGATGGACGCCATTGCTGCCTGCGCTTACTACCGCTTTGAATTGCCTTTGAAATGAAAAGAAGAGAACGCGGAACCGATGATGGAGGGTAGATGACCCATGGGGTCGTTACTTATAGCAGACGGGGCAGCGCGGAACTGGTGGCCCGCGGGCAGCTGCCCGGGCTGCCAGCTTGTTGCCCTTCGTCGGAAATAGACTTTTTCCTCCCTTAAATTTACGGTTTGCGATTTTTGCGTTGATTCTAAGAGAAGGAAAAAAATTAGTTCGGAATTTTCTCATTTAATTTTCTGATTTTTAAATTTTATATACAATTTTAAATTAGCATAAAAAATTATCTTGATCACGAATCTTGATGCATATTTAAATGGAGAATTTTTAAAATTAAAATTGAAAATATTCAAACTCCAACAGCTTAAAATAAATTTGGAATATTTAGATCATTAATTAAATGACCAAATAATATTCAAATATAGCATGCTTATAGTCAAATTAAGTGGCTCAACGAGACGAATCCAATAAGCCTAAGATCACTTCATTTTGACATCGTCAAAGCAATTAAATACTGAATGGATGCTTTATGATTGAGGAAATAAATATGTGTCGTCTAATAGTGCACTCCGAATTTGTTATGGATCTTTTTTATATTCATAGAGTGACTCTCTCTAAGGTTTCGTTTGGGACGACTTTCTTACTGCTTCTTAAAGCTGATTTCTAATATAAAATTTTAATTTTATACTTATACTAGAAAACAGCTTTAAAAAACAGTAAGAAAGTTGTCCCAAACGAAGCCTAAATCTATAAATAAGCCCTCAGGCCCGGCATGAGGAGGACCTTTTGGCTAGAGACTAAAAACTCTTTCCCTCTACTACTACAAATTTATCAATTTGTGTGTGTGTGTGTCTATATATATATATATATATATATATATATATAGAGAGAGAGAGAGAGAGAGAGAGAGAGAGAGAGAGAGAGAGCACGCTTTAGGGTTTATTTGGGATAATTGTAACTTTGTATAAAGCAGGTTATGAAATTGTTGTGAAGAAAATAACTTAGCTGCTCTAGTTATAAAAAAAAGGTTTTATTCCACAAAAATTTTTTGTGAAGCAATGAAAAAATAGTAAAACAATAGTAACCAAACGGAATTATATTTGCAATTCAAAAAGAAAAGCAGTTAGAAAGCTATTTCAAACAAATACTTAGGCTTCGTTTGGGACGATTTTCTTACTACTTTCTAAGGGAGTTTTTTGGTATAAATATTTTTATTTAAGAAATTTTTATACCAAAAGCTGATTTAAAAAGTAGCAAAATAGCCATCCCAAATGAAACCTTAATCTCAATTAATATTAAGATATGTGAGGCTAAATATGAATGGAGTAAAAAGTTAGATATGAATTTTTAATCATTTTTTTCATGATGAATTATAAAAAATTTAATAATAGCTTGCACGCATTTCAAAGCAGTTATAAATTTTTTTCATAACGTTCAATTCGACTATAAGTTTGCTGAAATCGGAGTTCAGATGGTACCCGATATAATTTTTGAAGTTTTTAACTTGATTTTGCCTCGAGATTCGTGCTCGATCAAGATAATTTTTTGATGATATATCAAAACTCTTCATAAATTTTGGAGGAGAATATTCTCATCAAATTTTAATTATGATACTTTATTTATTTTATGTTAAATATAACATATAAATAATTAATTTAATACTTCTCATAAAAAATAATTATATCACAAGAGTATGTAGGAATTTCAAAATTCTTATATAAGATTACACTAAGGCATCGTTTGGGACGGCTTTCTTACTGTTTCTTAAAGCTGTTTTTTTTTTTTTTTTTTTGTAACAAATTAAAATTTTTATACTAATTAAAGCTTCTTTTTAAAAGAAATAAGAAAGCAGTCCCAAACGTAACCTTAGTGTTTGTTTGGGATGAAAAAACTTTATGACTTAGTGGTTGTTGGATAACAAAGTATCCACCAAGCTTAGGCATATGGCAACTAAGGCAAATATTTGGCTTTTTCCACCTGACCCAATCTTCTATTCATAGCGTTAGTGGCTTTTTTTGCTATGTTAGAAGAGAGATTAATTTTGTGGGTGCTATATGTTGATGTAATAATACCAAGTGATTGATCTTTGTTTATAAGCTTAGGCATTTGGGTTCAATATGATTTGGCTATTTGTACATTAGATTTTCCATTAGTCTCATTCTGACTAATTCTCCATAACAAGCTGTATTAGAGCTCATAACTTGGTTGAAATCAAATGTAGTTCATGAAGTTTTGTGGTTTTCATAGAACTTTCTTCCTTCTTATTATGGTTGAACAATATTTAAGAGCTGATGACTCATAAATTGGCTATGATATTTAATGTTGTTGAAAGCCTTCATTTGAGGAACAATAATGGCTATGATATTTACTGTCTATACCTCTCTATAGCAGCGGTTTATAAACTGCTGCGAAAACGTCAGGATTTTTGTAGTGTTTTCAAATCATTATATGCATCGAATTACTAAAAAAAAATTTAGAATTTTATTATTTTCATAAAAATATGATTTTTAACTTCAATCAATTAACTAATGTGTCAAAAGTAATGAATTGGACTACAATTTCAACAGAGTTATTTGAAAATATTATCAAAAGTCACATCATTTTATGAATAATGTTAGTCAATATGCAATTTCCTTTTAACTATTATGCTAGTTTACATGTGTTGTTTTTATCATCAAGAGACCAATGTCCTTATTAGTTGTTTGAAATTAGAAAAATAAAATATTTTTTGTAAATGATAATGTTTAGTAAAATAATTATGTAGCTGAATATTTGATTTGAAATTAGGTTAAATTTCTCAAAACTCCATCAAAATAATAATTTTATTTTTTCTAATTTAAAATGATTGTAAATTAAATTATTATTTTTAAAATATAATTTTGTATTTAGAAGCTACCCAATGAGCTCCTAGAGGACATTATTGTGACAATTTAGATATTCGAAGTGTTAATATTTTGTTACGGATGGTCTATTTAATGCAATCTTTTTTATAATTTTGCTTTTCATATATTTGTCATATTTTATCTTTGTTGCTATTTTCTTGTTGATTTTTTAAAATTTTGTCTTAGGAAGAAATTTTTTATAGTCCGATTTATTAATGTATGATAGCAATAAAAAAGCCACAGACAAATTTTTCAAAATAAAGATTTTTCATAATATCTATAGTAATTTAAAAAAAAATTAATATCCTCAAACAATTCATTAATATTAAATTGTTCATCCTCTTTATCTTTCAAAATGAATTCGAGTTACCCAAATAATTGGGCTTAGATATGGTTATAGATTTAGGCTTCCTTTGAGACAGTTTTTGTACAGCTTTTTAAAATGATTTTTTAGTACAAAATTTTCAAATTTAAGAAATTTTTGTACTAAAAAATTATTTTAAAAAGCAAGAAGAAAGTCGTCCCAAATGAAACCTTAAAAATTTTGTTTAAGACAACTTTGTTGCTGCTTTATTTTTCACACAGTAACAATAATTTAATTTTGCTTTTTTTATTGCTTTCTCCCTGCTTTTTAAAAAATTTTATAGTTAAAAGCTATTTTCTACAATTATAATCGCAAAATTATTTTTTCTAAAATAATTTCACAACCAACTATATAAATCATTATGTTCGTCCCAAATAGGCCTTTATAATATAAAAGGACAAGGAATTTTTTTATCTTAATATTGAAGAAACCAACAGCCTGCTCGTAATGGCATTGGCGGATTTCGAGGGGGCCTAAGAGGGGCTCGTAAATTAGATATGAAAATCTTTAAGTTAGATATTTAAAAAAAAAATTAAAATCCTAATGTCAATTTCAAGCTCGAATTTAAAAATTTGACGGTAATTTTCAAATTAAAAATTTGTGCCCAGCTCCGCCACTGCGTAATGGCTTCAATTCCCAGTCCAAAGGAGTGCTAGCTTATACTTTGTCTAATCCATTAAAAAAATTAATAAATAAATAACAATAGGAAAACTTCCAATTAAGCTTCTATTCGTCTTATGTGAAAGAATTGGAGCTTGATTTGTGTACGAAAGCTCACTTTGTTTTCTCCGACGATATTAAGTGGCATATTAAACCATTTTCTTTTTTGTCTTCATATGGCCCTGTTTGATTTGAAGTAATAATTGGAAGAGAGGAAATGAAAAGAATAAGAACCCGAATTGATAAAAAAAAAAACTTTTTCTATTTTGTTTTCATCTATGGGATTAGCCTCTTATTTATTTTAAGCTTTGTAATATCCTTCATAACAAAAAACATAATTAAGAAGGCTTTTTGCAATATTTATAAGCGTGGAATTAGTTTCTATGGAATTTGAAAGATTGTCGATAATAGAATATGATGAGCTTTAACATATGAGATTAAGGCTTTGCTTGGAATTGAACGGCTTTCTTATTGTTTATTAAAATAATTTTTTAATATAAAAAACTACTTTAAAAAACAATAAAAAAGACGTCCCAAACGAAGACTAAGAATTTTTTTTGGATAACTTTCTTATTACTTTTACTTTTTAGACTGCAACTACAACCTTATTTGTTTATTATCTTCTCACTATTTTACAAAAAAAATTTATATCATGAAGCTGCTTTTTTCATAATTTTTTTTAAAAATACTTATAATATATGACAATTATATTTAAAAAAATTATAATTGTTCCAAATAAATCCTAAATTATCCATTATTTCAAGCATTATAATATCACTTATAGTAGTTTATACAAGAACACTTTTCTCCGTTTTTTTTTTTTTAGAAATTTTGAGGGCTTAGCCCAATCTATAAAATAAAAAGAGGGTGTACATGAGAAGTGTCAGCCATCAACAAGAAAAAACTGAGGCTTGACAAAATATAATAAAAGAAATCAAAACAAAATATGACCAAAAAATAGAGTAATAACACAAAAAGGAAAGAAAAATAGCCAAGGCTCAGACAAAAAATTGCAGAGAAGCAGTATACGAGCGGGTAAAACGGGGCTGCATCACAATGATGCAGCAATCGGACAAGTCGAGAGCCTTGTAGCAAGAAAGATTTCTCCTAGCAGCAAAATGATGAAGAACAGGTACCCATAGCCAAATGCAAAATTCAACAAAATTACCGTTCATAAAATAAAGCAAGAACATCTCGACCCTAAAATAACTCCAGAAATAAAAAAAGAACAACCCATAGAAAGTGAGTTATCAGGAATAACTGAGGTTAAGCTTCTCCTAAAAAACCCCCACCTTTCCATTTATCCAATTTAAGGTAAATAGCTCTATTAATCTTAATCTTTTTAGACATAGTGATAGCAAAAACAGCCTTAGCATTAAACCTTCTGCTATTACGTTCCATCCAAATAAAGTAAATAATAACATTAAGAATAAGGAGATAGCCATTCTTTACCTTACCTTATGAACAATCTCAAGACCAATAATGTGTTCTAAGGCTTGGATAATGTTTCGCCTCAAGAACTTACGAAATAGAGGCAATAACTTTATCAGAACATGAAAAGTATAGTCACATTCAAAAAAACAAGTGAGCAGTAGTGATTCCAGCATAAGTGTATACAGAATGTCTCAGAGAATGATTTTTGTGCCAAACCAAATTGGACTACAATTTCAACATAATTAATTGAGCCCCCCTCTTAAAGCCATCCACGTATATACAGAATATCTCAGAGAATGATTTTTGTGCCAAACCAAATTGAACCAATCATAAGTGCTGTCATTCCATAAGTGCTGTCATTCACCAAACATTCTAAGTAAAACTCTTTGAAGGGAACACAATCAAGAGTATCCCAAGTGATGTGTTTTGAAGGATTGATAGAGATAGGAATAGCATGAATAAATTCTCTAATGTGCTGACAAGTGATTCCGGCAACATCCAATTTTGATGATTCATCCACTCCCTAAGAGATGCATTATTATTGCAGATTTGACTAACTGGTAACTCAAGGTCCCAGAGAATGAAAATCGGGCTGTTCAAATTAATATTAAACTTAAGTTTGTCTTTGACCAGAGAAGCAATGTTGCAAATAGACTTTCAAAAGGCATTATTATGGTGATGACAGCTTTTCCAATGAAAAAAGTATGATGTGAATGCAAAAGACATCGACTAAAGAAATCTAATGCCTAAGCTTCTACTTATACTCCACATCACCTACCGGGATCATAGGTGAAGTGAGTTTATATTCTAAATAATCTTAGTTCGTAAATGAATATATAATTATTTCCACAAATGATACAAAATGCTACATATATCAAAAGTATATCAATAATCTCACAACAAAAATTCACATCACTGTGCTCGGTCTATAAAATAGAACCTTACAACATGATGATTGTAGTACATCCATGAATAGTAAATAAATATTCTGACATGTACGAACTTCAACGATGAAAGCTTTCGTTCAATTTAATATAACAACCAAGAATGCAGATTTGAGACATAACTATATACTAACTATTTGCTGTTCTAGAACGAATAGTCATATTAAGTAAATCTGTTGCATCCAATTCTATTAGAACCAAACTCTTTAATTAAAAAGAGAATTAATGGCTAAATAGATACCTGAAGAGATCTTCAAATCTTTTCATTAAATACCACATATATGTAGAGTTTGCATGCTAGGAGAAAATTCACAAACATGGAACTGAAATAGGAATTATCATTACTATTAACATGAATTGCTGTATAACAAATTGTCAGAGATTCTTACAAATTGATTGCATGGCTAAATAGCTCCAAAATCATCATAACAGTCTCTTTCCTTTCCATTAACTTTTGCTAATATACATTCATCAAAACAATCATATTAGCAAGATACTAGTTGAAGTCTTATAATATAATGTGTTTGTCAAAATAAATTAAGGGATTTGTATAGAAAGAACTCTTGCCTCTGGTGAATAGTACATTCTCTTTATTATACTCCAAGACTTTTACTTGACGGCTTTCAGAATAATTATTTGCAGGCATGTCCATGTGAAAATGTTTGATTATATCTAAATGAAGATGCTAAGTATATGTTTTAAAGATATCATGAAGGCTTGATTCATCTTATTATAAATACATATTTGGGGCTAATTAACAAGAGTTTGCATAAACTGATTTTAAAAAACTGCATTGAAAGCAACTTCAGCACATTATGGTCTTTTACAAGGACTTTAGCATGATTCATTTAGGTATAAAAGCAGGGTTTCAACACATTGCTCTTATATACAGAAAGAAATTCAACTCGCATAGCCTATCAAGAGGAATTTTAACACCTTTTATTCATTTAGAAGAGAAATCCAATAAGAAACCCCGGCATCACTATTTCCATTCATTGAAGAAACTCGATAAAATATAATTTCATCATTTCTATATTTTATTTTGTAAGAGAAACAGGCAAAATTTTCAGTTTTCGTATTTTTTCAATCTCTTGAGAGCAACCAAAAAAAAAAATTTCAGCACTTATCTTTCCTCAATCTCTTGTAAATAATCAACAAAAATTTCAGCATTTATTGTTAAACATGAAATGAAGAAAAATGATCCTGTAAAGCTAAGAAGGAATTATGTAAATCAGAATAAGTGGCTAGCTCGCTTAATGCATCTAACAGGATCATATTAACACAATATTTAGAGCATAATAAAACAATGAAATGCACTAATAGTTACAACTCCAAGGAAAGAAATGATGGTAGGTTAATATACAAAGCCTTGACATAATAAAACATATGAAACTCACAATATGAACATAAGATAGAAGACACCTCAAGCTACACAAAAAAAAAAAAAAAAATCTTGTATCAAAGTATAGAAATCTTTCAATAAATCTATATAACTCTTGAATGAGTTGCATATGTATTACCAAAACCTGGATGCAACTTGTCAAAGATATTTCTCTACTTTTGTGTTGAATACATATAAACAAATCATTCTGCCATGTTAAGATACGGATAGCTAGCACAAGTACAGAATCTATTTTCATTTTGATGTGTGTACAGGTGGAACATCAAAATATACACATATATGCCCAATAAAAAAAACAGTCGACTTGTTTCATATTTCTTCACAAAACAAATAAACTCATATAAGTGTATTGCAAAGTAAGTGTCCCAATCAAAGCAGAGCAATTAGCATAAAAATAACCACACTATACTATGCTGCTATTTCTTCTTAATTCTCAAAACAATTGATCAAAGACTTCTGAATGATCAATATGCCTTGCAAAATATAATTACTGGAATTTTCCTTGTAAAAAAAAATAAAGCAAAAGTGTAAAATGTAAGCCAGTCAAAGTCATCCATCTAACCAATTGATTAATGAGAATCAACAATGACATTACTAATTGATTTAGATATACATATATGTTGATCAATGAGTTTCCACAAACATATTCATACATAAAGTCTCACCCCTTTTGTTTAGATAACCCATACCTTGTATTGAAGAAATGAAATTCTAGAGTAAATACAGATATATAGAAAGAAATCTTACCCTCACATATTAAGGATGTATTATAGCATTAACTGATTAAATAAATTTTCTAGTAGAACAAGTCAAGAATGGAGAAAATATCCATGTTTCATTGAACAGCTAGCTACAAAAAGACTGTATACATGATCTGAAGGCATTAAATAATTATCGAGCAAGTCAATATATATATATATATATATACTGAACAAATCCGGAAGCAATAAAAAATGTAAAAAAATCTCTTGTGATTAGATCCAGATATCAAGAAAGTCAAGAAAGAACTTTTGATAGCTAATTGAATGAAATTCAAGCATTAGAAGCTTAAAATACCATCCCAGCCATTAAAAGAGTAATCGTTGAATATCAAAAATGTAAGAAATAAAGCAGTGGAACTATACTTGATCCTCAATAGGGGAAAACTTGCCATACAGTTTTGACAGAAATGAGACATACGCATACCAAACTTCTATTTACTACACTGTAGAAGATAGCCACTAACTAGCATGAGATTGTGCTTTCCTTCCTTGGCATAACCCATTTCAAGCACTAAAACCTCTACGAAGAAAACTCCGTCGAGTGGATGAAATCTGGCTGCAAACTTCAGCAGACACCTTAGCCATTGTCTTATTGCTGATGCCAGCATTACAAATGTTAGCAATAGAGCACATGTGCTTTATGCCATACTGAGATAGAGATCCACAATGCAATTCAAAAATTCGAACCTGGAGAAAGAAATGTAAATCATACTTAAATGAAGCCACTCAATCTTGAGATGGAGAAATTTGAATTAAAGTTTAAGAAACTTACCATTGATTTGAGGCAGGCCCAGTCGTCGACCAGAGGCAACCCTGTCTTTCGAATTGCACTAAGGACTTGTATGCCTTTCTCTGATCCAAAGAGAAGCTTCCCTATGAGGTTTATACTATTATCTACATGCATATAATCGGTTAATATATCAAGCAGTCCTTTCTGTGCATCGAGTTTTTTGGATGATCCTTCAGGTGAATTAATGAACTGTTACAAAAAAAAAAAAAGAAAAGGTGACTGATCTCAGTGGTCTACAAGAAAAGGTACCTATACCATATGCCTACCTTATGCCAGTAATAAATGAGGTCTGCATCACGCTGGTTCACAGCACTTGGTGTAAACGGAAGAGAGTTATCCTCCTCAATGAAAATAGAGTTGTCATTGGTAGGATTTAAGCCAATGTACAGGAAATTTTTTTCCTCGTTGATACCAAGCTCACCATATTGCATGACATGAGAACCATGGTTATACGTATTATCAGCTAATGTCCTTGTATTGATCTGCGAATGTTAGAAAGCATAATATATAAGCTTTACTTATTTGACCTGTGAATATTAAAAAGCAGAATATATAAGCTTCACTCAGTAAGTTATATATGTTAAAAATAATAGAAAGTGAGAGACTCTTACTAGTTTATACTGCTACCTCAAAGTTTCGATTCTCAGATTATGATTGTCGCTGCCCACCTAAGAGAAGTTATTATATTAAATCAGTACATCAAGAATTTAAAATAATGAAAAATTACCATTTATAAAATATGCAGCTATGCTAAGTAACATTTTTATCGATAAGACAATGATGGTCTTACCTTTTGATTTCAGGTCATCTATCTTGAGGCTTGTGAATCTGGGAGTATTTTTGAAGGTCTTCTCCCTGAAGATATAAGTATATATGCAACAACGACATCTAATGCTATAGAGCATAGTTGGGGAACTTACTGTCCTGGAGGGAGTCCTAGTCCACCTTCAGAATACTTGACATGTTTGGGAAACCTCTACAGCATATCTTGGATGGAAGGTAAGTGCATTCTCTTATATATCTGTAATAACAAGGTTGTTAATGCATGTATCAATTACAAAATTTAACTGTGGCTGATTTCACTATCCATTACAGGCTCTTGTAAGCCTAATATTTACTAGTGTATTGCATTATTGAAAGGGAGATCCTCTAACTTTTGACGACTAGGGAACCCTTAGAGCCAATATCTTATATGCACAAGGGAGAAATAAGTTTATCAAGTTACGTTTAGATAGATAAGAGGATGCACCTATCTTTCATCCAAGATATGCTGTAGAGGTCTCCCAAACATGTCAAGTATTCTGAAGGCGGACTAGGACTCCCTCCAAGACAGTAAGTTCCCCAACTATGCTCAACAGCATTCGATGTCGTTGTTGCATATATACTTATATCTTCAGGGAGAAGACCTTCAAAAATACTCCCAGATTCACAAGCCTCAAGATAGATGACCTGAAATCAAAAGGTAAGACCATCATTGTCTTATAGATAAAAATATTACTTAGCACAGCTACATATTTTATAAATGGCAATTCATTTTTTTGTAGGAATTGGAAGCATGCTTTTTCTTCAGAACAGAGATGAAACCATCCGCATAAAGGTCAGGATATGTAGGCATACATAATAATAGAACAACATAAAATAAGTATCGAGTTAAAATTGCTTTCTTGATCATGTTGAAAATTTGTAGGGATATAGACAACTTCAATTGACTTTAATTCAGTTAAAACTAACTAGAAGTCCTGGGCTATCATGGCCTGAATAAAATATGAAAATATGATCGTCAGGTCCACTATCAACAACTTTCCCACTGCCACTAGATATAGATTTTTTATCTCCAAGGAGAACAGCAAAAAAATTCTTAACATTAATATCATCTCCTACATAATCCTGCAAATAATTTTAAGCAAGATGTTAGAAAATATAGATCAATTATCAGAAAAAAAACATGGTACTGTTAAGTCCCATCAAAATCAAACCTTGGGAACTCCGGCGTACACATCACTCCCATCAGGACAGTTAATTATAATTCATTGTCTTAAATTTTTCTCATCGTATGCAATATCATCATACATGAAAACGATGATATTTTCATCCTTCAAACCACAATTTTTTGTGATTTGATAGACATGACATATATCAGCCTAGATGAGTAGAAACAAAAAAAAGATTGATATAAATAGATATTCTCTCAATTGTGGCAGGAGAAATAAATACAAGTTATCATTTTCCATCAAAATAGAACTAATTTTGTAGAAAATTGGTGATGCAAGCAAACCACAGTATAAAAAAGATGGGAAAAAAATGGCATCAATCAGACAAAATAAAGTAGAAAAAATCTATATTAACCACTTCAAATAATCTCCCTATTCTTAACCTACAGTTTGGTTGAAATGTTTCTTATCAAGCAATTTCTCACATTCAAATGCAAGTTTCACCATCGTTACGTCAGTTATTGTCCTAAACATATATCATTGACTATGATACACAGACACGGACACGACGACACGGATACGACACGACACGGACACGGGACATGTCAATTATTAAAAATATAGGATACGGACACGGGTTGGACACAGTATTATAGTTTTTTATATTTTAAAAATAATGTATACAAATTAAATAAGTATAATTTTAAAAATAATTTAGAAATAATAAGTCATTTAACTAAATTTTGTGCTTAAAATGATTAATATTAGGATGTCGAGAGTCAGGCATCGATATCATTTTTCAGTCATTGAAAGAGGAGATGATAATGCTGTCGAGAGTCGGGCATTAATGTTATGCAATAAATATTGAGCGTTAATATTGAGAGGGCGTTTATCGTCGATGTTGAGAGGGTGTTGGTCATCGATATTGAGAAGGCGTTGGACAAAGATGAGATGTCAAGTTGAGGGTGTAGAAATTGCTAGCATCGAGCATCAATGTAAAGACAGTGTCAGACTTTGATATGTAGATCGTTTTGAAATGTTGATGTTGTAACAACGTCAGATGTCGATGTTGAGATGACATCGGATATTGTTGTGAAATCAAAGTTGTAACCCACCAAAGAGAAATGAAAATAAGAATATTCGATGAATGAGGTATTCAGGGGTATTCAGTGCGGTATTAAATTTTGCCGACCCCACGTAGTGAGACAAAGGCTTGATGTTGTTGTTGTTGTAGGGTATTAAGTGCGGGTGATTTATTTGATGTTGTGGATAGGAAATAAGAAATTTAGTTTTTATATTTTAAATAAGTAAAAATTTTAAATATAAAAAATTATATTTAAAAAATATTCATAAAATATTTAAGATACGCGTATCAGACACATGTGTCCAACTTGTGTTTAATATTTTTTTAATCGGGCACATTTTTGGCGTGTCCGACAAGTGTCGGAGGAGTGTCAGACACTGCACGCCTCTTTGAGGATAAGTGTCGGTACATCATAGATCATTGAATAGATATCACAGTAAAGGATTATTAGTTCTTTGGTTGAACCATGTCTAGAAATTCCCAGAAGAAGGGATGTCCAAAAGGTTGGCATCAAATATTAGAGCATTGAAAGGAGCCAGTCCAGATTCTGTAATCACATTCCCACCGGCCTTTTTCAGATTGAAAGCGACAACAGTTAAAATCCCCCAACACCACCCAAGGCATGGTGTTGTCAGGATCCATTTTTCTAAGGTCATCCCAGAGGAGAGGACGCTCCTCAAAAGTATTTGATGCATAAATAACTAAGATCAAAATCGGGGACTGAGAGCGATGAGCAATAATTCCAATAATCATTTGACTAGAAGTAAAAGTAGGAGAAAAAGAGATTTTTGTCGCATTTCATTTGATCCAGATACGCCTAGAAGATGCTAACTCAAAATTGTTATAGCTCATTTCATTATCAAATACAGTGTGAGTCATACAGAACGAAGGGTCGTCAAGGTTAGAGAGAAGGATTCTATTTTCAAGAAGGCAAAACATATCTAAATCATAATCATGGACAAGGTTCTTACAACAAAAAATCTTATCAGGGTTATTAAATCCACTGATATTCCAAGCTGCAATCGTGGGATGATTCATTGATTGGGGTGTTGAGAGTTGGGATGTTTCCAGGAGCCTTTAGCTCTAGTGTTTTTGTGCAGTTGATTTGCGACTTTGGTGGAGGTTTTGAATGTCTTAGGAGTGGAAGATGAAGTGATGGTTTGTTCATATTGTTGCGGTTCTATAACTTGCTCTTCCAACTCCCGATAAGAAGAAGCTTCAAGCTAAGAGGGAACTTGAAGTAACGAGAATTTATTAGGTGATATTATATTTGAGGGTGTGGGGTCCTTGGGAGGGGGAATAGAATCAGAAGAAGAGGTAGCTGTATGGGTGGGCAGGTTTAGGTTAGGAATAGACCTAGAGCCGGTTTCAATAGGATTGATGCCATCGATGGGGTCAGAAGTTTGTAGAATAAGAGTTGAAGGGTTATCAACATCCTTCAAAGAGAGGAGGCCTGTGTTGACAATGAGAGGAGCATCTTTAGGTAAAGGAAGGACGCCTTTGGGATTTTGAGAAGGAGGTCTCGGACTACGACTTGTGCTTCTCCCTCATAGAGGCTTGGGAATGAACTGAGGTTCCGGATTCGGATTGGAGGGGCAGTAAGCTGCAGGGTGATTTAAAGAGTTGCATAAATAGCAGATAGTCGGGCGCCACTCATACTGGATTTTGAGGTTAAACATCTTTCCATCCACAACGATGGGAATAGTCTCTGGGTAAGAGGCAGATGCATCAACTTGAATGCAAACCCTGACATATATTAATCTGGATTTTGAGGCTGTTAGGGCATCAAACTACAAGGGGGTGTCCAATTTTTGTGGCAATTTTTGATATTCCAATCGGTGTCCAACAACACAGTGGCAAATCATGAAGCTTAAACCAAATGGGCACATTAGTGAACTCTTCTCCCTTAGGGCAAAAGTGAGATGACCATTTTTGAAAGATAAAAAATTTGCCAAAAACAAACCAAGCTCCTTTAGACCAGAGCATTTCAAAGTCCTCATGACAAGAGAACTTGAACAAAAAAACCCATCATTAAGAGATATGTGCTTCAGAGTACCTTTTAGATTCCAGAGTTTCAGCACAGCTTTGAGCAAAGCTTCGTAAAAAGGTCTCTTACCTAAAGATGGCACTGGTGGTGTCGGATCCCACTAAGATCTGGATAAGTTACTTTATTTAGAGAGATCCGACACCACCATTGCCCTCTTCAGCCCGAAAAAGGTGGAAGCCGAGCGCACAAGAAGAAGAGTTTCATAGGTGCTGGACTTTTTTAACGTGAAGGCAGAGATTTCTACTAATACGCGGAGTACGTACGGACTAATCCATTGCACTGCACTGTACATGACTCCGCTCTATAGCCGATAAGAAGACTCTCCTCATAAAAATATCTGATTCCTTGCAGTTGCTCCTTCGCCCCCACCCCCCCTGTTTTCGAGCTACATATCCTTTTTTTAGTTAAAATGTTATGGAAATGCAAATAAAGAAAAGGTTGGAAAAATAAATTTTCAATTTACATAAAAGTCAGAGTTTATTAATTTCTCTTTTAGCAAGAACGAAAAATCTCTCTTTTTTTTATAAAATATGGTGGACAGATGGCTCGGAATTAATTATAAAATCATGACATATTTATTTTACATAAAATTTATAAAAGAAGTTAATAATTTCTAAATTCAGTCACCTCAAATCAAAATAACGAAATATACTTGATATATCATCAAAATTTTATATTGATTAAGCACGAATCTCGAGATAAAATTAAGTTGAAAACTTTCGAAATTAAATTTGGGAACACCTGAACTCCAATTTTACCAAACTTATAGTCAGATTGAACGTCTCAAAAAGACAAACCCAACGACACCAAAAAAATAATTCAATAGTTCAATGTAGATATTAAATACAATAAAAAGTTTTTTTAATTTTATTTGCATTTTAATAAAATAAAGTATTTACTCATTTCGAAATTAGTAATTAATTTAAAAAAATAAATAATATAGATAGCGTGTTTCATCTATATAATAATAAAATTTAATAATTTTAAGATGCAATGTAAATTCATATTCTAAAAAAACTATTGAGATCGAAGTTGAAACTTAAATAGCTCACAAAACTTTTATTCTTTAGGTGCAATAGAGATGAAAATAATAATCTAAAAATATCAAACAAATAAAACAAGCAAAAATAATAGTTTTGATAATATTTACTAATGAATTTATTGAACAAGATAAAGCGGATTATCTTTTATTAAACTATGATAGAGAAATTAATAAACTCTGACTTTTATGTAAATTGAAATTTTATTTTTTCAACCTTTTCTTTATTTGCATTTCCATAACATTTTAACTAAAAAAAGGATCTGGAGCTCGAACAGGGGGGAGGGGGGGCAAAGGAGCGACTGCAAGGAATCAGATATTTTTACAAGGAGAGTCTTCTTATCGGCTATAGAGCGGAGTCATGTACAGTGCAGTGCAATGGATTAGTCCATACGTACTCCACGTATTAATAGGAATCTCTGCCTTCACGTTAAAAAAGTCCAGCACCTACGGAACTCTTCTTCTTGCGTGCTCGACTTCCGCCTTCCTCGGGCTGAAGATGACACTGGTGGTGTCGGATCCCACTAAGATCTGGATAAGTTACTTGATTTAGAGGGATCTGACACCATCATTGCCCTCTTCAGCCCGAGGAAAGTGGAAGCCGAGCGCACAAGAAGAAGAGTTCCATAGGTGCTGGACTTTTAAAAAAAAAAACTTCATTTACATCGTACTTGAGACTAAAATCACTGAACTAGTATTTTCTTTTTCTTCAGAATGATTTTCCATATTCAGACAGAATTGTGTAAGAATGCATTAATGGTTTTTTTTTGCTTTACTGGCACTTAGATACAAAATACAGGAGGTGATGCAGAGTTGATGTCATCAGAGCATTATTTCATTGAGTAAAAATCAAAACGTAATGCAAAATATATAAGAGACAATGCAGAGCTTATGTCATCAGAGCATAATTGCTTTGTGTAAGAACCAAAACCTTTAGAGTAATCTGGAATAGCAAAGATAGAAAACGACAGACACTTTTTTTTATAAAGAAAACAACGCACATAGAGGAAGAGAAGATAAGGATTAGATGAGGGTAGAAGGTACCTGCGAATGGAAATGAGAAGTTGGCGGACTGAGCGACTTCGGCACGGAGACAAGGGCGCGATTGACTTCTCCTAGGCGACTTCTCTGTTCGAATCGGACAGAGCAAGGTGGCGCAACTTGTCCGTTTGATCCCGAACGGACAAGGGCTAGAGCAGTTCGGATCGGGAGAGAGGAGGGACCTCTTACGCAAGAGGGGGGCTTGGAGACTTGCGAACCAGAGGGGATCGGGGGAGAGCTGTATGCGAATCGGAAGAGCTTCTTTTTTTTTTTTTTGGAATCCCCGAGCCTGGGCAGAAAAAAAGATCGGATCTCTACCAGTGCCGAAGGAATGCTAGACCTGAGAGTTATCTTCGCTGATCCCGCCTTCTTGATCTCGCCTCCATACATCGAAACAGGCCATGCCCCATCCCATGCTTGAGAAAGGCGCTGAAATCTGCCTCAAAATAGAAGGGTCACGCGAGTGGGGACTGCGGCAGCAACAGACCTCGTATCCTGGAGAAATCCGAACCGTCGGCTTCATTTCTTGATTAAGGAACAGATTCAAATGCTACAGAAAGTCAAATGGATTTAATTGAAATCGAATCAAGCTGAATCGGGTTAAGCTCGGGTCCAAACTTGACTTGATTTGAATCAATTTAGGCTCAATACAATTCAAACTAATTTAACTATATAAAATTATACTCAGAATTGACATTAATAAAGTCGAACTAGGCCCATTGTGGCTTAAACAAATTAATCGGGCTTAATTAAACATGGTCGAGTCTAATTCGACTCAATTCGAGCCGATTCGAGTTCGGTTGAGTCGTTTCATTTTAATTCCAGAAAATTGAAATTAAGTCTACACAATCGGATCCCAAATCAACATCGATTTGAATTGGGTTAGCCTATGCGAGGTTCAATTAGCCTAATCGAATACGCGCGAAGATAGATAGGTGAAAATGGAGGTCAACAAAACACAACCCCCAACATATATGGTGAACAATAGGTGAATTGTAAATGTTGGCATTGACCTCCTTATCCATAAGAAGGTACAACCCACCAACCAATCAAGAAGTTCAACAAACAACAAATCATGCAATAATCATCCGAGCATATAATAATTGTCCCACCATGTAATGATCACACAATCATACAATAATTACCCAAGCATACATAAATCACAGACATACATAATCATCAAAACATATAATGATCATCAAATCATATAATAATCATACAGTTATACAATCATTACATAATCATGTCATAATTATCTAATCAAATAACAATCACCAAATCATATAACAATCATGTAATCACGCATTAATCGAAAAATCATGTGATAAACATGCAATCATGCAACAACCATTTAATCATGTAATGATCACACAATAATGCCATATAAGGAGGACGTCAAAGGCGGGGAGGGGGAGGGGGCATATAAAGCCATCTCCAACCGAAAAACCCAATTTTCACTCCAAAATACAGTAATATTCCAAAATGCAGTAACTCATCTCCAACCAAATTCTATTTTCTAACATCAAAAAAAGAATATTCTTTATATATTCTTTCTCATATTTTATTTTATATTTATTTTTAATCAAATATTTATATTTATCATTTTTTTAATTAGACCTATTATAATTTTTAAAAATATATATTTTTTGCTTGATGAAATAATTTAGAATATTAATATATGTCCTAAATAAATAAATATTTAATAAATAAAATGAAAATTACATTTAATACATAAATAGAAACGAAAAAAAAGAAGAGCACAGTCAACTCATTTGGACAATGATAGAAAGTCTTAAAAAAAAAAGCTGCAACTAAAGCATTAAAAATGAAAAAGCACTTATCACAGAGATCGAGTCAACAGAAATGCAACGAATTATGGCAATAAGAATCACGTGCACCTTTGGAAGGATTTCAACCATCTGATTTGGAATGGGATATGTTTCACTCTTTTTAACAAAAGAAAATGAAAATTTAAGAAACAAATCAAGGAGAGCCAAATTTGTTATATTTTATTTGATAGAACTCAATTTTATTTAGTTTGATGCAATTAGAACTGATTTGACTTGATCCCAGTCAATTAAGTTTGACCCAATTTAATTCTTATTCGATATAAGCTGTCACAATCTAAATAAATTCGACTGGGCTTAATTTATCATTATGAAGCTCACTATAATTTAATTTGATTAAGGTTAATATTAAACTTGAACCGGATAAACTCAACTCAAGCAAAAATAGATTTGGCTCAATTATGTTGACTCAATCAAATTTTGCTTGCTAACTCAATTTAACTTGTACTTGATAGAGCTTAATATGAATCGAGTTGACCCAAATATAGTCAATTTGATTCGGTTAATTTGATTTGACTTTATTCAATTTGATTTGATTTGATAAAGTTTAGATTGTTCCAAATTAATTTGATATAAAAAAAGTTATGTCAATTTGCGTGGTCATGAATTAATTCGATTCAATCTAAGGCGACTAGGATTGCCTCAGTTCAACTGTATGAAATTATGATTGAATTAAAAAAGTTTGAATTTTGTCACTAAATTAAGATTTTGTTTGGGACAACTTTTTTGCTGCTTTCTAAAACGGCTTTCTAGTTAAAAAATTTCTTGAGTTAGAAATTTTTGCACTAAAAAGCAGTTTTATAAAGTAGCAAAGAAGCTGTCTCAAACGAAGCCTAAGTCAAATTTGCTTATACTTTCTATGGCACCTGGTCTATAATTCGAGTTGTCAATGCTATAGGTAAAATTTAGAGCAGCCAAGCTTAATTTGACAAGCCTAATACTCGCCTAAGACCATTAAGAGGGGCTTTAAAAATTGCTAGAGCTTACCACTACTAAAGTGTCAGGTAGGGGTGTCAAAATCGAGTTTCGGGTCGGGTTCGGGTCGAACCCGAAATGACCCTCGCCCTAAACGGGTTGACCCTAACTCGACCCGGGTAGGAAAACGGGTCAGAAAATCCGACCCGGACCCGACCTGTCAGGTTGGTGGGTTGACCCGACCCGACCCGGAACGGCAGCAGGCAACCGAACGCGGGCGGGCGCACAGGCCCGGGAGCGGGGCGCGCAGGCAGCGAGCGCGGTGCGCGCAGGCAGCGAGCTCAGGCGCACGGGCAGGATCTCTTCATGTTTCCGTCATTTTTATACCCTCTCCTAAAGTTATGGACACCGATCTCTTCTGGTAGCATCAAAAAATGGCACCCGCGTTCCCACCCAGTTGTTCGCTGATTGGAGCAATAGGGTCAAGCTTTTATTTTGTTTTTTTGTTCTTTTGGGGGGAAATTAAAGCTTTTGGTTATTAAAGTTCATTTTCATGAAAATTAATTAGGTCTGGACACCGGACCTAAAAATACGTCCGAATATCCAATTAAAATTTGTCATGTG
Source organism: Dendrobium chrysotoxum (assembly GCA_019925795.1). Classification (NCBI taxonomy): domain Eukaryota; kingdom Viridiplantae; phylum Streptophyta; class Magnoliopsida; order Asparagales; family Orchidaceae; genus Dendrobium; species Dendrobium chrysotoxum. The sequence goes on from CM034313.1 coordinate 61,204,686, forward strand.
AACTGCGCTTTGACTGTGCTTTTTGACTGCACTTTGACTGTAGTCAAAAAGTAATAGCTTTGATAATATTTACTAATGAATTTATTGAACAAAATAAGCTGATTGTCTTTTATTAAACTATGACAGAGAAATAAATAAACTCTAGCTTTTATGTAAATTGAAATTTTATTTTTTCAATCTTTTCTTTATTTGTATTTCCATAACATTTTAACTAAAAAAAAGGATTTGGAGCTCGAAGAGGGGGCGCGAAGGAGCGACTACACAGAAAGGAAACAGATATTTTTTCGAGGAGAGTCTTCTAATCGGCTATGGAGCGGAGTCAATGTACTGTGCAGTGCAATGGATTAGTCCGTACATACTCTGTTTATTAATAGGAATCTTTGCCTTCACGTTAAAATAGTCCAGCACCTACGGAACTCTTCTTCTTGTGCGCTCGGCTTCCACCTTCCTCGAGCTGAAGATGGCAATGGTGGTGTGTCAGATCCCTCTAAATCAAGTAACTTATCCAGATCTTAGTTTCGTAACTCTTCTTGTGTCGATATTATTTTTTTTCCAGATTTTTTTGGTTTGATTTTAGCAAGCTTAGGCCCGAGCTTCCTAATGCTATATTGTTTCCCCCTCAGACGCCGAGCAGATTACTACTGTCGCGGCGATGTGATCAGGTTTCGGTGAGTTTTGACAATATTTTTTATCTCTTTGTGTTTTGTGATACGAATGTACTCTTTACTGTTGTTGTGGGTTTCAGGTTTTGGATTTTTTTTACATAAGCTCCAAATTTGATTAGTAATTTTGGTGTGCATTTATTATGAATTTCAGAGTTATGAGAGCTCGGGGTACTTATTGCAACTGGTTTAAAGATAAGGATAACTAACTTATAGAGCTTTGCAACCTGAATCTTCTTTTATGAATATTGCATAAATATTCTGCTATCTTCTTTAATCTTTGATTATATTTGGAGCATCTTTTGCTTGTGGGGATAAGACTTGCTTGTTTAGATGTTTAGTTGGTGCTCTTTTGATTATTAGTACCAGCATAACTTGCTCTGAGCTGGACATCAAAGGTTCGGGGAGGTTAAAACATTACTATTTTACACTCTTTGAATTGAAGGCTCAACAATTATTAATTGATGACTTAGATGTGGACCTCCGAGAGGACTAACAAAACACCGCCTCCCGACGAGGGGAGACAATATCTGGCCAATGGGAGGGCAGATTCGATCACACATATGATTAACCATTGAGGATAGCGGCTCTCACCATCACACCCTGATGGGTAATAATATATATGATCTGATCGTCACAACGGGTTTCCCCCACCCGATACATTAGCTCGAATGGGGTTTATTTGAGAGTGGGATGCGGTTTCCCACGGGCACAAGCCCCCGTGGTTAATTACATCTCAAGCCGGGGCTTGAGAATACTCTCGATTAAGGATTCTATATTATTCTTTCTAAATTGGGATTGGTACATAGGGCGAAGGCTAGGAAATCCTACTCGAAGGGAAACAAAGGTTCAACTAGGCTTAGTCAACATACACGGCTCAGATCGGCATCCGGAGGGACTAAGGTAGTGAGAAGAAACTAGAGAAAATAAATAAATCGTGCACTCGAAGCATACAGGAGAGAAGGATGGAGGTGGCGTCATCCGTGTGACGCAGATAAGTAGGGTTTATAGTCTTTGGAAGATAGAAGACCTACCTACTGATGAGGCGTACTACGAAACAATAGTAGCCTTGAATCATAAATCTAATGGGTTTAGTGTTCTACGCAACACTAACATCCGTGTCCTAACTAATGTAATGCAAATCTGGACTTACCCCGGCCTGGATTGGGGAGCCAGCTAACCACCTAGTCGCTTCAAAACCATGCTGTCCGGTCATTTAATGAAAGATGGGTGGATAGGTTATAGTTCTCGGAAGTAGGGCCGACATCTAGAGGATTTTCTAATTGGCCCCGGACTGATGTTGGGTGAATGCTCCTATGACTAATGCAATTAAAATTTTGATTTAGTTGATTTCTAATGCAATGCATGCTGGTTAAAGTATCCAAATCAGATATGCACAGAATTTTAAAAAGGCTTATAAAAATAATTTTTAGAGTTAGACTGGGCTTCCCCAGGTCTGGCACCTCATCATCATAGGTCAGATTATCTGAACTCTACCCGCAGGCGGGGAAGTGTCTTATAGAAGGAAAGAGAGAAATGCAACGATATGCATGCGACCCCGGATGATTCCGGCAATTCCCTAGATCGTAAAGTTTCTAAATTGCTCAAACTTTAAAATTTTAAATATTAGTTGCGAGTAGAAAAAGTTTTAGTCCTTAAAGAGCCTAACGAAATCCAGGCTAAAACAAAAGCGGCATGCAGATCGTCAATAAACTATGAAAAGCAAACAATCCTAGAGGCACACAATCATAAATAAAACACATCAAAATTATCCAAATAAATTAATAAATATCCATAGGCCAACTACCCTTAATTACAATCCAGGGTCTGCAGAAAATTAAAGTGGCCGGGCACCACTGCCAACAACTCGGATTTCTAATCCTAAGACTGACGCAAGTTATTTTGAGTGGGATACTACAGATCTTCATCTTCTTGATCTTTTCTTTCTTGGACTCCTCGGGTCCCAGCTCCATTGGACTCCTTGGATCTCAGCTTCCTTCGATTCTTCAAGTAGTAGAACGATCTAAATTTGGATTTCCAAATAGAAAAGGACCATCCTCATATTGGGTGTCCTTTCCTCTTCGGAATCTAACCTTTAGATCCTAGTATCCCCACTCAAAATGAACTTTCACAACTCTATGTCAGATTACAAATAATTACATTAAATGAAAGCAGTAAATCTAGACTCTCCTGCAAGGTTATCCTAATGAAAATCATCCCAAGCAGTTTATATTACCCCAAGCAATTTATATAGAAATAAAAGTACTCATCACAGCCACACTTGGCCATGCTCTTAATTATTTTGAGGGCTAAGCAAGCTCTGGAGCACCTGTAGCAATTTATAACGATTTATTATTTTAGCTCTCATTTATTTAGTGGGGCTGAGCAATTTCTGAAGCACCTGCATAAAACAGCATTAATTTTTTAAATCATGATTATTGCCCCCCTTATATTTAGCGCTGCATGAGCATGGCCACCTGCAGAAAATATCATTAGCATCAAAATCAATCCTAACCTATGGGTAGTCTATCGTGCAATCACATCAAATCCCAGAGTACAGTAAAAGTAAGCAAACACACCAACAGTTCAATCACGACATGCAATGAAATCTGGAAAAGCTCGGCACACAGTAGAAGAAGTAAACACCGGCCTAACCTAAGTCTAGAAGTGGTACCCTAGCAAATAATTCTACAGTGTGTGTAGAAGCCTGTGTGGCTGAGGTAGATCCTAAGCTGGGTAGTTAGTTAAAGTTGCCTACTGTCCATATTTGTTGTAGGTCTGAAAAGGAAATTTTATTTAAAGTTCAAATATTATTGAATTAGGATTCATTTTAGTCAATTTAATTTGTGGGTCAGTTTTAATGCTTATGATAATGATATTTGAAATTTAGATTGCTTTAGTAAATTTTAGGAGGTTCGGGGTCCCTACCTACTGAGCAAAGGGGAGTCCAAAAGATCACTATTAGGGGCAGGCTAGGTGTGGGAGAGTTAGTATTTTTATTAAATATTAGGCCTTATTAGGGGCGATTAGACTGTTAGTTTGCTGGATTTGGAGTTTTCTAGGCAAAGTTATGAATTTTGAAAGTTTGCGTATTAGGAGTCTTTTAGGTCTGAGTTAGGTCATTTCCAATTTTATAACTCCTTGAATTTAAATTTATTTTAATGATTTTTATTTAGTTAATGTTTAATTAAGGGGTGATAAATAGATTAGTTAGATTTGATTTAAGTTCATGTTCAAATTTTATCTCTTAGTGGTTTCGTATGTTGGTTATGACTTGATTGGGAGTTAAAAGTTTTAATGCATTTGATTAAGATTATTGCCCATTTTATTGATTAATTATTAATGAATTAAAGCAAACTATCCTTAGGATGAAGTGTCACTAAATTTTCTATATTTTTGTCTCTATCCTAAGGGAGCATGCATCCTAAGTCTAAGTTTTCTAAGACTCAGTCCTTAATTTTTTTGTCTTTAGGTGTCACTAGTATTGTAGGGGGTTAAAAGGAGGTTTATCTCTAACCCTTTAGACATTCATATGTGTGAAAATAGGTTTAGGGATCTAAAAATAAATAAAAACAATCTAATGAAATTGAAGTTGCTACATGGTTCTAAGGTTGAGGAGCGTACAACCATAGGGGCTCCTAAGGGCTTTCTAAGTTTTAAGAAACTCACTACACCGAGGGCTATGACCCGGTGGTTCCACCCGTAGCGCCCACACCGGAATGAATGGGGCGACTAATACTCGTATCTGTAGACTCCTTTGTCCAAGTAGCTCCAAGTGTACCTCGCAAGCAACAAAGCAAAGGCAAACATAGAGTGAGCGTAGAGGCTATTCAAAAAGCAATGCAAATAAATAAAAATTTGACTGGTAAGCAATTCAACATTCCAATTCATCTAATATATACATGCCACTATCAGAATATAAAGTAATGTGTGAGTTTTCCAACATAAAACATGGAGAAGCATGTGAGGGTTTACTAACACACATAAGAAATATGGCTATATGTATACATGTAACTTTAATTACTAATCCTATGAAGATACATCTATATTACATGCTAATCAGAGAGATTTAATGCTAGGATATAATCTCTACATACATATATTAATAGGAATTACTCGCATGTGGCATCATCTGTTAACTGAAACAACTCTACTCCTCCCTACAAACTCAAAACCTTCTTAACAGAATCATTCATCTCTACATTAAATGCATGTACACTCAACATCACAACACAAAGCTTATGAAATTGCTCGTCACAATTTAAAAAAAACTTTATATTGAGTGGTATATCTATGGAATGCGACAAAATGTACTTTACTTTGAAATTTATATGATTACTAATATTACACACTAAGGTTGATTTATTGTGTATTCACAACTATATTAATTATTATAGATTTAGGTAGGGTGATTAGGATAAACAAAATCATAATTTATGTAAAATCTAAATCAAATACAAACTAATGTATGAATTTATATCGACAAAAGAAAGCAATTAAGTTACGAGCAATTTCAAAACCTTTCTTTTCTTTAGACATTCAATATCAAAATTTATTGATGAAAAGTGTACATATCGCTAAGACTATTAATTAGAAAATTGATATCAAACAAAGAAAATATAAGAGTATTCGATTAAATTTTTTTTTAATCAATAAAGTCGATTAAGTGCGTCCTGGCAAGTTAGTCTAATAATCAATCTAAGCTTGGCCTTGTGAACTTTGTGAAGATGCGATTTATGCTAGTCGGTGTTGACCCTGTTTTTTCCTATATTTAGGTCAAAGAGTTGACCTAGTCAAGATTGACTAGGCTCCCAGGACCCATCCCAGTGGGTTCAGGGAGTCAAGCCAAGTCTGCTGAGCCCAGACCTAGGCCCTGGGTCAACCTAGTTGACCAGGTCAACCTGGGTTGACCTAATAAACCCATATAGGTCTAAACTAGTTCAAATCAAATCCTAGCCCACTCTAACTCCTTCCAAGGCTCAAACCTTCTCTCCCTTGGGCCTAGTTGACTGGTTTGACCAAGTCAAACATTGACTTGGTCAACTCTAGCTTTTAATGGGTCAAAATGACCTATTTAGGTCAAGTTAAGACCCATTAAGGCATTAAACTCATTCCTAATATATTCCAATTCAAAGCCACGGCCTAATGACTTCTTTTTCCCTCCTAATAAATCCCTAAATTGATCATAGCCGTCCAACCTAGGTATGGGGCTATATATAAGGATTTAGGGCTTCCTTAGAGAGGACTTTTGATCTTTCTCTTTCTCTAGACCTCCAAAAGCCTGAGGATTTCGTGTGGGAGCTCCTTGACTTCTCTTCCACCTTCCTCGACCTACATCCACCGCTAAGATCCCACTAGCGGCGACTTTCCGACGAGATTAAGGCTAGTTCGTCCATACTCATCCCTAGCTCGATTCGGAGCTTTCCAGACCGCTATTTCGAGAGGAGAGGATACGTGGACAATCTACAAGTTCAGAGCATTCATTAAAATCCCAAACTCTCAAGGTATAATCCCTAAAATCCATAGAATAGGTAAAACACTTAGATCCAAATAGTATTTTGCTAAGTGCTCTTCGAGCCAAACGAACTATACCACATGATTTCTGTTCATGCCTAGATCCTAAGTCTCAAATTTCATTTGATTTCGTACACCCGATCGCGAGAACGAGTCAAAAAACCCATTAGGGTTTCGGGTTACGTAGTCGTTCGCTGGGGTTCGATCCGGACCGTTGATCTCGCGATCAACGGTCAGGATCTTGTCCTTACATGGTTCGGATCGACCGCGGCATTAGATCCCACGGTTTCGCTAGTCGTCTAACCCGATCTCGACCGTCCGTTTCGAACAGTGCGGGATCAGACAGCTATCCCGCCTCGTCCTACGTAGCGAAGTGAGCTGCGGTCCGTGGCTTGATTGCCGCATGATTGCGACAATCATTGCCGGCGGCGCAATCATTGCGCCGCCAGGCAATGATTGGCCCGCGGTCCGCAGGCCCAATCCTGGCCTGCCACGTGGCCGGTCCGTCGCCGCCAGTTTAGCCTTTTTTATTTTATTTTATTTTAAATCCTATTTTTTTAATGGTATTTAAATTAAAAAAAATCAAATCAGAAAATTATTATTATTATTATTATTATTATTATATAATATTGTTGTTATTAATTTATTATTATTATTATTATTATTTTATTTAAAAATTATTTTAAAAATATTAGTATTATTATTACTATTTAAAAATTATTTTTAAAATCTCATTATTATTATTACTATTATTATTATTATATTTTAAATAAATAAATATATATATATATATTAAACTTTTATTATTATTATTATTATTTTTATTGTTATTACATTTATTATTATTAATATTATTATAATGCAAATATTATTATTAATAATATCAATGTTAGTTTTAATAATGATATTATTATTATATTAATATTTGTGATATTATAATATTAAGATTTATTATTAATAATATTATTATAATATAAATATTATTTTTTTAATAATATTATTATCATTTTAATAATATTATTATTATGTTAATATTTATGTTATTAAAATATTAGTGTTTATTATTATTAATATTACTATAGTATAAATATTATTGTTAATAATAATATTATTACTTTAATAATATTATTGTTATGTTAATATTTATATTATTATAATATTAGTATTTATTATTATTATTATTATTATATTAATATTATTAATTAATAATAATATAATTATCTTTAATAATAGTATTATTATGTTAATATTAATATCATTATAATATTAATATTTACTATTTTATATTATTGTAATATTTTGATTATTATTGTTTAAATTTATTTTAAAATCCAGATATTATAATATCTGATTTATTTTAAAAATTATTGATTATTTTCAAATATTAATTATTTTAAAATATTTAAAAATTATTTTTAAACTATTTAACATAGGAAATTCATAACTTTCCCGTTTTAAATCGGATTTTGACGTATAATACCTCGTTCTTTTCAGAAACATATGAATTTTAATTTAAAAATACTTTCTATGTCTGATTCTATCTTCTCTGGGTATTTTCTGTATTACTTTGCTATTTAATTATTTGAATATTATTTAATTAATGTAATTAATTATTTTAAAATAAAAATTATTTTAAAACCCCCTTGGTGGCTGGTAGGCCTCCCATGCCTATGAATTGAACTAATTTTAATTATCTTATTTTTAAACACATATTATTATATATTTATAATATTTAGGTACTTTAAAATTATTTTAAACTTAAATATTATTTAAATCCTTTAATTTTGGGAGGTCCACCTCTTGTGAAATTTTAAATTTAGGACCTATGTGTGAGCAGCATTCATGTGGGAGGAGGATTAGTGGATGATTGTGTCCAAATCATTCACTAATCACTTCATTAGGTTTCTTTACTTAGTGTTTTCGTAGTCTTTGCATGTGTAGGTTGCACAAGCACTTAGCCTAGGCTCTCCTAGATCTAAGGACATGGTTTGGTGTGTTTATATTTGCTGTATTTACCCTCTATGTTATGTCTAAGGGTTAGTTACTTCATTTTATTCCTATATAACGTAGTGACACCCTAAGGACAACAATTAAGGACCGTCTAGCGAACTTAGAATATTTCTAGGAGCTAGGATAGATCTTGGATTGCTATGAAACTTTAAACACTAGTGCTTAGTGAGATCTGGAACCCCCTAGAATTTTTTAGGAATTTTTTGAACTCATTAAAACACTTAATTAGCAAACCCTAATTTACCTGTTAATTAAACCTTAGAAACTTCAGAAAAATCTAATAAATCCCTTTTAAATCAGAAAAATATTCATAATACATCAAACTCTCCATAATTCAGTCCCCAACCTTAGATAATTAGGTCCCCTTTATTGGACCTTAATCTGGACTTTAATTCAACCTTAATCAAAAATTACTTTTTTGCCTTAATTAAATCATTAAAAATTATTAAAAATCCCAAAATTTTCCCAAACACTTGGGAACACTTCTTTGGGTCATTACTAACCTTTGGGGGTGAATCCAATCAGTTTAGATCTGATTTGGGCTAAAACCCCCAAAGTACCCCTAATTAGGCAATTTCGATAATTCATTTAATTGCCCCAACTTCTAAAAATCATAACTAATTACAGAAAACTCCAAAATGGGCAAACTCAAAGGCATTCAACTCACATTAGGGTCTAGTATTTATTAAAAATATTAAAATTAGTATTTATTAAAAATATTAAGATTCCAAAAATCAGCTTAAATCAAAAAGTCAACAATACTGTCAAACTTAGTTCAAAACAAGACCAAAACTTCAGAAATTCATAACTTTAGATAGAAGAGTCCAAATTGGGCATGCTAACTGTCTAACTGATCGAGTTAAGGTCTAGTATTTTATAAAAATATTAGCTATCCATAAATCTCCTTTAATCAAAAAGTCAATTTTGGACCCTCCTTAGTTTAGTGTATGGGTGGACCCCGAACCTCCTAAAACTCACTAATGCAATTTAAACTTCAAACACCATTACCCTAATTATTAAAACTAACCTACACATTAAATTAATTAAAATGGACCCTAATGCACTAATATTTGAACTTTAACTAAAAGTCCCTCTTCAAACCTACAACAAACCTGGACAGTAGGCAACTGTAACTAACTACCCAGCTCAAGATCTACCTCAGCCACACAGGCTTCTACACACACTGTAGAATTGTTTGCTAGGGCACCACTTCTAGACTTAGGCTAGGCTGGTGTTTACTTTTCCTGCGGTGTGCCGAGCTTTTCCGAGTTTTCACTGCATGTTGTGATTGAACTGTTGGTGTGTTTGCTTACTTTTACTGCACTCTGGGATTTGATGTGATTGCACAATAGACTACCCATAGGTTAGGATCGATTTTGATACTAATGATATTTTTCTGCAGGTGGCCATGCTCATGAAGTGCTAAATAAAAGGGGGGGGCAATAATCATGATTTAAATATTAATACTATTTTATGCAGGTGCTTCAGAGATTGCTTAGCCCCCCCTAAATAAATGAGGGCTAATTAAAAAAAATTATTATAAATTACTACAGGTGCTCCAGAGCTTGCTTAGCCCTCAAAATAACTAAGAGCATGGTCAAGTGTGGCTACGATGAATATTTTTATTTTCACATAAACTGCTTGGGATGATGTATAAACTGCTTGGGATGATTTTTATTAGGATAACCTTGCAGGAGAGTCTAGAATTTACTGCTTTCCATTAATATAATCATTTGTAATATTGGTATTGAGTTGTGAAATTTCATTTTGAGTGGGGATACTAGGATCCAAAGGTTGGATTCCAAAGAGAAAAGGACACCCAATATGAGGATGGTCCTTTTCTATTTGGAAATCTAAATTTGGATCGTTCTACTACTTGAAGAATCCAAAGAAGCTGAGACCCAAGGAGTCCAACGAAGCTGAGATCCGAGGAGTCCAGGAAAGAGGAGATCAAGAAGATGAAGAGCAAGAGTATCCCACTCAAAATAACTTGCGTCTATTTTAGGATTAGAAATCCGGGTTGTTGGCAGTGGTGCCCGACCACTTTAATTTTCTGCAGACCCTGGGTTGTAATTAAGGGCAGTTGGCCTATGGACATTTATTAATTTGTTTGGATAATTTTGACGTGTTTTGTTTATGATCGTGTGCCTCTAGGGTTGCTTGCTTTTCTTAGTTTCTTGGCGTTTTGCATGCCGCTTTTGTTTTAGCCTGGATTTCGTTAGGCTCTCTAAGGACCAAAACTTTTTCTACTCGCAACTAATATTCAAAATATTAAGGTTTAAATAATTTAGAAACTTAACGACCTAGGAAATTGCCGGAATCGTCCGGGGTCACATGCATATTTTTGCATTTCTCTCTTTCCTTCTATAAGACACTTCCCCGCCTGAGGGTAGAGTCTGGATAATCTGACATATGAGGATGAGGTGACAGACCTGGGGAAGCCCAGTCTAATTCTAAAAATTATTTTTATAAGCCTTTTTAAAGTTCTATGCATACCTGATTTGGAAGCTTTAACCAGCTTGCATTGCATTAGAAATCAACTAAATCAAAATTTTAATTGCATTAGTCATAGGAGCATTCACCCAAAATCAGTCTGGGGCCAATTAGGAAATCCTCTAGACGTCGGCCATACTTCCAAGAACTATAACTTATCTACCCATCTTTCATAAATGACTGGACAACATGATTTTGAAGAGCTAGGTGGTTAGCTGGCTCCCCAATCCAGGCCGGGGTAAGTCCAGATTTTGTATTACATTAGTTAGGACACGAGTGTTAGTGTTACGTAGAACACTAAACCCATTAGATTTAGGATTCAAGGCTACTATTGCTTCGTAGTACGCCTCATTGGTAGGTAGATCTTCTGTCTTCCAGAGACTATAAACCCTATATATTTGCGTCACACGGATGACGTCACCTCCATCCTTCTCTCCTGCATGCTTCGAGTGCATGATTTACTTATTTTCTCCAGTTTCTTCTCACTACCTTAGTCCCTCCAGATGCTGATCTGAGCCGTATATGTCGACTAAGCCTAGTTGAACCTTTCTTTCTCTTTGAGTAGGATTTCCTAGTCTTCTCCCTATGTGTCAATCCCAATTTGGGAAAAATAATATAGAATCCTTAATCGAGACTTTTCTCAGGCCCCGGCTTGAGATGTAATTAACCACGGGGGCTTGCGCCTGTGGGAAATCGAATCCCACTTTCAAATAAACCTCACTCGAGCTAATGTATCGGGTGGGGGAAAACCGTTGTGACGATAAGGTCATATATATTATTACCCATCAAGGTGTGCTGGTGAGAGCCACTATCCTCAATGGTTAATCATATGTGTGATCGAATCGGCCCTCCCATTGGCCAGATACCGTCTCCCCTCGTAGGGCAGCGGTGTTTGTTGTTTCCCTTTCGGAGGTCCACAGTCGGACGAGTCTTTTGCATCCTTATGTGATCTCATGTTTTTGGAGATCTAGGTTGTCAACTTTATTGTTGGTTATGTCGATGTGATTTGTGCAAGCCAAGCAAGTCTTTTGTTTCCCTATATTATGATTTGTGCTAACCAAGCCACCCAAAATTCCTAGGGAACAATCCTAAGCTTGGATTGGGGCAAAATTAGTGGCCCGAAACTCATTAGTCTAAGCATAATTATCACACCAAAAATCAGATCCTAAATCTCATTAGATAGATCATGGTTCCAATTTGGATTTAAGGGGCAGATCACGACCCTTGAACCCAAATTGGGATGAATTTGTCCTTAAACACTCCAAACAGAGGGGGAAAATTTTGGACATGTCAAAGACATGCCCAAATTCATTCCCCCAAAGTCCCGAGCCATGGTGACTTCAATTGAACACACAAATGCATAAATAGCTTAAACATTCAAACATGAATTGATAATAACACAAAAATAACTAAGGTTTAGGACCATGAGGCTTTTGAAGATTTCCATGAGATCTTTCCAATGAGCCTAAGAACACCTATTTTGGTGAAGTGTACAGAGAGATATGATTTTTTGAAGTTCCTTGTGATTTTCTAAAAAAAATAAACCCAGATTTACACAGTCAACTAGCGCTTTACACACGGCGCAATCCGATTAGTCACCCAATGATTACGAGTGACTGTGTAAATTGAGACAAACTATAGCCGTTGGATAGATGATCGAATGGTCACGATCAAACGGACTCCGGGACCGCGAGATCTAATATGATTGATTAAATCAATGGTTAGGATTACATCTTCAACCTCCCACACATACTTGAAATTGTTCACATTCTCCAGAGTGATCCGAGAGATCCCGTCGGCGAACTCTCATGAAAATTCACTGGGAGGATCAGGACGATAAGAACTTTCAATCTAATGGTGGGATCATTTTAGATTGAAAGTTCCTTTCACACTTGACCGACACTAGCTAGCTAGGGGCTTAGGAAGAGATTCTCACCATGGAGAAAGCCCCAACGGATGTGTTTTTCTCTCAGGAAGCTTCAGGGAAGGATGGCAAGCACTTCTCCTTTAGACACCAAAACCAAAGGATCGCTGGAGGTAGGAGTTCGAGCGGAGCGTGGAATTCTTTCACTGGAGTTCGCTCAGGAGGATGGCTGGGAGTGGTTGGGAGACTAGGAAATGAGAGGGGAGTACTCTAAGAGTTCTAGGGAGTGATTTTGAATGCCTAGGAGCGAATCCGGGGGACTGAGAGAGGAACCCCTATTTGGGGCGAGCTCAGACGGTCGGGATGAGGGCATGCAGACCACTAGATGGCTCCTAGTTGGTAGGAGACATTATCTCAGAGGTCCATAAGCTCGAAGCCGGCAAGCCTAGGCTCTGGAAGCCTTTAGGTAAATCTCGAGGACGGGGGGGGGGGACCATCGGAGCTCCATTCTCATTCATTCTGGCCATCGCCAGCCAGGGGCTAGGTCGATCTGACGTGGAGGTCCGGTGAGCTCAAGAGTGAGCTCAATTGGGCATGAGGAGCCCAATTACTGAGATGACCTCAGGTTGACCCAAACCTGTATGGGTAGGGTCCTAGGTCAAATTTTGATTTGATATGAATTTATAGTGAATTATTTAAGGTCCTAGGTTAAATTTAGGAAGGGATTTTGGGGTTCCTAGTTGGTGGGCCAAATGGGCTCCAAATCCAGTGAATTTTGGACCATAAGATCACCTGACCTCAAGGTCCAAACTCCTTGAATTTGGGCCGAAGTAGACCTAGCTAAGGTGGCTAACCAAGCCACCCAAAATTCCTAGGGAACAATCCTAAGCTTGGATTGGGGCAAAATTAGTAGCCCGAAACTCATTAGTCTAAGCATAATCATTACACCAAAAATCAGATCCTAAATCTTATTAGATAGATCATGGTTCCAATTTGGATTTAAGGGGCAGATCATGACCCTTGAACCCAAATTGGGATGAATTTGTCCTTAAACACTCCAAACATAGGGGGAAAATTTTGGACATGTCAAAGACATGCCCAAATTCATTCCCCCAAAGTCCCGAGCCATGGTGACTTCAATTGAACACACAAATGAATAAATAGCTTCAACATTCAAACATGAATTGATAATAACACAAAAATAACTAAGGCTTGGGACCATTAGGCTTTTGAAGATTTCCACGAGATCTTTCTAATGAGCCTAAGAACACCTATTTTGGTGAAGTGTATAGAGAGATATGATTTTTTGAAGTTCCTTGTGATTTTCTAAAAAAAATAAACCCAGATTTACACATTCAACTAGCGCTTTACACACGGCGCAATCCGATTAGTCACCCAATGATTACGAGTGACTGTGTAAACCGAGACAAACTATAGCCGTTGGATAGATGATCGAATGGTCACGATCAAACAGACTCCGGGACCGCGGGATCTAATATGAACCATTGATTAAATCAACGGTTAGGATTACATCTTCAACCTCTCACACATACTTGAAACTGTTCACATTCTCCGGAGTGATCTGAGAGATCCCGTCGGCAAAATCTCATGAAAATTCACTGGGAGGATCAGGACGATAAGAACTTTCAATCTAATGGTGGGATCACGTTAGATTGAAAGTTCCTTTCACACTTGACCGACACTAGCTAGCTAGGGGCTTAGGAAGAGATTCTCACCGTTGAGAAAGCCCCAACGGATGTGTTTTTCTCTCAGGAAGCTTCAGAAAAGGATGGCAAGAACTTCTCCTTTAGAAACCAAAACCAAAGGATCGCTGGAGGTAGGAGTTCGAGCGGAGCGTGGAATGCTTTCGCTGGAGTTCGCTCAGGAGGATGGCTGGGAGTAGTTGGGAGACTGGGAAATGAGGGGGGAGTACTCTAAGAGTTCTAGGGAGTGATTTTGAATGCCTAGGAGTGAATACGGGGGACTGAGAGAGGAACCCCTATTTGGGGCGAGCTCAGACGGTCGGGATGAGGGCATGCAGATGACTGGATGGCTCCCAGGTGGTAGGAGACATTATCTCAGAGGTCCATAAACTCGAAGCCGGCAAGCCTAGGCTCTGGAAGCCTTTAGGTAAATCTCGAGGACGGGGGGACCATCGGAGCTCCATTCTCATTCATTCTGGCCGTCGCCAGCCAGGGGCTAGGTCGATTTGATGTGGAAAGTCATCTGGAGGTCCGGTGAGCTCAAGAGTGAGCTCAATTAAGCATGGGGAGCCCAATTACTGAGATGAGCTTAGGTTGACCCAAACCTATATGGGTAGGGTCGATTTGGGCTCAATGGTGGGAAAATTTATGTCGCCACGCAGATTTTGTGTTCTCCTATTTTGTAATCGAATACTGCATTAAGAATAAAGTACAGTCTCGGGAGACTGACACAATATTCTATAATGGATTCAATATCAAAATAGAGTTTTGAAAAATGACATTTCTGTGATCAAACATGATTCTGAAAATAACATATCATCTCGAAAGATGATTATGAAATTCTATAGAATATGCTTAAAAACAGAAATGAAGTTTTTTTTTAAAAAAAAATTCAACCACTCTTCTGATTAGAGGCAACGAGGAGAATACGACATCATCTTAAAAGACGAACGTGATATTCGTCAAGGCATCCAAAAATAAGAATGAGTTTTATAAAATTCATCATTTTTAAGATCGAATATAACAAGGAGAATGTTATATCATATAGGAAGACGAAAATAACATTATACAAGTATATTCAAAATTAAAAATGAGTTTTAGAAAATAATCTGCGTTCCCAGAGATTTTTCCCTTGTCTTATGTACATAAAACAAGGTTTATTTTAATCTGGGGTTCTCAAATCCCTATAGGGGCAAGCCCCTATAGTTAATTACATCCTAGGAGGGGTACTCCTAAGAAAACTCTCGATTAAAGCAGTGATTTTGTACCCTCTGATTACAAAGTAGAAGACAAGGAAAGAAGTAGGGATTTTCAAGGAGAAAACTCAACATTGAACAGTTATTAACGAGTCAAAGGAAGAAAAGTAGGAGGTACCGGATTCTGAGAAGCTTAGAGGCAACCTCAGTCTACCCTATGTTGGGCTTTACATTTTAAGAGAGAAATTTTTATGTTTGAATTAACATTTTATTAGAAATTTAGGATTTTATTCCCGAAGGGTGAGGACTTAAGATTCACAAATCTGCCTCAGAACCTAAATCTAATTTGGGTACTACAAAGTAGTGACCCGAACCTGACTAATGCAGTGCAAATCTGGACTTACCCCGGCCTGGATTGGGGAGCCAGCTAACCACCTAGGCGCTTCAAATCCATGTGTCCAGTCTCTTATGAAAGATGGGTAGGGACGTTATTTAAGTTTTGAGGAATCGGGGCCGACATCTAAGACAAAATCTAATTGGCCCCTTTACTTATGTAGGGTAAATGATGCCTAGGAGCATAATGCAATTAAAATTTTAGACTCTTTTAATTTGTATCTAATGCAATGCATGCTAATTGACTCGAATGCATAAAATGATTTATGAAGCAGTTTTAAAATCAGACTTAGAAAATAGATTTTTCCCTAGAGATTGCACAACATCCCCTTGACAGAACTGCACCCTAATAGGTCAGGTGGTCTGCCAGAACCCGCAGGCGGGGAGGTGCCTAACAGGAAAGAGAAAGTAATAATATGATTATGTTGACTCTCGGCGGTCCGAGCTTACTTCTTAGATTCGTTAGAGTTTCTATGTGAGCCTAAAAAATTTTATTTTAAATTTCAAGTAGAAAAAGTTTATCGTGATCCTTACCAAAAAACACTCCGATGCGTATCCAGGCTAAAACAAAATACGGCATGCAAGAGTCCTAAAAAAAGCTACTGCACAAATAATGTAAACACTCAAATTAAATTATCCAAAAATATAATATCCAATGTCCAGTTTATTTACAACCTAGGGTCTGCTGAAAAAGTAAAGTGGCCGGGTACCACTGACAATAAACCTGGATTCTAATCCTAAGACTGACGCAAGTGATTTCAAAATGGGATATATTTTTCTTCTTATCTTCATTTCTTCATTTTCTTCATCTTCACTTCTTTGTCTTCTTTCCTTTACAAGCTTCTTGGATCCCCTACGAGCTCCTTGGGTCCGCCGGGCCTGGATATCCAAATGAAAAGAAACTTATCCCCGAAGGGGTATTTTCTTTTCTCTTTGGATATTAGAACTACCCTAACTTGGCTTTCCAAATAGAAGAGAATACTCCCCTAAGGGACATTCTCTTCTCTTTGGATTCCGAATTGGGTGAGATATCCCACTTTTGAATCACTTTCACAACATTTGACTTTAACAAATAATTACATTTACATCTCAGAAAGAAAAAGAAAATCTAAACACACCTGGAGAGTTATCCTAGACATTTATAATAAAACCATTCCCAAGCAGTTATATATTCATATTAAATTTATCAGCCACACTTGGCCATGCTCTTTTAATTTTAAGGGGGCTTAGCATTTTCTGAAGCACCTGCAGAAAATATTGTTAATTTAAATCTTTAATTTGCCCCCTTTTTATTTAGCCCTGCACGAGCATGGCAACCTGCAGAAGATTATGTGAGCATCCAGATCGTTCCTATCCTAGGGGTAATCTATCGCCCATCACATCATATCTCAGAGAGCAATAAAAGAAAACAAACACTCATGTCAATCATACAAGCATGCAATGAAAACTGAGATAGCCCGTAACACAACAGCAAGAAAGTAAACACCGGCCTAACCTAGAGCTAGAGTCGGTTGTCCTAACAAACAAATCTAAGTGTGTGCGGTAGGCTGTGTGGTTTGGATGCATCCTGAGTTTACTTTTAGTTAAAGTTATCTAATTGATTGAAATTGATTTGTTGAAGGGTCAAAGAGAATTTTAGTTCAGATTTAAGTTTTAGTATCTTTACTATTTTGAATTTTTTTTAAATTGAATTTTTTTTAATTATTAAAGTTGATTAATATGATTGGTTCTTTAGTGATTTGAATTAACCTATTTTCTTTTATATCATTTAATTTAACAACTTACTGAATCTTTGACGATTTATTAGACTTTTAGATTATTGTATATCTCAATCAATTTTCTTTAAAGATGTTTTATATTATGCTTATAATTGATTTTTGAAAAGACTTTAATTAATAGAGTTTGATTTTTAAAGGGCTTTTTATTTTGGATTATGTCTATTATTTAAATTTGTTCTTATTTTAGATGTATTTTATATTCTGGATTTTAATTTTACTTTTAATGGATTTTATTTAATTATTATTATTTGATTATGAGGTGATTAAAATGTTAATTAAACCCAATTTTAGATTTATGTTCAAGTTGAATCTTTTAGTGGTTGTGTTTGTTGATTATGACTTAGTTATTAAAAGTTATGTGATTTTCGTGGTATTTTTATCCAAGTTATTATTGGTGTGTTTGAATTTTTTGTTAAATGATCGTTTAAATTTGATTAGCCTAATTAAAGTTATATTTAATAATGAACACTAAGCCTAAGGGGAATGTCACTAAGTTTTCTATGTTCTGTGTTTCTACCCTAAAGTGTGCATGCATCCTAAGTCTAAGTTCTCTAAGACTCAGTCCTTAATTTTTGTTCTTAAATGTCACTAAAGTTGTATGGGATAAAAAAAAATTTGTTATCACTAACCCTTAGGATATTGCGCATGTGTAAAGGGATTTAATGATCTAAAATAAAAAAATAAAGTAATCCTGATAAAATTAAAGTTACTACAGGGACCTAGAGGGGAGGGGTTCGCACAAAACACACCACGGCCTCCTAGGGGCTTTCTAAGTTTTAAGAAAACTTACAACACCAGGGGCTACGACCCGGTGGTTTACGCCCGTAGCACCTCTACCCGGCTGGATAGAGGCGATTGACACCTTTGATCTGCTTCCTCTTGTTCACTTGATTGGTACCGTTCCTCGTAGTTCATGCAAATAAAGACAAGAAAATAGTGAATTAGAAGCACATTTTATAATTAACGATGAAATAATTAAAATTTATTAAAAATTTAAAATGTACCTTTCTTCGAGCTTGAAGACCGGCACAAGCTGTCAACCTTTTAAACTTTTCAATCTTGAAAGAAGACTTTGTTTTTTCAACATTTACCTCGAGGCACAAGAAGGGAGAGTAGTAAAAGAAGGAAGAGAGAGGTAGAGTGAGGGCGAGTCATTGCTTTTCAACCTTTCACTTTCTAGTAAACACTTAACTAACTCTCCTCCTAACACAAACTAGATCTCTCACCACCCTAACTTTCACTTTTCACTCTTTCACACACTTTGTCTTTCAACACATACACTTTCGATTTTCTTTCTAAAACACATATAATCTACCCTTCGAAACATATACTCATCAAAGCACTTTACCTTTCAAACCCCACACTTTACTTCCATGTAACCTCTCAAAAGTCATTCACTTTTACCATTAAAAAAAACATACACCTCTCTTTTAACACACACTTTTCAAAAACATTTCATTTTCCTACACAAACACTTTTTTAAAAAAAAACATATGTTTTACTTTCCAAAATCTCCACATATCACCATTCAAAGTCACTCTTATACACTTTTCAAACCATATAATTTTAAAAGCATTTCACTTTAAAACATACACAATTACAAAGCACTTTACTCTTCAACACACAAACTTTCCAAAACTCTTTACTTTTCAAAACCCTACAATTCACCTTTCACCTTTTTCACACAATCACCTTTCGAAACATACGTTTTCACTTTCTCAAAATTCCAAAATTCACTTTTCAAATCAAACACACACTTTACATTTCTAAAAACAAACACAATTCCACTTTCAAAATCACAATTTACCTTTCAAAATATACACCTTTCAACATATACATGCGAGTCGCCTTTTCTTACCAAACTAAACATTTTGCTTTTCATCTTCCTCACGTAACCACTTTTTCAACACACATATACTTGTCAAAACACTTTGCCTTTTCAAATCTCTTTTCTCCATTCAACGTTCATACATTTACAATTGAATCACAAAGCACAAATATGCTCTCCAACATTTTTCCTTTCGCCAAATCAAAATAAGAAACCCTTCTTGATGTAAGTGCAAAGAAAGAATTACTAGGCGTCAAATTGAACCCAACTTGCCACTATAAGCTTCCAACTTACTTATTCCAAATCAATACTTATGCCAAATGAAATTTGAGAGAAGAAAAGGAAAATGATAGCAACTCTATTTCCTTCCAACAACTAAACAGCTTTCCAATCATGATCCATGATTTCAACCAACAATTTCTTATGCGCATTATATCATTTCGACCCCTCTTCCTAAAACTCATAAAGCCGTATAACAAGGACAAAATAACATTTTATTGAAATTATAAAAACCTCCACATTTTGTCATGCTCCAAAGTAGAAAGTACGTTGGAACTCAAAAAGGTCATTTTGTCATCATGAACTTCATTAGCCTTTGCATACAAACTAAAAAAGAGAACTCCCAACATATATATTAACATGATGTAAAGAAATTTTAAAAAAAAATCTACACAGAATATTCCTGATTTCAATAGCAAAGCAAGAAGCCGTCAATGCATTCTTCTCCAAATAACAACCCTCATTACTATTTTTACAGACAAGACTCTCAATGCAATGTTAAAGACACATAACCAGTAGAGGTAAGAAAAAAAAGTGTTAGAAATAATGTCTCTACAATTTTTAGGGAATAAACAACTGATCTCAAAATGAAGGAAATAAAATTATCTGAAACTTTTATTTCACATGGAAAAGAAACCTATATCCAACAAGACATAGCAATGTAGAGAGAAAACTCTAGAAGAAGAAAATGATAGAAGATAAAGAAGAGGAAGATGGAGAAGAAATAAGGGAAACGTATACCTGCGAATGGGAAGAAGGCTGGCGGCTAGGGCTTGCGAACAGAGAGATGTCGGAGAGGAGGAGGTCTGCGAGAGAGGAGGAGGAAGCCGGACTGGGTTCGGCCTTGGGCTTGCGAAAGGCAGAGGGAGGGCGGACCTAGAGCTCACGAACGGTAAGCGATGAGGGCTGTTCGCGAACTGCAAGGGAAGAGGCGAACATGGGGGTCTTCCACCTCCTTGCGAACTTGGAGTCTTGCGAACAGAGAGCAGACGGAGAGGGGGAGCCGTTGGGGAAGACGTGCGAACGGGGGTGAGTTTCCGCTTGGAACTCCTTGCGAACTCAGATGGAGGAGGTCCTCTCGGTTCAGTTGTCCCAATCGCCAGGAAGCTGGGGTCGTTTGCGAATTCAAGGAGAAAAGGGATCGTGGGTCCAAAATGGCTCTAACCGCACCTAAATCCAAAAATTTTGTATTTAAATTTTGATTTCATTATGATGGAATACTAAACTTATTTTAATTTTAATTAAAAAAACTTTTAAATTTCAATTTTTTTTAAATTTTAAAATAGATAGAAAATTTGTTTTAATGAAATTAGTATATCGATTTAAACAAAATTTAGTTGAAACTTTAATTTAGTCTGATTCAATTTTATATATCTAATTCGATTAGTGTGAATTTGAATTTGATTTAGCTCGCGACGAGTTAATTTTAGTTCAAATTATGTTAAAATTATGTATAATTTTGGTCGAGTTAGAAAGTCGAGTCGATGCTACGTCACTAGGTATCCACCTAAGGGAGATCCTATAAGTGACGTCTATGCTAGGTTATGAAGACCTAGGAGCTAGAGATTGATTATGGGGAAATTGACCTCGAATAATGAGGTCAACAAATGGACCCCCAATAGGCATGATAAACTTGCCAAGGTTTATCGTGCGTATTGGTGTTGACCGAAACGATCAACCAGATCCAAAATTGAAATTGAAAATCTGAGTATATGAATTGAAGAAAATTTGTGCTTTGATAGAGAATCAGAATGAAAGCTGATAGATGATTGAATTGATTGAATGATTTAGAAGTTGATGTCAGCATTGATGATGACTTTAGTGAAATGATAACTAATAAGATTCGTATCATTTAGTAAAGTCAAGGTATGGAAAAGTTAAATGTAATGATGTAAATGTAGTTTGACAAGAATGTAAGAGTTTGAAAATTATTTTGATTTGAATGTGAAAGTTTGAATGTGATTTTAACACTAGAATGGACAAGGACTTGCCCCAACACTAGTAGATCTAATCATAAGGAAAGGAAGCACGGGGACTCACACCTATCCTTAAAAGACTAGAGGGTGACTAACTACAACGCGGCCAAAGAGGCTTGAATTTTATAATAGCTAGCCAAGGTCTAAGGAAAATAAGAAGCTCGGGGACTCACACCTTTTCCTAATAGACCAAATTTGTTTCGAGTTTTCAATGATTAACCTAGCTAGAAAGCACGAGGACTTACAACTAACTAGGGAAAATTAGCCTAAGGAAAGGAAGCACAGGGACTCACACCTATCCTTAAAAGACTAAAAGCTAACTGAACTATGATGGGGCCCGGCAGGCTTAAATCCAACAATAGCTAGCCAAGGTCTAAGGAAAATAGGAAGCTCGGGGACTCACACCTATTCCTAACAGACCAAATTTCTTCTGGGTTGTCAATGACTACACTAGCTAGAAAGCACGGGGACTCACATCTAACTAGGGGAAACTAGCCTAAGGAAAGGAAGCATAGGGACTCACACATATCCTTAAAAGACCAATTTTTTTTTTGATTGTCAATGACTAAACTAGCTAGAAAGCACGAGGACTCACATCTAACTAGGAAAATTAGCCTAAGGAAAGGAAGCACAGGGACTCACACCTATCCTTAAAAGGCTAGAAGCCGACCGAGCTATGATGGGGCCAAAGAGGCTTAAATCCAACACTAGTCAGTCACGATCCTATGAGGTAGGACGCTCGGGGACTCACACCTACTCCTAAAAAGGATCAAATTCTCTTTTAGGTTTTCAATGACTAACCTAGCTAAAAAGCACGAGGACTCATATCTAACCAGGGGAACTAGCCAAGGAGATAGTCTACCTAAACCTCTAAGGATTTTGGCAAAAACTATCTAACAAGACTTAATTCTAATCCTAAGGAAAGGAAGCACGGGGACTCACACCCATCCTTAAAAGACTGGAGAATTTCTTTTAGGTTTTCAATGACTAACCTAGCTAGAAAGCACAGGGACTCACATCTAATCAGGGGGAACTAGTCAAGGAGATAGTCTACCTAAACCTCTAGGGATTTTGGCAAAAACTATCTAACCTGATTTAATTCTGATCCTAAGGAAAGGAAGCATGGGGACTCACACCTATCCTTAAAGGATCCAATTTCTTTTAGATTTTCAATGACTAACCTAGCTAGAAAGCACAGAGACTCACATCTAACCAGGGGGAACTAGTCAAGGAGATAGTCTACCTAAACCTCTAAGGATTTTGGCAAAAACTATCTAACCAGATTTGATTCTAATCCTAAGAAAAGGAAGCACGGGGACTCACACCTATCCTTAAAGGATTAAAGAATATTAATTTTGATTTGAATTGGATTTGAATTTTGAATCTTGAATGAGTTTGATTTTGTTTGAAATTGATTGAAATTCTGATTTCAGATAGAGTTTTGAGTTTGGAAGACTGATAATCTTGAAATTCTTTAGATTAAAAATTTGTTTTCTTCTCCATAAAAAATGATCCTTCTAACTTACAAATAATCCACTGGGGATTATATTTTTATATCAGATCATCATAGGTGAAGAAACAAAAGGAGAAAGAGGGCGGTAGTTCGATCATCTTTGAAAAGTACAAGTCTATCAAAGCATCTCGACTACTGAAGCGGGAATGCAAGATTTTGATTAAAGATTCATTCCATAATTGAATTTGTCGTGAGTAACTCAAAGAAAATAATTTGAATTTTCTAGGGTGAAAACTAAATGCAACATGATAAAGTTTCCTTAAATACTTTAACTTTTGCACGAGTTATTAAAGAACAAGGAGAATATTTGAGCATCCTTTACAGTGAAAGCACTAAGAAATATCAAATACTCACAATGATTAAGAAAAGTTTGGTTTTCATTAAGAAGTGAAAGCTTTATCTTTCATTTGATAATTTTCTTATAATGTTTGAAAGTGTTCACATAAGTTTTAATCGCCTTAACCCAATGAAAATGACAGGTGGGAAAAGATTCAAAACTCAATGAAGGATGGGTTGACTTTCTCTAAATTAAATAGTTTGAATATGACCAAAATTATTTTTTTATCAAATAGTCAAAACTTGACAACTTTCTTTAAAGAAAATTGTAGTTTCAAATATTTTGAATTTCAATGCTATAGAAAGATATTGTAACGGGGATAGAGTTGTTTAGACTCTAACATCCGATTCTAATTTATGATAAAGTAAAGATACATCTTGAATTGAATCTTATATCTATTTGACGAAGTCATCATGGGCTTTATCGAGGATAGAATCCTTCCAATTTTAACATCCAAGATTAGTCAATCATAGACCAGGTCAAATTGTAGCTTGATTTTGGTTTGAAGTTTGACAAAGATTCAAACAAAGATATCATCGACATTACTAAGGATAGAACCCCTCATGTTCTAACATCCTAGTTCAGTCAATGATAGATTTAAATTTGGAAGTGACATATACTGATAATGAATGAGAACATTAAACAATCATTTCAAAACTAACTAAGGGATGTCCTTTAGTTTAGTTTTAAAATTTGAAGTTAGGACCCTGTCTAGAATCTCATTCAAATTGAAAGATGTTCAAAAGATAGTTTAAGATATTTGAGTAATGGTTTATTTTTGCATCTCAATTAGGTTAGATATGTGAAACCCAATAATGCACAACCAACACTATTATAATTCCAGTTAGATTGATCATCTTTGTGATTTTTCTTGACAATGATTTGAAGATATGAATTGACCTACTCAAGCTGCAAACTAGAGAGATCTTGGGATTTAGATTTTGTTAACTCAGATCAAAGCTTCCTACAAGCAAAACTGGGGTTTCCTTCTCCATCTTTTTTCTTCTTTGTGAATTAAGAACTAATCCAAAAAGAATTGAATTAGAGGTAGAAATTCAATCTTTTCAAATCTTTTAAATCCAATAGGACATCAATGCTTGGTGATGAACCAAAATTTTGAATTCTCAAATTCAAGTATTAAAAAAAACTAAAAGTTGAATGGGTCCTATGATATTCAGGATTTAGAAAAGGAAGCCATCATTTTTTTTATACATTTAATGATGTCTCTTTTTTTTTCTTTTTTTTTTTCCTCCTTTTTTTCTTTTCTCTTTTTTTTTTTTTTTAGGAGGCTTCCTTTACTCAAATCTTGAAATGATTATTTCATTTATAAAATCATCTTCCAAGCATAAAATGAAAATCCTCTTATGCAAGGATGATCTATTTATAAATCGGACCCAGTTCTACGATAAGAATAATAACTTAACTGATTATAAAATAGGTTCATCAACTTGCAAGATGCCTATAAGATATATAACAATAAAGAAATGAATAAGACTTTCACTTCTATCTCTAATTTCAATTTGATATAGACCTTAATTCAAAAGAAAATACGTATTAATATCATAATAAGTGAATCAAATATAATTTTATTTTCATCAATAAGAGAAGGAAACTTTCAAAGATGTTATAAAATCACCTGACTTAGTATCAATTCGAGGTTTATCAATTAATATTAAGGAAAGCCACATGACAAATGAATATTTATTATATCATGGGTTAACCTTAATAAAGAACCTTGAACTGTCCTAAGTCTTTGACTCAAGTAGGAATTTTAGATGATCAATCTTAACAAGAATTGCTCATGAGTTTTCTCAAATATAATGATAAAGCCAAGAATAAACTTAACTAGATTTGATTTTAAAATATCACCATAAAAGAAAACTTCAGATAGTGAACAAAGATTTTTATATAATTGATTAGGTCATTTATCTTTATCACATGCCTTAAAATCTATTTTCCATTAGAGTTAAACCACATGACAGAGGATAAATTGTCGTATCCATATGGTGCCCTTAGGAAATAAAATTTAAAGGCATCCTAAACTTTGAACTACAAGAATGTTAAAACTGAGGAAATTCAAAATAATTTTCAAACTTCAACACATCAACCAATAATTATACATTCCTAAAATTAGAAAAGTCATAATATGGTCGAATATAAAATTTGGAAATACATTTGAATTTAGTTCAGACGATTACTAGAAACCTAGTAAAATTAGTTAAACTTTTGTGCTTTGAAGTTTCAAAAGATTAGATAAATCTTCATCTAAAGCGTCAGTCCACCTAAGTGGAGGGAGGGAGGGAACAAACTCTTCTTTTTAGCATTGATAATCATATGCCACATTCTTTAAGTATTTAGAGGAGTCAACCACAACGAATATTTTATTAAAATTTAAAGAAAATAGAGGTAAAATTTCTCTTAAACGAGAAATCAACCTACTATTTTCTCTAACAAAATTATTTTTATAAGCTTAACTTGTATTTAAACATTCAAACTTTTCTCAAATTGAATCAGCTTTAATCTTGAAAATCTTACATAGATCAGATTATGGACCCTGTCCTAGCAAACATATCAAGCTACAAATGATACGTAACTACAATATGTTATTAGGACAAGCAAAAAGTTTTGATTTGAAGGTTTGAGCTTTTGGACCCAGTCAAACCATACATATTAAGCTATAAAAATATATAACTGCAACATGTTGGTCTAGATAGGGAGAAAATTTTGATTTTAAAACTCAAATCTCTTAAGATTTGTCCCGCCACATATCGAGTTACAAAAATATATAACTACAATATGTTAGCTAGGATACGGATAACTTTACACTTTTGAAGATTTAAAAAATTTTTAGACCCAATCCAAATAATATGTTGAGCTACTAAAAGAAGTAACTGTACATACTTACTAAAGACTAGGCAAAGAGAGTTTTTTTTTTAAGTAGTTGTATGAAGAGGCATAAAGAAAACAACCCGTCAATAATTAACGGGGGTTCTATAAGACCTCATTTTATAATTTTAAGAGATGTCGATCAAATTATCCAAGAATGAAATGAATAATATAATCGACGGAAGAAGGGTAGTTACAACCTATGCCAAGCACAAGTATACTACCGACGTAAGGGTACGAATCACTACTAAAGATGGAGAGAAGATTGATCCCCAGCGGAGTCGCCAGAAAAACCTTGGTGGGAAAATTTATGTCGCCACGCAGATTTTGTGTTCTCCTATTTTGTAATCGAATATTGCATTAAGAATAAAGTACAGTCTCGGGAGACTGACACAATATTCTATAATGGATTCAATATCAAAACAGGGTTTTGAAAAATGACATTTCTGTGATCAAACATGATTCCGAAAATAACATATCATCTCGAAAGATGATTATGAAATTCTATAGAATATGCTTAAAAACAGAAATAAAGTTTTTTTTTTTTAAATTCAACCACTCTTCTGATTAGAGGCAACGAGGAGAATACGACATCATCTTAAAAGACGAACGTGATATTCTTCAAGGCATCAAAAAATAAGAATGGGTTTTATAAAATTCATCATTTTTAAGATCGAATATAACAAGGAGAATGTTATATCATCTAGGAAGACGAAAATAACATTATACAAGTATATTTAAAATTAAAAATGAGTTTTAGAAAATAATCTGCATTCCCAGAGATTTTTCCCTTGTCTTATGTACATAAAACAAGGTTTATTTTAATCTGGGGTTCTCAAATCCCTATAGGGGCAAGCCCCTATAGTTAATTACATCCTAGGAGGGGTACTCCTAAGAAAACTCTCGATTAAAGCAGTAATTTTGTACCCTCTGATTACAAAGTAGAAGACAAGGAAAGAAGTAGAGATTTTCAAGGAGAAAACTCAACATTGAACAGTTATTAACGAGTCAAAGGAAGAAAAGTAGGAGGTACCGGATTCTGAGAAGCTCAGAGGCAACCTCAGTCTACCCTATGTTGGGCTTTACATTTTAAGAGAGAAATTTTTAGGTTTGAATTGACATTTTATTAGAAATTTGGGATTTTATTCCCGAAGGGTGAGGACTTAAGATTCACAAATCTGCCTCAGAACCTAAATCTAATTTGGGTACTACAAAGTAGTGACCCGAACCTGACTAATGCAGTGCAAATCTAGACTTACCCCGGCCTGGATTGGGGAGCCAGCTAACCACCTAGGCGCTTCAAATCCATGTATCCAGTCTCTTATGAAAGATGGGTAGGGACGTTATTTAAGTTTTGAGGAATCGGGGCCGACATCTAAGACAAAATCTAATTGGCCCCTTTACTTATGTAGGGTAAATGATGCCTAGGAGCATAATGCAATTAAAATTTTAGACTCTTTTAATTTGTATCTAATGCAATGCATGCTAATTGACTCGAATGCATAAAATGATTTATGAAGAAGTTTTAAAATCAGGCTTAGAAAATAGATTTTTCCCTAGAGATTGCACAACATCCCCTTGACAGAACTGCACCCTAATAGGTCAGGTGGTCTGCCAGAACCCACAGGCGGGGAGGTGCCTAACAAGGAAGAGAAAGTAATAATATGATTATGCTGACTCTCGGCGGTCCGAGCTTACTTCTTAGATTCGTTAGAGTTTCTATGTGAGCCTAGAAAATTTTATTTTAAATTTCAAGTAGAAAAAGTTTATCGTGATCCTTACCAAAAAACACTCCGATGCGTATCCAGGCTAAAACAAAACACGGCATGCAAGAGTCCTAAAAAAAAGCTACTGCATAAATAATGTAAACACTCAAATTAAATTATCCAAAAATATAATATCCAATGTCCAGTTTATTTACAACCCAGGGTCTGCTGAAAAAGTAAAGTGGCCGGGTACCACTGACAACAAACCCGGATTCTAATCCTAAGACTGACGCAAGTGATTTCAAAATGGGATATATTTTTCTTCTTATCTTCATTTCTTCATTTTCTTCATCTTCACTTCTTTGTCTTCTTTCCTTTACAAGCTTCTTGGATCCCCTACGAGCTCCTTGGGTCCGCCGGGCCTGGATATCCAAATGAAAAGAAACTCATCCCCGAAGGGGTATTTTCTTTTCTCTTTGGATATTAGAACCACCCTAACTTGGCTTTCCAAATAGAAGAGAATACTCCCCTAAGGGACATTCTCTTCTCTTTGGATTCCGAATTGGGTGTGATATCCCACTTTTGAATCACTTTCACAACATTTGACTTTAACAAATAATTACATTTACATCTCAAAAAGAAAAAGAAAATCTAAACACACATGCAGAGTTATCCTAGACATTTATAATAAAATCATTCCCAAGCAGTTATATATTCATATTAAATTTATCAGCCATAGTTGGCCATGCTCTTTTAATTTTAAGGGGGCTTAGCATTTTCTGAAGCACCTGCAGAAAATATTGTTAATTTAAATCTTTAATTTGCCCCCTTTTTATTTAGCCCTGCACGAGCATGGCAACCTGTAGAAGATTATGTGAGCATCCAGATCGTTCCTATCCTAGGGGTAATCTATCGCCCATCACATCATATCTCAGAGAGCAATAAAAGTAAACAAACACTTATGTCAATCATACAAGCATACAATGAAAACTGAGAAAGCCCGTCACACAACAGCAAGTAAGTAAACACCGGCCTAACCTAGAGCTAGAGTCGGTTGTCCTAACAAACAAATCTAAGTGTGTGCGGTAGGCTGTGTGGTTTGGATGCATCCTGAGTTTACTTTTAGTTAAAGTTATCTAATTGATTGAAATTGATTTGTTGAAGGGTCAAAGGGAATTTTAGTTCAGATTTAAGTTTTAGTATCTTTACTATTTTGAATTTTTTTTTTTAAATTGAATTTTTTTTTAATTGTTATAGTTGATTAATATGATTGGTTCTTTAGTGATTTGAATTAACCTATTTTCTTTTATATCATTTAATTTAACAACTTACTGAATCTTTGACGATTTATTAGACTTTTAGATTACTGAATATCTCAATCAATTTTCTTTAAAGATGTTTTATATTATGCTTATAATTGATTTTTGAAAAGACTTTAATTAATAGAGTTTGATTTTTAAAGGGCTTTTTATTTTGGATTATGTCTATTATTTAAATTTGTTCTTATTTTAGGTGTATTTTATATTCTGGATTTTAATTTTACTTTTAATGGATTTTATTTAATTATTATTATTTGATTATGAGGTGATTAAAATGTTAATTAAACCCAATTTTAGATTTATGTTCAAGTTGAATCTTTTAGTGGTTGTGTTTGTTGATTATGACTTAGTTATTAAAAGTTATGTGATTTTCGTGGTATTTTTATCCAAGTTATTATTGGTGTGTTTGAATTTTTTGTTAAATGATCGTTTAAATTTGATTAGCCTAATTAAAGTTATATTTAATAATGAACACTAAGCCTAAGGGGAATGTCACTAAGTTTTCTATGTTCTGTGTTTCTACCCTAAAGTGTGCATGCATCCTAAGTCTAAGTTCTCTAAGACTCAGTCCTTAATTTTTGTTCTTAAATGTCACTAAAGTTGTATGGGATAAAAAAAAATTTGTTATCACTAACCCTTAGGATATTGCGCATGTGTAAAGGGATTTAATGATCTAAAATAAAAAAATAAAGTAATCCTGATAAAATTAAAGTTACTACAGGGACCTAGAGGGGAGGGGTTCGCACAAAACACACCACGGCCTCCTAGGGGCTTTCTAAGTTTTAAGAAAACTTACAACACCAGGGGCTACGACCCGGTGGTTTACGCCCGTAGCACCTCTACCCGGCTGGATAGAGGCGACTGACACCTTTGATCTGTTTCCTCTTGTTCACTTGATTGGTACCGTTCCTCGTAGTTCATGCAAATAAAGACAAAAAAATAGTGAATTAGAAGCACATTTTATAATTAAAGATGAAATAATTAAAATTTATTAAAAATTTAAAATGTACCTTTCTTCGGGCTTGAAGACCGGCACAAGCTGTCAACCTTTTGAACTTTTCAATCTTGAAAGAAGACTTTGTTTTTTCAACATTTACCTCGAGGCACAAGAAGGGAGAGTAGTAAAAGAAGGAAGAGAGAGGTAGAGAGAGGGCGAGTCATTGCTTTTCAACCTTTCACTTTCTAGTAAACACTTAACTAACTCTCCTCCTAACACAAACTAGATCTCTCACCACCCTAACTTTCACTTTTCACTCTTTCATACACTTTGTCTTTCAACACATACACTTTCGATTTTCTTTCTAAAACACATATAATCTACCCTTCGAAACATATACTCATCAAAGCACTTTACCTTTCAAACCCCACACTTTACTTCCATGTAACCTCTCAAAAGTCATTCACTTTTACCATTAAAAAAAACATACACCTCTCTTTTAACACACACTTTTCAAAAACATTTCATTTTCCTACACAAACACTTTTTAAAAAAAAAAAACATATGTTTTACTTTCCAAAATCTCCACATATCACCATTCAAAGTCACTCTTATACACTTTTCAAACCATATAATTTTAAAAGCATTTCACTTTAAAACATACACAATTACAAAGCACTTTACTCTTCAACACACAAACTTTCCAAAACTCTTTACTTTTCAAAACCCTACAATTCACCTTTCACCTTTTTCACACAATCACCTTTCGAAACATACGTTTTCACTTTCTCAAAATTCCAAAATTCACTTTTCAAACCAAACACACACTTTACATTTCTAAAAACAAACACAATTCCACTTTCAAAATCACAATTTACCTTTCAAAATATACACCTTTCAACATATACATGCGAGTCGCCTTTTCTTACCAAACTAAACATTTTGCTTTTCATCTTCCTCACGTAACCACTTTTTCAACACACATACACTTGTCAAAACACTTTGCCTTTTCAAATCTCTTTTCTCCATTCAACGTTCATACATTTACAATTGAATCACAAAGCACAAATATGCTCTCCAACATTTTTCCTTTCGCCAAATCAAAATAAGAAACCCTTCTTGATGTAAGTGCAAAGAAAGAATTACTAAGCGTCAAATTGAACCCAACTTGCCACTATAAGCTTCCAACTTACTTATTCCAAATCAATACTTATGCCAAATGAAATTTGAGAGAAGAAAAGGAAAATGATAGCAACTCTATTTCCTTCCAACAACTCAACAGCTTTCCAATCATGATCCATGATTTCAACCAACAATTTCTTATGCGCATTATATCATTTCGACCCCTCTTCCTAAAACTCATAAAGCCGTATAACAAGGACAAAATAACATTTTATTGAAATTATAAAAACCTCCACATTTTGTCATGCTCCAAAGTAGAAAGTACGTTGGAACTCAAAAAGGTCATTTTGTCATCATGAACTTCATTAGCCTTTGCATACAAACTAAAAAAGAGAACTCCCAACATATATATTAACATGATGTAAAGAAATTTTAAAAAAAAATCTACACAGAATATTCCTGATTTCAATAGCAAAGCAAGAAGTCGTCAATGCATTCTTCTCCAAATAACAACCCTCATTACTATTTTTACAGACAAGACTCTCAATGCAATGTTAAAGACACATAACCATTAGAGGTAAGAAAAAAAAGTGTTAGAAATAATGTCTCTACAATTTTTAGGGAACAAACAACTGATCTCAAAATGAAGGAAATAAAATTATCTGAAACTTTTATTTCACATGGAAAAGAAACCTATATCCAACAAGACATAGCAATGTAGAGAGAAAACTCTAGAAGAAGAAAATGATAGAAGATAAAGAAGAGGAAGATGGAGAAGAAATAAGGGAAACGTATACCTGCGAATGGGAAGAAGGCTGGCGGCTAGGGCTTGCGAACAGAGAGATGTCGGAGAGGAGGAGGTCTGCGAGAGAGGAGGAGGAAGCCGGACTGGGTTCGGCCTTGGGCTTGCGAAAGGCAGAGGGAGGGCGGACCTAGAGCTCGCGAACGGTAAGCGATGAGGGCTGTTCGCGAACTGCAAGGGAAGAGGCGAACATGGGGGTCTTCCACCTCCTTGCGAACTTGGAGTCTTGCGAACAGAGAGCAGACGGAGAGGGGGAGCCGTGGGGGAAGACGTGCGAACGGGGGTGAGTTTCCGCGTGGAACTCCTTGCGAACTCAGATGGAGGAGGTCCTCTCGGTTCAGTTGTCCCAATCGCCAGGAGGCTGGGGTCGTTTGCGAATTCAAGGAGAAAAGGGATCGTGGGTCCAAAATGGCTCTAACCGCACCTAAATCCAAAAATTTTGTATTTAAATTTTGATTTCATTATGATGGAATACTAAACTTATTTTAATTTTAATTCAAAAAACTTTTAAATTTCAAATTTATTTTTTAATTTTAAAATAGATAAAAAATTTATTTTAATGAAATTAGTATATCGATTTAAACAAAATTTAGTCGAAACTTTAATTTAGTCTGATTCAATTTTATATATCTAATTCGATTAGTGTGAATTTGAATTTGATTTAGCTCGCGACGAGTTAATTTTAGTTCAAATTATGTTAAAATTATGTATAATTTTGGTCGAGTTAGAAAGTCGAGTAGATGCTACGTCACTAGGTATCCACCTAAGGGAGATCCTATAAGTGACGTCTATGCTAGGTTATGAAGACCTAGGAGCTAGAGATTGATTATGGGGAAATTGACCTCGAATAATGAGGTCAACACTCAACCTAGGTCAAGTCAGGGGGTAGAATTGATATGGCAGATACATTGGGTCATGCTGAACCCAATGCAAGTGTCAATTGGGCTTGATTGAGTCTGAGGTGAAAGATGGATTGGGTCAACGATTTTAACAACTTTTGGGCTGGCCTATAGGTTGACCCAAGTCAACCCAAAGGTTGGGCTGGCTAGGGTAAAGGTTTTGGACCTATGTCCACATATTGGAGGTCTTGGTTGGGTTCAACTGATCTTAAGTTGAGAAATGGATCAACCCAAGGTTGTTTTAATCACTTTGGGTTAGCCTAATTCTTAATCAAAGTTGATCCAAGGGTTGATTCAACTAGGGAAGGTGTATTGGGTAACGGAGAACCCAATGCCACCATTGGTTTAATTCAATTGGGCTAGGATTGGAGCTTGGTTCAAGGGAGCCCCCCTTTGGGCACTTGGGTCAAGCTAAGTGGCTAACCCAAGTGGGCCCAAGGCTTGGGTTCTCAAGAGGGGTTTCTTGGGAACACAATCTCATGGGTTTGAATAAGCGTGGGTAGGTCTTGGTCAAAGTGTTTGAAAAGGTGGAGGTGTATGGGAGTTTTGGTCAAACTTGATTGACTTGGTCAACCAAGTTGACTTGGGGTTTTAGGTTGGGTCCGTTGAGTTCAAATTGATGGTATGAACTCAATGGAGGAGGTTCCAAAGCAAGGGAAGGTTACTTGGTTTGAAATAGGTGTTTAAACCCTTAAGGGTTATTTTGGTCAACCCTAGTTCACTTGGTCAACCAAGTTAAACCAAGGTGTGGGTTTGGGTCCAATGTGTTCCTAAGGATATTTAGGATCCATTGGGATAGGTTTTAGAGACTGGTATATGAAGACCATATTGAATTTTGGGGAAAAAGGCCAAAAGCCCCTTAAAGGGCATTTTGGTCATTTTGACCCCTAGCCAACCCTAGATCAAATTGGGTCCAAAAAAGTGTATATTTGGGGTCAAAAGGTCTCAATAAAGGTCATGGATGTTATTGGAAGGTTTGAAAAGGGTCCCAAGGTCAAGTTCCATTGGGTGGCATGTCTAGTGGCATAGGCTGTAAATATTTAAAGATTTTGCAGCCTTTAGAAATCAACCTGATTTCTAAGGTTAAAGTCCTCCAAATGAGCTCAAATTTAGAGGATTGGCACTAGAAACATGTCATATCAACATGTAATTGATATACTCTGAATCAGATGCCAATTGGCTGGGTTTCAAGGTGAAAGAAAAATCACCTAGAAGAGGTTTCAGGACATGGGTTCTTAATCCTGAGTTTTGGTTTGGAATGCTTGATTTAGATTGGATTTAGAAGTTGAATGGCTGGACTTGGCTCATCCACATCAATGGAAGTCAACTGGATGATTGAGATTGATTAGAAGTAATTTGAAAGTTGATTGAATGTTTATTAGAAGTGGGTCAAGGATTGAACTGGAGGGTGTAGTTGAGTTTGTTTGTGGTTGAATTGGATCTTACCTGGGACCTATGTGACTAGGAAGTAGACACTTCCCAATCATCAGGTCATCAGGAAGAAACCCAAGTGGGTTTAGTGGCCTCATACAGAAATGAGGTCAACAGGTGCATAAACATATGGCAATGCAGCATTACATTAAATCCACATTTTTGGAGAATATGAGCACTACAATGCTAAATCATAAGTACTATAACACTTGAGTTATCGGTGCTACAACATTGTAG
This sequence comes from Dendrobium chrysotoxum, assembly GCA_019925795.1. Taxonomy (NCBI): domain Eukaryota; kingdom Viridiplantae; phylum Streptophyta; class Magnoliopsida; order Asparagales; family Orchidaceae; genus Dendrobium; species Dendrobium chrysotoxum. Next base: position 61,239,571 of record CM034313.1, read on the forward strand.
GACTTAGCACTACGGTGCCAATTCAATTAAGCATAATCTTCTAATTCTCAAAAGAATTCCAATTAAAATCTAAATACATATGCTCACAGCAATCATGCACACATAATGTTGAAATGTATAAAACAAACTTAATGCAAACTAGTATAAACTTGAATCAATAAAAAATAAAACACAACATATGTGAGTTGTCTCTAGCAGTACTAAGTTTAAAGTCTTCATCCAGACTCAAGGGGAGATTTAAGGGGAAGAACCCTCCACCCCAAATTTTTTTTTCTTTATGTAATTATTTTTTTTTTGGATTTTTCTCGTGGCCTATAGATGCCCCCGCTTGCTCTTGATTCTCTCCTCTCTACTCGCTCTTTATCTACCATTTTTTTTATTTTTCCCGCCAAGAGTTTATTTTTCCCGCCGTCAACCTCCTTCACTTGCCTCTCTCTCTCTCTCTCTCTCTTCCCATGAGGATGAGACTATTTTAAACATTATTTATTTATTTTCCAATTTATCTTTCTCTCTATCTCTCTCTTTCTTACATTATTTTTCTCTCTCCATGGGTGCGGGGAAGATCATCTTAAATTTTTTTTTTTTCACCTTATCTCTCTCTCCATGTTTATATCTTTTCCTCATTTTAATCATTTTTCTTCATATTACTAATATTTTTTTTATTCTTTTTATAAGAAATTTATGTAATTAAAGACAATAAATTATACTAGAGGAGAATTATAATATTAAAATTTAAATCAAGTAACTTAAAATATGCTTATTATAATTTTCCATATATTTTTAATATACTTTTATATTAATAAGATACAGCCTTTTTATATATTTATTGCTCGCTAACAAATAATTTTTAATTATATTTTTATTTAAATTAGATATAAAAAATGTACTATAAAAGAATAGTTAAAATAGATTAGCATGACAATATATAGTTCAAATAAATTTGTGTTGAAATTAATTTAGATGAGTGTAACAATAAATTTTTCATTATTATAAAATTTATCTTCTTATAACAACTATAATAATAAAAAATTAAAACCCTAATATCAATTTCAAGCTCAAATGAAAAAGCTTGAAATATTTTTAAAATTAAAATTTTGTGTCTCCACAAATAAAAAATCCTGGCTCCGCCACTATCCAAACAGTGCTAAGATTCTCAGTTAGGCTTGCTCAAATCATTATTACTCCTCAAATGATCAATACACTTCTATTTTCCTTTATCCTTGGGGTTAATTTTAGTGTTGCTAGGTAAAACTTCTGGGGTCATGCACTATAGCTGATTCTTCCCAGCTTGATTCTTATTGTTACTCTTTCTTTGAAAGTGAGATGGAGGGAGGTAAGGTTCAGCAGAAGCACAATGAAGGGGGAGGGACGAGAAGCACTGGAAGCAAAGCTTTGAAGCTTTCCTCCATTGGTCCAATTAGAGGTAACAAACAAAGGTGGTAACTAAAATATGTTTTGGGCTCATTTGGTTGTTTGCATATATAAAATGTGATTTGGAAATGAAATTTGTTTTTGTTCTCTAATGTATATAAATAAAATCATTATATTTTAAGTGACCTAAAAGACTTGGTTAAAAAAGATTAGAAATGATATTTTTTTTATTAGATTTAAATAAGAATTTAACTCTAACAGGATATAATACAGAAGGATTTATGTAGCCAACCTTGTAGTGCCACTTAAAAGAAAGATAAGTTTTGACATACAATTAAAAAAATAAGTAATATGTGTAGGATATTAAATTTAGAGATGTAAATGAGTTGAGTCGAGCTCGAGTCACTCTTGGCTTGAGCTTGAACCTGATTATTTAAGCAATTATTATTATAAAATGATAAAAAAATGAAAAAAATGAAAAAAAAAAATCACTTAATATAAATAAATGAGATATAATTTTTAAATATTTTAAATAATTTTGTATTTAAAATTCTGAGTGTTAATATATTTTAAGTGTATTTTATATTATTATTTTTTAAACAAGTCGGGTTGTGAGCTAACAAGTCTAATCATGGTTGGCTCAAACTTTACTTATTATCTCATCGAGCTAAGTTCATCAGCCATTTATCGAGTTGGGCCAAAACCTGCTCACTTACACCTTTAATTATATTTTTATTTGAAAATTAAATAATAGAAAATTATGAAACTTCAGGAAATTGAAGGAGCTACTAATAATAGTAAATATAAGTTTCAAAAAGTCATTACAAGCGAACAATAAAATAGCGGCAGCATGACTGCAGGTAGAAAATATTCGTTGAAAATTTCTATCAAATTCCCATAGCTCAGCTGCAGGTTCAGTTGAGAGCCAAAAATTCACTGGTTGATATCAGATAACCCATCGATATGCCTTTTTTTTAGCCCAAAAATTTCACTGAGAAATCTACTTATCATCCACAAATAGATATCTAATAATGCGCCGGAGGTTCATTACAGTCCAGATATAAATCCAAATGAATATGGATGTACACCTATATTATTGAGGCATTTAATGAGCCAAAATTTGTGATAGTTACCTTGTGAATCCCTCACAACTTTCTTTCACTAGATCTCACTCTCTTCACTCTTACAATTTATCCCAAACACACTCTTAATGGTCACTCTAAGATAAAAATTTGTAGCCAAAGGATTAAGAGATAGTTTTAAAGACTCCTTATATAGAAAACACATGAAAAACTATCCAAAATTAAATAATTGAAGTGAACCGTCCGACGATCGTACTGTACGATCGTGGATCGTCCCGTATAAATAGTTCAAAAAAATAGGGCTTGATTTGGTACAATCTGGTATGAACCATATTTCATACTCTATCATTCTTCTCTATGAATACAAATCGTATTATATGAACAGTTCAAAAAATCAAGGTGTTGATTTAGTATGATCTAGTACGAATCATATTTCATACTCTATTAATCGTCTATATGAATACAGATTATTCTATAAAAATTATCCAAAAAATCAAGGTGTTTGATTGGTATGATCTGGTACGAACCTTATTTCGTACTCTATCAATCATATGTACGAACATACATCGTATAGTACGAACATTTCAAAAAATCAATCCCAAATTTGAGTAACTGCATTTTGGAGGACATCAATATCAAATTTTATAGTACGATTATATATCATACAGTATGATTAATTTTAAAAATATTTAAATTTTATCTCTCTCCCCTTGTGTGTGTGCACAATTACCCAATTATAATCACACTTACTCAGACTCAAGAAATAAAAAAATAGAGATACACAGACTCTATTACATAAAATCCTATTCTACCATGTCTTGAAGTCTTCATCAATCTGGAGTAGTATATTAATTTCCTGAAATGTTAGTACACATACAAAATAAATAGACATAGCTAATATATGCTAGGAGAAATAATAAAATGAAAAATATAATATTTTGTTATCATCAAAAATCATAATCTTTATTCCTGAGTTACAACATTGAGTGGCGGTTTTCGACTAGGGAAAGAAAGAGGAGGGTCTTTGGAGCTCAAATGAAAAGAAAACTTGCCTGGAGAGCTTGAGTGTGTAGAGATAATGTAACTTGAAAAATGACCTCATTTTTGTTGTTTTCCCCTATTCAAAAGTTCCAAGTAGTTGTGGATGGCTAGAATCCCTTTGGAAGCCTCTATTGATGCCTTCCACCTATCCATGGGTTATTGGGATGGCATGAGAGAGGGCAGCCCAAGGACACCTATGTGTAAAACTCCATTTAGCTTCACATGGGGAGGGGACCACTAGGCTTAGGTTAAGCTTAATCCCTGGATTTAAAAATATGATGTGAATGGAAAAGACATAGACTAAAGAAATCTAATGCCTAAGCTTCTACTTATACTCCACATCACCTATCGGGATCGTAGGTGAAGTGAGTTTATATTCTAAATAATCTTAATTCGTAAATGAATATATAATTATTTCCACAAATGATACAAAATGCTACATATATCAAAAGTATATCAATAACCTCACAACAAAAATTCACATCACTGTGCTCGGTCTATAAAATAGAACCTTAAAACATGATGATTGTTGTACATCCATGAATAGTAAATAAATATTCTGACATGTACGAACTTCAACGATGGTCAGCCCAAATACAAAAAACAAACTTTAGAAAGCTTTCGTTCAACTTCATATAACAACCAAGAATGCAGACTTGAGACATAACTATATACTTACTATTTGCTGTTCTAGAACAAATAAAGTCATATTAAGTAAATCTGTTGCATCCAATTCTATTAGAACCAAACTCTTTAATTAAAAAGAGAATTAATGGCTAAATAGATACCTGAAGAAATCTTCAAATCTTTTCATTAAATACCACATATATGTAGAGTTTACATGCTAGGAGAAAATTCACAAACATGGAACTGAAATAGAAATTATCATTACTGTTAACATGAATTGCTGTATAAACAAATTGTCAGAGGTTCTTACAAATTGATTGCATGGCTAAATAGCTCCAAAATCATCATAACAGTCTCTTTCCTTTCCATTAACTTTTGTTAATATACATTCATCAAAACAATCATATTAGCAAGATACTAGCTGAAGTCTTATAATATAATGTGTTTGTCAAAATAAATTAAGGATTTGCATCATAGAATAGAAAGAACTCTTGCCTCTGATGAATAGTACATTCTCTTTATTATACTCCAAGACTTTTACTTGCGGCTTTCAGAATAATTATTTGCAGGCATGTCCATGTGAAAATGTTTGATTATATCTAAATGAAGATGCTAAATATATGTTTTAAAGATATCATGAAGGCATGATTCATCTTAATTGAATTTAAAAAACATAGGATAGAAGACATCTCAAGCTGCACATTAAAAAAAAATCTTGTATCAAAGTATAGTAAAATCTTTCAATAAATCTATATAACCTTTGAATAAGTTGCATATGTTTTACCAAAACCTGGATGCAATTCAATATATATATATATATATATATATATATATATATATATATATATATATATATATATATATATATATATATATATATATATACTGAACAAATCCGGAAGCAATAAAAAATGTAAAAATTCTCTTTTGATTATTAGATCCAGATATCAAGAAACTCAAGAAAGAACTTTTGATAGCTAATTGAATGAAATTCAAACATTAGAAGTTTAAAATACCATCCCAGCCATTAAAAGAGTAATCGTTGAATATAAAAAATGTAAAAAATAAAACAGTGGAACTATACTTGATCCTCAATAGGGGAAAACTTGCCATACAGTTTTAACAGAAATGAGACATACACATACCAAACTTCTATTTACAACACTATAGAAGATAGCCACTAACTAGCATGAGATTGTGCTTTCCTTCCTTGGTATAACCCATTTCAGACATTGAAGCCTCTAGGAAGAGAACTCCGTCGAATGGATGGAATCTGGATGCAAACTTTAGCAGACACCTTAGCCATTGTCTCATTGCTGATGCCAGCATTACAAATGTTAGCAAAAGAGAGCATGTGCTTTATGCCATACTGAGATAGAGATCCACAATGCGTTTCAAAAATCCGAACCTAGAGATAGAAATGCAAATCATCATACTTAAATGAAGCCACTCAATCTTGAGATGAAGAAATTTGTATAGAAGTTCAAGAAACTTACCGTTGATTTGAGGCAGGCCCAGTTGTCGACCAAAGGCTGCCCTCTCGGTCGAACTGCACTAAGGACTTGTATGTATTTCTCTGATCCAAAGAGAAGCTTCCCTATGTGGTTTACACTATTATCTACATGCTTGCGATGGGTCAATATATCAAGAAGTTCATCCTGTGCATCGAGTTTTTTGGATGATCCTTCAGGTGAATTAATGAACTGTTACAAAAAAAGAAAAGATGACTAATCTCAGTGGTCTACAAGAAAAGGTAGCCATACCATATGAAAGTACAATAGCCTACCTCATGCCAGTAATAAACGAGGTCTGCATCACGCTGGTTCACATTATTTGGTGTAAACGGAAGACAGTTATCCCCCTTCCAAATCAAGTAAGTAGCAAAAATTACCAAAACAAGTAAAAAATTACAATCAATCAAATTAGCGAAAACCAAAAGAAATAGGGAAACGCATTGTGATCAGCACGAATAAAGTCAATATTACGCATTCCCAAAAGATGAAAATAAAAAAATAATAATAATTTTGTTCGGGCAGCTATCATCAGCGCCACCGCAACTCGAAAAATTATTAGTTGTGGCATCCGGTTAATCCAGACGCGCCACATCACCTGGAACCTAGTGCATCAGGGTGACATGACGCGTCCAAATTGGCCTCAGGGCCCTTATGAGCCGCACCTAATAATTTCTAACTTCGCATCAACGGCCTTTCTTGCTTTGTCATTTTTATTCCATTCTTGTTTCCAGAAAAAGTGGGCACTGCGATCAGATCGCTTTCATGTCTTCGCACGGCACGCCATTAATCCCAAAAATTAAAAGGAGAGAAAAACGATCGAACAAAATAAATCTTTAATCCGAACCCTCACAGAAATGTACAGTAAATTCTCTTCGCAAGCCAACTAAATCTTTAATCTAATTTTGTTTTGTCAAAAATATAATCCACCTGAAAAAGGCAAGATGATTATCAAATAATTAATAGTGACAAATTCAAACCAATCAATAATCGAGTTTATGATTTGCCCTTAATAAACAATTATGTTATTGTTCTATGCGCTATATAGATCCAAAACTTGGATACTCCAAACCCGGAGCTAAATACGACGGGGATCCAATGTCCAAATAGCATCCAGAACAGTTCTAAACAATTCCTTCATCTAATACATAATCACGCAATCAAGCTTCGTGAAAAGTAAATTAAATCGGATTAACGCAAAATTCACCAAAACAAGTAAGTAGAAAATTACAACTCAATCAGATTAGCGAAAACCAAAAGAAATAAGGAAAGCGAATACCTGATGTCGGTAATTCCCGTAGCCCGACGATCCTGCAATCAGGATGGCCCATCTCGTCCCGACAGAATCATCCCCGCCGGCTTCCAGGCGGCGGCCGGAGATTTCTGACGGCAATCGAAGGACCGGATGGAAGGAGAGAAGGGATAGGAGAGACACACAAATAGCGGCGATGCTAAAGAGCGCTACAGCCTGGGATCTGATGGACGCCATTGCTGCCTGAATGAGATGTAAAAGGAATAAGGACGAGAGAAGAAATCCAGTCGAGAGAGAGGATTAGGGTTAGCAACAACCGCTTTCAATTGTTTTTTCGGGAAAATTTACCGCTTTCAATTGCCTTTTTGTAATGAAAAGAAGAGAACGAGGAACATTGCGATTTTTGCGTTGATTCTCGTAAAAAGGAAAAAAATTAGGTCAGAATTTTCTCATTTTAAAAAGATAATAAAATCATCATTTTTGAAATATTTTGAAGAAATATGTAATATTTCAAATCATTACTGGCATTAAATTTTGAATTTTATTATTTTGATAAAAAATATGAATTTTAACTTTAATTAATTAATTAATATGTCAAAAGTAATGAATTGGACTACAATTTCAACATAATTATTTAAAAATATTATCATAAGTCACATCATTTTATGAATGGTGATAGTCAATATGTCATTTCCTTTTAACTATTATGTTAGTTTTCATGTGATGGTGTTTTATCATCAAGAGATCATGTCCTTAGTTGGTTGTTTGAAATTAGAAAAACAATATATTTTTTGTACATGATAATGTTTAGTAAATTTTTTATGTAGATGGGTATTTGATTTGAAATTAGGCTAATTTTCTCAAAACTCCATCAAAATAAAAATTTATTTTTATAATTTAAAATGATTGTAAATTAAATTATTATTTTAAAAATATATTTTTGTATTTATAAGCTGCCCAATGAACTCCTAGAGGACATCATTGTGACAATTCAGATATTAGAAGTGTTAATTTTTTTGTTAATATCCCCAAACATTTATAAGCGTGGAATTAGTTTCTATGGAATTTGAAAGGTTGTTGATAATAGAATATGATAAGTTTTATCATATGACATTAAGACTTTGTTTGGAATGGCTTTCTTATTGCTTCTTAAAGTAGTTTTTTAGTACAAAAGACTGCTTTAAGAAATAGTAAGAAAGTCATCCCAAACGAAGCCTAAGAATCTTTTTTGGACAACTTTCTTATTACTTTTACTTTTTAGACTGCAACTACAATCCTGTTTGTTTACTATTTTCTAACTACTTTTGAAAAAAAAAATTTGTTAAGAAGCTGCTTTTACAATAATTTTTAAGAAAATTACTTCTAATAAATGACAATCATATTTAAAAAAATTATAGTTGTTCCTAAATCATCCATTATTTCAAGCATTATAATATCACTTAACAGTAGCTTATATAAGAACATTTTTCTTCAATATTTCAATGCATAAAAAATTAGAAGTTCTATTAACATGCCTCGATTTCTATGCAATTCTCTCTCATATTCCGACAAAAATTTTAATTTATAGCTGTAACGTTCTATATTTTTATTATAATAAGTTCATTGATATCAATAAAACTAGTTGCTTCATTTCATTTCATTTAATTAAATATAATATTTTTAATAATCTTAAAATAAATTATTCATTCTAAAGAGATGAAAAGATTTTTTGGAGAAAATCAACATTTCTATTATTTTTGCATTAATCAACAAAGAATTATAATTTAAAGTCCACAAATCGAACATCAGAGATGTCAATTTGAAAACAAAAAAACAAGAGCGTGAATCAAATTAATATAATGTTATGTAAATGAAATAGAAAAATGAAAAAAATTATCATAATAAGAAAAATCATTCCTTACATAGGTACAGTAAATTGATTCATCCCAACCATTCATTCATCCTTCAACAGTTCAGATGAACCCATTGAGTTTTACATAGATAGATACTTCACTAATGATATAAATATATATAATTTAAAAGCACAAATATGAACCCAACATGTCTACTACAATGCCCTCAGAATGATATATAATAACATTTACACAACCATTTCAATAATTTGGGCATTTACTTTTAAAATCTATTGCAATAACAGCCAACAGTGCACAACTGGCTACATTATGTTTACATTAACACTGTAGAAGATAGCCACCAGCTAGCATAACATTTGCTATTCAATGAGATTGTGCTTTCCTTCCTTGGTATAACTCATTTCAGGCACTGAAGCCTCTATGAAGAGAACTCCATGGGGTGGATGGAATCTGGTTGCAAACTTCTGCAGACACCTTAGCCATTTTCTCTTTGCTGATGCCAGCATTACAAATGTTAGCAATAGAACACATGTGTTTCATGCCATACTGAGATAGAGATCCACAATGCGTTTCAAAAGTTCGAACCTGAAGAAGGAAGTGCAAATCATACTTAAATGAAGCTAAGAATTTTGAAAGTATTTGATGAATGTAAAGGATGATTTAGTTATATGCTACTCAAACTTGAGATGGAGAAATTTGAATAGAAGTTCAAGAAACATACCATTGATTTGAGGCAAGCCCAGTTGTCGACTAGAGGCTGCCCTGTCTGTCGAACTGCACTAAGGACTTGTATGCCTTTCTCTGATCCAAAGAGAAGCTTCCCTATGAGATTTATACTTCTATCTACATGCATGCGATTGGTCATTATATCAAGCAGTTCTTTCTGTGCATCGCATTTTTTGGATGATCCTTCAGGTGAATTATGGAACTGTTCAAAAAAAAAGGGAGAGAAATGTCATCTAGATAAGTGCAAGCTTCATGTAGTGAAACAAGCTGGCTGATCTCAGTGGTCTACAAGAAAAGGTACACATACCATATGCAAATATAATAGCAATGAGGTCTACATCATGCTGGTTCACAGCACTTGGTGTAAACGGAAGAGAGTTATCCTCAATGAAAGTAAAGTTATCATTGGTAGGATTTGAACCAATATACAGGAAAACATTTTCTTTGTTGATACCAAGCTCACCATATTTCATGACATGAGAACCTTGGTTATACGTATCATCAACTGATGTCCTTGTTTTGACCTACGAATGTGAGAAAGCAGAATATATAAGCTTCACCTAATAAGTTTTATATGTTAAAGATAATAGAAAGTGAGAGACTCTTACTAGTTTGTACTGTTACCTCAGAGTTTTGGTTCTCAGATTATGAATGTCGCTGCCCACCCAAGAGAATTTATTATATTAAATCAGCATATTAAGATTTTAAAACAAGACATAAAATTTAATAATTCATGAGATTAAGTAATGTTAGAGTATCATGTTTAGTTGATGTAGAAAATACAAAGTAATTGGGTCTCATCCAAAGAGTTGAGCTTTTGGGTTAAAAACCAATTTGGTTGGTGTAACAAGTGTAATTTTGATCTCCTTTTAGAACACACTACCTCACTATTAGTATAATACTATAATAAATCAGTTGGGATTAAGTGGCTTACATGGTTTGTAGCTCTAATAACCAATAGGTCTTTGTACCTTTATCATAGTGGAGCAATCATCTCAAACAGATTCAAATTGAGTTCCAAGTCGAAGTATTCAGCTTGAAATCTAATTCGGGTCAATTTTAACAGTACATGGTATATTATACTTAATAAATATCATACAAATAGGAAGTCATTGTTGGTCCATTTGGGTAGCATTTTGTAGCTCACACCTATCTTCAATCCTTTCCTCCAACCTTATATACTTTTTTAAAATTTCAAATTAATCTGAAATCAATTTTGCTGAATCAACTAAAAATTTAATTAATTTCGAGTCAAGTTGAACTCAATAACTTTGAGTTTTGAGTTGAGTGAAACTCCCTTGAACTCAACTATCTAATACCCTTAATGATTTTCATAGTGGTACCATGTGATAGTGAGTTCTTGATGTATGATGTTCGAGTAAATTTGTGCATCGGTAGTAAATATTGACTAGTTAAGAAATTTTTATGAACAACGAAAGAAAGAAAATTTCTTTTCCGCAGTAGAGAGAACAACAATTTTAGTCACTAATATAGACTTTATTGTAAGTCTAAACCTACTAGTGTAAGAGATCCTCCAGCCTTTGACGACTAGTGTAAGAGATCCTCCAGCCTTTGACAACTAGGGAACCCCTAGAGCCAATAATATCTCATATGCACGATAGAGAAATAATTTTATCAAGTTATATTTAGATGGATAAGAGGATGCACATGTCTTCCATCCAAGATATACTGTAGATGTCTCCCAAACATATCCAGTATTCTGAAGGTGGACTAGGACTCTTTCCAGGACAATAAGTTCCCCAACTACTCTCCACAGCATTAGATGCCGTTATTGCATATATACTTATATCTTCAGGGAGAAGACCTTCAAAAATACTCCCAGATTCACAAGCCTCAAGATAGATGACCTGAAATCAAAATATAAGACCATCATTGTCTTATAGATAAAAATATTAGCACAGCTGCATATTTTATAAATTACAAGTCATTACCATTTTTTTGTAGGAATTGGAAGCATGCTTCTTCTTCATAACAGAGATGAAATCATCCGTATAAAGGTAAGGATATGTAGGCATGCCTAATAATAGAACAACATAAATTAAGCATCAAGTTAAAATTGCTTTCTTAATCATATTGGAAATTGTAGGAATATAGACAACTTCAAAAGGCTCTAATTCAGTTAAAACTAACCTAGAACTCTTGGGCCACCATGGTCTGAATAAAATATAAAAATATGATCGTCAAGTTCACTATCAACAACTTTCCCACTGCCACCAGATACAGATTTTTTTATCTCCAAAAAGAACAGCAAAAAAAATTGTCAACATTAACATCATCTCCTACATAATCCTGCAGATAATTTTACTAAAGATGTTAGAAAACACAGATCAATTACCAAAAAAAAATCATGGTACTGTCAAGTCCCATCAAAATCAAACCTTAAGAACTCCAGCGTACACATCACCCCCATCAGGACGGTTAATTATAATTCCTTGTTTGGAATTTTTCTCATTGTATACAATATCATCGTACATGAAAACGATGATATTTTCATCCTTCAAACCACCATTTTTCATGATTTGGTAGGCATGACATATATCAGCCTAGATGAGTATAAACAAAAGAAAGATTAAATATAAATAGATAGATACAAGTTATCACTTTCTGTCAAAATAGAATAATTTTTGTAGAAAATTAGTGATGCAAGCAAACCACAGTATAAAAAAGATGGAAAGAAATGACATCAATCAAACAAAATAAAGTAGAAAAATCTATATTAACCACTTCAAACAATCTCCCAAGTCTTAACCTACAATCTTGGTTAAAATGTTTCTTATCAAGCAATTTCTCACATTCAAATGCATGTTTCGCCATAATCGTTACACCAGTTATTGTCCTAAATATATATCATTGAATAGATATCACAGTAAAGGATACGAAAGATGTTGAGTTTATTAACCAAGTAAACAAACTTTAAGTGCTGCATCACTTTATCTAATACTAGTATTAACCTGGACTACTAGAAAAATAAATCAGAAAAAGCTAAAGTTGAGGACCCCTCAAATTTTTTAACGCTATTAACAAGAATGGTATCATAAGCAAAGTGAGAAGGGAAGGCGCAACAAACTTGGCTTTGAGAGTAAGACAGAGCTTTTGAGATGAGTGGCAATAAATGATTATAGACAACACTAGCAAATTGAGAAAGGAGAGCCCAACAGAAAGATGAATGAATCAAGGAGTAAACAACCATCATCTTTTATTTTTTATTTTAACTTTTTTTCTCTTTCTTTCCATTTTTTATTTTTAAACAATCTTGGTGCATTCCTAAAAAGGCTAGAAATACTGCTGCATAAATACCACAGCACCGTCACCATATATTCTACAACAGAATTCTTCTCTTGTGTCAGAGTTATAGAGAAAAAGATCTTGATTTGATAATTGAACTAATTTTTAGAGCAAATCTAAAAATTTTGAAGCTCATCACGAAACATTTTGCATTAGGTATAGTTTTACAGAGTACAAATAGAAATAATTAATTTTACAAATAATTTCTGAATGATTAAAATAAACCCCGATAATATAAAAATATCAATTTGACCTTTTGAATCTTTAAATAGGGATCAAATAGTTCTTTAGTGAGATAATTTAAGTCTTTATTTTAAAAGTTAAGTAATTAAAATGATATTTTTAAATAACCGATGACCATTTTGATCTTTTGTAAATAATTACGAGATTATTTTTGTCCTTGTCTCTATCTTAAATGAAAAAAAAAAAATTGCTAGTGATATACTTTAAGTATAGAAAAAAATTATGTGTCAGAAACTCTAGAGAAGATTTTTTAGAATTATTTACAATATAATTACAAGAATTGTTTTGTTCTTCAAAAAACAATTAAAATCATTATTTATAATACAACAAAAATTACGTTATCTTCTGTTTTGATCCAATATATTTAAGTTCATAATATTTTCTTCAACACCTGACTACCTAATGCAAATTGTATAAAGACCTCCCAACATAATTTTTTTCTCTTTAAATACTTCATCTCTCTATCGATTAAATCTTAAAAGTCTGAAAAAGCCATTGCAGAGGACCCTATGGGTTTTGAACACAACACCAAAAGCGAAGAAGAAGAACAACAACAACAACAACATCAAGCCTTTATCCCACTACGTGGGGTCGGCTACATGAATCCTTTTTCTCCATTGTGTCCTGTTAAAAGTCAAATTCTCATTTAAATCTAATAAAGAAAGATCATTTCTAATATTTTCTAACCAAGTCTTTTTAGGTCTACCTCTACCTTTCTTAACATAAGTCAAATCTAAGACCTCTACTTTCTTAACCGGGTCATCGGGAGGCCGCCGTTTTACGTGATCAAACCATCTAAGGCGACTCTCTCTAATCTTATCTTCCACTGGAGCTACTCCAACCTTTTCACGAATATGCTCATTTCGTATCCTATCTCTAAGGGTAAAGCCACTCATCCACCTGAGCATCCTCATCTCTGCAACACTTAGCTTAGAATTATGCTTCTCTTTTAATGGCCAACATTCGGCACCATAAAGAATTGCAGGTCTCACCACCATCTTATAGAATTTTCCCTTAAGTTTGAGGGGTACTTTTCTATCACACAATAAGCCTGATGCATTCCTCCATTTCAACCATCCAACTTGGATTCTGCTGATAATATCCCCATCTATATCACCATCACTCTGAACAATAGATCCAAGATATCTAAAACGTGTACTCTTATTAATAACTTGATCGGCCAAAGTCACAATGCCCTCACTAGGTCTATTATTACTAAAATTACACTCCATATATTCCGTTTTAGATCTACTCAAGCAAAAACCTTTAGACTCTAAGGTTGACCTCCACAATTCTAGTTTACCTTCAACTCCCTCTCTAGTCTTATCAATAAGAAGAATATCATCAGCAAAAAGCATACACCAAGGTACCTCCTCTTGCAAATGTCTAGTGAGAACATCCATGACTAAAGCAAAAAGATATGGGCTTAAGGCTGATCCTTGATGTAATCCAACCGAAATAGGGAAATACTTGGTCAAACCACCTTGTGTTTGAACACAAGTAATAGCTCCTGCATACATATCTTTAATGATTTGAATATAAGTGTTATTAACTCTTTTCTTTTCAAGAACTCTCCATAGCACTTCTCTTGGAACTTTATCATATGCTTTTTCTAAATCAATAAATATCATATGTAAATCCTCCTTATTCTCTCTATATTTCTCCATCAAACCTCTTAATAAATGTATGGCTTCCATAGTAGACCTACCCGATGAATCCAAATTGATTTTGAGAAACATTAGTATCACGCCGCAACCTATGCTCCATAACTCGTTCCCATAGTTTTAAAGTATGACACATTAACTTAATACCTCTATAATTCGCACAATCTTGTGCATCACCTTTATTCTTGAAAATAGGGATTAACACACTCATTCTCCACTCATCTGGCATCTTTTTAGTCTTCAAAACAGTATTAAAAAGTTTAGTAAGCCAAGAAATTCCTTCATCTCCTAAGCATTTCCACACCTCTATTGGAATATCATCAGGTCCAACAGCTTTTCCACCCTTCATTTTCTTTAAAGCCTCTCTAACTTCGATTTTACTAATACGCCGATAAAAACATAAATCTTTATTTTCATTTAGGGTGCTAAGATCACTACAGACAATTTTATTTTCACATTCTTCATTAAAAAGTTTAGCAAAATATCTCATCCACCTTTGTTGAATATCATCTTCTAAAAAAAGTACTTTTTGATCTTCATCCTTAATACACTTCACTTGAACTAAATCCTTACTACTCCTATCTCTTTGTTTGGCTAGCTTATACATATATCTTTCTCCCTCCTTAGTATCTAATCTATTATATAAATCACTAAAAGCTAAACTCTTTGCATCGCATATTGCTTTTTTAGATTCCTTACGTGCTTCTTTATATATTTTTCAATTATCAGAATTTTTACAATTAAATCAATTTTTATAACAAATCTTCTTATTTTTAATCTTTTCTTGCACATTTGGATTCCACCACCAACTATTTTTACTATTAGGAGCTTTTCCCTTTGAAACTCCAAGCACATCTTTTGCAATATTCTTAATATAACTAGCCACTTTTTCCCACATAACATTAGCATCCTCATGCACAGACAAAATCTTAAGATCTAAAATCTTACTCTCAAAAATAACGAGAAAGAAATCCCATAACCACCACAACTGCTTTAGAACAAAGCAAAAGAGATTGAGGCTTCGTTTGATTATTTTGTACCTTTTCTAAAAGGTAGTTTTAAAACTCTTGTTTGAGAGAACGAAGTTTTCTAACGGAGAAGTTAACATCAGAAAGCTTTTGAAACGGGTACAAAAATATAGTTATCTAAAAAACATTTCTGTAAAAGTGGCACATACAAACAATAGCCAAAAAAAATTTCTACCGTTTCGAAACTGCAAAGTCGAAATTAAGCCGAAACAAACGGGGCCTAAAGTTAATAATAGTAACTAATTATTTTTGTAACTTAGGTAACTCAACTTGGGTTCGAATCCAACATCAAAAACATGACATATTGACATCCAACCTAAAATGGACAAAATTATCCATTTTAGACAAATAATAAGGAAAAAAACAAAAAAATTATAATTTAATATGCTTTTCTTGAAAAAATTTAAATAATTAAGTCCTTATTTTTTAAGCCTGACCCATGCCGACCTCAAGCCGACCCATTTTCTTTCAACATATTTAAAAATTTACTTTTTATAACATGTTTAAAAAATTCTTATTTTTTAATTTCAAATTATTATTTTACAACATGTTTAAAAAATTACTTTATCTATAAAATTTTATAAAGTAATAAAAAGCCATTACAAACCCTAAACATTAAATTTGAAATTAAACATTTCAATAAGCTCTAGTCAAAATTGGTTGGTTTCAAGGTAAAATTTGAGCTGACTCACAATTTCATAGAATATTTTAATAATTACTGAAAATTATTACCTATCTATAATAATAAATTATTAAATATATTAAATTTAAAAGCATATACGTATATACATATAAGTTAGCATATATTAATTTTAAATTTCAATAATTATCTTATAAGTTTCAAATGGTGGAAATAATTGTGTACTAGCTATCATGTGACTTTAGTTGGATTACATCGGTCGGAAGACCATAATCAAACATTATTGATCATGATATAATAAGTTGGTGATGATAATTGGAAAATTATAGTCGGATGATGACACAAAAGATTCTAATTCAGTGACAGAGGTTGGGAGATAGAAGCTCGGTGACGATAATTGTTGGCAATGATCGTTAATGTTGAAGACCGAGTGGAGTGTTGACCTCCATTTTCACCTATTTATCTTTGAGCATATTCGATTAAGCTAATTGAACCTCGCCTAGACTAATTCAATTTAAATTGATGTCGATTTGGGATTCGATTGTGTCGACTCAATTTTAGTCTTCCTAAATTAAAATGATAAAACTCAATCAAACTCAAGTTGACTCAAAATTGAGTTGAATTAGGCTCGACTACGTTCTGTTGAGCCCAATTAGTGCACCTTGACCGCGTCGAGGTCGATCTGACTTGAGTCGATGTCAATTTGGGTTTGATTTTTGTTGATTTGAGTCAAGACGAGTCGAACCCGAATCGACTCAAATCAAGTCAAATTGGGTTTGATTTTGGTCTGATTTTAATCTCATGGGTCTCATCTAATTCCTATTTGAAGTTCAATTGACTTTCTAAATTATTTGAATTTGATGTCAGATCAGGAAATAGATCGGATGGTTCGAATCAAACGAGCGGCTGACCCAAAGCTTTTTGCCTGATATCTGCGATCGCTAGCAGTCATAGCAGGGATATGAAGCAGAAGAAATAAACCTATTCGCATGATGTTTGGAAGATTGGAGCACGGGACGACAAAAGGGCGGGATACCTTTCTCGGCATTAGCATGCCTTTACTCCAGGCGAGGGCTACAGGCGTGAGGAGGTTCCCATTCAGTCTCCACTAGCACTCGGTCTCCAACCCCCCTCTCTCCGTCTCTCTTCGGTTCGCACGGCCAGGGGAAACCGAGCTCCCCCTGTTTTCCTCCTGGTTCGTGAAGCCCAAGTGGAGCCGAAGCCTCCCCGCTTTCCATCTCTCCTTCACGAACTCCGGGAGCCAAAGCTGCAGACGCCATTCGCGAAGCCGAACTCTTCTGACGTCGCCAATCAGCCCTAGCCGACGACCCCTTTCACCTTTGACAACGTAATTTCTTCTCCTTACCTCTTTTCCCCTTCTTCTTTTCATTCTCTATGATTCTTTCATTCTATTCATGTATTTTCTTTCTATTTTCCTTCTTCTTCTTCTATCGTTTTCTATCCCTCTTCCCTATGGTTGATATTTTGGTAGCTTAGTTGTTGATCATTTCCTTTGGGATGGTTATAGCATGAACCATGAGGAACATTGTGTGGATTGTTTGAATGACTTCAAGGAAGTACAAGTGTAAACCATGGTTCTTCTTATTGATTCGTTTTATGTATCCTCATGCACGTTGTACATTAGGTGTTTGATAAAATGCCAATGAAAGAAAGTCATGATGGTTTTGTTTGTATTAAAATTTTATACAACTTTGTCCATATGGAGATTCCCCCAAATGCATCATATAAATGTTTATTAACAGAATTCGCTTGTTGAGATGTGATAGGTTATGGATACCCTTCATGAGTTTCTTCTTGTGGCATATGTAAATGAATTTGATACTTTCTTTGTGAAAAACGTTTGATGAGTTTTAAGTAATGTTTTTCTTAGCTAATGGTATGACCAAACTTTCATGGAGAGGTGTAAGTTAATTTTTTTTTATTATTATTTTTATTAAAGAGAATATGGCGATGATTCCTTTTTTTTTTATTTTTAAATGTGTTGATATAGATTGTGCCGAAATAAACATTTAATTTATGAAATTTATCTTTGTTTGCAACCCACATTGGGTGATACAAAGTTCGTGTTTTGATTGTGAGGAGTAGAGATAAACATGTTATTCTTTACCAATAAAAAAAGATGCATGCGAGGTGTTTGAATTAATTCTTGTTAGGAAGTAATGTAGGTTTTTCTTTAAAAATAAATAAGAATAGATGCATCAAGCAAATGTGGCTTCACTCTCTTCTCAATCAAATATTTTATTCTCCACCATATAATACATTATCTCCATGAATATCTTTCTTTAAATACTTTGCTTTAGAGAGCTTATACCTCATCGCTTCTTTATAGTTAAGATGTGATATTATTTAGATACACCTTATAGTTTTAAAATTAATATCGAATCATTTAGAGGAAACTTTTGGTTGGGATGCATATATATATTTGTCTCGTCGGTTAAGAAAACTAATCGTTGTAGACTTTACATAAATCTCGTTGCAATATTTCGGCTATATGTGTGATTTGGCACATCACATTCGCATAGACATATATTTAGTTAATCAAATAAAATTTTATTTGTACGGCATCGAATAGGTTCATATGGGTGCTTTGGTAGAGCTTTGTTCCTTATGGCTATGGCACGACAACTTAACGACGACCTAGAGCTCCTAAACAATCGTAGTTAATTTGTAGAATCAAAGTTTATATCTGCCTTCGAGTACCGAGCTTTCAGGTCTTTTTCTTTTATGTTACAAATGTCTTGCTTTAAAGAAGAGATATATGTACATATAAGTAGAATCTCTTTATGCTCTTATCATGATTATAACTGATTTCAAGTCAGTTGTTTTGCAATAACTCCACTATAGCTTCTTTTGAAATTATGTGCGATTGCATGATTGCAAAGCATGATTTCCATCTCGATTTATTTCATGTAATCTTTCAAATATCGTGTATCAATTATTCGATGAAATGTCGTTAAGGAAAGGGTGTGATTTTGAAACTTTGCATGAGAATTATTTGGTCAAGTTATAATTTATGAAGCTCAGGAACATTCATAAATATTTTCAATCAAGTTTTTTTTTTTTTTAACCTCTCAATTATGAGCATGTATAAAATTGTTGTAACAAAAATATATATTTTGCCCATGTTAGAGAGTCTTTGTATACCTTATGTATAATTTATCTACATGTTTTGTGATAGTGGAATTGTATGTTTAGTGTTATTGGATTGCTATGAGTTTCGTGTATAACTTCCCTCCATGCTCTACAATGATGAATTCTTATGTTTGATAGTGGTACACTTTTACATGATTTGTATGTTCCCTTTCCCTATGCTTTACGCTACAAACCATCACATCATTTTCGATAGTAACATGCATATATTAGATGAATATAAATGTTGAAATTCATTAATAGTTAAATTTTTGTTTATTCATATTTATTTTCTGAATGGCATCTACCCTCACCTATATATTTCTTTTTTTCATTTCTGTCTTGCGAGGTACAAGGAGTCTTGTATATGCATTTGTCATTGAGTCATTCTCATGGGAGCTTTTAAGTGGGCACGCCTGGGTCAGGTATATCTTGATAGTCCTGTAGAGACCTCCAAATGTATGCCGAATGGAAAACACTTTAACACACACTTTATGGACTGCTCTTTTATTTTCCCACTCGAATATACTTATCAGGATGTTTAGTTAGCCGGCCATAGGTTAGTCCACTAACGAAGCTTTGGCCTTGTGGGCCAAAGCTTGCCCCCTTGTCATGAAACCTAGAGACCCTTAGGGTCATTTAGGCCTGTAGTGTAGGCCACCTACTTATGTCATTTGCATCGCTTTTCCCACACGAAGTGGGCATCGTTAGGATGGTTTTTCTTGGGATTTAAAAATATGTAAGCAACTCTAAAATTTTTCCTCCTAATGATTTCAATCTCCAAATATGTCTTTCATAAACATGTTAAAGAAAAATATGCTAACATGAAATAGAATCTAAGCTCTAGTGTGTTAGATAGTTTCCTTTATTAGTCTCATGATTATGATGTCTTTTGATTATTAGCATGTTTAGCTATTGTTTGAGCCTAGTGTAGAACCTATGTTGTAATGTTCATTTGCTCCAAAAACGATATAAATAATCCCTAAAAGCTACAAAACCAACTAATAAGATACACTAATGGATTGGTAACTAATCTTAAGTCATTAATGAACTCACCATAATGATAACCTTCCGCTAAAAATTACTAAACAACAAACATAAAATTTAACAAGATGATTACCTGGTAACCCGGGCCTACGAGGCTATTAAGTTAGCCCCAAGGAGGGTGAAATAAACCTCATGGCCCTGGTTTAACAAGGGTAATTATCGCTTAACTTAAGTAAGCAATAATAAGCTACCTATAAATTAAATTTTGCAACTTATAACCCCTAAAACCCTCCTAATCAATCTGTAACTTTTAAAAGCTTCTAATTAACTCACAACCCTTAAAATTCTCGTAACTAACATACAACTTCGAAGTCATTTACTAATCAAATGGAATCCTAAAATTTATAAAACACACATCTCATCAACCTTTAACTTAATCATATATAATAATCAATATTAATTAAGATAAAACTAAATTAAAATCATTAAAATCCTCTCAACCAACTCTCTAATGGTTAATAAAATATTAAGACACTAATATTTGAACTCTAATTAAAGCCTCCTAACTATAAACAAACAAAATGAACTCGTTGGAGGAGCAAATGAACTTCAAGTCATACCTTAGGGCCTTAACCCATGCTAGATCTATATTCACCTTTGCACATTCTCTCTTAATGTATATGAGGTATATAGGATGGACTACCTTGAGCTGCGGGGCTAAGTGTCCTAAGGAGGCTAGTTCCTCGAGCCCACTGTGACAACGCCACGTACCTCATAAATTAAGAAGAAATAGTACAAAGGTCTATATAAATTATCCCCCTCTCTAAAAATTTAAGGCCACCCTTAGGAAATTAAGCTAATTGCTTTAACCACTCAACTGTTAAACTATAGGTCAGATAGAACCCATACACATCTATAGGTAGTGAGTCATTCTATCCCTATGTCATCTTTTAAAAAATGAATTTACCTTAGACATAGGAAGCCTAGGATTTTCTTTTCACGGTGGGTAGTAGGCCCATCTTAGTGGCGTCACCTAATAGCCATTCCTCGAGTCCTAGATTATTACCAAGGGAAGGATTAACCAACCCTTGCCACCTTATAATTATTTCAGCCTTGATTAGGGGTAGGATTGAGGATAGGCCTTTTGCCCCTCAATTCTTCATAACCTTAGTATATGTTAGGGCCTAAGCCTTTAGGCTCTTAATAATTTAATAATTAAGGATTTTAATTCTAAAACTAAGTGTTAATCAATCCACCATAAATCACTAATTATTTAAAGAGAATTTTGAGGGTTAATAAATTGAATAATAAGAACCCGACCTTGCAATTTGAACCACTCACCTAATTTGGGGTAGTTAAGTACACTAATTTTTGCACACACTTAGGTGCTGGATATGACACTTTTTATAGGCATCATAAGGTAGGGTGTAGCTAAGATAACCTTTTACACTTTCTTTCTTTTACATTTTGCATATGTGATGATATGATGGTTGTTTCTGGTTTGGCTTGTTTTTGGATGCTTTCTTTTCTTTTTGATTGATGAGTGGGCACTTGCCCTTAAGTGGTTATATGATTTTAGAAATATCTCTTGCAGGTGGCCATATTCTCAAAGGGCAATAAAAAAATGCCGCTCAAATCATAATTATAAATATGCTTGCAACAGGTACTGCGAGGAATGCTAAAAAGCCCTTGAGAATATGGCCCTAAGGACTAGGTTCTGGATGATTCATATATGTTTATTATAATTGTGCTAATGTGTATTTCTTGTAGGAACTTGATGTAATTTTCTTTTATAAAAAAAAATATAATTTGAGTTAAAGCGTTGTGAAAGCTTTTAAATGGGGTATTTTTAATATATTAGGTATTCAAAGCGAAAAGAAAACCCTTCATAGGGAATTTCTTTTCATTTGGATATCCTATCGGATGATACAACATAAGGAGCTTGAAGGAAAGAAGATGAAGATAAAAATACCTCATTTCTAAGACTTGCATCATTTCTTAGGGATAGAATTCGGGTTGTTGTCGGTGGAGCCCGACCACCTTTACTTTTCAGTACTTTTTGGGATGTATAATAAGTGGCGCTTGCCACAGACTTTGGACATTTGAATTGATATTATGATGATGTGTTTACATTGGTTGTGCAATAGAATCGCATGCTTTTTCCTAGGTTTCTTACTTTGCTTTGCTTTGGGGTGGCTCGGACGAAGTCTTTACGTTAGGCTCCTTAGGATGTTGAATTTTCTATAAAGTTAAAATTTATTTAAATAAGATAAAAATGAATATAGGATTAAAATCAACCAATTGTTTAAAATTAATGCATGACTCCTTTAAAGGAGTCACCTTTTAAAATGATAATAAGTAAGCCTTGTTCACTTCACAGTGACTATTGGTCAATCCTGATTGGCCCTACCTATACATGCATAGCCTTGAGTCAGCATATAGATTTTTCTTTTACAACATAAAAGGATAGTTCACTTTGCATAAGCATAGTACCATTCATGGTCGGGTTTACTGCCAACTTTCCTTTCTGAGATTCCCACCACTCTTGCATTTGCATAAGACCGGATATCATGGATTTAATACGCTAGGTGGAGTTTAGCTGGTATTCCTTTCCGAGAAGGGTGATAAATCCAGGTCGGGGCTGCTTAGATCCTTAGTGGGGTCTAAGTTATAAGTCCCCTCGTGGTGTTTGACATTAGTTAGGTCTTGGATGCTAGTATTGTATGTACAATACTACTTCTCTTTTAGATCTAGGATCAAAGGTTGGCAGTATTAGTATACTGTTACATGTCTTATCAGTAGGTAAACTCTCCATTCCTCGGAGGCTATAAATCCTACCCATCTGCGTCACTTTGATGGCGCCGCTTCTATCTTTCTCTCATGCATGTGGTATGAAATGATTTCTTTTTCCAGTTTCCTTCAGTTTGACTGGCCGAGTGCTTATGCGATCCGTATATGTTGAAATAACCAAATTGGGCCTATCTTCTCCCCTTGATTAGGAAGATCCTAGAAATTCTCCTACGTGCCAAATCCATTTGAGAGAATAATACATTATCCTTAATCGAGAGTTTTCTTAGGCTGAGGTCTAAGATATAATTAACCACGGGGGCTTGCGCCCGTGGGAGACCGATCCCCACATCAAATAAACCCTATTCGAGCTGATGTATCGAATAGGGGAAATCTCGTGACCTCGATCGGGTCATACATATTATTATCCATTAAGGTGTGTAGGTGAAAGCCCGTTATCCTCCATGGCTAGTCATATGTATGACTCCATCTGTTCTTCCATTGGTCTGCTTGCGTAGAGTGTAAAGGCCTACAATTATTTTTGTCCTACGGGATAGTGAGATCGTATCCTTTACATTCTGTTCCCCGTAAGCAAAATCCTTTCGGAGACCCATAGGTTTCTGGCGACCACGGTGGGACAGGTCTCTCTCTCCATCTTTGGATTATATATTATTCTCTCTTGCGTGTACTCCGGATTTGGTACTCCTTAGTTAGGTTCCTTCCTTTCTGGCCTGTTTGGCTGTTCCACCCTTTCTTCCTCTCTTTCTTTCTTGTCGAATTGTCTGATGCTAATTGTTTCAGTTTGTGTTAACAGACAGTACGATGGCATTTCCCGGTCCTTCTGTTACCTTTTGTTTCGGCTTTGACTCGCGGGTGACACTTCCTGAGTCCCTGCTCTCGAGCCTACCTGCAGGAGGGATCACCTTTGGATCCTTCACTGACTCGGCGTACGTCACTCTTGGCGGGCCAACCCCTTCTGAGGCTGCAGCCTTCTCTCCCCCACAGAGGAGAGGGCGTGTAGCCATGCGTCCTTTTGGGCGTCCAGTTGCCCGGCAGCCAGCCCGGGCACCTGTTCGTCCCGCTGTTGTTCGTGCGCAGCCAGTGCGCCCCGTGGCTAGGCAGCTAGTGCCTAGGCCACTTCCTGTTCAGCCCGTTCGTCCAGTTGTTAGGCGGCCAGCGCCTCCAGCACCCGTTGTTTAGACGGCCCCGGCCCCTCAGCGCCGGCAGCCAGTACTTCCCTTACCTGCTGCCCCGGTAGAGGCTACTCGTGCTCGGGCCTCCCCTCCTCCTTCCTCCTCGAGGAAGAGGGGTGCTCAGGCCGAGCTCCCTCCACCTCCTACCCGTCGGGTTTTGGTTTTCGCCAGGCTTTCTTACCCTGAGACTGCCCAGCAGACCCCGACGACTCTTCCTGTAGTTCCTGTCCCTCCAGTCGTCCAGTCAGTTGGTTCCGACATAGCATCGTCCTCCGCTTCCGGCCTTGGGAGAAGGGCCCGAAGAAACAGGAACAGGAGGTTGCGTTTAGCAGCACAGGATGCAGCAGCCCAGCAGATGGCAATTTCTGTGGCTCAGCAGGAGCCAGCCCGGCAGCGAGTGGTCCCCTTATAGCGGGAGCCACGTCGACCCGTAGTTCCCCCAGTCCACGATGTAGTAGTTGCACCTGAGATCGACGCAGTCCAGGGAGGACGCTTCTCTCCGTTTGTACATAGTGGTGATGAGGAGGACGTCGTCCGCATTGCGGCGGCCCCTCCTATTACTACTACCCTCCCACGTGCTAGAGTCCCCAAGGACAGTGTTGCTAGGGCCCTCACTCGGAGGATCCGAAGCATTGTCCGTTCAGCACGCGGTAGGGGTCGTATTAGTGAGGAGAGGTTACTCCACCAGATCTCTCAGGTGCATGCTCAGTTACAGAGGCAGTCAGTTAGACAGAGTTACCAGTGGCGGAGAGGACAGCCGCAACGTCAGCAGCAGACTAGAGCAGTCGCCACAGTTAGACCCCGGACTGACACCCCTATAGTCGGACGACGCCCACATCGTCATGGACGTCACCCGGGGCGAGATGTTGTTCAGCCTCAGCTTGGTTCAGTAGTTGTTGTTCCACCCTCACAGTTGGATGTCCCCACTGGGTCCCGTAGCAGTAGGTGGGTTTGGAGGCGTCGGCAGGTGGACCCGCCTGTCGAGACAGAGCAGACGGTTGGGACCATTCATCGTGTTGATACGTTCCCTTCAGGATCAGCAGCAGTCCCAGTGGCTTGTGAGGAGGTGGCGGATGTTCAGGAGGATATTTCTTTGAGTAGTACCCCGGCTCGAGCGGAGCCAGTTTCTGTTCTTAGTCCCCATAGGATTACTTCTCCTATGGGTCCATACATCGATGCCCTTTGTCAGGCCTTCTCCGGTGAGGACTTGCTCGGAGAAGAGTCAGAAGAGGACATCCCCGTCCACAGAGTTTGTGTTGTCACGAGACGGGGTGTTTCAGATGAGCATATAGAGCAGTATGATTGAGTAGAGGAGCAGGGGGAGGCAGATGTACCTTCCACCTCAGCACTAGGTGGACCTCCCCGGTCAGTAGATACGGATGCCACAGTTTTGCAGCTACAAACCCAGATGGCGGAGATGGCTAGAGTTATGGCGGCGATGACCGCCCAGTTGACAGCGTTGGGGGCTACGCCCCAAGTCATGGATGTAGGTACTCCTACTACATCCAGGGACAAGCCAGCAGTACCACAGGTGGTAGTACCAGAGCCTGTGAGAGTGGATAGAGTTCAGAGGACAGTCCCAGTATCACCCCCAGCAGTACAGTTCAGTGTGCCAGTTCAGAGTCAGTCAGTTCAGTTGTCACGAGGACAGATCCAGGACATGATTGCACAGAAAGTTGAGCAAGCTATCTCTTCTAAGAAGTCTGGGGATTTAGTCAGTAGAGGTCGTCCGTACCCTATAGAGTATGAGCGGGAGCCATACCCCGCAGGTTTTGTCCCTCCTCGTTTTTGGGTGTTTGATGGGTTAGGGAACCCAAGACAGCATGTGGCTCAGTACCGGGCCATATGTTGCAACATTGGAGGGAACGATGCATTAATGCTGAGGTTATTTGTTAGTATTTTGGTGGGAGTGGCATTTGAGTGGTACGCCGATCTCCCTAATGATTCAGTGCATACATTTGCTGAGTTGGAACAGTTATTCGTTCAGAGGTTTATCAGTATCGAGCACAGAATGACAGTTGGTGAGCTAGTAGTGGCCAGGCAGCGTCCCCATGAGACTCTACCTAACTATATTATTAGGTTGAGGAACCTTAGTCTCCAGTGTGAGCCTCAACTGCAGGAGCAGCATGCAGTTGAGATTTTGTTGAAGAACATAGATGGTCCCATCGCTCCTTACCTGAAGGGTTTTAGCATTCGAACCTTTCAGAAGTTGTTAACCAAGGTCACTAGTTTGCAGGACAGCATACCCGCTGCAGTCCCTCCTAAGGTTGAGAGTCAACCCCCGTGTAGACCTCAGCGTCAAGAGTTTTCAGGGGCACCGCCTCCTAGGAAGGTGGAAGTGCATAGTACCTACGAGTCCCAGGATAGGGGCAAGAGGCCCATGGTCAGTTCAGTGCCGCATCGTCCACCAGCACCTCCTCCACGACCACAGTTTCAGCCTAGACTACAGGTGCCACCACCGGCACAGCCTCCTGTACAGTTTCAGCCACGACCTCAAACTCAGCAGTTTAGACCTCCCCACAGGACTCCAGAAAGTCAGCAGTACCTACAGGAGAAGCTTAACAAGGAATACCCCTTTAAGAGGGAGAGTGTACGAAAAATCTTTAAATTCCTTGTTAAGAAAAATATCATAACATTTTCATTCAATAAGAAGCCAGGAGAAGAGGGTCAGATAGAGCACCCGTTGTATTGTCCCTTCCACCGACATGTTGGGCATGTCCTTGAGGATTGCTATGTGTTCAAAGATAGAGTAGAAGGTCTTATGGCTAGTGGAGAGATTCACTTGCAGGACAGTGATTTAGTACAGCCTCAAGGTAAGGTTGCTCAGATAGTTCAGATGGTTACAGACACCAGGTAGTGTGACAGTCAGTGTGGTGGGCAGAGCAGTGGTAGTAGAGTACCCCTTAGTTCTGGGGAGGAGTGGCAGCTTGCACTCTCTCGCAAGACAAGGGGTATGATCAAACGAGCAGTTCAGAGTTCAGAGACAGTTGAGAGGAGGCCTCTACAGGCCAAGTCGACAGGTTCTAGCCCTGTTACTTTGCCAGTTTCTTTCTCTTCTCTTTCTGTTGTAGTGCCTACTGAGCACATTTCTTCTACTTTTTATACTAGAAAGATGTATGAAAGAGAAAAGTTTGTTGTAACCTCTGAAGGGAAGATGGGGTCTCTTCCAGCACTTACACTGAAGGATTTCGTTCTCCCTTATATTGATGATGAATTAATGGAAGAGGATGATTTTGGCTACTTCTGGTCTTTTCCTTCTAGTTCTACTTTTTCTAGCACCCGTTCTTTTCATGCTTTAGTTATTTCTGGTGATGACAATGATCCTTCATATAGAGAAGAATTTGAGTGTGAAGAACCTGTGTTCACCATTCCTGAAGGAGGTTGTTACATGAATTCTGGAGATGAGTCCGAGAACACACTCCAATCTCTTTTTGTAGAGCCAACGCAAGCCATGACCTCTGAACCAAATGAGTCTCCGGTTGAGCTTGACTCAGTGCAGGAGATCCAGTTGCGTTCAGGGAAAGTCCTTCCACCAAAAATGACTAAAAATAATAAGGAAAAAGATAGAAACATCATTATCCAACAGGATGATCCTGTTCCCCCTCCCCAAGCACCAACTAAGGAGAGGGGAAAAGGCCCGTAGTTGGATGTTGATTATAATGTGTTGGCACACTTGAGAAAAATTTCATCTCTTCTTAGTGTTTATGATGCACTCATGATGTCTCCTGACTTGAGAGAGACTTTGGTGAAAGCTTTGCTTGAGCCAGAGTCTTATCAAGCCTTCTTTGCCACTGAGTCTGTTAAGGATGCATGTTATTTGAGAGATATGCCATGCATTACCTTTTCAGATCAGGATCTTCTTTTAGGGACCTCTGAGTACAACCGTCCCTTGTATGTCACCGCTGAAGTAAATGGTTATGAGTTGAACAGGGTCCTCATTGACCAAGGTGCTTCAGTCAATATCCTTAACTATGAAACTCTAAAGAGCCTTTCCCTTGGTCATTTGAAACTAACCTCAGATAAGATTATGTTGAAAGGTTTCAATGATCAAGGACAATGTGCTCTAGGGGCCATTACCCTGCCTCTGAAGTTTGGAGATCTTCTAACTGAGGCTAAGTTTCATGTTATCGAAGCAGATACCTCATACAAGGCTCTCTTAGGAAGACCTTGGATTCATGAACATGGGATGGTGCCCTCTACGTTACACCAGTGCATGAAGTATATGAGGAATGATGTAGAGTTCTCCATTCCTGG
The DNA here is from genome assembly GCA_019925795.1 of Dendrobium chrysotoxum. Lineage (NCBI taxonomy): Eukaryota > Viridiplantae > Streptophyta > Magnoliopsida > Asparagales > Orchidaceae > Dendrobium > Dendrobium chrysotoxum. Next base: position 61,268,286 of record CM034313.1, read on the forward strand.
AGATACTCAACCTTTTTCCGTGCATGAGGTCTCAATTTATGATGACGCCGAGCATTACATGCCTCACAAGGCTCATGGACCTCCCGTTTCCCAATCACCAGTGATACCTGCCAGTGTTATACAGGGTCCTGCGCAGTCACTTGCACAGGGTCCTATACAGCCATTGGTACAGGGTCCTTCACAGGTTTGTATTGAGGCAAATCTTTCCACTGCAGATCCTGTTGGATCTTCCTTTCAGTTTGCAGTCGGGCACGATGTTCCCCCTAGTAGAGGTAGGGGATGGCGGGGTAGAGGTCGAGGTAGAGAGTCAGTTCGCCCTCTGAGGAACTTTGACACTCGAGTTCCCCCTCCCTCACACCTTTATACTTCCTCTTTGACTGTTGAGTCCGATTCTGATGATGAGATGATCGAAGCTCCTCGTCATCCAGCTCCCTCGCCTGCCTTTAGTGTTGCTGATTATAGCGCATATCCTACGTTCCGTAGGTATTTGATACCTAAAGGTGGTTTAGTCGTTGATAGTGGCTCAGATGACGACATAGAGGTCGGACGTCAGACTACTACCCGACAATCCCTTTCTCGTCAGATGTATGGGATGAGAGTCGAGGAATCTCCTCTTCAGCCCTCCCTGACACCTTCCACTAGTGCTCGTGGTGCACTACACTCTGATGGTCGCTCTGTACAAGAGTTGCACACTCTTTATGTGCCACCACAGCCTGGTTGGCATGCGTCACTATTCCACAGTGTAGGTACCCCACAGACCACTGACATACAGGGTCCTGTAGAGTCCACTGCGAGCGGTGAAGTCTTGCTAGTCCCCCGATACTTTTCCCCTTTCATGGATGTTATGCTGAACGGGGTCTTGTCCCTTCAACCTGGTCTGAGGGCCAAGCTCTACAGCAAGCCCGTATTTGGCGAACTGATCTCCCTCAAACTCAGCAGGGTCTAGGCTATTTTGAGAAAGATCAGTTCCCCTCTACCAACATCCGTGTCATCTCCCACTCTTATTCGGTTGTTTCCATCTCTGATGATGAAGACCCGGATGAAACGGAGGACAGGATCCTTGATGCTCCACGAGAGTTTGAAGATGGCGTTACTTCCTCCATGGACGAACTAAAGGAGATTAATTTGGGTACTGAATCAGATCCTCGACCCATCTTTCATAGTGCTTTGTTATCCGATTCAGAGGCCCAAGAGTATATTGGACTCATATGTGAGTTTAGAGATTGCTTTGCCTGGAACTATACTGAGATGCCTGGTTTAGATCCAGAAGTAGCAGTCCATAAGTTGGCCATTAAGTCTGATGCAGTCCCTATTAAACAGTCACCTCATCGGATGAGGTTAGAGATTGAGCAATAGGTGATCGCTGAGACTAAGAAGCTTATAGAAGCTGATTTCATTCGGGAAGAGAAGTATCCCACTTGGCTTGCCAATGTTGTTCCAGTCCGGAAGAAGAGTGGTCAGATCCGTGTCTGTATAGACTTCCGTGATTTGAACAAAGTATGTCCCAAAGACAATTTTCCTCTCCCCATTAACGAGTTGATGGTTGATATTGCTTCATCCCATAGCATTTTCTCCTTCATGGATGGTTCATCTGGTTACAATCAGATAAAGATGGCCCCTGAAGATGAGAGATTCACTGCTTTTCGCACCCCTATCGGTGTGTTCTGCTACAAGGTGATGCCCTTTGGCCTCAAGAACGCCGGGGCCACCTATCAGCGTGCTATGACTGTCATTTTTGATGAGCTGATTCATGAGCAAGTAGAATGTTATGTGGATGATCTAGTAGTCAAAAGCAAGGTCCGTAGTGATCACCTTCGAGATCTACGAATCATTTTTGAGCGCCTGTGCAAGGATAGTTTGAAGATGAATCCCCTAAAATGCGCATTTGGTGTCACCGCGGGGAAGTTTCTTGGTTTCATTGTTCGTTATCATGGCATTGAAATTGATCCCTCCATGATCAAGGCTATAGTAGACTTGGAACCCCCCAAGAGCCTTACCCAGTTGAGATCCTTTCAGGGTAAGCTTGCTTTCTTACGGAGATTTATCTCCAATCTTGCCGGTAGATGTCATCCGTTTGCTGCTCTAGCAAAGAAGGATGCCCGCTTTCATTGGGATAGGAAGTGTCAGAAGGCCTTTGAGAGCATAAAGCGCTACTTGACAAGGCCCCCTGTGTTAGCTGCACCCATGTCGGGTAGGCCATTGATTCTTTACACTACTACCTTGGATGAATCACTTGGTGCACTCTTAGCTCAAGAAAATGAAGAAGGTAAAGAAAACGCCTTATACTACCTTAGCAGATGTTTGATTCCTGCAGAGCTAAAATACCCGGCAATGGAAAAGCAATGTTTGGCTTTGATTTTTGCTGTGCAGAAGCTTAGACACTACATGCTCTCACACAAGATCAGTTTGATTTCTAGAGTCAACCCTTTGTAGTATTTAATGACTCGTCCGACTTTGTCAGGTCGTCTCGCACGTTGGTCTATGATCTTACTGCAGTTTGACATTACCTTTGTCCCTCAGCGGGCCGTCAAAGGACAGGCTCTAGCTGACTTCTTAGCTGCCCACCCGATCCCTGCAGATTCTCCACTTAATGACGATTTACCTGATGAACTAGTCATGAGTGTGGAAGAACAGGAGTCCCCTAGCTGGGAGTTTTATTTTGATGGAGCATCCTCTGTCAAATCACTACGTCCTTGCGAGACTCCCGTGGTTAGGGTAGGTTTAGGGTTAGTCTTTGTGTCTCCTGAAGGTCACACCCTCCATTTCTCTTACAGTCTTTCAGAACCTCGTACTAATAACAAAGCTGAGTACGAAGCTCTGATTTTGGGACTTGAGTTGGCCATTCAGATGAATATTGTGCGTGTGAAGATCTTTGGTGATTCCCAACTAATTATTAATCAAGTGGCTGGAATCTTCGAAGTTCTCAAACCCGAGCTCTTGCCTTATCATAATAGAGCAATGGAGCTTCTATGTTTAATCCCAGAGGTAACTTTAGTTAGAGTCCCTCGATCTGAGAATGGTAGAGCGGATGCACTAGCTAAACTTGCTAAGGAGTTGGCTGACCCAACTGGAAATCCGGTGTCTATAATTATCTAGTATCGGCAAGCCTTATGCCCTGCAGACTTATCCCCTTCTCCTGATCAGACCCTTACAGTGTTTGCTGTTGAGGAAGAATTAGATTGGAGAATCCCTTTTGTGGAGTATTTGAAGCATGGTAGACTCCCGGATGATCGCTCGCTTGCCACCCAAATTAGAAAGAGAGCTTTGTCATTCTCCTACGTGAATGAAACGTTGTATCGACGCTCGTTTGACCAAATGTGGTTACGTTGCCTCAACAATGAGGAAGCTCGTAAGGTCATGGGCGAGATACATGAGGGACTTTGTGGTGCCCATCAGTCCGTACCTAAGATGAAGGTTAGAATTAAACGCCTCGGTTATTACTGGCCGACTATGATTCGTGATTGTATGGAGCACGCTAAGAGGTGCCATCAGTGCCAGATCCATAGCACTGTTATTCACCAACCCCCTAATCCGTTGCACCCCACTGTGTCTTCTTGGCCTTTTGAGAGCTGGGGTACGGATGTAGTGGGTCCTATTGACCCTCCTTCCTCTAAGGGTCATAGGTTTATTCTAGCTGCCACTGATTACTTCTCCAAGTGGGTAGAAGCCATCCCACTTAAGGAAGTTAAATCAGAAGATGTGATGCGCTTCTTCCGCGATCATGTTGTCTACCGTTTTGGTGTTCCGCACTGCATAATTTCGGATAACGGCCCATCATTTAGAAGCACCAAAATTGCTAGATTTGCCCGCCGCCATAACATCAATTGGCGTTATTCTTCAATTTACTATCCTAGGGCCAATGGTTTAGCTGAAGCATTCAATAAAACCTTGGTCCAGTTGATAAGAAAAATACTTACGGCAAATAAGAGAGAGTGGCACGACAAATTTCCTGAAGCATTGTGGGCTTATAGGACTACATAACGTACTCCTACGCAGTCCACCCTATATGCTCTAGCTTTTGGGGTTGAAGCTATCCTCCCACTTGAGGTTGAGCTCCCTTCACTGCGTGTAGCAGTTAGCCACAATCTCTCTCATGAGGATAATGCCCGGCTACTATTGGAAGAACTTGACGGTTTAGAAGGGCTCCGTCTACAAGCTCATCAGAATCTTAAGTTATATCAGGCCCGTATGGCCCAGGCACATGATCGCCTCGTTCGACCCCGTGCCTTTCGGGTCGGTGACTTAGTCCTCGTCTTGCGTAGGCCTATCATCTCGCATCGTCGTCGAGGTGGTAAGTTTGAGCCTATTTGGGAGGGGCCCTTCGCTGTAGAGCAAGTATATGAAGGTGGCTCTTACCTGTTAGTTGATGCGAATGGTGTTCACCCAATGCCTGTCATCAACAGCCAGTATTTGAGAAAGTACTACACTTAAGTTTGCACATCGCAAGGGGGAACCCCTCCGCCACCTGTAAATATCCCTCTGTATAGATATAGCTTGAAAGGATTTCCTCTACTTTTTGGCAGTCCATGGCCACGATGATTTGTCCTCTACCACGTGATGTTCGTCATGCAAAGTACAAGGGTATCCTTAAGAGTTGTACATAAATACGCTGTAGGGATGTTTGTGCTGGCGTTCATGCCCACCAATGTCCTCGATGTTGTTGTGTGAGGCCTCCTTTTGGCCCCTCCAAGGGTTAACTTTCCCAGTTTCACTTGTTATTTGTAAGTGTGGTCTGGGTTATCAAAGCTAACAATCCAGATCGCTCATGATATATGGTACTGGGTCCATGTGTAGCATGTGTTTGTCAGATATGATGATGTTGACCCACTATCACAACATAAATTCTTCTCTCCTACAAATCTTACTGTGATAGCTGTGCTCCCCAGATCATTCACATGAGTTGAATGTGGCCTGGGTTATCAAAGCTAATACGCTACTCCTTTAAGACCTTGTGTATAATTTCTCTCTCCCCAGTTATATTCATGTGGCGAATATGGCCTGGGTTATCAAAGCCAACCACATCTCCCTCTCTTTGTGTTCCGATTATTAGAGGATATTTCATACTAGGGGTAACTCATGGATATGGTAAACGTTCCCTCTACCGTGTGTTATTTTCGACAGTATGAAGTATACTTAATCTTTAATTGTGAACATAGTATGAAAATATATAAAATATGATGTTAAAAGAGAGGGGAGCTCTTAGTTGAGTAGAATCGGTTGCCCTTGTCACAGGAGGAACCCGGTTCTACGCTCCAAGAGCCCAAGTCCCTCCAGCTCTTTCTCCTTTCATTTTCCTCCTTTAAAGCACCTTTATAATTGCTTAGAAAATGATTCCACATTCATCATATAGGATAGTCTTCCTTCTTATGGGAATGTTATTTTCCCTAAAAATGGTGTGGTACATCCTGCTCAATGTGTTAGCATCATTGTTTAGTGGATTTTGATTTTCTAGCAGAAAGTCAATCCCTTCTTTTAGCAACACATTTTCTCCTAAAATCTTGCTCTTAATTGCAGGAGCGATTCTTAGGATGTGTAGGTGTTGCTTGCACCTCTCGCGGGATTCTATCAGTTAGTATAGGTGCTACCACTATGATTCTTTAGTAAGTGTTGATTCTTGATAGAGTTATTGTTCTTGATGGTGAGTGTGTCCCCTCGCCACTTCAGTTGTCCTCCCCTTAGTATAAGACTACTTTTCTACTTTACTGCCTGTATATTTCTTCTTGTTTAAGAGAAATACACATCAGTGAGATACTTCTTATTATTTAAGGGTTCAATTTTGCCTAAGGAACCCCACTTATGTTTGGATACTCGTGGCCACGACGATTTGTCCTCTACCATGTGGTAACTAAATGTAAGCTTGGGGTCTCCTAGATAGTTTGCCACTTGAGATTTCTCTCATCTACTCTCTCTGGTTAGGTTTATTTCCCCAGATCTTTAGATGTTGAGCAGTCAAGTTCTTTCTTTTATTGAAAGACATGACGACCCCTCTTCGAGTTTGCACAAACATGTGCATATTATCTTTGTGATGGCTCTCGTCTACGGACAGACCCGTATGGTACATTTTTCATATATTCCTGTGAGCAGTAGGTTCATTTCTCTACTTTTGCCTTCCTCTTCTGATCACCTCGGATGTATGCTTGGGTGATCATTGGCTTTCCGCTTTATCCTACCGACAGACCCATGGTCGGGTAGGAACTCTGCTGTTTCGGGGCCTATGGTCGAGTAGAGGTGCTTTCTTTCTTTTGTATCACCGACAGACCTATGGTCGGGTGATTATCCTGCTTTCTACTTTATCCTAACGACAGACCTATGGCCGGGTAGGGACTCTGCTGTTTCGGGGCCTATGGCCGAGCAGAGGTGTTTCCTCTCCTCTTCACCGACAGACCTATGGTCGGGTGATTGTCCTGCTTTCTACTTTATCCTACCGACAGACCTATGGCCGGGTAGGGACTCTGCTGTTTTGGGGCCTATGGCCGAGCAGAGGTGTTTCCTCTCCTCTTCACCGACAGACCTATGGTCGGGTGATTGTTCAGCTTTCGCTTTATCCTACCGATAGACCTTTGGTCGGGTAGGAACTCTGCTGTTTCGGGGCCTATGGCCGAGCAGAGGTGCTTTCTTTCCTTCGCTTCACCGACAAACCTATGGCCGGGTGATTGCCGAGTTTCCCTTTGTTCTGCCGGCAGACCTATGGTCGGGCAGAGACTTTGCTGTCGGGCCTATGGCCGAGTAGAGGTGGATCCTTTCCTCTTCATCCTATCGATAGACCTATGGTCGGATAGATGTTGAGCTTCCCGTTTTGTCTCACCGATAGACCTATGGCCGGGTGGACATCGGGCTTTCTGGTTGGTTGCCCGATAGAGTCCCTGGGGGGCATACTTCACCACCTCTTCATTCCCCCTGTTTTCTTTTTTCTGTTAGGGGGTTGTTGAGTCTCTCCTTTATCCTACCGACAGACCTATGGTCGGGTAGGGACTTTGCTGTTTCATGGCCTTTGGCCGGGCGAAGGTGCTTTTCCTTCTACCCTTTGTATCACTGACAGACCTATGGTCGGGTGATTATAGAGTTTCCGCTTTATCCTACCGACAGACCTATGGCCGAGTAGGGACTTCACTGTTTCGTGGCCTTTGGCCTGGTGAAGGTGCTTTCTTTGTCCCTTTGTATCACCGACAGACCTATGGTCGGGTGATTACTGAGTTTTCGCTTTATCCTACCGACAGACCTATGGCCGGGTGGGGACTTCACTATTTCGTGGCCTTTGGCCGGGTGAAGGTGCTTTCTTTACCCCTTTCGTATCGCCGCCAGGCTTATAGTCGGGTGATCATTGAACATCTTTTCCCCCACTTTCAGACTTATGTTATGGGTGATCATCGAGTCTCTTTTAGTGTGTTATGTTATTGCTTTGAGTTGCTTATGTGAGCACGATACCTCTTTCTCCATCTCCTATTCGGTTGTTTTGACTTTGTTTGGCAGATAATTGAGATTCTTTCCTTGACTCTTTCTCACTACTTACTGGTTTAGTGAGCTTTGAGTCCCCTTCATTCACTGTTTCGAGTAGGTCAGGTGATTGTTGGATTTCTTCCTCCCTTATGTCCCACCATGCCTGCATGATTGCATGATCGTTGCATTATTGAGTAAGTGATTGATTGAATGTGTATGTAAGCATTGCATGGTTGTGTGATTGTGAGACAGCCATTGCATGTTGGATTATTTATTATATGATTGAGTGATTGCTGCGTTTATTACATGAATGCATGATTACTGCATGGTCGGGTGATTGTGGCATTACTATCTATGTATTATTGAGTGATCATCGTATGATTGGTTGACCATTGCATGATCGCTACATGATATATAGACATTGTTTGATTATGTGATATTGTGTGGTTTATTAATTATGGCATAAGTGGAAATTGTATAATTATGTAATTGTTGGGTGATTTTATGATCATCATATGATTGCATGATTGCATGCTTGGGTGACCATTGTATGACCGTGTGAACATGGCATGGTGCGACACTTGGTGTGTGATTGTCGTGTGATTGTATGTTCCTCGAATCTCATTAGTTGATTATAGGGTTGCATCTTCCTAGAGATAGGGAGGTAAACGCCAACACGTACGGTTCACTTATCGTTCACCGTACATGTTGGGGGTCCGTTTGTTGACCTCCATTTTCGCCTATTTATCTTTGAGCATATTCGATTAAGCTAATTAAACCTCGCCTAGACTAATTCAATTTAAATTGATGTCGATTTGGGATTCGATTGTGTCGACTCAATTTTAGTCTTCCTAAATTAAAATGATAAAACTCAATCAAACTCAAGTTGACTCAAAATTGAGTTGAATTAGGCTCGACTACGTTCTGTTGAGCCCAATTAGTGCACCTTGACCGCGTCGAGGTCGATCTGACTCGAGTCGATGTCAATTTGGGTTTGATTTTTGTTGATTTGAGTCAAGACGAGTCGAACCCGAATCGACTCAAATCAAGTCAAATTGGGTTTGATTTTGGTCTGATTTTAATCTCATGGGTCTCATCTAATTCCTATTTGAAGTTCAATTGACTTTCTAAATTATTTGAATTTGATGTCAGATCAGGAAATAGATCGGATGGTTCGAATCAAACGAGCGGCTGACCCAAAGCTTTTTGCCTGATATCTGCGATCGCTAGCAGTCATAGCAGGGATACGAAGCAGAAGAAATAAACCTATTCGCATGATGTTTGGAAGATTGGAGCACGCGACGACAAAAGGGCGAGATACCTTTCTCGGCATTAGCATGCCTTTACTCCAGGCGAGGGCTACAGGCGTGAGGAGGTTCCCATTCAGTCTCCACTAGCACTCGGTCTCCAACCCCCCTCTCTCCGTCTCTCTTCGGTTCGCACGGCCAGGGGAAACCGAGCTCCCCCTGTTTTCCTCCTGGTTCGTGAAGCCCAAGTGGAGCCGAAGCCTCCCCGCTTTCCATCTCTCCTTCACGAACTCCGGGAGCCAAAGCTGCAGACGCCATTCGTGAAGCCGAACTCTTTTGACGTCGCCAATCAGCCCTAGCCGACGACCCCTTTCACCTTTGACAACGTAATTTCTTCTCCTTACCTCTTTTCCCCTTCTTCTTTTCATTCTCTATGATTCTTTCATTCTATTCATGTATTTTCTTTCTATTTTCCTTCTTCTTCTTCTATCGTTTTCTATCCCTCTTCCCTATGGTTGATATTTTGGTAGCTTAGTTGTTGATCATTTCCTTTGGGATGGTTATAGCATGAACCATGAGGAACATTGTGTGGATTGTTTGAATGACTTCAAGGAAGTACAAGTGTAAACCATGGTTCTTCTTATTGATTCGTTTTATGTATCCTCATGCACGTTGTACATTAGGTGTTTGATAAAATGCCAATGAAAGAAAGTCATGATGGTTTTGTTTGTATTAAAATTTTATACAACTTTGTCCATATGGAGATTCCCCCAAATGCATCATATAAATGTTTATTAACAGAATTCGCTTGTTGAGATGTGATAGGTTATGGATACCCTTCATGAGTTTCTTCTTGTGGCATATGTAAATGAATTTGATACTTTCTTTGTGATAAACGTTTGATGAGTTTTAAGTAATGTTTTTCTTAGCTAATGGTATGACCAAACTTTCATGGAGAGGTGTAAGTTAATTTTTTTTTATTATTATTTTTATTAAAGAGAATATGGCGATGATTCCTTTTTTTTTTATTTTTAAATGTGTTGATATAGATTGTGCTGAAATAAACATTTAATTTATGAAATTTATCTTTGTTTGCAACCCACATTGGGTGATACAAAGTTCGTGTTTTGATTGTGAGGAGTAGAGATAAACATGTTATTCTTTACCAATAAAAAAAGATGCATGCGAGGTGTTTGAATTAATTCTTGTTAGGAAGTAATGTAGGTTTTTCTTTAAAAATAAATAAGAATTGATGCATCAAGCAAATGTGGCTTCACTCTCTTCTCAATCAAATATTTTATTCTCCACCATATAATACATTATCTCCATGAATATCTTTCTTTAAATACTTTGCTTTAGAGAGCTTATACCTCATCGCTTCTTTATAGTTAAGATGTGATATTATTTAGATACACCTTATAGTTTTAAAGTTAATATCGAATCATTTAGAGGAAACTTTTGGTTGGGATGCATATATATATTTGTCTCGTCGGTTAAGAAAACTAATCGTTGTAGACTTTACATAAATCTCGTTGCAATATTTCGGCTATATGTGTGATTTGGCACATCACATTCGCATAGACATATATTTAGTTAATCAAATAAAATTTTATTTGTACGGCATCGAATAGGTTCATATGGGTGCTTTGGTAGAGCTTTGTTCCTTATGGTTATGGCACGACAACTTAACGACGACCTAGAGCTCCTAAACAATCGTAGTTAATTTGTAGAATCAAAGTTTATATCTGCCTTCGAGTACCGAGCTTTCAGGTCTTTTTCTTTTATGTTACAAATGTCTTGCTTTAAAGAAGAGATATATGTACATATAAGTAGAATCTCTTTATGCTCTTATCATGATTATAACTGATTTCAAGTCAGTTGTTTTGCAATAACTCCACTATAGCTTCTTTTGAAATTATGTGCGATTGCATGATTGCAAAGCATGATTTCCATCTCGATTTATTTCATGTAATCTTTCAAATATCGTGTATCAATTATTCGATGAAATGTCGTTAAGGAAAGGGTGTGATTTTGAAACTTTGCATGAGAATTATTTGGTCAAGTTATAATTTATGAAGCTCAGGAACATTCATAAATATTTTCAATCAAGTTTTTTTTTTTTTTAACCTCTCAATTATGAGCATGTATAAAATTGTTGTAACAAAAATATATATTTTGCCCATGTTAGAGAGTCTTTGTATACCTTATGTATAATTTATCTACATGTTTTGTGATAGTGGAATTGTATGTTTAGTGTTATTGGATTGCTATGAGTTTCGTGTATAACTTCCCTCCATGCTCTACAATGATGAATTCTTATGTTTGATAGTGGTACACTTTTACATGATTTGTATGTTCCCTTTCCCTATGCTTTACGCTACAAACCATCACATCATTTTCGATAGTAACATGCATATATTAGATGAATATAAATGTTGAAATTCATTAATAGTTAAATTTTTGTTTATTCATATTTATTTTCTGAATGGCATCTACCCTCACCTATATATTTCTTTTTTTCATTTCTGTCTTGCGAGGTACAAGGAGTCTTGTATATGCATTTGTCATTGAGTCATTCTCATGGGAGCTTTTAAGTGGGCACGCCTGGGTCAGGTATATCTTGATAGTCCTGTAGAGACCTCCAAATGTATGCCGAATGGAAAACACTTTAACACACACTTTATGGACTGCTCTTTTATTTTCCCACTCGAATATACTTATCAGGATGTTTAGTTAGCCGGCCATAGGTTAGTCCACTAACGAAGCTTTGGCCTTGTGGGCCAAAGCTTGCCCCCTTGTCATGAAACCTAGAGACCCTTAGGGTCATTTAGGCCTGTAGTGTAGGCCACCTACTTATGTCATTTGCATCGCTTTTCCCACACGAAGTGGACATCGTTAGGATGGTTTTTCTTGGGATTTAAAAATATGTAAGCAACTCTAAAATTTTTCCTCCTAATGATTTCAATCTCCAAATATGTCTATCATAAACATGTTAAAGAAAAATATGCTAACATGAAATAGAATCTAAGCTCTAGTGTGTTAGATAGTTTCCTTTATTAGTCTCATGATTATGATGTCTTTTGATTATTAGCATGTTTAGCTATTGTTTGAGCCTAGTGTAGAACCTATGTTGTAATGTTCATTTGCTCCAAAAATGATATAAATAATCCCTAAAAGCTACAAAACCAACTAATAAGATACACTAATGGATTGGTAACTAATCTTAAGTCATTAATGAACTCACCATAATGATAACCTTCCGCTAAAAATTACTAAACAACAAACATAAAATTTAACAAGATGATTACCTGGTAACCCGGGCCTACGAGGCTATTAAGTTAGCCCCAAGGAGGGTGAAATAAACCTCATGGCCCTGGTTTAACAAGGGTAATTATCGCTTAACTTAAGTAAGCAATAATAAGCTACCTATAAATTAAATTTTGCAACTTATAACCCCTAAAACCCTCCTAATCAATCTGTAACTTTCAAAAGCTTCTAATTAACTCACAACCCTTAAAATTCTCGTAACTAACATACAACTTCGAAGTCATTTACTAATCAAATGGAATCCTAAAATTTATAAAACACACATCTCATCAACCTTTAACTTAATCATATATAATAATCAATATTAATTAAGATAAAACTAAATTAAAATCATTAAAATCCTCTCAACCAACTCTCTAATGGTTAATAAAATATTAAGACACTAATATTTGAACTCTAATTAAAGCCTCCTAACTATAAACAAACAAAATGAACTCGTTGGAGGAGCAAATGAACTTCAAGTCATACCTTAGGGCCTTAACCCATGCTAGATCTATATTCACCTTTGCACATTCTCTCTTAATGTATATGAGGTATATAGGATGGACTACCTTGAGCTGCGGGGCTAAGTGTCCTAAGGAGGCTAGTTCCTCGAGCCCACTGTGACAACGCCACGTACCTCATAAATTAAGAAGAAATAGTACAAAGGTCTATATAAATTATCCCCCTCTCTAAAAATTTAAGGCCACCCTTAGGAAATTAAGCTAATTGCTTTAACCACTCAACTGTTAAACTATAGGTCAGATAGAACCCATACACATCTATAGGTAGTGAGTCATTCTATCCCTATGTCATCTTTTAAAAAATGAATTTACCTTAGACATAGGAAGCCTAGGATTTTCTTTTCACGGTGGGTAGTAGGCCCATCTTAGTGGCGTCACCTAATAGCCATTCCTCGAGTCCTAGATTATTACCAAGGGAAGGATTAACCAACCCTTGCCACCTTATAATTATTTCAGCCTTGATTAGGGGTAGGATTGAGGATAGGCCTTTTGCCCCTCAATTCTTCATAACCTTAGTATATGTTAGGGCCTAAGCCTTTAGGCTCTTAATAATTTAATAATTAAGGATTTTAATTCTAAAACTAAGTGTTAATCAATCCACCATAAATCACTAATTATTTAAAGAGAATTTTGAGGGTTAATAAATTGAATAATAAGAACCCGACCTTGCAATTTGAACCACTCACCTAATTTGGGGTAGTTAAGTACACTAATTTTTGCACACACTTAGGTGCTGGATAGGACACTTTTTATAGGCATCCTAAGGTAGGGTGTAGCTAAGATAACCTTTTACACTTTCTTTCTTTTACATTTTGCATATGTGATGATATGATGGTTGTTTCTGGTTTGGCTTGTTTTTGGATGCTTTCTTTTCTTTTTGATTGATGAGTGGGCACTTGCCCTTAAGTGGTTAGATGATTTTAGAAATATCTCTTGCAGGTGGCCATATTCTCAAAGGGTAATAAAAAAATGCCGCTCAAATCATAATTATAAATATGCTTGCAACAGGTACTGCGAGGAATGCTAAAAAGCCCTTGAGAATATGGCTCTAAGGACTAGGTTCTGGATGATTCATATATATTTATTATAACTGTGCTAATGTGTATTTCTTGTAGGAACTTGATGTAATTTTCTTTTATAAAAAAAAATATAATTTGAGTTAAAGCGTTGTGAAAGCTTTTAAATGGGGTATTTTTAATATATTAGGTATTCAAAGCGAAAAGAAAACCCTTCATAGGGAATTTCTTTTCATTTGGATATCCTATCGGATGATACAACATAAGGAGCTTGAAGGAAAGAAGATGAAGATAAAAATACCTCATTTCTAAGACTTGCATCATTTCTTAGGGATAGAATTCGGGTTGTTGTCGGTGGAGCCCGACCACCTTTACTTTTCAGTACTTTTTGGGATGTATAATAAGTGGCGCTTGCCACAGACTTTGGACATTTGAATTGATATTATGATGATGTGTTTACATTGGTTGTGCAATAGAATCACATGCTTTTTCCTAGGTTTCTTACTTTGCTTTGCTTTGGGGTGGCTCGGACGAAGTCTTTACGTTAGGCTCCTTAGGATGTTGAATTTTCTATAAAGTTAAAATTTATTTAAATAAGATAAAAATGAATATAGGATTAAAATCAACCAATTGTTTAAAATTAATGCATGACTCCTTTAAAGGAGTCACCTTTTAAAATGATAATAAGTAAGCCTTGTTCACTTCACAGTGACTATTGGTCAATCCTGATTGGCCCTACCTATACATGCATAGCCTTGAGTCAGCATATAGATTTTTCTTTTACAACATAAAAGGATAGTTCACTTTGCATAAGCATAGTACCATTCATGGTCGGGTTTACTGCCAACTTTCCTTTCTGAGATTCCCACCACTCTTGCATTTGCATAAGACCGGATATCATGGATTTAATACGCTAGGTGGAGTTTAGCTGGTATTCCTTTCCGAGAAGGGTGATAAATCCAGGTCGGGGCTGCTTAGATCCTTAGTGGGGTCTAAGTTATAAGTCCCCTCGTGGTGTTTGACATTAGTTAGGTCTTGGATGCTAGTATTGTATGTACAATACTACTTCTCTTTTAGATCTAGGATCAAAGGTTGGCAGTATTAGTATACTGTTACATGTCTTATCAGTAGGTAAACTCTCCATTCCTCGGAGGCTATAAATCCTACCCATCTGCGTCACTTTGATGACGCCGCTTTTATCTTTCTCTCATGCATGTGGTATGAAATGATTTCTTTTTCCAGTTTCCTTCAGTTTGACCGGCCGAGTGCTTATGCGATCCGTGTATGTTGAAATAACCAAATTGGGCCTATCTTCTCCCCTTGATTAGGAAGATCCTAGAAATTCTCCTACGTGCCAAATCCATTTGAGAGAATAATACATTATCCTTAATCGAGAGTTTTCTTAGGCTGAGGTCTAAGATATAATTAACCACGGGGGCTTGCGCCCGTGGGAGACCGATCCCCACATCAAATAAACCCTATTCGAGCTGATGTATCGAATAGGGGAAATCTCGTGACCTCGATCGGGTCATACATATTATTATCCATTAAGGTGTGTAGGTGAAAGCCCGTTATCCTCCATGGCTAATCGTATGTATGACTCCATCTGTTCTTCCATTGGTCTGCTTGCGTAGAGTGTAAAGGCCTACAATTATTTTTGTACTACGGGATAGTGAGATCGTATCCTTTACATTCTGTTCCCCGTAAGCAAAATCCTTTCGGAGACCCACAGATTTCTGGCGACCACGGTGGGACAGGTCTCTCTCTCCATCTTTGGATTATATATTATTCTCTCTTGCGTGTACTCCGGATTTGGTACTCCTTAGTTAGGTTCCTTCCTTTCTGGCCTGTTTGGCTGTTCCACCCTTTCTTCCTCTCTTTCTTTCTTGTCGAATTGTCTGATGCTAATTGTTTCAGTTTGTGTTAACAGACAGTACGATGGCATTTCCCAGTCCTTTTGTTACCTTTTGTTTCGGCTCTGACTCGCGGGTGACACTTCCTGAGTCCCTGCTCTCGAGCCTACCTGCAGGAGGGATCACCTTTGGATCCTTCACTGACTCGGCGTACATCACTCTTGGCGGGCCGACCCCTTCTGAGGCTGCAGCCTTCTCTCCCCCACAGAGGAGAGGGCGTGTAGCCATGCGTCCTTTTGGGCGTCCAGTTGCCCGGAAGCCAGCCCGGGCACCTGTTCGTCCCGCTGTTGTTCGTGCGCAGCCAGTGCGCCCCGTGGCTAGGCAGCTAGTGCCTAGGCCCCTTCCTGTTCAGCCCGTTCGTCCAGTTGTTAGGCGGCCAGCGCCTCCAGCACCCGTTGTTCAGACGGCCCCGGCCCCTCAGCGCCGGCAGCCAGTACTTCCCTTACCTGCTGCCCCGGTAGAGGCTACTCGTGCTCGGGCCTCCCCTCCTCCTTCCTCCTCGAGGAAGAGGGGTGCTCAGGCCGAGCTCCCTCCACCTCCTACCCGTCGGGTTTTGGTTTTCGCCAGGCTTTCTTACCCTGAGACTGCCCAGCAGACCCCGACGACTCTTCCTGTAGTTCCTGTCCCTCCAGTCGTCCAGTCAGTTGGTTCCGACATAGCGTCGTCCTCCGCTTCCGGCCTTGGGAGAAGGGCCCGAAGAAACAGGAACAGGAGGTTGCGTTTAGCAGCACAGGATGCAGCAGCCCAGCAGATGGCAATTTCTGTGGCTCAGCAGGAGCCAGCCCGGCAGCGAGTGGTCCCCTTATAGCGGGAGCCACGTCGACCCGTAGTTCCCCCAGTCCACGATGTAGTAGTTGCACCTGAGATCGACGCAGTCCAGGGAGGACGCTTCTCTCCGTTTGTACATAGTGGTGATGAGGAGGACGTCGTCCGCATTGCGGCGGCCCCTCCTATTACTACTACCCTCCCACGTGCTAGAGTCCCCAAGGACAGTGTTGCTAGGGCCCTCACTCGGAGGATCCGAAGCATTGTCCGTTCAGCACGCGGTAGGGGTCGTATTAGTGAGGAGAGGTTACTCCACCAGATCTCTCAGGTGCATGCTCAGTTACAGAGGCAGTCAGTTAGACAGAGTTACCAGTGGCGGAGAGGACAGCCGCAACGTCAGCAGCAGACTAGAGCAGTCGCCACAGTTAGACCCCGGACTGACACCCCTACAGTCGGACGACGCCCACGTTGTCATGGACGTCACCCGGGGCGAGATGTTGTTCAGCCTCAGCTTGGTTCAGTAGTTGTTGTTCCACCCTCACAGTTGGATGTCCCCACTGGGTCCCGTAGCAGTAGGTGGGTTTGGAGGCATCGGCAGGTGGACCCGCCTGTCGAGACAGAGCAGACGGTTGGGACCATTCAGCGTGTTGATACGTTCCCTTCAGGATCAGCAGTAGCCCTGTTACTCCGCCAGTTTCTTTCTCTTCTCTTTCTGTTGTAGTGCCTACTGAGCACATTTCTTCTACTTTTTATACTAGAAAGATGTATGAAAGAGAAAAGTTTGTTGTAACCTCTGAAGGGAAGATGGGGTCTCTTCCAGCACTTACGCTGAAGGATTTCATTCTCCCTTATATTGATGATGAATTAATGGAAGAGGATGATTTTGGCTACTTCTGGTCTTTTCCTTCTAGTTCTACTTTTTCTAGCACCCGTTCTTTTCATGCTTTAGTTATTTCTGGTGATGACAATGATCCTTCATATAGAGAAGAATTTGAGTGTGAAGAACCTGTGTTCACCATTCCTGAAGGAGGTTGTTACATGAATTCTGGAGATGAGTCCGAGAACACACTCCAATCTCTTTTTGTAGAGCAACGCAAGCCATGACCTCTGAACCAAATGAGTCTCCGGTTGAGCTTGACTCAGTGCAGGAGATCCAGTTGCGTTCAGGGAAAGTCCTTCCACCAAAAATGACTAAAAATAATAAGGAAAAAGATAGAAACATCATTACCCAACAGGATGATCCTGTTCCCCCTCCCCAAGCACCAACTAAGGAGAGGGGAAAAGGCCCGCAGTTGGATGTTGATTAAATGTGTTGGCACACTTGAGGAAAATTCCATCTCTTCTTAGTGTTTATGATGCACTCATGATGTCTCTTGACTTGAGAGAGACTTTGGTGAAAGCTTTGCTTGAGCCAGAGTCTTATCAAGCCTTCTTTGCCACTGAGTCTGTTAAGGATGCATGTTATTTGAGAGATATGCCATGCATTACCTTTTCAGATCAGGATCTTCTTTTAGGGACCTCTGAGTACAACCGTCCCTTGTATGTCACCGCTGAAGTAAATGGTTATGAGTTGAACAGGGTCCTCATTGACCAAGGTGCTTCAGTCAATATCCTTAACTATGAAACTCTAAAGAGCCTTTCCCTTGGTCATTTGAAACTAACCTCAGATAAGATTATGTTGAAAGGTTTCAATGATCAAGGACAATGTGCTCTAGGGGCCATTACCCTGCCTCTGAAGTTTGGAGATCTTCTAACTGAGGCTAAGTTTCATGTTATCGAAGCGGATACCTCATATAAGGCTCTCTTAGGAAGACCTTGGATTCATGAACATGGGATGGTGCCCTCTACGTTACACCAGTGCATGAAGTATATGAGGAATGATGTAGAGTTCTCCATTCCTGGAGATACTCAACCTTTTTCCGTGCATGAGGTCTCAATTTACGATGACGCCGAGCATTACATGCCTCGCAAGGCTCATGGACCTCCCGTTTCCCAATCACCAGTGATACCTGCCAGTGTTATACAGGGTCCTGCGCAGTCACTTGCACAGGGTCCTATACAGCCATTGGTACAGGGTCCTTCACAGGTTTGTATTGAGGCAAATCTTTCCACTACAGATCCTGTTGGATCTTCCTTTCAGTTTGCAGTCGGGCACGATGTTCCCCCTAGTAGAGGTAGGGGATGGCGGGGTAGAGGTCGAGGTAGAGAGTCAGTTCGCCCTCCGAGGAACTTTGACACTCGAGTTCCCCCTCCCTCACACCTTTATACTTCCTCTTTGACTGTTGAGTCCGATTCTGATGATGAGATGATCGAAGCTCCTCGTCATCCAGCTCCCTCGCCTGCCTTTAGTGTTGCTGATTATAGCGCATATCCTACATTCCGTAGGTATTTGATACCTAAAGGTGGTTTAGTCGTTGATAGTGGCTCAGATGACGACGTAGAGGTCGGACGTCAGACTACTACCCGACAATCCCTTTCTCGTCAGATGTATGGGATGAGAGTCGAGGAATCTCCTCTTCAGCCCTCCCTGACACCTTCCACTAGTGCTCGTGGTGCACTACACTCTGATGGTCGCTCTGTACAAGAGTTGCACACTCTTTATGTGCCACCACAGCCTGGTTGGCATGCGTCACTATTCCACAGTGTAGGTACCCTACAGACCACTGACATACAGGGTCCTGTAGAGTCCACTGCGAGCGGTGAAGTCTTGCTAGTCCCCCGATACTTTTCCCCTTTCGTGGATAGTTATGCTGAACGGGGTCTTGTCCCTTCAACCTGGTCTGAGGGGCAAGCTCTACAGCAAGCCCGTATTTGGCGAACTGATCTCCCTCAAACTCAGCAGGGTCTAGGCTATTTTGAGAAAGATCAGTTCCCCTCTACCAACATCCGTGTCATCTCCCACTCTTATTCGGTTGTTTCCATCTCTGATGATGAAGACCCGGATGAAACGGAGGACAGGATCCTTGATGCTCCACGAGAGTTTGAAGATGGCGTTACTTCCGCCATGGACGAACTAAAGGAGATCAATTTGGGTACTGAATCAGATCCTCGACCCATCTTTCATAGTGCTTTGTTATCCGATTCAGAGGCCCAAGAGTATATTGGACTCATATGTGAGTTTAGAGATTGCTTTGCCTGGAACTATACTGAGATGCCTGGTTTAGATCCAGAAGTAGCAGTCCATAAGTTGGCCATTAAGTTTGATGCAGTCCCTATTAAACAGTCACCTCATCGGATGAGGTTAGAGATTGAGCAACAGGTGATCGCTGAGACTAAGAAGCTTATAGAAGCTGATTTCATTCGGGAAGAGAAGTATCCCACTTGGCTTGCCAATGTTGTTCCTGTCCGGAAGAAGAGTGGTCAGATCCGTGTCTGTATAGACTTCCGTGATTTGAACAAAGCATGTCCCAAAGATGATTTTCCTCTCCCCATTAACGAGTTGATGGTTGATATTGCTTCATCCCATAGCATTTTCTCCTTCATGGATGGTTCATCTGGTTACAATCAGATAAAGATGGCCCCTGAAGATGAGAGATTCACTGCTTTTCGCACCCCTATCGGTGTGTTCTGCTACAAGGTGATGCCCTTTGGCCTCAAGAACGCCGGGGCCACCTATCAGCGTGCTATGACTGTCATTTTTGATGAGCTGATTCATGAGCAAGTAGAATGTTATGTGGATGATCTAGTAGTCAAAAGCAAGGTCTGTAGTGATCACCTTCGAGATCTACGAATCATTTTTGAGCGCCTGCGCAAGGATAGTTTGAAGATGAATCCCCTAAAATGCGCATTTGGTGTCACCGCGGGGAAGTTTCTTGGTTTAATTGTTCGTTATCGTGGCATTGAAATTGATCCCTCCATGATCAAGGCTATAGTAGACTTGGAACCCCCCAAGAGCCTTACCCAGTTGAGATCCTTTCAGGGTAAGCTTGCTTTCTTACGGAGATTTATCTCCAATCTTGCCGGTAGATGTCATCCGTTTGCTGCTCTAGCAAAGAAGGATGCCCGCTTTCATTGGGATAGGAAGTGTCAGAAGGCCTTTGAGAGCATAAAGCGCTACTTGACAAGGCCCCCTGTGTTAGCTGCACCCATCCCGGGTAGGCCATTGATTCTTTACACTACTGCCTTGGATGAATCACTTGGTGCACTCTTAGCTCAAGAAAATGAAGAAGGTAAAGAAAACGCCTTATACTACCTTAGCAGATGTTTGATTCCTGCAGAGCTAAAATACCCGGCAATGGAAAAGCAATGTTTGGCTTTGATTTTTGCTGTGCAGAAGCTTAGACACTACATGCTCTCACACAAGATCAGTTTGATTTCTAGAGTCAACCCTTTGCAGTATTTAATGACTCGTCCGACTTTGTCAGGTCGTCTCGCACGTTGGTCTATGATCTTACTGCAGTTTGACATTACCTTTGTCCCTCAGCGGGCCGTCAAAGGACAGGCTCTAGCTGACTTCTTAGCTGCCCACCCGATCCCTGCAGATTCTCCACTTAATGACGATTTACCTGATGAACTAGTCATGAGTGTGGAAGAACAGGAGTCCCCTACCTGGGAGTTTTATTTTGATGGAGCATCCTCTGTCAAATCACTACGTCCTTGCGAGACTCCCGTGGTTAGGGTAGGTTTAGGGTTAGTCTTTGTGTCTCCTGAAGGTCACACCCTCCATTTCTCTTACAGTCTTTCAGAACCTCGTACTAATTACGAAGCTGAGTACGAAGCTCTGATTTTGGGACTTGAGTTGGCCATTCAGATGAATATTGTGCGTGTGAAGATCTTTGGTGATTCCCAACTAATTATTAATCAAGCGGCTGGAATCTTCGAAGTTCTCAAACCCGAGCTCTTGCCTTATCATAATAGAGCAATGGAGCTTCTATGTTTAATCCCAGAGGTAACTTTAGTTAGAGTCCCTCGATCTGAGAATGGTAGAGCGGATGCACTAGCTAAACTTGCTAAGGAGTTGGCTGACCCAACTGGAAATCCGGTGTCTATAATTATCCAGTATCGGCAAGCCTTATGCCCTGCAGACTTATCCCCTTCTCCTGATCAGACCCTCACAGTGTTTGCTGTTGAGGAAGAATTAGATTGGAGAATCCCTTTTGTGGAGTATTTGAAGCATGGTAGACTCCCGGATGATCGCTCGCTTGCCACCCAAATTAGAAAGAGAGCTTTGTCATTCTCCTACGTGAATGAAACGTTGTATCGACGCTCGTTTGACCAAATGTGGTTACGTTGCCTCAACAATGAGGAAGCTCGTAAGGTCATGGGCGAGATACACGAGGGACTTTGTGGTGCCCATCAGTCCGTACCTAAGATGAAGGTTAGAATTAAACGCCTCGGTTATTACTGGCCGACTATGATTCGTGATTGTATGGAGCACACTAAGAGGTGCCATCAGTGCCAGATCCATAGCACTGTTATTCATAAACCCCCTAATCCGTTGCACCCCACTGTGTCTTCTTGGCCTTTTGAGAGCTGGGGTACGGATGTAGTGGGTCCTATTGACCCTCCTTCCTCTAAGGGTCATAGGTTTATTCTAGCTGCCACTGATTACTTCTCCAAGTGGGCAGAAGCCATCCCACTTAAGGAAGTTAAATCAGAAGATGTGATGCGCTTCTTCCGCAATCATCTTGTCTACCGTTTTGGTGTTCTGCGCTGCATAATTTCGGATAACGGCCCGTCATTTAGAAGCACCAAAATTGCTAGATTTGCCCGCCGCCATAACATCAATTGGCGTTATTCTTCAATTTACTATCCTAGGGCCAATGGTTTAGCTGAAGCATTCAATAAAACCTTGGTCCAGTTGATAAGAAAAATACTTACGGCAAATAAGAGAGAGTGGCACGACAAATTTCCTGAAGCATTGTGGGCTTATAGGACTACATAACGTACTCCTACGCAGTCCACCCTATATGCTCTAGCTTTTGGGGTTGAAGCTATCCTCCCACTTGAGGTTGAGCTCCCTTCACTGCGTGTAGCAGTTAGCCACAATCTCGCTCATGAGGATAATGCCCGGCTACTATTGGAAGAACTTGACGGTTTAGAAGGGCTCCGTCTACAAGCTCATCAGAATCTTAAGTTATATCAGGCCCGTATGGCCCAGGCACATGATCGCCTCGTTCGACCCCGTGCCTTTCGGGTCGGTGACTTAGTCCTCGTCTTGCGTAGGCCTATCATCTCGCATCGTCGTCGAGGTGGTAAGTTTGAGCCTATTTGGGAGGGGCCCTTCGCTGTAGAGCAAGTATATGAAGGTGGCTCTTACCTGTTAGTTGATGCGAATGGTGTTCACCCCATGCCTGTCATCAACGGCCAGTATTTGAGAAAGTACTACACTTAAGTTTGCACATCGCAAGGGGGAACCCCTCCGCCACCTGTAAATATCCCTCTGTATAGATATAGCTTGAAAGGATTTCCTTTACTTTTTGGCAGTCCGTGGCCACGACGATTTGTCCTCTACCACGTGATGTTCGTCATGCAAAGTACAAGGGTATCCTTAAGAGTTGTACATAAATACGCTGTAGGGGTGTTTGTGCTGGCGTTCATGCCCACCAATGTCCTCGATGTTGTTGTGTGAGGCCTCCTTTTGGCCCCTCCAAGGGTTAACTTTCCCAGTTTCACTTGTTATTTGTAAGTGTGGTCTGGGTTATCAAAGCTAACAATCCAGATCGCTCATGATATATGGTACTGGGTCCATGTGTAGCATGTGTTTGTCAGATATGATGATGTTGACCCACTATCACAACATAAATTCTTCTCTCATACAAATCTTACTGTGATAGCTGTGCTCCCCAGATCATTCACATGAGTTGAATGTGGCCTGGGTTATCAAAGCTAATACGCTACTCCTTTAAGACCTTGTGTATAATTTCTCTCTCCCCAGTTATATTCATGTGGCGAATATGGCCTGGGTTATCAAAGCCAACCACATCTCCCTCTCTTTGTGTTCCGATTATTAGAGGATATTTCATACTAGGGGTAACTCATGGATATGGTAAACGTTCCCTCTACCGTGTGTTATTTTCGATAGTATGAAGTATACTTAATCTTTAATTGTGAACATAGTATGAAAATATATAAAATATGATGTTAAAAGAGAGGGGAGCTCTTAGTTGAGTAGAATCGGTTGCCCTTGTCACAGGAGGAACCCGGTTCTACGCTCCAAGAGCCCAAGTCCCTCCAGCTCTTTCTCCTTTCGTTTTCCTCCTTTAAAGCACCTTTATAATTGCTTAGGAAATGATTCCACATTCATCATATAGGATAGTTTTCCTTCTTATGGGAATGTTATTTTCCCTAAAAATGGTGTGGTACATCCTGCTCAATGTGTTAGCATCATTGTTTAGTGGATTTTGATTTTCTAGCAGAAAGTCAATCCCTTCTTTTAGCAACACATTTTCTCCTAAAATCTTGCTCTTAATTGCAGGAGCGATTCTTAGGATGTGTAGGTGTTGCTTGCACCTCTCGCGGGATTCTATCAGTTAGTATAGGTGCTACCACTATGATTCTTTAGTAAGTGTTGATTCTTGATAGAGTTATTATTCTTGATGGTGAGTGTGTCCCCTCGCCACTTCAGTTGTCCTCCCCTTAGTATAAGACTACTTTTCTACTTTACTGCCTGTATTTTCTTCTTGTTTAAGAGAAATACACATCAGTGAGATACTTCTTATTATTTAAGGGTTCAATTTTGCCTAAGGAACCCCACTTATGTTTGGATACTCGTGGCCACGACGATTTGTCCTCTACCATGTGGTAACTAAATGTAAGCTTGGGGTCTCCTAGATAGTTTGCCACTTGAGATTTCTCTCATCTACTCTCTCTGGTTAGGTTTATTTCCCCAGATCTTTAGATGTTGAGCAGTCATGTTCTTTCTTTTATTGAAAGACATGACGACCCCTCTTCGAGTTTGCACAAACATGTGCATATTATCTTTGCGATGGCGCTCGTCTACGGACAGACCCGTATGGTACATTTTTCATATATTCCTGTGAGCAGTAGGTTCATTTCTCTACTTTTGCCTTCCTCTTCTGATCACCTCGGATGTATGCTTGGGTGATCATTGGCTTTCCGCTTTATCCTACCGACAGACCCATGGTCGGGTAGGAACTCTTCTGTTTCGGGGCCTATGGCCGAGTAGAGGTGCTTTCTTTCTTTCGTATCACCGACAGACCTATGGTCGGGTGATTATCCTGCTTTCTACTTTATCCTACCGACAGACCTATGGCCGGGTAGGGACTCTGCTGTTTCGGGGCCTATGGCCGAGCAGAGGTGTTTCCTCTCCTCTTCACCGACAGACCTATGGTCAGGTGATTGTCCTGCTTTCTACTTTATCCTACCGACAGACCTATGGCCGGGTAGGGACTCTGCTGTTTCGGGGCCTATAGCCGAGCAGAGGTGTTTCCTCTCCTCTTCACCGACAGACCTATGGTCGGGTGATTGTTCAGCTTTCGCTTTATCCTACCGATAGACCTATGGTCGGGTAGGAACTCTGCTGTTTCGGGGCCTATGGCCGAGCAGAGGTGCTTTCTTTCCTTCGCTTCACCGACAGACCTATGGCCGGGTGATTGCCGAGTTTCCCTTTGTTCTGCCGGCAGACCTATGGTCGGGCAGAGACTTTGCTGTCGGGCCTATGGCCGAGTAGAGGTGGATCCTTTCCTCTTCATCCTATCGATAGACATATGGTCGGATAGATGTTGAGCTTCCCGTTTTGTCTCACCGATAGACCTATGGCCGGGTGGACATCGGGCTTTCTGGTTGGTTGCCCGACAGAGTCCCTGGGGGGCATACTTCACCACCTCTTCATTCCCCCTGTTTTCTTTTTTCTGTTAGGGGGTTGTTGAGTCTCTCCTTTATCCTACCGACAGACCTATGGTCGGGTAGGGACTTTGCTGTTTCATGGCCTTTGGCCTGGCGAAGGTGCTTTTCCTTCTACCCTTTGTATCACTGACAGACCTATGGTCGGGTGATTATAGAGTTTCCGCTTTATCCTACCGACAGACCTATGGCCGAGTAGGGACTTCACTGTTTCGTGGCCTTTGGCCTGGTGAAGGTGCTTTCTTTGTCCCTTTGTATCACCGACAGACCTATGGTCGGGTGATTACTGAGTTTTCGCTTTATCCTACCGACAGACCTATGGCCGGGTGGGGACTTCACTATTTCGTGGCCTTTGGCCGGGTGAAGGTGCTTTCTTTACCCCTTTCGTATCGCCGCCAGGCTTATAGTCGGGTGATCATTGAACATCTTTTCCCCCACTTTCAGACTTATGTTATGGGTGATCATCGAGTCTCTTTTAGTGTGTTATGTTATTGCTTTGAGTTGCTTATGTGAGCACGATACCTCTTTCTCCATCTCCTATTCGGTTGTTTTGACTTTGTTTGGCAGATAATTGAGATTCTTTCCTTGACTCTTTCTCACTACTTACTGGTTTAGTGAGCTTTGAGTCCCCTTCATTCACTGTTTCGAGTAGGTCAGGTGATTGTTGGATTTCTTCCTCCCTTATGTCCCACCATGCCTGCATGATTGCATGATCGTTGCATTATTGAGTAAGTGATTGATTGAATGTGTATGTAAGCATTGCATGGTTGTGTGATTGTGAGACAGCCATTGCATGTTGGATTATTTATTATATGATTGAGTGATTGCTGCGTTTATTACATGAATGCATGATTACTGCATGGTCGGGTGATTGTGGCATTACTATCTATGTATTATTGAGTGATCATCGTATGATTGGTTGACCATTGCATGATCGCTACATGATATATAGACATTGTTTGATTATGTGATATTGTGTGGTTTATTAATTATGGCATAAGTGGAAATTGTATAATTATGTAATTGTTGGGTGATTTTATGATCATCATATGATTGCATGATTACATGCTTGGGTGACCATTGTATGACCGTGTGAACATGGCATGGTGCGATTGTCGTGTGATTGTATGTTCCTCGAATCTCATTAGTTGATTATAGGGTTGCATCTTCCTAGAGATAGGGAGGTAAACGCCAACACGTACGGTTCACTTGTCGTTCACCGTACATGTTGGGGGTCCGTTTGTTGACCTCCATTTTCGCCTATTTATCTTTGAGCATATTCGATTAAGCTAATTGAACCTCGCCTAGACTAATTCAATTTAAATTGATGTCGATTTGGGATTCGATTGTGTCGACTCAATTTTAGTCTTCCTAAATTAAAATGATAAAACTCAATCAAACTCAAGTTGACTCAAAATTGAGTTGAATTAGGCTCGACTACGTTCTGTTGAGCCCAATTAGTGCACCTTGACCGCGTCGAGGTCGATCTGACTCGAGTCGATGTCAATTTGGGTTTGATTTTTGTTGATTTGAGTCAAGACGAGTCGAACCCGAATCGACTCAAATCAAGTCAAATTGGGTTTGATTTTGGTCTGATTTTAATCTCATGGGTCTCATCTAATTCCTATTTGAAGTTCAATTGACTTTCTAAATTATTTGAATTTGATGTCAGATCAGGAAATAGATCGGATGGTTCGAATCAAACGAGTGGCTGACCCAAAGCTTTTTGCCTGATATCTGCGATCGCTAGCAGTCATAGCAGGGATACGAAGCAGAAGAAATAAACCTATTCGCATGATGTTTGGAAGATTGGAGCACGGGACGACAAAAGGGCGGGATACCTTTCTCGGCATTAGCATGCCTTTACTCCAGGCGAGGGCTACAGGCGTGAGGAGGTTCCCATTCAGTCTCCACTAGCACTCGGTCTCCAACCCCCCTCTCTCCGTCTCTCTTCGCTTCGCACGGCCAGGGGAAACCGAGCTCCCCCTGTTTTCCTCCTGGTTCGTGAAGCCCAAGTGGAGCCGAAGCCTCCCCGCTTTCCATCTCTCCTTCACGAACTCCGGGAGCCAAAGCTGCAGACGCCATTCGCGAAGCCGAACTCTTCTGACGTCGCCACTCAGCCCTAGCCGACGACCCCTTTCACCTTTGACAACGTAATTTCTTCTCCTTACCTCTTTTCCCCTTCTTCTTTTCATTCTCTATGATTCTTTCATTCTATTCATGTATTTTCTTTCTATTTTCCTTCTTCTTCTTCTATCGTTTTCTATCCCTCTTCCCTATGGTTGATATTTTGGTAGCTTAGTTGTTGATCATTTCCTTTGGGATGGTTATAGCATGAACCATGAGGAACATTGTGTGGATTGTTTGAATGACTTCAAGGAAGTACAAGTGTAAACCATGGTTCTTCTTATTGATTCGTTTTATGTATCCTCATGCACGTTGTACATTAGGTGTTTGATAAAATGCCAATGAAAGAAAGTCATGATGGTTTTGTTTGTATTAAAATTTTATACAACTTTGTCCATATGGAGATTCCCCCAAATGCATCATATAAATGTTTATTAACAGAATTCGCTTGTTGAGATGTGATAGGTTATGGATACCCTTCATGAGTTTCTTCTTGTGGCATATGTAAATGAATTTGATACTTTCTTTGTGATAAACGTTTGATGAGTTTTAAGTAATGTTTTTCTTAGCTAATGGTATGACCAAACTTTCATGGAGAGGTGTAAGTTAAATTTTTTTTTATTATTATTTTTATTAAAGAGAATATGGCGATGATTCCTTTTTTTTTTATTTTTAAATGTGTTGATATAGATTGTGCCGAAATAAACATTTAATTTATGAAATTTATCTTTGTTTGCAACCCACATTGGGTGATACAAAGTTCGTGTTTTGATTGTGAGGAGTAGAGATAAACATGTTATTCTTTACCAATAAAAAAAGATGCATGCGAGGTGTTTGAATTAATTCTTGTTAGGAAGTAATGTAGGTTTTTCTTTAAAAATAAATAAGAATAGATGCATCAAGCAAATGTGGCTTCACTCTCTTCTCAATCAAATATTTTATTCTCCACCATATAATACATTATCTCCATGAATATCTTTCTTTAAATACTTTGCTTTAGAGAGCTTATACCTCATCGCTTCTTTATAGTTAAGATGTGATATTATTTAGATACACCTTATAGTTTTAAAGTTAATATCGAATCATTTAGAGGAAACTTTTGGTTGGGATGCATATATATATATTTGTCTCGTCGGTTAAGAAAACTAATCGTTGTAGACTTTACATAAATCTCGTTGCAATATTTCGGCTATATGTGTGATTTGGCACATCACATTCGCATAGACATATATTTAGTTAATCAAATAAAATTTTAATTGTACGGCTTCGAATAGGTTCATATGGGTGCTTTGGTAGAGCTTTGTTCCTTATGGTTATGGCACGACAACTTAACGACGACCTAGAGCTCCTAAACAATCGTAGTTAATTTGTAGAATCAAAGTTTATATCTGCCTTCGAGTACCGAGCTTTCAGGTCTTTTTCTTTTATGTTACAAATGTCTTGCTTTAAAGAAGAGATATATGTAC
Organism: Dendrobium chrysotoxum; assembly: GCA_019925795.1. NCBI lineage: Eukaryota > Viridiplantae > Streptophyta > Magnoliopsida > Asparagales > Orchidaceae > Dendrobium > Dendrobium chrysotoxum. Next base: position 61,296,892 of record CM034313.1, read on the forward strand.
ATATAAGTAGAATCTCTTTATGCTCTTATCATGATTATAACTGATTTCAAGTCAGTTGTTTTGCAATAACTCCACTATAGCTTCTTTTGAAATTATGTGCGATTGCATGATTGCAAAGCATGATTTCCATCTCGATTTATTTCATGTAATCTTTCAAATATCGTGTATCAATTATTCGATGAAATGTCGTTAAGGAAAGGGTGTGATTTTGAAACTTTGCATGAGAATTATTTGGTCAAGTTATAATTTATGAAGCTCAGGAACATTCATAAATATTTTCAATCAAGTTTTTTTTTTTTTAACCTCTCAATTATGAGCATGTATAAAATTGTTGTAACAAAAATATATATTTTGCCCATGTTAGAGAGTCTTTGTATACCTTATGTATAATTTATCTACATGTTTTGTGATAGTGGAATTGTATGTTTAGTGTTATTGGATTGCTATGAGTTTCGTGTATAACTTCCATCCATGCTCTACAATGATGAATTCTTATGTTTGATAGTGGTACACTTTTACATGATTTGTATGTTCCCTTTCCCTATGCTTTACGCTACAAACCATCACATCATTTTCGATAGTAACATGCATATATTAGATGAATATAAATGTTGAAATTCATTAATAGTTAAATTTTTGTTTATTCATATTTATTTTCTGAATGGCATCTACCCTCACCTATATATTTCTTTTTTTCATTTCTGTCTTGCGAGGTACAAGGAGTCTTGTATATGCATTTGTCATTGAGTCATTCTCATGGGAGCTTTTAAGTGGGCACGCCTGGGTCAGGTATATCTTGATAGTCCTGTAGAGACCTCCAAATGTATGCCGAATGGAAAACACTTTAACACACACTTTATGGACTGCTCTTTTATTTTCCCACTCGAATATACTTATCAGGATGTTTAGTTAGCCGGCCATAGGTTAGTCCACTAACGAAGCTTTGGCCTTGTGGGCCAAAGCTTGCCCCCTTGTCATGAAACCTAGAGACCCTTAGGGTCATTTAGGCCTGTAGTGTAGGCCACCTACTTATGTCATTTGCATCGCTTTTCCCACACGAAGTGGGCATCATTAGGATGGTTTTTCTTGGGATTTAAAAATATGTAAGCAACTCTAAAATTTTTCCTCCTAATGATTTCAATCTCCAAATATGTCTTTCATAAACATGTTAAAGAAAAATATGCTAACATGAAATAGAATCTAAGCTCTAGTGTGTTAGATAGTTTCCTTTATTAGTCTCATGATTATGATGTCTTTTGATTATTAGCATGTTTAGCTATTGTTTGAGCCTAGTGTAGAACCTATGTTGTAATGTTCATTTGCTCCAAAAACGGTATAAATAATCCCTAAAAGCTACAAAACCAACTAATAAGATACACTAATGGATTGGTAACTAATCTTAAGTCATTAATGAACTCACCATAATGATAACCTTCCGCTAAAAATTACTAAACAACAAACATAAAATTTAACAAGATGATTACCTGGTAACCCGGGCCTACGAGGCTATTAAGTTAGCCCCAAGGAGGGTGAAATAAACCTCATGGCCCTAGTTTAACAAGGGTAATTATCGCTTAACTTAAGTAAGCAATAATAAGCTACCTACAAATTAAATTTTGCAACTTATAACCCCTAAAACCCTCCTAATCAATCTGTAACTCTCAAAAGCTTCTAATTAACTCACAACCCTTAAAATTCTCGTAACTAACATACAACTTCGAAGTCATTTACTAATCAAATGGAATCCTAAAATTTATAAAACACACATCTCATCAACCTTTAACTTAATCATATATAATAATCAATATTAATTAAGGTAAAACTAAATTAAAATCATTAAAATCCTCTCAACCAACTCTCTAATGGTTAATAAAATATTAAGACACTAATATTTGAACTCTAATTAAAGCCTCCTAACTATAAGCAAACAAAATGAACTGGTTGGAGGAGCAAATGAACTTCAAGTCATACCTTAGGGCCTTAACCCATGCTAGATCTATATTCACCTTTGCACATTCTCTCTTAATGTATATGAGGTATATAGGATGGACTACCTTGAGCTGCGGGGCTAAGTGTCCTAAGGAGGCTAGTTCCTCGAGCCCATTGTGACAACGCCACGTACCTCATAAATTAAGAAGAAATAGTACAAAGGTCTATATAAATTATCCCCCTCTCTAAAAATTTAAGGCCACCCTTAGGAAATTAAGCTAATTGCTTTAACCACTCAACTGTTAAACTATAGGTCAGATAGAACCCATACACATCTATAGGTAGTGAGTTATTCTATCCCTATGTCATCTTTTAAAAAATGAATTTACCTTAGACATAGGAAGCCTAGGATTTTCTTTTCACGGTGGGTAGTAGGCCCATTTTAGTGGCGTCACCTAATAGCCATTCCTCGAGTCCTAGATTATTACCAAGGTAAGGATTAACCAACCCTTGCCACCTTATAATTATTTCAGCCTTGATTAGGGGTAGGATTGAGGATGGGCCTTTTGCCCCTCAATTCTTCATAACCTTAGTATATGTTAGGGCCTAAGCCTTTAGGCTCTTAATAATTTAATAATTAAGGATTTTAATTCTAAAACTAAGTGTTAATCAATCCACCATAAATCACGAATTATTTAAAGAGAAATTTGAGGGTTAATAAATTGAATAATAAGAACCCGACCTTGCAATTTGAACCACTCACCTAATTTGGGGTAGTTAAGTACACTAATTTTTGCACACACTTAGGTGCTGGATATGACACTTTTTATAGGCATCCTAAGGTAGGGTGTAGCTAAGATAACCTTTTACACTTTCTTTCTTTTACATTTTGCATATGTGATGATATGATGGTTGTTTCTGGTTTGGTTTGTTTTTGGATGCTTTCTTTTCTTTTTGATTGATGAGTGGGCACTTGCCCTTAAGTGGTTAGATGATTTTAGAAATATCTCTTGCAGGTGGCCATATTCTCTAAGGGCAATAAAAAAATGCCGCTCAAATCATAATTATAAATATGCTTGCAACAGGTACTGCGAGAAATACTAAAAAGCCCTTGAGAATATGGCCCTAAGGACTAGGTTCTGGATGATTCATATATGTTTATTATAACTGTGCTAATGTGTATCTCTTGTAGGAACTTGATGTAATTTTTTTTTATAAAAAAAATGTAATTTGAGTTAAAGCGTTGTGAAAGCTTTTAAATGGGGTATTTTTAATATATTAGGTATTCAAAGCGAAAAGAAAACCCTTCATAGGGAATTTCTTTTCATTTGGATATCCTATCGGATGATACAACATAAGGAGCTTGAAGGAAAGAAGATGAAGATAAAAATACCTCATTTCTAAGACTTGCATCATTTCTTAGGGATAGAATTCGGGTTGTTGTCGGTGGAGCCCGACCACCTTTACTTTTCAGTACTTTTTGGGATGTATAATAAGTGGCGCTTGCCATAGACTTTGGACATTTGAATTGATATTATGATGATGTGTTTACATTGGTTGTGCAATAGAATCGTATGTTTTTTCCTAGGTTTCTTACTTTGCTTTGCTTTGGGGTGGCTCGGACGGAGTCTTTACGTTAGGCTCCTTAGGATGTTGAATTTTCTATAAAGTTAAAATTTATTTAAATAAGATAAAAATGAATATAGGATTAAAATCAACCAATTGTTTAAAATTAATGCATGACTCCTTTAAAGGAGTCACCTTTTAAAATGATAATAAGTAAGCCTTGTTCACTTCACAGTGACTATTGGTCAATCCTGATTGGCCCTACCTATACATGCATAGCCTTGAGTCAGCATATAGATTTTTCTTTTACAACATAAAAGGATAGTTCACTTTGCATAAGCATAGTACCATTCATGGTCGAGTTTACTGCCCACTTTCCTTTCTGAGATTCCCACCACTCTTGCATTTGCATAAGACCGGATATCATGGATTTAATACGCTAGGTGGAGTTTAGCTGGTATCCCTTTCCGAGAAGGGTGATAAATCCAGGTCGGGGCTGCTTAGATCCTTAGTGGGGTCTAAGTTATAAGTCCCCTCGTGGTGTTTGACATTAGTTAGGTCTTGAATGCTAGTATTGTATGTACAATACTACTTCTCTTTTAGATCTAGGATCAAAGGTTGGCAGTATTAGTATACTGTTACATGTCTTATCAGTAGGTAAACTCTCCATTCCTCGGAGGCTATAAATCCTACCCATCTGCGTCACTTTGATGACGCCGCTTTTATCTTTCTCTCATGCATGTGGTATGAAATGATTTCTTTTTCCAGTTTCCTTCAGTTTGACCGGCCGAGTGCTTATGCGATCCGTGTATGTTGAAATAACCAAATTGGGCCTATCTTCTCCCCTTGATTAGGAAGATCCTTGAAATTCTCCTACGTGCCAAATCCATTTGAGAGAATAATACATTATCCTTAATCGAGAGTTTTCTTAGGCTGAGGTCTAAGATATAATTAACCACGGGGGCTTGCGCCCGTGGGAGACCGATCCCCACATCAAATAAACCCTATTCGAGCTGATGTATCGAATAGGGGAAATCTCGTGACCTCGATCGGGTCATACATATTATTATCCATTAAGGTGTGTAGGTGAAAGCCCGTTATCCTTCATGGCTAACCGTATGTATGACTCCATCTGTTCTTCCATTGGTCTGCTTGCGTAGAGTGTAAAGGCCTACGATCATTTTTGTCCTACGGGATAGTGAGATCGTATCCTTTACATTCTGTTCCCCGTAAGCAAAATCCTTTCGGAGACCCACATGGAGTTCTAGAGTTCTTCAGATCTTCACGCCATCTCTACTTTTAGGTTAAGATTCATGTTTTCCAAGCTCTCCAAGCCCCATTTAATGTAGATGATGAGGTTTATTCATAGTGTTATTTAAAGCGATATTTTGATAATTTTAATCAAAGATTTCAAAACACTATATCTTTAACCCTTAATGATTTTCATGATCCTAGAATTTTTTAGTATTTAAGTGCCTTAATAATCTCATAATTCGGTGATCTTATGCTCGTCATATTTCTCTCATTGAGACACTCATTTTGACTATAAATATAAATTATTTAGAGATTATTTGATCATTCAATTAATGTAATAAATTTTATTAGTGTGCTTCAAGTGCTTGATTGGGCTTATTTAGAGTTGGATTGAATCACTTTTAATGTCATTAAGTTTATCTCATCGACATTAATCTTTTTTATAATTTTGTTTAAATTAGACCTCAAATGATCTTGAAATTAATTTTATAGATTTCCAATTTGAAGTTTGTACCAAGATTCTTGCTTGATTAAATATATTTTCTAGTCATTAGGACTGCAAACGAATTGAGTCGGCTTGTTCGAGCTTGAGCTTATTTGTTAAGACTATGTTCGAGCTCGACTCAATAAGATTTGAACTTTTTTAAAACATGTTGAAGCTCGAGCTCTTTAAAAATCTCCTTTTTGAGCTTTGGCTCGTGTTCATGTTCAAGCTCGGCTCATTTTAAGCTTGTCGAGCCTTTTAATGAGCCCCTATTCGAGCTCAGTTTGAGCCTACTAACGATCCCCACCCAACTTTCTAATGTACTCCTAATATTTTTCATTTTATAGAGCAAAATCAAGTTGTCAACTTGCATTGCACGGTGTGAGGTTAAATGGGAGAGGAGAGCACAAAGATAGAGCGGAACAGGGTTCGCAAGCGTATAATCAAGTGGGTTCGCAATCGTCTAACCGAGCGGGCGCGCAATCGTCTAACCGAGTGGGTTCGCAAGCTAGAGAGCGGGAGAGAAAATTGAGAGCGCATAGCGGGACCGATTGACCGGGTTCGGGAACTGGAGAGCGAAAGCGGAGAGCACAAATTTGCAATCGTCTAACTAAGCGGGTTTGCGAACTAGAGAACGAGATCAAAAATAAAGAGTGCAGAGTGGGGCCAGCCGACCGGGTCCACGAGCTGGATAGCAAGAGTGGAGAGTGCAAAGCAGGATCAGGTTTGCAAGCTTCTAATCAAGCAGGTTTACGAGCTTATTTTCAAAACTCTAATCGAGCTCTAATGGAGCCTTTTTGTTGAGCTCTAATCGAACTTTAAAACATATTGTTCATGAACATAAACTAATCGAACACCAAGTTATTCAAGCTCGTTTATTTAGCTATCGAGTATTTATCAAAAGTGTTCATGCTTGTTCGATTACCTTGTCAAATGAACATGAACTAGCTCTCATTGAGCTGAGCCACGAGCAGCTCGTCGAACGCTCGGTTCATTTACAGCCCTACTAGTGATATATCATAAATTATACTTTAATATGTAGCTCTAAAATAAGATATAGTTATTAATTGAGTAAACATGTATTAATTTTTTTATGCATTTTATTTCTCTTTCACTCTTAATGATCATTAAATTAGGACTCAACCAATTCCCAATGTTTTTATTGCTCAGCCATTTTTTCTATGAACCATATAACTATTTAATTGCGAATATTAAAAATGAGAGGTTTTAATGATAATAAATGCTAATTGAGCAATAAGTAGCATTTGTATTGATTGTAAACAATTTCTTACATGATAACAATTGTAATTAATTTTTTATGTAATGGACAATTTGTTAGAAATTTTTCATAAATTTTTTTCTTGAAGATTTTTGGTCATTGGTAAATATTTTCGACGCAATTTTTTTTAGCAGACAAAAGCTCAATAAAAATCTAGAATAAATAGATTTATATGTTGAGATTTGCTAATTTTTTAATGATTTTTTCGTAAAAAATTTGCTATTTTTCTATAGTGGATTAGAATAAATGGAGCATATAAAGAAGATTGGATGCAATAGGGAGGACGAAGGTGATTGAGGGTTGCATGGAACTTTCTCTAGGTTTTAGAAGTAAGGCTTTATAGAGTTAAGCAATACTTGATTGATACTAATTTAAGGGTTTGTGGATCAAAAAACTATTATAAATTTATGGCAATGAAGTGCTACGTGTAACAACTGGATAATTATTAAAATCAATTTAAAATGAGAATTTCAATTTTTTTATGAACTGGAGTGTTGCGGTGATGTACGTCTGTACCTGTGGGCAGTGCGGTACTGTAATTTAGAGCGTAGTGATGCCATAAATTGTCGTCGCGGCATTGAATATTCTATTGTACTGTAATTCTGGATTTAGTATCCAACGCAGCGGTGCTAGCTTCCTTAGGCACCACGACGCCACGCACCAAAATATATTTTTATATATTAAATCCTAAACCTAATGAGCCACACCATTTCCTCCTCTCCATTCGTGTGGCTTGCTGTGAAGAAGAGAGGGAAAGGGAGAGGAAGAGGAGAGAGGGAAATGGAGAGAAAATAGGTTTTTTGTCATTTTTTTGTGCTGCTTCTGTTAGGATTGTTAAAGATTTAGATTAAGTCGTTCCACAAGACATCACACCTACGGACAACATCGGGTCGGGGATAGAAGAGGGCGGAGGGTCTGAGTGCGGGACAGACGGGTATAGGAGCATATATGTGGTTCTTCTCACTATTCTTCTTTGCTACTTATAGAAATCGGATTTTCCAATTCCTCTTGGTAAATCGTTTTGTCTGATTTATGTGAATTGGAGATCTAAGCAATGACTTCCATTGCTAATCCCTTGGTCTCTTTCTTGAACGATCGCTTCCATGTCGTAGGAGTTGTGTTATGACCTATTGAATCCAGTGTTCAACATGCCATTATGGATTTGGATTCCCGATTTCTGGATTCTTGGAATGTGTTGAAGAGGACTGAATTTAGGAAGCAGAGCCAGGGCATCACATAAGACTCATGTTCGAGCTAACAGGTGGAGGAAGAAGAGTCTCCCAGCAGGGGGTTTCTTGTGCGAAAGAAAAGAAACAGGGAGATAAAATATGAGGACATACACTATTCTTGATGGAAGCAGATGGAGCAGTGGCTCTCAGTCAAGGCAGGGAAGCATGAAGATCTGCTGCAAGGTGGAGGTGCAGCTGCTAGGAGATGACCAATGGGATGAAGAGAAATGTTTTGTTGCTTAGTCAAGACAATACAATAGCATTGAAGATTTCTCTTCCATTTTTTGTTTAATTATAAAATCTTAACCAAGCTGAAGATTGTTAGGATTAGTCCCGATTTAGGTTAAGTCGTTCCACAAGACATCACACCTATGTAAATATATATATATGCTATAGGTTGATGTATAATTTGGAAAAATTTGAATAAAGCTTTAGGAAGATTTTTCTCCTAAAATCTGTCATCTCTCACTCTCCTCCCTTCTCTCTCTCTCCCTCTATCTTGCAAGAAGGCTTAAGAAGAGCTTAAGAATCCTCCTAAAATTATAACAGCTTCAATTGAGAAAAGTCTTCTAATCATAGTACGTAACCTAAACCTATTTTTATTTTCAATGATTTCATATCTATTGATTTAAGTTCACCCAAAAATGATAAAATATATGTTCTCCTTATTTATCATATTTTTATTATGTATTTTTTTTATATATGATAGATATGACTGATATAAATATTTTAACTATAATATTATTGAATTTCAACTAGTAAAATAAAAGTTATAATTTTCTAAAGTTATTAGCTTGTATACAGTTTTTTTTGTATTTTATAGATTCTTATATTTCATGTTGTATTACATATATTAAAAAGAGACTGATACCATTAATTCAAGATAAATGTGACATTTGTATGTAAGTAAGGGAGGTTGTCTATTAACACTATAACTAATATTGGTTGGGTCTTAAAACAAAAGACCCTAAGCAGGAGGGTGAACTGATGAGCTTTCTTTAAAATAAAAAGATTTATGGTGTGATCATAATTGTAACTTGTAAATAATTGATCGAATTATGCCGACGGGTTCAGAGTGACGACTCTTAAATGATTATTGAAAGTCACATGTAAATTGACTTAGGATAATGAGCAATGATGATGAGATAAAGACTAATGACCAACTGATCGATAAATTTGGTTAAATTAAAATTTGATGACCAATTGGGCAACAGTTGGGTGGAAGGATGAAAACACCACGTTAAAGCTGAATGTCCTGTCTTGATCTTTATAATTACATTCATGATTGTATATATTGACATGATAACATATGAATTAATTGATAGATGCATAGCCAACTTGGCGAATTAACCATTTGAGTCCCTTTGGGTGTCAAATTAAGCTTAGTATAGCTAGCATAATCATCTTAATTAATGCTTGGGTTACATTCACCCTATTTTAGGCAAGCTTAGGTTGCTTTTAGGTCAATGAATAAGATCAATTTAATCAATTGAATTTAATTGGGTCACAATATATTTAGTTGTTAGCTTACTAGTTCTATTAGATGTAATTAAGCTTGGTCAACCAACTAGATTAAATTAACCTCCTAATATCTCTCTAGATTTGGTTAAATATTCATGATGTATTCTTTGACATTCAATTGACTTAACTTGATCCAACTGAGTAGATAGATGTACCCTTATCCCACATCGAGCTAGCTCTACCTATTGGATCTCTTTCGTTTCCTAGGTCAATTGGTTGGATCAACCTATTGAGATATGAATAGATTTCTTAGATTCATCCTATCTAGAGCCACTTAGGCTTTGTTTGGGACGCCTTTCTTATTACTTCTTAAAATAGCTTTTTAGTATAAAAAGATTAATTTCTAAACTAAAAAGTTATTTTAAGAAGCAATAATGACACCTTTTTTCTACTGTTTTTTAAAATAGTTTTTTTAGTATAAAAATTTTTTGAACTATAAATTTTTGTATTAAAAAGCAGTAATTAAGAAAGCCGTCCCAAATGAAGTATTAGTCATTTAGGGATTAAGCATTGGGTATATCAAGTTTACTAAGCCGAGGTAAATGTCTTTTACAAGACTATAGAAGGTTTACAGTCTTACTAGCTTAGCATGAGTCTTATTTAATTTATTTTTTATTTTAAATTATAATTTCATAAATTATTTATTTATTTTTAGAATGACAAAAAGGCTTTTACAACCTCATTTTTAAGCATTAAATTCTAGAAAAAATAATAATAATACAGAGAAGTAGATCTAAGCACAACTCCTTCACTTATATTTTCCTTACAAGCTTCAACTCAACAATTAAATAATTGCCATTCCTCTCCAATCAAATTGATTGTAGATTTTGGCACTAATGTAAGAGCTAAATCTTGAGGTTCACATAAATATGTGTTACACTCAACCACCTAACCACTTAAAAAAAATTAATAAATTAGGAACAGGAAATTAATTAATGATGTGCTGAATTTCTATCAATCAACAAAATCAAAGTTTGATAAACCAACATTTTCTATATTTTGCAAAATTGTTTTGTGTCGAAGAGGATTTTGTGATTAAGGGGCCGTTTGGTTTGAAATAGAGTGGATATAAAATAAGAATTTTATATACATTTTTTAAAATATTTATATTTGGTTGCATCAAAAAGAAATGCAGAGAAAAATAAAGTGAATATAATGTAAAATATTTTAGTTCTTTTTTTAGATAAACTTGCATAGTCTTGGATGAAATCATTTTCACCACACACAATCTCTCTTGCTGCCACCGACCATCCTTTTTTGAGGCCACTGTTGCAGCCACTTATCACCTACCGCCAACACTCATCGTTGTCCACCACCATCGCCGATAGCCACCGCCCATCGTTGACGATTTTGCCACCCTGCTACAGGCACCACCCCCCACAGCCGGCCACCATTCCCACCCCCTCGGACCACTCACCATCGGCCGCCACAACTTGCCACCACCTTAATCGACCACTAATACAATCATCTTTAGATTTTACATTACATTCATATTACGTCAAATCAAATAAAAATAAAATCATTCACGTATATTTATTTTTACACTCATCCAAATGGCACCGAAGTTTTCATTTTCTACTATATTCATTTTACATTGCATTCATTTATAAGTCAACCAAACAACCCCTAAATATAATAAAAAATAAGTAATTTTGAAAACTTTTAGCATATATATTAAAAATAGTAGAGATGCAATTATTTATAGCAATCTCTTTGATAGCATAGATGAAAATTGTGAAAGGCTATCATATTTAATTTCTTGATGGTGATAGGTGATGTGATAACTATCGTCTTTTGAAGCACCACTTATGCTATTATTTTGACTAATTAGATGATAGTTGATTATCAGGATTTTTATAGATGTAGAATTGTTTCTTAAAACTCTTTCAATTATAGAATAAAAAAATCTAAAATGTGTTAAAAATGAGTCATATATATAGAATATATTTGTGAAGAATTACGACAAAAAAGAAAATAAATCAATTTTATGACTTAATATAATTTGTTTCATTAAAATGCTTATTTGACCTCTTAAAAATCCTAATTGTTTAACACCATGTATTGTAGGAGATTTAGGGTTTATTTGGAATAACTTTTTTGCTGCTTTCATTTAATGGTTGTTACAACTTTATCATTATTTTCAAAAAAATATTATACTAGAAAGCTATTTTTTACAATAATTTTTAAAAAATTTATTTTTCACATAACAGCTTTAAAACCATATTTGATATATCATCAAAAAAATTTCTTGATAAGATACCAATCTTGAGACAAAATCAAGTTGGAAAGTTCAAAAATTAAATATGGGACCATCTGAACTCCGATTTCAACAAAGTTATAGTTGAACTGAACGCCTCAGAAATACAAAACTCAACGACACCAAATTTGACTAGATCCAAGCCCAAATGGGTCCAAATCAAGGACCTGAAGCGCCTTTGGAAGATTTAAACCATAATTTGTAATACCAAACAATTTTCAAACATGACATGCTTATAGTCAAATTAAGTGGCTCGACGAGACAAATCCAACGAGGCCAAGATTGTTGAATTCTAATATCAATAAGGCATTCAAATGCCCAGTAAATAATTCACGATCAAGGAGATCAATATCGGCAATCCATTCAAAACACTTCAGAAATACCCATGATCTCTCTCCTATTTACTGGCCATGCCACTCTCAGAAAATTATAAATAAACCTCTCATTCTTCATTGAGGGAGATCCAAGAGGAGAAGGAGGGGAGGCCCAGGAAGGGAGGAGCCAAGGGGAGAGAAGGGACCAAACTAAGGAAGAGAAGGAATTAAAGAGGAGAAGGAATTAAGGAGGAGAAGGAAGAGAGCTCTCTTGCCACCAGACTCCTCCTCGACCACCACCGGACTTCCACCCAGCCACCGACTGACGCCGGACTTCTGTTCGGCCACCAAGTGACATCAGACTTCTGTCTGGCCATTAATTGATGCCAGACTTACACTTGGCCGCCAATTGGCACTGGACTTCTGTTCGTCCACTGACTGGCGTCGAACTTACACCAATCGCTAATTGACGCTGGACTTCTGTCCGACCATAAACTAACGTCGGATATCTACCTGGCCACCAAGTGCTGTTAGACTTATGCCCAGCCACTGATTGACGCCGAACTTGCACCCCACAGCCATTTGTTGCTAGACTTACACCTGACAGCCAATTGACTTCGGACTTCTATTCATCCACTGACTGACACCGGACATACACCCGATCGTCAACTGACTTCAGACTTCCATTCAACTTCCAATTATTGTTGTACTTCCACCCGACAATGGTCTTTCCAACCTCAGTCGCTCACCGACAATGGTCCTTCCGACCTCCGTCACCAAACAACGGTCTTTCTGACCTCTGTCACCCACTAACAATAATCCTTCTACCTCTATCGTCCACTGACTACGGTCCCTTCAACCTCCGTCGCTTGTCAACTACGGTCCTTCCGACCTCCTTCGCCAACTACAATTTTTTTTATCTCTATCACCAGATAATGGTCTTTTTAATCTCCATCACCCACCAACAATGATCTTTCCGACCGTCATCACCCGCCGACAATGGTCTTTCTGACGTCCGTCGCCCACCGACTACGGTCCTTCCGACCTCCTTTACCGACAACAATCATTCCGACCTTCGCCGCCCATCAACAACGGTCATTTTGACCTCTGTCGCCTGTTGACTATAATCCTTTCGACCTCCTTCGCCGATAACGATCTCTTCGATCACCGTTGCCTGTCGACTATGGTCCTTCCGACCTCCTTCGCCGATTATGATCCTTCCGACCTCTTTCACCGACTATGATCCTACAGACCAAACAAACATATCAATATTGATTCTTCCAATTCTCACCATGTAATGCACTCTACATGATGTATATTTGCTACATCAAACCAAGCCCTTTTACCCAAGGAAGGGCCTCATTTACAATCGATTGCAAATACTAGTGCATTCATTCAAACTGGGCCAGACCCCGTGATTTTTCCCCTTTTAAGGGTTCTACGTAAAAAAATTCTAGTGTCTCTTATGAATGTTACACCCCTCTCTTTTATCTATTTGTGTGTTAGATCTTTGTACAAAGCTAAGATGTTAAACTTGATATTTCTCTATCGCCTTAAATATTCCAGGACGTAACAATATTTATAAAAAGCTACAGTCATTTCAAGCTAATGGTTAGGTTTTGCATGCGTCAGTTTAAACTTTTTTGTTTTTGCTTTTAAAATCTCATTTTCAACCATACTTTTAGGCTTCATTTGGGATGACTTTCTTATTGTTTCTTAAAGCAGCTTTATAGTACAAATATTTAAATTTTTGTACTAAAAATTTACTTTAAAAAGCTATAAGAAAGCTGTCTCAAATGAAACATTAAGCTTTGTTTGAGATAATTTTTTTACTGCTTTCTAAATCAACTTCCTAAAATAAAAATTTTTACTTCAAAAATTTTGTGTACTAAGTAAAAATTTTTGTACTAGAAAACCGCTTAAAAAAGCAATAAGGATGTTGTCCTAAATGAAGCCTTTAAACATAATTAGTATTAATTTGGACAAATTTTAAAATTATTATATTTATTTTAAAATGAGTATAATATAAATCTTAATTAATTTTTATATTAATAATCTCAAAATAAATATAATTTTGTAAACTTAACAAAAATAGCAAATCCCATAAATTTTCATATATTTTTATTTTTTTGACACTTAAAAATTGTGCTTGAATGCTTATCCTCTAAGAAATAAATTAATTAATTTACTGTGTGAAATAGCTGGCTTCCAGAATCCAGCTTAGTCCAGGATTGTAGCGTACCAATAACGGTGTTAGCATGCGGAAAGGAATCTCTGATCTCATTGAATCCGTTAAGATTCTTACACCGTTTAAATTTCTTGTCTTTTATACTTTTGCTTTGATGGTTATGCCGTCGCTTTCCTATTTGTCTAAATTTCTCAATCAAGATGGGAAATAATATTTTATTCTATTGATTTTGTATTAACTATACCCCCTTAAATATAATGTAAAGCAAGTGACAATATTTATTTAATTTAATTATTATTATTTTTGGCCATAATTTGGAGTGATTTTTTTAGCACACATACTCTAAAAGGTAAAGATGCTTAGATGCATTGTGGTTAAATTTCTCAAAACTCCATCAAAATAAAAAATTTATTTTTCTAATTTAAAATGATTGTAAATTAAATTATTATTTTTAAAATATAATTTTTATTTAGAAGCTACCAATGAGCTCCTAGAGAACATTATTATCACAATTTAGATATTAGAATTGCTAATATTTTGTTACTGAGGGCCTATTTAATGTCATCTTTCTTATTATTTTATTTTTCATATCATTATCATACTTTTCTCTTCGTTGTTATTTTCTTGTTACATTTTAATATTTTCTTTCTTAGGAAAATATTTTTTATAGGCATATCTATTAATGTATGATAACAATAAAAAAGCTGGTAACTAATTTTTTAAAATATTTTATTTTTTACTAAAGGTCTGTTCTAAGAAGCAATGAAAAAGTCATCCCAAACGAAGTCTTAGAGTTTTTTTGGGACAACTTTCTAGCTGCTTTACTTTTCACAAAGTAACCATAAATTCGTTCTGCTATTTTGCTGCTTTATTCCTATTTTCCAAAAAAAATGGTGGAAAGCAGCTTTCCACAATCATAGGCTTCGTTTGGGACAGCTTCTGACAATTATTTTTCATTGTTTTCATGAAATTTTTATGCTAGAAAGCTATTTGAGAAAGTAGAAATAAAGCTGTCCCAAATAATGCCAAGAAGCAATGTTATTTTCTCTTTAATAATTTCATAACCAACTAATATATAACACTCTTACAGTATAAAGGACGAGGAATTTTTTTATGTTAATAGTGAGGAAACTAATAGCCTGCTGTTGACCTCATTTTTGTATGAGGTCATTAGGGACCCCATCTAGACTCCAGATCAATCTAACCCCGAGACTAATCTAGACTCTAGGATCATCCTAGAACCTAGACCCTAAGACCTACTCTAAATCCTAGGATCAATTTGTATCTTATATCAATCAAGATCCAAATTAATCCTGACCCTATATCTATTCAAGTTCCATATCAACGCAGACCTTAAGTCAACCTATTCAAAACTCAAATGAATCCAGACCTTGAGATAATTTCGGCCTCTGATTAATCTAGATCTTAGTTCAATATAGATTCAATCTCCAGAATTATCTAGGACTTTAGGACCTATTCTAGACACTAGGATCCTTCTAAAATTTATACCTTATGATCTACTTAGGTCCTAGAATTCTTATAGACTCCAGACCTTAGGACTTCTAGACTCTAGGATCCTTCTAGCATCCAAACCCTATGATCTACTCAGGTCCTAAATCTACCTTGACCTAGTATCAATCCAGACCTCAGATCTATTCAAATTCAGACCATTCAGATTTTGAATCAATTAATTCAAAACCTCAAATCAATTCAAATCTCACATCTACTCAGGCTCTAGATCCATCTAAGTCTTAGGATCCTCTTAGACTTTAGATCTATTCAGACCCTAAATTAACTCAAATTCTATGATCAATTTAGATTCAAATCAATCCTGATCTCAATCCAATCCAGATCTTAATTCAATTCAAACCTCAATCAAAATCCAGGCTTCAGTCTAGTCCAAAATTCAAATTCTAATTCAAGCCTTGATCCTACCTTTGATCTAGCTCAAATCTTTTTCAATCACCTATGATCACCTCAAATGATCATAAATGATTCAGACAATTCAATTCTAATCATCCAAACCTAAAATCTAGCTCAGAACCAGAAATCTAGATCAAATTTCAAGGCTAAAAGGTCTAAGTCCTGAAAGCCCTTTTCAATGAATTTTCAAATACTTCAAAACTTAGTCAAATGACCTCTGATTTAGGATCTGTCAGTTGCATATTGATGTGAGATGTCTCTAGAGGCAACCCTCCAAATTTAAACTCATTCTGATGTCTCTAGCCCTAGAAACTGAATTGACTACCAAAGGCTGTAAAATCTTCAAATATTTACAACATATGCCATTGGACCTTACATCTAGTGGATTCTGACCTTGGAGCTTTCTCCAAAGCTCTCAATCACTTCAAGACTCTTGGTTATGACTCATTGAACAATAAAATATATTTTGTTGGACTCATTTTGACTTCCAATCGACTAGAATCCAAAATGACCAAAATACCCCTACTAGGTGTGAATATTCACTTTGGACCAAATGAGTTTCAAATCAGATGCAACCACTTCCAGCTAGTTTCAAATATCAAACCAAACATGTTGGATCCAAAAGCAGACCTTAGGTCAACCTATTCAACCAAGTCAACCTAGGTTGACCTAAAGGCCCATTAAGGGCCCACGTAGGTCATTTTGACCTAATGACCTGTCCAGACCTTAAGACCACCACCAATAGATTCAGAATGTTATTTTAAATTTTTTGAACCCACTCCCAGACCTTGAGTCAACCTGATTGACCAAGTCAACCAGGGTTGACCCAAATGCCCTTTAAGGGCCCAATAGGACCATTTGACCCAAATGGCCTATTTAAACCCTGGAAACACTTCCACCAGACTTAAAATGTCAAATCAAACTTGTCCAGTCCAAACCTTGACCCTGGGTCTACCTGGTTGACCAAGTCAACCCAGGTTGACCAATTCAATCCTTAAGTTATTTTACTTTGAATCAAATTCCATATGTATTCAAAACCCCATTAAGACCTTTTGAACACATCCCACAATAATTAGGATTTAATGAGACCCCTTGAACTAATTAACAGTTGACTTAGTCAACTAAACCCAAGTCCAGCCCAATGTGGTCTAATTGGGTCAAGCCACTTTAAATATTCAATCCAAGCCACCCAAATTCATTTCAAACCTTCAGACAACTTCAATCCATAGCTTAAATATTCCTTAATCATTGGTGAGTCTAATCCAAGATGATTTGACAAAGTCAACTTATTAAAATTTGGTCAAATCAATTTGTATACTCACTAACTTGCTCATTTATTCAATCCACTTCTTTAAACTCCTTTGAATCAATTCCACCAGCAACTCCAAACCCCCCTCCATGCCACCTCAGCCTCAAGGGACCATTGACTAGTCAAACCATTCAATAACTGGTCAAATGACCATTAAATGGTCAAAATCTCCATGTTAATTCCTCTCCACTTTAACTTAAATCCCTCCAGCTGCCTAGACTCTTTCTAAAGTCTTCTTAAGTTATTTCCTAGCCCTTAGATTAGGATCAACGGGCTGCTATCAATTTCATATGTGCATATAGGACAAAAATAATTTTCCATGTAGGATGTCTGTTAGTCCTTTGATTCTTCTGCTCCCAGCAACTTTTGGGACACTTAGCAGCCATTAGAGAGTCCACTCAATCAATCCTAACCCTCCATTCAACCTGGAATGAATTGAATAGGGTAAAACCCTCATAGGAGGAGATAGTGAATCCCTATCACTCTCTCTATCCATTCTGAGCTCCTCAGGTCCAGCTCCTGATTTCTTTGAGTTCTATAGGAGTTCCTTAACCCTTCCTGACCAAAACCCAATCGGTCAAACATCGCCGGCGACTGGATTCCGACGAACTCAAGCCCTATTCCGTCCAAGGCGTTTCCAGCACAATCAGGCGCGTTTCAGACTGCAGTTTCTGAAGGAGAAAGATTCGTGGACAGACTACAAATTCAAAGAGCCTAAGAACACAAAAATCGGATGGTTAGAACTTCCTAAAACTCAAACCCTATCTAAGCACACTTAGTTCAAATTAGCTTTTCGAAAAGCGATTTTAAAACGTTGAAACTAGGCTCACATAATTTCTATTCATGCATGCTATACGTATTTAAAATTTTATGCTAAATAGTTTAGTATTTAAGAGAATGAGCCATTTCTTTGATTAGGGCTTTGGATTAGTTCTCGCATGAACTGGGCAAGTTCTGGGCCGTTGATCTCATGATCAACAGCACATATCGAGTTGTTTAATCCTTTTGGCCAGCTCTTTGATCCATTATTTTGATCAATCCACGGTCCAGCTCGATCAGAGCCGTCAGCTCGAAATGGCGGGTGATCCAACGGCGAGGGAGATCTAATGACACGGATCAGTAGAAAACGCATGGATCCCACGCGCTTTCTCAATCATCAGTAATGATTGCATGGCGGCGTAATCATTGCCGATGATTGCCGCTGCCACCTACGGTTTGAAGCGGCCAATTGGCCGCTGCCACATGTCATCCGCGCCTGATTAAGGATTAATTAATTCTAAATTTATTTTAAACTCAGAAAAATTTTAAAAATAATAAAAAATTATTTTAAAGATTATAAAATTGATATCTTATATTAGTATTTTTAGAAAAATAAATAATTTAATTTAAAATTATTTTTAATTTAAAATAGTAAATATATTTTCAATTATACTAAATATTGATTATCAAACCTTTTGAATTAAATATTTAATTAAGAATTGTTAAAATATTTAACAAATTTAAAAGTTTATTTTAAATTTTAATATTTCAGATGAATATTTAAAACACATTTATTTTAAAATTTTATTTGATTTAAAATTTAATTTAATTTAATTTAAAATATGTTATTTAATTATTTTAAATATATCCTCTCTTTATATTAACATACATTTTTTTAACTAATAATATATATATATATATATATATAAATCAAAGAATATTGTTTCCTTATTTTAAAATTATGATTTTATTTCAAATGTTTTAAATATTTTAAATTAAGTTTAAGTATTTAAATATGTTAATATCTATTTAATAGCTAATTGAGTTTAATTATAAATAATTTTGAAAATATTGTGAAATTTATTTTAAATAATTTAAAATTCCAGAAACTTTCAACATTGATTTTAATGTAGTTTAAGAATTATTTTAAATGATTGGTTGACTGTAAATTGATTTAAATGTTTTAATGAACTTAAAGCTTTAAAAATTCATTACAAATTCAAATTAATTTAGAAAAATTCAAATAGTACCTTAAACTTTTCAAAATTTCAAATACTTTAATTTAAAAATATTTTCAGAATTTAAAACTTAACTTATTTTAAACAATTTGAATTATTTGAGTATTCTAATATTTAATTAAACATTGTATTAAGTATTTTAAAATTTAAAAAATTTTATTTTCAAAAATTATTTTGAAAGTCAGAGGATCTCTTATTTAGGTATTAAACTTACTTTGATGATATATTTTTTAAGTATTTTTAAATTTAAAACTTATATTTATACATAGGATTATGTGTATATTATATATATATATATATATATATATATATATTTTTTAAAATTACTTTAAAATTATATATGTATATTTAACTCTTTGGATTGAGAGATCCATTTTGAAATCTTAAACATAGGTTGAGCATATTTGAATAGAAGTTATGTAGGAACATTAGTGAATGGTTATGTCTTAATCATTCATTAATCAAGTTGGTTAATTGTGATTAATTAGATGTTAATTATTACATGTTTAGGGCATAGACACACCACTTAGCTTAGGCTCCTAGTATTAGGATTTGTTTATGATTGTATATATTAACATGTACTTGTTTGAGGGTTAGAAACTTTGATTTAAATCCATTGACCTAATGACATCATTAAGGATAATAATTAAGAATTTATTTAGAAGACTTAGAATATTTCTTATAATTAGGACACACATCCTTTTGACCTGAAACCTTGAACATTCAAACATAGTGATATGCTCAGCATTAAGAAAATTTTCCCATTGAATTTTGAAGTCATTAAGCCCCTTAATTAACTTAATTAAAATTAAATATTAATTAAGCTTTAAAACCTTTCAGAAAATATAATAAATCAAATTTAAATCCAAAAATTATAAATAATACCTCTAACTAACCAGAATTAAATCCTTAATCAACAAAAAAAAATCAATCAGATTTGACATCAATTTTAAGAATAATTTAATTTTAATTGAAATTTAATATTTAATTAATTTAATTAATTAAAAATAATTAAAAATTTCAAAAATCTCTCAAACACTTGATAATCTCTCCTTAGATTATTTTTGATCTTTGGAGGTTATTTCAAGAACTTTGGAGGTCGTTTGGATTCAAATCAATAAAAGGCCTCTAATTAAACAAATTAAATAATTCAAATAAATACCTAAAAGTTCAAAAATTTATAACTAATTCAAATAAGCTCCAAATCAGTCAAACTCAAAGGCATATAACTCATATTAAGGTCTAATATTTATCAAAAATGTTAAGTTTTCAGAAATCAATCAAATTTAAAAAAGTCAACTTTTGTTCAAACTTAGTTCAAAATCAAGTCAAAACTTCAAACCTTCATAATAAAATGTAGAAAAATCCAAATTCAATGTACTTATAGTCTAACTGATCATATTAAGGTCTACTACTTTAATAAAATATTAACTTTTCATAAATTATTTTTAATCAAAATATCAACTTTTGACCCCTTAAATTAAATTATTAAAATAATCCAAAATATTCCAAAATTCAATAAATCTTCTAAAATTCTAGAAAACATCAATTTAACATTAAAACTAGCAACTAATCAATTTGAATAAAATTTATTAACTCTCAAATCCTTAATCAATTAAAACACTTAACTATACGATTATCACTAGGTAACCGAGGCCTATGAGGCTATTAGATTAGCCCCAAAGAAGGTGAAATAAACTTCACGACCTCGATGTGAAACAAATGTGATAATCAATAATCCTTTAAAAATATACTTTAAAATTAATCTTAAACCATTAATACTTAAACTTAAACTTAGAATCCCTTAAGCCTTTTAACCAACCAGAATATCAAACAACTTCAATCAAGTACGCTACTTAGGACATATCAAATCCACACAGCCTACATCACACATTTTAGATAGTTTGCTAGGACAACCAAATCTAGTATTAGGCTAGCTAGGCCGGTGTTTACTTTTCTGCTACTTGCATGTGATGGATTTTTCGTGGTTTTCATTGTATGTTGGTTGTTAGATTTAAGTAATTGATATTGATGTGATTGTTTATTTAATTTCAATACTATGTGATGTGATTTGATTGTACATTAGATCTATCACTAGGTTAGAGATGATTTGTACCAATTTAATCTTATGCAGGTGGTCATGCTTATACAGGACATTTAAAATTAAAGGGGGTAAATAATAAAGCTTTAAATTAATGCTGTTTTCTGCATGTGCTTTAGAATATGTTAAGACCTCATTTAAAATTAAAAGAGCATGGCCAAGTGTGGCAGTGAATTTGAGCATTTAAATTTTGAAATATTAGCTGCTTGATATATTTATATAACTGCTGATTATTAGGATAACCCTACAGAATCGAGTTTAGATTTTTAAATTTTTATTAATGTAAGTTAATTTGAATTGAGTTGTAATGTTTTAAGTGCTTTGAGATTGAGATTTTAAGCATCCAATTTGGAATCCAAAGAGGAAGGAACATCCCTTAGGGGAGAGTTCCTATCCATTTAGAGATCCAAATTAGGATGACTTCAAATACCCAAAAAGAAAAGATAATACCCTTGTCGAGGGGGAGTTTCTTTTTATTTGGATATCCGGACCCGACCATCCAAGGAGTTCCAAGAGGATGATGATGTGAAGAATGAAAAGAATCTCAAATCTTAAAATTACTTGTCTTTTAGGAGTAGATCCAAGTTGTAGTTAGTAGTACCCGACCACTTTACTTTCCCTACATACCCTGAGTTATAATATTAAGTGGCAATTGGCACATGGACTTTCAATTTGAATTCTAATTTAATTGATTTGATTAATATTGATTATTTGATTTTGATTATGATATAGGATCTGCATGCTTTTCTTATTTTTTTGATAATCTTGCATGTCGTGTTTTGATTTAGCTCACATAGAAACTCTAATGCTTTTAAGAAGTAAGCTCAGATTGTCGGAAGTTTTTCATGCATTCATATTAAATCTTCTCTACCTTGTTAGGTACATCCCCGTCTGCGAATTCTGGCAGGTCACTCGACCTATTATGGTGCAGTCCTGTCAAGGAGATGTTGTGCAATCTCTAGGATATAATTATTTTTAAGTCTTTTTCGAAAACTGCTTCATATTTGATTTTAAGCATTCGAGTCAACTAGCATGCATCGCATTAAAAATAAATTAAAATTGAGTCTAATCTTTAATTGCATTTCTAGCTTAAGCTTTTCACTCAACATAAGTCAAGGAGTCAATTAGGAATCTGCTCTAAATGTCGACCACAGCTCCTTAAACTAATCTTAAATAACGTTCTTATCACTCTACATTTAAAGACCGGATTCATGGTTTTGAAGCGTTTAGGTGATTTAGTTGGCTCCCCAATCCAGGCCGGGGTAAGTCCAGAATTGCATTGTATTAGCTAGGTTCCGGGTCACTGATTTTCAATACCCATTTTAGACTTAGGATCTGAGGCAGATTTTCAATCTTAAGACCTTAACCTCCTGTAATATAATTCCCACATTCTAATGAAATCAATCATTCAAAACTTAGATCCTCTTCCATCAAATTCACGTCCAACACATAGGATAGACTGGTGCACTTCTGAATTATTTCAGAATATCAAGTGCCTCCTACCTCTCTTCCTTTGACCTCCATAAAGAACTGTTCAAAATTGAATAAGTCTCATTTAAAATTCCAATCTCTACCTCCTTTGAGATCGAACTTTGAATTCTTTAAATAAAATTTGTATCACTATTTTAATCGAGAATATTCGTAGGAAAATTTTTTGTTTCCCTATGATGTAATTAACTACGAGGGTTTGCGCTCGTAGGAGATTTAAAAACCCAGACCAGATTTCAAAATCAAAATTTTCAAAACTTTAATTAACTTTTTTTGGGAAACTCAAAAGTTGACGATCATTATCATTATTTTCAAATGATCAATAACAGACGATATCCTCTTTTCTTGGGAAGATATATCATACTATTATCATAATTTTGATTATAAAATTAATGATCTCTTTATTAGATTATTGTATTCAAATATTGGATTAAACATCATTTTGATCCTTCGAGATCATATGTTTATTTCTCCTTAAGTTTGATTACGATAATCAGGATAAATCCAAAGATTTGTAATCTGAACATATTAGGGAACGATATGTTCACCTTTCGAGGTGATACATCATTCATAATAAGTATTTGATTTCAAAATTAAAAGTTTCAGAAATTAAATATTTTCCAAAGAAAATTAAATCTTTTTCAAAACTAAACACATACATTTTTAAATCAAACACCTTCTCATAATGGCTTCAATTCCCATTCCAAATGAGCGATAGTCTTATACTTTGTCCAATCCATTAAAAAATTAAAAAATAAATAACAATATAAAACTTCCAATTAAGCTTCTATCGTCTACGATAAAGCCTTCCTTCTCTATAATATTTATGTGAAATAATTGGAGCTCAATTTGTCTACGAAAGCTCACTTTGTTTTCTCTGACGACATTAATTGGCATATTAAATAGTTTTCTTTTGTGTCTTCATATGACCCTGTTTGGTTTCAAGTAATTGGAAGAGAGGAAATGAAAAGAATAAGAACCCGAATTGATAAAAAAAAAACTTTTCGAAATTTGTTTTTATCTATTTGTGTTAGAATTCAAATTTATTAGAGGTGTCAATATTTGACCCGACCCAAAAACCCGACACGAACCTGATCCGAAAATTTCTGGTACGGGTTGACCAAAACTCAAACTGGGTCGGGTTCGGGTTAGGAATTTCGACCCGTTTGTAAAATCTGGTTGGGTTCGGGTTGAACTGGAAACCCGACAATGACCCAAAATGCCCGCTCCGCCAGAGTCTACCCCGCTTGCCTGCGTGAGTGCGAGTGCCACCTCCCGCGCTTGACCGCGTGAGGCATGAGCGCGAGTGTTGTGCTGCCCCTTCACTGCTTGCTCCCGTTGCCGCATGCCGCACTGCCGCGACTGCCACCTGTCGCTTCGTGCCATTCTTGCTCGCGTGCCCTCGTGCAACTATCCTGCTTTGCTGGCCACGTCTGGCGTCCAGGCGTCTTGCCGCTCACGTACGACGTATGGCATCCGCTTTTTGGTCGTGTTAGGTCTGAAAAATTGACCTGTTTGTAAGAACGGGTCGAGTTCAGGTTGACCCAAATAATGCCAGGTCAATTCTATGTTCGACCCGAACCCGACCCGTGACCCGAAATTGACACCCCTAAAATTTATCTATGGACAATATTTGAATTTTACTTATAATATTGGCTAAAAAAATAGAGAACTAGGAAGAAGGAGAGGGAAGGAGAAGATATTAGAGGACCTTTGTGATTTTATTGCTTGAAGTCGAGAAAAATAAGTTGTATGTCCTTAGATTTAGGTAGATATTGAGGCAGGACTATAACCTCTGATTTTATTGGGGATATAACTTATTTGGTTCTGGAGAAATTTGTTGAGAAATTATTTGAAACTTGTGGGTGAACAAAAAATTGTTTTTAATTTTAAAAATCTAAATTTGAAGCTATAGCGTTTGATAGGTTTTAAACTATGGGATTAGCCTTCTATTTATTTTAAGCTTTGTAATAATATCCTTTATAACAAATAATATAATTAAGAAGGCTTTTTGCAATATTTAGAATCGTGGAATTAGTTTCTATGAAATTTGAAAGGTTCTTGATAATAGAATATGACAAGTTATAACACATGTGATTAAGGGTGTGTTTGGGAACTGCAGCTGTCGGTAAAATAGATTGTAAAATTGTTGTACATAAAGCTGATTTCTGAAATTACCGTATAAAAAGCAACATATTTTAACTACTCAACCAAAATCCTTCTCAACATCTCGACAAAGATCCTCACAAGTATTTCTCTTATTTTAATGAGGATTCTTCTCGGACTCGTCTATTCTTGAGACATATGAATTAATGCAGTAACATTACATGGTCTGCGTTGTCAAATTACCTTCATTGCAAACTTCTCGGCTTCGCTTAAGTTGACCCTCCGATCCGAGAAATCAAATCGTCGTGGATATCTACAGTATAAAAGGATAACATAAAATAAAACATAGTAGTCTCCATGAAATACCATGAT
This sequence comes from Dendrobium chrysotoxum, assembly GCA_019925795.1. Lineage (NCBI taxonomy): Eukaryota > Viridiplantae > Streptophyta > Magnoliopsida > Asparagales > Orchidaceae > Dendrobium > Dendrobium chrysotoxum. The sequence goes on from CM034313.1 coordinate 61,322,209, forward strand.
AAGTTGTTGAATTTCCCTAGTAATAATTTGATTTTTCTCAACAATCATTTTGTGATCATACCGTAGACAGAAAATAAGTAACCACTGCATTAATATAAAAAACCAATTAGCAGGTAAAAATAGAATTAAAGTACAGGTTGATGGCATACTTCTTTGTTAACTAAGGAAACTACTGCAGTTCACTTCAAATAAAGAATATGAGAAGTTGAAATTAACTAGAACCATCAAATTACATTTTTTTCAACGAAGAGAACAACAAACAATGCAAGAATGAGCAACCAGCAGCTATCCTTGCAGTGAGAAGTTTGGTTGATGCCAGTATAAAAACTAATCTGCATGAACTTGAATACCCTCCACCTGCATCAGATGTGATCAGGAGATTTTCCACTGGTAACATATTACGGTTTGGAATATCTAACAAGAAGTCTGACCAGAACATTTTATGTGTATGCAGGATATCAATATAAGTAAAAGGAGTTCACATAAAGGAAAAAAAATGAGTAAAAGGAGGGCAGCTTATGTCTCATGTTGTCGTGAAATGGGGATTGGTTCTTGAGAAAAGCAGGGGACAGCTGAAAGAAGGTAGGTTTCTGGCGTGGCTGAAGGTACCAATGCTGCTGGCTGTAGAGGAAAACAGGGATGGCGAGTGGATGACTATGGTGGAGACGGAGATAAGGACGAGGATCCGGATGGGGATTGTGATGACGAGCAACCTCTAAGAAAATGGATTGTGCGGATGACTTGTCGGATGAGAATGGCGTGAGGGGAGCTACCGTCGTAGCGGAGACGAGGGCATGTGTATCGAGAAAGGTTGGGCATTTACATCATTTTTGCCCTTGGATGCCGCGGAAAGCAGCAGACCGTGGGAGATAGGGTTGTGTCTCGGGAAGCAGCGTGGGGAAGCAGAAATATTAGTAACGGCTTCTGACGCGATTTGCCCAAACGAGCATTGTCAAAATGCTTTTTATACAGCATAGTAGCAGTGACGCTGTCCCAAACACACCCTAAGGCTTTGTTTGGAACGACTTTCTTATTTCTTCTTAAGCAGTTTTTTAGTATAAGGGTTGCTTTAAGAAAACAATAACAAAGCCGTCCCAAACAAAGCCTAAGAATCTTTTTTGGATAACTTTCTTATTGCTTTTGCTTTCTAGACTTCTACTACAATCTTGTTTGTTTATTGTTTTCTCACTACTTTTGAAATATTTTTATGTTATGAATCTAAGTTTACAGTAGCTTTTAAAAATTTTACTTATAATTAATGACAATCATATTTACAAAAAATTATAGTTGTTCCAAATAAATCCTAAATCATCCATTATTTCAAGCATTATAATGTCACTTACAGTAGTTTATATAAGAACACTTGTCTTCAATATTTCAATGCATTAAAAAAAACAGAAGTTCTACTGACATGCATTGATTTCTATGCAATTTTCTTTCTCATATTCTGACAAAAATTTGAATTTATAGCTGCGACATTCAATATTTATATTGTAATAATTTCATTGATATCAATAAAACTGTTTGCTTTATTTCATTTCATTTGATTAAATATAATATTTTTAATAATCTTAAAATAAATCCTTCATTCTAAAGAGATGAATATATTTTGTGGAGAAAATCAACATTTCTATTATTTTTGCATTAATCAACAAAGAATTATAGTTTAAAGTCCACAAATCGAACATCAGAGGTGTCAATTTGAGAGAAAAAAAAATCAAGAGCATGAATCAAATTAATATAATGTTATGTAGATGAAATAGAAAAATGAACAAAATTATCATAATAAGAAAAATTAGTCCTTACATAGTTACAAGAAGATAACTTGGCTTGAGATTTAACATGAATCATTTCACTTTTAGAATTGTTTTACTAGGCATGGTTCATCAGGAAATTGATTCATCCCAACCATTCATTCATCCTTCAACAGTTCAGATCAACCCATTGAGTTTTACATAAATAGATACTTCACTAATGATAGGAATATTTAAAATTTAAAAGCACAAATATGGACCCAACACGTCTACTACTACAATGCCCTCAGAATAATATATAATAACATTTACACAATCATTTCAATAATTTGGAGGGGCATTTACCTTTAAAATGTATTGTAATAACAGCCAGCAATCCATAGCTGGCTACATTCTATTTACAACACTGTAGAAGTAGCCATCAGCTAACATAACATTTACTATTCAATGAGATTGTGCTTTCTTTCTTTGGTATAACCCATTTCAAGCACTGAAGCCTCTATGAAGAGAACTCCATGGGGTGGATGGAATCTGGTTGCAAACTTCTGCAGACACCTTAGCCATTGTCTCCTTGCTGATGCCAGCATTACATATGTTAGCAATAGAGCGCATGTGCTTCATTCCATATTGAGATAGAGATCCACAATGTGCTTCAAAAGTCCGAACCTGGAGCAAGAAATGCAAATCATACTTAAATGAAACTAAGATTTTTTTAAGTTTCTTGAATAGAAGTTCAAGAAACTTACCATTGATTTGAGGCAGGCCCAGTCGTCGACTAGAGGCCGCCCTGTCTGTCGAACTGCACTAAGGACTTCTATGCCTTTTTCTGATCCAAAGAGAAGCTTCCCTATGAGGTTTATACTTTCATCTACATGCATGCGATGGGTCATTATATCAAGCAGTTCTTTCTGTGCATCCAATTTTTTGGATGATCCTTCAGGTGAATTACGGAACTGTTACAAAAAAAAGGGGAGGGAAATGTTATCTAGATAAGTGTAGGCTTCATATAGTGAAACAAGCTGACTGATCTCAGTAGTCTACAAGAAAAGATACCCATACCATTAGCAAGTACAATAGCCTACCTTATGCCAGTAATAAATGAGGTCTGCATCACGCTGGTTCACAGCACTTGGTGTAAACAGAAGAGAGTTATCCTCAATGAAAGTAGAGTTGTCATTGGTAGGATTTGAGCCAATGTACAGGAAAACATTTTCCTTGTTTATACCAAGCTCACCATATTGCATGACATGTGAACCTTGGTTATATGTATCATCAACTGCTGTCCTTCTCTTGACCTGCGAATGTTAGAAAGCAGATATATAAGCTTCAACTAGTAAGTTGTATATGTTAAAGATAATAGAAAGTGAGAGACTCTTACCAGTTTGTACTGCTGCCTCAGAGTTTCAATTCTCAGATTATGAATGTCACTGCCCACCCAAAAGAAGTTATTATATTAAATCAGCACATCAAGAATTTAAAATAAGACATAAAATTTAATAATTTATGAGATTAAGTAATGTTAAAGTATCATGTTTAGTTGATGTAGAAAATACAAAGCAATTGTCTCTCACCAAAAGAATTGAGCTTTTGCGTTAAAAACTAATTTGGTTGGTGTAATCAGTGCAATTTTGATCTTCTTTTAGAACACACTACCTCACTATTAGTATAATAGGTAATAAATCAGTTGGGATTAAGTGGCTTAAATGGTTTGTAGCTCCAATAGCCAATAGGTCTTTATACCTTTATCATAGTGGAGCAATCATCTCAAATTGATTCAAATTTAGTTCCAACTTAAAGTACTTATCTTGAAATCTAATCAGGTCAATTTTTGACAGTACAATGGCTTGTTTCAAAATTGATTCAATTCAAAATTCTTATATATTATACTTATTAAATATCATACAAATAGGAAGTCATTATTGGTCCATTTGGTTAGTAATTTGTAGCTTACACCTATTTTCAATCCTTTCCTCCAACCTTATATACTTTTTAAAATTTCAAATTAATCTGAAATCAATTTTGCTGACTATGCTAAAAATTTAATTAATTTCAAGTCAAGTTGAACTAAATAACTTTGAGTTTTGAGTTGAGTGAAACTCCCTTGAACTCAACTATCTAGCAGCCATAATGATTTTCATAGTGGTACCATGTGATTGAGTGAGCTCTTGATGTATGATGTTTGAGTAGGTTAGTAGATCGTTAGTAAATGTTGACTAGTTAAGGAATTGTTATGAACAATGAAAGAATGAAATTTTCTTTTCCGCAGTAGTGAGAACAGTAATTTTAGTCAATAATATAGACTTTATTATAGCTCCAAACACAAGGGAGAAAAAATTTTATCAAGTTACGTTTAGTTGGATAAGAGGATGAACCTGTCTTCCATCCAAGATATGCTATAGAGGTCTCCCAAACATGTCCAGTATTCTGAAGGTGGACTGAGACTCTCTCCAGGACAATAAGTTCCCCAACTACTCTCCACAGCATTAGATGCCGTTGTTGCATATATATTTATATCTTCAGGGAGAAGACCTTCAAAAATACTTCCAGATTCACAAGCCTCAAGATAGATGACCTGAAATCAAAAGGTAAGACCATCATTACCTTATAGATAAAAATGTTACTTAGCACGGCTGCATATTTTATAAATAGCAAATCATTACCATTTTTTTGTAGGAATTGGAAGCATGCTTTTTCTTCAGAACAGAGATGAAATCATCCGCATAAAGGTAAGGATATGTAGGCATACCTAATGATAGAACAACATAAATTGAGCATCAAGTTAAAATTGTTTTCTTGATCATGTTGGAAATTTGTAGGGATATAGACAACTTCAATAGACTCTAATTCAGTTAAAACTAACCTAGAACTCCTGGGCCACCATGGTCTGAATAAAATATAAAAATATGATCGTCAGGTCCACTATCAACAACTTTTCCACTGCCACCAGATACAGATTTTTTATCTCCAAGGAGAACAGCAAAAAAATTGTCAACATTAACATCATCTCCTACATAATCCTGCATATAGTTTTAAGCAAAATGTTAGAAAATATAAATTAATTACTAAAAAAATAATGGTACTGTCAAGTCCAATCAAAACCAAACCTTGGGAACTCCAGCGTATACATCACTCCCATCAGGACGATTAATTATAATTCCTTGTCTGGGATTTTCCTCATTATATGCAATATCATCATACATGAAAATGATGATATTTTCATCCTTCAAACCGCCATTTTTCATGATTTGATAAGCATGACATATATCAGCCTAGATGAGTATAAACAAAAGAAAGATTAGATATAAATAGATATTCTCTCACTTATAGTTAGAGAAATAGATACAAGTTATCACTTTCCGTCAAAATAGAACTAATTTTGTAGAAAATTTTTTATACAAGCAAACCACAATATAAAAAAGATGAGAAGAAATGGCATCAATCAGACAAACTAAAGTAGAAAAATCCATATTAACTACTTCAAACAGTCTCCCAAGTCTTAACCTGTAGTCTTGGTTGAAATGTTTCTTATCAAGCAATTTCTCAAATTCAAATGCATGTTTCACCATAATATTATCCTAAACATATATCACTGAATAGATATCACAGTAAAGGATACGAAAGATGTTGAGTTCATTAACCAAGTGAACAAACTTTAAGTGCTGCATCACTTTATCTAATACTAGTATTAACCTGGACTACTAGAAGAATAAATTAGAAAAAGTTAAATTTGAGGGCCCTCCAAATTTTTTTACGGTATTAACATGAATGATATCATAAACAAAGTAAGAAGGGAAGGCACAACAAACTTTGCTTTGGGAGTAAGACAGAACTTTTGAGATGAGTAGCAATAAATGACTATAGACAACACTAGCAAGTTGAGAAAGGAGAGCCCAACGAAAAAATGAATGAATCAAAGGAGCAAACAACAATCTTCTTTTATTTTTATTTTTTTTACTTTATTTCTCTTTATTTCCATTTTTTATTTTGAAAAGGTAGTCGTTGCTCTCTATATCCTTCACCTTTTCTCACTCTTTTGAATACAAAACTTATAAAATTTAAAAACACTACCCCTTGAAAAGGCTGGATGAATGTTAAATAATAGTAAATAATAAATCACAAAACAATGATGCACTTTTTTTCTGTAAGATACTAAAATTAATTAATTAAGTGCTACATATGTATATTGAACAAACAATCAGATATTTTTCACAACTAAAAGAAATAATACATAGATCCAAAATGCAAATTAGCATTTGCAATTGTTCTAAGCGTATATGGTGGCAGGACTTGAAAGCACAGCGTTGGTGGTGCATTCCTAAAAATGCTAGAAATACTGCTGCATAAATACCACAGCACCGCCACCATATATTCTACAACAGAATTCTTCTCTTGTGTCAGAGTTATAGAGAGAAAAAAAAAAAAAAGATATCTTTGATTTGATGAGATTTTACCATTCGATAATGGCCTCCGAAGGATAAGCCAGTGCAGAAAAGATGCTCAGCCCGCCCATGTGGCCCGTTCCTCCTATTCTAGCTTGGGGTTACGGGCTAGTTGCACACAAATAGAATGCAAAGTGTGTGGGCCTACGAAGAATACATCACTTACCATAACATGCAATTAATTCGTGACCATCCATAGTGGTGATCTCAATTAGAACTCTTAGAGTCCACTTAGGATTTGTTTGGGACAATGATAATTTTTATAAATGTGATTATAAAATTATTATATACAAATTGACTTTTTTAAAAGTTGTTGAAGAAAGCAATTTCATAACAAAAAAAAATTATTAAAAATAGTAAAAAAATAGTGACCAAATAAAATTGTTGTTACAGTTTGAAAAGCAAACTAGTAAGAAAATTATCTCAAACGAGGCTTCGTTTAGGATAGTTTTCTTACTATTTTGCTTTTCAAATTGCAACCATAATTTATATTTGTTAATTACTTTTTTTTTGCATTCAAAAAAAAAAATTGTGCTAAGAAACTATTTTTTACGACATATTAAAAAAATTACTTTCTCTACAACAATTTTACAAATCAATAATAAGCAATTCCAAATAAAACATTAAATTTGAAATTCAACATTTCAATCAACTATAGTCAAAATTGATCAGTTACAATTTAAAATTTGAGCTGACTCACAATTTTATGGAATATTTTAATAGTTACTGAAAATTATTACCTATCTATAATAATAAATTATTAAATATATTAAATTTAAAAGCATATACGTATATACATATAAGTTAGAATATATTAATTTTAAATTTCAATAATTATCTTATAAGTTTCAAATGGTGGAAATAATTGCCAGTCCTACGTTTTAAAAATTACAATCGAAGAAAAGGGTGATCTCCACAAATAAAGTCATCAACAGTTCAAACCATATTACGCATTCCCAAAAGGTAAAAATTAAAAAAATAATAATACGGCAGCGCACTTCGCATCAACGGCTTCTCTTGCTTTGTCATCTTTATTCCATTCTTGTTTCCAGAAAAAGTGGGCACTGCGATCAGATCGCTTTCACTCCATTAATCCCAAAAAAAATTAAAAAGAGAGAAAAACGATCGAACAAAATAAATCTTTAATCAGAACCCTCGCAGAAATATACAGTAAATTCTCTTCGCAAGCCAACTAGATCAGACTTCAAGCTATTAATATCAATCTAATTTTGTTTTCTGAAAAGATATAATCCACCTGAAAAAAGCAAGATGAATGTCGAATGATTAATAGCGACAAATTCAAACCAATCAATAATCGAGCTTACGATTTCCCCTTAATAAACAATTATATTAATCTTCTATGCGCTATATAGATCCAAAATTTGGATACTCCAAACCCAGAGCAAAATACGACGGGGATCCAATGTCCAAATAGCATCAGGAACAGTTCTAAACAGTTCCTTTCATCTAATACATAATCGCGCAATCAAGCTTCGTGAAAAGTAAATTAAATGGGATTAACGCAAAATTTACCAAAACAAGTTAAGTAGACAAATACAAGCAATCAGATTAGCGGAAAACCAAAAGAAAGAGGGAAAGCGACAGAAGGTCAAATACCTGATGTCGGTAATTCCCGTATCCCGACGATCCTGCAATCAGGATGGCCCATCTCGTCCCGACGGAATCATCCCCGCCGGCTTCCAGGCGGCGGCCGGAGGTTTCTGACGGCAACCGGAGGACCGGATCTAAGCGAGCGAACGAAGGTAAGAGATGGAAGGAGAGGAGGGATAGGAGAGAAACACAAATAGACCAGCGGCGTTCCATGGAACCGAAGTTTTCGACGGCGGGCGTTGGAACGGTGGGAGGAGGGGGATGGCGAGGTGGGTCGTTTTATAAGCTCGGTACGTGCTGCTGGCGAGGGTTTGGGTTTACCGCCAGTACAACCCTAGGCAGACGTGGCAGGAGGGCTCACAGAGCATAACCTTGGGAGCTATGTAGGGCCGAACATTTTCCGAACTTGCTATTGAAGTTTCGGATGAAGGAAAGATACTTAGATCCGCCGTACACAGCAGAGCTGAATCTGGACGGATATATGGATCTTTGTGAGCGGCTCAGGGTTGAAATTGGAATTTTAGATTTCAACCCATTCGGTGAAATTTGTCAATTTTTACAAGTAAAATATATTAATTTTCTAAAAAATTTGATTACTAATAAAGAATATTATATATAATAATTTATAAAAATTATTTATATAGAATAAGATGAAATATTATAATATTTTAATAATGGAGCTCTAAGTAGAGTTAGGAAAATCAAAAAATGGTCTTTCGAAGCTTATTAGTTTATGTGCTTGAATTATCTTCAAATTTTGTTAGAATAGTGATAGAATATGGTTTGAATTTGTTTGAACACATAATCGAACCTCGTTCGAATATGATTTGAGCCATTATAACTGCATATATTTATTATTATTTTGTAAATGTAAATAATTAGTTGTGCACTTGTGCAATTATGCAATGATTGTCAAATGTTATATGTTATTTCTATGTGGAATCTGATTGTGTTGATCAATTAAGTTATACGATTGACTATGACTTCAATTTCGTCAGTCGAGCTCGCTAGGGGGTTGTAAGAGGGCCTCCCTTGCTTGGGTTTGGGGGCCTTGCCAATCGTATAGTGTTGCGATGTTATATACTTGAGCGATGCAACGTTGCATTCTCTAGTTGGAGACAGAGAGAGGAGCACCGGGATCCTTCAAACCCTGGTGCTGCGATGCTACCAATTAGGCTGGAGACATAAAGTAGAGTGCCATGGGGCTACAAACCTTAAAGCTGCTAGTCGAGCTGGGCAATTTTCTTTCTTATTTTTCATGTTTTACTTGAAGGGTTGTGTCCTTCGGAGTGGTTATTATGTCTCTTTTGTTAGTTCTGCATGAGAACGATGTAAGGAGTGAAGAGAGAGAGAGCGTGAGAGAGAATATATCTATACAATTACTCTCAATTGTATAGTGAATTTTTTGGTGTGGTGTTACTCCGTGATTTTTTTCTCAATTCCAATTTTTTTCATGTAAAATCTTGATATGCTTTCATCTTACCAGCATTTTCTCTTTCTTGTTGTGTTCGATGTATGGTTTTATTCCCAAAATTATAGTTGCTGGCTTGAACTATGTTATATCTACCCTTTTTTTATAAAAGACATTCATTAATAAAAGGAGAATACATCCAGGATCCGAAGAATACAAAACAAGATTACAAGGCTATAAGCATCAAATAAATAAAGCAACCTCAAAGGAAGGTGCAAAATCATAAAGGCTGCCAAGAGTAAAGAAGAGCCAGAGAACCCGGACTCAGGAATGAGGCTCTGTGCAAACCCGCAAGCTAAGCAAGGACCATCCATTGGAGGTATCAAGCCATGAACCAAGCAGAGGAAAACCAACAAGCAACAATTCATAACCCAAATGAAGGCTCCCAAACAGTAAAGAGGAAATACCACCAAGGTTGCCAGCAAGCGAAGGCCAACAAGGTGATGCACAAAAGCCTCCTCATCATTTTCTGGAACATAGAAAGATTGCATAGAATCGAGTGGCACAGTAGCTAGAAGAGGCAACCCCATCAGAGAACCACAGCCCCAACACAACATAGTCACAACCGATAAAGAAAACCGCAACGAACAGGACAAAAACCAACCAAAGAAGACCAAAAACAAACAAAAGAAAACCATCACTTTTTTTAGATTTTCTATTGTGATGCTTGCCTTTCCCAATGTGAAAACCTTTATCAACAAATCGATCCACATTCAGACTATACAATGCCTGAAATTCATTCTCCTGCCCATTAAAGTGTTCCCCAACACCCCCGCAAGGAGAGGAAGAGGACTCATCAAGCCAATCCTATTGCATCGCATAAGAAGCATTCACATTTAGCGCCAATTGAGCTTTCAAATCATCATTTGAAATAATATTAATTGGGATGTCGATAAGAGGAGCACTAATAGGTGAGTCAACCATTTCCATTAAGGTCACCGGAGATTCAACAGATTCAACGGAAGCTACAACTAAAGCACTAGAGGAATCATTTAACATCACCTTATTGACATCACAATTTGCCAAAAAATTGTCTCGATTTAAAACACATTCCTCCAGAACCTCCACACCAACGTTAGAAGCAACATGAAGGGAATCAGAAGCCGGTATTGTTAGAGAATTTTTATTAACCACAACATTAATATCCTCGCCAGGTACGATAGTAGGAGCAATTATATCAAGGTTAAGCAACAGAGAATTAACATTATCACCATTCACCAAAGCACAACCAGTAGAAGGAACAGCAGAAGGCACCAAGCTGACCTATGATAGAGGAGCCACAAGACCCTCAAGCCCATCAACACCCTGATCAGTAATTAAAGGTGAAAATGAAGGTTCTACCTGAGCCATATTGCCATTTATCACATTATCAACCACAAGCCTATCAATAAAAGAAGGATTCAGTAAAGGATCATCAAGCACGGGTCCATGAGAAAGAGAGGCTCCCTGAACATTCACTTCCATAGACAAATGTTGAGTACCATTACCATTTCCCATAGCATCAGACTTAACCACATTCGATGAGCCTTATCTAAGTGAGGGGGCAAAATATGACATGTATTTCTATAATGTCCTAGAGATTTATAGTGATCAAAGAAAGGAGAAAAATCCTCCATAACAACTTGTTGAATATAACCAAGATTATCAAGACCAATCCAAACTGACTCAGGGTAGGACTTAGAGGTATCTAATTGGACAAGGACACGGGCAATGGAAGGCCACGATCCAACAGCTGTAGCATTATCAATTTTTAATGGACACCCAAATAAAGAGCTTAAACCATGAAGAATGCGAGGAGAAAAGCGATGCAGGCGAAGGTTTGGGAAGGCCACCCAAATCAGAATAATCAGAGCCTCCGTCGAAATATCAAATAAAGGGGACCACTTAAACAATTTCATGTAACAATTAGAGACAAAGTAAGAATGATGTGAGAACACCTTACTATAATCCAAGTCGTTCACCATCTTGATTAAAACATGTTTAGGATCCAAGACAGTCACAGAGCAATCCCCGATCAGCTTAAGGTTAAAGAAAAACTTATGAATCGCTTCAAGAGGAGGTCTGCGATTTGGAAATTTACCAACCAATGCAAACTCAAAGGGTTGAGCAAGAGCCAGTATTTTAGCCTCAGAAATCCATAACGATGGAAGGCCATAATGCGTCGTGAGTTTGAGGTCGGGAAACTCAGACTAAGAAGAAGCTCCAGACAAAGCTTTGAGAAAGGAACGGGAAGACGACTTGCCATTAAGAAACCCATGATCAGATGCCGATTAACGACCATCTAGCGAAGTTGGCCGGAGGAGGCACAAATAATCGAGAAAATCGAAATAAAATAAAAGATGAGGAACCACAACCAAAGCGACGAGGCCATGAACAGTCCAAGGAGCGAAAGAGGGCCAAGACGTTGGTAGAGCAAAACCTTAACAGAGCGTCTCAAGGAGAAAGCCGAGAGTGGTTGTATTGATATCTTGCATATCCCATCAACTGTGTTATATCTACCTTATAATATATTTGTTATAGTTATTGTGTTTGTACTTTACTATATCAACCTAATAGCATGGTCTATTAAAGTTATTCGAACACACTATATTTGATCTTCCCTTGATCAAACCATTTTCAAACACTACACAATATTGGTTTTAACGTAGTTCAAACCATGTTCAAATAGGGTTTGAGCATGACTCAAAAAATGTTCAAACAAGATTAGAACATTATTCGAATAGGGCAATGGTAGATAGGAGACAACAGTCAGGCGACAATGGTTGGACGTGGATGGTTAGACAGTGGTGGTTAGATGAAGATGATCATGCAACACGATCAGGAGATGGAGATTGGGTACTAACTATCAGGTGACTTTAGTTCGATGACATTGGTCAGAAGATCATAGTCAAGCATTGTTGATCATGATATAATAAATAGGTGATAATAATTGAAAGATTATAGTCAAATGATGACACAAAAGATTCTAATCTGGTGACAGAGGTTGGGAGATAGAAGTTGAGTGACAATAATTGTTGGCAATGATCGTCAGTGTTGAAGACCAAGTGGAGTTCTAGAGTTCTTCAGATCTTCATGCCCTTTCATGTTTTCCAAACTCTCCAAGCCTCATTTAATGTAGATGATGAGGTTTATTCAAGTTTTATTTAAAGTGATATTTTGATAATTTTAATCAAAGTTTTCAAAACACTCTGGTAACCCTTAATGATTTCCATGATCTTAGAATATTTTTTAGTATTTAAGTGCCTTAAACATCTTATGCTTCTCATATTTCTCTTATTGAGACACTCATTTTGACTATAAACATAAATTATTTGGAGATTATTTAATCATACAATTAATGTAATAAATTTTATGAGTGTGCTTCAAGTGCTTGATTGGGCTTATTTAGAGTTGGATTGAATCACTTTTAATGTCATTGGGTTTAGCTCATCGACATTAAATTTTCTATAATTTTGTTTAAATTAGACTTCAAATGATCTTGAAATTAATTTTATAGATTTCAATTTGAAGTTTGCACCAAGTTTCTTGCTTGATTAAATATATTTTCTAGTCATTAGGGCTGCAAACGAACTGAGCCGAGCTTTGACTTGTTCGAGCTCGAGCTCATTTGCCAAGACCATGTTCGAGCCGAGCTCGAACTCATTTGCCAAGACCATGTTCGAGCTCGGCTCAATAAGATTCGAACTTTTTTGAAACATGTTCAAGCTCGAGCTTGTTTAAAAATCTCCTGTTTGAGCTCGGCTCGTGTTCATGTTCAAGCTCGGCTCATTTTAAGCTTGTCGAGCCTTTTATCAAGCCCCTATTTGAGCTCAATTCGAGCCTACTAATGAGCCCCACCCAGCTTTCTAATGTACTTCAAATATTTTTCATTTTATAGAGCAAAATCAAGTTGTCAACTTGCATTGCATGGTGTGTGATTAAAAGGGAGTGGAGAGCGTAGAGATAGTGGAATAGGGTTCGCAAGCGCGAACAAAGCGGGTTCACGATCGTCTAACTAAGCAAGTACACAAGTTGGAGAACAGAAGCAAAATCTGAGAGCGCAAAGCGGGCCTGTTAATCGAGTTCGTGCACTGGAGAGCGGGAACGGAGAGCGCAAGTTCGTGATAGTCTAACTGAGTGGGTTCACGAGCTAGAGAGCGAGAGAGGAAATGGAGAGTGCAGAGCGAGACCGCCTGACCGGGTTCACGAGCTGGAGAGCAAGAGCGGAGAGCGCAGGGTGGGATCGGGTTCGTGAGCTTCTAATCGAGCAGGTTTGTGAACTTATTTTTAAAACTCAACTCGAGCTTCTTAACATGCTTGTTCCCAAGCTTTAAACGATATTATTCATGAACATAAACTAACCAAACACCAAGTTTTTCAAGCTTGTTTATTTAGCTATCGAGTATTTATCAAAAGTGTTCAAACTTGTTCGTTTACCTTATCAAACGAACATGAACGAGCTCTCATTGAGCTAAGCCATGAGCAGCTCGTCGAACGCTCGGTTCATTTACAGCCCTATTAGTGATATATCAGAAATTATAGTTTAATATGTAGCGTTGAAAATAAGATACAGTTCATAATTGAGTAAATATGTATTAAATGTTTGATGTATTTTATTTCTCTCTCTCTCTTAATGATCATTAAATCAGGACTCAACGAATTCCCAATGTATTTATTGCGCAGCCATTTTTTCTATGCTACAATATAACTATTTGATTGTGAATATTAAAAATAAGAGGTTTTAAATGAATAATAAATGCTAATTGAGCAATAAGTAGCATTTGTAAACAATTTTTACATGATAGCAATTGTAATTAATTTTTTATGTATTATCTTCCGATGGACAATTTGCTTGAAATTTGTCATAAATTTTTTTCATGTAGATTTTTGGTCATTGGTAAATATTTTCGACGTTATTTTTCTTAGCAGGCAAAAGCTCATTAAAAATCTACAATATACAGATTTGCTAATTTTTTTATGATTTTTTCGTAAAAAATTTACCATTTTTCTATACTGGATTAGAATAAATGGAGCTTATAAAGAAGATTGTATGCAAGAGGGAGGATGAAAGTGATTGAGGTTTGCATAGAACTCTCTCTAGGTTTTTAGAAGTAAGGCTTTATAGAGTTAAGAAATACTTGATTGATATTAATTTAAGGGTTTGTGGATCATAAAATTAGTTATTATTATAAATTTATGGCAATTAAGTGCTACGTGTAACAACTGGATAATTATTAAAATAAATTTAAAATAAGAATATGAAATTTTGTATGAACTAGAGTGTTGTGGCGTTGTGCACCTGTACCTGTGGGCGATGCGGTATTGTGATTTAGAGCACAGTGACGCCATAAATTGTCATCGCGGGCTTGCATAGTATGTTGTACAGTAATTTTGGATTCAGTATGCAGCGTAATGGTGCTGGCTTCCTTGGGTGCCACGACGCTTTGCACTAAAATATATTTTTACATATTAAATCCTAAACCTAAAGCACTACTCCATGTCCTCCTCCCCATTCGTGTGGCTTGCTATGGAAGAATAGAGGGAAAGGGAGAGGAAGAGGAGACCGGGAAGAGAGAGAAAAATAGGTTTTGGTATTTTTGTCTGCTGCTTCTATTAGAATTGGTCCAAATTTAGGTTAAATTATTCTACAATATATCACACCGATGTAAATACATATATATAGACACTATAGGTTGATGTATAATTTGGGAAAAATTGAATGAAGCTTTAGGAAAATTTTTCTGCTAAAATCTATCATCTCCCCCTCTCCTCTCTTCTTTCTCTCTCTCTCTCTCTCTCTCTCTCTCTCTCTCTCTCTCTATCTTGCAAGAAGGCTCAAGAATCCTCCTAAAGTTATAAAATTGGTATCAGAGCCTGGTGGAGGCAATCTTGAGGCGGAGGAAGCTTTCTTGTCCAAGAAATGGTGGAGGTGGTGGTTGTCAGTGCTGCCGACGATCATGCTCACACTAACTTATTCGCGTGAGGAAGGCTAGATCGAAGGTATACCTGGGCTACTATGCACGGGGGTGTACGGGCAGTGGTCACGAGCAGGGCGCACAGGTGTAGGCCATACATACGGGAGGTGTCTTGATCGGGAGGAGCGACAGGCGAAGTACCTCATTTCGATTGGGTTGGTGTAGGTGTTCGGGAGCCACGTGCGGTCGATGTAGGGTCAGGGACATAAGATGGTGGAGGGTCTGAATGCAGGATAGATGAGTACAGAAGAAGACACGTGGTTCTGTTCACTATTCTTCTTTGCTACTCTAAGAAACTAGATTTTCCAATTCCTCTTGGCAAATTATTCTGTATGATTTATATGATTTGGAGATGTAAGCAATGACTTCCATCGCTAATCCCTTTTATCACAACCCAACCCGATCAGGATAAGTTCTATAATGTTATGACGACATGCAAATCTTAAAATTTAGTTTTGAAATTATTTTAATTTTTTTGCCAATATTCATTGAAATAAACTACAAACTACAGAGCTACTAAAATATCTAAATACTGAAAATAAACTCATCCACCAAATTTCTTTCATTTTATCAAAATAAATATCTATAATATAGTATATGACTATAAACAAGAGCTACAGAATTGAAAATTTTACTAGTCATGACTGTACAAAAATCAAAATAGTAAAATACCTATGACCTCAGATCTGATCCTAACCTGCTAGTCTACAACATCTTTTTTCTTCCTAGATCCTGAAAACTAGAAGCAAAATCACAATGAGTAACAGTAACTCAGCAAGCTACACACACCAATCTAAATTTCTAAATATTCTCTTATCAAATATTTTGTTGAATATTTAAAAGCAGTTAAATACAGTTTAAATAAATCCTATACCAAGAGATGTAATAAATGCATAATAATTATTTTTTGATTTAAATAATAATACTGAACAAATAAATAAATTGAAATTCATATCACAAAGTAGTTCATATTACATTTTCTGGACCCAAATAGAATCTCAAAGGATTCTGGCCCATTATGACTCCCTTTTTATGTGCTTATAGCACCAGAACATATCACATATTCATGTCTCAAACAGAATCTCAAAGGATTCTGATCCCTTATAACTCCCAGCAATTCTCTGACACATATAGAATCTCAAAGAATTCTGGCCCCTTATGGCTCTCAACAGATATAATTTAATCACATATGCACATATATCATCACATTATAATAATTAAAGAGTAATTAAATATGTATCAAAATTTTATAGTGTTGTATAATGCTAGACAATATAAAATCCAACTAGGCAAAAATACACATTTTTAGAAAAGTATCAAATTACCATGGATTGTGTAAAATAATATTTTAAGACTTTTATTATATTATACCATTATTTTTCAATATTTAGATAATTTTTTATTTAATAAAAATCTCATAAATTTTAAAACCCCTAGTGTAAAATATTTAGAAAATATTCAAAATGTATATAATCACATTTTGAATCCAATGTCACACCTTTCTTGAACGATCACTTCTATGCCATAGGAGTTGTGTTATGGCCTATTGAATCCAGTGTCCAACATGCTGTTATAAATTTGGATTCCTGATTTTTGGATTCTTAGAATGCGTTGAAGAGGACTGAATTTAGGAAGTGAAGTCAGGGCATCACAAAAGACTCAGGTTCAAGCAAATAGGTGGAGGAAGAAGAGTCTACCGGGGGGGTTCTTGTATGAACGAGAAGAAATAGGGAGAAGAAATATGATGACATACACTATCCTTGATGGAAGCAGGTGGAGCAATGGCTCTAAGTCAAGGCAGGGAAGTATGAAGATCTACTGCAAGGTGGAGGTGCGGCTGCTAGGAGGTGACCGATGGGATGAAGAGCAAGGTGCTTTTGCTTGGTGAAGATAATACGATAGCATTCAAGATTTCTCTTCCATTTTTTTATTTCATTGTAAAATCTGGACCAAGATGGAGATTGTTAGGATTGATACATATTTAGGTTAAGTCATTTCACAAGCATCACACCTATGTGATTACCTATATATAGATGCTATAGGTTGATGTATAAATTTGGAAATTTTGAATAAAGCTTTAGGAAGATTTTCCTCCTAAAATCTATCATCTCTTCCTTTCCTCCCTTCTGTCTCTCCGTCTCTCTTGCAAGAAGGCTCAAGAAGAGCTTAAGAATCCTCTTGAAGTTATAACAAGTTCAATTGAGAAAAGTCTTCTGATCATAGTACGTAACCTAAACCTATTTTAGTTTTCAATGATTTCATATCTACTAGTTTAATTTCACCCAAAAATGATAAAAATATTTTCGTCTTATTTATTATACTTTTATCATATAATTTTTTGTATATGATAGATATAATTGATATAGATATTTTGATTATAATATTATTGGATTTCACCTGATAAGATAAAATTTATGATTTTCTAAATACAGATTTTTTATATTTTATATATTCTTACATTCCATGTTGCATTATATACCTTAAAGAAAGGTTGATACCATTGATTCAAGATAAAGGTGACATTTACATGTAAGCAAGAAAGATTATCTGTTAACACTATAACTAATATTGGTTGAGTCTTAAAATATAAGACCCTAAGCAGGAGGGTGGGCTTACGGGCTTTTTTTTTTAAATTAAAGTGATCATAATTATATCTTATAATTGATTGATTGAATTATGCCAACAGATTCAGTGTGATGACTCTTAAATGATTATTTAAAGTTATATATGAATTGACTTAGGATAATGAACAATGATGATGAGATAAAGATCGATGGCCAACTGATCGATAATTGGGTCAAATTAAAATTTGATGACCAACTAGGCGACGGTTGGGGTGGAAGGATGAAATCACCATAATAAAACTGGATGTCTTGCCTTACTCTTCATAATTACATTCATGATTGTATTGACATGATAGTATATGAATTAATTGATAGATGTAACTGATATAGAATTGATTAAACTAGCATTTATACTGATACAACATAGCATAGTCTGCTTATTGATTGATTGCCCTTTTTTTATCAATTTTCTTATAGTTTGATAGATTTTTTTATTTGCTGATCATATTAGTTTCACTATTGATTGATATGAACTGAAACTTAGGGGTGTCAAAATTTGAATCGACTCGAAACTCAACCTAGACCCGACCCAAAAAATTTCGAGTTTGAGTCAACCCGTTTGCCATACGGGTCGGGTTCAGGTTGACTTGGAACCCAAAATCAACCCATCTAGGGAAAATGATTATCGTGTCTAGCATGTAAGTGTGACCTCGTCTAGACGTCTGCTTGCGTCTGCCGTCTGCCCTTGCATGTCACGTGACCTTATCTAGTCAAGTCGTAGCCATCGTTGTCTCGTCTCATGCAACCCAAGTCCTTCGTCCTCGACCGCCAGATACCAGTCGACAAGAGTCAGAGACTCAGATCCCTGACCCGCACGACTTGTTGATGTTGACCCTGCACCCGCAAGCTGCACCAGCACCGTACCAACCCGCGCTAGCCTCGCCTACCATCGTACTCGCCCGTTCTTGAATCAAATAGGTCTGCAGGTCATGTCAGGTCAACCGAGTAACCCGTGCGGGTCTGGTATGTGTTGAAATACCTGACTCGTTTACAAAATGGGTCGGGTTCAGGTTGACCCGAATAAACCCAGGCCAGCTCAGGTTTGACTCGAACCCGACCCGTCAGCCTATTTTGACACCCCTACAATTGTAAGTTTTAGTTCCCTGCTAGGCTTTTGTGCTCATTACATGATTTTATATGATTTCATGTAATATAAGAAACCTGCAGATTCAAGATTAGCAGTAATGATGTTTTGATTTTATTTTAAGTTCTCTTGTTTATATATATACTTTTGTAGCCGATAGTGATTATTGTATATATTATTTTAAACTTTGAAATAAAATATAAATATTGACTATAGTAATAAATTTTTTTGTGACATTGTTTATACTTAATTGTATTTTCCTAGATGAAATTAATTAGCTCTGGTTGGTGATGATATGGTTATAAATGAGTATTGACTATTAAAAAAAAGATTTGAAAATGGAGAACATGAATATTTAAAAGAATAGAGATAAAATTCTACACTATAAATCCTAGGGCATTATACTACGATATGACTTGGAGCATTCTAGGTTAGAGAGAAGAAGGGAATCATCTTCAGCTATCTTGGGAGGCTGCCATTAGGCAATTGGAAATACCAAAGATTCATGATCAACCATAAAAGAGTAGTCTTTGACCATTGGAGCAAGGATGATGTGCCATAAAAGGAATTCAACTATTTGAGCTAGCTTGAGTTTAATTAATTTTCTTAGATAAAATTTACCTTTGTTTGGATTAGTTGGGCTCTGTTTAGGATTAGGTCGACCAACTAGAGTTGTTTTAAGTCCTACGATATTTGATATCCAGCAAATTGAGATTATGTTGAGTTTTGCATATGGCTAATTTACCATTTGAGTCCCTTTGGGGGTCAAATTAAGCTTAGTATAGCTAGCCTAATCAACTTAATTAATGTTTGGGTTACATTCACCCTATGTTAGGCTAGCTTAGGTTGCTTCTAGGTCAATGAATATGATCAATTTAATCAATTGAAATCAATTGGGTCACAATATATTCAATTATGTTAGCTTACTAGGTCTGTTAGTTCTAATTAAGCTAGGTCAACTAACTAGATCAAATTAACCTCCTAATTTCTCTCTAGATTTGGTTAAATATTCATGATGCAATCTTTGACATTCAATTGACTTAACTTGATCCAACTGAGTTGATAGATGTAACTTTATCCCACTTCGAGCTACCTCTACCTATTGGATCTCTTTCGTTTCCTAGGTCAACTGGTTGGATCAACCTATTGAGAAATGAATAGATTTCTTAGATTCATCCTATCCGGAGACACTTAGGTTTCGTTCGAGATGGCTATTTTATTATTTTTTAAAAAATAACTTTTTAGTACAAAAATTTTTTGAACTAGAGATTTTTGTACTAGAAAACAATAAGAAGACTGTCCCAAATAAAATATTGGTCTTAACCTTTTAGGGATTAAGCGTTGGGTATATCAAGTTTACTAAGCTGAGGTAAATGTCTTTTACAATAATATGGAAGGTTTATGGTCTTGAAACTTAGCATGAGTCTTATTTAATTTATTCTTTTATTTGAAATTATAATTCCATAAATTATTTATTTATTTATAGAATGACAAATAATAAATGACAAAAAGGCTTTTACAACCTTATTTATAAGCATTAAATTTTTGAAAAATAATAATAATACAGAGAAGTAGATCCAAGCACAACTCCTTCACTTATATTTTCCTTACAAGCTTCTCTCACCAATTAAATAATTGCCATTCCTCGCCAATCAAATTGATTGCAGATTTTGGCACTAACGTAAGAGCTAAATCTTGAGGTTCACATAAATATGTGATACACTCAACCACTTAAAAAAAATAAAAAAAAGGAAATAATAAATTAGGAACGGGAAATTAATTAATGATGTGCTGAATTACAGATTCCAACTTCCCCATGTTATTTTTCAAAATCAATAAATAAATAAATAAAACCCTTCCCTGTGGCCGGCCGTGTTAGCGCTGTGTCGCTTTAGAGAGGCTGCCGTGTGGAGAAGAATCTCTGCTCTGAGTGGACACTTGCAGATTCCTCCACCGTTTAAATTCCTTGCTTCTTACACTTTGCTTGGCTCTATTTTCGTCTGAATTTCTATCAATTAACAGAATCAAAGTTTGATAAACCAACATTTTCTATATTTTACATAATTGTTGTGTCGAAGAGGATTTTGTGAATAAGTAAGGGGCTGCTCGATTTAAAGTGAAGTGAATGTAAAATAACTTTTTTATATATATATTTTTGAAAATATTGATATTTAATAGCATGAAAAAGAAATGCATAATAAAATAAAATGAATGTAGTTTAAAATATTTTAGGTCTTTTTTTAGGTAAATTTGCCTAATTTTCAGAGAAAATTATTTTCACCATACACAATCTCTCTTGCCTCTGCCGACCATCCTTTTTTGCCGCCACTTATCACCTGCTGCCAACACTCATCACCGCCCACTATAATCGCCAGCAGCCACCACCCACCGCTAGCCATCTTGCCACCCTGCCACCTACACCGACCCCCACAGCCAGCCACCTGCAATCACCCCCGTCACAGCCTACCATTGCCACCCCCGTGCCCCCCTGGACCACTCACCATCGGCCGCCACCTCAACCGACTACTATCATTATCTTTAGATTTTATATTACATTCATATTACGTCAAATCAAACAAAAAAAATCATTCACATACATTTATTTTTACACTCATCTAAATATCACTGAAGTTTACATTTTCTATTGTATTCATTTTACATTGCATTCCTTTATAAGACAACCAAACAACCCCTAAATATAATAAAAAATAATTTGGAAAACTTTTAGCACATATATTAAAAATTTTAAAAATTTTCATGGACTAAAGTGAAAAATTCACCATTCCTAAACTAGTTAAATAGTCTTCACTTCTTACATTCAATAATTCAGAAGAATTTCAGTATAAAATGTCTTTTGGGCAGTTAGTAAAGATGTTACTAAGAAATTCAGAGTTAATTGTCACTTGATGAGGATTCAGTCTATTAAATTTGGTAATTATGTAAAGCAATGGTTTTACTAATATTAGAGATGCAATTATAGCAATCTCTTTGATAGCATAGATGAAAATTGTGAAAGGCTATCATATTTATTTTTTTGATGGTGATAGGTGATGTGATAACTTTTGTCTTTTGAAGCACCTCTTATGCTATTGTTTTGACTAATTAGATGACAATTGATTATCAGTATTTTATAGATGTAGAATTGTTTCTTAAAACTCTTTCAATTGTAGATAAAATATCTGAAATGTGTTAGTCATATAATATATTTGTGAAGAATTATGACATAAAAAAAGAAAAGAAATCAGTTTTACAATTTAGGCTTCATTTGGAACTAATTTCTTTATTGCTTCTTAAAGCAGCTTTTTAGTACAAAAATTGTAAAATTTTAATTTTTATACTGGAAAGCTGCTTAAGAAGCAGTAAAAAAGCTGTCCCAAATGAAGCCTAATATAATTTTTTTTCATAAAAATGCTTATTTGACCTCTTAGAAACCCTAATTCTCTAACACCATGTATTGCAAGAGATTAGGGTTTGTTTGGAAAAACTTTCTTGCTGCTTCCTTTTATGGCTGTTACAACTGTATCATATTTTCAAGAAATTTTTATACAACAATTTAAAAAAAATATATTTTTCATATAACAACTTTATAACCATCTTTATAAAAACTATAGTTATTTCAAGCTAATCATTAGGTTTTGCATCAATCAGCTTAAAATTTCTGTTTTTTTTCTTTTAAAAATTCATTTTCAGCCATCCTTTTAAGCTTCGTTTGGGACAAATTTTTTACTATTTTCTAAAGCAACTTTCTAATATAAAAATTTCTACTTCAAGAAATTTATGTACTAGAAAACTGCTTAAGAAGCAATAAGGAAGTTATCCTAGATGAAGTCTTGAACATAGTTAATATTAATTTGGATTCATTTTAAATTATTATATTTATTTTAAACTGAGTATAGTATAAATCTTAATTAAATTTTTTTATTATAATAATATCAAAATAAATATAACGATATTGAAAACTTTAACCGAAATATTAAATCCCATAAAATTTCATATTTTTTTATTTTTTCTGGAATGCTTATCCTCTAAGAAATCAATTAATTAATTAATTAATTAACATTGTGAAATAGCTGGATTCCAGAATCCAGCTTGGTCCCGGATTGTAGCGTACCAATAGCGACGTTAGCGTGCGGAAAGGAATCTCTGCTCTCATAGAATCCGTGAAGATTCTTCCACCGTTTAAATTTCTTGTTTTTATACTTTTGCTTGGATAGTTATGCCGTCGCTTTCCTATTTGTCTAAATTTCTCAATCAAGATGGGAAATAATATTTTATTATAATAATTTTATATTAACTATTTAATTACTATGTAAAGCAAGTGACTATATTCTTTATATCCTTTTAATTGAGTGGTATTTATTTAACATGAATTTAATGATTTTTTTTCCATAATTTGGATTTTTTTAAGCACACTTACTGTAAAAGGTAAATTAGCCTAAAAAATTTCATTATTTAAATGAAAATTAGTACAATGATAAAGCACATTCGAGTACTAGAGAATTTAAGTATAAAATGTCTTTTTAAGAAAACGTCAAAGTTGATTCCGTCGCATGTCGTTATGCAAATACAGTAAAAAAGTATGATGATAACTAATTTCATTTATGGATTCTGTGAATAAGGATGTTTTTATTAACGTCTATAATTCAAATTCTTTTTTGAGATGGTAAAAAGGGTTCCACCAGATTTCAAAGAGGAATACAAGAAATTTGTTACGATGAAAGTGACTCAATAAGATCAGGAAAAGAGAAACTAAATGAAAGATTAGTGGAGATTAAAGAACAAAAAAGAATACAAAATTTATTGTGGATAGGTTGCGTAGACCGAAGCTTTTAAATTATATTTTCTCTTAGATGCCCAAAGGTACTAATTCAAGATAGATTTAGTGGAGAAATAAAAGCATAGG